>JAKEEE010000012.1:0-1430994 GCA_021498325.1 Bactrocera minax | reverse complement strand
GTTACGTGTCTGAGGGGGATAAGACAGTGGGGTATAAGTAAAGTTGTCAGCCAGTCATTTCATATATCTGTGAGTTACCTTGACCATTTTCACACATTTCCTCACAACAACTTCTGTATATGATGTAGTATTGTGGTCATTGATATAGTTATCTATTTATTTTTTGTAAACATTTCACCTTAAGCTTCTATTGCATTTGCACAAAAAATATGGAGGTTGGAAACCACTTTTCAGGATTTTTAATTCGAACGAGTTTCTTTAATATAAGTCTTTTGGACAAATGTTCCTTTTTTTTTGGACACATTCGGAAATGGAACAATTACAAATGCTCTTTGTAGCATAGACGGATATGGCTAAAATGATTTACCTCAATATTTTCACATTTATAATTCCACAAATAAGATGATGATTTATATTTAAAGTGCTAATAGATGGAAAGAGTATAATTTTACGGTCCATTGCAACTTGAAATCGGGGAATGAGTATTAAATCCTAACTCAGGCAAAGTAAAAGATAAGCAGCTCAATGTTTTATATTTTTTTATGCACTGTATTTAATTACTTTTGTCAGCAAGCCAACCAGGTACTATCACCAAATGACCATCGTGCGTTGCCAGTGGTCGATCTCATGCTGAATTCTTCAAAGCACCTGCTGTCAATTGCCCATTCACTTTCAATTAAATGATTTCAACTTCAACGGAATTTCAATAGAAAGAGCTTTTATTGACTAAGAGATGCTCACATGTATACAAACATATGCACTGTGGGTATATGTAGTCGGGTAGTCAGAATAGCATGAAGTGCACGAGAGAACGCCAAATCAATTTGGAAATAACGGTAACAAGAACAGAGGGCAATAATAAAAAGTGTATTGCATTGGTAGTGGTAATAAAAGTTCTTGCAATCAGTTGGTTAGAATTTCGCTTACGTGCGGCATGCAACATGCGTTTCATAGTTGCTCCATTTGCAACAACAGCTGCCACATAGTGTGATCACCTTGAAGAAGCGCTGTTTTTGTTTTCGCTTTCCATTTATGCTTTTTGCAGTGTCTTACCACTAAGGAAGCTGACAACCACTGTTGTTATGCCGCTTTGCAGGAAATTTAGCGCGTCCGCTTGCAGCAGCAGTGTTGTGGAAATCTAAATGCACAACGGCGCCTTCATTTCTCGTCAGCAACGTTGCGGTGCATGCCATGAAATGGAACCGAGCGAATGAAAGCTTAGCGGATTAAAATGTTTACGTGAATTTGCAGCAGCTCTATGACATCACGTGTAGGACAACGGACAATCCACTGCCGCCATGATGTCATGCTGCCATGCCGCCTTGCCGCGCTATTACCATCCTTTCGTACTGCTGACACCGCGAGCATATTTCTTTTTTTTCGCAACTGGCTGGTAGCTTTATCTATTTCCAATTGAAATCACACCATTCAAAGGCAATAAAGCAGAGTGGAAGAAACACTCCGAAAGGAATGGCACAGCACGTTTGGCATAGTAGTGAAATAGTGGTTAAGTAAGAAAGCATTGCAATGAAGGTAAATGCAATATAAAGTAAATGTAAAAACAAAAATGAAAATAAGAATCACTTGTGGTATTTCGATCGGATTTCGATTGCTTAATTGCAATTTAATTTACTGATTGCGAACGAAATTGGCAATTATTTCTTAATATACGAGTATCTCGAGCGCAGCAACTGTCATTTCTGCAATTGCTTTCCACGTGTATGTGCCCACGTGATTGGCTCTAGCCTTTGAGCCAAAGTTGAAATACCACCATTGGTAACTGTTACGAACTCTTCCCAACTACGACAAGCGAGTTCGTCCATGCATACCTACACCCACATATTGTCACAAGTACTAGCAGCTAGTCCAACCGAAGCAGCATCTAGCAAAGTAATAGCCTTCCATCTTCGGCTAGAGCGTGTATGAGTGGACGAGTGCAAATGAACAAGTGAAAATAGCATCAGCTAATGAAAAGCATTACTCCATTTTAATCTGCACGACTGTCATACTTGACTGCTCTCTATGAGTCCTTGGTGTCACAGCCGCAGCAGCGACTAAATGTCAAGCAATTGAACGTGCTCAGTAAATAAGTGAGCAGCTTGAACTCGTGTATGTTTGGCGATGACGGTTCCATATATGTATGTAGATGGGATGCAAGTTTTGTGTGACCCTTTCTTTATTTTGAAGTTCAGTTTTATCAAAGTTTTTTTTTACAGTTAAATAAATGAAATTATGAGCCGTAGTTATTCACGGGTTTACCTGCATGACAACTCCAAAATTAGAGGACTAAGAATATAACAAAAGCTACCAAACCGCTGGTAAATCTGTGCCTAAAACTGAACAGAACTGACAGAAAGTATAGGAATTTATCTTATTATTTCGTATAAGTATAGTAATTTGAGTTTAGATAGAGGCTTTAATTGGTTGTATGCAATTATTAAATTTATTTACTTTATTGATAAATATTTGAACGAACCACCTTCACATCGGCCTCAGTAATATGTTAAGTCTCCACGTCATTAACTACGTATATACATGCGCATTTACTTCGCTCTATAGCGTCCAACGACAGACATTGCCAGGGGCACGGACGCAACCACAGACAAGGCTTAAAATACTTATTTGGCTACCAAGTCGTTACAACAGAAAAAACTATAAATTATATAATTTACGAGTTGTTGTTGGCGGGCGGAATAGAGAAGCGAGAGAGGTAGCAGGAACCAAGAACCGCATTCACTAGAAAGTAAAGTAGTTGTGTGTGGTGTTTTGTTACTTCTTTTAGGGTATTGTTGTTTTTGTTTTTCTTATTTGAAAACTTTGACCAACAATTGATATTTATTTGTATACAAGAGACCACCATATGTAACCGAACAAAATATAAACCAAACAAGAGAATGCATTAAAAGGAGAAGAGAGTGTGTGGCGAAGAGACACGATGTAATCTACTTGAATTCATGCAATTCAATGAAGAAATGAAAACTTGACCATATTCATATCGTAAAAGATCATAGAGCGCTGTTTTAATTTGTAATATTACTGGATCCTTTGTCAATGGCAAAAACGATAGAATAAAAAAATAGAATAAAAAATAAAAGATTTGTGAAAATTGATTGATTTATTTCCCGAGTTCCTTTTTACATACTATAAAAACTGAATATAAAAGTGATCACAAACATGCTTAAAAATTACTTACTAATATTGACTAACTAACTTCTGTAAGATAATGAGGCTACAATTTATTAAATTAATATAAATTAATTTTGATCAAGTTTGGAATTTATATAATATATAACATATAGAATAAAAATGAGTGAGATTTGTTCCTAACTCTTGCATAGACTACCAGTAGTCGCTCGTTGCTAATTTAAGTACAGTTGATTCCTAAAGCGCTTTACTACATTGAACTTTGCCTCCTTAACGGTAACGCACACCTCTTACATTTTCCATGCCACATTCTCAAGGCTTGTCATTGCTCCGCTACTAAATAGACCCAAGGGCCTGCTCAACTTAGCCGAACGAACTGACCCGTCACAGCAGTGTTGTCTAATATCTGTATGTATTTCATATTATATGAATATATGGCAAAGCTGGCTGAATATATGTCGGCACTCATGTGCTTATACCTAGATGTTTGTAATCAGAAAATCGTGTGTTTTATTCTTTCTATACCATGTGTTATGGTCGTTGAGCTCTTGTTTTAACGTAAGCGTCTACACCCACAATGTGGCAAAATAATATTATGCCCGGTAATCCTTCTGCTATCGTTGCGGCGGTCGCCTGTAGGTGGATGGATAAGTGTGCAGTAAGGCAGTGTGGGAATTTGTGTTGGCGTGTTCGTACGAGGCATGTGGCATGTGGCATGTGGCCTGTGGCATATGTTTTTACGCACAGCACTTGCTGCCAACTCGAGATATTTTCTTTTTACAATTACTTGGCTTCCTCGGCACGTTGGCTGCCTGCTTTGGCACTTAACTGAAGCTTTTGTTCTTGCCGCTCACTTTTACACAATACAAGCTTATTATTACATTTTGCTTTTTGCCTGCACTTAAAACATCGATTTAATTAATTTGCTCATAAATTGTGTAGAGGCTATTGTTTTCGGCACATTAAACAAATGAGAAAAATGCCGAAAGGGGCACAAAGTGTCTACTCCCACACAATATGTGTATACACATACAACTCAACTGCGTGTATGTGTGTGTGATATTTTTCTTAGAAACCCCTTCTCGCCTTCTCGCCTTCTACCCTACTGCCGAACTGCTGCTATTGGCTTTCATGGATAAAGTTCCAAAAGTGGCGCAGACATTGTAGCCGGAAGTAGACTGCTGCAAAAATTTCTCCTCCAAGCCGGATGTGAATTAGCGCTTACGTATAATTTATAAAGCTCTAAATACAATGTAATCAACATGCCGCAAATTACCATTAGGCCTTTTTGCTCCACACCAAGACTGGAATAAATATATGTTTGCCTATGTGCGTTTGCATATATTTGCCCGCTTGCCTGAAGCTTTACTTTGATTGTGATTAAGTTGAAAAGTTCCTGTAGCAATGTGAAATGTGTTGAAATTCTTGGCTTACTAGGGAAATTTCTTAATGTTTTATATTTTTTCTTTAATTTTTCCTCTAAAATAAGTAATGAGAAACTTTATTTAAAAAAGTACAAAGTTGCTATACGAAAATAAAATCATAAATCTTACGCCTGTTAAAAAAAGGTATTCATTATAAACGATAACTTATAAACGAGATATATAGACTGCTTTTCCCACACCCATAAATTTATCTATATTTTATATATATAGATTCTTATTAGATAGATATTCTTCCAACAGGCTTCGCTCATGGTTCTCCTTAAACCACCTATATATAATGATTTTTTATATGATAAAATATGGTGATGATAAAATACGTGAAATCCGGAAAAAATATCGAAAATCTTTAAAATTATCTGTTTTCTTCAATCGACATTTTCAATCTCCAATTATAAGGATATTGCTAGATTTGGAAACAAATCTAACTCTCATATGGATCGTAGTTATTTTTGTTATCTGGACATGATAGCAGATCTGAACAATAATAACATTAGTTTTCCATCTCCGAGTTACAGGATACTTATTATAGACTTGTAGAACAAAAGCTGATTTTGCCGTGATGAATCCAAAAACAATATCACATTCAAGACTTTGATAGCCTATATATGATTCTAATATGACGCTCCAGAGTATTCTATTTTTAGAGCTTTGTTATGGAAGCTCAGACGTCACATATTTATCGAAGTAAACCCCGATTTTTTTTCAGCCTTAATGCGTAAGTATCGGTAACGACACATATACATATGGTATATATGTACATAATACTCCTGTAATGCTTCTCTTTTGCACATTTGCATAAAGTGGACAGTTTTACTTACCGCCACGCACTTCACATGTCAACACAATGTTGTCGCCCTCGAGCAGTGGACCCACAGCACCGGCGACATCACGTCCAGAGGCATCGTAAACCAGAATTTGATGCGGAGGAACTGCAGCAAAGAAAAGGCGAAGAGAAAAAAAAAAGAAAAACACGATGTGTACACATGTATATATTAAAGGGCGATTTTAATCACAACGAAGGATGTGTGAGAGAGTATTTATGTTCTTGCAGAAATGTGTGTCACAACTCCAAGATGAGTGTGTTATACATACAGCTGCAGTCCTGTACCTGGCTACTGTAATGTCTACTTCTGCGCCACGCAATTAGTGTATGGTATCTGTAATTACGTATTTACGTGTTTGGCTGATTTAGGCTCTTTCTGTATACGTACCAATAACCGTTAAATTAATTCTATGATTACGCGTGGGGGAATTCTGAAAATCGACGCGACATCTGTATACCTGTGAGATAGAAATGAAAGGAGATAGCTTAATAATGTAAATGGACATTTGACACTCCAAATAAAATGTAATACATAAAAATGACAATAAGAATAAAGAAACTTATATTTGGCACTTAAATGTTTTCTCACTTTGGGCAATTGCATTTAAACAATGAAACATTTAATCAAAAGGCAAAAGAGTTGTGATTAATGAAAAAATTTTAAAAAATCTACAGAAATTTATTATACTCGTGTGCAGAATTGTCAGTTGGCCATTTACTTACGCCTTCATCATCCAACTGAATATTCTCGACCGTCAATTTTGCAGGCTGTTGATTCGTAACGAAGTAAGCGCGAGGTCCAAACGAGTTTGTGTCCGACCAGTACAGCGCCTTTTCGAACGCTCTCCCCCGAACATCGAAACTAGAAAGCAATTATAAGTTTTATTATATCCATCTATCCATATTATCCATTGAAAACTTTAACTTAAATCAATAAAAGTAGTACAAATTATGTTAATTTCATTGTTGCTTTTCATTTTACGCCTTTGGGTTCAAAACTACTTAGCTAACCACATTTTTAGAGTAGTATAGCACTTTTATTTATATAGTAAATATAAATATAGTATATGGTACATTTATACACAAACATATGTGTCACTCGTCAGGCTAAAAAAATGTTTAATTAGAGCATACACATCAAGCTCTCAGCAGCGTACTCCCTAGTTTTTGTTTTTCGAATTCAAGCTGAAAGAAACCTCAACTGTACAAGTATTTAGTTTGAAGGACATTTACACGAAAGGAATATTATATTCATATTTTACAAAACATTATGTGCTTCCCCATAACATTAATGCCATCAATCGGCCATTTAACTTCGCCAGCAACTTCGCCAGCAACTTCGCCATATTATTGTACTCATTTTGTTGTTGGTTGTGCATTTGTGCGTTGGTGCGTAAATAATGAAAATATGTTCCTCGCATTTATGTACCTCTATATGTACCCACTCACTCATTTACAACATCTCTGAATTCATTGCCCAACCATTATGGTCACCTAAATTATTGTCGCCGTGTGATGATTGTCCTTGGCAGCGATCCATAAATTTTGCCTCCTCTACGTCGTTCTAATTTGATGCGTTGTCGAGGCAGCAGATGGGCATTTGATGGCTCTTCTTGCAAAGCAATAACTTTAAATTCTTTTATTGATTTAAATATAGCTTGTCATTTAGTTCTTATAAACTGTGTATAAATTTTTTATGTTGCTCTGAGATTACATTGTATTCAATAAAATATATAATAAAGATACAGTTATGTTTTGTTTCCGTTTTGAGCCAGAGGCATACGTGGTGTGTTCAAAAAATAGCGGGAATTTTCGTTTTTTGAAAAAAGTATTTATTGATTCGTCCACATTAATGTTGTCGCCTTCAAAGTGGCCCCTCTTCGATATTATGCACTTGTCCTAGTCCTTCTTCCGATCGATGAAACTGACGGGCTTTAAGGTTCTCTTGAAGGCAGGTGCACCATTAAAGTCTAAGAACACAGTCGAAAAACATTCCCGTTATTTTTTGAACACAGAACACACCACGTATCTAATATTAAGAGAATAAAGTGGCATACTCTCTCAGAAAGGCTCAAAATGGCCACACGATAGCCCAAAGCCCGGCCAAGGCTGAAAACGGGCTGAGCTTTTTACTCTTTCTTAAAGGCTTCCTTAAGATTCGTCTGTGGTTTTTAACATATAATCCTAATTGAATGACATGGATAATAAGAATTAAGAAGCCGTGTTCTTCTCTTAACAATTTCCCCCCATCTGATATGAAGTTGTTAGGAGTATTCAACAATCTAGAGTCCGCCGCCTTAGATGTTGGGATGCATGCAAACATTCCCAGTTAAGCACCATTGTGGCAGACAGTAAGGCACATTTGAATATCTATTAAATCGCATAAATAAATATGTATTACTTTCGTTTGCATATTTAAGCAGAGTTTGACGGGCCTTGCTTGTCATACTTGTCATAAATACTGCTGAATTGTACATTGATGAAATCTGCTGCTGGTCGCCATTCTTGAATACACCAACAGCCATTCGAAAACGCAAATTAGAGACTTTTCCTGGGGTCCCCTGTTGCACCAATCGCCACCAAAAATAATGTTTCGCACAATGTTCCCATTAAGCGACCATTAACGCAAACGAAAACGAAATAACGGGACGCAAAATTCTTCACATTTATGTTAACTTCTTTTTATATCGGACAGTTTTTCTGTGAACCAACAATATTTCTCAGTACTTGATATGCTCGTACAGTATGAATGATATAAATAATTATACGTAACATTATCGGAGCGTGTAACAACAAAGTATAACAAAGGTTACTGAAACGAAAGCTTACACCGGTCATCAGGGCCAAGTAGCTGAATCGAATGGAAATAATTTGCGGACGATATTATTCACTTGGTGATATTAGCGAGTATTCATTAAGTAAGCGCCCCAGAAGGAAGCAGCACCATGAGCAGAAAGTTGGAAAACAAAATTTGTTGGAGAATTTGAATTGAATTTTTTCGCGCTTTTCGCAATTTTTTTACACCACGAACCCACAGACCAGAATGGAAATAAAAGAATGTAAGGAGAGAAAAAAGTGAAATGTGCAAGATTTAAATGAAGGAATACGTTGCTGAAGGAAAAGTTATCCTAGTAAATTTTAAGAATTTGCTCGGGTGTGAAATTCACCATAGTAGACGCCTTCTGTTGCGAAGGAAAAGCATACAAATGAGCGTTGCTGCTTTTGGTTTCTGTACACTAGGACCGTCAGCGGGCAGTTGAATTCGTCACTCCTCCGTCTCGTCACCAACTGTTTGCAACTGCTTGTTCATATATTCACTAATATTTTTGATAAGAAATATTAATGAAGATATGGTGGTAATAATCTCACTTCAATATGTAACAGTTACAAACTTGTTACAGTTATTAGTTTATTCGTGCTTACTCGCCGTGCTGTCTGTTATTTCTATTCAGTATGGCAACTATCCCAGCAAATGGAAGTTAGTAATCGACCAGTGAATGATTAGATAATTAGGCCTTTCCTTTAACCACTAACACTAATGAAAAAATGTTAATTTCGATTAATCGATTAATGTAATGTATATTTGATTTTATTTGATTTATTTATATGACCAGAGTTATTTTCCTTTTGGCAGACACTCGTCTAGTGTTTAGTCTAGTAGAACAGTTTGGGAGCTACACTTGTAGTAAGTGTAAAGTTTGTAAGAAACCAAGATGTTTGGAAGAGTTTGTTCGTAGACTAGTAAAGCAGTAAAAATTAGCGGACATTATTTCTCACCGGCACCGCCGTTTAACAGCGTTGATCCTGCTTTTACGTAGTAGTGGAAGACACACACTAACTCGCTTCTTGTCCGTTATGTACTATGTTGGAACTGACGAAAATCCGGTGTTATCTTGATATTCACGATGGGTTCTTCTTTATTTATTTCTTTAATTTTTAGCATAGAAATTTCAAAGCACTAAATCGGTGACAGCACTTGTCTAGTTATTTCATTGTTATCCCCAGAACGAATGTTTAGTTAGTATGCGTTCCATTGCCTCACTCTGCGGTGGGTCATTGCGTTGTGCCTCTGTGCTTTCGCCCATTTCAGCCACCGACTGCTCCAGCTGTCGCTGCGACTGCCTCAACGACTACCTTATTAACATTGCCAACACAATTGTCCTCTTCAATGTTCCGCATTTGTGCTTATGCTCCTACGTCACATACACCCTCACCATCGTCCATTCGCGCGACTGTCACCGCTCGCTTCGTTCTGCCTTTCACGCTCCGCCATTGTTTGCGCCTTTAAGTGGTTTTTTATCATTTCACCGCTGACACAATTTATATCCTTTGCTCATATTTCTTATGCTTATCACGCCAAGGATGTCGTTATTTGTATGAATTTATATCTACACACACTTAGTAGTGTATGTGTGTGCAAGTGTGTGTATTTGTGGGTATTTCAGTCTGTGAAGACGTTGCGTTTGCGTTTCGAAGTGATTGCCGGTGTCACCATTTCCATACTTTTTCGTGAATTTTTCGCTCCGTAGTTTTTAGTCTTTCGCGAGCATTTCTGCCACCGCATCCGCTTTGTTATGTATGCTCTTTAAATACGTCAACGCTTTTAATGTTTTTCTCTTTCTCTTTGGCTTTTCTTTTTCATTTTTTATTTTGTGAAAGAATCACATATTGTTTTCCCCATCTTTGGGAATTTTCTCAGCAGTTACTAGACTTTAATGGGGTCTTCTGCACTGTTCTGTCCTTTGTGATCAAGGAAGTGGAAGTTAAGTTGCGTTTAAGTGATAAATTTACACAATTATCCGGCGTATTCTCCATCGCTCGACGACTCTATGCACACGTACTGGTAAAGACTAATTTGTAAAGCATTATACGTTTATGATGATTGCAAGATAAATGTGTCGCGACAACTTTAAATGGCTTCATAACGACTTCGGTAGATTCGGTAGAATGTTTGCGATGCCTTAATATTGAATTTCCATTTAAATTTCATAAGATTATATATGAATATATTAAATAAATATATACCAAGAGGAAAATGCAAACCATTTGGAGTAGAATTTTCTAGATGTTATTTTATTAATTTTTCTTCTTTTCCCAAGGAAATGTCACACATATTTTACAATATTGTCATTCAAAAATATACGAATATTATTTTGAATTTTTTTTTACAACAGAAATTCCGACGACGAAGATCGTTTTAGATATACGAAACCATTTCAATAGCAAGGATAAAAGCTCAAAAGCGTGTGAGCTCCTTCATTATTCTGTTTAAAATATTGAAATAGTCAATGAGCGCACAACGGGGCGTATACGTAACTACAGTAAATATCAAAAGTTCAAACTTAATGCGCGAAATGGCCCATAAAAGCATAAGCAAATTACGTTAAATTTGAAAAAGTATAGAAATTTAACTTTGCAAAGGCGGAACGGTCATGGAAAAATGGATAACGCAATTGAATATACTTAGAAAAGTATTTAAAGTTTCAAATTTCCTTTGGGTTTTCATGTGTATTGCACCCAAGCGTACAATAGAGTAGGCAAGAAGCTTTAAAAGTGGAACACTTACGGATATGCACGTTCGTATGTGTGATTACATGGGAACGTATAAGCAAAATGTAGTAGAAAGTAGCAAATCGCGATCAGAGCCGAGTGAAATGATGCTGGAACCGCCCCAACATTTCTGTTTAGAATTCGTTTATGAAAAACTGTGCACATTTCCTTAGTCAATAAAAACATGTAGGCTAACGTACACATGCATAGACACTTTGCACGCTACTCCATCCCTTTCTTAAACGAATGGCCCAGCGGAAAGTTCACTCAAAAGAGTAAAAAAAAATTCTAAAAACCCAAATAACAACTACAACAAAAGCAATATGTGTTATTTTTCTTATTTGTTCATTTTCGCTTCCTTGGCGACTTTCTTTTGTTGTGCCTTTTATATGCAGCTTTAAGTGTTCGTTTGTGTGTGTTTTCTCCTTCGAGCGTATTCCTTGTTTGTCGAGTTTTCAAACAATTAGTGGAGTTTTATTTATTTTGCGTTAATTGGAAGTGCTTTATCTTGCGCTTGAATGAATGAGTTAAATTTCGCGTAACTTTCAAAAACACCAACAACATCTGGAGTGCAAAAATATAATGGCGAAAAGGGATTTGGCGGCAAAGTTTATGACCGCTGAGAAATATAATAAAATATCCAAAAGTGTGGTGCAATATTTGGCCTCTAGAATGTACAAATAACTCAACACTTTAAAAGGAAATTGCAGCGAAAATTAGGAAAATTTTATTTTCGACTTTAAGCGAATTCACATGCGAATTGCCTATGGATATTTTACAGTTTTAATTGGATTTATGAAATCGACGCATCATCAACTTCTGAAGGAAAAAGTGTATTTTCACAAGTCTTCGTTTACGGATTAATATATAGCACCGACAATTTGGTCCCCGTTGGATTAAAACTGTTTGATGGGAATCCTTCCATATTCTTGATTAGTATTCAATACTCGAGAAATTTAAGAGCACCGTGGGTTTCGTATGATATTCCGCTTTACTTAGTTATTACTACTTAAGTTTCATCCCCAATAGTTTCATGTTTCTTAAGTTTTATTGAATACTCTCCAATGGTGCAATGCTGAGGCTGAATTTTGAAAAAGTTCGATGTTCGACCAATTCTTCGTGATGATATACCCCATATATCATCATGAATGCAATAAAACTTTATGATCAAACTTGTAAATTGTCCGCTAAACTGGGCCGATTCATCATAAATTGCTACAATAAAAGCATGCCAAATCAATTTTGTTGAGATACATACGAACTTATATAGCTAATGTGTTCAATGCAATCAACGGTCAGGAAACCCTTTTCACACGTGACAATTTTACTAAATCAGCCGGATAATGGCACACATGCCGAATAGTTTCATAAAGGTAAAGGCATTCTAGCAAAGGTCGCAATTCAATACAAAATTGCTTAACAAAATAAGAAAACGGAAAATGGTGGACGCACCAAATAAAGGGATATATTGGCTAAAGAGTCAAAAGGCGTAAAGTCGAGAAAATAAAAGAAGACGATACTGAGTAACAATCAAAAAAGTAAGAAATGAACATTTTTCACACATCCGAATACGTTCCAAAAATGAAATAATATTTTCATACATTTTTATTGTCTATTATACACACTCCCAGCGAGACGACAGCGCGAATTTATTATGCCGTGCGTGCAATAGGAGAAAACCTTCGAAGGCATACAATTGAAAAAATTCCGTAAGTGTGTATGAAAAGGTACAATGGTGCCGTTTAATACCAATGCAAATCGAAAAAATGGCATTTTAGCTGGCGTTGAACCAGAAAGAATATCCGATTGCTGCCTGAATAATTTTGTGACAATATGTGCCAAAGTGCTGATAGCACACTCACACGTTAACATGTGCTCACTCACATACCCAAATATACATTCACGATAAAAAAACAAGATATATTGAAATATGACCAAAAAGAGTGGTTGTTGTTGACTTCAATTATATGCCCTTCACTGCGCCAATCACACTTGCTCACACAAGCTCTTTGAAAGGCGAAAAAATTGGCAACCTGAAAACTACCAAAATTTATTTAGTTACGTACAAATGTACGCACACCTTGTGGGTAAGGTGATATAAAGCTAGGGATGTACATAAATAATAAAAAGGGCTGACGTTAAGTTCTCGGACATATTGTTCGCAAGGCAAGGTGTTGTGCAGTACACCGGATTAAGGGGAGCCTAAATGGTGAACAACCGATTTTTCGCTGATTGTAAGTTGGAAATAACAACACAAACAATGATTCACAGCAATATGATCTGTCAACGACGGTGGTCGAAATGAAATTAGCAAACAACAAATCCAATGGGAAACTTTTTGAAAACAGAAGAATGTCATTCAAAAAGTCTCTTTCAGAGTTTTGAAATTTTTTTTCGAACCTGAAAAACCTATGAAACGATTAAAACAAATTTCGGATATTGTTTTCTTATATATTTCCCAAGTTTGCATAATACTACAACTTGCAATATTGGTGAAAATTATTATATTCAAAGTAGATGTTGAAACTTTGACCGACTTCAAGTTGGTTTGCCATTTTTATTTATTTAATTGGGGATTATCAAAGTATTGGAAATTTTTTAGGCCAATTTATTTTCCTAAATCACAACCACAATCACAAAACTATCACAAAAACGACCAATTAAAGCATAAACTATTCACAGTTTCGGAATCAGGCAACAGTTTTATATGCTAATTGAGTAATACAGCCATTACATTTTCCTGCTGTAAAGTAGTTTGATTAATCTGGATTGAAAAATTTTGCTTGGCTGCATATGCTTCATTCCCACCTCACTATGATCCGATGTTGTCTTTCAGTAGCCTCAAATAAAACTTTTCCCCTTGTCAAGTTTTTAATTTACAACTAAAAATATCGCAACGAAACTGTTTATCAAATTACGGTTTCATAAACGGTATTTCATACTTGCTTTGCTAAAAATATAATTCTTTATTTGCATGGTAGTATTATTTGCGCCCTAGTAGCATGCTTAAGGTTCATCATATCGAATATCAAGCAAGTTAAAAGGCAGATAGTTTAACCTCAAAAATTAGTCGCCGATTATCCACAAACACGCAAGTAGTGGAACTTTTTGCCTAGCAAAAATGCAACTCTGACTATGTATCCATTAGACAACACACATACATAGACACATACAAACAATTATTAAGTAGAAAACGTTCTCCACTTAGCTGTAACTGTTTTTTTTTTATTGTATTTTTTTTTTCGTTTTTCGTTGATAAATTTTAAATAACATTCATGGAGCATATAATGAAGTGTAATCTTGAACTTAGCCATTCCACATTAGATACCGTCTACTTCTATTTCTATTTAGTGAGAAATCTCTCCTTATCTAAATGACAGTACACAGTGTGGGAAATTAGCTCAACGAAAATCTAAGGAGATAGTATTCATTTGTACTGCCAACTGATGTTCACAATATCGGTATCCAAGACCTTTAAATAGCTCTGCAGTGGATTGTTGCAGGATTGCCGTTTATTTTGCAACACGCTCACCTAAAATTTATACAACCTCAAAGTTAATTCCCGACATTTCGATTGTACAGAGAATATCTCCGAAAAGAGCAGCGAAATTAGAAGCAAGCACCAACCTTTAACGAATAAAAAATAATCGAGAAAAACAGTCAATGTAAATATACAGAAAGAAATTGCTGCTATCAAAAAATTAGCAATTCAGATCACAGAACGAACGCACCTTCCCCAACCCACAGCCCACCGCATGTTAACACAAACACAAACGCCCAACTTACATATATAATCAACCGCATGTTGTTCAGGTGCAGAGTCATGCAGGAACCTGTTGTTGGCGAAAAAGTGAACGAAACGTGTTTTATCTGCATTCGAGTGTAACGAAAATGCGCAAAGAGCTAGACAGCAGGAGCTGGCTACTTATAAGCCACTTCCACACCCACACACACTTCTACCCGTGGAAGTTACGTCAGTATTACATAGGCTATATACAACAGCTGCCATGGCGTTTCGAAGAAACAGACAAGTAAACAAAAGCATAAACAACAGCAATCAAGAAGATGTGCGATAAGAAGAGTGCAAACACTTGGCTTGTGCCACGAGCGAATGTGTGGCAGCGCCGGCTAGAAGTGTTGATAAAGGTGCGGATTAGTGCGTTAGCAACCACACACACACACACATCACGAATACGTAGAAGAAATACAAATGAATGGTGAAACTTAAAACTATGTGGATAAAGAGCAAATTAAGGGGAGCGCTGGTTACTTTGCTCAATATTTGGCACCTGGGCCTGCCTGGTTAGCCAGTTCAATTCGTTACGATGTGTTTACGCCTTGAGTTATGCTACCAACCAACTGCGTGCCAGAGGTGACCAATGGGCGATTAAAGTTCTTTATTGAGTTCCAGAGAATATTTAAAGCGAAAGAACTCTTCGCTAATGTAGCTGTGTGGTTGCAGCTAACCTAATATATGTCGGAAACTTCGGGGGGTACAGAAAATAACAAATTTCGAACACCAGCTGACATGGTAAGCAAATATCTCTGCTACTGCTGCAAAAATTAACACTATATATAAATTATGAAGATGCAAGAGTGAGGGAGAAAAGAAAATAACATTGGAAGTAGTCATGGCTGTTTAGATGACATTATTGCTAAGATGATTTTAGTATGTTGTTCTTAATGAAAATCTTTATATAAGCGATTCATTGGTAAATTATTTCTTCCACAATGAGAATAATTATCAAGGTCATTGTGCATGTCATGCCTATAAGTTATTTTGGTTATAAGTTATTCGATTAGATATCTACATGGTTGAAATATATATCTATTATTATACTATTCTTTCCATTGTTTGTTCGTAATGACCATTTACATTATTTGGGAACCAAACTTTCTGGATCAAGATCACGTAAATCGACTGGGGTCCAAAAGGCATTCCAGATTCAAAAACTCCTCTTTTATTAAAGACCATTATTAATTCAATATTCGAAAACATTCGGGCAAGCAGTTTTGAAGTCTACAAGTAGTATAAAAAGAGAGAAACATCAATTTTCTTTAGTATTTATGAATTACACATTCACTGTATAAACAGGATGATTTGTGTTTCTACATCTTTTTGCAACTCCAATTAAGTATATCTGGTTACCTCAAACACAGAGCAATTAGGAACTTTGATTAGAAAAGTTGTTACTTTTCGGAATTTGGTTGCACTGCAACTGCTGCCATATTGCCGTTATTTGCTACTCACTAATTCTACGTTAATCCGAGGGTGACAATACCAAGCTGTTTCTAACTCATTTCTGCTAAAGCACTCGTACATAACATTGCCGCAAATGGCTGAGCATCACCTACAGCTAAACACTTGCTGCCGCTTAGCAGTCTACAGCATGAGCGGTCGGATGGGGTGGCAATCCGAGGTTTGTGTAATGCAAATGTGCTGTTCACTTGGTTTATTTATTTATTTGCACTGTCAGTACTCTCTATCTTCGCTACCAGTATGCTCATCAAATTGAAGTTTTTTCGAGTGAAATGGAATTTTCGCAGAATTATTGAAGTGTATAAATTAGCAATAAGTGGTTTCCAGCATCGACTATTTTGATCTCTCTTGTTTGTCTTTGCCGCTCATCTGGGTGATTTTCAGTTGGCATTTGCATACTACTTTATATCGTAATATGCATTTGGCTTGGCATCACATATGCAATTAGAATTTGTATACTAATTAGGCTCACCATTAGTGGCTCTGGTTACCATATTAATGCCCGCTCACATTTTTTTTGTGCTGTCTTGATGAATAGAAAGTGATTTGAATCAGAGTATTTATTGCCGAACTAAACCCAATTGCTCCGAAGAGGAACTTGCCCAAACCTACTATGTACAGTCTGTTAAAACCTTAAAGAATTTTTTTAAATCAGAGCGGAAAGTTAAAAAAATCTTACAACTACTTTTTCGATCGCAATAAAATTCAAAGCTACGTCAATAAGTATAAATAAATCTCCGAGAAGTACATCGGGTTTTGCCTTTTAACGAGGCGGGAATAAATAGTTCTTCACTTGCTTTTAAAGTAATGTGCGGTTCGTCTAACATATACGAGTATTTGAATAATGGCCCGTATATAATAAAGTAAAGAAGAGCAAAATTTACAACATAACACCCGCAAATACGCACACACGTTCGCGGAGCGGCACACAATAGTAGCGGCTGATGCCTCAAAAATCAATTAACCTTGATTGTTGTACGTGTTCCGATGATCGTTATGCAGAAAAACTGGGGCCATGGCCACCCGCACATCTTCGATTTAATATACGTATGAAAGTAGCGCACGCACAATTGCCGAAAGTGTGAGCAAAGGAGGGTGCCGCAGGTGGCAACATTGTGACGATTGGCGAAGACTCTTAAATATTTATACATATACACAAACATAATGGTGTTATTGTTTTATTGTTTGTAGTTTTTTTTTCTGCTGTACTGTTGCTTTCGCTTGTGGAACTTTTTGTGGCACCTCTCTTGTTGCTTGTGTGTGCGATGCCTTTAAAATTGTGACGCTTCCTCGGTAAATAAATGATTTTTACCTTGTTGGGACTTGTTTTATGCATATATATATATATGTATATATGTATATATATATGCGATTTTTTTTATTGTTTTGCACATAGATGTGTTGCTTTTTGGCTTACTTCAAAAGCTGTTGTCTTTTTGTTACTTTTTCTGTGAGGCGAACTTTCTTCAACGGCATTGCCACGGACATTGCTGATGTTGATGGGTTTATTGAAAAAACGACAGGTTTCAATATGGGACGTGACAGTTGGCTTAGTTGGGACTTTTGCCGAATTTTGGTTGGCAGTCTGCCGCTTGGGACAACACACCCACATGCGTACGCACCATGCTCCAGCATTTGCTGCAAAAAAAAAATGGCGCTCGTCTTCGGTATTCCTTTTCTTCTTGGCAGCGATTTCTTCTGTCCCATGATGTTCCAAATTAATATGCACGTGAAGGCATTTTGTTGCAGATTAAGTGGAACAAATATTATTTTATTTCTTTATTCTAGGATTTACTCAACCGCATTCTCTGATTTCTTTCTTAACAAGCCGGCATTCGGATGGTTTTAGATGTGGCAGTTAATAAACAATCAAGAACGACTTTATATGTACCGTTATGTAACAGCAAAATTAGAAATAAAGGTATTTGGTTAGAATTGATATTTGCGTTATGTAAGTCGACATTTGATTGAGTATACACCTATTCAATGAAGCAGTTCGTTTTTTCTGTGGTGTCCTGATAAAGAAAGCAACTGGTAAAGAGAAAGGGTGTAAGCTCAATTACAATCATTAATGAAATGAAGGCGAAAGTCAGAGCCTTGAGCGTATCGGAACGATGGTTCTTGACGTCGTTTGAGTAGCTAAAGCATTCAACTCATTTCACCCGATTGCGAGCTACTCAGTAGCAGTTCTTTGTTAAATTTTTCAGAAGGCTAATGATTATAAAATTTGTATTTCGATGTGTATACTGTAAGTTTGATATGCACGTAGGAAAATGTGTCCCAATTTAGGCACCAAAAATAACCGATATGGTGAGAGATAAGATTAAACAATCATATAAAAGGAAAGAGAGAGAGAATATTAACAAAAGAAAAGTTAGCAGTGAAAGAAACATTAGTGGCCTGCCAGCCATTCAGCCATTTAACTGGCCGTCCAGGTGCTAGTGGGTGGCAAATGACCTTTCAAGTCGTACATAAAAAACTGAATTGACCCATAAATGATAAGCATCACTTTAAATCAAATAGACCGCCCTATTCATTTACCACCACACACACCTGTCACGCACGCATTTTCCAGCGCATTTCATAAACACGCTCACTGCCGGCCATTCGACGACGAAGCCCCCAAAATCCCTCACACACACACTCTTGCTGCCTTCCCATTTCCGTTGCACTTGAGTAGCCCTACAATTCAGACTCGTTTCGAGCTACAAATATTCTTGTCGTCTTATACTCGTATAAATACCTTGTAGAAGTTTCACTGCCCTCATATATAATATATACATGTTTGTGGTTGTGTGTGTTGGCAGTTTGTAAACGTAAATGTTGTCAAAACTGCAGAGCCCAAAGTGCCAACACAGAACGAACGATACAGACGAAATCATTTAAGTGGCAGGTAACACGCGAAGATAGTATCGCGTGCAATACAGCCCTAATTACTTACTTGTCGCAATCCTGTGGAAACGCTACGCCACCAGTGACGCCAAAGCCGGAGGCAAGACTTGAGGAGCGAGGTGCTCAAGTGTTTCGAACAACTGTAGTAGCTGGTGTGAAACAGTTTAACACAAGCTTAAACTTAAATTTAACAAGCTTTAATTTCCACCTACTTTGTTACTCTGTCTCGTTTACATTGCGCATCCTTTTCTGCCGCAATCAGTGATTAACCGTAAATATAGGGTAGCGATATCTTAAATGACATGTTTTTTAATGTGTTAAAGTGGTGAAATCGAAGCCTAAAATAGGAGCGGACTTTAATTTGGCTGTTTTAGCAGCGAATTCGTGACAACACCAAACCTTTTTGTTTGGATAAGTTTTCTAAAACGGATTCAGTCATAACCTCAGATCTACATATTGCCACCAAGCTATTCGCTTCTCATGTCTTGTGCGCAAATTTCAATTTCAGTTCATTTTTAAAAACAAACTAATGGACATAACACGAAGGCTTAAAACATTCGATGTAAAGCCGAGTTTGAACGCCGAAATCAATTGCTCGTTTCTGTGCGATTTTAAAATCCAAAGCTCTGTGTTCAAATTCTGTGTTCTGGATTCAAAAAAGGAAGCAACGGTTAGATGACCAAACGTTTCATACACTTGTGCATAACAAATGTTTCTTCGGATACAAAAAGGGGTTGAGAGAGAAAGCATTTCTAATATAGTTAGCGACATAAATATATCATTCACCAGTATGACAACAAGATAATTTTCTATTGGCAAAATAATCTACTGCCAGAGCTGTGTTTACTGCGCCCCTGCAATTATATTTGATTTTGCTGTTATATAACATTCTTGTGGTGCGGTTTATTTCGTGTAACGCTATTTGGCAGGTGAGTTGCTGCATGTATTCTTTGCGTCCTTAAGCTGCTTGCAGATGGTGTCATGGTAGATGGTGCATACTTAATATTACAGTTGTTGTTGCTCGATAACACGCACTTATCGGCACACTTTCTCACACATTCACACTTCCTCATGTCAGCAGAGCTCCCCAATTCGCTTTTTTTTTCGGCTTACGCAGCATCTTCTTCATGCCGTCCTCGCTTTGCTTAGCCCGCGAGCGTCACAGAATCTTTGCTTTTTATTTTTAGCCTTTTTTCACTTGCACAATATTCCCACCAATTCTCTACTCCAAAGGTTTTTTCTTTCTTTCTTTCTTTTCAACCTGCCAACGTGCCGCCATTTGAATTCGCATTTCCATTTTATTTCTTATTTCCGTCAAAATAATGCAAAAGGAAATCGAATTCGTATCACTTTCGGATATTTCGGTTAGAAAGAAGAAACCCGCCTCAAGCCCTCGCAATTTCGGTAGAGTATTGTGTTGAGGGATATGCCGCAGATACTCAATACCACCTTCTTAACATCCCTTCATTTGTTGGGTTATTTGTTTATTTGCACATTCATTTGATGGTTATACCATTATATACACACATATGTCCGCTAAATAAAAAGTCTTAAAATACGTTAATATATATATATGTGTGAATATGTGAATATGTACACAGTCACATGACGTGTTTGCTTTTAGAGCAAAATGGGAATTTATTGTCTCCAATTGAGTGCACCTTCGTGTATTAGAAAATAAACATATACACATATTCACTACGGCCAATATATATCTACATATTAATATGTATTATACACTCATATAGCATCATTCTTCAAGTTAAATGAAACGAAAAGATGCAGTAAACCAGAGGCAAGCAAATTCATGTTATTCGCAAACGAAAATGACAAGGCTTAAGGATATCGATGTCTGCTTATAATGTGCGACATATTAAACTTTTGCCCTGTGACTATAAATTACAGGTTGCCATACGCCATAAATAATTCGCAGTACAGAAATTGTGCGTACGGAGCCGGAGATGTGTGTTAGAGCATTGTGAAAGGCTTGCCTTGGCAGACAGGCGCCCAAAAACAATGCGCAAAGAGTAATTGAGTCACAGGCACAGCTGTCGCCGAAGGTCAATGTTAAATAAATAACTGTATATAAATTATTTGTATACAATTAACTGACAGCATTTTCTTGCGGAACGTTTAACTTTGGGATAATGGCAATGTTGGTAACAAATAGCTTTCATTTCAGTGGGTTTGGGCATCTGTATTTGCGCTTTCGATTTGAATCAATGAATTGAAATGATTTCGAATTGAGTTTGTTGAAATTGAAAACCGTCGCTTATTTCGCTTTCAAAATTTTTGATCAGGCACTTTATATATACAACTACAACTATTGCTGCAACATGCTGCTTCAACTTTTATAGGTTCTGTTGTGTACTAATAAATGGGTATTATTCGGAATATTTTCTTCATTGAAATGGATTCATTCGAAAAAACCGAAAAAGCTTTTTTCAGCTTAAAAACAAACGGATTCTTTTAATTAGGTCTTCGGAATTTGTACAAAGCTTCGCATATGACGTTTTCACCCATAATAGTTTCCTAAAGTTAAGAATTTAAAGCTTTGTGTTTGTAATTTGCATATGACATGTGACACTGAAGGACGATCTAATCCTTGTGAACACGAGTTCACTCAAACAAAAGACAATGGGTACAGCAAAAATTCCTTTTTACTTTACGAACTCAATTCACAAAGTTATTGTAGTAATTCGGGAAAATGTTCATAATAATATTTAATGCTTACAAGAGCCTTTCTAAGTCAAAATACTGATAGTCTGCAAAATTCTAGCTTTTTGATCCAAATACAATATTTTGGTGAGAGAGTTCCGTTTTATATTCGAACTAACATGATATGTAAAATCGGACTCAATTAGGAGGCATCCAATGATCCAATGACAGCGTCATCTCATCCAAAACTTGCGGTCGCGAATGCACACGCGAGCGGGTGTTCACTAGAACATTGGATTTTGCACCGAACTATTGTACACTTGAGTGTGCAAAGACCCATTTATGATTAGCTTTGAAATATTCAAGCAAACATATGTGCATACAAACACACATTGCTGCTCCACTTCCCTTGTGCACGGGAAAACAGTTAGAGGCGCCTGAAAAAAATGCAAGCAATGCGTCGGACATTTACAGATCGGCGCAGGATAAACTCGACTGAATGAAATTGTGCAAATTCCCAAATCGTTTGCACACAAAACAGTTTGAATAAAAAATTCGCTGCCCACATTCACTCCTATTGGAAAACAACGCGTGCAATTACTGACAACGGCAGCGGCAGCTAACTTTGTATGCATTTCCATACACCCATACTGGTATATATGTATGAGTGTGTAGTAATGATGAAAGAATAAAATCAGCAGCATCAACTGGAAAAAACGACAAATGCTCTTGCGCCGCACTGGAACCATAGTTTAGACGTGCGAAAGTGCGCTTGGATTTGTGAGCGAATGTAGGTGTATTAATCCCCTAAGTCACACATGAGTGAGTAAATTTCTACAGTTTTATTTGCCACACTCTGTTGGCTGCCACCTGACAGCCACCAGACAGCCACCAGCTGACAGCCGCATCCAATTAAATTCCACTTGTGCTGCTATTATTCCTACCCACTGCATCCCACCGCACCAGTTTCACTTTTGCAAATCGTTTCGTGCGATCAACGTTGCAATTGTTCTATTCATCCGTAGGATGCTGCCTGGTTTTGCGCCTTCCCGCTTACTGCATACAGTGAACTGCCTTCATTACATTTTTCACTCTCTCCTCATACATACATGCAAGCATATATTTACATTACATTGGTTTTTGTCGCCGATTTTTGCGACTCAGTTCTGTCACTTACCTGTAAAGAGGTTTGCCCGCACTCTCACGAAACCACAATACCATGTATACTCTGTCATCCTTCGCTTCCGGCTCAATGTCACATGGCAGCGTTGCGGTGCGTCCCAGTACGGCTTCAACGGCTACGGTGGATACTGCAAATAAAGAGATACAAAGACGTGAGAAATTAGCAGGGCACAAATGAAATTAAGTAAGTAGTTGCGGTTGTGGCCCAAGTTCCCATGCCCCCATGTTGCTTATTATCGGGAAATTCTCTTTTTAGTTTTCTCCAACAATAATGTGCAAAATTTTGAAAACTCTCTTTTTGTCAGACCTGTTTAAAGCCTGACTCAATTAAAGGTTGATCTTTGTAAACTTTTGCACTAATCTATTTCTACGATCAGCTCATTAATAGGTATAAATCTTGTGTTTTTTGTAGCAAAGTACATAAAATAAATTCCAGTGAAAAAGCTTAGTTGCAGACTACATTAAAACCAGTAAGAATAACAAGCCAACTAGTTTGCTTGTATAGTTAAATATACTTAATTTTAGGTGTTACAAATATTTGGGAAGTGAACAAAACGATTTTACTCTCTGCAAAATATTTTGGCTGAATATAATAAAGAAACACATAATTAAAGCTTCCATATTACTATTCAAAATAATTGTCTGTGGATATAAAATTAGACAAAGGAAAGTAATAACAGGATCGAGTAAAAGCAAGCAAAAACAACTAAGAAAAGGCTAAGTTCGGGTGAAACCGAACATTTTATACTCTCGCAAAGTGCAAGGATCAGAGGCGGGGATATGCTTTCAGGTACTGGCATAACTTTATATTAAAAAATGTTGCGGAAGAGTTCAACATTGATTATTCAACGAAACTGCCGATGGATTCCAATCATATTTGGTATCTTATTAGCTTATATTACAGGTCATAGACTCACGTACTTTCATTACTGTATTTTGCTTCGTGTCTGAGATATTTATATCAAAATCAACCAAATTAACTCAAATAAGATATATGCGATATAAGCTCAACCAAATGATTGGGATAATTTATTGGTATTAAACTATGGTATATCCGATGTGTATCCGATCCGAACGTGTAATGTTCACTTAATTTTGCTAAAATATCTTACATATTGACCGAAATATATAGTATAAAGTGTACCCAGAGGTTGAAAATCCGTATATTGGGTACAAGGGGGCTAGAGGAAGCGCTGTTTTCGCTAAATTCGCAAATTTCGCTATTTTCTAGCAATCGCTAGATTTTCGATAAAAATTCAGATAGGGGCACTGAGGTCCTAATATTGGGTATCTGGTGGCTTGAAAAGTTATAACTCTATTTCGTCTATTTTTACGCATAAGATGGCATATCTTGAACGTACTATTCGTGAAAAGCTTTACTCTAATATCTTAATTGATTCCCGATTTATTTACTTTAAAGTGAAAGGATCAGATGAAACTTAAAATTGTGTTAAATGAGAAGAAGGCGTGGTTCTTATCCGATTTCGTCCATGTTCACATCTTGAAATAAGACTACATATATAGTCTCCCATACCAAATTTGGTTCAAATCGGTTAAGAGGTTCTTGAGGTATGGGATTTCTCCTAAAATTGGGCGGGGCCACGTCCATCACCACAACTTTACACGGATTCCTATGCAACCCTTCCGTATTATATTTGCTGCAAGATTTAATATTTCTAACGTGTTACTTCAGCGAGTTAACAAATTTTTAGTAGTTTTCAACATAACTTGTGTATTTGAGGTGGGCGTGGTTATTGTCCGATTTCACTTACTTTCTCAGTATAGAAGGAGATGCTGGAGAAACTTATTCAGAATAAGTTTGTTTGATATAGCTTTAACGGTTTCCGAGATATATATATTTAATCTATTGCTGGGCGGGGCCATACCCACCTTTACAAAAACTTTCGCCCACAAATGCCCCATCGTACTACTATCCTCTATACCTAATAACAGGTTTATATCTTAATTTACGGCTTAGTTATAGCACTTTATCGGTTTTCGATTAATGGCGTTTTGTGGGCGTGGCAGATGGTCAATTACGCCCATCTGCAATACCAACCGTCTTACGGTGACAATGAACACGTGTACCAAGTGTCATTAAAATATCTTAATTTTTACTCAAGTTATCGCTTGCACGGACGGACGGACGGACAGTCACTCAGATTTCAAATCGTCTTTTCATCCTGATCATTTATGTATATATATATATATGTCTATATCTAACTCGTTTAGTTGTAGGTGTTACAAACAACCGTTCGATGAACAAAACTAATATACTCTGTAGCAACATGTTGCGAGAGTAAAATAATTACAATTTCCATTAATTGGTACCGCATTTAGGTGGCATCATTTTGACCATACACATTTAAGAAATGTCTGAACATTTCGACAAAAACAAGTTGAGAGAAATCGACAATAAAAGAAATTTCCCCCTTCATCTTCCCGTCTCTCCAATATGAAGTCCTTTTTCTATTTACCATCTAAATCGCATAATCACAGTCAACTACGTGCGTGGGGATATTAATGCTGAATTGACGATTATTATCATTTTTTGTCGTGCCAATTCTCTTTTGCATTTAAATTGCCAATTGATTGCATTGAAGCACCGAAAACGATTACGGTGATGGCATTACTGCTCCTTGAGGAAATCGTATTGACGTTGAAGTGGGGCTGCTGGTGTCGGCGGTACTTCTTCCTCTCAAAATGAGCAGTAAATGCGCAAAACGAGCTCTTGTGTTTGCCGAAAATAAGCGGCAAAACCAAATATACATACATGCAAATGAATGAGCAAAGCAAACTAACAAAAACATTTGTGTGTATGTGCAGCCAATAGCACATGTGGCAAACAACAAGAGATTTCCGACTGCACCTGCAGACACACACACATTTCATCTTACATATTACTTTGCATACGTACATACGTACACGTATATATGTAGGTATATATGTATTGGGTTGTTCGGAAAGTCATTTCGTTTTTTTTGGGGAACATGAAAGACAGTTTTCGTATAATGCCTTTCAAATGGCCATAAACAGTTGAATTCGACAAATTTAACCTCTCACCGATCTCTCGTGTGGTGATTCGCCGATTTGCATCAACTAATGCCTTTATCGCATCTTTGTCAGCTTCGACCGGCCTTCCAGACCGTGGTGCATCTTCGACATCAAAATTGCCGGATCGAAATTTTGCAAACCAGTTCTGGCACTGGCGTACTGTTAACACGCCTTCTCCATACACATCCGTCAATTTTTTTCTCGCTTGGACAGCATTTTTACCTTTTCTGAAGTTAAAAAGTAAAATATGACGAAAATGCTGCTTATTGCTCTCCATATTTAAAAAGGCACCAACCAAAAACTACTGGGTAGAATTAATAGAACTTTTTCACACACAAGCCTTGCAATATCAGCTCTCATGACATATAATGGTTATGGGGCTTAAGTGTGAAGTTAGTTTCGAAAAAACGTAATTAAGTCCTCTGGCGGGGAAAAACGAAATGACTTTCCGAACAACCCAATAGTTGCATAACAGTCAACACTGGAGAGCAAGGTGTAGAGCAAGCGCCTTAGAAGACAGGGTTGTGTGCAAATTATGTTGCGCTCTCCCGCGATGCTGCAATCTCTATTTATGCACGAAATATACCTACATAGCTCGCTGTTATTTATTTACAAACAAAAGTACATGTGGCACCACGCATATGTCTACATGGCGAATATGTAAGTTTGGTTGTGTGAGTAGGTGTCAGACTTGATGCCGACATTAATGACACAGGTGATGCCACCAACAACAAAAGTAAAGAAAGTAATTATCAATGCTAGAAAGTCTCACCTTGATACATAGAAACCAAACAATACGTTGCCAACTTACTGCACATTCTCGAAAATCATCTTCGCCTGTCGACTGTCGACTGTCGACTGGCGAAATTTCAACATCAGCACCACTAACTGGTGGCGTCTACCAGCAAATTGCTTTTACTTTAACTGTTCCGACAAATCATTACGGTGCGAATAAAGGAATCCACTGCAGTGCTAACCGCTAACCCAAGCTGTCGTATAAAACGCATCGCACTCAAGCAAAGCAAGCGAAGCAGAGTCGAGTTGAGTTGAATTTAGTGAAGTCAAATCGAATTGAGTAAAGGTAAATGGAATGTCATGATGTTGTGCAATTTCGAGAGGATTTGAATTCATTCATGGTGGTGTTCCTATCCTCTGTCTTATGCTTGGGATGTAAATACGTATTCCAATCTTATGTAACATCTATGCAGATTCGAGTCTCGCTTTGCTAAGTGCTTTTGTTACACTTGCGGAATTGGGTTAATTTGCAGTTAAAGTAAGGTAAATTTACAGTCGACCAGAAATTTGGCTAGATGTGTCGTTTTCGCTGAAAGCTCAATATTGAGTGTGGACACAATCGGATTTCTATATTGAACACTTAGATTATTGACACTTGAATGATTTCGCATGCAAAGCACTCAATGCAATTCACAAATACTAAGCTAAAATGGGAATTATGAATTAAAGTTTAGTTTAATTAAAAATGCGGTATTTAAGCTTTGTCCAATTAAAGTACAGCTCAATGTTAGATTAATTCAAATTAACGTCATCATAATTGTCTAATGACAATATGCCGTATTGGACCGTAAAACCAATTCTCGCAAAAGGCAATGGTAAGCCACATATTTAATTAATCGATGGCATTATTTTACTATAAAATTAGCCAATATCTTCTTCAGAACCACCAGTTGCAACATTTGTAGTAAACACCTGGCTATATCCTTTACCTCTTTCATTTCAATGTCTAAGATAAAATGAGTGCGTTGATGAAAAACTCATTTATTGGCCATAACTTATGCCAAATTAACATATATCTCCTAAGCGCATATCAAAACTTCCGTCAAAATTATGCCTAGTTATGCAAGCTTTATCTTCACTTACGGCAATCTTCAATAAATAATGCTAACTTGATAAAAATTGCGGTAATTATTCATTCGCATGTATACGCATGCGCTTATGTATGTGCATATGTATTTATATCACCATCAAAGACAATCTTTAATAGATTCAATTTCCATAAAATCCGCATTTAATATAACACCACCCCATTACCTCCGTACGAGCCCACCTTAATACACTGCGTGTTAGCACAATTTTGACAATTACCTTACACGTGCGAAATCTAAAACACGAAGTCGTAGATCTTCGTGAGTAAATGTGAGTATAAGAAAGTGTGTGCCTCGCTCTAGCCTGGCCGTGGGTATGCATTCGCACGGAACAAGGACATGGCGTGAATGGCTCAAATGTGAGCTCAAACGCCCTGCGGTTTAATTTATTACCCACAGTAAAAGTGCACAAAACTGCCGCTTTTCATCCTGGCTGTACTTGCGGTTAAACGGAAACAGATATACTCACAAGAGCTCAAATGAAAATGTATGCTCCATGTATGAATTCTTGTACACATGTGGGTGTTCATACTCCTAGATATGCACCATATACATACATGTGTATGCATGTGTATGCATGTGTATGCATGTGTATGCATGTAGAGATGACTGCCAAAAATCTGGAACGCGGCGCCAGCTGAGAGCTCGTGTCTCGTCCAGCTGTGGAGCAAAAATATGGACGGGGCGTGAAACACCGACTCCAGGTGTATATCTGCTTTGCGTTGGAAGAAGTCCACTTGCCACCAGCAGTCAGCAACAGAAATGGTAATGGCAGCGAAAAAATTAACATAATTTGCGATGTCTATCTTTGCCCGAGCGTACTCGGTTACCCTGTAGGAAACCCGTGGATATCGTTATATGAAAATGGGTTTACCAATCACTGAGTTTCCAATGAATAGAAACTCCTAATTCCTAATGTTTGAATAAAACGTTAAGAATCTCCCCCCTTTTTGACCAAAGTATGTAACGTTTCCCTCATTCACGAATGACTTTCGGTATATATTTGGAAAATTAAAAGTAAATAGTAATTAATTGTACTCAAACAATTAGAAAACGAACTTCACTACAGGGAACACAGTGGAGCCGCAGAAATCCATTTTTGTGAACAGTATACGGTTTGGCCCAAGAAAAATCATTGAAATGAAAAAATGACGACTGTACAGAAAAATCAATGGTTAAATACATTTTCTTTTGTGTCTGTTCATGTCTGTATATGTTATGTTATATAGGTACATATATAACTGTCCATGAATACAGTACATTTAATAATTCTTATAATTTTGGTGGCAAAAACATCTAGGATGTGTGATGACAAAATACGTCATATAAGGTGATAGATGCGAAAAATTTTACACAAAATATTTATGTGTATGTGTACACATACAAAATATGTATGTGTAATACAACAAAAAAGTAAACAAATCAAAGCAACTGACAACACACAAAATCGTTTAGTCTTGATGGCGTTTTAAGTAGAGAGCATTAATGATTGTAAAATTTTGATTTACTCGTATATCCGACAATACAGAAAGTGAGTGCAGAAGTTTGGTGAAATAGGAACAGTGAACCAACCATAAGGCACCTCGGGAAACGATAGCGTCAAAAAATATTCCACATCTTCTTTTAACTATGGTTTTCACTAATATTTATAAAATGTAATGTCAATACCCTTATAAAGATTAAGGAGGACATACCGTCGCAGTGAATACGGAACACTATGTTGCTACGCTATAGAACTTTTGTGTTCCCATGCCATATATTAAACCTTAACCCCTTTTGCAATACTTAAAATTGAAAAAAAAAACCTTTTATCTCATACAGAAAGTCTTTTGGAAAGTAAAAATATTAAACCTGTTGATTTTTAAAAATAAATCTCTTGTGCATTATTGTTATTATTATTGTTTCTCTAAAGTATCGCAAGCCCTGTTTAAATATAGCCAATTGCGTCAAACAGCCGGTGTCCTAAAAAAATAAAAATCATTAAAAATTTGTTTTCGAATTTAATCCTTTTCTTCTCCTTAATCGACTGCTAGATAAAAAGAGTATCCAATACCTATAAACCGCACATTGATTCCATGAAATTCTCCAATTTTTTTAAATTCCTCTTTACATGCTTCCCATGTTATAAAAGAAACACACACACACAGAAAATGAAATGCAATTTTACACTTTGGCACCTTTCGACAAAGCAAATGTCAACGATAGCTGATCCGTGAACGGAAAGTGAGAAAAGTAGCAATGTACAAAAATTTTAACAAAAGAGATTATTTCGCATGACTCCGACCCAGCCTCCAACCAACCGAACCGAACCGAACCGAAGCCACAAACATGCAACGCCAAACAACGACTGACACAAAAGAGAATTTAAAATAAAAATAAAAGGATCAGTTAAGCTAGGAGAATAGTAGTGGATAGGACGAACGGCCGAAGTAATACATACATAAAATTATGTAATGCAGTTATTTTTGCAAACCAACACACATACAAGAGTTTGTTTCCATGTGTGTATATAGTACTTAAAATCTCTAAAACAAAGAGCGAATAAGGGTCAAAAGGGCGAACAACCGCAGCAGCAATCAGTAAGTGGAGGTTGTTGAAATGTAGAAAGTGCACGAGGTTACCACAAAGTGCTTGTTGTTGCCGACTTCGAAGCAGCGCAGAAATTTGTAATCCATATGCATTGCATACCCACTCACTTATGGCGGTTTCTGGCCACTGGCTGTTGCTTGGCAGACAATAGTCAGCAGATCCATACATATATCTGCAAATGTAATTGTGCAAAGTGGATGAAATGAGCAACAGCTGCACAAGCGACGGCGAACAGAAAAAGGCTACATGGCTGTGTATGGCTACATTCTTAATACTGTAGGTGTCCTTGCTTCCAAAATGACTGCCCGAAGACCGAGGAAATTTATATAAATGTGGATGCTTTGAACGAAAAATAAAGCATGGACCCCGAAAACGTGTAAGGTTACTGTAGATAGGTGGCAAGCTCTTCTACGAATACAAACCCAATTTTGCCAACACAACATACATATATTCTTATGGCGGTCAAACACGTGTCTGCGATGTGTCGCTTTTGGCATTTCTAATGTTTGGAGTGTTGCAAGTAGCCGCATTTGACACTTTCATTACCGTCGCACCTAAAGTAGATACTGGCACTATACTTTCCATTATGTGACATTTTTCATTAATTATTATTCATATTTCTCCTTTCAAATAAAAAAATGTGTTGTGTTTACCAACCCTATATGTACATAGGATGGAAAGTTGGTCTTTGAGCTGTGCAAGAAATTTGGTATTTAGTCGCGTTGCAAAGCACTTGCTGTAAAAACCCACAGGAATACAGGAATAAATCCATCCGAGAGCGAATACACCCTGCGACTTTTCAATGTATAATTCCTCTCATCCGGCCTGTACTTTTCTACACATTTTTTGGAGCGGCGTCATCTGTGTTGACGCTGCAGGCCTCAATCGCAATAATTTACTTAATTTCTTTTTACTTTCTTTTTTCTTTTTTTTTGCTGTGGTATGAAGTATGTGCCTGCGTGGGTATGTTTAACCTACAAAAGTAATGCGCCGATAATGTTGCACAAACCGACTGACAGCGAGCAATGAGCAGCGACAAGTTGTCAACTTTTTGTCGAACGTTCACTCCTGCCATTCACACAGAACGCAAATTCTTCATAAAACTTTGCATACCTTCCGGCGATTCGCAGCTATCAATTGATAACTTCAATTTGTCGTTTCGATGTTCATTTGGATGGCAGCGATCGGAAATTGACAATGCCAATGGCAGACGGCAGACGGCAGACGGCAGACGGTAAACGGCAGAGGGTAAAGTGACAACGACGGCAATGCATTTGGCATTGGATATTTTAAAGTTTAACGGGAACTCAGGAAATGCTATGAAGTAATTTGGAGAATATCTTACAAGAGCAACGGAAATTTCTCTGGAGAACGAAATCTATCCAAGTTAAATATTTAGCTATCTTCATATAGCGAAAGAATCAATACTTTTTCCGGCAAATTCGGACACTTCTATTTTTAGTTAGCGGCTCCACTATGGCTATCACCAGCACTATTTCCATTAATCTCAAAAGGAAGAAATATAAAGCTGATGAGCGCGTTCAATTCTTTTGTTGTAAATTTCGAAATAGGAGCCCCATAACGGATGTGTCTTAGCCGTCATTTGACAGCATTTGATTCGATTCCATTCCAATGAAAATTATGCCACAATTTAGAAGCTTTAAAGTGATAAAAGGATCGCATATTTGACAAAGCTATAGAGGCATTAAATTGTCTCTCAAAGTGTTTATTTTCCTATCTAGATTATTACCAACCAAACATGGCTTTACCTTAAAAAATAGACGTAATGACTGCCAATCACAGCAGGGGCTGAAAAGAACACACACTCGTAAATGAAACCATTATATATGAGAGAAAGTACTTTTCATATATTTCAGATACCTATAGTTAATAATAGTGTTGTCATATCAACACCAGTGGGTAATGCGTTCAAAGCCAATTGTTTCGTTCGTTTGAATCACTGCCGACATTTGTGTGGCAGCGTATATGTCAGTGCGCTGCCAATATGAACAAATCAGTGTTGCATGCCGGTAATTTCCGGTTACGTTATGCGTCAAAGCAAATTTATTAGCTCTGCTTGACAGTTGATAGAGATATCAAATACGAAAATATCAAATTCGAAGAAGAGTAGCGTGGATCTAGCGGGGACGTCAGTGCTTATAGGCAGGAAGTTAAAGTTTGCATTGCACGTCAGTGAAAAGTGGCAGCTTGGCTTTGATGTGCTCAAGTATTCGTATGGATGTGTGTATGAGCTTGCAAATGTAAGTAATCACGCACACCTTGGGCTAGTAATATATAAATATAGAAGACCTATTTTTAGTTGCTCATACGCCATGGTGTAGTACAAACATTCAAATACGAAAAATTTCTCTGAAAACGCCAATTGGTATATTCCTTCTGCATACTTACATTAGTTCTAATCTTTCCCCTCACATTTGGTATAAGAATACAATTAGTTCGAAAACTGGAATCCCTCGAAACTGTCTGTATCTTAGAGCTTTTCAACTACAGCCTTTTTGGCACCCTATTACATTCAAGCAATCTGTACTTCGCCAACAACGAAATCTGTAGTTGCACGGCAGTGAATTTTAAGAACAGAATTTAGTCGGAAAAATATCGGGAGTTAAAAGGGCGTCAGAGCAAATAGAATAGCAAATATAACAAAGTAGACACATCGTGGTTAGGCAACATTTCATTCATATTCAATAAGAGAGTTCCAGCTTACTCTTACTAACATTTTGTACTGTACTGTTTGTACAGTATATATAAGAACGTGACACCTTTAGTCAATTGAAACGCCATACACATTAGCGTTAGAAAAGTCTTGCAGCTCTTTAACAGTAATATCAAATAATTCAATTCAATGAGAATTCAATTTGCATATCTTACGATGTTATGACTGCAAAAATTCGAGTCATCTGAAGGCAATACCACACTGGCTATATAAAAGTGCCACTGCGAAATCACATTTTCCGAAATTTCATTTCATCACGCAAACAATGTTGGATTTTGCATTCGCAATCATTGGTGGTTGTTTCTCCTTCATTGTTTTCGTTTGTTTTTATTGTTTCACATTTTCCATTTTACTTTCGTGTCATCTCAGAGTTTCCTCCACATGTTTCGCTAAGCTAAGTTGCCAATATTTCATTAAAGAAAGCATAAAGAAAACTGGTTTTGAGAAACGTTGTGTAAGGAAGGGGAAAACACAAGGTAAACCCAAGCCCAACTAACTGAAATGTAAACACTGAATTTAGTCGTTGAAAAAAATTAAAGAAGGCAGGAAACTTTCTGAAAACAGCTTTGACAGCAATGAATCATAACGGTAACTGGCATAACGATGAAACATTTACAAAAGTAGCAACAGTGTCAAAGAGACCCATTGCGGTTCGACAATATTTCTTTCTTTTCCTTTTCTCGGTTAATTTCCATAAATTCCATGAATGTGTTTGATAGTTCCTTGGTTCCATTCAAGTAGTTCACTCAGAATGATTGAATCTTTGGCTGATTGAAAATAAAGATGGTTTTAACATATGTAATGTCTCATTTTATTACGCTTGAAAATTTTTGAGTAAAGGTACTAGGGCAGGTTTGAAGAAAGCAAAAAATACCAATAATCTTGTCTTTAATGAAAATCAGCGAACATTACTCGTTTTGAGAAGATTTTCAAAGATATCCTCACAACTATTTTGAATGCTTTCTGCTACTTTTAGAAACGTTTTTTCATCTTTCAGGAAAGTAGGCTCCCATATAGTCGTACCTAGGCTCCGAGTGTTTGGTTATTAATAAGTTAACAACTATCACTTTTCAATTTCAAAATATATAGCATCAATATAATATTCCATGCGCCAATAAGGAAAAACAATGATTTTCGGTATACCTCATCAATTAGTTAATTAAATTTTTATGTTCATCATATGCCTTCTGTTGTGTCTATAAAGACATATATATCGCTTTAACACTGGCTTTTTCAAAGCGACATGTTGTCTGAATAAATTTTTGAAACATTTAATTATCGATAAGCCTGCATTTCATAAAGGCTACAATTAAATCAAATTAAAAAGTGCGAACGGAAATTGTAACTGTAATTGTTGTTTTCTCAGCATTAGTCATAAGCTCAATGGTTTTTGCTCATTAATGAAAGCATTGCCATCGGTGTATTAAAAACAGAAGCGGTTGCCAAGTGTAGTTGTGTGCACGACTGCTATGCGGTGGGTAGTGCGTTCTAATTCCGTGCGTGGTAAATCGAAAATTAAAAAAAATACTTCCCAATAGAGATCAACTTTATGCAGATAATATTAAGTAAAAATTCCAATAATTGCTTAGAGATCTATTAATACTTCCAGTATTCTCCTTTTTCGGGAAGCTCAAAGATGATAAGTTATGGCCAAATATCTGAGAACGTCAAACAATATCTCTTTCTTTAAGCTCGCTTGCTGTTTCCATTTGAGGCATACGTCTGTGTGAATAACACAAAATGGTAATATTTTTTTTCTCGTTATATATTCAGCGCCAAAATAATATTATATTTTCTTACTTACGTCATAATACTGATGAAATCGTGAAAATTTATGATTTTTTCGTATCTTTGGGCGGACTCACCACACTATTAACATCTTTTAACTTAAACTGCATTTATGTACATATTTAGTGTACACATACAGTCAGTATGAATAAATGAAAGCAACAAACAATACATTTACAATAATAATATAGAGAAGAAAGCTACCGTACTCTGAGCAATCTGTTGCAAGCGTATAAAAATTAAAATATTTCATTTGGGTTTGATTAACACAACCCGACTCTAAAACGCACCAAATAGGATATTCAACTGATACCGATATGCTGCTTCAATTTGATATTTGTGCTAAATGGAATGCTTTATGAAAACTCGACGCACTAGCCGATAATCAGTATAGAATTGACGAATAGAATATTGAATAGAATATAGAAGTGACGAATACTGCAGATTTTTGTACAGCTTTGATTAGCGGCTACTAGTCTAGTACAATTTGCCGTTCATAATAGGAATAATTATTGAAAATTTTGGCATTTCCTTCACAAAATAAAACGGACATCGATTTAAAATATTGGCATTAAGGACGTACATATTCACCAACTTTTAATATGCTTAAGTATGCTTGACTGTTAAACTTTTAGCAGTAAGCTCAACTCTAAATTGTTATAGTAGTGCCAAGAAATAATGCCAAGTAGAACGCCTCTCTTTTATGCATTTGATTCGTTTATAATAAAGCATATTCATTGATTTTTCGCTAAATTCTCAATTTGTTGTTGTATTTTTATTTTATTATTAAGGTAAACATGTTGACTTTAGTCTGTTTCTATTCCTATTGTCGTTACATTCATATTGATTTCAGCGGTGGCTGATCTCTGAACATCGTATTTATATGAAATCAGAAACAAAATAATCTTTAGTTCGGACTGTAAACATACTCCTTTGGATGAATTAATGAGAACTTATCTGTTCAATAGTTTGCGTAATAATCAATTTTGTACCTGAGTATTTATGTAATCAAAATTAAAGACATTATCATTACACGGTCTTGCACCAGCAATACTACTTAATAAATATAAAATTATAAATGAACGCTTTTATGCCGTTCTCCGCAAACAATATCCCCCTACACCCCAACAACACATATGAATGAACTATTTGAGTAAAAGTATATGCTTACAGATATGCATAGATGTCTTGTAATTATATTTGAGTTGGTTAAGCGCCGTTGGGATTAATACTTAATTTGATGTTTACCTATCGCTTAATTACAATTTCGTTTCGGTTTGTTTTCGTATTTTGTCGCTGCTGGCAAATTATGCTTTTTAGTTGTGTTTGTTGTTTTCTATTTCTGTCACCTAAATTCACTTCAGTCCGATATGTTGTGATCTCGTTTTGGCTACTTTTGTGAATTATTTAGCTGTCTAGACTATTTGACAGGCAAAACTGACACAGTTAAGGAAAATGCAAGGTCAGTAGAAGGATGACAGAAGTGCGGAAACATTCTGAATACCTATACAAACTGGGAACTAATTGATTTAATTGAGAGAATTCTTAGCTTGTGAGAGACATTGACTTTGACAGTAATTATATAGAGAAAATGTAATTTCAAAAAGACAATTATTAGCATGAGTTCATAATCAATTCGCTTTCTATTAAGTTCATGTTTTGAAACTTTGAAACACCCATATAGAGGTCACTGCTTTGTTGAAAAATGTTTTTACAATGTTGGGATATTCTCGTGGATTGGATAGTTGGATTATTTTAAGACTCAACACGGTAGACTATTGCTCAGTCTCAGAGTCTACGCAGATACACCATTCCTCTGAAATCGCCTATTTTCCATAAGAAAAAATTAAAAATAAACTGGACACAAATAGTGGGCATCAATATTAAGGAATGAAATATGGATTGGAATGTATGAAAATATGGATATGGAAGTCATTTTCTCCCTCATTTAAATTCATTTTCTTCAATTATGTGTGTGTGTGTGTGTTTTGTGAAAACCAAAAGAACACGCGCAAGAGATTGTCATTTGATTTTATGTAAATTTAATAGCACTTTCTCTCGCCGGCATGCACACAAATTTAAATTTTAGGTAAACAAAGTATAAAAAGAGGTTAACGGTCTCTCGAGAGCAGCCTCTGAGCCGACCTCCGCACCCACCAACCAAGGTGCCGTAGGGAGCGCAGACTCAGCTAACAGCCCCAAGTACTCATAGTTGAGGTGGCTGTTAAGGCGGCGGGAGCGCTGAGTTCGTGGCTAGATGTTGTCAATATTGCACCCATTGCGGAAGATGTATGTGCGTCATGGCGAAGTATTGGCTTGTGGAAATGGATTTTTCGCCTGCGTGCTCAAGTGCGGCATATTTTTACGCTTTGATAGTGCACCAACGTAACGTCTGCGATTTGCTGTAAACACACGCGCACATACGTATCTACTCATAATATATGTAATACGTGCATGTACTCATAATTTGTTTATATTAATTTTATGAAACAACCACATGAGGGCTAATGTCTAACAGTAGTATAGACACTCACAGCAACAAATACGCTCTCGTCGCAACATCTCCAAGGGCCAGCGACGCAAATTCAGCGGTTAGGGAATGGGCAAAGTGGTTGCAGGCATGTATTAGACTTAATGACTTGGGTGTGTTCATATGTTCCACACACATACATACGAATAAAATATTCAACATTGTTATGAATTAATATTTCGTGAGAAGTTCATACTGTCTCGAAAATAATATTTATGTGCCAACGTTTGAAGATGTAGGAAATTACAGTGTAATTTATTTGGTGGTGTTGAAGGTTGAAATTCCATTTAATTGCGGGCCTATGTCAGTTGGAAGCGTGTGCGAAATAGTATAAGCCTTTTTGTTTTAATACTATTTGCCTGTATGTGTGGTTGGAAAGTGTTGTCATGAAAGTGCGTAAATATTATTCAATTTTTCATTTTCTTTATTCTCAGCAAGGTTTCTTTGTATATTTGCATATGAAATACCCTGTAGCACGAGTATAAAGTTCTATATTATTAAAGTGCGTGTCTTTTGATAAATGGTTGACACATATAATGACAGTGTTAAGTAATTACATCGGTGGCATAACAAGTGCGCGGCCACTCTGGACACTCCGGACACTCCGGCCAGCTGGGCCAAAATGAATTTCACTTTCGATCGAACTTCTAGTGAAAGCGAAGCTTAATTTGGAGAAATTCACATGGGTAAAAACACATGTCGTCATACGTTTGACCTTTGACGCCTTGAGACGTAAGAAAACTTTTGAGACAAAAGTCTATGCAAATACAAATACAAATTTCAGAACTTTAAAGATATAACAAACAACACTTGTTTAGAATAATGATATGATTGGAGAATATCTATGCATTGGATATTCACTTTAGCTGCTGCTAAATCTTTTCGTGGCATAGTATCAAAAATCCACAATTTGTTAGTTACACAAATTACTTTTCGAAAGTTCGCTCTTCCTCTCTTTTGATTACTGAATTATTGAATTTTTATATAAAACTAGTTTAAAATAAAATTGTGCTAAGTAATAATTCTACGTAACAATCAATTACAAATTTCGACTCCTGTAAGCTTCAGCTCCAAAATTTAAATTTAAAATAACAAAATGTGGCAAAAAAAAAACACAAAAAAGAGAAACAAAATTTAGGTTTATGCTTTGAAATTCTTCATAGTTGAATTGGCGACAGAACTGTTGAATATGCACCTAACAAAGGATGGGTCCCCACGGCTACCCACTTGCAGTCCTTCTCCATAAGTACTTGCAGCGAAGAAAATACTTGCCTCCGTAAAATATTTCAAACCTAACAAAGCTTAGCAGATTTGTGATGTCACATAGCCGCAAGCGCTTAGCTCTATTTGCATGAAAAACTGACTTAATTGCAGGAAGATGCAAATTGATGCAACTAAGCTTAAAATAAACAGAGCCAAATTATATAAAAACATTAAGATGTGAAATGAGGAAGGGGCCGGTTTCGTTAGATATGGCCAACACTTCGCGATAGGGTTTATAGTACACGTATTTCAGCTTTCCACCGCATGAGGGAGAACGCAGGAGACATCGTGCATGCTGATTTAAATAGCAACAGCGGAGAAATGGAAGTTAAAAGCAGACGCCATGATTGAAACGGAAAAGAAGGTTGCCTATTTCTGATTTTACTTGCTATTGTTGTTTGTTTTGCTAGCGGTCGCGTAAGCTAAGGTAATGTTATGCCGTGGAAAATTGAGCACACCGTAGAAATAAGTGGTGCCGAGTTACGCAGCGATGTCATGGAATCCACCGGAGAGAACTTATCACCAAAGCAAAGCAAACCAGACACAAATACACACACATACATGCAGCTTGTGAACTTCTAAGTCCGTATTTGCAGCCCTACAAGCCACCCTTCGTCGCTCGACACAGGCGCTTGCTCTGGCGACGTTGTGGCGCATCTGTTTGATGCAACAAAGTGCCCTTTGAAGAGTAACAACAATAGCAGCAACGAGAAAGAAAGGTTGCACAACAAGAAGTTGCAATTTGTGAAATAATAAGAAAAGCGACCTCAAAATGAAAGGGTTAATTAAAAATACAGCGAAGAGCGAAACGTCATGCCACGCAAGCCGATCCGCATGCCGGACCGCATACCTTGCTTTCTTTCAAAAACTTTACTTTAACTTTCCTTTCTTCCCTCTTCCCTCTTCTCTCTTCCTTGCACCAAACAAGAACGCTCAAATCCATTTCACGCCAGGAGCCGTGAAGGCGCGTGGACACTTGCTCTGGAAAATATTATGACTCGCTTTAACTAATTAGATATGTAATTATTTTTTCCATAAATTACATAAGCTAAATGAGAAGTGAATTTTATTCTAGATTTCTACTTTAACTTGCTCTATTCTGCACTATTTTTTAGAGGGAAGGGTAGAGTAAGAGCCGAAGCAAATTGATTTTATGCACAGATATCAATTAAAATCGAGTTACATTCCGCTATTTCACTCTTGTTTCCAATACTTTTTACACCATGAATTGGCACCGGCTGATGGTAAGAGCGTCCGGGGGCCTGCCAGTAGCACTAAAGGAATATTGGAAAATCCACCAGAGCTATGCGGGGATTAAATTAATTGAACCTAAATGCTTCGTTCGCCACAACGTGGACTGCGATTGGGCGGCGCTCACATGCCACGTAGATATGGGCGCACGTGGCCGGGCTGTTGGTGCGCTTAGTAAGGTCGGACGGTAAAATGCAACCATTAAACTTTAAATGCATTTATATACTAGTATCTACATTTACATACATTGTTGGTCTTTGATTTAGAACTCTCATATTTACATATATACATACATTTGTTCATTCAACACGAACTCTAAATTGATGCTGGTAATTTGATTTTCGATTTGATTTGCTATTGTAAAAGTTTCGATTTTCGCCAATGCGATTGGTGATTGCACTAACATGTGTTTTGAGCGCATCTTTGCCTGTACGTAAATCGGTGTAAACATTTTTTGCAGATTACGTTATTTATTATCCAACTGACCCTGAGTTTTCGTTGCTGAGGATTATTCCAAATGTATTTTGTTATAGCGAAGAAGCTTTATATGTAATAGCTCAATTAGAAATGTTGGACTTTTATTTTAAATTAGCTATGTATCACATATATGTGTCAATAGAAAATCTTAACAATTATCCCTTTAGTGCTAAGTAATCCAAGAAATTAAAACCGAATTATCAAAAATGGCTCGAACCTAAATTGCAACAAAGCTTTGATAAAAAATTCATAATTTTTTAGATATTAATTCATAACTTGCTACTGATATTTAAATACTGTCTAAATAATTTCTGCACTCTTTTTCCAAAACTGTTCTTCTTTGTGAAATTTTCGCGAAAGTCCGCGAAAAGTGACAAGCGAAAGCGAAAGCGAAAATCCCCAGCGGCAACGTCTGAGCCTTTCGAAGGAGGATTGATGATGGGGGAACCCATAACATAGTTGTGAAGAATAAACACCTCAGCGGTTTTTCAAGTTCTTCTATAAATCCTCTCTTATATTACACAAAATGGTAACAAAAGGTATTCGATTAATAAAATTACATTCAGAGCCCAAACGAGAGTGGTGGTGTGGTCTTTCTGTAGAATAAATAGATTAAAATTTTTTGCAATTACTAAGCAACTCACGCAGACTCGCTTTTAAGAGATTAAGATGATCATGATAAAAGTGGTGAATTGTAATTATGATAGCAGCGGAGAGTTCATTCATTGTTGTTAATAACTTAACCTTGGTTGGAACTTCCACCGGTGCAAATTATTCCACTTTTCTTCATCTGCTTCACAAGTACGAGTGAAAATTCGTTTGAACACTCACTCCTGCATTTTTAAATTTACCTGTCATGAATTATTAATAACAACTGTGCGAAGCCACGATAAACAACCGCAATTTCTTCGAGAATAAAGAAATATTTTCGTGATCGAATTTCTTCTTGATTACATTGTATTTTTTGGCCATATAATGCGAAATTGTATATTTATCCTTAAAGTGGGGTAACCAAAATTAAATTACCAAACTCTTGAGTGACTTGAATAGTTAGGCTACTACTATGTAAAATTCCAATAATGGCAACTAAGTCTTTTTTACTATGTTTTATATTAAATTTGCTGGCAATGAAAGCAATATATACTTAAGAATTTACGGTATACTAAACAAGGAGAGAGTGTAATTTCAAAAATAAAAATTGTTTAATTTTAATTAATTTGAAAATATTAATGCGCGCACAACTCAACTCATTAATGCTAGCACGCCGTTTCGCCAGATTACACACACACATATATATATATATATATAAAGGAATAGCACTAAACCGCCATCTACGCTGCATGCGCTAACCACAAAGCAACCATATCCCTGAACTACAAGCAAATTCTGAATAGCGCTGCAGACAAAATGTTTGCGTTGTAAATTAGATTTTCATAACTTAATTATAACTTGCCACTTTTTGGTTTTTTCATGTTACGCACAAGATTCAAGGATGTGCCGGCGCATATCTATATACACACATACTTATATATATATACTAACAAACACTGTCAAATGTTTAAGGAAAGTTTATATGTTTGAAATTCACAAAGCAAAAGCGGCCGCGAGAAATTTAACACGAGAGTGACATCTTCTGGCCCAGAACGGCATTAAATTTTATGATAAAGTTTACGCGTTTGCGTTCTGCGGTGACGGGCGTTAACGCTGGCAACAAAGTTTTGCCTTTCGCACAAATTTCAGCCAACAGCAACGGCGCATTGTTGGAATTTATGTGCGCGCAGCTTTCTGCAGCTGCGAAATTTCCGCCTCCGCTTTGCGCCACTTTCAAATTACACCGAATAGTGCGAAATAAAACGCAGAAACGCTTTGCGCCGTACAGTGTAAAGTGTGGCAAGGAGGTGCTAATGTGTCGGTTAGTGCCGAAGCGTGAGTGCGGGTGGAATGGCTATCGCGTGTGTGTGACATCAAAGAAAAGATTTACTAACTAATTTACGTTTTCTCTAACGCTTGTGTCGGATTTGATAGTATTTTTCGAAGAGTAAAAAAAAGAATAAATTTCTCAATTATTATGTCGTTAACACGTTGTATTTTAAATTTAATTATTTTGTTTATATATAGGTGCGTTTGTTTGTATGTGTATGCAACCTCTAAACTCCGAAAACACTGAACCGAGTTTTCTAAAGTTTTTAAGACGGCATTACGGAAGCCGGGAGCTCGTTCCGCTTCCCTAGTTTATGATCGTTAAAAAGCGCCAAAGGGACAAATTACTATTTCAAATCGTATTTATGGCTCATATTCGGGATATTTATTGACATTGCTTTTTGTTTATAATGGAACAAGAATTTCTCAGACCCGACTGATAAGCCATGCGTGTTTGTTGGTTAGATACGGAAATCGATGATGACGCCAATACGTCCATCGCATTGGGAACCATGCCATTGCAATGTTCATCATTGTAGTGCTTTGATATTTCACGAGGAACCATTAAAATCAAGTTGAGCAAACCTGATCAGGAGCGTCAGTACTTTCTAGTCCCGAATCTCCATCAAAGCATTTTTTTTTACTAACGTCACACCATAATCAGTACAATAAATGAAGTTTGCTTTTATGTAAAATGATTGGAACTTTAAAAGGAGTAAGTGATGAATTAAGGAATAAATTCGACTGCAATAAAAACCAATTAGGGTTTTGATCCGACGTTTCGGCAATCGTTCGCATGAAGCTATGGACACGCAGAATGTTTTCCTGAATTCTATCTAGTTATTAGAAAGTAAATGAGATGTTAACCAATTGATTCATTTTGAAGAATTTATTATTTGATATTATCGAGAAAGCAAACAACTTGGGCAGCACAAAAAATTAGCAACACAATATGAATATACAAATAATTGTTGTATTAAAACGCACTTTATGTACAAGAGTAGCAGGTGGGTAATATTTGTGTCATCAGTGACATTAGCCTTGCGATCAACGAGAAACTAAGCTCCAGCAACAGATGGTGCTTTCAACACATTGCGCCGCAGAAATGAAAAAGGGACCACAAGAGCGCTCCAAAGACACTACTTCCTCATTTCAGGGATCCACGCACACAGTGTAACACTTTCATGAAAAAAAATTTTTGTTGTATAAAAAGATGTGAGAAAAGCCAACAAAGCATAACCTCTTGTTAAGTGGAGATATTTCTCCACTCTATAAATAAAATATTGGAATTGAAATAGTGTGATGGATCACCAATATTACGCTGTTATCAATAATCCTGTAAGATATGCCAAGAAGCTTTTAACCTGTTTCAAAAGTTTAATAATTAATAATTCATTTATTTGCCATTAAAAGGCTTTAGAGAAAGCTCAACACAATTACTCATATATGGACATAAGTGCACTTACATATATGCATTCATTTATTTCATTCAAAGTTATTGAAATTGCGCAAACGAATATGAATGTGCAATTTTGTAATTAAACTCTTTACGAAATTAAACTTTTGAGGTTGGATTCACACAATCAGAATTAAGTTGTTGCTTCCATAACTTGTATGGGATACCTCTAAAGATATATTTTAGCCGACTAAGTAAAGATTTGTGCTCACATCAAGGCGCATATTCTCCATAATTCATATGTATATGTAGTCGTCTAAACCCGAACAAACAGATTTACTAGATTATTAAAAGCTTTTAGTATGTTTTGCATTTCGTATGCTGCGAGGGTTGATTTTACATTTCTGAGCTAAACAGGAAACATGAATACGGGTTGTTGAATATGAGTTTATTTTTTCTCAAAATATTGTCATAACGGTCAGTACATTTTGAACTCATTGCTGAAGCACCTGCACAATCCTGCACAATCGAGATAACTCCCCACTTCGAAAATGAGGTGTGTGAGTGAGTCTGTGAGTCTTCTACTGTGATTCTCATGTGAGTGAACATAAAGCAGTCATTGGCTGCGAAATATAGGCTGTAGAGGAGATGGCTCGTCAGTTTGATATTTTCATTGTTAAAAAATATTTATTTTATGTATAATGTATTATAAGTGAAGTTTGATCGTATTATTTCAATATTTCGTTACTCCAGCGGACATAGGCGTCCTTTTCACCAGCTGTTTGAAATCCAACGTAAATGACTTGATGATCTTCCTCAGTCAGCTCATGGACGCAACAATAGCTGAAAATAATCTTGTTAGATCCATTTTTTTCACCGAAATGTGCTTTTACCATTACACAGAACCATAAAATAACTTATGGTAAAATATGTCAAACTTTCTCATGTAAACGTGCGACAGTGCCCAACAACAAAATGTGTAATCCAGACACAAGATGCTCAATAGCAACCTACGTATTTGGTTCAACCAATTGTTCTTGTTGAGTATTTCAATAGCAATATTTTGGTGCTTCTAATGGTTTTAACTTCAAGGCAATTTGTTGTTGCTACTTCTGACTTCTTATTATACACACATAGATATTTCCAACAATTGGTGGTAGACTTTAATATACTTAATTAATTTGGTTTATCACAAAAGCACTCAATTAAGCTAATCTGAGGCTTGCATATGCATGCCACATGCAACATCCCTGCACAGTTCTGCCACATTTCGCATTTAATTTAAAACTGAATTTTCTTTGAGAAAGCAATATCCAGGTGGAAGTATCTTTGCTCAATGTCTGTTAATTAAAACACATTTTCAAAGACTATAGGTAGTCATTTCATACTACATAGTATAATACTTTAATACATTAAAGATTTGATACAAATACTATTAAATACGTAGCGAAAAATAAGGACTTCGATGATGTAATATAAAAATATTGCTCCTACAATTTTTTAATCGCCCCAAAAATATCGCACACCTTGTAAGGACCTCACGTATTTGCTTGCAAACAGTGCGATGTCATTTTCTGAAAACAATTTTCCAACAACAAGTTCGCCTTCGCTGAGTAAATATTAAGACATTTCCGCAAAGTCATTGAACTTGTAACTTGAAATTAGAAGGCAGCTCAGTTTCAGCTGGCCCTATTTAGGATGGGACTGCTATTTATTTTGTAAAGTATTCTCCGTGCCGTCGCCACCACTTGAATTTTGCTCATTTAATGCTTTACTTCATTACCCCACTGACTTCGTATTTGACTTGCGCTTTTATTTTGTTTTACTTTTGCCTCTTTACTCACTTACGGAAGAGTTAAGTTGAAACTTGAGTTGAAAAGGCTGCGAATGCGAGACGTCAACTCGCAGACGAAGGAAACAATATCTCAATTTAAACAATTTGCTGGCAGTCCATGGTGCTCAAGCAGCAAAGCAACAAGCCAAGTATGTTTGGGGGTGCGAGGACCGAAAGGCCAAAAATAACAATCGATTGATTGTTATATGGAATCGATCCATATACTTGGAAAGGAATAGAAACATAACTTGATATCAAGCAAAGTTTTCAGTTAAAAACGGTAAATAAAATTACACTGAGTTATTTTATTATATTATTCGAATGCAATTTTTATATTCGTATTTCATTCGTTCAGTAATGTATGACTTTTGACAGAGAGTATTTTATTACTACTCTAAAATTGGTTCATTAGGAAGTTTTCATGTTTGCTCACCTACAATTTTGTTCCTAAAAATTCAATAGTTTCATATTACCTGCAAAGAAACTAACAGTTCCAAAGCAATTATTTCTGTATTAAAAAATTGCATATATTACGAAGCAATAAACATGAATAATGAATATGGTATGCAACGATGAGGTAAATTCGCGAGGAGGAATGGTCGCATAACTCTTTGTTAATTTAACTGGTATGTTACGAGATATTCAAATATTAAAAAAAATATAGTTATTCTAACTGCCGTCTTATTAATATTCTATTCGATTTGCTAATCTTCCGAAGATATTCAATCCGGTGTCGAACAATGAATAATTTTCCAACTGTTCTTTTTTACAATCGATATTATTGTATGAAAAGTAATCCATCAAGAACGTGTTTTATCTATTAATATAATATTATATATATATATATATATATATTAATGATTAAAAATAGAAATGATGTGTAACATGTTAATACAGTCCAAATAATATGGCTGAAACTAAACCCACCACAATGTTTTTCTTTATATTTGTTCTTTTTGAAACAAAATTACTTCAAATTCCAAAATCACATATATGTAGAAGTATGTGTGTGAATATGTGCCTAGTCAAGCATAACTCCCTTAGAATTATTCTCACAGTTTTAATTGTATAAATAGAAAGTAACAGCAGATGGCAACATGCTGAGAACAATTACCTTTGGGAATTTGTTAGACACATACTCCACTCAATTCAAATAGATTACATGAGCCAAAATTCTACCAAAACAGAGAAAACGTGTTGCAATCAACTGCTTAGGCCACTTAAATAAGTTTTTCTTTTTAAATAAATTAGCATTAATTCTTATTGGAAGTCCAGTAAATAATTGTTGCAAGTCACTCGAAGTACAAACTCCACAGTTATAGTTGCCAATGTTCATCTGACGACCGTACCAAAAGCAATATTTATCTTCAATTAATTAAGTCGTGTGCTGTTTGTGATCGTTTTTGAGTGAAACAAGGCTTCGAGTTATGAGTATTTATTATTTCGATACTTATTACTGTCCAAAAACTATGACTTTGTAGTCAATCTCCAATCTCCACATTGAGCACAAATTGAAGTGATTATAATAATTTTAGAACTACGAGTATGAGTACGAAAAAGGTATGCGGCATGAAAAGGTAACGGCCAAAGCAATAAGGTTGCACTTAAATACGATCGAAACGTTTTAGCTTTCCAAAACCCGATTCAGAGCGTTTCGGCACACCTTACTAGCCCACTCTACCTAAAAACTCTGAATGCACATTCAACACTCCGATGTAGTGCAGACTTACAACGCGCTGTAATTTAGCGCCATTCTATTGGGTTGTTCGGAAAGTCATTTCGTTTTTTTTGGGGAACATGAAAGACAGTTTTCGTATAATGGCCATTCAAATGGCCATAAACAGTTGAATTCGACAAATTTAACCTCTCACCGATCTCTCGTGTGGTGATTCGCCGATTTGCATCAACTAATGCCTTTATCGCATCTTTGTCAGCTTCGACCGGCCTTCCAGACCGTGGTGCATCTTCGACATCAAAATTGCCGGATCGAAATTTTGCAAACCAGTTCTGGCACTGGCGTACTGTTAACACGCCTTCTCCATACACATCCGTCAATTTTTTTCTCGCTTGGACAGCATTTTTACCTTTTCTGAAGTTAAAAAGTAAAATATGACGAAAATGCTGCTTATTGCTCTCCATATTTAAAAAGGCACCAACCAAAAACTACTAGGTAGAATTAATAGAACTTTTTCACACACAAGCCTTGCAATATCAGCTCTCATGACATATAATGGTTATGGGGCTTAAGTGTGAAGTTAGTTTCGAAAAAACGTAATTAAGTCCTCTGGCGGGAAAAAACGAAATGACTTTCCGAACAACCCAATAATTCTCCACACAAAGATTGCCGTAAAATTCCTGTAATTAGCCATTAAATAAACTGATTTCTGCTGGAGCTTGATGTAACGTGGTGAAAAAGTTTCGCCGCAAATGCGGGCGAACAACCAAACAAAAAGCAAGTCGAAACAGCACATTAAGCGGTAGCGGCGCCAAGAAAAACTCTACCAAAAATGAACAAAATCGATATGCACGGCAATGATAGTGGGCTTATAAACGAATAAAAAGCACCGGCAGACGGACGAAGTTTAATTTATGAGCCTCACATGATAAACTACCCCAAGCAGCTATCAACACAGGCACACACGAGCTCACGCATGGATGTATGGGTGTGTAATATACACTCGCAATTCATCTCTTTGTTGGCAAGTATATATAGAATTAGGCTACACCTTTACAAATAGACGCGCAATTAAGCACTTTCTCAAGTTGCAGGCGCCTTGTTTTTCCACTTTCTTCAGCCTTTGCGCTTGCTCGCTTATGTTTCCTTGCAATTTACGGCACACTGCCAGGCTCTTACAGAAGCACACTGTATGCGCTTCAATCTGCACGCATATGTAGTCTGACCATTTCGAGAGGCACAAGCGATAGCACATCGTAGTTTGGCCATTATATTCGGATGCCGATCCATTTTCCGCCGCAGGTACATATATGCAATATGTTATATTATATGTGTACACTGCTTAGGCCCTCCTATTATTCTATGGTATGTATGTGTAAGTATGGTCACTTGTATATATGCAAAAGTGTGTGTGTATATATATTGCACATTTTTAAGTTATATGCATGGAGAGATGTGTTCATCCATATTGCTCTCCTTGGTGCTCAACGAAGTGGTCAAATAAATCTTCGAGTTCCGCTTGTGGTTGTGTTTTATATGACTAGGCTGTGATCACTTGGTTTCGACTCAGCCGTTATAGTTCCCCGTATATACGGGGAGGTGTTCGCAAAGTGTGGCATAAGGAGTGTAAATAAAAATATAAAATTTATTACTTGTTTTCTTTCTTACAAAGGTTGCTCTTGGTTTCCATGGAAATGTGTCTGAAGACCCCGACGAAATAATGCTCTTCAGTGCGACGAATGCAAAATAGCTTTTTAAGAGGCGATTCCGAGTGTTATAAATGGTGATCAGAATGGTTAAACAATTCTTCTGCTATTTTGCGACCGATTATCTTCTAGTTAACATATGACAGTGGTCCATTTGATCTATCGTCTTAACCCCGAGTGGTCTTTAAGTGTGTTCCCGCTTTACTCAAACAGACTATACCAGTTACCAAATGATGGTTTAATACGGCATAGGTTTAGCTTCTTTCTTATTCTACGATTATGCTTTGAAACCACTGTAAGCGGCACACTGTTGAAATACGAGCGAAAGGCAGCATATTTCTCAACCAACGCTCAACAAACAACCGACTAATGTATGCTGGGCGCTAGTGTTGTAAAATAACCGCAGTTTTTAAGAAATAAATCGTGGAGTTTTCTTCCCAATTGCCCTTAGGCGCCCGAATTCATATCTTCAATGAGTGTATAAGTGTATGTGTGTATGTCAGAAGCCTGTTTCCGTAATAGTGTGTATGAACAAGTGCGCCACATCATCCGATGGCCACAATTTTCCGCCAGGTTTGCCCAACTAGTGCTTTCGCCACATGGCTGCTGTGCCTGCTTCCTGGCATGCCAATGCTAATGTATGCGGCAAGTTTGTTTGCGTTAAGTCGCTCTGCTTCTGATGCCGTATATATTCACGACGGCTACGTTTTTCTTCGCTTGCTGAGGCTCCACGCTGCTTTGGTTGAAGTTGTGACCGCGTTCATCGCTGGCCATTGCAAAGTACGCTTTAGCTCGTTTTCCAACTTCTGCCAACATATTCTGTGGAAGTGACGGCTAACGGTTACTTCTTGTTTCTGTATGTGGTGGTAACTCTCCATTGAAAAATTACATTCCTCTACATGCTAACTATTCATGTTCACTGCCCTCCTGTGTTTCGTTTTCGGATCTTACGGGTTGGCTGTTAGTTTGCTTTTGTTGAGTGTATAAACGCTGTAATAAATTTTCGAAACATCCTGACATGATTGTAAATAACTGCTCCTCTGCATGTATTTACAGGTAAAAACCAAGACTTAGGCATATGTATCTTTTGTTTCGTACCTGTATTAATTCGAAAGATTCCTGCAACTCTTGCCAAATGTGTTTTACCGTCGACATAATGACTATAATAATGTTTCCTCTTTGTATGAATGGATAAAATGTTCTTCCTATTTAATTCACTTAAGATAATAGGCGCATTCGTGTACTGTTTTACAAATGTATACGAATATGTGTGGTTATGTTACACACACATACATATACTATATACCAGATAAGCCTGTATTTCATACGCAGTATATACAGAGATTTATAATATACACAGAAATATACTGGTTTCTGCAATCTTCAGTCTGGAGGGAGTTATGACGGTTTTCCAGAAAAGATTCTTCAGATTTCAGAAGAGATTCTTCGGTGACGCATAGCATCCCACACGAAAGGGTGTTCTAATGCAGAAATATTGCCATATCTATGTTTGTCTTAATGATCAACGCAATAAGGCACAAACGTAAATGTACTCAAAATATATCCTTATTAGCATGCATAAGCAACATGAATCTCTCCTTAGAACTTTGAATGGATCAATATAAAATAGAGATATGAGACTCCTGTGCTTCATATAAGAAATGAATGAACATAAATATATAAATATGTATGCAGTTGCTAAATGCAGAAGCATTGTGAGTTGTGGAACGATTTAAAGGCACTCTCTACTTCTTCGCGCATCCCCAAACACCAAGAAATACTATCAAATCACTCTCAAAATCTGGACATAGTTGTTACGGACTGCACAGGTGAGTCCTTTCTCCTCTGAATTCATCAAAGCAAGCAAATTTCTGCTTAGTGAATCAATTTTATACAAATTTTACAATCGCCAATTCAAATATTTCAATTCTCTCTCGCAAACGAAGCAACTTTTGCCCATTCGACCAGTTATAGCATATACAAAGCTTCGAATGTAATATCTTTACTTTCGCAAAACGGACTGTACTACTTGTAACCTGCATCAATAAAGCTGGCAAATTAGCAAATAAATTATAAGCAAATAACAAATAGAAAGAAAGAAAGTATTCAATAAGCAAATAAGAGAGTGAAATTCCCGTAAAAAGGGAAAATACAAAAGATGAACGAAACTCGCCCCTGGCAAAAAATACAATGTGGAACAACAGGTTGGCCATGTCAAAGAGATGAAGGTGAATGATCGAAAAGCACGAAACTTAAAGGTTATGAATTTAGTTATTTGCATTGTACATAATTTGTTTTGTTTGTTATTTGCTGAGCTGATTTACCGTTTATCCGCAAACATTGAGAGCTCATCTCAAGCAATTTCTACAAATTAGCAAAACTCCTCAAGATATTGTGGGACCTTTCCAAAAGTGGACAAAGCTTGGCATGGTTTCATGGATTTTATTCAAGTCGCAGCAAAATCAGTGCGAGACAATGAGAAGCAGCAGCAATAAAGCAAACAACCAGCAAAATCCGGCAAAAAGAAGGGACGATCCGCTGTCGTTTGTTGGTATTTGTTTGCTAAAAGAAAGAAACGGAAATCAATCGACAAATCACTCGAGTGCGCTGTTGATAAAACAGGAAAATCGTGCGAAAGTGTCGAAATGTATGGAGCGATGAAACAAACTTGCATACACCAATTTTTCTTATACCCGCACATACACACGCATGCATCCACAAAAGAAATGGGTGAGGGGAAAGTGTGCGAATCGAAGCTCACTTATTGAGGCGCAAGCGAGTTGCCTCCAAATGGCCCGAGTCGACGCCGCTGTCACGCATGCACGCACATCACTTCCGTTTCCGCATCCGCATAAACATCGTCACCGAAGGCAACGAAAGCAACGAAGGCAACGAAAGCCAGCCGGGCCAACTGGGGTATGCATATGAAAAAAGCCACAGCGGAAGATAGACAACCATGCGAAGCTACAAATCGCAGTGCGTTTTAAGGGGAGCGCAGTGGTGAGTGGTGAACGCTGGTGAAGTGGAAAATTTGAATGTATTTCCCTAACGACTTTCTCGTTTTGGTGTTTTGTCAATTTCTCCCTCCTTCTGCTCACAGCCGATGGCTGGCAGCTAGTGATGTGAAATGAAATTTGCATGTTGCCAAATATGTATACAATCGGATGTTTGAAAATGTAAAAAAAAGAAAACGTCATGAAAGCTAAATCTGGCGATGGAAAAGTAAAATCAAATTGTGAGATAAGTGTAAAAAAACATTACCACTGAGCAGACGAACGGGGCGATGAGACAAAGCGACTAGCAGAAAAACCCTGCTTCGCTCAGCCAAACAGTTAAGCGGCTAGAATTTGAGCAACAAGCGTATAATTGAATTTAGAATTTGATCGAATTGTGTGGCTCTAAATGCAAATCACTAAATGCGCAGTAATGTTGCACATACCTAAATATTAATGTAAAGGAAGTTCGGTGCCTTTATAGAAGAAACAAATGACGCTTGAAATGAACTAATGTGCGCACAAATTGCATTTAGCCGCCACTACTTGCAGACCAAGTACAGGATCCGAAAAGTTTTGGTTAAAATTGTTTGCTTTCAGTTTGAATTGTTAGGTATTTTTCATAAATACATAACTGTTATAAATAAAAATTGCATTATTAATAATATTGTGATACCCTCTTAAGTTAAAGCCAGTAAATATTAAATGTAAACTGCTTTAACGCACATACACACAATACCGTTGACTGTTGTCGCATACATACTGTATTGAAAATAAATTCGCGAGAGTATGGAAAAAGTGCATAACAATTTCCTTTAACTAAAATCACAATTAAATTGCTATTCAATTCTTTTGACAATGTGAGCCAAAGCGCTAATAAAATTCCTCAAAATAATTAAAGTTATATTCTCAGGCACGCATAGGAAAGTAATAAAATTTGTCACTGTCAGGCTAATCATTGAAAAAAGCAGGCGAAGCATTCATAATCTGTACCTTTGAAAATATTGTTAGATCGAAATTCAATGCTTTCAGCTAATATTTTGTTATAAATTTCATCTTAATTTGTTCAATGGTTTTGTAAGGATAAGCTGAAGATAACTATTTATCCATTACTTTTTGTTGAGCAGATGTGGACCTAAATCGAAAAAATAAGCTGGCAGTTTTCTGAGGAAAAATATTAACAGAGCTAACTCGTCTAAGGCTTGGGGATAGTGATGAGATTATGTAACTTACTATTGATAATCAGAGGATGTTGAAATATTCAGCATAACGGCATTACGCCGTTTATGAGCAACACAGGGAGCATCATTCTAATATATGTCCTCATTAAAACTATAGTAGTTATTTAGAGATAACACTCGATAAAATGTTTAAATGAAATCAAATGCAACAGCACCAACACCCACACATATGCAAACTAATAACATTAGTAGAAGCGGCTTGAAGGAAGTACATGCAACCTTTGTTTTTAGCGAAAATGCAGTTCAACGCCGCCGAGGCTTAATTTCGTGTGTGTGTGTGTGTGTGTGTGAGTTGGTTGGTGTTTTTTGTAGCGGGAGAAATTTTATTTGGCAATTTGGGGCAAAACACTTAAAAGCTGACTGGCAAATATGTGAGTATGTATGTTGTTACATATTTTATTTGCGCCGAGAGCCACACACTCATAAAAGACGCGGCCACAAAGTGAGAAATGAAGGAATACTACTTATAAGCCTGGTAAAAATGAACAACCAACGCCAATGGCATGAACCAAAACATGCAAAGCAATAAAATTGCAAATAAACACCGTTAAATAAAGGCAACGATAATAACACAGGATTTCAAACATCTGGCGGAGCATGGATGAGCGTTTTAGCTTCTTGATGTAGGATTCTGGGGTGGTAAACGGGGAAGTAAATGTGGTAATCAAAAAATAATCTGCATGTAATAAAAAATTGCCAGCATAAATTTGTGGCGAAACATAGCACTAGCACACACATGAAAGCATGCATAAAAAATTTGCATGCCGAAGCCACTGAAATGAGCGTGCGGAATGAGAGACGCTCCCACATACGTGCATGGGAATGGAACAAGGTCGGCAAGCAAGCACACATTAAAGGCGACTGCAATTACTCCATTACAAGAGGCGCAACATCATCGCAATCTAATGCACAGCGAAACACCGTGTGTGCGAATGTTTGCGCTTGCCAAATATCGCGGTGAAACTGCCGGTCGACCAATAAATAACGATTTCCCAAGAAAAACAAAAAACACAAAAAAAAAAACCAGAAACGACAAAATCACATAAGTTTCAATGAAAGTGTTGGCGTGTGAAAAAGCTCCTCCGAAGAAACGATAAGTGTGGGGAGTCGAGAAGCTATGCCTATGTGCAGGCAGTTGAACCAAATGCAGCCAATTTTGATCACACACACCACGGATGCACATCATACACACATCTGTGTTCTTAAAATGCCTGTATAGTGTATAATACATGTATATAATATATGTATAGTGTCTGTGTGTATGTGTGTATGTGAACGGTGTCGATTTATTTGGCAAATGCCAACATAAAAGGGTTCACTGCCTTTCCCGGCAATGGCTTTGTGTTTTGGGCGGACGCAGTTTGATTTTATTACGCTGACAAATGGTGCACGCCAATTTCAACTTAACTCAACTGAGCTCAATTCACTTTAGACGCACACATAAATACACTTACGTAACGGGCATACACCCTACAGTTCGTCTTACAATGATGGCTGCAATACCTTATCCCTGCAGAGAAACACATTAGCCCCGAGCTGGCTGTACTTTGGAAAATTGAATGGCATGACAAGCAGAATAGCAAACAACTCGACGATGATTGATTCGTGGTCTTCGAGAATACCAAAAAATTAGTTATGGATCCGCCGTGGGTTGAAACCAAACTTGACCCAAAAAATGGAGTGGTTTTCAATCAATACACTTTGGACAGTTCGGAATTGAAAGTTTTTAGTTGAAATCGAGACATCGAGTTAATAGAAAGATCGTTATTTCATTTTTTCTCGACTGGGTGCAAATAGTAATTTTTTTTGCGTAGTGCTCATGGATTGTCGGCTAAGTCGTTTTATTCTTCTTTCGCTTCATGGATGTTCTGCCTCACTTTTGTGCAGTCAACAGTCGAATGAGCACACTAAATATTTCAACCCAACAGCCTAAGCTATTAGATGTTGCAAGGCATTTTAAATTTCAGTTCACTCGCCAGCATACACAGTCACAAACCCTGTCACACACACATTCGAAGCGCTCATGTCTGACTACATTCATGAATTTACTCCGTAGAATATTCAGAAAGTGCCAAAGCCTGACTGATTGTTGTATTCTTTGATTGCAGGGAGACATAATATTATGAATGTGTATAGGTGTACAAGTTATTGTTTCCAGAGACATGTAGCATGTAGCAAGCTTTCAGGCTTTTGGGACTATAAATCGCATCCCTTTTCACAAAAATATGAAAACCCATTTATTTCTTCGTAATTCTTGTGTTCGAATATGGGCTTTTCACTTGGACAGCGTGTTTGCAGCATTTCTACTAGTGACCATGCGACGAATTTAAACGATGAATATCTCTTTAGTATGTACTTGTAGATATATATCTGTAAAGAGTATCGATACCATATCGAGTGTCATACACATAAGTCATAATTCTTAAAGCGCTTTACTATTTTCGAATTCACTTATAAGAAGTAGTAAGTAGCAAACAGAACAGCGCATTTTCATTCAGTATTTACATTTAATGGTGGCAATAATTTGAGTTAATAGATGCTAGAAGTTTGTTGTATTCATGTTAGTATCTATCAAGCAATATTTGTTGGAAGCTGTTTCAATCAAGACTGTGTTATAGGAAAACCGGCCCTTAATTTCGCTCAAAAATAATAATACAGCAACGCTTAAATTAGTAATAAATATAAATAATGTCTTGCATTTTTAGAGTTAAATGACTTGTTTGCGCAACCACTCTAAATACTAAGGGTACAAGCAGCTACTAAATATTGACTCCAGAATGAGTACTATTATCCCATTTCATTATGAGAAGAGCTATGGAAAGATGAAAACTGAAGATTATTTGTTGCCCGCCTCCTAAAATCTGACGAAGTCAGTGTAACATCTTAAATAGCGTATAAATGGCAACTATCTCACAAGCGGAGCAGAAACACACTAAATAATGAACTTATGAAGCTCTCGTGAATGCGCGTGAATCGTAATAATTTCACACCTCTTCGCCCTTTAAAATAAAAATATATAACATATTCAAATCATAAACTTAGTTAATGTGATACGCACATCCTCAATAGCAGGTATCAACCGGCATTTAAGGAATTCCGCTCCGCACACTTAAGCATGCAGAAGCGTCGGTGAGTCTGCCTGCCTTGGTGATTACATATGCGCAATGTGTTTAGCAACATCTCATGATACCGACATCCGACACAATATTGCCACCGAGCACACCTGCCTCGTACACACAACTCTACGTTTATTTATATTCATGTATGCACTTCAAACACACATATATAAACACATATATACCTTATGTAGGGGCGCATAAGCATGGAAATTTTATGCCATTTTTAAATACATCCGGTTTTGGCAGTTAACTCGTGCGCCCCCTGCTTAGATTGCTTATACGCCACGTATTATTTGCAAACTTCGCTTGCGCATGGCCACGCACCCCGCCATTTATGTGTGTGGGTAAATTTAATACGCATTTTAGTCTGTTAACCAGCCTCCTTGTAACATGAGATTACAATCATTTTATCTAAATTTTTAGTTATTCTTTCCATTAAATATACATATATGATACACCTTTCCAGCCTGCTAGCTTATAAATCTTTAAGTGCCGCTTTGTGTTCTCATAACCTTTTTCGCAGATAATGCCGTTAAGCTACGCAACATTTGTCACACAACGGAACTCAACTCACAGGCAATGAAAAGCGGGGCATATCGACAGCCTTAAGCAGTCTGCAGGCGGTGAGTTGACGAAAAGCGGAGCAGAAAATGGTATATAAAAGCAAAAAAGTCAAGTCAGTAACAACACAGAAACAACAAAGGGAAAGGAAAAAGTGCGTAGAGTGACAAATATATTTTGTAAGTTTGTATTATTTTGTTTTAAACGCAATAAATTGCGAGTGTTTTTGATGCTTATTAAACTGGTGCAACTTTGGTGTTTACTTATACCAAGCAAAGGTGGATTGCGAAATACCGACAACTCACACACTCATAAATCAGAAGTCCGAATAATTTATTGTGTGGGATTGTGACTCGGATCTTGTGGACGCACCAAAAAGAGCATAGATATGATGTGCTTAGATGACACTTTAATATAGGAAGAAAACTCTTACATCAGACCTCAGCTCCTATATCCATACGATGAAGTTGCCATACATAAATCATAGACGCAATGGGAGAGGAACCAGTCCCGTCGCCCAAATGGCAAAAGTTCAGCCTTGTCTGTCAGAAAATTTCTCATGTTTTAATTTTTGTCTGGTTTTGCAGGCTTTGTACATATTTTTGATATGCCTCAGTGAGTCTTAATATCTCGACTTCAACACCACCCGAAAATGGTGTATCCTACCCAACCGAGCAGCCAGTAAGCGAAAATCTTCCCGACACAAATGTGTCAGTCAGCGTACATACACACACACACACACACACACTCATAAATACTAAGGACCCATAATTAATCGCGTAAAGCTTTCTCGCTACCTCGAGCAAACATATCCTTTGTTTGCACATCTGCGAATGTATTGGCAGCTAAACCACCTCCTGGATCATGTCATGCTCCCAGCCTTGATATGTAAATATATCAAATGAGAGATAAGCTGTGGCACACTTGAAATACATACATACATATAATCACACTTAAGTACCCTGTTGAGTAGACAGCGCGTAACGGAATATGCCAAGGAAATATACTGTTGTTGCTCGTAAATATCGAGTTTTTATATTTATCACTTTACACATTGTTGCAACCCTGCTGATTGGTATCTGAGTGCGTACTGACATTGTAGCAGCGGACGACCTGCTGAGCGTATTTCTGCCAAGGTTGCACATGTGGCGGAAATGTTAAATATTTGCATTAGAATACGAAGTGCGCGCACGGTTGTGCTGCCAGAGCGCGGCGGCTGGTGCAGTGGATGCGTGGGAAATATTTTATGGCTCCCCTGTTTGGCTTTCGGTGCGCTTCTGTCTTTCTGGGCCACTTTATGGTATTTAAATTGTATTGCTTGTCATATTTTGCTTGGCAGTCGATCGAAGATATAAAATGAAATTATTGCAAACTTTACGATTTATACATTGTGTATTTTCTAATACGCACACGCTTTCGGTTGCTGTGAGTGCCAAGAATATCGCATAAAAATTGAATTTCTTATTTATTAGAAATTCCATATGCAAACCACCATAGCAGATAAAACTTTTGCAAATTTATGAATTTTTACTCTGCGTGTCGCTTGGGTATCTGCATTTGAGCTTGTAATTCATTTAGTATACGAGTACAAGAATTCATTATGAAAGCAAATTTATACTCAACGGCGTTTTAAATCCTCCAGATGATATGATGAGCAATAAAAATGCGACTTTAATATTTTTATAAAACGTAAATCCCAAAGCGCAGGCTAGACTTTTAATAAAACATCGACGATTTGGGACGCGGCAGAGGACTCATAATTCGCAACATTCATTCTGACATATTGCATTTACAGCTGCAATTACGTCGGTATTATGGGCAAATTTCACCGCTTTTAAATTCAAAGTTACATGCTGAGAATAAGATGATGAGCACAATAACGGATTCATTTAATGGCAATTGCTTTGGTTTTTATCCATGTTCTAAAATTTAGAACCGGTTGAAATTGTGAAACTAAATCTTTCAGGAGCACATCTATCTACAGCTTTTAATTTGTAGAATTACACTTGGTGTGAAATAACTGTTTTATATACTTTTGGATTCAGTACTAACTAGTAGTAGACAAGTACTTTTAACAAATAATATATAATTAATTTTTGCTATTGGCAGTTCTTAGTTGAAACACTTCCGGATAATATACATAAACAAATTATATCTACAAGATTCGACCAAGCAAAATAATTACAAAACTGCATAACCTTTAAGTATTCCGAACAAGAAATTCAAGATTATTTATTTAAAATTATAATTATTGGCTTCGACTCGCCAAACTTTGGAGAGTGGTGAATCGAGCAAAGTAGCTCGACAACTGGTGGTCTGCTGTAAGTTACATAGGCTACCAGTATGAAATGGAGTTGGAATAATGAGGTATAGCCGCCTATATTGGATTCAACTGGATCAACATAGTTGGAACGAAGTTGCTGTTTTAATGTGCATATTTCTCGCCAAAGAGCAGAACTCAGACATGGTTGGTAGAGGGTTGGCGAATATAGTTTATAAAAATTTAGCATTTTCTTCAATTTGGCTTATACATATTGTAAAGGGAAACTTTCATTTTACTTGTAAATTTTTGATTTTTGAGACTTTTTACTTTAAAGCGCGACATGTCTTGTAGCGATATCAACTTGTGGTGAACTTGCTACATTGCATATTTTTTGAAAACGTTTAAGCCCTAATATTTTTAATTTTCGTAGCCAAAACTTAAACCAAGTCACTGCCACAGACCTCGCTTAGAAGCATAATTGTCTATATGAGCCAGTATGGCGGTATAACGGTATGACGAGGTAAGCTAGCTCATCGTTTTCGCCATTCTGTCTGAAAATCGAGCGGAATTCACATTTATTAATGTAGACGTGCTTATCGGCAATATCTCACATATGTATATGCATAGCATGATGCTCATGTGGTTCTGCTTTTAATGCGTTAGACTTTCTCCCTGTCATTACTCCACGCGAGCATGCGCTGATAACATCTTAAGTAACTGCCACAGTTTTGTTGTGGCTTCTGCTCGACTTCCGCACAGTACAATCCTCATTGTGTTGTGCATGTTGCCGATTATCCCTTCGTTGATCAAATATTTTTCATAACTAATACGTGATTCTATTACATGCGCCTATCCGAACTGGTACGCTCACGTGCAAAGCCATGTAGATATATTCGTGCGTGAATTCCTCGAATGCGCAGATATATCTCACTGCTAAAATTTACTGTGTGTCTACGTGTTGGCAAAATGTTCGCTTGGAATATGCGCACACACCTGGAGCCTTTCATAAGTAAAGTAAGATAATTGCATGCTTACACACGCCTCTATTTATTAAAAATACTATATGACTTACGTACTTTCGCCATTAAACGTGCAGGACACAGGCTGTCTTCAAGTTATGTGTTACGTCAAGGATCTTTGAGGAATACAGCTTAAGAGCAACTTGTATGGAATAGGGTTTTTTTTTGCTGGAGAGCCGTTTTTCCGATGGGATTCGTGGATAATTTCGAGGAAGGGTTCCGCAAAAGGGCGAAATGGTCTAAATTCAAAATTTTAGACCGTTCATCCCAGAGTTTAGAAATTGGATAAGTCATAATTTTCACTTCTACCACAAATTAATTTATATTTGTTACAATGTACGTAAACACCTCAAAGTATTTCATCTCAGCACGAAATTTTAACATATCTCACAGACTAAAAATTAAGGTGCTATTATTTTTCTTATCAATTATGAAATTACACTCTACTGTGTGGCGAATCTAACTTTCAAGGAAGGAAAAAACGAAAGAATACGATAGGAATTTGAAACACTTTCTGCGAGTATCTATAGACTTACAAAGGTATACTATTGTATTAAGGCTGTATTAAGGCCAATTATATCCCTAAAAAGTTCTATAAAAATCTATTGCAATTCCTCTGCTCCTATTCAAAAACCATTGTTAATTATTTTGTATTTGGTTTTTATTTGGAAGGCAATTCACCTTTTTATTTATGATTTCCCATATAAAGAGGTATCATTAATTCCATACTCGTTTCCATAAACCGAGATTTGGGTAGTACACTAAATTAAGCCAAATATTTACGCCTACTTAATATATACATACATTCGATTTTAGTGCTACGGGGCATCGTAAGGTAGCTGCATATTAGTCATCAAAAATGGTCTCGTATTCTTTTTCCAATATTTGAACACACTCTTGTTTATTTATTTTTCCATTTTGGGTGAATTCAGTAAACTTTCAGCATGTTCATTTGAACTATTGTGCACACCCAATAATATTTTGCATTATTTTTTACCATCTTATTTATCTATATTTTTTGCACCCAATGGCATTCAAATAATGTCTGCAAAGTTCGTTTATGTTATTGAAAGCTGCATTTTTGGAACACATAACGAACTGCAGTGGACGTGCGCTCTGCTCTAGAACATAGTTGCTTCCTCAACCCCATAGCGGAAAATTGGAAGCATTGAAAACACCTACAGACACTTATATTATATATATATATATATATATATATAGTGGGAATATGTACAATGCACACCGGCTAAAAAAGCCACCACAGTAGGAAGTGTGGAGGGTATGAGGAATGGTGTGATGCAAGTAAGCAACAAAATCAGTTTGAAATATGCAGCAGAGTAATGGAAAAATTGAATACCAGCGCAACCACAAAGCTAAACATATTTGCACATGCCCGAATGCGTACATACCAAATATATGAAAAAAAAACGCTGTCGTTGTCTCCTACTTGTGGACCACGAACACATTTCTAAGCATTGCGAACATTCAGCGTGACGGCTTGACGCGATAACAGCATTGCAATATTGAATGGCACGAATGCACAAAACTGCTGAGCGGCGCCCAATTTGTGTGGAGGAAGTCGACGTACAAAGAGCAAGTCATGCCTGGTCGAGGTGCCCCCGATACAGCGAGTGGCTTATTGAACAGCGGTTCCATCCAATGTCGATAAGTGTCATAAATGCAACGTGTCATTGGATAACGGCGTGTATTTTGAATGCGTAACAAAATGTGAAGACAATTTCAACACGTCACTCCGGCATTTGCTTAGTTGCTTGCCACTTTTACTTTTGTATTCTATTTTTCCTACAAAAATACCAAATATGTAAATAAGTTTTCGTTTCTTTACAGATTTTTTGTTAAAAGGTTTGCTTCAAAAAAATATTCAGATCACAGATTACGTCCTGTGCTGGAGCATTCAAAATTAATTCAAATATAGCTCCGGATAAACTGCAGAGTTGCCGCCGCACACTTCTCACACATCTGCCAGCCAATAATGGGTTCGGTGTTAGGAGTGATGGAAACATGTTATAAGGCGAGGCCGACGCCTTCGAAAGTAGTTTCCTAGAACATGTGGAAAGACCTCTTATCCAAATATTCGCAGTACTTAATTTAAGTAACATACGCATCAGTTTGTAGAGGAAATAGCAAGCTGAAATTGCATTCGTAACTAGGAGATCCATCACCAAATGGAGCGAATTTTTAAGTACGCATCGAGTTTTAAGCTTATCCGACTTGCTGTGGCATTAAGATATTAATGAGCAATGAAGCAAAATAGTAAAACAAAAATAAAGAGGGAAGCACGTAGTGCAAGAGGCAAAGTGCAGCGAGAGTTAACTAACGGAACGGCATCAACGGAATCAACGGAGAAAGCTAAGTTGCTCATGAATTCACTCAATCAAGCAGTAGCGAGATAGTTCGCGGGGCTTGGAAGAAGATGACGCAACGAGGAAAGTGCAATCTCCGAAATTGTAGAGGCGAAGCAAGTGTTGAGAAATACAAAAGATGAAGGAAGATAAGTGTGACGACAAGAAGGAAGCAGAAGTCACGAGAAAGTGAAGGCATAGTAACAAAATTTAGTACAGCGCTACTGAATATGTCTTGGCAGATGATAGCAGTCTGCAGCTGCATTGCCAACTTTAAAACCGTTGGCGGCCCAAGGCGCTGCAACAACAACTACAGCAAAACTATGGTAAATAATGTGCATACTTCTTGCTGTATAGAAGTACATACTTACACACATACATCAAGCAGTTGCATCCATTGACATTGGCAGACTCTGTAGAGGTATATATAGTGAAACAACAACAACAATTAGCACAGCTTTTTTGTTACTATGTATTCCTAGCGAAAGCATGAAAACAGGTCAAAAACAGGAAGTCACGGGAGAAATTATTTAAAGCCATTAAAGTAAACTAGTGTAAATGCAAGCTTCCTGCTGCAGGCGCCAGTGGCTGCTGACGCAGAGGCAAAGGCGGATGGGCGATGGGCAATGGGCGATGGGCGATGGGCTCGGTATCAGAAATGCAAAATACTCGTAAGTAATAAACAATATTATATGCATATACATATATATATTATAAGCATACTGTTCGGAAATAAAGTGTACATCAGTTTGTCTGTCAAAAGTATAAGTAATTTTGCAGAAGCTTGACTTTTTGAAACAATTTTAATAGAAGCAATGCAATATTACATACAACAAAAAGCTGAAGCGAAAGTAATTTTTCAGTAAATAATAGTACCAGATCTTTATTGTGCTCTTTCAATAACAAGTCGCACTACATTCCCTTCGACTTGTTCGATGTTTGTAGAAATCTGTTGTCAGGAATGTTGTTGTCAGCAGGGCACAGCAAATAAATAAAGGAAAAAGGAAGGCAAATATTAAAGCAAAACTGCTGTGAGAATAATTCCGTAAAATAGAAGAAAAAAATGAAAGAAAGCAGCTGGACTTGTGTGAACTGTGTGGAAAGTGTGACCCATTTTTGGGAACTATCCCAAAAGTAGCAAGTTGAAACTTGAAGTGTGTTGCATAAGAAAAAACTTACACATTGACATTAAATTTTAAAATATTAGTCACATGTCATAAAGTTAATAAAGCGCGAACATTATTAAAAGGCTCTGTAATGAAATAAAAGGCAAAAGTATTTTCCTTTCAGCAAAAGAGATTTATAAGTTGCGCTGATGAATTGTTTCAGTAATTTTATTAACCAGCAAATTTGCGAAGAACAGGAGACTACTCGAAGAGGGCATACTCAATAGAAGGTTTTACGTGTGACGGATGATCGAACAAAGTTTTGATAGGGAAGGAGAAGAATTAGACAGAAGTAGAAACCGATTTGAATAGCAAATTTTAGAAATTTATGAAAAACCTGCATAATTCTTTAACCTTTGCATATTCATTTAATTAATAATTAAGTAGGAATCAGTTTAAATTCCTTCAAACTGAGTTTTCAAAAAAAAGAAAAATATTCGTCCTATAGAAACGATAAGGCTTTCATTAAAATCTTTTAAGTTAATAGATATTAGTTGTGAACGCGAACTTCTCCGCAAATGAAATTGTTAAAGTGGAATATGCGTCTATTTACAGACACAAAATTAAGACACTTGTGATAGGAAAAAGGCGGTAGAATGCACTTCTGACATCATTTCTAGAACCTTCTTTGCTAAACAACAAACTCCTCAGCCAATTAATATGAAAGTATTTAATTAGAGATTAATTAAATTAGCCACTTAGTAACAAGCAATTCGCGTAGGAAAAGGTGGCACAACGGTTGAAGTTTCTCCCGAAAATACTCTATTGGATAAATAATCCGCATTTACATATACATAAACCAGTAATACTAAGCAATGCTTCACGGGAATTATCATTAGCGTGTTTGCAATGAGCACCCGCTTCGTAATACAATCGCTATAATTGTTGCCTGCAATCACAATAATAAATAGATGCGAGATCGATACCATATGTAAACAATTTGTTCATATCAAAACGTGTGTGCAATTGTATTCCTTTACATACGAGACGACAACAACTTTATTGCAGTCGCCAACAAAGTCTGCAATGTCTCTATGGTGACCCATAGCCATAATAACAGGGCAGCAAACAGCGCACAAACAAACAAACGAACAAACAAGCAAGCCCTAATCAGCGATTTCATCAATAAAATTGCAACAAAAACCAGAATAATGGCAATATCAACCGTATATGGCCAATAGGGCCAAACAGGCAAAAGGGCGGTGCAAACCAAAAAAGGAGATAAGTCAGAGCGTGTAAATTTTATGTCGGTCATTCGTTCGGCCACCTACCTCTTTTGGCACGCCACCCAGTAGTACGCAGTACGTACGTGCTCGGAAGTGGCCACACTTCGGTTTGACTGTATTGAACTAGTTGGCGCTGTTATGACCAACCAGCAAAGTCGTCAGGTCCAGTGGGTTGTGGATGGAGTAGGAGTGGATCGAGTGTTACAGCTTATTCTGCTCCCTTTCCACAATATATTCATATGCTTCATCTCCTGCCTGCGCCACTTAATTGTCGGAGTGTAAACGATTGGCAATGCAAAATTTTCCGACTAATCGCATTCTAAATGGCAAAGTAATTATCCAAGTCAAAGCAGCAAGTGCGCAAAGTGATACACAAAGTTGAAATGTACTCTCTACATATGAATATTTCCATTTTCAAATCGACATTTATGTGGTGAACTTATACAAATGTACCAGTGTATATTTAGTTTGTGCAGTTAAGCGCATAGAAGCATGTCATCTAGCTGGCCTTTAGCCAGCCTTATCTCCTACGACAACATCGCCAGTCTGGTGTGGTAAACACACACATATTTCTTGGGTCATTAGTTTTGAATTTGCGGTCAATGCTAAGGTTGGCCACAGCTCGAGATGCCACAAAGTTTCAACTTAGCGGAAATGAAGCTGAAGCCATGAACGCAACATACTATGAACTTAAGAAACCCAGTGTGGAATCTTCGCAAAAAGTTTTCTAAAATTCTTCAATCGAAATCCAAAGCAATAAATTTCTTTAGAATAATAATTAGTAGTGAGGATTGTAGAGTGAAACTTTTTGATCCATTTTCATTGGTGATGGGTGACCAAATCTTATGCACCATAGTGCAATCTTGTGTAATACCATATGTAGCATCACCTATTTCAATAAGGTACATTCTAATAGTTATTTTTTAATCTTCAAACGCGATTATAAATGGCTTAACAAATATTTTCATATTGGAAATAAATTTATGTTGAACTAACGACATAGATATATATATATATACATATATCTTCTTCAGAAAAAAACTTGTTTCTTAAGACATAAATGGTTAATATGCAATTGGATTATTGCATTGACAATTGTTGCACGACAAATAATAAACATGAAATATACGAAGATACCCAGTAGGGAGGCTACATATACCACAGACCAGAGTAAAAGCCCCGAAGTTATGCAATCCCCGCATCATACCCCCGTCTCAATAATCAAAGAAGTTATGTGATTCACTTTTCAATCTTGTGCAACCACATTCAATAGCCACAGAGAGTTTTTCTTGTTACACAATCCTACATGCATACTCAAATGCTCGTAGTTACATTTCTAACGGTGCTATGAGCATAAAAGAAGCATGCGACCGTGCAACCCTGCATACAAGAGCAAAATATTGATCATTTCATACGTGCAGCGACATTTGTAGTGGTGGAAGGAGCAGGCCCGCCAGGCTGTGCTAAAAGGACGAAATGACAGTGGTGGTAAGTTCTTGTTGGTGGCGCTGCAGAACATTGTTGCGGTGCACCATGGCAGATTTTGAATAATATTCAATTAAACATTACAAAACCACTACATAAATTCACAGTTTTATTAATGGCCAAGACCATTTAGCCATCTATGTGCAGCAAGCGAGCCAGTTCGAAAATTTACGTGCAGTGAGCGTAGGTCTACTCTACTCATGTGCCACAATAAATGTAGGCAAGTGCCATGAATATGTGCCAGAATGTTGCAACAGAAGATTTAGGTGAAACATAGGGATAACGGATTTAGTGCTAATGCATTGTTGTTGTTTTACTTGATTTTGGTAGCACTAATGTAGTTGTGCATGCATACACACTTGTGTAGGTGCAATATATTGTAGCTGCAACTGAGGCTACGTAATGGCTATATTAATGAGCCTTCTCTGGTTGCATGCCAAAGTAGAAATGTTACACGATAATTTGTGTATTTCGGTTAAGGCCATTTTCTGCAGCTGCTAGCCGTAAAGGCACTGTGCACATATTTACACAGCTCTTGAAGTCTTTGGAACTATTGTAATTCTTGTAATAAAAACAAAATATTAAAACTAAAATGTGTTACTAGATTGAAAAAAACTATCCCTCACCTTAAATATATTTGCCAGGGCAGATATAATAGATGTAGCTCTAACTCATAAGCCGACTTTTCGATGAAGTCACAATCACTGCAAATATCCCAAAATACTACCTTTTACCATAAAGTAGGTATAACTAGACATTATAGATGAATATTCGGTAATCCCTCTGGTAGAAATCTATTATTATTTATGTTTCTAGACTTTGATTTGAAAGTCAGTCAACGAAAGACGAACTCAGAGTTGATGTAAAGAAGAAGTAGTGATGGTTTGCGTATTTAAAAAAGATTGCGCAATACTTAAAAGATATTACAATTAAGCTGTTTAAAGTGATGAGGATATGCGCCGCTTAAAAAATAATTTATTGATGCTTCTTCAATAAAAATGATCACATGCCTAAGAAGCAACAGAAATGTGTACGATACACATTATGCTTGCATGTGTGCCTAAACTTATTTATGACCAAACTCATAACGGCACTTTTGGAATACAACAGCGAACAGTTGGCTTCTCGCATTTTAATGCGCAATAATTGCATTTTTGCATATGTTTGTGGCCATTCTGCATCGCTCCACACAACCGCTTTGCCGCAAAATTTTACTATTTACCGTTGGCGAGGTACACAAATTGACTCGACAACGTGTGGAACACCACCCTGCTATTACATCCCGCCATTGAGCAGATACAACGGTAATGCGCTTTCACCTAAGTCCCACCTCTTTTCCTCAACATTCTTGGAAGTTTTCTATAATTACTTCAAGCTGAAGTGGAGTTGTTTGGTTATTCCATTACTTTTGTTGCATACTTCAGTTGCAAACTCCACACCGTAGCAAAAGTTTCTTGAGTTATTAAATTGAAATTGAGTTACCGAACTACTTACCAACAACTTGATAAACAAACATAAGCACACACCGATAATTATGAATACATTGTGCTAAATATGCACATATGTTTGTTTGTATGTGTGAATGTATATAACAAGGTTTGAATATGCAAATGCTGAAAAACAGAAACAGAAACAGAAACAGAAACGTGCTGGTATGTGTTATCGCACTGCCAACTCGACCTGGCTCATTAGACTTACTGAAGCTATTGGACTTTGAATCAAATTTCAACTTAATTTTAGTTAATGTATAAGACGGAATAACTGACAAATTTTAAACAAACACATATTCTCATCCACATTCTTTCATGAGAAAACTTTTTCACATAAGGAAACCTAATTTTATAAATACCTCAGTCGACAAGGGAAGTTAGCATTAAAGAAGAATTTTTTTTTATTATTTACTTATTTTAAACAGCTTACGTCATCATAATATCCAGTTGGCGGGGCGTATGAGTAACTTCAGCTCTGCCGAAGTAGTCTAAAGTATATTGCTAGATGAATGGACTTCGAAATGAGGAAATTTTTTGTTTATATTATAGCTTAGTTCAGATACAACTTCAAAACATTTTGAAAGTACACTTAAAGTATACTTCGCTTTCGTACATAAATTGAAATTCGTAAATGTCGTGCAGCGCAAAATTTAACTAATCAGCAAACATGCCGGTTTACAGTCAGAAATTCCAATTCTGGTCAGACTGTGTCCAACAAGACAAAGAAACGTTCGGTTTATATAAATTGTAGAACGATTTTGGAATGGATGATTTGATTATACCAATCATTTTTTATTTTGTTTTTTTTTGACCTACTTGATTTGGATCTTTGCTCATTTTTAACCAAAAACCAAACCAGTATGAAACAGGTATATTTCTAGCCGAATGCTGGCAATTTCTATCTTGTTGGACTCTAACACGTAAATAATACAAACGAACAAATATGGGAAAGAGGCACTCGGGTGACTAGTTGAGATTATGCTTCATTTTAGTTGTTTACTAGTTTACTAGTTGATTTGGCCGCAGGATATCAAGAACAACAAGAACATAATTGTATGTATGTGCATTCATTCGAAGCGTAAATAGAGAGTTGTACTTGTTTAATTAAGGATCTAATGCTATCCATTAGCATATAATAACATGTTATTATGATAAGATTAACGCTGAAAAATAATGAATAATAAAACACATTCAGGACAAAGTTCTAACTAGATTAAAAGACTCACACTTTGTATATATTACATAAACATTTCCGAATATTATGGATGAATGTCTTTCAGTCCTTGGTGCTTGGAGGTGTTTACCAGTAAATCGGCTGAAGATGCCGCGTTCGCTCATTAATGCCGTTAATCTCGTTGAATTCATTAAGACAAATTAATTTGTTCACATTAATCAAAGGATCGAAAGCTGGACATACAAATACAGCGTAATCGTAGTAAGAAAAAAAGAAAGAGCATCATCGGACCAAGTAAGTACAACAAAGGCGACAACAAGTTTTGGCAGAAATATAGTGAGGAATGTATCAAATTGAAATGGAGAAAAATTAGGTGGTTAAACAATAATCCTTCTAGAATTATTCCGCTGTTTTTTAGTTTTAAATTCATTTCATCAGATTTGTTTCCGTCAACCCTGCTATACAACTTTCTATTACGATATCCCAGCTCGTCAACTATTCCGAGACGTATTCACATAAATCCACATTGTTAATTAATGCCTAGCCATTTTACCAGACGTCAGTTCATTCTTCAAATACTTTGAATAGAGTTCGCTTTAATTTATTTCCCCATCCCCATATTGTACACACTCTTACGAAACTGAATAGAAGCGAAAGTTTCCACACTTCATTCAATATATTACACTTCAACGTACTGCCGTGCGTGATTGGAATTGATTTGCTCTGGTTTGGTTTTGATTCACCAGTTTGCTGCTTTGGTTGTAACTATAGCTGCGTCTGCTTCCACTCTGCTTAATGAAATCTTTTTTGTCAGCAACTGTCTGAACTAATTACCACATTAATTCAATTTGCTTCCAAAGAAAATTCAAAGCATTTCACATATGGGCAGCGCACACATACAAAATAGCAGCAAAGCTTTAATATCATATAATACTCGAATGGCAAAGGGAATGTAAATGCATTGAAAAGGTGTCCGTTAAGTCATATGAATAAATGCTGAAGCGTCTGTTAGATAATTAAAGAATTTCCGGAAGCTATCTTACAAATTCAGACTTGTCTCAAATGAAGAAAAATGTTTTCAGGTAAAAATAAATAAAAGATTTGTCGGTTTCTACAATTTATACCTTACAATTACGCAATAAAATTTTTGAAGCTAACAAATTAAAATTTTCCAAAAGATGGCAATATTCGTTCACTCCATTTCTATTTCTTCCTTCTTTCCTGCTTATTTTGAAAATGCGAAGCCATTATTGTTCGCCATGAAAATAACAACGAGTTGTTTGCAGTTCCCAACTGCGAGGCCTGTTCAATTACGAATACATGAAGTAATAAAACATAAATTATTATAAAGACGATTTTTGGATTTTTAATAATAATAATAATAAACCCAACGATTACACTCTTATCTACCCGCCCAACCTAGCGAGCCATGAAGGACAAGGCAAGAGATTTTTTTAAGCATCGAGATCTAAAAGTGCTCAGCTACAGAAACAAAAATTTCAACAGCCAAGATTTAAGATTAAGTTATAATAAATTTCATAAGATCTTATTTATTAAGAGAAAATAATTATTTATTTCATTTTAATGCTGGAAAGTGAGTCTGATAAATCAAGCGTGCTCGAATGAGAATTAAAACGTGACATATGCGGCGGAATGGTCCGTTTAGTTCAAAATAGTTTTATCTACGTGATTTTAACGGTAGGGGTCTAAACTGCCTTGATAAGTAAGCTGGGATATTAAATTTAACTTCAGACAAGAGTAAAGCACTACAAACTGATCCATTCATGAGTTTCACTAAGGATGTTGTGAAAATCATTTCCTTGCCACTAGCGAGTGTAGGAAGATTTATAAGTTTTAAATGACTAGTTTATGGAGGAAGACTTAATCTAGAATCCCATCGGGAATGCCCTAAGACAAAGAGTAAAAATTGTTTTTCAACGGATGGATTTTGTAACGAGGGTTCCATACCACAGAGCCATGTTCTAATATAGGCCTAACCAAAGTGGTAAAAAGAGTTTAGTAACATGTGGATCTCTAAATTCTTTATATCACCTTTTAACAAAACTGAGAACCCCTTTAGCTTTCAAAACCATTGCATTAACATGAAGATTAAAATTAAGTTTGAGGTCCGTAGTAACTCCCAAATTAACAAAATTAAATACTTGCTAAAGACTATAGCTTTTTATTACACAGAGAGATGTGAAGACAGATCCATGGGAAAAGCACATCGTCTTGCATTGTTTAAGATTCAATGGCATATCATTTCTATCGCGTTTTTGCAAGAAATGATTTTGATTTTGATTTTGAGTGATTTACTTTATCGATAGCTTTGCTAAACTCAGTGTATATGACATCAGCATACTTATTTTCCCTAAAACCCTCTGATACATGGTTCACAAATTCAATCGAATTTGTTAGTGTAGATTTCCCTTTACGAAATCCGTGCTGAGAACAAGAATTTAATGGAGAAATCGAAAAAGTTATGTTGGGATCATATCTGGACCGTAGACGATGAGAGATGATTTTTATTTATTTAAATGTAGTAAGACGTCTTCTTCAGAAATAATTAGTGCATTAATTAAAGTTATCGTATGGAATTCAAACTGATATTGTCACATGACATAAAAAATTTATATTTCATTGCGGAAGGAAATTCAGTTAACGAAACCATAAAACATCAATGAATCAAAAACATCAATACCAAAGTAAAACGTACAATATTATTTTTCACCTTTTTAATGTAATTATTCTAACATTTATTTTGTTTAGATCCGAATACTGTCGAGGCAGTGCTATTATCAAGTGAATTGCCTATTATATTGATCAAGATACTAGAGGATCACACCGAATTACGGAAAACTTTGAAACATTATCATCGTACACTAAATCTAAGACTTGTTCGGGATTGAAATTGCACTTACCGAATTTGCACGGAATCAACTGAATATAATGTAAACTATATATAAACCATGTATAACCGAGTGCAACCGGGTATGTAATCATAAAATAATGTATTCATCGATAGCTTTCCATGAGACATTCGATAAATTGAAATCACTCATAACAATTATGGAATCAGAATTCTTTACCATTAAAATAACGCAATTTCTAAAGGAAGTATGCTACATATATACAGAAAAATCCAACTGGGGAGATATAGACGATAATGTTAAATAAATATAGTAACTGTTAATATAAACTCTGATGTATTTAAAATCAATTGAGTCCGTATTAGGGACAAAGAGTTCTTCTGATAGAATAGAAGAAGAATAGAATTCTGTTTAATCCATCACATCTGAATAATAACCATGTTTTCGTAAAGCAATTATGTTAATATTATGAGCATTACTGTTTAAATATAATTCAATGAAATTTTGTATTAATAACTCTAATATCTAACAAATACTCGGAGAATTTCCATTATTCAGGTTTTTATTTCCGCGACTTTTTAGGTATATAAGTGGCATTTACTTCAGTAAGCCTACCACGTCTATGCTAAAATTAACGTAGAATGCACTATCTAGAAGCACTTGAAAGTTTTCGAATGAAACATCGACATGTTACTCTAATCTTTGTTACAAAACGATAAACACTCAACATGGCAATGTGAAATAATTTTCCATTGAGCATAGGAGTTGTTAGCAGCTCTGAATTCTCAAGCAGGAAGCCCTTTATTTATAGAGTTTAAATGTGGAGATTGCAATCACATTCACGTTTTGCTACGTATTACAAATTTTTGTACTTTCGCAACATGTTGCACAGAGTATTCAAAGAGTTTTGTTCACATAACGGTTATTTGTAACGCCTTAAACTCATCGAAATAGATGTAGAGTTATTTATATCAAAATGATGACGATGGCGAGACGAGTTGAATTCTGGCTGTCTGTGCATCCGCCTGTCTGTGCAAGCGATAACTCGATTAGAAATTGAGATATGCGGATAAAACTTAGTACACGTATGCCTTGGCATCATGAAAAGGTTAGCATCGTAGACGGACGAAATCGGTTAATTGCCACACTCACAAAATGCCGCCAATCAAAAACCCGTAAAGTGCTATAACTAAGTCGCAAATTATGATACGAAACTATAATTTACCATCTGCGGTTTAAATTTTTTTTAAAGGTGGGCGTTGCTCCGCCCTCTGTTGGGTTTAATGTATATATCTCACAAACCACTTTTTCCACATATACCCAATATATTAGTTTAGCCCTTTTGGTTGAGTTCATGTCACATATATCATTTGAGTTAGTTGGGTTGATTCGATAATAAGATACCAAATATGATTGTAATCCATTTACGGTTTCATCGAATAATCATTTTTGAATTCACTTGTAATATGTTTTTATAATATGAAGTTTTGCATACACCTGAAGATATTTCACTGCTTGTGGTACTCACTAAATGCGAGAGTATGCGAGAGTGTGCGGTTACATTCGAATTTAGCAAATCGTAACTTATTATCACTAAAGTTGTAATTGAAAATTTCGTCCGTTATATTGATGCATATTCTGTATTATCTACCTTTTTGCCTTCCTGGTTATTATTGGTACATAGTATGTTCTACATCAAACATTCACAACTTGTTCCACAATAAAAATTAACCCAATTGTTTCATTGCTCAAAAATTATTTTTAACTACCTACAATATTAAAAAGTAAATACCAAAACCATACCACAGCAAATTATTGCGTGAGTGTAAATTGATTTTTTAACAATAAATAAATAAGAATTGCACAATTGTAGTCCATGAATAGCATTTTGTTTACATTTGGCATTGGCTTGTGCAATTTCATTTTTTTCCCTAATTCATTAAATATAATATTTGCGAGTATGTGGGCGAGACGCAAATTACACAACGCCTTCCCCCTCCCTTCGTTTGAGCTCTCATATGTCACACGACTACCGAGCGAACCACCGAAATTCAAGTGTCATAATATTTGCACTCCCTCTCGATGGCACGATATTGACAACCATGTTCAAATAAAAAGCGGCAGCAACAATAGAATGAAGAGCTGCGACAATGGCTATTGAAAATGTGTCATTTTCAACGAGTCAACCAACTGGAATTTGCACGAAAGTAATTGTAATTACATCTGCACTTAGAAATATATGGCTTACTAGTGTAAAAATGTGTGTGTGATTATTTGTCAGCGTAATTTCGCTGCAAACAATAAAGCCCAGCATTATGACAGCAACAAAAGCAATAAAGCCGTATTTGTAAATACATTATGAAGTGAATATATAATATCTATGTGGTATGTTTAAGTAGCGAGGTGCCCATTTCGCTCCTCAGTGCATGTTGTATTTTTCGAATTTCGAAATTGTAAAACTGCACACAGCTGTATATAATATTATGTATGAAACTTTTTAAGAGCGCAATGTGGCGGTGACCTCATCAACAACAAATGTAAATATCATTGGCACAATGAGTCCCTATTCACTAAAATACTATCTTGGAAACTGCGCAGAGGCCCGCATAAATGTCGGCACCTTTGTCGTTATTGTCATAATAATTATTATCATTAGCAGCAACGACCATCGAAGCTGCGACAGTGTTACAATAACACCAATAATATTTATTTGATAGTCTTGTGTGTGCTTGGAGACCTGGCATGACCTCATTAGAGGCAAGAACGTGACTAACTGCTTATCTTGGGAACGTGTCTATGACAGACAGTCTAATAACAATATGAATTTTGTAAATAGACAAATGGATGGCTTTGTATGCAAATACAGCTGAGTTAAGATTTATAGATTCAAGCAAAAAACTTCAAAGTATAAATTGCTGCACCTCCTCGTCGTGACTTTTGATCTGGACCCGTATACTACCAGATCTATCAAAATTTGAAGGTCCTGAACGTATTTTAATCACATATTTTGAAACAAAACCACAAATAACCAGGCTTTAATTTCACTTTTCAATAAATTTTCTCTCTCTCTTTTCGCCGAATCTTTAAGTAAAGAATCACAAACACATGAGCCTGACAAATCGCGCCCTACAACCGTAATGCAATGAAATAAATTTACCCATTTCATTATATATGCTTATTATTTCTATTTCTATCTTGCTCTCTAACTTTGATTATAGCAAATTACTTTTAAGAATTATAACATGGATTTAGGCGTTTGAAATGACTCGTGTCCTCGTGCCCTCGTGCCTGCATTACGCGCCATGCATGCTTGGAATACATAAAATTCAGCCGCATTTGTAAACTGTTCCCAACGAGTTTTAAATTTTTTGTTTAAACTAACACATACGCACATGTGCATGAAAGCATTAAACACACTGCGAATATAGCAGCATGACATGTTCACCAGTGCTGGCTTTGCGTGTTTTGCTAGGAAATTTAAAATGACGTGTCTACAGACGAGCAAACATTTTGTTTACAAATTGCATACATTTTTAGAAATTGGGGGTAATTGACTAGAATTCATGCTGATCATTTATTGCATATATATGTAGAGCTCGGAATAATCCGTAAATTTAATACAGGAATAACCACGCAATAAATGCGGAGGACTTAACGGGATTCGCACAAAAAATAAAAGTGATAATTTCAAGATCTCAGCATTACCCAGTTAGTCTCTGCATTTCAATACTACAAAATTTGTTTGAATAGGACCGAATTGACTTTCATGTGAAGCATTCGAATTCCAAATAGTTTCGAAAAGTTAAGATTTACAATTATTAGTATTTTCGACACTGAAATGCCTAATTCTGACAACGAAAAGGATCTGTATCAAAACGAAGGACACAAATTTATTTCTTTTCCGGCAAATGTGATCGAATCAAAATTGAGGAAATTGCTGCCCATTCTGTTAAGGAATCCAGTCTCCGATTATGAAATCTTGATTCGGATATCGCGATTATTCATACAATACATGAGTAAAAGCAATCCGATTTAACAAATGAAAAGAATCTAATATAAATGTAAAGCAGAATAAAACTTAAGGAAAATACACCGTTTTATTATTTTTACCAACTGCGTGCATTCTGTAAACAGTTTCTCAAAATTTTTGCATCTACACCATAATTTTTTTTTTTTTTTTTTTAAGAATAGCGTAAGTTCAAATCTTCAACTTAAAGTACGCACTAATATAGAATAAAGATATTTAAAATGTTTAAAATATATAAAGGGATTCTTCATTCCCATAGCTTTTCCCATAGGAAAATGATAATGAAGCTCATTCTCCACATGCGTGGCATCGAAACCTTTAAACAATACATAAGTAAATTAACAATTTTATTAAAATACTTCAATCAGTATAGCTAAATGTGTAAGAGAAAGGCTTCCACAGATGCAGACATATACAGCGTTATTTAAATGCTCAATCACAAATTTAAGACGAGAAGATGATGTACATAATAGCTTCTGAAAATCTTGCCTACCCCTTCCAGCTTTCTGCAATTTCGGAACGAAAGTTAGAAAAATTAAATGAAGAAACGCAAAAAGTCAGCCGCAATGCGACAAATTATTGCACAAACTTCCTGCAACTTTCTATGTTTCTTCGCCGACTTCTGAGTTTTCCACAAGCTTTCATTTATTTTCGTTTTTCTTCGGCATGGCGGCAAATAGTAGAGTCGAGTACAGTAATAATAGTTGCCAAGGCTGTAGCGAAAGCGCACACATACACATACATATGGACATATTTATTTATATAACATTGTGAAGCCTGCATTGATGCTGCCAATATGAGCATGAGGTGGCTCCCATGACAGCAGAGAGCGAAAGGAATGTAATGGAATTGTGGCAGAGTGTTAACAAGCTGATGCTACAGTTGATAACTTCCGTTTAAAGTCGACGCAGACACGGCAGTGAACAGACAGCGGAAAAACATAGCTATTAGGCGGATGAGGTTACAAGGAGCGACAGTATAATAATGAAAGCTAACAAAAAGCAATCATTTTCATTCTTGTTGCTTTTACAACTACTTAGGCTGTTGAACTATTCAATAAATAAATGATTGTTGTACGGAAATAAAAAGGAAATTAAGCATTTACAAAAGATGAGCCACGGGGAAGCCAAAGATTTGCTAAAACATCAAGGGAATTCCAAAACACAAAGTTAAAACGAAAGGTGTAAGGCAATAAATGTTGTAAGCTGACTTACAAGAGAATGGGGAGGAATACATAAGTTAGTGGAAAAAGAAAGGCAAGGAGTTAAAAAGGATTCCGAGTGAATTTACTAAATTGACATTAAAAAAATGGTACAAAAAATGTATAAGTGACAGGAGAAATCTCCCGATTTTATTTGCAAACTATTCGCATAACTTTCTTATTACTTCTTGAGGCTGCGAACCTGCTCACTTTGCAACATATTTATTTTTGCCCTTTGAACTTAACTTATTTGCAGAAAAACACAAAGGACACGAGCATAAAAAAAGTGCCAAACTTTGGCGTATAATCACTGCTTTATTGCATTTTTAATAGTCCCCTGATACTTGAAAGATGCCAGCACAAACACCGGCTTCGCTTATCGCAGAACCCACACTCCCTTGAAAATCAGCCTTAACCTCCTTGTTGACACTTGTTTTTGTGAACTTGTAAATATTTGCATAATATTCTGCGAAATGAAATTAAAGCAAAAAAAAATTTAATAACACTGCGGAGCACATTGAAGCAATCTTAACTTCAAAATACTGAGCAAGAAAGGAAATTTCGCCTTTGGCATTTTAGCTGTCGTCACAAAGGGAGAAAACCGGCACAGCTCTGTAAGAAAAGAGATAAGTATCTGCAGATTCGTAAAACAAGAATATAAAGCAAGTCGTTTGGTCAGCAAAAAACATTATCAGCCAAACAGCTTGGCATGAATACTAGCCAGAAAGGAGTGGCTTACTAAGAAGCGTTGTACAACATTGGCAAGAAAAAATGTTCAACAACAAGCGTATTTACAAATGGAATAAAAGCTCTTGGCATGGGAAGTCCCAAGTGCGGGTAACTAAAAACAAAAATGAAACGACTTGGTACTATTTCGTCCACATCTCTTCAATTTCCCGTAATCTCGAGCTGATCGTATCATGATGCATGATCTATGCAAATGGTTTTTCACCCATTTCAATTGAATTTCGTTGGAAAATATTCAACTTTCAGATGTACGAGATAGTCTTTCTTACCTTCCAGTAAGTGGTCTGAAACTGATTTGTGACGTAGTGGGATATATGCCGACGCCAATCCGTCCACACCCGATATTGGCTGGTCGATGAGAACAACCGGCAATGAAATTGGACTATTGAATCAAAATCCATAACTGAATCCAAAATATTTTAATATTTCAATATTTTAATGTTTCAATATTTTTCTTAATAACTTATGAATGATAAATTCGCAATAATAAAGAAATGTACAAATTGGAATTTAAATAATTAAATACTGCTTTTTAAAGGCATAAATGGCTAATAACCCCTCAATTTAGCTATGAAAGTTTCGTAAAAATAACTGACACAGATATCTGATTCTTGATAAAAACTTGGAAAATAATTTATTTCAGAAGTATCTGTACGGCAGTTTGCCTATTGGCAATATTGGTTCTAAGATGGTATAAATGTGGGAATTACTACCAGTTAATAAGCGTGGAAAGTGGAAAGGAGTGCAATTTTGTTAATTGTATCATTAATTCTGCCGATCTCGATTAGCTTTGCATACATTTAGAGAGCTATGTCGTTTCGAGATTTCTTATATGTTCATCTGTAATGGCAAGTAAGGCGTAAGGCGGTAAGAAAGTTACAGTTTCGAACTTCTAATACTTATTTGGTTAATTTGGTTGGCCGAACACTCCCGTATTCATTTCCCACTAAAAGTCGTAGCAAAAAGCAAGAGTCAAACTCACACAAAAGCAGTCTGTCGCCGCACTCTGCAAGGCTTCCTTCTTCTTGCTATTCTTCTTCTTGGCAGAGTGTAGCAGCAAGAAATTGTAATACATATGAAAAGTTTATCCTTTATTCTCATAATAAGTTTTTTGGCTTGTTAGCTTGTATCTTGCGGGTTTATTGTGCAAATTAACTTGTTCCAATTAATAATCCCCAAGCAATATGTCAACTGTTGTGTGCGGGCACTCGCAGTAATCGTAGAGCTGACTCATAAGGGGCGTTTCAGAAGTGCTCTGAACTATTCAAACTTTTTGCTTTGTTGACATTTATGGTTTTACATCTCTTTTACGTAGTATTATGTTTATACGTCTATATATACACACAAACATTATCCTCCATTCTGATTGGATCTCAATAGAACTGCAGCAGCTTAGTTCAGATTTATCATTTACTAATGAAAAATTATTTGACAGCAGCAATGTGCGCTCCTAAGGGACCCAACATGTAAATACAAGTACACGAGCGTATCTTGTTCTTTGTCAGATTTTAGATATTTTGTGCTTTTCCAGGCGAGTACATATACACAACAGCGTACATATCTACACCGAGACACATGCCATGACATAATGCGGCTTGTTCTCGTTAACGCCCACACACACAAAGTGCCAATGAAAAATTTGACTCTAAACAGTCAAAAAGTGCGTTTTGATGCTTCGCTTTATGGGTGCCAAGGTTACAAAAAACTTGTATGTTTATGCTAATGAGGGTTGCCATATATTCTGCACAAGTCTAAATGTTATTAACATAACACTTCACAAGTAATTGGTATCCAAATTAAGATATTTGCTTCAGCATTCACTATTAAAGTGTTCAGCACCGGGAAAGGTTTGGAATATGTTGGTAATGTTAGTTACTTTCCTTTTTAAAATATTCTGGGTAGAAAGTTAGGTATTCGATATCAATGAGAAAAAATAAAATTAAATATGTGCTAGCCTAGATTTTTTAAAATGTTCAAAAGCGGTTTGGTACTACAATAATAATAAACAAGTAAATAACAGTAACAAAAACATCTACTATAATTTTTAATATGTATTTTTAGTACTTTAGTTTCCTTTAATTTCCTTTAATATAAATTCCCACTCTAAGAATGCATATCGACTGTGAAATTTCAATAGTGTATGATTTCTTATAAAAGATAATGCTATTGAATGGAAGTGAAGAACTTACTGATTTCAGATTTTGACTTTGAATTTAGAACAGATTTGGTTTTTATCACTTCAAATCGAATAAGTTGTGTAGGTTTCATATTCGATAAGAGAATTGAATTTATGATTGAATTTCTATTTAACGACTTGGATATTTCAAAATTATTGCATTTCACATAGACTATATGGTAGCAATCAATATCATTAAAGTGAAACACACGCACTTTTACTACATATTCCTGAAATTATTTCAAGTAAGAATTAGTCTGGAATGTGTATCATATGCGCTGCTGAGCAAATGTGTTTATGTATTTGGACGAAAATGCAAAACAAAAATTAGCAGGATTAACGCACATAGGCAGGTGGTTCCTTCGACCAAATATTCTATAATATTCTACAGGATAAGTAAGGGAAAACAATTTTCAAACAGGTATGAGGGTGGTAATAACAAGGAAAAAATTCGCAATTATTATATATTCAGCTTACACTCAGCTGGAAATGTGCACGCATTCGACTCACACAATTCTCGTCACAAATGCACAAAATGTGTATTCCAAAGCAATTGCACAGCCAAACAAAAAAAAAAACAAAAAAAAACACAAAAAACAACACATCCTTTCCCAAAGTTTCCCACCAACCAGAAATGAATTTATTGAAGGGAATTCCCTCAAGATCCTCAATGGAATTTCAAAAGTAAAAAAAAAAGGTTTTTTTTTTAACAAAAGCAAAAAGGTAAAAAGGGATCCAGCCAACGTTTAATGAAAAAAATTGAGGATCCCCTCCTCCCGTTTCCCTCCCTCCCATTCCAACCCTTTCGTACACTTAAACTCATTAGGTCTTTGAAGACCAGGAGGCTGATATATCAGATGAAAAGCCGTTGAGTACCAACCGCTTTTTAATTCCTGTCTAATGAATCTTCTATTAACGATTACACTTTCCTACTGGCAAAATACTTGCTCTCGGCGAGCATGTGCCCGTGTGCCGGAGTGCCTCCGCACAATGCGGCAATGAAAAGCCAACCGGAAATGTTTAAGTACGTGCAAACAATTCGTGGCACGTCTGGGCACCAAATTACAAACCAACGAGATGGCAGCAACAACAAAGTGTTTAAATAATGAAATGCGCAAGTGTGCAGAGCAATTGCAGTTAGCAAACATACTCGCACTCGCTGTCTCTCGGTAGTCATATACGTGTGTGGAATATGCGGGTTGTTGGTGTGTTCTAAACACGTGCGTCTCCTTAACATTTTCTTGCATGTATATGTATACGGCTGCTAGCCCTGCACGTACATGCGAATTGCAGTTCGGAAGCTAAGAATAATAATTGCCAAATATGTATGGTTATAAGGCTTGGCCTCACAGCCAAGGTCTTTTTCAAAATATTCGCTGTCTCAAATTAAATTTGGTATTGTTGGTACATCTTGGAGTTATAGGTTACGTTATGGATTATAAATGGGTGGCATACCTATTTACTTAGCCTCAAATAGTGGTACTGTGCAGACTTCTTCCTATCCAAATAACTATTAATGAATAAAGTGCAAGAATTAATACCACAAATTGTAAATTGTTAACAGTCAGAGGGCTTATCATTTAGTAGATCTGCGCACAATAAGTTGCCATCGTTTAGTTTCATCACCCGCCTTCAAAGAACACCACCAACGTTGCATTTGAATATCTCTTGGGCTACTTAAACTCAAAGTCGCTCGAAAAATTAAAAATGGAAATGCGCCACATTCTCGAAACGGAGAGGAGCGCAGCCATTAAAATAAAGTTTTCAATGATTCAAGAGATAAATATATATATAAGCTTAAGACATAGTACATAGAGAAAGTGAAAGAAGTGAAAAAGGGTCAGAGCAGGAGTAAAGTGGCAGCAACGCGGAATATTTGAGGCCGCCAGACGTTTGAGGCGGCGCATTAAGTTCTTCCAACGCTGCAATGCGATAAAATGTCAAACACATTGTCGGGAATGTATTGTATGTTCTACCTATATACATAAACACGTTTCTGTGGGCAAATGTTTGTGAGAACAACAAGTTGAAGATGCAGCATATGAATCAGAGGGTGTCTAGAAAGTAAATAAAACAAGCAAAGCGCGAAGTAAAGGCGTAGTTTCAAGCTAAGTTAGAGGTGAATTCATCACTCTCGCACATACATACAAATATGTACAAGCAACAATGCTACAATAGGTCCAAAAAGGTCCAAAAAGGTCTGTATGCAAGCTCCGGCAATGCAATAAAAGCACATTAAACTACTAAATTAGCTCTAGGTAGACATTAGCTGTGGCGAAGAACTGTTGTTGCTGACGCGACCACTGCCACCGTCGGTTCTTTTCGCCACACTCAGTCTGAGAGCCAGTGGCGTTTGAGGAAATCAAAGTGGGGGCATGTGCACGCTTTTTCAAATGCATACGTCGTAACTGTTCATGCCGGTGGCAGCAGCAGCAGCAGCAGCAGCTGTCAGAGTGGCAATAAAAATTCCTTAAATTTCTGCAAAAGACATTTGGAAGTAGTTGCTTCCGTTTGGTCGTTTCTTTTTAACTCCTTCGTCGCCAATTTAACACTTCTTTTATTTTGCGGATTTTCCATGCTTTCAGCTTTCGCTGGCCTTCTTATACAAGTACATATTATTACTATTTGCAATAAAAAGCGAGGAATGTGTAGAGATAAAAGTGGGTTTGTTGAAAATTTTGCTGATTCAAGCACAAAAGAGCGAACTGGAAATGAAAGTAAGCTCGCTCTTTTCACATTCTTATTTCCATTAGACTTTTCTCAATATTCTTCTTATTTGACTTGTAACCCTAGCCACCCATCAGTCGAGCAGTTCTCATATATTCTTTGCAGATTTTTCAACCCGCTGTACACTCCATTCTCGAACGTCGCATGCCGGATGCCGCATGCTGAAAGTCTGGCTTCGGCAGCTGCGGATCGGTATTTGGGTTAACCACGCACGCACCCTGACCAGCACCAACACACACACCCAACTCGTAGAATCCAATTTTATGCACAGTTGGTGATGCAAAAGAAAGAGTGTCTTCAGCTTAAATAGACATTTGGAATGTCTTGAAATTTAGCAACATATAACTCAAACACATGCGCATATAATTACACGAACATAGCACGAGCATGTTCATATTTCATTTACACACACATTTGTGTATGTATGTATGCTGCACCATTGCTGTTTTTTTCTTTTTGTTATTCATACATATGTACATTTCCCTTTTTATTTTCCAAAGCAAAAAGCAAAAAGCAACAACGTGCATGTTTATGTAAGTCACGTAATGCTTCGAGAGGCAGCCTAGGTATGCCCTTATGTGTTTACATATATATATATATATGTTTGTGCCTGAGGAAAACTAATGCAGTTATGCATGTGTGAGGTATATGCGTTCGGGTTTATTTCAGGGTATCAAAAAACCGGTTCATGGAAAAAATCTAAACTGTTCTATGCTGGCGCTTATGGTGTTGAAATTAATGCGACACTATATTTGAGCACAAACACACGGAACGTTCCCGACCAGTTGAGGTGTTGCACGTAAGGTCAATTGTGACTATGAGCATGGAAAATTAATCGGCATTAGCGCCGCTACACGCATACCGGGAAGAGTGTGAAGCTTTTAGGGTTTTTAAGACCTTTGGGACTTTCAAGATTTCATGTGCTTGACACGCATTCGTATACGGTATTGTCCTAATGTCCATTTTGGGACTGTTTTGGAAGTTTCACAGAAATCACTTTTGTTAATTTGTTTCTTTTTAATGGTGCAAATGGTTTGCAAAGTTAAAAAAATAAAAAAAATAGTTGCAACTTTATGTGTGTTATGTGTCTTTTTTAACATTTTTCATCTGTGTAATAAAATTATGTGTCATGTGCATACATATTCGGAAGTTTGTACCCAAATTGGCGATACCAAGTTCCGAATTTTAATTTCGTCCGATTTTGTCATGAAGTGAAACTTTTTGACAATGCTAATAATAGAATATATATTATTTGGAGCCGGTCAGACTTTCAAATGCATTTCAAAAAGTGTGTAAATTGTGTAAGGGTAACCAAGTGAGTAGAGTTCGAAGCTTCGAAATATTTTTGAGTTGTCTATTTCGCTTTACATTTGTGTATATCTCATAAAGTATTTTATTTGAAGTAGCTTCCAACACAAAGCACTTCTTTCTATAAGCTATTGAAGTTAGATTCGCTTATTTATCATCCGTCCAAATCAGTCCAAATGGCACTTTTAGCGAAGGTGGATATTAAAAACTGATTTATTTCTACTTACCGCCATACATGCGCACATATTCTCATATTCACATACGAGTACATACACATATGCATGTTTGTTACAGACAATTTTGCGAAAGTTACGGCTTTACACGTGCTGCATATTAATTTTCTCAAGTACTGCTCACATATATACGCATAATCGGGATATATTAAATATATTGCAACCTATAAAATTATTTATATGCGCATGGGTAAAATATATAGGCAAGCGAAAATGGTCAGTTTGGACAATGTCACATTTCTCAATCACTTACACTCGTCGCATCTATGTTTCACGTAGTTATATACCCACATTCGGAGACTAGTTTGTGCTGAGTGACCTTTTTTCGACAGCCGAGTAATATTTTGGCCACCCCCGCTTTTTTCGTTTGCGTAATAAACTTGTCAGAAAAAATTGGAAATGCTACTGTACAAAGGATAACGATGTGTAACATACGTTTGTGTTAGGATAATGACGACCGTTTGAATAAATTGGCAGGTTTGAAAGGGTTAACGATTTCACTATTTCTCGCACTTTGCACTCGGTCACTTGGGCTCTAGCACTGCGCACAATGCTCTCGTTTGGGTCAACAATTTGTAGGGATTAGTCTCTGGCAAGTGGCAGTGACCAAATGAATGAACGCTCTCTCCCGTTCAATCGCTTGCGGATGGCATGCTGACCGTCTTTTGTTGTTCAGTTTCGTGCTGGAGAGTGTGCGGATGACACATAATATTGTTATAATTTGAGTGAGGCAAAAGACGAAATTTGACCATATTTGTGCGTATAACATTTTGTTGATTCTACAACTTTTCTGTTATGAAAGGCATCTTGACCCATTGATATGACAGAAAATCGATAAAAGAGCTTAAAGAGTTAGCAAACAGCGATAGTATATACTCTTCTGCGTATATGTAAGAGTTATTTATATATATATGATGACAATTATATAATATTGGACATTTCCTAATGCTTGTATCTATTCTCGAACTGGAAAAAATATTAGTTTAAAAAATAGAGTCGCCTCAAAAATCTTCGAGTAGAGTAAATTCTCACTCACAATACAAAATTTAATTCGTAATCATCCCACAAACTTCAGAAAATTTAAGAATCCAAAGGATTTTTTGTTCTTCTTTCTTTGTTGTATTTCTACGGATATCTATATAGGCCATTAATGTCTCTGAAGGTTTTCCACAAAGTAATTTGATATTGAGTTGAGCATAAGTAAGAAAAAAAGCCCACTGATTGGCAGACGTGCCAAATAAAACTATCACGACTATTACCCATGGTGGGAAAGTAGAAACTTCATCAACTTATTTAAAAAATTGTTTATAAATTGTAATGAAACAACCAGCAGCATTGCTCTTGCTACTTTTATTACTTCCTTAGTATTTTTTCTGGTAATTTCAAGTTTTTATAAAAATATATTCAAGCAATTTATTCGATTGTTGAAAAATTTTGCGGTTGCTGGCACAGTGTGAGGTGAGTTGAAATTGAAATTCAAATTCAAATTCAAATAAGCAATCATAAAACAAAATTGCCGTAATCAAAAGATTTCGATTCAATTTGGGTCTCCGGAAAATTCACACACGCAAATGAGCCATGACTAAAGTTACCAAGGATTTCAACAGCAAATACCCCAATTCTGTTCTAATGTCTTATGTATGTATGTATGTACACACATAGGTGCATGAGTGGTTTCGAATCTCGTATGCTGATTGCAGAATAAAAATTAATAAGAAACCTTATTAGAATCCTTTAGAGAAACGTATCGACAGGCACATACTCATATATCATACCTGCCCGTAAGTGCTCACATACATAACGACATACCTACCTATTTCCATTATACAGAATAGAGTATGTTTGAGTGTCATGCTGATCTGTTAGGGTGCTGAAAACCGACTTCTGCTAATTAGAACTTTCCGCCCAATGCATTCAACAGAAAACTATTTCTCTCAGTTGCTATAACTTTTCCACTGCGCCCAAAGGTATGAAAATTGTACAACAACGAACAAGAGCAAGTTGCATACAAAGTCTGCTGAAGAGCGAGAAACGGAAAAAGTGACAAATGCAAAACCTTCATACGAAACTGCGTTTGTCATTTGTCAAAATGGCGTTTGCTTAGTGAGAAAAGTGGTATTCGGAAGTGCGCAAATATGCTTACGAGGCAAAAGCAAACATATAGCGCACGAACTTATTGCTTTACTATTCTAAAGTGCCAAGCGCGTTTACTCAAGTTTACTTAAAAACCAGGAACTCACTTATCGACATGTCGGTTATAGTTAAATACACCATAATTAAATCGGCATACCCTGATTTTGGATTTCCTCCAAGAACAGGCTCTTCTGTCGGCATTGAGACTCTGCTTTTTCTCTTTGTTAAATTTTCCAATTAAATGCACTTTTGAACACCCATCAAGTCCATCTCTTGTTTCATATCGCTTCAAACTAAGTTCTCTCTATAGTGTTTTCAAAACATGTTATAAATATATAAAGATTTAAATAAATGTTCTAACCAAGCTGTTCACTTCAGTTTTTCAATCATTATAATATATATTAGATAACAACAAATAGTACCCATCTGTCTCTAATTCCTCTTCCTCTTTCCACACAGTATTTACAAATTTTTTTATTCAATTTAAAGGTTATTCGCCTCGTCCCTCATCTAAAAAATTATTATTTATCAAACAAAAAGTGAAAATTGCCTTTATTAGTGAAGTGGGTCAACTCTTTACCATCGGTACAAATACCTAAATTCAAAATTGACTAAAAAATATATTATATGCTCTTATGGCCTTTATCAGATCCTGCTAAATGGCAAAAATAAATGCAAAGCTTAACCGCTACAACAGCTGGCACCGTCAGAAGCTACTCGTCTGAATCGCCGTCAAAGTCTATAAATTGTGCATTGATTTATGCAAAATTCGCATGCTAATCCGACGCCAAGCGCCAACGGCCACGAAACATTCAAAGCAACGGCAACATTTCCGCAACAATAACGACGATGAAGGACTTGCAAAAAAAAAGCGAACGAACGCAACCATAGGCTCAAACAGAGGCAGTTGTCAGACAAGCAGAAATTCAAATTTGTTGCGAAAGGCAACAAGGCAAGACAAGCGAATGCAATGCCAACGCCGCAGCCCCTGCCCCTGTCCCTGCCCCTGTCCCTGCTCTCGGCACTGAAACTCTGGAGCCAGTTTGCTGCTGGCGGCACTTTTCAGTCTCAACAATAAGAAAACGACAACCAATGTATCACACGATGAATTTATCCTTTTGATTTGTGCACAATGCAATGCGACACTGACGCATGACACACCACAAGCGATGGCGAGCGAAGCAACACTACCGCCTGCAACTAACAACACAATGTTGACTCTGGAACCCTCAAAAATGCGAGGATGTGCATGAGATGCACCGAAACTCAATGAAATTTGGAAAACAGTAAATGGTCATCGGCGAGACCACTTAGAAGCAGAAAAATAGTGCTCCAATGCCTCTAGGCCTCTTGGTCACTTGGAGCGAATATAATGGGTGCGCTTGTCCTCGCGGGTCTCCACTCGCTTACCTGCTCCTTGACAAGTATTTAATAACAGTATTAATGTTACTTTTTTCCAAGTCCACCACGCGGTGCCCCATAAAGACCCCGGTTTTTACTATAAGCTGTGATCAAAAGTTCATTGTCTTGTACAAGAGGCCTTCTGCGAAAAATTGTTTTAAACTACTTTGATAAGTGCTTATTACAATTCTTATCGGTGTCCTAGCTAGTTCAACTGATCTTTAGACAACAAAAGCAAATAATCGTCTGCTGCTGAGCAAACGAGGTTCATGCATGCCCATTTGTAGTCATTCAGCTAAGCAAAATAGTAAAAAAATGCCGTTATTCCAGCATATCAACACTTCAAAAGCGTTTCACCTTTCAACAACCTTCGGCAGAATGTTGGCTTACACAAACACAGGAAGAACGAGGAAGCACGAGGAAGCACGTTAGATGAGCACAACCCCACTGTAAGTTGACTGTGCGGATAATTAAAGGGGTGTAAATGGTTCGCTCGAGTCGGTGCAACTTACTCTAATGACTGCACACTTTACACGTTCATGAATATCACAATAAAGAGAAAACAACAACTTGTATACATAACAACAATAAACACTTGGCAATGACCAACACGCACACCCACACCCGCGCACAGCAATTCAAGTCCACTTGCATGAGAGTATCGGAGTTGAGAGCAAACAAATACAATGGCCTAGCATGCACTCCATTGTGGACCAGCCAACCCCGCTGGTGAGGCAGACAGAAGAACGTGAAAAGAATATTTGAACAATAAACTCGTCACACAAGTGTGGTGCATCCGTGAGTGCATGTGTGTATGTGTGTGTGTGTGTGTGTGTTGAGGTGCCACTGTGCGATTGTGCTGAAACAGTTTGCAAGCATTCGCTGCTGATTGCATTTCACTCATACCCTTTTCGCTGCATTAGAGGCGCTGTGATTATTATTTCTTGTATTATTATCCTTCGCTGCTGCCCACTTCCACAAATATCCGTTGGAGAGCAAATTATGTCTCCATTTCTTCATATTTAGTTGTTCTTAATATCCATGGAAGCAATTTAGCTAGCAACGTGTTAACCAAAGTTAAAATGCTTTAAATTAACCTTATATTGTAAAATATAACACATATTAGTACAAACAAATTATTACTAGCAACTCAGCAGAGACTATTTCAACAAATAATCTGTGTTGGCTGGTTGGTTGATAGGGAGGCCGCTAGAACGGCCGCACTTAAGCCGTCGTTAGGTTAATTGTGCTCTCAGTTGAGTCACGAGCACCATTCAGGGACTCGGTGACCACTTTCGTTTAAATTGGAATATTGAGAGCCGTAGAATATATTCCGGCTTAACCGGCTGACGGCTAGATATTCGCAAAAGTTACATCTAAATTTTCATTATCCTCCGCGTATGCTCTGAATTCTTCCGATTCTCAACATGATCTCGAGGTAATTACCTGTGAAGACCGCTACCATGATGCTCAATTCATTTCTTCCTAAAATTAGAAGTCTTTTGGTCTGTTCGCTATCCTTTTTATCCCGAAGTAATTTTGTGGTATACCCTGTATTGCGAAAACATCAAAATATACTTATTAGTGACTCACTTAAACAAATCTAATAATATCTCCCAAAAAGCGGTCATTCAACTCATACACTTCCAGGAATGTATTAACTAAGCGACAGTGTAAACAAAACATTAAATTTGACAGCAGACTTTGTTTCTACCAAAATTGTTCGACTCAGCAGTTATTTCCTTTTCTCGCACTCTATAATCCATCATAACACACAACAGGGTCTGGTGCTTAACCAACACAACACATCCATCCCCTCATATAAGCAAAATTCTACACACACAATTAACTACACATCACTTAATACAAGCATATATTTTTAGTTAAAATGACACTTCCTCGTTGCAACGAAGTGAAAATTAAATTTTTACATTGCCACGTTGTTATTTGTCGTGACCGAGATGAGTGAGTGCGTTCGTCGTGCATATGTATGTGCACCGCCGAAGCGAGGTCCCCACATCCTCACGACATACCACGTGCCACATGGAGTTATTGGCAATATGTAAGGGTATTTTTAGAAGTTGTCAGTTAAATACGAACTCCTTTAATAAACACACACAAAATCGGTTGCATGCAATGCAGGTGCTATAAATATAGGGAACCTTGTACCAGCGCAGACAAATCGGGGCAACCAAGTATGTTTGTTGGCCATAAAAGCACAGTTTGCCACATGTTGTGGAACGAACGCTCAGTCACGCTACAGAAAATTAAGCGCTTGAATGAATAACGATGGACGAGCGAAATGGCGCCCACAACACGTCACACTAGCGTTCTACACACAAAACATAAGACACATACAAACCAGGCAAAATAAAAATATGAATTGAGCCAGCAGGTTTACTAGATGTCTATGAATGTAAATTCCATGGACTTGTCTCAGCGAACTGAGCTGTCAGTGGCTACTCAGCAGGATGAAAGTGAAAATCGGATGGGGCATGTGCTGAGTTGGGAGCAAATCCCACCGTCATCTAGCCGCAATATGTTTCAGCAAAAAATTATAAATTATAATTTCATTTCTTAAAGCAAGAACGTCGCGTGCCAACAGCCAATCCAACATTTTCGACCGACAGCGCCAATGTACGAATGAAGAAGTACCCAAATACTCTAGCACATACACACACACCCACATCTTTGTTCCGCAGTACAGGCCACTAAATACGATCAATACATGGTGGTGATATTTCTAACATGTTGTTATGCAATTTTTTATATCTTAAACCCCACTTTCTACACTGCAAACCAATTTACTTGTGAAAATAACGGCAAATTTGCACAATCGATTTGAATTCAAGAGATCATATAAATAGCACAATAAGAAAGCATATCTTTCTATTCTATCTTTATTTGATAACGCAACCCCACTTGATTTTTGCCAGTTGTTTGTTCGATTCGCCAGTCATCAAGTTTGGTAAATCGAATACAGCTTCTGTTCTAAGGAAAGTTTGATCATTATAAATCTGGTATAATATTATATTAATATTATATATGTTATATGTATTATATGTTAATAATAATATTCTTAATATTATATATGTTATCTACAATACAATCGTGTCTAAAACAAGACACAGTGCAAACGAGCCATCAATTCCCGTACACAGTATGAGTGAAAAGTGAAGCACTGTGGCAGAGCTAAAGCAGGTTGTCAATGTGCACATCAGGTGGGCACCTAGCTCTAAGCGTATTATAAATGAGTGCTTGTGTATGTGAGAGGACATATACATATAGTGAGGCATACTTTAAGGCGTGCGTGTGGCTATTAACGCATAACGACTCTTGGGGCAGCGAGTCGCAAATGTTTATAAAAGATGAAGTGTTTCCTTCACAAATTACAGCAGTAGTTTTAGAAGCTTGAAGTAATAACAGTAACAACTACAACAAAAACACCAGATGTGCCACAACTCACCGCTGGCACATTTGCGTATCAAGATTTGTACATGAAGAGATGTGTAAAAGAAAGTCGACGTTAGTTATAAATATTATTAAGCTGTCAAAGCCAAATAGAAAATACGCAAGTGAATTTCGGCGTGTCCACATGTGAATATGTAGCTACAGTGGCGACTAATATGTATCGGCTTATGTGGAAATTTCAAATAATATTTCCATCTTATAATGTATTATTTATATAAGTGATTCGGCAAAGCTTTACCTCTCGAAATTTTTCGTGAACTCTTCAAGCAGATGATGGCTCATCCGGAATTTTTTTCCCATTTCGAGGTTTAATGATTTTAGAAACAATATCAGATTTAAAGCAAAGCTGTTATTATTCAATCAGTCAGTCGATGGTGAGAATTAATTAAAATAAATAAAAATTTCCTTAACTTCTGTTAATTGTTCACAAAGTAAGTCTTATATAAGTTTTGCACAATTGAGTTATGACATTGAACCAATCTGATTTTTCTCAATTTTGACAAATACTCCCCCTTTGCATGAAATTTAAATTGAGTTTAACTGAAGACCTACCGAAATTTTGGACCCAACACTGTGCATAAGTATGTATACTCGTGTATGTGTTAGTTACTATCCACATATGTATGTATATCGGAGGCTCAATGGTGAATGCGCACAATTACGTGCTGTGGCACCTTTCTAATCCACTTGTCAAGTAAATATTAGTAAGCGGTCGGGGCTGAAAAAAGCGAGGAACAGTCAAAATGCCGGGAGCAAATCGTCCACAAATAGTTCAAATGTTTGTGGTTTTTGCACATAAATACACCACTCTTAATACGGCTATTAGTCACTGCATAGTAGTCACGCAGTAGTATACACATGTGTTCACTAGTAAGTGCTCAAGGCGTGCGTGAGCATTACAGCAATCAGTGATTTTATGAAATCTGGAATTCCTCGCGGCACTCCGTTGGCGTAGATGTCGTGTCAATTGGTGAGCCAAAGGCACGAACTGAGGAAAGGGAACAAACATTTGACGCATGACATTTAGCAGCGAGGGAGCTGTGAAGGTGGAATAGAGTTACCGTGGGCTTACTCCTGGTATCCAAGGAGAATTTAAATTTAATATCGCACAAAACCACCACTGTCAGTCGAACAGGCGGGTTTTGTAATCACGATACGCACACACATACTCCCCCGTTTCCTTTGTCATCATCCTGTTATATTATCCAGTATAGTAATTACATAAGTCAGTAGTTTTATATCAGGAATCAACATTCAGCGTAGAGTAAATACTCTCTAGTCGCATTCTACGAGTATATTATCACATAGCACAGCGCAGATAATTAATGAAGTTATACAGCCAAATGGAATTTTGTCAAAACAGGCGTCTGCTGCTCATATTCAGCTACCTGCTGACAGGATGGTTACGTGAAATAACTGTGGTTTCCGCTCACACACACACGCACCCATAAAATTTTCCTATGATTGATATCATTCATATGCATATATATTAACATGTCTCAACATTTGCTTCACTATTTTAACTTAATGTTGTTATTATTACCCTCTGACTCCATTTCTAACGGATATAAATAGTAGGTAGAATCGTCGGGTTGCGCCTTGCAAAATGTCGTAAAATATTCGTAATTTCGTTCTTTATCTATTAATAAGCTTATGCGTGAATTATGCTTAACTACAATTAAATATGAAAAATAGGTAGGTCACGAAGAACATTTGTAGGTCCTGGCCAAAGTTTTTCATGTTTGTTTTTAATGAGTTTTTTATGATCGGCCAGAAATTAACGTCAATTTATTAGAGGATTTAAAGTTGATCTGGCTGAACTTATATATAATGATAATTATATCATTCTCATAATAAATAAAATAATGCAAGGTAAGCTAACAGGTTATAAGGATCGGCAGTGGAAAAAATATAGAAATATTTAAGCAGAATAGAACAGGCAAGGAAGAGAAGCGGCGGCTATGATGGGTGCACACAGTATAATATTTGTACATAACTTTTAACTCACAAAATTAATTTGTTTCAAAGTAGGAAGCTACTGAATGGTTTGGTGTTAATCTAAAAAAAAAACCGTAAAGCAGCAAGGTGTTAAATTTCACCATTCTTCGGAACTAATCTTATCGAGATCGTAATGAACACATTAGTTGTCGATAAATAACACTAGCTATGGCTTCATATCTTCTCCGCTGGGGTCGCCAAGGAGTGGCGCCCTTATGGTCCATTGTTCAGATGCAAATGTGCAAATATTCTACGATGTGTGTCCAAAGTCTTTGTAAAAATATTTAAGTTTAATAGAAATAGGCAGACCTCGTCCTCTTCATTTGTAAATTCAAATTTGAGTTTCATATTTAATAGTACTAGTAGTAAAGCCATCATTATTATATTCAAAATGCGCACAAATAGAAAAGGTTTCATAAAAAAATGACCGGAGAGCAGAATTATAGCCTTTGGAACTTTAGCCATTTACAGTGGGTACATTTAATCCACTATAAGGCAAGTAGACACTTTTTGTCGACCTTAAAAACATTGCTTGACTTACAACAGCAAACGTAAACTAATTTGACAACCAATATAACGAAAATGCCAAAAACCGACAGCCCGTAGCTAAAAGGCAAACGCACCAAATGCCATTATAATTCTCATACAACCAACACAATAAAATTTTGTTGGCCGGCCTATTTTGCCCCTTTGCCAATGCGTCAATGCGTCAAGCATGATTATGCTTGATTTGTGTGTGTATGTGTGGATATGCGCTTAAAGTCTAGTGTAATTGAATACTTTCCACGCGACAACATTACATTAAAGGGGTGAAGAGAAGGCGCTGCAAGAGGATGTACATGTGCGGGTGGGTATGTGTCGGCGTAGAGTGTTTGGCACTGAAATTTATATAATATAAAATGACTACTCGTATATTGCAAATGCCGCGTTTTTGTTAATGTATCTCCCCCCCCACCCCACCCGCGTTCTTGTCACGCTTAATTTAGTAAAGTTTAGTTTTTTGCTGCTAAGCCACAACAATTGTTTGTTCAAACGAGCGTATGCTCCGGCCCGCACGACCTCGAATTCAGCAGAGAAAGTAATTATTAGAAGTAGAAAGTTATAGCAGGAGCAGTACGAATTTCCTGCCAAATGAATTGAAAAAGATAGCAACAACAAAGACAGAAGCGAATGCAAAACGGCAAACTGCTCTGACTAACCTGGATCGTCGTCATCATCCCAATCGATTTGGCCGACGCTGCTGCTGAAATTTGCTGTGAACACCAACAGCGTAACAAGGCCAACGATGCAGCCGCGCCAGCCGCTCGAGCTGGAAACCGGCAACAGACGCGGCGGCGCTTGCTCGAACGTTGGAGTGCTTTCCTTGCCATTGCTGACGCAGTTGTTGTCTCTGCTGCTGCTGTTGCGGATTACTGGCGTTACAGTTGTTGTTGGAGAAAACGTTCGCAACGCAGCTTTACATGTCAACGGCATTGAACTACATATTCGCGGGGCTGCATTTGTGCGTGCGCTCACTGCCGTTGTTGTTGTGTTATATTCGACTTGGTTACAGCGTATCGCCGCCACTGGTAATGACGTTGCTCGTTGTAGTTTTAACAAATCCATTGTGCGCTGCTTTGTTGTTGTTATTATTATAGCACCACCGTACACTTTGCTTCGACTTTTATTTTGATTTCTTATTGTTGCGCACTAACTATACCTGCTGCGAGCATTATTGTGTTCTTCGCTTTTTATTTTTACTTTCCGCTTTCGATTCCTGCTGTTGCTACAGCCTTCGGAAGTTGCAATTTAATTTACAGCGTCGAAACTTGTACACAACTTGGAAGCGATACGTATTTACGATCGTGAGCCTCCAAGTGCATTTGCTGCTCTTGCCGCTGTTATATATTGCCACAGCATATATACATTGATACTCATAGACACAAATTTAGTTGGTGCTGACTTTGCGTTCAATTTGTAGTTTCAGTTCGGCGTTTTGCTTCTCACAGCACTTTACCACGCTCTAATGAAGCGATTCGGCAGCCGTAAGAGTGCAACATTTCATTTGAATTGAGCAGCATGAGAAATCGGAAGCACTTTGAAGACTACGCTGCGTTTCGGTTAATTCAAACTAATTTCTGCTTCTGCTATCTAGGGCTAGTCCGGAATTCTGCTGATGATTTGTCTTACAATCTCCTCTTTTATTTTCGCACTTAACTTTCTTATGCTCTACCTACTTTGCTATTCAGTTAACAACTCTATGCGAATACTCTCCTCGGTGAATATCCCCACTGCCCTTAGCCTTGCTAATTAACTTGTTTTCTTAGTCCTAATTTCCGCCACTTGCGTGAGCCCAGAAAAACTTTCCTTCTTTATTGGCCTTTGAAATTCTTGAAGGATGTTTGTACATTTTTATATATTCATTATGTCATTCGCTCATGTATAGGTACTTGCTTGTCTCGCGGTGCTTTTCAGCTATTTATTCCAAGCCCATTCACAAATTCCACAGCAGTACGTTTAAAAATCTGCAAGTGAAAAGTAGAAATTCATGAACAATTCTGTGAAGTGTAGCAACAATAAAAAAGCGAACAAAATAAAGACATTGAAGCTGGAATTAAATTAATTAAAATTACGCTAATGCCGCGCATACAATTACACGCTATTTGCAAAGAGAATAATTTGTACCCGGAATATCTTCGTATGCTCACACACGTGCCGGCAGTAAAGAAAGAAGGAAAACGAAACACAAAAAATGTCTCGAAACACCCGCAACTGCCGCCCCAAATAGCGCTTTCGCCAAGCGACTCGCTTTGGGCATAATTAGCTAACTTATTGTTGGCAGTACGCAAACATGCACGCCTGAAATCAACACACCACCACAGCACAGAGGAAGCCATTAGGTATTTCCAAGAATATAATCGCCAGGTATATATTCCTAATCGGATCTATATGTATGTACTATATATATATATATACAGAATTTTTTTCAAAAACAAAAGACAACTTTTTCAGTATTCTATTCAAGTGGTTTCAATCCTGCCTATACGAAAACGGTACTTTATTACGTAGAAAATATATAAAACGACATAATCAGGGCTTGTACACCTAGACCTTTCGGACCTAAATTTCAGTCGAATGAACTTTTTGGTAACTTCGCACTTCGTTTATCGCACTTCTCACTATTTACCTAAATTTACCCGGAACTAAATCAAATTTCTTAAAAGGGTCCACTTAGCGGCGACAATGCATCTGATCAATGGTTCACTAACAACAGACAGATGCTCGAGCTAAATGCGAGCCCATAACCAGTATTTGAGCTAATGAAGTGCTGCTGCCAGGCAAGTCGACAGAGCAACGGACGACTAACCCGGTTTAGCTTGCAAACTGCGACCAAACAACAAAGAAAACATTTGGGAAGGCACAACAGAGTACAAGTAAAGCCGCATGCCCACACTAGCTCAAGCGAATGCGGAACTAAGTTCAGCAATTGTGCCTCAACGCTCACGCAATGCGCTCAAAGTCGAACTCTTAAATAAAATTCGAAAAGCACGTGGACTACCGAAATAAGCGAGCAAAGGAAAGTACATATGTACATATGTATACAGAGTAGTGAGCTTTAAAACCGGCAGAACGTCGAATGCTAGAGAGTTAAGAATTTCAAGTTTACCACCCTCCTCTCCGCCACTTCGAACGCATGTCAAGAATTGCTATAACATACTTGCGTACATATCTACATTAATATATATGTTTTATGTTTCAATTGAAGGATTGACTTTTATAGTTCATGAAGAAAGGATAGAAGGAATAAAAGCAGATTTTTTTCAAGAGCATAAACGTTACCGAGATAATAATATTGCAGAGACGCTGTATGCCTAAATAGAACATCCTGAATATATCTGGACGCAATTTCTGTTTGATAATTATTTTTTCAATACATTTACTTAATGCTAACCCGCAATCTCCATCCATTGAATTGCGATTGCATTGATGCGATCAAGGCATTGAATATCGCTTATCATCAGAATTATTATGGGATTTCATATTTTACGGTAAAAATTAATTCACAATCTTCTATATTCCCATAAATCCGAAATACATCCCAATTCTGCACCTGAAGAAATATGTTTACATTGACTTAGAAGGAATGTAGCCTGTTCTTGAGCTTGCTCGAGCGCACTTTACACAACTACTTTCACAGGTATGCGTATTTACCCGTCTGTCCAATTTCACTCCTAATAAAGTTCTAGCCCGACTGATTGTGTGGGCGCTGGCTGCAAGCTTGTGCGTCGGACAACCGTTTGGTTGACCGAGTTCAACTGAGTTATTTGCACAGTTACTACAGTTGTTGTTGTTGTGCCGTGCAGGTGCCAACTGGCAAGCGTGGACTCACATAACTGTAAATACACACACATAGGACCACGTATAAATATATGCGTTGCACGGCCATAAAAAGTATGTGTGCCGCATCACAAAGTTTCTGAGAAATGTACATACCCACACATATATAAGCAAACACATATGCTTCGGCAGGAAATATGTGACAGAAGCACAGCAATTTTTCTCACAGTTTCGCCTGCAACAACCACCGGCCGCGTCCTTTCGTTCCGAGTATAAGTTAAAAAGCTCCTGTTGTATTTGTTGTGGCTGCGACGTAGTTCGTACACAATTCATGAACTGCACTCAAGTGTGCTAGCAGTCATATATCATATTTGCACTAGGTGCCCCAATTTCAAACTTTCCAAATTCCCAACCTCTGCCAAACACTCGCCTAGAGCAAAACACCCCTAGCACTCGTCGGAGGGACCACCTTACTTGAAGCAATGCACTTAAGCACTAAGCACACACATATTCGCTGGTGAACTTACTTTCTTATCCCTCACCTTCCAGCTGAGTCCTACGTACACATTCAATTTTATTTACGACTTCAAATGGACACCGATCTGAAGGATATCGGTTGAGCAAATGTTGTTAACTAAATACAAAAGTTAAACAAAATAAAGTAAGCAAACCGATGAAACGAACGAAAGACTCAACCAATTTTATTGCACTTAAATGAAAATATATGTAGACACCCAGCAAACACCGATTTACTCTTTGTGAAAATGTGAATATGCATTCGTTAGCCAATTGAAGTTCCCATTTCCTCATCGGTAGAGTAATACGAGGCGATAAACTACGGCTGTTCTCCTGCCAATTAAGGGCCGTGAAAGCGGGTAAATTCACTGAAATTCAACAGGACGCTTAGAATTTTATTCAAGGTAAAATTTTGCCGCCAGTCCACTAAGAGATTACCGCTTCTCGAATATTCCTTTCGGCATCCATTAACGTTTGAATGCAACCCTTTCGTTAGCAATGCTTGTGATTAATGTTTATTGGGTATACGGTCGCATTTACATGCATATATGAAAACGAGTATTAATTCACAGACTTGTAAAAAAAAATAATGGATTTTGTGAACTTTAGTCTGTACAGGTATGAAGTTCGAAAACTAGGAAAGCAGATATTGGTTTTTGGATAAAATTGTTAAAAGTCGATAGCTTTTGTGGTTTAGTTGCAATATAAATTTTGCTAATTGTTACAGGAAAACTTCGCCGTCCGTAATTGAAAATGTTTGCTATGCATGGGTATGACCAGAGTTATGCAAACAAGAAAATCATTTATCAAATACCCATATCTTTTCCTCTATTAAAAGATGAAGATTAAACACTTCCAAAACTAGCGCGAGGTAATGTTGCTAGGGAAGTAATGTTGCTTGTAACACCTAGAACTAATCGAGTTAGATATAGACATATATATATATAAATGATCAGGATGAAAAGACAAGTTGAAATCCGAGTGACTGTCCGTCCGTCCGTCCGTCCGTCCGTTACTCAAGCGATAACTTGAGTAAAACTTACGATATTTTGATTAAACTTGGTACACGTATTCTTTGTCACCGTAAGACGGTTAGTCACGCCGCCAAAATGCCATTAAGCGAAAACAGATAAAGTGCTATAACTAAGCCGTAAATTAAGATATAAACCTGTTATTAGGTATAGAGGATCCCAGTAGAGCAGGGCATCTTTGGGCAAAAACTTTTGTAAAAGTGGGTATAGCCACGCCCTCCAATAGGTTTAATATATATATCTCGGACACGATAAAAGTTATAGCAATCAAACTTTTCCAACTTAGTTTTTCTAACACCTCCTTGTACAGTGTGAAAATGGATGAAATCGGACAATAACCACGCCCACCTTCCTTACAAAAGTTAGGTTAAAAACTACTAAAAGTGTGATAACTCGCTGAAGGAACACGTCAGAGACATTAAATCATGCAGCAGATATGATTCCAAAGGATTGCATAGGAATCCGTGTAAAGTTTTGGTTATGGGCGTGGCACCGCCCACTTTTGGGAGAAATCCCATCTCTCAAGAATGCCTTAACCCATTTCAACAAAATTTGGTACGTGACATTATATTTGCATTACGTATTTATGTATATGTATATAATATGTCACGTTGTGAAAATGGGCGAAATCGAATAAAAACCATGCCTACTTCTCATACAAAACTATTTTACGTTTCATCTGATCCTTTGTTTTTAAATAGATAAATCGAACACGAACTAAGAAATGAAAATCAAACTTTGCACAAATAGTGACCTAAGAATATGCCATCTTGTGCGTAAAAATAGTTGAAATCGTATTATAACTTTTCAAGTAAGCAGATACCCCATATTAGGACCTCTGTGCCTCTATCTAACTTTTTATTGAAAATATCGGACCATCTGTAAGATATTGTAATAACCTTGGAGGATTATTTTTCCCTGATAATAGTGTACTCTGGTATCACAAATGGTGAAAATCTGGTAAATACTACCCCTAGCCCCCATATACCTAATATACGGATTTTCAAACTTCCGGTAGACTTTATACCATATATAATGGTAAATCTGTATCAATCCCATAACTATTTCATATATATTAGAATATAATAAGATAATTTTATCTGTACCTAAAAATTAATGCAAAAACCATATTGTGAAAACCATTTGAATATATGAATCAAGCTCTACAAACGTTGTCTGGCATTAGAAAGAAATGTCAAGAAAAAAATTAGTGGGGGATAGTGGGGGAGATAGTTACTTTTTTTACTATAGAAGTTTACCTTCTCCTTCATATTTATTTATATACATTATTGTATATTCATATACATTATTATATTTACATTTGCTTATATACATTAATACATACATATTTTTAAATTCGTTATTGTATGTTAGTGTTAACACGCAATCTTTCTGCGCCAACTCCTTCTGGGGCAACTAAAACAGGACTCTGTCAGGCACTCTACATACAAATTTTCTTGCGGCGTCACATTGTTTGCTACTTTTTACTGCTAATATAGGATAAAACGGCAAAAGTATAAAAATCTACAAATCGTTTTAGGAAACAAGCAAGCAGAAACCCAAAAAGTCTTGAAGGGAAATGCGCAGCTGTTGATAAATGTCAGTGTATGCACTTCAAATTGTCGCACTCCGCATCGCAGCATATGCAGCATATACATTTAAATTTACACGCTGGTTGCATTGAGTGCTTTTCTGGAACCCCTTGAACTCCTACCTAGCCTCTTTCACATGCAAATGCATAAGCGCTCGCCATATTGCTCTCTTTTGCTGTATTTATTTCATTCATAATTCCGCCAGTTTATTTTATCACTTCTCTCTTATGTTGGGCTTTGTTCTTTCGAGCTTCCTTGTGGTAAAGTAGCGGTTTCAAATTTCATTTGCTTTCCCTCAAGTGGCACACACATAATTGCTCATGTTACAATTGGGATAATAAATTGTTAAAATAAAAAATTAACAAAACATATGAAAAAAGCTCGACACCCAAGCAAATGCAGAAATAAATTTTGCCTCAAAATTGTTGTAAAAAGTAATACCACAAAAATGCGAACAGCTTTTATATGCCTTCCTTCGCTACCCCCGATTAGAAACATTAAGCCGACTGCAGCTGCATCTGCATCAATTCTGACCACAACCACTCTGTATTTGCATTGCCTTTACACGTGGCCATGCGCGCATTCTTAACAGAAGTGCTTCTGGCGAAGTAGCAGAGTCCGAACCTAAATGTAAGGGAAGCGATTTTTGGCTGTTATTGCAATAAAAAGTTAATTTAAAGCAAGGATTTTCATTATTTATGACATTTCCGAGACCCAAAATCTCTCACAAATTATAAATGGAAAACTAAGCAAATCTGTGGAGCTGAATTTTGTTCCTGAAGTTACAGTTGTACCTCCTTATCAGTACGACTATTTCTCTATTAACTAAATAGTGGGTCTCACTTTTTTGTGAACATTTAGCATTTTTTCGGCCCTCTATATGGTTAAACCGCTGCTTCTGTATGTCCCACATATTTGACACTCCCGCTAGTGAGTGACAGTTACACAATGCGCAACTTGTATTTTTTAATACTTCCGATGCCCTTTGCGTTTCATTGTTGCTGCAGTTGTATGGCACAGAGACAACAGTCACAGCATCCCTCAGCGCTGATATTCACGGTCTGTACTACAATGTTGGCACTGTTACACGGTTATTTGTTTACCCCCATATTCATATATCAGGGACACAAAAACTTCCACTCAAACATTAGCATTATGGCACATGTGCACCACTAACCTGTCACTCATTCCGCATGATAGAGCAATCTACATGCGAACTCGCTTAAGTTTATGTAAAGACGTTTCAGGGATTTGTTCTATGAGCGAATAAGCGTTGTGGGATTTAGGAGAGCGCTAAGTAAGTTTGTGCATATACATATATATTACTTAAGTGCAGGGAATATGCACTGTCTACAAAAAAGAGAGCGATAAGAGTTTCCTGAAACAATTGCTTCATAAAGTAAGAAGACCAGTTGTTATCCACTCTCGAAATTTAAACGAGAAATTAAAGAAATGTGTTGGCAGCATACTTTAGTCCTTCTGATCTATTAATCTTAAAGGCTATATTCTTATGGAGAGAAATTATTCAGCGGTTGTGTAACATGTTCCCAGTAACAGGGCAGGGTTAATTTATAAATTTCAATTCTATATTTTTTTCAAAAGAGTAATTTTCTGTAGATATTATATTTGCCGAAGAAAACATTGATATTGAATGAATGAGTTTTAATTATAGATTTTTAATATGTTCCTTGTAATTGAATAGTTTTTCTCCTGTTTTCACTTAATATTCAGTCAAAACAGCCTTACTTGCTGTCACTTCGTGGCACATTCGTGACAAGGCGCTGACCATGATTTTATGATTGCTTTCCCCATTAGAATCAGCATTCTCCATAAGTAGTTTAAGGGTTTTAGATCTTGTGACCACATTAGTCGATCCATAATGCCAATTCCTTTACCAGTGCAGGGTAATTACCAAGCGTAAATGACAGTATCTACCTTCGGAAATTGTATTCCGATTAAATATATCTAAAAACAAATGTTTTTGCATACATATTTCATTTCAATAATATTCCATGCGCTAGAAAATTGAAGTATACTCTCACCTCTCCGATATTTATGTCTAATTCGAAGTCGCTTTCGGTCCGATGTACGGTCCATAACCTCTAATATTAACGATTCACAATTTTTACTAATAATCAATAAATATTGAATACATATGTAACTTTCTCTATAATAAAGTTTTGCAGACATTCCAAAATGTTTACACACTTATAATTCTTTCAAATTGCAAGATTGTTTAATGTTCGGCTGCAATGGAAGTTAGTTCTTATTATTATTAATATTTCTAAACATGTTTACAAGCTGTTGTAAATAACTGTTACTTGATTAATCAATTTATAATTATTGGTAGCACAATCAGTAATGGCCGCCTATTAGTTTCATGAAATGTTAGTAAGGATTTTTGCAAGAAAGAGTTTTGAAATTGTATTTACGATGATACTGCTCCGACATATGCTCATAGCTCCAATTTGTGTAAATTTGTGCAAAATTGTTTACTAACAGTTGTGGTGTAAGACCTAACCTTCTATGAATAAGGCACTGCAATGAAATTTAATTAGCTAAACTATACTCCAAAACTGGATTAGAAAAAGGTCGCAAATTTCAGTCAGATATCCATAAATCAAATCATAAGAGCACTTCAAGGGTGCAAAAGTGAATTGAGCTGAAGAAGTTTGCTCCAAATTAATTTCCACAAGATTTCTCATCATTGCTCCATTAAGATAAGCTGTACTTTTTTAATATTTCTACTTCTTTGTACTTAACGAAATCTCTCTCGTTTGGCTTATGGGCGAAGCTTTAATTTTCTACGGTTTGTTGTCTATCCCCTTTCACTTCCTCTGCACAAAGGCGCCTATCATGTCTATGCATATACACAAACAACAACGTTGGCAGTGCCGGAGCTTTAGTGTTCACATGAGTGAACGAGAATCCTTGTCAAAAATAACCACTCTCCGTAAAATTTCTCCATCTCTTTTCGCCAGCGGGTTCACAGCGGCTTCAAGAGTCAGAAGCGGCAGGTCTACTGGCGCGGTTAAGGTATAACGCCTTCCAGGAAAAGTAAACAACATGTAAAAGCGCGGTGTGTGCAGTGTAATCTCTCCCGAATTTATTGTTTTGGCATTTATATCGTTCTTTTAACGAAGGCAAAACCTTCAAAACACACGAACGTATCTGAAGGCCTCCTTGTGTTGCAGATATGACGCTGGCTTTCAACATCCAGGCGCGGCGGTGGTGTCAGTTTCGTTTATGTTGATTGACAGACCATGCGGTGTGCTTCATGGTGTTGAGCGTTTAATATAATATGTTGAGCATCAGTTTCTAATCGGTTTACGCACGCTTAATATTGCTTGGGAAGCCCCCCATGCATTGTAAAATTTTAATTTGGAGTGCATCTTTAAGTCACAGATTGTTTTCACTTTACCGTCAGGTAAAATTTTTTCAGAGTAATTTACTCACGGTAAATTGTGTAAACGGAATTGGAAAGTGTTTAAAACTTCAAATTGGTGTCAGCGAGAAGTTATTGTGTAAACAGACGTGCTACTCATTTCCCATATTTTAAGTTGAGCAAGCTCAAAATTTAGCAGTCAATCCCCCTTAATATTTGCTTCCAAAACTTCTCGCGTCGAGGTATTGATCAGATGGGGTGTATTGATCTCCAGCAAATGAAGCAAAAGTCATGGTCATACCAAACTTTCAGGGTTTAAACCTGTTGAGTTTTCCTACAACCATAAACAACACCAATACTGTTATCAATCTATAGCCATACAAATACAGAAACTATTATCATAATCGACCATTTGTAAGCGTCTTGCTTCTGTTCTTGTCTGTTACATCTGTTTATTTTTTTTATTTTTATTTTTGAGATGGATGGCTTTGATTTGTGTCAACGCATTTACTAGTTGTTTTTGCCTGAAAACATGCCACCACACCGTGCAACATACATAGTTATAACCTGTGGCACGGTTGCTTCGTGGCAAGTGCTCAGCGGCACACCTTCTGCAATTCAATAATTCATTGCTTCGCCGGGGCTTGTGGCTCTCACACTTATACGACCCCAACTTGGGCACCTTCGTGGCACACAATGACAGTCATTGTTATTTGAGGGATTAATAAATTTCTTATCGTGATATTCACGCTATTGTTTGCCTCCATTATTGCCAGTTATTGTCATTGTTGTTTGTGTTGTTTGTGTTGCTTGTGTTGTCCTTCTCGCTGAAAGGATTGCTTTGTGTCGTCATGTGATTAGCGATTTATTTGATGTTTGTTTAATTTTTATCAGCTGATTTGTAATTTCGAATTGTGTCAATTGCTTTGCACCTTTCGTACTTCCACATGAATTAATTAGTCATGATTTATGGATTTCTTAATGAATTTCGCGGTTTCATTGATGCTAACAAGCGATTGCCGCTTTTGCGTTGCATTAAAATTAATTCAACGAAAGATTTGTTGTATACATGCCCATCCACCCCATCTGTTTACTGCCCCATCGCATAATGGTCGTAAGTTTCGTATTCACATCTGCTCAGAGCTTTCTTGCCTCTGAAAGTGGGTCATTAAGGAGATTAAGAATGTTTGAGGTTCGCAAAAAAATTTACTTCCAAGAGCATTATGGTTTTACATTGTACACAGAACAAGCTTAACTCTTACCCCTTTATTTTCCACTTGATTGACTGACACGAATTGGTAGAAGGACGAAATTAGTCACAGTGAAACTATCTCTTTTAAGAACAATTTTCACAACAAATAGAGGGTTCTAGAGTTTTAATACTGTGAAAGTGTAAGATGAATTTCATTTCATATTTTCCACTTGGGCTTTCCGACTTATAGGGTTCAAACTTAAAACAAACTCAACCAGACGCAGTTTCATTAGTAGAACTGCGAAGGTTTCAATGGACGAGAAATCAAGAGGGATAAATGTTTTTAGAAAATTTATTTTTGTTTTAATATTTAACTTTTTTGTTTATTTCAATGAAGTATAAACTATTTTTCGCTTTTGTTTATCTTCTACTAAAAGATCGGTTATAAACTGTCAATGACACCGATAACATGGGTAGAACCGAGCTTTTCTATATTTATATGTATATGGAGATGCCAACCTCCGAATAGATCATCGTTTTGTGTGGTTTTACTCTTCCATAAATAAGTAAATTAATTGAAATGTCCATCGCTATATTTTTGCGCAATAATTTGCTTTAATTGTAAGTGGATTGTGACATTAAAAGTTAATTTAATCATTACCACTTTGTGTTTATCGATAAGCGAACAATAATAACAAACATTACGGTATGTGCTTACATTTATGTAGACATGATAAATAGACATGTGCAGCTTGTCGATTAACAATGAATGACTGGATATGCTGGCAGCCAAGCGCTCATTTAGAGCCAGAGCGGGGCCTTCTGCTCATCCCCGTTGCATGTTTGTGAAACATTTACCACACAACATTCGTTAACAAACGACACACACACATGCACACATGTGTATTGTAGTGAAAATTGATACTATCGCCGCCATATATCAGTTACAGGCACTAATGTGGGCTAGCGTCAGCCCCCTTTATCAAGTGACGACGTCGTTGTCCTCGATATTTTCGTAGACGAGTAAAGGTAGAGAGTGATTGGGGAAGAAGATATTAGTGTACATGGTTCTGACATCTGACCCGATATTGTAAGGTGCTTTCCCTTCCAAAAGGTGTAGTAAGACTAATTCTTCCTCTGGAAATGTTTTGGGTCCTCATCTTAAAGACTTCTGTAAGAAACGACTTATGGGCAAGAATTACTATCAGCTCTAACATTTTCTGCCTAGTATGTTCTCTTTTGCCCCAATCTATAGTTTTCTTATCGAAGCCATTTATCATTTCGCGCCTTCTCAATCAATTCAAATATCTTTGATAGGTGAGGCAAAAGGTAGGCAAGCTTTTTGGATTTTTCACCCATGGCTGCCTCTGTGTAAGGAATGCATCAGGAATTAGTCACAAAGCTGATAACTAATCAGAGTGAATATTGATAATAATATGACTTTAATAATTGTTTGTTTGTTTAATAATTTTCATGTTTGTAAAGTTTTTATCACTCCACCTAATATTACCAACCAACTACTATTTCAAGATACTCTATAAAACGTTGCACTAAATCCTGATTACGCTTTAGTTTGAATCGCTTGCCGTTGGTTTCGTTTGCTTATAACCGGTTCAGCAATTTAAGGGAATTAGCATGAGGAAGTATTGCAAACATTGGGAATATTTGTGAATTTAGTCATTGTCAACCTCCGCAATATGTTTATCGATCTAACATGAAAGGAAATATAATTCCGATAAGTTCAAAAACAGTTACCCAACTAATAATGGAGAATTTTAGGGAAGTCCTCCATATTTAATATATAATTAGCATTAACTCATTGGTGTCCGAGCTAAAAAAGTCTCTAAATAAAATTTTCTTTGACATGCTAATGCGTAGGAATAAATTATTTAGTTAGTCGCCAATTGGAGCAGTATGATTTTTGTGTTATGAAAAAGTAAAAAATAATGTATTTTTGCCATGCATAAATTATCGTGTGTTTAAGTACACATAAGTACAAGTACAATGGCGTGGATAAAGCGGAAGTTGTTGAAAGTTCATTGAATATGTTTGATGGACATATTTTATTGACTCCTAAGTGATTTTTTCTAATGAATGCTTTGAATTAATTAAGTGCTTGAGTAAGTGAATGCTTTTAAATTTATAAACTCAATACAACTTATTTATACAGAATCAGGAGCAAAAATAAGTCAGAGGACACACAATACACATACATTACTTAAAACCAAATTTTAGATGCTATTATTGCGAATTACTAAAAACCGCTAGCAGCATGTGCTTGCGAGCTGCTGTTCTCTCAAAAAAATCTCCGATATACATATATACAAAAGCCGAGAAATTATCAACACAAGTACAATAAAATATCGCAATGGTGTCACCCGGATTGTGGTCTCTTTGCATTAAGATAATTCATTATTACTAAGATGGAGCCCGAAGAAAAAATAACTGTCTGCGCAAGCTGATTGTGTCCACCTTTTGACAGCAATTTTACAAAAATATTAAGTTATCACCAGTAACAGCGGGTGGCTGTCGCTAAAATCGCAAGAACAACGATATTACCTTGTTGCGCTTTAATGCACACTTGCTTGTGCAAACACCGAAGCAACAGCGCAGGGCGCACGGTGTCTGTAAAGACGCTGCAACTGCATACAGACTTCCATAACCCTGACCGCGGGAATGGATTCCAACAACGAGTGGCTGATTGATAGCAAGACGCTGCGTAACACTCAATGCAACAAGAGCAGCCGCAATGGTTTCCAAGGCGAGTGGCAGATGGCAAATGAGAACAGCTTGTAATGCTGTTGAAACCTTGGAGTTCATAACGTTTTTTGCCTCTGGTGACAACGGTGAAAATTGATTGCATTGTCTCGACGATAAAGTAGTGCGTTTGGCTGTTGCCAAGAGAGATCTGCTGCTGATGATGAGGAGAAATCCTCTAAATTGCAGTTTAAGCTGGTAATGATGGACACGATTGAGTGATGGAAATTGCTATTTGAGACGTTATGTGCTGTGAACTGGCTTGCGGTAGTAGGCACCCGACGGGGCGTATGAGTAATGTGAACGCATTTTCGTGAATGAGCAACCAGTTATTGCTTTCACTTTTCACACGCGATTTTACAACACTTCAAGTGATTTGAATCTCCGATTATATTTATTTTATATTCGTCAAAATAGGTCGCCTTTCCATTAATATAGAAAAACTTAGCTAGTGGAGTGGCAGATGACCCCTATTGGATGAATTGTGAGTTCATAAATGTTCAACCAAATCTTTGAATTTCTATACTAATATCAATCGAATTGTCAATAAAATATCGGGTCCTTTGGCGTGTCCTGGTTCACTATAACAAACTGTTTGGAATTTACATACATCAATGTTATGTTACGAATATCTGTTCTTTACTTACAATGACCCAATGAGCGAATGAGTGAATCTCACGATTATGTACCAACAAAAAATTGATGTGACGACTAAGCAAGAAACAAAATATTCGCCCAAACTCGGAAAAAACTACATACTGCATTCAAGTCGAGCTGCTAATACTATGTATGTTTACAGAATTAAATTAAAATTAATCCTAATTTTATCAGAATAAATTAACTAAAAATGAAATTAATTTAAAAAATTAAATGAAATTAGCCAAAACTCTATACTCTAAAACGTAATTAAGCACACAGATTTTATATTATGTTATAATATTCCACTAACCTTTACACATATGTGTTTATGTCTGAAAATACCCAAATAAAACGCTCCACCACTTAGACACACATATTTCGATAAATTTGCTCTACTGCTAATAAAGCCACAGTTTAGCATATACTCAGCTATACTAGAGCTCATAATTAATTATCTAATCACCTGGCTATTACGAAGCAAATCATTGAGCTAATATATGCCGGAGGTAATTAAGTGGCACATACTTCCTATATAAAAGTAATTTCCTACAGGCATTGTTGATCACCAATTGTATACATAAATGTAGCGTACATAATTATAACTAGGGCTAGAATAAGAGTGTAAAAGTTGCTGTTTACTTCTGAACATATATATCATGGATATATGTATGTACTCGTATGTACAATTACGAAGGCTGCTCAATACCAACAAATGCCAAATATATTAATTGGTATTAAATTATAGCTAAATTGTTGCACAAATATTTGCAATGCCCATGCATATATATATATATATGTATAGGGGGAAAAAAGGTTTCATCAATTTCAGCCAAACATGGGATCTAACTGACAGACGCCCGGAGCCCAGGTGTCAACAATAGTTAAATTGTTTGAAGATTTCCGACCGAATTCGCTTTTCGTATATCAAATATTGATTTCTGCAAGGAGTAAGAACTTTATTGGGAAGAACTTACAAATGGGTTTCCGTGTAACAAATATAGAGATTGTCTAACGAACACAATGAGTATTAAATTGAGGAAGTATGTATGAAGTTCAATCTTAAAATCTAAAAATTTCTAACTTAGTTTTGATGTCTGATGTCTGATGTCTATCAGATGGCCACGCACATTTTTGCAAGTACTCAACATTTCATAATATATAATTAAATATATAAATAGTGCATATATAATGGAAAACTGCTATTTGCTTGGACCTTGATGCTTATGAGAAATTGGCTCCTCTAAATGTTCAACAATCCTTTTAAAGTCCTCTTACGTATTATACACATCAGTTTGAAGAGAGACATTACCAAATCTCTAATACAAATTCAAATCGCTCTATATCAATAAATATATTCCAAGTCCTTCACTTGATTATGAACAGTTTCAACCTCGTTAATTAAACAATTGGCAAAACAGTTCTGGTGGCGATTAAGCATTGGAAAAATTTTAAATTTTATTTTTTAAAAGTTTGCTTTGGACAACAAAAATGCATCGCCATATACGGATATATCGCCGTAGGTAATAAAAAAACGATTCCTGAGTATAATTTTATACTAAACGGTTGCCATTTTACAGATATAGAAAGCTTTTTCAATAAAGTATAATATTGAATGTGAACAAAGACTTGCTAAATTTCCAAATTTGTAAAGAAATTAATGTGAGTTTTTAACTCCCGATACGATATATTCGATATGTGCCAAATATGCTATGAAACGAGTTTAACATCTTGGCATACAGTGTGCAAACTAAACAAATGTACATATACATTTCTGTCAAGTATGTAAACATATTACTTACAAAATAAATAAAATACATTATATGTGTGTGTAAGTATGTAATATATTTGACGCTTAGACAATGCTAATGTACATATGCACGCCACCAAATCACCTCACATACATACACAATATTTACAGTGTCTGCCACATTATGGTATCCTTCGTTACACTCACGCAACCTTTTGCTGAAAAGTGACTGCTAAGTGCTTAATACAAGCCTCATTAGATTTTAGATTCTGATTCCGAGAACTATCTGTCCACATGATTATATTCTAATAAGATCTATAATAAAGTAATAAAGCCTTTAATTTAATCGGCAGCTTGCAAACACCAATATTTTTAACGGCCACTGTGCAAGTGTACATATGCACATACGTGTATGTAAATATGCAAATATAATTTACGTACACTATTTGCACATGCAGATATACGTACGTGCCCATTCCCCCAAACATTTGCAATTTCCTTGTCTTATTTGATATTGAAGTGAATACCCAACAGACACTGTTTAGACAGATACATATACAGTTTGTTTATGAGCCAAGTTTGAGGGTGCATATACATATAAGTGGCGTCTTGTTGTATGCAAATGTGATAGAAAAATAGTATACGTGCTTACTCCTAGGCCTTGTTACTTATACGCGGTGTATATCTTGTTTTAAAATCCACTACTGGTACTTCTCGACGGCTGTCTACCGATATACACATGCTCGAGTGTGTTGACTTTGGTAATCTCTCAAGATGTTGTTGGGGGTTTTGTTTGGTATGCATAGCATTTGACCTCGAAAAAAAGAATTACTCAAGCAACCGCAAAAATCACAGTCAAGACATCAAGCGATGTGACGACACAACCGTATCTTAAAAACATGTGCGCATACACATCACACTGACTTTATAATATATACATATATACATATGTATGCCAACTATCACAACCTTAACAACAAGATTCCACCGGGTAACCGTGTTAGCGCTCAGAATATCTCAGAATATACTGCCTTGGCGCACTAACAAGGTTTACCGCCAACCTACCAGGGCCACATATCCATGCACGTGCGTTGGCAATTTTGATTCGCCTCCGGGTTGTGAAAATAGTAGTTGCACAAATGTGTAGTGTTTTGGGTTAGAGATGGTGTTTTTGTTGTTGTTCGTGATGTTGGTCGTAGGTCATAAGGCCTGATGAAGACATTAAATAAGTGTGTCAGCGTCTCTGCACTATTAGTTCACTGAGAAAATACATCTACATATGCATTTTATTGCAAATGTTTATATGTCAATTATCTTATTGAAGTGAAGCCTTATTTACACCACTTTTGGTATCACTCCCGACTTAACAAGTTCGGGTTCTTCTTGCATCACTATGTGTGTGTTTTCGACTTAATATGCTTCCTCTGTGTGACTATCAATTTCGTGGTATTTGCTTGGAAAATGTTTACCATTTGCATGTTCCCTCTTCTGTGGCCTGACGTATATATGTACATATGTATTTGTGTGTCTAATGCCTTGCTTGTAATCATCCTAAGATGCTACTTTTCGTTTCTTGAATACTTGCGGCCGAAATAAGAAGACTATGCGAGTAGCATCGTGGATTTTTTGCTTCTATTATCTGCTGTGGAGGAGCAAAACCATGGGAATGTATTCTAACTGGAAAATACTGTTAACTACTAATTAAAAAAAAATTTAATTCTAATACTAAATTTTGCTCTCTTGCAATCAATGACATTCTTATTATACAATTTTCGACCTATTAACTATGCATTATACTTCTCGCGCCGTATAATCACAGTGGTATTTGTCGGTCCACGAAAGCCAGGAGAGTTTCTGAAGTGGGAAGATCTAAAACTACTCAGATTAGAAACAAATTCTTCGGTTTAAGTTCAGAATGGTAGTAATTCTTATAAATGAGCTGAGAAGTTAAAGTCAAGCTCTGTCAAAGACAATGAACTGGAGAATAATCCTTCTAGAAGTTTTAGAAAGACTGGTGAGTCTTTAAACAATTAGTTAACAGATGAAATTTTTAGACTAAAACTTTTGGCACCCTATACATCCGAAATATATATTTAAAACTGTGTATATATATGTTTACTGAATAACTTAATAATCTAATTGGATAATGATTGAAAAACCGCAGAATAAATCCTCGCATTTTCTTCTTTTGAGGGTATTTGTACCAATTTTGGAAAGTTTTCATCAAACAATTGACGCAATGAAGCTTTCGTGCGTATGGGTATTCCCTAAAAAATACGCCGGTATCAAAAACTTACCTTCAATTTGTGGAACTTTTGGGCATGTTTGACTACTTGAAGAAAATCGGACAGATCGATAGGCCAATGCGCGTACCTTTATTGACCTTTGAGCATATTTATAATCTCCATAAGTATGACTTTGCTGCCCTTTCTATATTTATCCTATTGAATAAATCACGCTATTTTGCTAAGTTGCTATAAAAGGACGCGTACATTCGAGCGTAGAAAATATTAAGTTATTTGCGGAAACAATAAAAAATTGCTGTTATTAAGTTTCTTTTCGTAGAGACCATAATGCTTTCAGTGCCAAATAACTATAAGTGAAATACGTCAGTCAATAGAATGAATAAATAGTTCGGAAATTCTTTTTTTGTTAACCGCCGGTTCAAACTTCGCTTCTTTTGAGAAAACTATATTTTTACAAAGGAGTTACTGTGATAACGGTACATATTGTAAGTTGATGCGATTGTGGTATTTCTAGCCTTGTATATATAAATGGGTCAAGTTGTAGTACCACTGGTGATAGTTTTTGAGGTCAAAGACAGCAATTTAAGAACGGACAGAGTGTATTCATTAAACTAAGGAGTTAATATTGGAGTTGAAGGAGTTGATTATCATAATATATACCGTGTTTCTTGTGTACTTTGTGTGCAACTAACTCTAGCACTATGGCCTCGGAAGCACAATAAACAAAGAATGGTGTTGTTAAGGGCGAGATATAGGGAACCGCAGGCACATCTATGACAATCAAATGCATGTTGAGAGTACTAAATTAGCAAAGTAAAACATACCCGGGTCATTACATAAATAAAATTCCAATTATAGTCGCCAAAGCTCTAGAATATTATTGAAAGAATCTAAGCTGCGTTAATATCCAACACAATTACCTTATGATTAAATACGTATGTATCTAAATATATATATTATTCATTTATGTACAAAAATAAACACACCTTATAATGTGAAAGTTCACCTTTATGACCCCGAGTATTCACTTAACTATGCAAATTTTTTTAGTTGGGCCTACTTTTACTTCCCCATCAACACGTAAAGAAATTAATGTTTGCTGCATTTATATAGGGCCCATATCAAAACGCCCACCGCGAAGGCTATAAAACCAAAAAAACCCATAAAGTTATTTATGAATTCATGATAAATCGCAATGAAATGTAAATTAATAAGCACAGCAATGCCGAAAATGTGTTACCTTTACATTGTTTTCAGCACTCACTCACGCCCCGCCATTTTTCCAACTCCTCCCCCGACAGGAGTGTGGCACATCGCCTTCCTCTACTCGCACATACTATATTGGTGTTGTTTGTACTAATTGTACTAATTACCCAGGCAAAAAAGGCTGAGTCATTTTATTACGTAGTTCCTGCTCTCGCACTTCTTTAGTTCGGCCATGGGCGCGTGAACGGATTTCTAATATCAATTTATAAGCACATTCACACGCACACACGAATTTAGCGCTTTTGTGTCGGCTGTGATTTTGTACGAAAATATAGCCCAAGCGAACTCGGTTAAATCTGTTTTGTTTCGACGATTATTAACAATTAATGTCGGCGTCAGGAATGATAAATAGCATTTGAATAACTGGAAAAACTCGTGCATTAATCAGTGTTTTTCGTACAGGTAAAAAGGAAATAAAGCAATAAGAAAAAGTGCCATAAAGATTACTAGCAAAATGGCGCCAAAAGCTTGCGTGAAAATATGACACTGAGTAATAAAAGGAGCAAAGCAGCCACTACTGCATAGGGCAGTTAGAACGTTGGCGCACACGGAGGAAATAATGTTACCTCCGAAGATAACACAATTAATATTTTTAGCTCTGGTAACATTGTAATGGCAGAAAGGTTTTGTTCCAAAATTGAGCTCTGTGTTTTCACATTGAAATCTGGTGAATAAACACGCTTTACAAAAATTATATATATTTATCAATTTGTATTTCTTCGGGGTAGCTTAAACACCCGGCGCACCGTTTGGTAATCAATTAACTCGTAAGCATAATTATAATGTATATAGGAGACATTCCGATCATTAGTTTTACTTATTGATATATCTTCTTTAGAAATATTTTGAAACAATAAAGCATTTCTATAGAGAGGACCTGAAACAAGCGTATTTTGCATTATTATGGAGCTTGACAGCTTTGAATGTAATCTCTCATACAAAAAATATATTTTAAAATTAAACCTGACCAGGGAGTGCGAAAAGTCAATGTCCTCGGCAGTGTACTTAAGAGCCAGTCAACCATGAAACCAACATACAAAGCAGAGTGTCAAGGAAAGTAAACCCACTCCGCTACCAGCCAAGCAAAAGCAAGAGCAAAATAAACTAGCCTAGCCACTCAATCAGTTAATCAACCAACCGTGCGGGATAAATAAAAGGCAAAGAAGGAGAGAAAAGTTCAAGTGATTTTTATCTAAAACCAACACTAAATATACACCGACTAACGCTCATTACCCACTGATGTACACCTACAAACATACACATAGAAATTGTTTGGAAAATACATATAAAGTGGACCGTCGGACTATGAGCTTCGTCTACTACTAGCTGGACTATGACGACCAACAGTAGGTTAAATCAATAGCTGAAGGAAATACACGGTACGATGCGAATAAGCGTAATTCTGCAGATGGGAGGTGGCTGTGCAAATGTGCACCATTTACTCGACACCTCCACGCTTATCGTCCCTAGCCGGTCGGCCGGCTTTGGCCTCACTGTTGCACTTTCTATCTGGCTTTGCGCACAAAAAAAAAAAAATATTAGAACCAGCAACAGACTTGTCAATAACGATGTTGGTTGGCGGCGCAGGCAGTTTTGCGATGAAAAATGAGAACCTAGATTAAAAGTAGAAACAAAATACTCAGACAATTACTTAAAATTGTTTTATTTAGGTTAACTGAAAGCGTGAAAAGAACTAAGTAAAGAGGAATCAATAGTGAAGGGCAAATAAAAAAAACCTTAAAGCTTTAACTCACCCCAAAGTAGAAACGAAACATTTAAACATAGGAGACATCTACTAAAAAAGTATTACTTAATTTTAGTCGATCTTAACATATCTTAATATGAAGATTTTTATTCACAGATTTTATTTTACAATCAAAGCTACTAAATTTTCAAATTTAGATTGCTTTGAATTCAACCAGTAAAATACTCAGGTTTTGGAGCAGTTTCGAATAATTAATCAAAAAATATGTCGTGTACATTTATGCACCTATATAAAATCATACGTCTTCATGAAAGTATACACATTCAATAAAATCGTCTATCGAGCATTGAGCGTCAGTTATTAGTAGGTAAGTATAAGATTCAAAATTCAATGCTTTCATTAAAAAAAGGTCCCTTTTAGCGCTGTTTATTCAACTTTGACTGACACCCGAGCAATCTCTGAGAAATTCAAATTTGTTTTAAAGCATTTATACTTCCTCTTCCTGGCAGGTTTGCACCTGTGAAGCCTGTCAGTTAATAACCCTTATTACTTTTCGGTTCGCTGAATTTTCAAAAAGCAATACACCAATTCACTTTACAAGTTTTCATTGAATAAATATTGCCCGCGCGAGTCTCCACTTGCTTTGTGTACGAATATTTAAATTGTGACATCCTTTTGCGTTCGTAATTAGAAGATCTTATTATTAAGCTCATTTCTATTAAAAACGGAAAATAAAAATAATTGAAATTCAACGCTTTCTATCTGCTTTCGAAAACCAATTTTTATAGCGAAACAAGGTAAGTGTCCATTAGCGAAAATAATACTCCGTATTGAAACTGCCTCTCCAAAGAGCCAAATTTTCTGCGAGATGAAAGCAAAGCTGTAAAACATACCTTCACAGTACAGAATCAATTTAATGTGCCCGCCAACGCGTTTTTTCCATTGAAATACTTTCACAGTTTTGTCGCAGTGGTGTGTGGGGTCTTTAATTTTTGCTTGAAGGCAATGAAAAACATTCAACTTATTTCTGGTTTTTATTTTTGATAATTACAGCTCGTCGTTGGCCTGATTTGCATAATTTCCTTTTCTAAAGCATATTTCAACTTTTGTCTTTAAACTGCTTTTATCATCTTGTTGCCGCTTCACCTCGTTTGCACTTTCTACCTTCATAACACTCAACTTATTTCAAGATAAATATCCTTTTTGTCATACAAACTGTCTACCCGTATTAAGTGCACACTTGACCCGTCAGCGGTTGGTCATTTCGTGTCTCTTCTTTTCGAGTATGACTTTTCTATTTCAAAATAAAGTTCGATCAAAATAACTCACAATAAAAAGCTATACTAGCTTCTCTTAATAAATAACATTCAAACGAAACTAGCTTATAGTCGTATTTCTAAATCTCAGCTGTTCAAAATTTTTATGCAGCGAAGCAGTTTTAGATCTCGAAGGTTAAACTCCTCTTGCCCTTCATGACTCAGAACCAACTCACTGACAAAATGTGACCAAACAATCAACCGAAAATGCCTGAAGCCTGAACTCAAAAGCCCTAATGTGAAGCCCTATTATACATCCTTAATTTCAGGAACTATTCCAAGAACAAACATAAACCCGATCTTACTATGAAAATTTCCTGAAATTTGATTTTGAGAAGGAGTACTCACGCAAATATTTTCTACTTCCAAAGCCTGTACCCACATATTCTTTTTCAGTTCTCTTAATACTAGTAATTAAGAAAATAAACTAATTTTATTCAATCCTTTTAGTACCCTTCTACTGGATCATTTTAAAATGGAACAATTCCATAACCCCGACATTCATTTAAATTTGCTTTTTATTTCATGGATTAAGAGATTTTCCAAACAATATAAGTCCTTGGGCATGCAGTTTCGAGGATGAGAAAGCCTTATAATCCGGTCGACTAATCTGTGATCAGCCAACAAATTTTCATAATTTTCCGGTTAAAGCTTTGATTACACGCGTGCACCCTCGAAGAAATTGTTGCCTACATGTACCCGAACACACGTACGATTTTATTGGTTTATAAGTATAAGAAAGGAAAGCAGATTGAAGAAGAGCAAGAATGGCAACTAACCAGCCGACCACTTGGGTTCCAAATGGCAAACACTTACGGTCAATGATCTGTGAAGAGTAGCCGGAATGAAGGCACAAATGCGAGTAACCCACACAACGGCACGACGCAGGTTGAATCGTGAAAAAAGGGGTTACCAAGAAACAAGCAATAACGCATGCCATGCCAGCAACAACAACGGCAAAAATAATAAGCTTGAAGCGCCCGGGCAGACTGGTGAATAGAAAAATGGAAATGTGCAAACGACCCAGCAACTTCGAGCACTTCGAGGGACGCACAGGAAAAACTCACAGTCTGTGAAAATATTTAATAACAAAACACAAACAAAAGCTAAACAGCACAGAAAATATCCAATATTATGCACGTAAACAGTCGGAATGATTTTATGTGGTAGAAGCAAGAATTCACACGAGTTCGTGGGCGTGTGCGGGCATGTTAAAAGCTCTAGAAAATCAAAACACGCTCGTAAATACATACATGCAAAGATTGAGTGGTGATGTGAGAAGCTTCAGAGGATGAATAATTTATTAAGTACTGGTATTTAGTATGAGCAATATTTTTTTCAATTATTCAATCCACAAAACTGGTAGCGAACACATAATTATCTAAATAGAGATTGGAAAATGTAATATGTACGTAATGGAAAATATGTATATTCTATATAAAATGTACATATGCATAGAGCGAAGTCGGATATATGAAACATATAAAATTTCAATAATAAAGTTTCATTTCTCTCTGTGAGTTTTCGCTACACCTATTGCAAGAAAAGTTTATTGACGGCACCATGTGCTTACGTATATATATGTGTGCGATTAAAATGATTCCAAAAACAGCTTTCTATTTGTAGGGCGATTTTTGTTTTCTTCGCATCTCACCTATTTCTCAACATTCTAATTAGACACCAGACTTGGATCTATGAATCTAACAGTATTAATCCATGAAAAGTATTTAGTTACTGTGTGAAATGTACGCACAACAACATTAACTTTTTCATTCATGTTTTCATATCATCAATGGGTTTTCTCCATGACTTCATTTTTGTAATTAAAAATTCCATTTACACAGCAAAGCTCATTCAATTTCGTGTCTTACTCCAAAAGCTTTTACATGTTACTCAACTGAAAATCACTTCCGTGGAATAAATCTGTGCGCTCCACTTTCCAATATCTCTTTTAAGCTAAATCAATTAGTTCGCAAGTGAATATACGAAAGCAGCACGCTTCTCCTCATGCCACAAACTTCATATACGTATGTACATATATATAAATATAAGTAATCCAATATCAGCAAATTGCACGAACTGCACGAAAAGCGTGCTGCATACTGTTAACTGGCAGTACACACATATGTACATATATTCCTTCGATTATTTACATATCCATATACACATGTACAAAAAGGATGCCATCATTTTTGCACACTTTTATTCAGCTCCGGCTGAACTGAACTTTTTCAATTCACTTTGCGTGAAAGCGGACCGCCACTTGGTGCGGTAAGAGGTGGCTTTTAATATGCAGATAGTGTTCGAGGATGCCTCTGGCCAAAGTTCAAGTGAAAATGGGGCCGCGACCGTGACGAACGTGTTGTTGTTGTAATTTATCTTGTTGTTTTGTGGTGAGTTAAAAAAGAGCCAGCAAGTGAGGCTTTTTGCTAATATTTTCTTTATGATTTTTTAGTATTGCAACTACAGTGCATTACTGTTGCTTTTGTTGCGAGCGGCTAAATAAAGGAAACGTAATAAAATATCATCTGCGACAAGCATGTATGTGCGACAAGCGCATGCGGCGTATCTAGTAGTGGTGCTTAACGCCCCGAAACTGGTACAGGAAATTCCAAGCCCTGTCTTACAAAGGCTGACAGTAACCGTTTTGTTGGTGCAGCTGCTGCCGTTGCCACCGAACACGCTGTTGTGCTGGTGTTTCGCACTTTTTCTGTCTGGATATTGTTTTCACTTTTACCCCATTCTCTTTCCGCCTACTTTTTATGCTCTGCCATTTTTCCTATTTTTTATTTACGTGATTTTATTTTTTAGTTTTTATTTTTTATGCGCCAACGAATGAAGTGAAGAAATTTAACAGAGTTGGAGCGAGAATGGACTCTTTTGCAAGTAACACTTGTGTGTATGTCTATGTCTCTGCCTCTCCCTCTGATCCAACTTCATACTATGGGCAAATTTGTATACATACTAACTTTTAATACATTCATTTGAGGGCTTTCTAGCACACATATGGTATGGTGGCCAACATACTGACACATTTTTCAACGCAAATATGCTTTGTAAGGAGCTCACGGCTCCGAGTAACCACTCCGTTGTCGCCTTCCTTCGCTCTATGTGCTTCTCTTGTTGCTCCATGGTTGTTGTTGGTTTTGTAGTTAACACTCGTGCTCCGCTTTTTCAGCAAGTGCTCACTTCGCCGCCCCTTCGGCGTTGCCATATCGCCTATATCACTCTGCAGCCGCCATTTCGCACACCTCCTTGTAGCTATTTACTTTGACCTGAATTCTTTATAGCGAATTTGTGTGGATTTCTTATTTGTTTAAAAATTAAAACTACACAAATTCCGAAAATTCAGAAGCACAGTAGAGCTGCGGAATGTAACACTCTGCGCAAAATTTGTTCATTGTGTATTTAAATGTTTTGTTCAGAGGCGCTCGTCTACATGTGCATGTATTATACATTGCATTATTTGCCACGAGCTTCACAAGTTTATTATCATTTTTATTTAAATTTCGTGCATAATTTTTTCATTTCATTTATTGAATGGCCTCGCTTTTTTCGGATGTGTGCTCATTTTTGCATTTTTTATCAGCAAATATAATTGTGGAATCCAGTTTATTCGCTTTACGGTCACTGTGCCGCAGTGCGCTCAACTTTATACCTTTTGACAAATTTTTCTTAATCGCTTATGGCAAGAGTAACTAGTAAAAGGACGACAGGAAGTGTGAATTCATTCAATTTCAGAAATCAGTCGTCAGTGAAAATCAGTGCAGTTAAATAGCTGTAAGTTAGCTATTCGAACTTAAGCAAATATCAATCTTGTTTAACAAATAAATATTTAATTTAAATAATAAATAAGAAACACAAAAAGAGAATTAATACTGTTTCATATTTCGTTTAAAAAACGATCTCCATACCTCTCTAATTGCAACTAAGAATAAAAGTTCTTGTCTTAATTTGTTTTATGGTTTTATTCCAATGTGAGCAATGGCAGACAGATTGTCTTACTCCAGAAGAATCGATTGATTCCGCCTCAACGATCAATATACTCGATAGCCCATAAGTGAAGATAAGTCATGAGAAAAAAAGAACCTTATCCCGAAATATTGCTAACGACGAAAGTGATGACTGTTTGGAAGGAGAAATTTGCAGAAATGGTGAAGTAGAAATATTCTCCAACAGCAGCTTTTAAAAAATATAACCCATTTTCTATTTGACTTAATTACAGTTGGTGTGAGAATTACTACGGAGGAAGAAAAAAACTTCTCAATTCAGAAAACACACCTTTTTTCTACCACATGCTGTTGAGTTAGCCGATTTCCTCCAGATCAAATTCAATTTTTCTTCATCTAACTTCTTTTTCAACAATTTGCTTATAAACCATTTGATTTAAAAGCTTTCTTATTCTTATTATATTTAATGGTTATTTCTTCCCGGTGTGTATATGTGCTATTTAAGTCATTTACTAATAATAATTTAGTATATATTTATATTTATTTTTGTGTTAGCACCTTGTTTGTTGATTAAATGCAAACGTAAAGTAAGTAAATTATGAGTCAACTGAAAATATCTGAAAATAAATATAAACAGATATGTATCTGCTCAATGTTCTGAAAAATGTAAAAGAAGCTGCTGTAAAATGAGAAAAGAGAACTAAAATGAGGTGCTTTTATATCGCATTTATGCAGTTTTTAGCTGTGCATGTGTGCGTGTGTGCGTGTGGTGCGGATTTTCATGCGGCGTATTTTATGCTGCAATGCCGGGCAAACAAAACAAAAGCACACCAGCGCAACGAACTAACCGAAACAATGAATAAGTAAACATATCAACCTGTATTACCCCACACATACAAACTAACGCCACATTTGCACGGACACACACACGCTCAAACCAAACGAAGCATTTACCCAGTACAAAAACACATTCGGAATGTGGGTGCAAAAGCGCTTGACAATATGCAACTCAATACAAGCGACTGAACGAAAATGCGTTTGCATTATTGCTTTTCCTTCCTTTATTCTTGGCTGCGCTAGAGCGCGCTGCTACTGAATACACCGTACATATACATATGCGTGTGGGTTTGTTTGTGTGTGTGCGCATAAGTGTAAACCCTGCTGCTGGGCAAACTCTGTCAGCAACACTGTTGCCGCCTACATTGCACATGGCATGCTGTTGTTGTTGTTGTCATTGGCGCACATTATCCTAACCATAAAGCCAACAAAATGTAGAGCACATTTGCCCTGTTTGTGTGCAAATATATGCCTTTGTGTGCATGTATGCATAAGTATGCGTGTTTGTATGTGTATGTGCGAATAGTGCGGCTGTTGGCACATATGTGTTTGTCTACCGTTTCCCCGCCGATTCCGCTACTGCTGGCCCAGTTATTGTTGCTGTTATTGCTGACACAGTTGTGTGATCCTGTTTCGTCATTAAATTGTGGCAAACGGAAGTCGAGCCGGAAAAATGCGAGCAAAAATCATTTTAAATATCATGAAGTGAGCACACAATTCCCTATTCGAAACAAATGTGTGTGCTGGTGTTGGTGTTGGTGTACAGCTGCGTGCATGTAGAGTGCACAACACAGCAGCTGTTAGTGCTGCAACGCTTGATTGCTTACACAAACATTAACAAAAAAACACACGCACACACACACACAGGAACTGTGTGCGGTTCATGCGGGGCGGCGGGCGAGCTTGGCGCTGTGCAAAGCTTTGCTGATTCTCAATCTCAATTCTTTCTACTTACATACAGCTTGTCGCAATTGTGGCTGTCAGCACGCAAACGCAAAAGACACGAAATAATCCAAAAATATATATTCACCTCCGTGTGCACGCACACAAATGAAAACACGAAAGCACCTACATGCACGTGAAAATATATATATATATACATTTGCTGCCAAATGTCTGTCTTCCTGCCTGTCACTCGGTCGCTCTATGTCTCTATATCTCTATGTCTATGTGGCAGTATTGCAAAATTTGTCACATCCGCTTCCGCTGGATTTTCATTTCTACTCTTCCTCTACCGTCGCCATCGCCGCCCGATCTCTTCCTATTTATCTCTCTGTGTCCCACTGCAGACGGCGCTCTTCGCATCTGCAACTGCAACTGACAACAGCTGGCAATCAATGAAATCGAAATCAGTGTGGCAAATGTCAGCAAAAGAAATGCCGTTCAAATAAGTAAGATTAGTGTATAACTTCCACAACAGCAGTGCTGACTTTCTACCCTTTCTTAAATTCTCCATTCGCATTTGTGAATATGTACGAAATAGAATAATCTAGAAAGCGTTGAATACACAATGTCAGCATTCCTCATGGCTGGCAAAAAGATGTTATAAAAAGTCATAAAGCATTAAAGCTTTCACCACTCACATACCTATGGTTGGTCCTAAACAACTAAATTTTCAAATGTCATAAATCTCTCTTAAATAAAAGAAAATATCATAAAACTTATTGTTTCTTATAATGTCCCACAGTGCTAAGCACATTTTCTTCAACGCCTTCTAGCATCTAGCTTCCTACGAAATATTATAAAGTATTTGTATGCAAAAGGCATATACACTCGAAGTGAAGTTACGCCACTTTTCGGTTCGCCTTTTCGCCTTTTCGCCTTTACTAGAACTACGAATTCATCTACATAAACAGGTATGTTTGTAAATGTAAATACCGTTGCGAAACTGCCTCCATTTTAAATTATTTTCCCATTCTACTGCTATTAACTATTTACTTTTTATTACTTTACTTCAATTTTGCTTTCGTAAAGAGGGTCCCTCAGGAAAGCGACGCTAAACAACTTAAGCAAATTTATCACTGTAAATTTTTTTCCTAAACACTTTTGTATGTTTTTAAGTATCCGAGAGCATAGCAAATATTGAAGGACTAAATGTATGCAAATTTTGCAAACGTATTAACTAAGTTACAGTCGAGATAGGAGCCGGCCAAAATTTCCTCTGGAAAAATTACAAAGGTGAGGCATCACTATAAAGAATGTAAAAATAAGGAAATTAAGAAGCTCAGAGGGTAACGGGGACCAAATTACCCAGTTTCCAAAAATCAGAAGAGGCCGTATTAGAAATGTGATTATTCTGCTTTGTAAATATTTCAAATTTAACCGCACAACGTCCGGAGAAGTTTAATCCTGTGAGTGCAATGCAAAGAAAATGCGTTAGTAAGTGTTATATAATTTTTGACAGTGACATAATTTAAATGTCTGGGAGACTCCAATAAAGTATAACTCTTCTATATTCTAAAACAAAATAATATACTTAGGGAAGGGTATTGTAGATTTTCAAATGGCAAGATGAGAAACTAGCATGCCATGAGTTTTGGTGCATTTCATGGCATCTAAAACATCGTCAGCAGTTATCGGGCGAAAAACGGTTTTGGGAGCAAAATCTCTATTCGAAACAAACTAAACGTATCTCTTGCAAACAACTTAATAAAATTGTTAACAAAAATTTGAAAAAGTCGATTTTAAAAAATGTTAAACTTTTCCTATCTTCACTTCTCACCCTATATCCACACGTCTACATGCTACGACTATTATAAACAGTGAAAATTCTCCTCTAATATTTTATTCGCATTCAAATTCGTTGTTATGGTTTCGGTAGATTTCATTTTGTTTCTTCATTTTCCACAATATCTTTTAGCTGTACAAAGGGGATACACATTACGCACATATACATAAATCTAACTGCCTTACCACAGATGCAAGTTAGAAGGTGTGCTCACTTTCATTCCTTAGCAATGGCATATTTTAAGCTAACTCATATGCATATGAAAACCCACTTAGTTGGCTTTAAGTTATCACAACGTGTTTACGGATTTATTATTTTCTGTTTCTTCCAGCAACAAGGAGCTATTCTTGGGCGAATAAGATTTGCGCTGTTGTCACATGACTTTATATGGTTTATGCAGCAACACCTAAACACCCTGGTGGAATGAAGGAATACACCATTGAAGAATTTGTCGAAAATATTATCGATCAACAAAACACAAAACATACATACTGATATTGAATAAATAAGTTTCAAAACATCTCCATCGATATAAGTATATAGGTTGTTTATATTACATGAAAGAAAAATGTACTTAAATCAAAAAAGTAGGGTAAGCCAAAATATATATTTGCATTGCCAAAATCTCATATTTTATCCGAAGTAATCGCACATACATCCTATATATAGCAAAAGCTTTTAATTTTTTAATGTTCTATAAAAAGGAACTACTTCGAAGGAATTAAATATATTTGCGCGAATTCTTTGCTACCCAAGAATTTGGTATATTCATTATACCGACTCTAACACATTTTTTTATTTATATTTTATTCCCCCCCCCAATATACGGATGATTAAATCATTTTGAACGATGGAGGGAATACAGCAGTCTGCTGAAATAAGCAACACATCTCAGAGTAAATAAGCGATCATACTTCTTATGGAATTCAGTAATGAAACGTCTTCAACAATTACTCGGAAAATCAAATTCTCTAACTAATTAGGTTTAGTGTTAAGCAAAATTAGTTATATATTTGTTAAATACCAAAGAGTATAAAGATCAATGTACATAAGCTCTGTTATTTGAGAGTAGCATTTCACTGAATCCACAATCCAGTCAATTCTTTCTACTCCTAGTTGAGCCCAATTTGAAACACTCCTTCATCTCTCTAACATACCTACTACTACTACTACTACTTTCAGAGTTAGTGACTCTCGCATAGCTCATCCTTCCATCCTATGTGATATTCGTCATTGCAAATGTGGAAAACACTATACGTCTTTCTTTAGACCTTTGTTTCGAACACTCACAGATCCGATCCATTGAATGTTGTCATTGTCCATGTTTTGCACCATATCTTATGGCGAGTATGATGAGCGATTATAAAGTGTTATTTCGGTTTGTTGAGAGAGGATTTCACTTCTCAATTGTTTTCTAAGGTAAAGTTTAGCCTGTCATATTAACATATTCACTCATAAACAAGCAGAATTTTAGCAAGTATTTATAAGTATATGTAAGCGTTTGCCTGGCCAATCGAATGTCCTCATAGAAATTTGAAGAGAGAGAGATTAGTCATACATTTAGCAAATTTGTCCAAAAACATATGGTGAATATTTTTTTGTCGCAAAACATTTATTTCTCGCTTAGCATCTTCAATAATTGTCAGTACATACGAGTACAAAATATTAAAAGCTACAAGACTACATATGTAGCGGCTCTGGATTAAGACTACATGAGCAACAACAACGAAGGTTTTCCCAACTTTCGGCTTACAAGACTTAAGCATAACAATAGTTTTTCAGCGAAAGCTGTGCTAAGGCGTTCTTGTGTGTTTGTATGCAAATTGCAGATGCAAATGAAAAAAATATATATATTTAAATGGAAGGGAAGCGAGGAAAACAGTGTATGTCTGGCTACAGAACTTGCGAGCACCATAACCATTTTGAGCGCACATTTACGGTTATGTTGAGGTAATTCTACTGTATGAATTATTATTCTTCCACCAGCACCCACACACACAGCTTGCTCCCCATGGCGGATTTGCTATTCTACCTGATGCAGAGTGCAAATTTTCGCATAAAATTACACTTTTTCATAGGGGAAATTTCCGCAAAAGGAAAAAAATAACACAAAATATTTAAAGAAAATAAAAGCGAACGCAGATAAAGCAAAACCATGAAACCGCACAGGTACGACGCATACGACTAGAGCTGCAACTGAAGCGCCTTCCCAGCTCCTAACATGCACCAATGCCTACATACGCATCCAAGCTCTACTAACTGGGTTCCCTCAATTGCTTCTCATGCGCGTAGGAACGTAAAATTCGCTTTATGATTTACTCGCTTTTTCCCTCTTTTCACACGTACACATACAAATAATATTTTTTCCTTCATCCGCAGCACTAAAAAATTTGTCTTTGAACTTTGGCTTTTGAGTCGGGAAAATCAAACCCTTTATTTTTCGGTTTTTGTGCATTTACCTTGTTTCACATGCAAATCCGCTTTTATTTCGAAACACAAAATCTTATTTCACATAATTTAGTGTGACATTCAATGTTTGTTGAGTTAAGCGTGCCATTCGTACGAATTACAATTTTTTCTTGCCACTTTCTTTGCGTTTACACCAAATAAAATTAGTAATGTCGATGTATTAAATAATCGACTTAAAACATGAATAAACGAACAGATCAATCTAAATTATAAAAATGGGTAATGGTTAGCGTATTTACACAATTTTACTCAGAATTTCAAAACGATTGCAAATTAGTTGTGTGTGTTTTTACAGACATTTAACATCGTGAAAATTAATTGTGGGTCGTTTGAAATAAATTTTTGGAAAAAGCGCATTACTGATTTCCTGCTTACGGATACACTTTTTATTAACGTCATAACATTGAACTTTTATTTTTACGGTAGATTAGTTTAACACCCATTAAAGCAGATAAAATGTGGGAAACAAATTGCCTATGAAACAATCTTATAGTAAGTAAAGGTAGAATAAAAGGATAATAGATGTAATCCGTAAGTGAAGTAGTTAACTTACGTTTGAAAACTAACTTGTGCCCGGAAAGTTGCCCAACGAGGAAATGAGAGTTTCCGTCAAACTTAAACAGACTCATATCTAAAACACGGTAACATTATTCAAAATTACACAATGGGAGAATATTTTATATTAACAAATTACTTCTCTCTCTCTTCGGCTCTCTTTTTCCACTTATGCGTGACCATTAAAAACCATACCCCCATTTAAATTGGTTAAATTTTTTACAAATTGCAAAATTATCAAAGCAATGAAAAAAAAGCCTAGACCAGATATTGCATTATTATCAGAGTAAATGTTATAAAACCTTTGCATTTCCTTAAATTAGCTATTTTCGAACTGTACATTTTCGAATTGTGTAAAGTGAGTACGCGAAAGCGAGAGAAACTTACATAGAAATCGGTGGAGAATCAATTTAGCTTAGACACCTTTTTTTCCAAAATTTTTTAAGAGTTCAAATATTTTACGATAATAGCGTTAAATATCCGACCTTCATTTCTCCATTCATTTCTAAATTCTCAACTCAAGAAAGCGTTAACCAAATAGGAATTTAGTATTGTCTAAGCTCGAAACCTCGAAATTTGAAATTATAAGCAGTCCCATATGGCAACTTTGGGCAACGGGCCCATCTGCTAAATATAGTTAATGTTTATCTTTAATTTAAATTAAGAGTTTAGCATTATCTTCCTCTTCACGTCGATGCCGATCGTGATAGCCAACACTCCAAAGATATCAAAGGTCAAATCGTAGTTTCATATACCCCATCCTGCTGCCTTGTCACAAATTAATCATGTTCTATTCTTGCTTTTCCAACTCTTCGGTTTCCATATTTCGATACGAGCTTTTAAAATGCAAAATCGCCTAAATACATTAAGGCTCATAATATCGACGCCTAAAGCTTGAAAACAACACAGGCATACATTGAAAAATGTTGCAATATGTGTGCAATGTTGTTGTATTTGTATTTACAGCCAAAAAACAAGCAATTAATCATTGACAACTTTTTCGCCCTCCCTGCGAATCAATTTTTTAGCGTCCTCCATCTTCGAAACAACAGAAAACAATTAACTAACGTACAAGCGGGTTCCAGCAAGCATGCACTAACATCATGTATATGGTTGTAAAAACTTCGAAACATATGTATATAAGTATATTTATTTGCAGCGACTTACCAGAGCTACCAGAGCCACCAGAGCCACCAGTTCATCAAATGGTGATTAAACGCTTGCGGCCTGCCAACGACACACGAACCACGGCGAACCAACAGCTGACATTCACAAGTACAACGTGGGTGTTAGTGCTGCGCAAACGGCCTTGCCATGTAGCATGATGAGTCGTGTGGCGACGAACTGTGGCAACAAGGCATTACTTTACATAAAAAGCACCCAAACAAATCACAACGTTCACGCTTTGCTTATGCTGTGTGAAATTTGCACGGCTATCCGCGCATTGCCGTCCTGATGAGAGTGTGCGTTGTAGCGTGTGCACAGCGGTGCGCAGCTGGCTGCGTTCTAGCGTTCCACCACTAACACACTAATGTTGGGAACAAAGCTTTTACTTTCATGCCTTTTTGTTCGTTACATGCTCATGTGTACGACTAATGTGAATATTGCTCAAGATGTCAGCGATGACTTTGAAGATGTGCAAGCAATGGAAAGTAACAAAGCGCGGAAAAAATAACGCCGAAGCGCTTCACATTTATTCGCTGCAACTTAAGTAGTGCGGCAGCGGCAGCAACACGACCCAGAGTAATAAAGAACGGCGCGGAACGCGTACGTACAGATATTAACGATGATGATGGTCTGATGCTGTCAATGAATAGTGCGACGCCTCAGATGGCATTGGGATTTTCTCGTTGCTGTGCGCATATATCACATATATCACACTGACACAATTATGGAATTGTAAGCACACAAATCTGCAAGCATGTAAATTTAATGCTCGGTGTGCGCCTGTGGATATGCAACGCGCCGCCAACACACACAATATCACTGGCAACAAAGCGAGGCGCTGAGTGACGTGGGCACTTTCTTCATCAACACAGTGGAATTGATTTTTTTATTATATTTTTTATTTTAAATTTTATTATAATTTCACTTTTCAGTTTTTTACTGTTTCTGCTGAAATACTTTTTCTTTATTCTATATTAATTTAGCTCACTCTCCACAACTTCTGAAAACAATTACCGGCAATGGTTTCATTTCATTAACATTCGCAGTTATGCGCTGCGTGCAGCATGCATGATGAAATGTGCATATAAATATAATAATATGAGAACACACAATTACTTATACACACACGTATACATACATAGTTATTCTATTCTTTGTTATACGAGTGGCATTCAGTGCATGCAACGCCACAAATGTGGAATGTGAAGTTGAAACGTGATGATGAGAAGTCGCGGGATGAGATGTTCGCGCCTGGTATAAATATTCACAAGCCCACTGACACACTTACACGCGTTTCATACACAAGTCAACATAAGGTTATGTGCACATTAACACTTATTATGCGTGCCGCTACGTGCATTTACAGCTGCAGTTTACAGCATGCGCAAACGTATTGTTTATTAAGTTTAGTGAGTGGAGCGATTCCGTTGCTTTCTGGAAGTTGAAGGAAGACCTTCACCACTTGACACAACATGCGTCATTGCCTGCAGATGGTTAGACTATTTTTCTTCTACACTTTCCTTTAGCGACTCTGTGATTCAGTAAAGAGCAAGCCGAACCAGCGTTTGGCATTTATATGACGAGACTAGCTTTTTACTACCCCTCAAAGGATCTTGATAATCGCTTGGGAATATTTAGACATTTACAGTTAACTAATGAACGAAGATAACGAAGAATGTAAAATTAAAACAAGGTCAGCAGCAGCTCTTGTCTAAATGGATTAATTTTGTTTTTATGTTTGCAGATGAAATGAATCGCAAAACTGCAGTTAAAATCGAATTTTGTAATGGAAGCATGTGAAGTTAAATGATGATACTTGTACTTGTAGTAACTTAAAATGAGGTAAATTTATCCGTTAGCCTCGTTCTAAAAATTGTAGAGTTTTAAAATTTTAAAACATATTCTTAATAAATTTCTAATTACTTTTTGTAACACACATATTAATGTAAGTGTCTTTTTTTGCACTAAAATTTAAGCAATTCTTTTGAATTTTCAACTCAATTTATTTTATTTTCGGCAATTATTCATCCCTCCGCCCACGGAGTGCCAAAATCGCACTGCACGTAGCATATCGTGAAATTTCCTATCCATACATATACACAAGTGGATATATATTTGTTATTATATTACTTTGACTTAACGGTGTTTTATAGTGGCTTTGACGAACAAACGAACAAACGACCAAACGAACGAATATATATTTCCAAAGAGGAACTGTTTGTGCGTCAGCTAGCGCCACACTTTTATTTCCCAAATTTCTACGCGTACCCTGCGAACACGGCGTAACGACACGTTCAAATACGAATACGAAACTGAGCGCTACTTGGCGAAAATTTTATGGTCGCGCACACACGGCGAACCAGCAGCCAGCGAAGCGGCATAGGACCGTACGAACACGAGCAACGTGCGCTACGAGTGCCGAAGGCAACGAGCGAAGCTGAAACCATTGACGAAACAGCTCCTCGACGAAAGGGATATTTCTGTCCTATTGGGAATTTCCCTATTTCTCTGCCACAGAGTTGAATTTCTCCCCAAAAAGTGTACACCCGACGATGCGAGCACATACGAAGAGCAAACTCTTTTAAGCTATTATATGCTGCTCTTGTAAGCAATATTATATGAATAGAGGGTACAATTGCTTTGAAACTCCGACTTATCTAGACCAACCAACTCGTGTGGGAAATTTGTGGGAAATTTGCTCCTTCATGCGTACATTTTGTTGCGAATCAAGTAAGAAAGTGCGGGTATCCTACGTTTTTGTTTGTGTTGCCCTCAATATGTTTCGCTTATTCGTTAAATTGTTATGATTGTTGGTGTAGTAACTGCAGTTTTACCTGCAGCAATATCTGTTGTAAGTGGCCTGCGTTTATTACATGAAAGAATTCTCCACCGGATGAAGACTTTTGCGCCAAGGCCCTGGCCCAAGGCAATGGGAATTAGTTGCAACATATTCTTGAGTGCTGTAAATATAGTAAATAAGTACACTATGCGAGGAACCCAAGAATTGCAAGAGAAGCAAAAATAGAAATTGTCACCCGAATATGCAATAGACCGCTAAACTTTGTTGGCTTCTGGGAAGTGTTTTTATTAAGAAAAAACGAATGATGACGAAATATCTAACATTTTCATAAGTTCCAGAACGTTTTATCAAATATATGGCAGGCCCGTCATTTAATGCTGCTTGAACACTTTAACTAATTTTATGTAGAATTTGAAATAGGGGATTTCGGCTTATTCTGGATCTAAAATTAATCATTGCCCAACTAACTTCCTAAACTATTAAAAAAGAAAAATATTTACCTTTAATTTTTTATTTACTTACCTAAAAATTACCTTTTATTTCCTTAAAATAAAATTCGCGTATAGACTTATAGGCTAATATATCGCCGGCAACGGACCGCTAGTTCAATAGCTAATATATATGTATAAAGTTCCCTGTTTTCGAAAATATCCTGTAAGAGAAATGCTGACGCTCTCATGCTCAAACTACCGTATTTCCTTCTTGCTTCAGTATAAGAGAAATTCTCTGAAAACTGAGTTCATTCAGCAATTCAGCAGTTCCAAAAACATCCCTATAAATATGACTTTTATTTGAAGCGGGTAGTTGAAATTTTATTTTATTTTCTGTTTAAATAAATTTTATTCATTTGTCAAAATTTATTTTGCAAATTCTTTATTTGCATATTTTATATAAGAAACTCCAAGAAATTTTAGATTTTGCTTATCGAAAGCTCGCGCTATTGGGCTTGATATGTCATAAAGGTTATCATTCAGGTTATACATTCATACTAATGAGGTATATCGACTTTGCCGCGTACAAGCCGCCTCAAATTTATATATTTGAATCAAAACTTTCCCTTTCAACCATGGTTTATCAAATGGAATATATCAAAAATTCTGAAATCCTTAAAAATTTTTAATTCCAAAAAGACAAACACAAAATTGTGGTTTCGAAAATCATTCATAAATCTTAAAAATATGATAGCATTACAGATTATAAATTGATGTCAGCAGATTGAGTTTAGAAAATCAGACGACGACGACGTCTAGAACAACCTACTTAGCGGTATTCTTAAAAACTGCGCAAATTTGAAACATCGGCTGACAGACAGAGAGTCATTTGACAATTAAAAAAAGAGAAAAAGATTTATCACGTACCGTTGGTGTGACCAAAATCTTAAGAGATCTACAGTTACTTTAAATATGTTAATATATTTTTTTCGATTGCGTCTGGACAACTGAAGAACTGATGAAGACAATCTAACAGAGGGAAATTTCAAGTGTCTCCAAATGGGTCGACATAAGCAAAATAATCCTTACCTAAACCAAGTACAGTCCGTTCGGTTAGCTTTACGTTATACCGATCAAGTACATGGGAATATCAACAAGGTGAAACTAAGATTTCCCCATAGTATCGTTATGTTGACGTTGCAGAAGAATGTATCTAAACATTAAAATAATCTAACTGACCACATAATTCTATCTAAGATCTAAGAAGAAGAGCGACCTGCTCGAAGCACACACCACTCTCTACCAAATGCCCAAAATTTGCGCAATATTCTATGATGACTAACGCCGTCATTGACGTTGATTTCTGGGAAACGGAACGTACTCAAAATTAAATATCACAAAACATTCTCCCACGTGTACCCTCGGCAGCAAACTCATGCTTCAAGCTTGTTAAGTCTGCTGTTCATAAACAAGCCTTCGGCGTGGACATCAGTTGAGGGCTAAGGCTCGAAGAGCCGAAGGGCGGTGCGTGAAGTCAGTCCTGCTCAACGCATTAAACGCAGCATTACGCAGTTTTAAAGATGAAATTAACATATTTTAAAAATGTCTGCAATTTATTTCATTACCTACTTTTTCTACCAAATCTCTTGTCGAGTGCCGAATTGGTGCTACTTTCATTTTCTGACTCCTCTCCTCCAAGTTCAGCTCTGACCACCGACACGATGATGCGCCGTCTGCCTGGCCCGCCAAGTCTATCTACATATGCACATTACTCACAGTTACTGTTGAGGTCGTGGTGCGGAGCTGTTGTGGTGTGAGTGTCTTCACTCTTACGTGGTTGTTGCTGTTGCTGCACCAACGCTGCTAAATAAGACGAATGCCCTACTTTCATCATATTTCACGTTGGCCGCGCTATGACAAATCGCTCGCCATTCCCGACCTCAGCAACAAAACTTTGCCGCCCACCCTCCGTTCGCCTTGCTGCCTGCAATGCTACTTCTACTTTACTGGAAGGTAGTCAGGCAAGGCTCGTTATACTTATGAATTCAACAACGCGAAAGAATTTTTCAAGTGCCTTGGATGCAACATATCTACATATACGCGCCGACGTCAAGCCTAATCTTCAATGCAAACTGAGACACCACCAACCCCAACCCGCCCGCCCAATGTACTGAGAACGCTTAAGGAGGCATGACTGCATGATGAACTATTGCATGTGAATAGACAATGGAAGGGAAGTATGTGTAAGCGTATATTCTCTAACTTATACTCATGTACATATTTATATATTTAAGCTATTTAAAATTATTTTCGCAACAGCACTGAATTATCGTTCGCTTTGATATTTATTATTTTACATTTTTCCTCTTTCACATTTCTTCGTGCATATTTTTATTCACAGCAGTGTGTAAATGTATAAAAAATATTACAAACATATATTTATTTGCGATTTAATGAAGAAAAAGCGGTGATGGCAATGGCGGCAGCTCGGCATAAATGTCACCGAGCGCGCTTGCAGCTTAAGTCAAATAAATGAGTCTGCTTTTAGGCGTTCGCTATGCGCTCGCGCATTTCTGCGTTCCATTGGGTAGCACTTAGTGTGTAGTATGCAACTCAAAGACTGAAGTTTTCTTTGTCCACATTTCGCTAGGCACTTTTCTTTGCTTACTCCGTGGAAATTAATACTTTTGACATTGAAGCGCCTTTTGGGTTAACTGAGACAAATGTCAGGCGATTAAATGTGGGCCCTGCATGTTGAAGTCAAATATTATTTTGCAAACAAAACCAGTATTTTAAAGGTGTCTTTATTCAGCTTTAATGTATTTTTCTGCTTTCTCTTTTCTGTTGCCTAACCAAAAAGCCAGTTAATACCTAACTGATCGCGTTAAGACTTTAACTACGCCAATAGTTAATTTCAAAGCCTTCGAATGTTCTTTAAGCATTCGACCCACCGATGGAAAGCCGATCAAGGAAATTTCCATTCGCTGCATTTTTGGCGATATTTCATTATATGTGGAAAAATCGAAGCCACAATTGGCTTAGTCAAGAGACCTCAAGCTTTGGTGGCACTCCCAGGCTTTTACTGATTGCGAAAGGTCATTTAAATTCAATTATATACAAAATGTAGTTATTTGATGCATTGCTAGATGAACACTTGGTGTTGGAGTGCGAAATCAAGTATTTCTCATGCATTTATTCGTTTAACAGCGCCGTCAGCGTTATCATCAGAGCTTTGGTCGCACGCGTGCCATCTGCAAACACTGCATTCCCTCCATTGTCATCAAAGTGATTCTTATCGCGCTTTGTTACAAATATTCATTGTTATTTGTATTTTCTCATATGCCATATTTTGTTGCTGCTTCAGTGCAAGGCACGTTCGTACAAAACACGTACGTACGTACAAACGTTTGAACGTGTGTGTTGTTGTGGTCTCCCCCATGGACACCCGCAAAGTGTTGTGGCTACGAATTCTTCGGCAGTGCTCTTTATTGTCCTTGTTGTTTGTTAACGCGAAATCGTCCCCTTTTCTTGTATGCCTAACGCCACTCCTTCACTTATCATCGAACCGAGCACGACAGCGCCACGAAAGCATAGCCACAGGCGTTTTTACTTTGACAGCTAATGTGTGTATGACCCCTGATTTGACTTATGACACTCCATAGATGGGAAAAAGTGCGTTTGTCGCTTAGATTTGCATGCGTACGCGCTCGTGAATGCCCTTTCAAATCACTTTATGTCACTTTTCATTTTATTTGCACAAATTTTTCATCGCCAATAACGAACACTCTCAGCCATTCAGCAATGGAAGCTACGTATATATGTACCTGCAAGCAGATACAATAAGTATGTTAGCGTCTTCTTGCTTAGTCAGTATGGGAGACAGACAGACAGTGAGACGGTTAAAGCAATTGTTGCGCTCGTCTCTTTCTCCGACTCTGCGACTGCCAGTCGTCGTCTGACAAATGGTAATAGAGAAATTGAAAAGAAAAACGCAAAGTCAATGGAAATGTTTAATGTAAACTGCGGAGTTTTGCGGCACATTATGTGTTTTATGTGCGCTTGAGCTGGCCATTTCGTTTCGCATTTTCCACAAGCGCTTCACAATGTGTCCGCCATGACGTTTGTATTAGCATAGCCGAGCTCCTTTTCTTGTAAAACTTTTATGCGTTTCTGTCATGAAATGTTGTTAAGTGCAGTTATCGAATTAAGTGTGTAAGCGATTACGCAGCCTTATCCGGTCGTCCTTTTTCTTCCCAAAGTCCACTTTATTTCTAATGCCTTTTATTCCTTTTTTATTCCATACATTATTGAACTGCATTTTTATAGCCAATAATTTGGGGTTTAAAGAGGAAGCATTACAAATTTTATTACAATGCTGACAATGTAATTGCATAAATGTCTTAAATACGTGTTCAAATCATTCAATGACTCTTTCAGTTAGACCAATTTATGGAAGTAATCAACGAAATTGTGAAGAACTTCTTTTTTCGTAGCCAAGCAATATATTTGTAAGAAAAGGCATTAACGAAATGCCTACCAGCAACCAGTTGATATTTAAGAAATATATGGGCTCCTGGAAAATCTTAGTCTAAAGCTCAAGAAAAATGGAAGTTCGATCTTTATATTTAGACTGACTTATGGTTGTTTATTCTCTAGAAAATACATATATAATACTCTAAATAAGTAATTCACTTAACACTATTTCCGGGTGTATTCCAGAACCTGTGATGACTTACGACTTACACCTACAATAATTAGTAAAAATATTTTCAATGCCTAAATTTCAGAGGAATAATTATTTTCCAAAAATAAATATTAAGAAATACCTCTGCAATGTACAGCCCATATCTCATTTTTATTTGCAAATATGTCAATCACACCAATTGAAAATAACATTAGCGCTGCTAAACATTGCACATATAATATATATAAACATATGTAACACACACTCAGTGAAGTGAATCCGTATCTTAAAAAGCATTTTCACAATCAACAGTCCCAGTCATTTGATAGCAATGAATGAGTAATGAAATTGTCAGGCTCCACAAAAAATTTAAAAAGCTGCGTACATGCATGTACTCGTATTTGTAAATCGAAAAATTAATTACACATTCGACGAAAAAAATGTAGACTATAATAGAACGGGGCATAAAATCGCGTAACGAATGCACAGAGGCTACGTCACACACATTCGCACGCGCAGACTCGTTAAAACCGAAAAGCGTTCCCCGCGGTAAAAGTCGGGCAAACAATTAATATGAATATACCGCTCACAAGCAGACAGAATATATTACATTTGAAAATACTGTGCTACATTGGACAGTGGTACATGGTAATGAAAGTGAATTTACAATTTCCTGCAGGCCTCACACATTTCCACACATTTGACAGATTCATCGAAAGCAGACGGTTTAAAATGCCTACGATTAGCTCAATTAGCATTTTTATACAAGCGTGAACATTGAAAAAGGTTTAAAAAGCATGCGTTTATGTTAGAGATGTCCATATCAGTATTTAAAGCGATCCAGTTTCTCATGATCCCGTTTTCTGTAAGCCAAGGCAGATTGCCCACAAATCGTCTAAAATAAACCTATAATAATGGTTGTATGGCATAACTGTTGCCCTAACTAGCTAACACTTCTGCGGCAGGAAATTCAACAAAACAACATTCAATGCAGTGCTTCAGGCCACCGGATTCTGTGGAATTCGCCTTGCAAATTCGCGAGCTATCCATACGTGGGTCTTAACAAAACGTAAAACTTATAAATACCCAATTAAATAACTTAAAGTAGCTTTAATTGTATGTTCATATTTCAAAAGCTTTTCAATATGAGCTTCTCAATAAATAGAAATTACCCGGGTTATTCAGGTCTAACTGTAAAAATGGATTTAAGCTTTTATTTGAAGATTGAAGATTTATTTATTTGAAGAAGAATATAATAAAGGTGGAATTAGCAGTAAAAAGAAATGACTAAATATATATGTGTGTATGAAGTATAATCGAACAGCTCTCGAACCAATCCTGGCACATTATCACATTATCACCTTGTCATATTGGATAGCAATCTGTTTAAAAATTTAACTGCGCATCGAAAAGAATTAATTTTACAATGCTAAAATTTATGAAATATTTAAGATAATAACTCAAAAAAAAAATCTTCTCTGGATCTTGGCCAAGATGGCCTGAAGTTCTTCAGCGAATTTCATCGATTTACTATTTGAGTTCCGAAAACAAAACAGAGCGGGTCGGGGGATAAGAATAACCCCCGGTAAGGCATGCCTGTCGTAAAAGGCGACGAAAATCCATAAGATGCACTGCATTTGAAATAGATTTTGCTCTAAAATAGGCTTAGTCGTGGCAGAAATAATAGCAGGCATTTGAGTTCAAGCTACAAATGCCACCAGTCTGAGTTGAATGGGTAGTTCTACTGGAAGTAGCCTAGACTACGAGGTCTGACCGGAGACTTTAAACTGGTATCACGGGGAGCAACAGCCCGTTGGAGTTCGCGCCAACCTGCTCATTGCGGTAGGCCCTTCGGCCTAGTATCGTGGGGGCTGTGGTTTAATACCTAAATGTGAGTAGAGCTATTGGGCGGTACAGCTCAATGTGCTATTGCATTGCAACCGGGTGCCGGACCCAAAGCACGGCAGCGGTTTCAGATGGGCCTAGAGCCCTACCAAGATGGTTACTGTGTCCACAATGCCAATCGGTACCGATTCGTTTTAGCAAAAAGCTATCCCTGACGGGGCGCTGAGCAACCCATTGCATTGATCCGTTGTGTTTTTGAACACCGTGGAGCAAGGCTGTACAAACGGCAGGTACCCACGTAAAGCACATCGTTCACTGTTCACGGCAAGAGGTATATATTCACGCTAGACGAAGCGATAATGGTTTGCTTTGCGAAGAATTTTTATTATTAGCGAAGTTATAAATATTAAAAAGAGTTTACAAATTTCCTTCAAAGTACACAGAGTAAAACGTGCTTTCGTGCAGAGTACCCTGAACTAATTGGGAACGTGATGCTCTTGGTGGCAGGTTACAGCTAAGTTGCAGAGCGCTATAGCACATTTTCATACAGCAGACAACAGCTATTCTCATGGAATCGGATCAGCTTTGGTTACTAGTTTGAATTTCTACGTTTTGTTGCATGGAAAGTGTGAAAACTTAGTGGCACATACGCATGCTCGCAATTTAATTGTGCACATTTATTTGTGCAACAATGCACATGACTTCTCAGGTAAATATGTACGAGTGTATGTGCATACATCTCTCTCATCTGTGGCTCCACAGGCATTGTGTGCACTGAAATAATCACCGTATTGTACGCTTTGTTTACTTTCCATTTTCATACGAAATACAAGTAAAAGTTGCGCTGCGAAACATACAGCAAAGGACACACAAAATTCATAACAAGTGCAATTGGAGGGTGAGTGAAGGATTTATATTCATTCTTTTTCAATTCATGCAAGCATTAATGCATGCTCGCTTAACTTGGCACCGCGTTAGCTGCTCTGAAGGTAAACAAAGTGTTTAAAAGTTTGCCATTTTGTCATGAGTAGCTGCGGCGTCAAACCACAGGGAATATATACGTATGCGTGAAAGCAGGGAACTTTGCGCTAGTTACTGCAGAACTATTTTAATGATTTTAATCCAAATATCACTTTTACTCTGCCAGATGCGCTAGTCCGCACACGAGAAATACCGAGGTACTCAATTAGTCCTTGTTTCCCATTTTTATTCTGAAAATATTGTCAAAATATTTCATGTGTATAGCTGATCAAGAAGTTGAGAAATTGTAGGGTTTCCCTGAAGGGGTTTCCCCATAACCGAACAACTGCTAACTTGTGAACTTATGTATGCAAAATATATTGTATCTATGTATATACAGAGGCATTTGTTTGACGCAATATAAGATAACTCAAAGAACGTAGCTATAGTCGAGATCCTATAACAGAATACGAGGATGCAATGTAATTTCAACTAAAATACTACAACAATTTCGAAGTGACCTGCTTCCCTGACCGCCCGTTAAATGGCATGGATGACAACCTCTGATTTTGTACCACTAAGAGAAGCTCAGAGAAGCTGCGACAACAACAGCACTAATGTCCAGTTCGTCCTTCCAAAAAGTACCAAACCTTTTCGACATATGCGATAAAAAGTTTTCAATAATGCCAATTGCACTCAAAGTGGAAACAACATTTTATTTCTAGAGAGAGCAAAGTGAACTACAAAAAATTTTAACTAACCAGCAATAATTAAAACTGGAACAAACTGGGTGAACAATAGATGGGCACTTTGACCAAATATTACAGCCAACGACTGCCAAACAAGTTGAGTTTTGAGCTTCTGGCACATATGGTCATGGGTTGTGCATTTGTTTGCTCGCTGCACACATGTAATTCTTAGCTTTGGCTGTTTTCAAGCAGCGACTTTATTTTTTAGTATTAATTGGCCCGGTATTTGATTACGACGCCAACGCCTCTGGTTAGTTATCATCACTTTTCCCGCCCTCGAGATGATTTTTTGTGCTGAAGCTATTTTGGCAGCAACAAACAAATATTAGCTTATCCTATCGGCCTTATGTTCTTGGTTAACACATACTCCCTGTTCAATTTTTTTAAGCAATCTTGTCTTCCTTTTTTCACTTATAAATAATTACCTGGATTATTTTCCAAAATGCCTTTCATGAGTACATATAAACCCACCTAATAACATTTAAATCTTTCTGCGAAGACTACTCTCTTCACCAACTGGTCTACTACTCAGGCCACAAGTAGCACTTATTTCGAAGAATAAATGGGCGCATCCTATTTTATGTATATCGTAAATAAAACTCATACGAAACGCGTTTGTATTCACAGCACTAACAGTTAGCCATTATTGGTGAAGCTAATCGTTAAACCGATTTAAGTAAGTGTAAATATACCACTTTGAGTATATGTGGGAATAGTGCGGAGTCGTAACTAACGCAGTTAGCCCTTGACGTCTAATTAGCTGAAATATTTCCTGATGAAAAATTTCAATAATAGAACGTTTAACGGTCATATCTGAAATTCGAAACTCTATTGCCTTAACTAGCAATAACTTATCTCACCCGAGGCGGTAAATAAAAGGCTGTGCAACAGCCTGTGGCTAAAAACAAAGTGGGGTATTTCCAGCAACTAACTGAGCACAACAATACAACCAAAGCTGTGCCGAATTTCAGAGCATAAAAAAGGTTAAGCCAATCGCTGCAAAAGCCAAATTCAGCTAAGCCTTTTTTGACTTTGCACGTTCCACTTGCCTCGTAACGCATATGAAAATCCACGGCAGTGCAGCTGTGGCGAAACCCTGACTATTTCTCTTAATATCTCTTCGTAAGTGAGGTTAAACTTTTGTTTGTGGCCATTTTGAAGTTCAAGTGTATTTAACGCACTAGTTTTGTTGTTTTCTTTTTGATGTTCAATATATAATTACGAGTGTTCGTGCTATCCAATGACAAGCTTTCCAATCTCATTACGAAATGCTTCCTTGTCTATTTAGTGTACTCGCAACTCGTCTGTATGTGCACGTCAGTATGGGGGCCGAGTTTCGGTGTGCCGTGGCGTATGGGTGATGTAAATGTTGGATTACCTGCAGCTTTCGTGTACATATAACGGCAGATTGCCAAAACGTTCTTATGAAAAACACACACACTTCTAGACAAAATTTAACCGTTGAAGCATAGAAAATAAATATGAGGACTAGGTAAAAAAACAGGCGGCTGGGAAAATTATGCGGACGTAAAAACCAGTGATAATATAAGTATGCATATATAAACACATACGTAACATTAGATGTGGCAGGGGCATTTTTGTGAATAATGCTTTACAGTTCGTTTTTGCAAAACTTACCTTAGCTGACTGCATGTTAATTTGGCTAATAAGCTGGCATTAGTCGCATTCACCACAGTATTTAAGCACTGCAGATATTCAAATGTGATATTTGGAAAAAATGCTCACCACTTTTTTCTTTTACATATGAATTCAATTAGTTTACTCTCTGTTTATTTTTCAAATTTTCGCTGGAAACGAATTTTGTGTTTTTGGCAAACGCCCTCGTATTCATGTACCGGATACCGGGTACGTAAGCGCTAGTGGTGGTAGTAATGGCATGTGCGTGTGCGTTTTTGCCTTCATTACTTGAATTCATTAAAGCGTGTACATGGTGATAAGAAGTTCGTAAGGCCGCATGCACATTAAATAATGAAGTCAGTGAATTGTAAACGCTTTGCATGGGCAAAAATTGTAGGTAGGCGATTAACCAGAAATCAGCCGTCGCCTTTGAATTTACTTACAAAAGCGTTTAGTTAAATGCATATAGGTGTTTGTTAATGCGCCCACATGAAATAGATTACATGACGGTATACACAAATAATTCTGTTACAATTTCAGCTAGTTATGCCATATTTTTTACTAAAGAGGAGGCATGGTGTAATAATATATGGGGGACTTAACATTCCTTTAAGTATGCCATATTTTACAGAAGTCCCTTGCTATTGCTCAATTTCTAAATACCGACTATTCCAGCTTTCAGCAATTACTTGAAAAAAAAAACCTCCTTCAAATATAAATATTTAATGCTTTTTCGTTTTAGAGATGTTTTGTGCACAGAGGCCAAATTCAGAATTGTAATTTTGAAATTGAAAAGTAATACATTTGGGAGCAAAGTTTGTTTGATTTTGATTTCAGAGTATCCTTTCGAATACGCCAGATTTCATTGAAGTCTCCATTACTTCAAGCCGAGCCCACTAAAGTGTTCCTAATTACATCTGCAGTCCCTTTACCATAAACAATTACGAACCAATTAAATATGGCACCTCAAGTTAAGCCCTCCTTAGCGCATCCACTAACTCTACGATATTATCTGCAACATCTTCCGCTATATTACACATAATCTGGAACGATCACATTGACCACCACTTTCAGCACTTCAAGGGAATGAATACTCATGCAAATCTCCATTCGAATTCATTTAAATTTCGTCTAACGCAAACAGAATTAAATTTAACAAACAAAAGAGGGATAAAGCGGCAGCAGAACAGCAGAGCAGCCGGTAACGCAAGTGAAGGAATTTTTCAAAAACATTACGAACACTTCAAGGCGCAGCATCTCAACGCCTATCGGCGTCCAATCGGATGGCAACGAAAATTTGCAAACCACCAACATCTTCTTCATTGTTGCATTGCCGGCTGGAAATTGGGGCTGCAAAGCAGCAACCCCGCCAACGTCACGAGATCTGCGGCTAGTTGGGCAAAACCTCACAGAAATTTTTAATTCCATTTGAATTACTTTTCCGCTAGTTGAAGCTGTTGGAAGCTAGTGCATACGCCGAGCAAGGGACTTGGGCCACAGAATAGTGCAAGCGATGGATAAGGGAAGGGCAAAAGTGAAATGCGGACAAAGCGGGATGACAAAAAGCAAGCGACATGCAATAGAGCGTAAAATAAGTGCAAAGCATTTTTTCGCAAGTTTTCTTCAACGCATGACGCAGTTCTAACCATCAGAGGTGAGCAGAGAACACTCGAAGTGCAGACATTGCCTAGCGGCGGGCATGCGAGGCACGCAAATGCGAAATAATGGCGAAAAAATACGACAAAAGTTGGAATGTTGATGATGGCAGGAAAAACGCGGAGAAAAATTAGAAATGAATGCCGGAAAAAAACGGCGCAAAAAGCAAAGCAGTACAACAATTACAATAAGTGGAAAAAAATGCTAAATCGAAGAATAAACAAGTGAAACAAAGAAAATTTCACAGTAAAATCTCAACTACAAGCCCGCATTCCCGCACCCCACCCACAGCACACAAATGAAGTCCAGCAACTAAAATGAACACCAAGGTAGAGCCCGACGACAGCAACAACAATAACAGTAGGAGCTTGCCACATCAGCGGCAGCATTTCAAAAGTACCAGCAAACACAAGGGCTAAGGAAGGGCGCACTTCGTTCTACCCGAACCCTCCTTAGGTTGTATGCTCAGAATTGAATATTTGAAAATTCCTTTTTGATCTAATAAGCACTAGTAGAGTCATCTGGAAAGCATTTCTTGAGATGGTTTTGGATGTATGTATATACAACTCGATACCTTGAATACATTGAATATTGATAATGTCTTATATGTATATCTAATATTTTGGGGATTTCTTTGTACAGAATTAGTCACCTTATACCATAATGCAGTATCATTAAAGTCTAGTTTGAATCTATGCGTCGTGGCATCCAATAATTTCGATCAATACCTTCTACCTTTTGCTTGCTCGTTTTTTTTTTTAAATAATCGCCACAAAGAGTCAATGTACTCTTGTGCAGCAAAGTGTGCTCTGATTTAAAAAATGCAAAGAGCAGAAAAAGTAACAGCGAGAGAATCGCAAAGAAAATAAAAAATAGGCAGCTTCAATTGAACAGTTAAACTACCATTAATTGTGCCCTTTTCGAAATAGTGCCGTGCACCAGAAAATTACGAGCCACGAACTCAAGTAAGTAACAAAAAAGGAAATATTTCTCAGTAACAACAACAATTACAGCTCCACACTAAGGTCATTTGAACGAGTAAAATCGACGAACAAACACTGTGGAAAGAGGAAGGCAGCGACGCCATGAAATTTAAACAGTTCAGGGTGGCAGCTACGGTGCAGTAAATGGTCATGACTTGATTTGGGAATGAAATTTTTAACATTGCAGAAATGAAAAGAAAATACGAAAACAGTAAAAAGAGAATACAAGAAAACATTGAAACATTGAAAGTAGTTCAAGAAAAATTGTTAAGTAAATGTTGGTGAATTTCTGAAGTAGAAATCGAAGGAACAACTATGTAGAAGCTCATGGTGGTCAGTAATTTAGGCAAGACGATGAGATATAGCACGCAGATAAATTGATATGTATATTCGAGCTTCACGAAAATTTTAAAGACTGTAATTTTAAAATGTCTGATTTTCTGAGATAAGTAATTCAATACAGAGTTTGAAAGCAACTCAAAAATATTTAATTCAAAAAAGACAAAACTCAGCATTAACACACCAAGTGTATAAACCATCTCAATATACACTGGATTTAGTCTACAGATTTTCCTATTTTTAATATCCGTCTATACTACATGCCTTTAGTAGGTGAATATTATTCGACATAAAATGGCGAATTCTTTCAGCCAATTTTTCGACTGTCTGCCGCCAGTTTCTCTATGCTGCAATTGACCATTGGCTGTACTTAATGAATCACGCAATGTGCCATAATTTGTTAAGAAACAAAGTGTGGAGCGAAATGGCGAGGAAAGCAAATACTGCGTTTTCGCTCAATTTAAGAATGTGCAATGTAACCAGAAGCACTTTGTTCTTTACTTTCTCATTTTTCAATATTATTTTCTTGTTCTTCAATACTTTCACTGGAAACCCGCGCTCCACTGGCTAAGAACTCTATGGTACGCTCTACTCATTCTCTTGAATTGTTAGCAAGTTATATATTTCTGTTTTACGACTCTGGCATTGATTAATTACGTGTGAACTGTTCTCCGCCTCTCATTAACCGGGTGGAGAATGTATTGACTTCTATGAAAAGACGGTGGAGTTATGCTTTTAAGTTCGCAAGCACTTAGTTAAAGACAGATGTGGTTAGTTTTTAGAAAAGGGCAAAGAAATTCGATTCAAATAGGAAAAGTTTCGAATATTTCATTGAAACTTAAGATAACGCATTCATCAGGTGCGTAATGAATTCCATTAACATAAAGGATGATTTATTATACTCCTGACGGAATTGGCAAAAAAATTAAAAAGAAGAAGATAAAACAACTTTTCATAAAACATTTGCAATTTTTGCACTCTACATTCTCCCAATTTGAAGGAGAGTAGTCAGACACTAGCGTTTCAAGGGAAAATAGTGCGTGACATTGTAAGCTCAGGTGACATTTGCCTAACTTAAAGTATTGGCTTTGCTTTTTTACAAGTAAAATTTCCGACAACTCTTTGTATTCATCGGACGATGTGCTCTTCTTCGGCCCTTCGTTTTTGATTAAATATCGACTAAGAAAATCCAAGGATTCTTCAAGTAAAAAGCATCAATAAAGTTATTGGTAAGTGTCGTTGAACGGAAGGCACACACATTCTTCCTCTCACAATGCATTCACAAACCAAGTGATTTCTTTCAAATTTTTAATGAAGCGAGAGAAACATATTTCCGCAACTGCACGTAATTGCCATTAAATTCTTACCCATTATTATTTTCACAGCGAAATGAATGTCACCAAAAATTCAATCAGCACTTCACGCTTCATTCACGCCAAGGAAAGTTTGACTTACAACGAGGGCGCTGTATATTAAGCAACATTTTTCCGCTAATTGGAGTGAAGTTCCACAGCCGACTCAATGCCGAAGTTCAGAAAGTGAGGCAAGTGCAAGTTTTTCATAACTTTTAAAGTGGCGCGGGATCCATTATCTGACTTAAACGACAAAGACAAGTTACACGACTATAAAGCCAATCGATCACGACGCAGCCGCTCAATTAAGTAACACAATGATTGCGACAGCGACCCTCATAAAAATGAAAGCAAAACAACGTACAGTGTGGCCGGTGTCGACGCTTTTTCCTTGGTTTAGTTTCACACTTATTTGAACAAATTGTTACTTTCGAAAGTTAAGAGGCAAGTGCTAGGCAAGGGACCCAAGTTCGAGCGCTTCTTATCCGTATATACCCAACATTGATATCAAATAATGATATTAATTGAAATCGCTGTGAGATTCAAAGCAGCGACGATGCTTCAGAAAAATGCTCAACTTTTATAGTTACAGTGATTCAGGGTCTTTGTCGTCAATTATGAGCAATGGTATGGGTATAAAATTGCGGAAAGGTGCCAGGGTCCATAGAGGTGAAAAGGTATAGTCAAACTAATGGTGTTGAAAATAACCGTTATCCTAAAATTGGAATCCCCTTGAGCGGCATGTTGCACTGGTCACAAAAACATTTGTCTGGTGAGGAATTAATTTGGGGCTGAGTGCACATAGTGACCAACATGCGAAAAGTATAAAGCAAATCAACTAAAAAGCTCAAACAATTGGTGTCCAATGAGCGCAAAACCCTGCGACGAACTAACTCGAGCGTGAGCAAAACCAAACGCTTTTTCTCGCAGTCCCTTCGCATGGCCTATAACTGTTGAGCACGGCAGCTATTGCGAAAGGAAAACACTTCATAAAATAGCAACATCATCTCTGTCGTGTCAATATAACAAATTTTATTTGCTTTCGCCCTTGAGGCAGGTCCCTCTGCGCAATATGCTGCTTTTTGCGCCTAAGAGCCGTCTGTTTGTTTGTCCTTTGGTCTCTTATCTTGTGCCCTCTAATATTCTTAACTTAATTAAGAACTTGTTGTTATTGTGTTATGCATTAACAGTTATGGCACTTTCCATATTTCGAATTTCTAATAAATTTCCCGTTTACGCTTTTTTTTAATTTTTGTGATTATCCATAATAGGATTTTTTATGAGTTTGATTTTGTAAGCCAAATAAATGTAGGCAGTGCTGAACGAAGTAATGTTTATTATGTTTTAAGTTGATTAGTTGAAAAAGCAAACAACAGAAATGAAAAACAAACCGAAATCATTATCATGTTAAAAAGATAGAAAGCAAATAAAATGAGCATTATGTCAAAAAATGTAATCACTTAAAAGTTATAAAGCGAAAGTGAGCCGATTGTGAACTGATGCGAAACATTACTGAATTGGAACATCTTATACGTTTAGGTTTCTAGATTGAAATCGAAATTGATTGCTATGCGAGGGAATATTATCGTGGGGAAGATATTCCACACTTCAATCCATCATTATTCCAAACTTAAGTCTAACCCTAATTGGCCCTACCCTAGCCTAGTCTAGCCCTAGCCCTAATTAGTATTACATAGTTCATTGTTACTATAACTTTTATTTTTTTTAATTCTGAAACGCTGAGCTGAATCCACTATGTATAACTGTTACTCATTCGCAACGACGATCTGCAATAAATATATGGCTGTTAAAAATTAAAAGAAGTTCCATTTGTAAGCTTTTGGCATTGTACGCTATGAATTACTGAATTATTGAATAACGTCAAAATGTTTTCGAAAAATTACATAACTTTTTTTTTTCATGTAATAACTCGAGAATACCCCTAATTGCTTTAGACACTAGAAAAAAGAGCAAGAACGAATTGGAGACAACATGTGGAATAAATGAAGGTGAGTACAGAAAATTCGGGTGAAATGCTTCCTGATTATTACTTTCCGTTCCGAGCAGCCATTCTGTGCAAGTGTATGTATGTATGTACGCGTGTGTGAACTTGTAAAAATATATATGAAAAAATAGTTAAAATAAAAAGTACAACAAAAAGTGTGGCATCAATCTGAAACCGCAAAAAGAAAAATGTTATTACAATTTATGCGAAAGCATAAAGCTGGTTGCTAGTTGTTATTGGTGGCTAAATTGTTGCTATATTCTTTTTTATGCGTGTATGTGACGCTCTTTCGACTTGTATATTATTACTAATGTTTGCAGTTTTCTACTGCCTTTTTTTTGCCAGCACTTTTACTCACATGCTGTTACCCCATTATAATGCTGATGTTGTTGTAGCAATTTGTGGATGCATTAGCTGCTTTTTCGCTTGTCGCTTCTGATTTACTTGAATGGCGCCACCAACATTTTATTACCAGTGTTCATAAAGGCTCTGAAGGGGGATTTCAGGTGTGAACAACCGAAACACAAAGCTTGCTGGTGTGTACACATACCGACGGGAGGGGTGGTGCGTACGGAACTTGAACCTTGTGTGTGTATGTATGTGCATAAAACCCACTTAATTCAGAAAATGAATATGATATTGCATTTTTACGAAAATATTAAATTTTTCCTCTTATAAAAATTAAAATACATAACACATTTTCGAGCAACATTTTTGAACGTCGTAGTGGACAATCAGGGGTTTTATTTAAACTAAACTTGGCGAGAAAACCTGTTCCGCCTCAGTGTTTGTATTTCCATAGTTTTTTATGCTCCCTTTGCTTGTAAAATATCCTCTGATGTGCACGAACAACAATATAACCCCCCATCTATATACATATGGTATACTGACGGACACGGAACGCTCTGTGGCTACCAGCAGTAAAAGGGAGCGGTCTCAAAACGCAGGGGTGACCAACGCAGCTGGTGAACTTAGTGGGGTTCTAGTAGCTGGTCTGCCACCGCGGACTTCAGCAATCTTGCTAATGTTTTTATTGTTATTGTTATTGCCGAGGCTGCCACCACGACGACGTCTAAATGCCAAATATTAGAATGCCAATACGAGGGGGATAACAGATGTACGAGAAGAGGCGAAAATAATATTTTACCAAAAAGAAAGTATGTGAAATGCAAACACACTCGCTGCTGTGCTGCACAGCGAACGCAGCAAAATAAAATGTGGCAACATATTATTATCGCTTGTTGGCAACGCATAAATCATTTGCTTGTAAAACGCGCTGAAATTCGGTCGCAGGCGGCAGCTTCAGCTGTGTGCAACGACAAGCGACTAAGTCCTGTGCACGATACCGATTTCAACAACGCCAACAACAACCATGCACACTTTAACAACAGCAACAATTTTTATGCACAGCATGTGGCAATAGCGAAATAGGGCGTCTGGTGAAATTTAGTTGGCCGCTGAGTTGCGGCATTAAAGGCTCTACTGAAGATATGCCTTATTTACAATTGGAACGCCGGCCTACATATATATTGCATAACCGAAATTCGTGGCTAATATCTACATATATATATTTGGTTTTGAAATTTGCCACTCTTTCTCCTTATTACTGTTAAATAAAAACATATATTTGGCGGCAATTCTGTGGTAGCAAATAGCTGAAATTGTCCATTTCATAGAATCCCTGAAAAGTTCCGATCATGCTAGAAGTATGCGGAACTCCACCATTGATAAGATCAAAGAACTATTGGAATACAGACAGCAATTGGAAAGATGTATGAAATATTTTGAAGAAATTTTTGTGAAAATGGTTTCTTCTGTTTGAATTGGCAATCTAATTTCAAAGCAATTGGTGCAGTAAGTTCAGTATTACCATGTTATCACTTATGCCTCTCGAAGGTCCACCTACCTACTTCTCTCCCTACTATTTTAACATCAGTCCATTGGATAGTCAACAGATACTTTACCTTAAAAAATGCATGCGACTTTGGGCTTTTCTGTAATGCTTTAATAAAACTAAAATTCTGCTAAACAAAACAAAATAACTACAAAATGTTATGTAATTCCACGTAACCATTTTTCTGCAAATTTTTTTCGCCAATACATGAAATGCATTTGAAATCGAAAGTTGCGCTAAAGGTTAATGCCGATATATATAGACATTAACAGCTCTAAGGTAGGAAATAATGCTAAAAGGAAAAGGATTTTTATTACTAATTAAATGCGAACGAGTCCCAGAGCCCTACATACCACTGGATCGGCCTTCTTCCAGCATTGATGGAACCACCATGCTTTGTGGCACAACGTGTCACCTTCTGGATGCTCACACCCTCTTGCCATATTTATCAGTTTGTCGCGCACGGTACCCGGAACGGTATTATAGAGGGTTTCTAGATGAACATCACCGTTATCGTCCACTACATCGATTTCATGGAACAAGCAATTCATATAGCACTTGAGCGCCTCGTCTTCGTGTATTTGGCCATCACTGAATTCCTTAATAGCCTCTAGAAGAGAGAGGGGCGATGAACATTTGAATGTAAATTCAATTGGGTTATCACACCTAAGCAGTATTTGATTGATTGTTGAGATTGATTATTCACATCTGAATTAAACACTAGATGACTTACCACAATTCTTCTCCGAGAAAATAAAAATTTTGTTAGTTGACACATCCTAAAACTAAATTCAATGGAGTAATTTCCGGTTTTTTACACTCCATCAGAGCGTTGCATTCCTCGTTTTTTACAGCGAGTATTTACGGAACACTACTTATTTCCGTGGAACTCCCGTTATGGAACCTTTTAGTTGCAGTTCGGTTCTCGCTCAAGCCGTTCACGTGGATTAAAAAAATGTTCGCTGTCATTTCATTTCCTTCTTAGTTACATTTCACTTCTTACTACCGACTATACTATATATATGACTTAAATGAAGTATTAAATGTAGCAACGAGATATACCACAATACATATTTTTTTCTAATTGGGGAAATCGGTCCTGGTTACAGTTTGGAAAGTTCTAAAATTTACTGTTTATTTATTCGTAATTTGTTATTGTCAGAAAACATTTCAATTACTTTTTTAGCTTATGCTGAAATTGGGGACAATTTACAAAAACCTGAATATTTTATTACCTTTTGCATATTTGAGTTTATATAAAGCTTTAGCTTTGCTATATGCGTATGACACTATTTATTCGTATTAACTCACCTTCTGTGACCCCAGTTTTTTCAACGCATATGTCGTGGAATATTTTGGCCATTTTTAGGACGGCTGGTGGTGGCCACTATAAAATATATAAATCAGTGAGACGAATTTTTCCATTCAAAATAAATGTTTAAAGCAACAACTACTACAACAACCTCAACTACTAAAAAGAACAAGTAAACTTTCCAATAAAAAACGAATTGAATGAAAAGAATTATAATTGCAAACAAATTTTCGAATCAAATGTTTTTCAAATGTTTTATATTTCTTACTTTGTCATCACGTCGCGGTTCCTGTGCCTGTACGTGCATCAGAGTCAGCGATGATGACAGGGCGACAATTAAAAATGCGTTGAACGCTTGGCAGCGCCAAATGCCAGTCAAAACCATTTCAGTTCCGTTTCCGTTTGAGGTTTTCTCGTCAAGTTTTGAAAACGTTCTGCTCTTCAAGCTTCTGTCCGCTCTGGCTATTTGTGAATCACGGTTTGGGTTTGTTATTGTTGGATTTCATGTTTCGTTACATTGTTTTGAATGTTGTTGTTCCGATGAATGAAAGAAAGAAAATTTCAAAAATTCGATTTTTTCTCTTTTTAATTCTAAACACGCTAAAATGTGAAGGATATAAAATGCAAATAAAATAATAAATCGCACTGCTAGCAATGCGCCAAAAATAGCGGCGTCAGTTGTTCTTCACAAGGATTCCTATTTTTTCGATGACATCTCTAAGAGCACTTGGCCTTAGAGATCCTTGACCTTTCTGTTATTTTTTAGGGTTCTCACAGTCAATTGAGAACATAGAAATATGGAAATAGAATCCTTGTCTTCTCAAAGAAATAAACTTTGCCCTCCCATGCTCGGGTATTTACGTTCTCAGCACTTTTACAGTTATGTCCTGCTTTCTTTGCATACATTATTCCGTTGTTTCTGACCGGAAATGAAAATATTACAGAATGCACAAACGTTCGATGCGAAACTGCTGACAATTATCGCACATGAGCAGCCGCCGAAAAGGCCACACACCTTCTCCTCTCACCCCGACACCCCCTCTCAATGCGCAATGGCTTTTGTTGTTCAGCTAAAACCAAATATTACCGGAAATTTAAATAGAAATCAACAACAGAAGTAATTATTTTATTTCCTATTTCAAAAAAATACATAATATACAAGCAAAGGACAAAGGCTGCGTCAAATGTTTCACATTTATGTTGTGGTAATTGCAGTAGAACTAACATTAGCCGCGAAAGCAAAGCACCCCAACAATATGGCACTGGCAATGTCAATCACTTTCAAGCGAAATCCAAAATAGCAAAAACACTGAAATGAACGAACTGTTTGAACTATTTGAACACGGTAATAATTAAACAAAAATATTTTTTAAAGTCCTGCCACAAAACAAAAAAAAAAATCTCAAATTACTCTAAAACAACAAACAGTTAAATAAATTCGAAATTGTTTCGACTTGCTAAGTGCTTCTCTCACCGTTCACAACCACAAACAGAATTGAATTTTTTATACTGCGGTTGTCACTTTTATATAGGCCTCGCTTTCGTGCGCGCTCGTACATATGTGTAGTAATGTTTGATTTGCATGCGCATTAAATTCAGCACATCTATATTTGCTTAGCTACGAAAATTGACTGTTTACATGGGAATCCATTTATTTGTGCGCCTTTTGTTTATATTTCACATATTTCTCTACAGAAAAATGCACTTTTGCTTTGCATTTTGAAGCTTTTGTTCTGTAGCATTGCATGCAGCTTTTAAGCGCTGGCCAGCAAAACATGTAATTTATCTGACTCTTCTATGGTTTTACACTCCTGTTGATTAAACATTATTTATAATACATACCCGAGTTATTTCGTATTAGATCATTTTGAAGATCTTGTGCAAGCGACAAAAATCTCAGCGATTAACCAACTAGTCTATCAATCACACTAGGAGACCAATCATCCATCGTATCTGCATATATTTATACATACAGCTGCAAGAAATTAAGTAGCAGTGTCCCTTGTATGCAGTGCCACTTTCGTTATAGTTTACCTCTCATTATTGAAGCCGATTTCATTTTAAGCTACCATTCTAGTCTATTACCTACTTCTATGTAAACTTTAAGACCTTTAACTTTTGCAATGGATTTTCTGATTTTCTGTAGTCGACGCTTTTTAATTAAGAGACATTTCATGATAATAGAAATGAGATTAATTTCGTCAATTGAATCCTATTGAAAAACTATGCACAGACCTTAAAGACTCAATGCAGAAAACCGATCAAAAATTTTTAGCAAACCTTCCCTCGAAGTGTCATTTCTCTGTGTCTCATTTGAATTAAAATACAATTTCACTGCTATTTATCTGCTAGTAGCGATTTCGATATGAAGTAAGATTACCTCAAATCAATTTCTTATCTTTCATCGTAGCGAAAACTATGCTCAAGAGTTTGTTATATACATTAAAATTAATTTTAATAAAGTGCCGAACAAATGCATCTTGATTGAAGAAGTAAATAGTTTACTTTATGTTACAGAACCTGGTCAATGGCAAAAGAAATAAAGTTATTTGCAGAGACAACTTGGCTTCAAAAAATGGTTAGTAATGTATTATTATGCAAAAAAGTCATTATGAAATTTACAATCGCTTTATAGTGTCTAATAAGGCTTCTTTGCTTTCAAGATAAGGTTTTTATAGTCTCGCAACATGTTGCTACAGAGTGTATTAGTTTTGTTCACCTAACGGTTGTTTGTAACACCTGAAACTAATCGAGTTAGATATAGACATACATATATATATATAAATGATCAGCTCACAGCACCTGTGGGCAAAAACTTTTGTAAAAGAGGGCATGACCCCGCCCCCAATAGATTTAATATATATATCTAGGAAATCGTTAAAGCTATATCAATCAAACTTGCTCCAACATTTAGCATTTCTAGCATTTCCTCATATACTGAGAAAATGAGGGATTTGGCAGATGAGATTACATTTGCATTCTTATGTCACGTTGTGAAAATGAATCAAATCGGATAAAAACCACGCCTACTTCTCGTGTAACACAATTTTAAGTTTCATTTGATAATTTCACTTTAAAGTAGATAAATCGAGAATCAATTAAGATATTAGAATAAATATATTCACGAATAGTACGTTCAAGATATGCCATCTCAAGCGTAAAAATAGTTGAAATCGCATTATAACTTTTCAAGTCACTAGGTACCCAATATTAACACCTCAGTGCCTCTGTCTGACTTTTTATCGAAAATATTGGTAAATCTGTAAGATATCGAAATGAAATTGGAGAAAATGATAATAGCGTGCTCTGGTATCAAAAATGGGGAAAATCGGAAAAATACTTCTCCTAGCCCCCATATACCTAACATACGGATTTTCAACCTGTGGGTAGACTTTATACCATATATTTCGGTAAATATGTAAGATATCTTAGCAAAATTAAGTGAACGTATAATATTGGATATACAATAGTTTACTGCCGAAAATTTGTGAAATCGGTCTGCGAATTATTCCACCTCCCATATACCACATATAATGATTTTCGCTATTCTAGCAGACTCTATGCGGATTATGTCGATCACTGTGTGAGTTAGGTTCACAAAATACACAAAACATGTTCCCTAATATATTTGAATAGTGAAAGGTGTTAATGTGATCAGTGCAGATCTTCCTCTATCCAAAAACGCCGGATATAAGAATTCCCGACTTTCCATCTGACCTTAAACCTTTTATGTTTATGTTGGTCAATATGTCTGATAATTTAATGAAATTAAGTGTATATGTTTTCTTAAACACAATGTGATTTCGCGCTAAATATGACAGAAATCAGTCTAGACCATGGTCTAAGCCCTTATTCCTAATGTAATGATTAGCTTTTCTCTGGTTGACTTTTCCTTCATATAGCTAGTATATTCATTAAACCACTTTGGCTGAGTTTATATCGCATATATCACCTTTGAGTTAATTTGATAGATTTTAATATAAATATCTCTCACACGAAGCAAAATATAACAATGAAAGTACATGAGTCTATGGTCCGTAATATAAGTTAATAAGATACTAAATATGATTGCAATCCATTGACAATTTCTTCGAATAATGAATGTTGAATTCTTCCGCTACATTTTTTAATATAAAGTTATGACAGCATCTGAAAGTATTTCCCCTCCTTTGATAATTGCAAATTGCGAGAGTATAAAATGTTCGGTTACACCCGAACTTAGCCCTTTCTTACTTTTTAAAATTAGTTTTAAGCCATAACTTGTGCGGATTGCATTGCCACACACTATTGGTAGGGTATTTAATAATTAAGCTATTAAAAACAAATGAATGCGTTTGTAAATGCTTGTCATCAACTGACTGACGGCGACACGACAGTGGGTGGGGACACCATTAATAACTGCATTCACATTCACTACGGGTTCGGCTGAAAACACATATTAAGAGAAACAGTACCGAATGGAAACACACACATCCACACATATATCAGATTCGTATATCTGTAGCAATGGGCGGGAAATTGGCAAATCTAACATGAATTAAACGTATGTTATTGAGTGGGCGTGCAAGCAACCACGAGCCGAGCCGGCAATTGAAATTTCAATACCATGCTTTTGCTGGCTTTTTATGCACAGAGCAAACAACTTGTATTGCGGTTTTAATTATTTAGTGGGAGTCAGTGACAGCATGAACCAAAGCAAAAGAGCAAAGCACAGCAGCCAAAAGTAATGCATACGATTAAGCGAGTATGGTATTGCTGACTATTTCGCGCCGATTTCAACACATCAAGATGCCTAATAAGCAACAAATCGATTGCGATAAAATTACTGTGTGTCAACCCTATTCAAATGCTTACAAACACATATAGCCACATGATATAGCATGAAGGCAATGTATCCAATTCTAAGTAAAATTAATGTCAGCTGAGTAGCAATGCTGAAATCCGTCAAATAAGGGGTGCGTCAGCATTTTTGTCGATATGTAAACAATCAATAAATATCACATTTACTAACTGCTTGTGTTGGTAGACATGTTTTAGGAAAGACAGTTCTGTACAATTTTAACCATAAATTGAAAGTGGTCGTTTAGCTATGTTAACTCAACTCAATGCTTTTGACCGAAAATCCACTCAGAATCCAATAAACTGACCACCAAAGCCTCCATATTTGAACTCCTGCACATCTTCTTATGCAGCTCTATAGAAAGCAAAATGCGCACAAGAAATGCTCTGGTCAATAACTAGCTTAAAAGAAAAATTCCAGCTGAATTCATCGATCTACTGTCCGATATTATCAAAAAAAATTGGAAGACGCTTCAAGAGGCGGTCACCTGATTATTTTTTTTTAATAAAAGAAATGTTTCGAATAAATTATAAAGAACCGAATTCTATAAAAAAATAGCTACATTTTTAAAGGCACCTATTTTTCTCAAAGTTATTCAATGTTCGCATATCAACATAAAGATAAAGTTGGTGAACCCTGTAAAATATACCAATATATAATAAGATAGTCGTGTTTTGAAATACTCCGAAATTCAAGGCAATATACTCGTATACTCGGTTAAAGTATATAGCCAAGCAACCAGTGCTAAAATAATACGAAGTAGTGATAACATTATAATTTACTTTCATAAGAAATTTCTATTTCATTGATTACAAATTATATTGATTTTATTGGCCATACAATAGATTCCAATGCTGGGTATTTTTGTCAGTGGTAGCGTCGTATCATATTAGGCACCAACCAAGTTCAGCAGTTCGGTGACGATTTGCCACCGTCAAGTGTATCAACTCATTAGAGAGATACACTGACTATTACCCATTCAATTGGAGTAAATATTTGTAGTTTGCTGCATTTTTTAGATGTAGCTCGGTGTTGTGAAAGTCACTTAATTATATGGCTTGCACCATGGCTGTTGCAGCCGCTGCAGCATTGCCAATTCCGCTGCCAATCGCTAACTGTGAATAATCACTGACACTGATGCCTGCCATCGATGCGTTAAATTAACCACTATTATGCATACACATTTGCTTCTATATAGCTACACACAGGTATACAACGCATCCCTCGATGTGCATCCCTATGTGTAATTACATATCACATATCCGTAAAACATTTTGCATTTGCGAATTGCAATTCCCCGCTTGCAATTTCCAACTCACTGACACCAGCTAAACGGCGTCAGCACCTGATAATGCCATTGTGTACACTGATAATGAATACATTGACGCCATTTTTCAATCACACAATTATCAAGCCATATTAGCCCATACATGTGTAGTATGGTAACATTTAATGTATGTGTGGTAGAAACAGTGCTTATGGTGCGCCCAGAAGCTAGAGGTGCTAGAGATAGAGGTAGAAGGTAGAGGTGCAGCAGCTTCCTGCTGTTACAAAATATAATTAAACAACAATATAATATTTTGATTAAGTGATATATTAATATGTAATTCAAAATAAAAAATTTAACTCTGATGTATTCAAAACATCTTTCGTTCTTCATCAAACTTTCGACCATCGGCTTTATATTAAATATTTGTGTGAAATAGATGCATACTGACTGTATACAATTTTCGGGTCAAAAGCATAAGGTAACATTGAGTAGCATAAAGAAAACTCCTTTATTTTTGAAATGTTCGTCAAAGCTATATTATAAAATCAATAAAAATCAAAAAGCTACGCACATTTATACACACATATACAGGTTGGATAAATTGTAATATATCAAATGGATGTCCTAGAACAGAGCAGGATTTCAAACCTTGAGTAACTCATATTTAAATCAAGAAATAATGCTGGAAGTTGAATTAAAATTAAACTTTAAATTGGTTTGACCAATAATTTTTCCAATGTTTAGTTACCTTTGGATCTGACTCCTTCCAGCAGCGATGCAACCAAAATGCGCGTTCACACTTATTATCGCCCTTGGGATACAAACACTTCTTGCCCATATGTAAAGCTATATCGTGCATTGATTGCGGTAAACTGTCCAGTATCTTCTCCAAATGCACTTCGCCGTCCTCATGCAAAACATCCGTTTCTTCAAACACACAATACATGTAACACTTCAACAGCTCGTCCTCGTGTACATCGCCATCGCTGAACTCCTTTATGGCCTCTGAGCAAAAATAAAAAACATAGAAGGGAACGAAATGATTCTAATGCTACAATAGTTATACACCTTTAACTGCCATTACAATATCTTTCAAATAATTTTAATAAAGTAGGCAAGGAAAACAGCAATTTGTTGTCATAAATACCTTCTGTTACTCCCGTCTTCGAAACGCAGGAGTCGTGAACAGGCCGTAGTGCCTTCAGCAGCTCCGGAGGGGGATACTATTTAGAACAATATAATTGCATATATTAAATACTCTTACCAAGCATAATTTCAACTTACGGTTTCATCACGTCTCAGCTCCTTTTGTGCCCAAATAACGGTCGTCAAAAAACCGAACCACAACAGTGTACCCAAGATAGACTTTATTGAGTACATTTTTTACCTACTTAAGGTCTAATTAATAGAGATAGTATTCCTTCAAGACAATCACTCACAACAAGTGCAATATCTGAGAATGTCTCGAAATCAGTTTCTTACTTCGTTTATATATACTTTGTGAAAGATTTAAGTATACAATTTGTAATGTCTTTGAGGTGTCAAACATGTCGAAATGACATAGGAACATTGTATTACATTTCAAATCATATCTCAGGTGATAATGAATATGACGTATTAATTACACCCATATCATATGGATTAATTTAAATGTTTGTATGTTTATATTTCACCAGCGCAGTTGGTGCATTGGCTGTATTTTACTGTTATAATTATTGTTTGTCTTTTCTTAAATTGCTTAAGTTGCACTAAAACTTGAGAGAGATGTACCTTTTTGGCAAATATATTTCGTAAGGAAAGAATATTTTTCCATAGTTCGACTTTACAAAACCGAATCATCAAATGAGAAATTAGAAAACTACACTTGCTATAGTTTTTTGTTTCAAAATATAACTTTTCCATTAGGTATGTGCCACTTTTTAAAATCACGAAGACTTGCTTAATTATAGCTTGCCTCTCCTAAAGGTGTTTTCCTCTGAGTGCCTTTTGTTAATTAAATAATAATTATAGAGTGTTCGAAATCAAACACTAGGAGGTCGTTATAAATACTTCGTCCCAAACGGCAGATTCGTGTGAAAAGGTAAGCAACTAGCAAGACGCAATTATAAGTGCAAACCTCTCCTTCCGACTCACAATGGCGTCAATATGTAATTAGCACGGCAAGTGCCAATTTGTCAATCGAGAATTTCGCGTGGTCTTGGAGCACTAAGCACACAGGCGGAGTAGCATTATGCCGTGACTCTTAAATCAAAACAACAGCAATCACGGCTACATATTTATGTAAGATATACTATGTATATATTCGTGGGCCATTGGCAACATGTGGACGTAAAACACAAATGAAAGCAGTGGATAGAGGTATTTAAACATTAACCAGGATTTAGATATCCGGTATGATTTTCCAGTTCTGTGTGGTCTTCATAATACACGATCATTAATAAAAGTTATTTTCATTGAAAGTTATTGACCATGACAATATTTAGTAAAATATTAATACTCTTTGAATGAAAGATGGACCCAGTTATAGACTAATTTGTTTCCATTTTCCATTTTCATTTTCGGAATATATTCTAATGACACGATTTGCAAATTTAGTTGCGATAACTGATACAACATGCTGAAAGTGATATGTCAGAGCTGAAAATCTATGTATTCCTAGTGGTAATAGGGTGGAGCGCGTTATCAAAGGACCGTAATATTTTAACATTAAGATACGCGAATTATATATTTTATTTTTATTTGTTCATGTAGGGGACAAATATCTTTAGTTTACCGTATGTTTATTGACGATAAATCATTTGAACCCCTATTAATGGATACCAACTTAACTACTCTGATGTCATTGTAATTAATTGCAGTGTGGCAGCCAACTTCAATAAACTTTTATTCATTTAAGCGAGAGAAATGAATGCGCCAAATGTGAACAACTTGTAATCCTTAAAATTATAGTAGTGAACTGCTTATTAGTAAAGTATGTAATGGCTGTATATAACTAACGAAATTTTCTTAAAAATTATTTCTACAACATCAAGAAGTTATTCGTATATTACGTATTATTATATAATACACAACGGCCTAAAGTAATAGCGCTCCCAAATATCAACTTAGGAGCCAATAATTTCATCTTTCTAATCCACCTTTTTACTCTCAAAATTAAAATGCATAACGCAGGAATAAAGATTAAAAATTTTCTGACGTTTCGTATATACTTACTAGTATATTCGATAGATACCAAGATCTTATTTTGAGTTTTTCCCGCATTGCTGCATGTCGCCTCAAACAGCAAACAGCTGAAACCCAGTTTTTTCAGAGACAACCATAATGTCATATTTTAGGGAATTCAATCGCAGGAATTTTAAGGAAATATGTTTATCATATGAAGCATAATTAAAATTAATCCAAACTGGCGGCAAACATAGCATATATTTTGTTCACACTTCGGAGGGTTTGTAATATTCCGAATATTGGAGTCGGATGACTTGCAGCTAGTTTCCAAAACCTTTTTTTTAAATTAAGAGAACCCCTTAAGAGACCCCTTACTCTAATGAATATATAAATCAAAATTTAAAATAGTTGCTACTTCACACTACAACGCTTTACTTCTGTACATAGAATTGATTCCAAATATGTAAGGAAACCATTGTAAATAAGAGATAATTTAATGTACTCCGTTGCCTGAATAAATATTGTGCACAAAATAGAATAATTCATAAGCCTTTTATCTGCTGGTATACTACGGTAATTTAAATTTTTTGTCGCTAAGTAACGATATGCCGTTTACATAAAACATTTGCTGGTTATGGAATTTTAAGTGGAACTTTAATTAATTTTGTTTAGCAACTTTTGAGGGCGTACTCAAAAAATAAAAAAGAGCACTGCAACTCTGTCCCAGTACCTGCTTGGCATCATCCGCCCCGCACTAATTACCCACCTACATGCAGATGAAAACAGATGCAGATGACTCACAAACAACACAAAGCGAGCGAAAAATAAACATTTTCATTTGCCATCATGAATATTTTAATTTCAGCAGGAGAAATAGCAGAGAAAATGCGTAAGAAAGCAACGCAGAGAGGATGACTTACGACTACATTGAATCAAGCCACAAAAAGTACCGTAATTGAATTTGAATAAATTATATACTTAACCACACAAGGCCGACGGACTTATTTCTTTTCGGCTAGCCAACATTCATAAAGGCAGCCTCTGGCATTCCAAAACATTTAAATAGTTAAGTGAAATGCCCAAATGGTATTGAATAAATATTATTATTACTTAACAGTTTGACAATATGTATGTATGTGTAGCGCTAAAGTTGAGCTACTGAGGTGTCTATGAATTATGTTTGCATATATAATATTTATATGAGGTATTGCCGGATATGTCGTTATCGCATTGGCTCTGGCTTGAGTGCCACGTTTCACCCGAACTACTTAATACAACAAATCATTTAAGTTTGGAATATCTTCAAAAAACAGGGCACACTGAAATTGTACTGAGGGAAACATAACGGTTATATTTGTGCAAATGGTTAAAGATAAGGTTAGCCAAAAGCCAGATATTTTTAATAGAATATTACACCCAATCACATATATACATATTTTTTTTTAAGTTTCAACTCCTTATATATATCTTTTAGAGTTCTTTCACAATTATGAGAGTCCCCCGGTGCTAGTTTTTTATAAGAAGAGAGAGACGTCAACCATCACAGATAGATTGATTTCTGAGACATATTTTTGATTTTTCTGGGTCGTAAGATTCATATAATTATTTGTGTTAAATAAAGAATACTAAACAGTCAGGATATTGGATACTTCTTTTTCAAAGTTCAATCTATGCTTGTAAAACCCTTTAAGTTTCTATTTGGGAATAAGAAAAAGTCACATGGAACCATTTCTGGCGAATATAGAGCCTGGGATATCGTTACAGTATTGGTTTTGGTCAAGAATTCACGGTCAAGCAAAGAAGTGTGAGCAAAAGTGGGCAAAAGCCTTGAATTGTTTTTTCGCAAATCCGTGCGTTTTTTTTTTGCAGATTGCTTCACGCAAATGGCGTTGTACTTGTAGGTAGTACGTACTCCTTATTGACCGTTTCACCTTGAGGCAAGAATTCATGATGCACTATGCCAATAAAGTCGAAGAACACTCCGTTATTTTTTGAACACACCACGTATATTTTATAAAAAATATATATATTATGTCCCATGCAATTCCGAATATCACTGTAGTTCAAGTACGGCTTACACGAACAGTGTCTCCCAAATGGTTGTGAAGAGAAACGTATTTCGAAGGTTTGGTGAACATAGCATGTAATGAATTTTTCCAACCATTCAACACTAACTATTCAAATTTGTCGTCTACGCCCTCTGCGTCCCAATACCAGCTAGGCGTTGGCAATACAACTTTAATGGTGCAGCAGTTAATTGTTGTTGCTGTTTACTTGCTAGGAGCTATTTATGAGCGATAACCAAGTCAGGAATTGTTTGTTTGAATCGCATTGCACAGCGCAGACATCTATGTATGTATGTATATAGATTTCTAGCTCTGGCGCTCATATATTACGCAGGCAACTATAAGGGTAAAACTCATCAGTCACTAGTAGTCAAATTTTGATGTTTTTGAAGTGTAGGCCTGGCACGCTACGAGCATTATTATCATTACTGATGTCGACTTGATATTCGTCGATGGTTTTCCATCTCCACCAAATCAACATAACCGTCGACCACTATGACCTCTGCCGTCTGTTGCGGAATGTGAATTGTTCATACAGCATTCGCCGACATGAAAAATTACACATGTAAATTGCAAATACTGCAAGGGAGAGTGGATTCGTATGCACCTAAACGAGCGATGTCCGGTTGTCGGCCGCCTGAGCGATACTGTTATTGCCGGCTGTTGCTCGCAGCTTATTTTGGCTGGCTACTTGCAACTCCAGTTTACACTCAACGCACTTGCCGCTGCCGTTATTGTCATTACCCGTGATATAATGCTTGGTTTGGTCCAGTATAGGCGAATCTTCTGGAACTGTTAATATGACCACAAAACATACCATTCGTTGCTGTAAAGCAAGTACAGCCGTTGACGTACCTGTGTGTTGGCAACTCGGACTGAGTACTGAGCTTTTTGACAGAGGTTGTCAAAAATTTGTTCTCAACACCAAACGGACACCTTGGCCATTTAAGCGCCGGTCGTTGCCACACATACATTACAGTCTTTTCGTTGGACTAGTGTTGACTGCATTTGCTCATTTGAATGCCAAATGGAATTTTCCATGTTAGACTTAATGCAAAATGGGAATAGCAAAATTTTACTAAGCAATGGAGTATGAAGTCGGTACAACACTGCTCACATTCGCACATATATACGAACATGTATTATGCCGATATACATTTTTACTGCAAACTATTATAAAACATCAATGGAAACGGTCCATCGCATTTCGTACTTAAAGGTTGTGTCTGGGTTAAGGATATTTTATAATCAAAAAACTTTGTGTTGCTTTCTAAATTAAAAAAGCAGACCTTACCGCCACCAACTCGCTATATGATGCTTTTTGTTATCTCTTGCGGGCTAAACCCGTTAATCAGATTCTATATGTAAGGGCGTTCATGCTATGGAAATTGGGAGTAAGTAAGTAACGCTTAGTAATTGATGACCTGACCTTTGTTGCGTCAAATTTTTGAAAACTTTCAGTGTAATTCTCATGACAAGATTACAATCCGATCTGGCCAATTTAGAATATTATCAAAGAATATATACACAGCCAAATACTTACAATGAAATGTCGCCTAGTGGAAATTAAAAAATTTTGTTGTGCCGAAACAAAAGTGTCATCGTATTGGTATATAATGTTTGGTGTATTGTATAAATGAATATCGTAGAACTTATTTTTATTTTAATTGCCGCTTTTTATCAGTGTTACCAAATCCTTCGATTATAATAAAAATTATTTGCAAATTGTCTTTCAAATTAACTTTTAAATATCTCACGCTATTGGCCAGGACTGTAAGTGGTCATTTAGTTTCTAGCGGCTTTTCAGTTATTTATTACGAAGTGCATATTTTCTTTGATGGCAACCCTGCTCTATATCCTATACCGATAGCTGCACACCTTTCGCCAATGTTTTGTTACGTTGTTCGGAACACAATACTCCGATAATATTGGGTTGTTCGGAAAGTCATTTCGTTTTTTCCCGCCAGAGGACTTAATTACGTTTTTTCGAAACTAACTTCACACTTAAGCCCCATAACCATTATATGTCATGAGAGCTGATATTGCAAGGCTTGTGTGTGAAAAAGTTCTATTAATTCTACCCAGTAGTTTTTGGTTGGTGCCTTTTTAAATATGGAGAGCAATAAGCAGCATTTTCGTCATATTTTACTTTTTAACTTCAGAAAAGGTAAAAATGCTGTCCAAGCGAGAAAAAAATTGACGGATGTGTATGGAGAAGGCGTGTTAACAGTACGCCAGTGCCAGAACTGGTTTGCAAAATTTCGATCCGGCAATTTTGATGTCGAAGATGCACCACGGTCTGGAAGGCCGGTCGAAGCTGACAAAGATGCGATAAAGGCATTAGTTGATGCAAATCGGCGAATCACCACACGAGAGATCTGTGAGAGGTTAAATTTGTCGAATTCAACTGTTTATGGCCATTTGAAAGGCATGGACTTAACCTCGAAGCTCAAAAAAAACGAATTGACTTTCCGAACAACCCAATAAAAACGTACACACCCTAGTTCGCCGAGAATGATGCTCTGTCAATACCAAAAATTGCCGGCCATTCATTTCAAGTGCATTTCAATATTATCGCGTACTTTTAAACACCCTTCAAAGCCATCAATTTCGGTGATACTAAAAATCGCTTTCACTTCTCAACATACAAATTCAAATAAAAAATGCAGTATGCAGAAGCATACTCACTGTTGTTGTTAAATACATATACCCCTGTATATTGGTTCCCAAGATATAATATATGCAAATTTACACCCGAAAGGGGCGAGTGGCGACCAATGACCGACCGATGGCGTTCGACCGAATCCAATTACTTCCACCACAGAATATACAAGAAGGAAAGGATTCATTCAGTTTAGCATAAAAATTCGACAGCCTATTTACATAACTGGCCAAACCCTTTTGATGTACTTTTTGTTTTCTTAGCCCAAACACCAGAACACAAACAATGCAAATACATTTGCAAACAAGCGAAATCGAAACCCACAAAAAATAATCAAGGAGCGCTGGACTTTCGAAACCTCGTAAATGGGAGCGCTGAGAAGTATTGTAAAAATGCAAGTGAGCAAATAACAAAAAGGAAAAAATAAATATTAAAAATAACAGTAAAACGGAAAGCATTGCCGTTACTGAATGAGTGAGGCAAACGCCTACTTATCTCGTCATTGTCATTTTCGCAGCACCAAAGTGACTAAATTAAAATGGAACCAGAGAAGGCGCAGGGGAACTGGGTGTGGATGTGCCGCCCAAAAGGGGTCCAGCAATGCTCGTGTGCAGCTTCATTTACATTTACGAAGAAATTTCGTAGCATAAATAGCATGAAAAATTACAGCAACAAAGAGTGGTATGAAGAAAGGAAATGTAAAATGTAAAAAATTATTGCGCGAAAGACGGTTAAAATGACAACAGCAACATAAAGCACAAAGTGAAATTTCCGTTTCCGCTCAATAGAAAAAATGTTAATCATTGTCAAGTCCATCCGCCTGCCGGCAGCCAATGGACACACACACTCCGACGCATACTTATCTGCCACACACAAAGTAGCCGCCAACAGGCCATCTGAACCCCGACGCCGACGTCGCCGACGCCGACGCCGCCGCTCATGCATATCAATGACAAGCGCAAATGCCCACAAAAACGCGAGATTGTACAATATCCTGTAATATCCTATCTTTGTTTTATTTTTAAACATTTTTTAACCGCCAGGCCGATGCCCGTTGAGCTTTAACGCCCATTTTCAGCGTCAGTTTCACACAAATGTGCGCTTTTTGTTCTCCTTGTCAGCGCCGTATTGCGGCGTTTTCATGCCTTTTTGTGTTTATGAGGTGGTGGGCGGGTGCGCGGTTATATACGTGGTGTAATGCAAAATGAGTTTTGAATAAATGTTTGTTTGTTCGTGCAAACGTGTGTGATGAGGGCCATGCGCCTACGCTCGATAGCCACTAAAGCGCTCACGCACGCAGACAAGCGTAATCGATTTTAATAAATTATGCAAAATTAAATGGAATCCGAGGGATCACAGGGACATGTCAAGTGTTGTCAAAATGTAAACCAAGTGCGTTTCCAGAGGCGACAAACGCCTTGCCGCCTTTCGCCACAAAGCGTATCACAAAAAATAAGCAAGCGGGAAAATGTGCCGGCCATGAGAGGGCGTTCATTCTAAGGTTTGATTGATTGAGCGGCTCAGTGGCTCTGCTGCTAGATACTTCACGCCACGCAAGTAGCAGCATCACTTCGTCAATGAAGCAGCGGCGAACACGGACGCTTAGCACGGCTCATTGCCAAGCACTCGCGCTCACACGCCCCCACACGCCCACACGCCAAACACACGTGAATATATGCTCTTATGAATAAATATATTCATGTGAGTGTACGTACGTATGTGTGCGTATGTATTTGTGGCATTTGTGGTATAAAACTGGCAACTCTTTTGCATGCAGTCTACCTGGTGGCCTCCGGCTGTCCACCGCCGGTGAGTTTATTTAATCTGCTACTTAGTGTTATTCATTTTAATACGCTGCCAAATGACGTTGGATTTAAGTTCCAAACCAACAGGGTTACCATTCGTCTGCATAATTATTAATGTCGCCAATTGGCGGTAAAATACATTCAGTGGAGATCCACTTCTCTTCACAAATATATTATATAAACGCGTAGTGAAATTAAAGTTGTGAGACGCTGAACATAAAACAACCGCCAGCAATTGTTCTACAGTTTCGGTAATATGTGATAAGCTTCAAGCCAACAAAGGAAACTTCAATAGAGGCAAATTCAATATCCGATGATATGGTATAATCTTCTAATAGACTCCCGTTTTTTTTTTTGAACCAATATTGCCAAAATCTGTCAAACACATTTTGTCATTTGAGCCATCTTCAATTTGCCATCGTGTTAAAGAAACAATATAACGGCAACTTTGTTAAATCTCCACTTGTATTTTTGTCATGTAAAAGCCGATTGGAAGCGGCTTCAAAAAAGAAGTATCTTAGAATTGTAGACCAACATTAAGTCGGCCCCAGAAGAATTCAGGGGATCTCGAAGGCTTATCATTTATTGACACTGTAGAACAATAAATTGTAAAAACATTGAAAATATGAAATCACACCTTTAATTTCAAAAAATTGCAATATCAATTTTGTGAGTACTTTGGGAGTGGATGTATTGTAAACAAAAAAAAGCTATCAAAATGTTATTAAATTAAATCATTTACACATGTTGTTAAATAATATCGTAAAATTGGTCAACCACTCAATTATAATGAGTATGGAAGTGTTGTTAATTATTCCATCGGGCCAAGGGGCAAAATGTTTTTCACGATATGCGTTCGCGTACAAGTACATTGACTGACATTACAACATTGACGTTACAATTCATAGGCCACTGGGGTCACGCGTATGAATAGACATCTTTTCATAGCATGTATAAGTGCCCTCTAGGACTAGCGTACCAAAACCAGGTTTTCGAAAGTATCTACGAAAGAACATTTTGAAAATGATCATAAAGACTATACTAAAGGGCTGAAGAAGGCTTTATATTAGCATGTCTCCAATAAGCAGATACCCACCTCCAGTGGGAGTGTCGCTTTTTAGGTGATTTTTCACAAAGCACTTTGTCAAGCTCGACACATGCCTCTCTCTGTATCACAGCGTGTTCTCATTTGTCGCAAGGACATAGTCGTACATATCATATTATGTTAGCGCAATGTGTAGATTTCAATGTGTGCGCATGATTATACACCGCATACATGTGTTATTGGATAAATGTTAATAATTTTAACATGACTATATCAGTTTATAAAATATATGTGCTACAACTATGTTAACAATATATTTGTAATTATTTATAATCGCAGGAAACCGCCAACTGGCTAATAAAACTTATCCATTATTACATACGCCAAGTACATGATTTTACAAAGGCTCCAACAACAGCAACAATATTAATTGCAATTTCATGGATGTACCATGTAAGGTGGCTTAAGTTCTGGCACAATCGACCCTTTTTGTTCAGTGAATATATAATATTTCAATTTAATTGCTTCTACTCAGTTAAAAGCATTATGGTTTTCTTGTTTTTGTATTGATGTCTGCACCCCCCGTCCCTCCATCCGTCTGTCTGCACAAGCTATAACTCGAGAGCTTAGATATTTTGATGAAACTTGAATACTCTTACCCTCGGTATAAAATGCACACCAAAGTGATGCTCGCTTAAAATTTACATTCGAATAATCAATTTCGACTTCTTTCATTTTGTTGCAATATAGCAATTTATTAGCAATTTTTTAAAAGAGAGTTTGCCTAACTTTATAATTGGTTATGAGAAGTGGGAATAATTGTAATATTTCATTCGGCAGCAGTCCAATACATTGTAATCCACACCACGCATAAGTTTCGGCGGGGCCACAGATTGTCGCACGGAATTCCAAACGCATCTAAACTCAGTTGTTTTCTTCCACTTATCGCTCTCGTAGTTTTGATTCGCTAAAATTTACAACTTTGCCTTTTTCCTATAACAAGTGCACTTGAGTTTTATGAATTTTTACAATTTATCGATAATAAAATCGAATGGTGAATTGGTCTATCGGGGAGAAGCGTGCAGCTAGCAGCAGGTAGCACAACATAATTGCAACTTTAAAGCGCATTTAATTACGGCGTATAAATTTCCTCAACAAAGTTGCGAAGCAGTTTGTTAAGGCGCTGGCGTAGCGCCGGTAGGAGATCGTAAACCTCACGCTCACCACCACAATTATACTGGATTTTTATGCAGTCGTGAATTTTGCGCACTCCGAGCGAAAGCACTTCATTTTGCGCAGGTGAGAAAGGGTTTTTACATATGTAGGCATGTGAGTGGATGACTGTGCGTGGCAACTTTTAAACTCGCCAATGCCAAACAATAATTAAAACAACCTGAGTGCACAATAAAACGGCTTCATTAAAGTGGAAGAACAATTTCAGTGGCGTCCCGGCAATCGCACACACGGTGAATAAGCGAGCAAGCAGACGGGTACATGAGCACGCGTGAAATGAGAAGGACGAAAGGGTGTGTGAGTCAGCCGGTCTGAGTTTGTACCTGATTCAAAACTAGACTTGTGTGTGCTTTCGAATGTCGTTTTATTGGCGAGTTAACAAATGACTGGCAACAATGACTGAGCCAATAACCGGCAACGAACAACCAGAAATTGCTGTCGCCATGCCGCGCTAAACCATCCTTGCATCTCTCGTTCTGCTGCAAATAAAGTTTCGAGTTTATATGCACATAAGCACACGAAGCCGACAGCCTGCATATTCGCACAGTATTTTGGCTGCAGTTGACTTGTTGTTGCAGTTGGCAGTAAAGGCAGCGAATGCAGGAAACGGTCAGAAAGTGAGTGCCGCGCTGCCAGGGGCTTTGTAAGTTTCGCGCACACGTAACACCTACATAAAATGAAAATTTTATCTGCAATCGCTCCGCACATTTGCCCACTGCCCTAGTGCTTCGCTTTGGTCTTTCCAAAAACGAAGCCAATACAACGGTAAATGGTTGCCGCCACTATGACAACAAAAGCAAAGGAGGATATACTTTCATAAGAACTGGTTCATTTATGTAACTTATATATAATATATATATAACTTGAACCGATTACATATACCAAATATATATAACGCCAGTGTGCCACCGGCAAATTTCTTAAGCCCTACAATTTATTTATTTACAACCAGTTTATTCGTTATTTTTAAATGAAAATGTTTCAGGGATCCCGCAAAGGTAAGACCTTTGAGAATGCCAGTTTACCTCTTCAAAACAATCGATATTTTGCGGCTTTATTGAAGGACAGGATTTCCAAAGAATTCTCTCTTTTTTAACTTTTCTCTGGTCCCTTTACTAAATACTGTTGGATTGCTTTTATTCTTCAACATGAACCACAATAAGGATCTGATATCGTAAAAAATTTAATTACAATTTTATAAGGAATTGTTCTCGCTATTTTTCACCAATTCTCGCTTCCAAAGATAAACAGAGCGATTTACTCGTAAGCTTCAATTAAAAAAAAAACATATTTTTGTAGTTCATCAAATGGTACCCTACTGTCACTCTAGATAATACTTAATATAGAGAAATCATGATAAAAATACTCCTCTGTATAAATGCTTGTAACATTTGGAAATTGAATTGAGTGTTCATGACAACTATGCAGCACAGCACCTAGCCTGAACGCATAGTATGCCCGCCTATCACAGCTCTGCTTTTGCTCTAATACTCACCCCACATCGCTGACCACCCTTTCAGAAGTTTCCACCAAGTCCACCAAGTAAGTACCTCTTATAGCCGAGCACTGCTTGCGGGTGATAAGCTGCAAACACCTGCAATAATTTCCTTTTATTATGACTTCTTTTCTCTTGAGCGCTTTGTACTTATGTATATTCATTTCAGTTTTATATAAACACTTATTACATTTCCTTCAGTTTTACTTCAGTTGTCCTTTCTTCAAATATGTTCCTTATGTCCTTTTAATTTAGTGAAGTTATTAAAACAGCATTCTTTTAGCAATTAACCACGTAGTAGACATAAGCATTATATTTATTTGAAAGAGACATGTCGGAGTATATGCTTTATGGCAAGATCTCGAACTCCATTGTTTGTAAATACATAACTTCAAATACATTTTTATTCTTTAGTTTTTAATTTATTTTTGCCTTCGCTGTTATTTATGACTTAATTAACCCAAGTATTTAATTGTGATGCGCCAATCATTTTCATTCGCCACTGCCTTCCACCATTCTACGCAGTTTCACTAGCACTGCTCGCAGTTGTCCTCGGTTGCACATTTGCAGTCCCGGCATTTATCGTCGCTGCTGAGACCGCTATGCTTTAGTAACGTTTTGAATTTGCTGCACTGTCTCGATAACCGATGTGAATCTTCTTTCTTTTATTTACTATTTGTTTCAATGCGATTTTACGAGACTCGTTTACTCTGATAGTAAAAAAATTTATGAACGCTTTTAATGCAGTTTTCAATTATTTTTATTGCACATTCTATTAGCTATTTATTTTCCTTTAAATTGTAACTCCACTTCAAGCAAAATGCTGTATTTTTGTTATATGATATGAAGGAAGAATGACTGGACAACATTTCAGTTAATATAAACAGAACCTGATCTTAATTAAGCGGCTATCAGCAACATCAAAATACAATCATACAATCAATCTCTTAAAAAAAACAAAAAAAATTTAAAAATGTGTCATGGTCTTAGGACCAACCTTTAACTTTAAAAAGCTTAACTCATACAAAAACAAACAGAACCAAGTCCAAGTTTATTCAGCTATCCTACAAGATCTCATAGTTGTTGTTGTATTGGCAAAGTAAGTCTCTATCTGAATCCCGATCACTAGATATTCAAATTTAGTTATACATATTATATTTCATAGTTGAGTCTTAATTTAAGCTTCTTATCATTTGTTAAGAACTATTGATATTCTTTTCAAAGAGTTTTGAGTAATTTGTTACCTACTGTCGGGAACTCTTCCCAAAATAAATCGTAAGAGAACTATGAAAATTCTTGCCCTCAGTAAGGGTCGCATTTTCTTAGTTGTAGGGGTACCAACCGAGCACCGAGCATTACCATGACGTAGGCTAAAAATTTTGTCAGATGCTGATTGTGAAAATTGTTTGGAAGAAGGCGTAGACTCGTCGTCTCGACCTCGATACTTCCTTCTTACTGGCCAGCTTTTGCAAGAATAAGGTTGAAACATCTGTGATCTTAAGCCTTTAACCATTAAGGCGAACTAGCTGGCGAATAGAAGTCAATCGGAAGATTTGTGATGGGTTCAAAGTAATTTATCGACACATGAAGATTTAGATCCATCTTTGGGGTTTTTAGGCAACACAGAGGACTTTCTTTAGCTGTTCAAGTGTAATATCCGTATCAGCCTTAAAACCTAACCCAGCTATAGTCAGCTTTATCAGTGCTCACTGTGCCGTAAAGTTACATGCTTCAATACTTGGCAGAAGTAATCTATATCATTCGATTCAAGTTGGTAACATTGCACTGATTTGCAATACAAAATATAGCATTTACGATTACAAACAAGCTTGATTTTTAAATTAATTCCACTCCACATTAACACAATTTCCTACAAATCATTCTCCGAATTCATCCTCGGTCAAAAAAAATTATGGAATATCGAGTGATATAACATTAACAATCATGAAAAACAAAAACGAAAAATAGAAATTCTCCCCTCTTATCGTAGCGCTCGCTAGATTACACTTAATACCGTTACCGTTACCCAACATCCGTGATTAACAGAAACATAATATGCGAAGTAGGAAAACCAATATGTTGCCAAGCAACTGAACTGAAGTGAGAATGAAAGCAAAGCCTTGTGAAGGAGAGAACTACCAGCGCGGCGATAAAAATTAATAAAGAAAATAAACACTCAGTCAGAAATGAAAGCAAACAATACGCTGCAGAAAAATGTTGACAGCCACAAGATGACTTGGCTGTGTTTTGCGCAACCCAATTTTCTTGTTAAACTTGTTGTATTCCTGTTCTAATAAGTTTTATAATTTCATTCTTATTTCCTGCAGCACGGTTCATTTTCCCATATATTATTTTTCATTTTTTATTTTGGTTTTGGTTTTGGTTAGCGCAAAAAATGAACGCCATTGCTCCGACTATGCGAATGTGCGAGGCCTGTGTGCCTCCCGTCCATTTTCGCCACTAAGCAGCACCAACGAGGAGCATAGCATCCAAGCCAACTCCACGCCAGCAGCATTTCGGTCAAGTCATGGCAGTTGCTGATGCACAAAACGACGTTGATAATGACGCAAACGATAATGATGATGATGACAAGGCCAAAGAGAGCGGCAGCGGGGTGCACAACCATGCCTCTTCACTTGCGATGCGTCTTGGCAAGCATTAGAGCAAAAGTGCAGCGTACTACTGGGCCGCGCTGGGAACGAAAATCTTCAGTGTGAGGGCAGGTGGGAGGCGAACTGCAGGGGAGGCCAATTTGGCTGTTGAATGTTGTTTGAGCGATGCTCTCACCCGGAAGTGCACAGATAACAAACGGAAGTAAAATATGACTAAATCGACCAAAAAAGCATAATGCTGGAAGCGTATAAAAAAATATGCGAATATGGGTAAGTGGAAATAGGGAAATAGATATTGCCTGAGGAAAATAAAAAAATTCCATAAAAATGTAGGAAAAATTATGAAAATTGGCTGTACTCACATCATAAAAAATATGCAGCGTACTCGTAAATGAAACTCATGAAAAATTACGTAATCCGCAATAAATTGAAATTTTTGCACTCATTGCCGGTAAACGGCTGAGTCAGAGTAGTGCAAAAAAATTGTGCAAAAATTAGGTGAAATTTTCTGTACAAATTTGTAATGCTGATGAAGTGTTGGTAATTTCAGTTAATTTGCGAAACTAAACTTAATGAGAACAACAAAGCTGAGTTTCCATGAGCATAGAGTTCGGAAATAAGTATTTTTATTGGTTGGGTCAAAATTAAGTCCTAAACTTTCAGCGATCCTTGAATGGTTAGAACTTTATCTGCCTACCACCGATAAATATGGGGAACCTTTTTTAAATCAATTTAAACAAGTAAAGAAATATTAAGTCCGGGTGTAAACGAACATTTTATACGCTCGCAATTTCCAAAGACCAAAGCCGAGGGCATATTTTCAGGTGTTGGCAAAGCTTTATGTTAAAAAATGTTGCGGAAGAATTCAATATTTATTGTTCGACGCAAGTGTGAATGGAGTACAATCATATTATGGTATCTTATTTTTATTTTACAGGTCATTGACTCAGTTATTACTACATTACTACATTTTGATTCGTGTCCGAAATATTTATATTAAAACCAATCCAATTAACTCAAATGATTTATGTGTTACAAACTCAACCAAAAAAGCTAAACTTAATATTATGTATTGGGTATATTAGGAAATGGTCAACAAGAGAATCGGAAATCGTTATAATAGGGACATGGGGCTTAGACCTGGGTCTACACAGATTCATTTTTATCATTCATATTTAGCGCTAAACCATATTATGTTCAAGAAAGGAAATCCACTTAATTTTATTAAAATATCACACTTATTGTTCAACATAATCGGTTTGAAGTCAACTTCAAGTCGGAAATCCCTCTGTCGGGTATATTATGGCTAGGGGAAGGTCTGGACTGACTGCAGCAACTTTTGGCATTACATAAATATACTTGAGAATATGTTTTCACGCACGTTTATTAACATAATTCACTCATTGACCAACATATTCAACATAAAATCTGCTAGAATAATGAAAATCATTATATGTAGAATAATTGTTAGCTGAGCTGGTATAATTTGTTGACCGATATCAGACATTTTCGTCATTAAACTATAATATATGCGTATATGTTTACGTTCACTTAATTTTGCTAATATATCATACATATTGACCGATATACATCGTACGAAGCCAACCGGATATTGCATATTAAGATTTCACCTAAGGTGGACGGTGCCATACTCATTCGAATGCCATGTCCAATTTTTAATTCGATTCCTTTGGAGATCCTTGCTGTGAAATTTGGTGCATCAGGCATGTTTGTTCAGTGAGTTAACGCGCTTTTAATAGTTTTCAATATAACTTATATGGGAAGTGGGCGTGTGGAATGGGAGAGATATGTCCTCAGCAAGTTTGGTTTATATAGTTTTTGTGGTTTGTGAGATATTTACTTTAAACTTATTAACGGGCGGAGCCACTCCTACTATTTATATATTATCTATATTTACTTTTTCAACCTACAAATACCCCTCACTACTCTGATTCCTTGTACCAAATTTCGGTTTTATATCTTAAATGAGAGCATATTTATAGCATTTTATAGATTTTCGTTGAAGGGTATTTTGTGAGCATGGCAGTATTGCGATTTCGCCCATCTGCAATACCAACCGGCTTAGTGTAAGGAACATGTTTACCAATTTTTATTAAGATATCTCAATTTCTACTCGGCTTGTCATCCTGATCATTTTGATGTAACTGATTTGATTTAATTTGAGATAACTCTACATCTATCTCGATTAGTTTTACATGTTACAAACAACCGTTAAGTGAACTCTGTTATAGTCTGTTGTTTCCGAGAGTATAAATATGAAATATTTAAAAGTTCCTTCAAGGCTATTCTATACTGCAATAATTCTGCCTGAAGGTGATGTCAATAATAAGACCCCTTACTTATGCAATATTGATCTATTGTATGACCAATAGTACTAAGGGCAATGTTCTCTACTGTAGATAGATGAATCCAAAAATGACCTCTGAACGAATGAAAATTTGTTCTTTTTAAATTGCACGGATATCTTGGAGCCAGAGATTCACTAGTAAAATTTTTCAATGCAATTCAATGCACTCCAGGAACTTTTGTCAAAGTTTAATTTTAGATTAATTTATTTTTTCGAAGTGAATGTTCCATTTTAATATATAAACTATATTATAGATCAAATACATATGAACATTAATTGGTAACGGCAAAAAAAATTCATAGTTTATATACTTCATGGGCAATGTCACCCAAAAGTCACCAAAGTCAGGAGTCAACTATTGTGGTAACTTGTTCAGAGAATTTTTCAGAGTGTGTGTTTGAAACAAATTTGAACACTCCACTAAAATCATAAAATTTTCTTTTTAATTTATATAGCTCTAATGAAGCCTTAATTATTGGGCCATAAAAATAAACGGCCCCCAACACTCATTCATACAATCCAATAATTTGCACCCACGTTAATTAAAAACACTCAAAAGACACATTAAAGAAATAAAAATGAAGCAAAAATGCCATTCAAGTGTACTTAACTTTCCACGATGGGCAATTACAAGAAACACCATACAAAAGTGTTTTGCTTTATTTGCCCATATAAAATAAAATATGCGTGGAAAAAGTCGTAATGGATTTCAAACTTTCAGCAACAGCTGGTTTAATATTACTAAAACATTTAATGTTTTTTTCACATTTGTAGAGCATTCGCCAATCGGCAATAAAGACGAAAAGTTTCCTATTTAAAAAGCGGTAAAAAGAAAAGTCAACAAATCTAGCAAAGCATTTTGGAAATCGAAATATTATATTTATAAAAAATAATGTGATCAATGACCAACTGGTAGAAGAGCAATATAATGTCTAAACACAGCCAGACAATTCTAGTTGCATCATTCCTAGTATAAAAGAAACGCACTCGTTTGTATGATATTCATTACTAGTTTATTGACTTCAATTTTGAATTTTCCCCATTTCGGCGGCATCATTATTCAATCGCGCCGCCCACTAACTAACTATAACCCTCATTAAATCTCCAATACACCTATAAACTTTCTAATTTTCGCCATTCATATTTCCAATTTCCTCCGAATGCAAGAAAACAGATGTTGCCAGACGTCGTCAAGCATCGTTGCTACCCTACTTCGACTACAATTGCTAGAAAATTATGCGAAACACAATTGAAAAGCGATTTCTCTCATTGAAATTATGAGGCGAAATGCCAAACAGGTCGCTATTATATTTTGCATAGCTCCTACAAATTTTACATACAATATAACAGCTCGGCAAAACTTCGCCCATGGCGATTTTAAACTTATGTCGAACAGTCGCAAGTTTTGTCCTCGTGTATTTTGTCGTACGAACGCACATCCATTCTCCTATATAAATGCCTAGTCAGTGGAGAGTTACGAAACTTTGAGTAAATAAATTTAAAATTAAGCGAAATGTTGGCATTGCACATCCATGATTTTGTAAATTTTATGAATACATAAATGTTCGAAAACGGAATGAATGGAAATTTCGTTTTAATGAGGTGATATAACGCACGAGCAAGTGGCTCCATCGTAGGCAGCGAGAACGAAGTGAACGCGACGCTGCAAACATCGAAATATGAGATTGTTGCGACACATTGTTTGGAACTTTTACGTGACATATAATAGCTATGAAAGAACGATCCTAAGGGAATTTAGGAACAAAGGCTCATAGTTTAATGGCGAGCTCTGGCATACAATCAATTCAATCATTCCGCTACTTTGGTGACAGCGTGGCAGCGCGTATCGATGGTGCGCCAAGTACACGCGAGTTCTTTGATTTTATTAACAAGGCGAACCTGAGTTCATTATCGGTAATACTATCGGAAAATTTGGACTCATGTTTCAAATTCCAACCTACTTATTGTAATGATCAACAAAGATTTCAAATATTGCGTAATTTTTGTACCCTAGCAAAATGTTGCGCAGGATATAATAATTTTTTTTTGGTTTTGTTACGTCTAAAACTAATCGAGATGGATATCATATATATCAGGATGAGGATGTGTGTCCATACAAGCGATATAACTCAGTCACCAATTGGGTACAAAACTCTAGTTTGTCACAGGGGTTACTGTGGCGTACAGGCAGATATGGCGAAGCATGATGTACATATCCTAAACTCTATAAAAGCTAATGTAAATCAAACAACTTAAACCTAAAATGTGGAAACAGGTGAAATCGAATAGTAACGAAACTAAGTGAGTATGTAATAAATTAATACCAACAAGTAAGAAAGGACTAAGTTCGGGTGTAACCCATCATTTTATACTTTGGAAATATTTTCAGGTGTTGAAATGATTTTCATTCATTATTCAACAAAACCGTAAATGGATTAAAATCATATTTGGCATTTTATTGACTTATACTATAGGGCGTAGACTCACTTAAATTCATTACTGCAATTTGATTCGTGTCCGATATATTTATATTAAAATCAAACTAATGAACTCAAATGAGACATATGTGATATAAACACAGTCAAAAGGGCTAAATTTAATCAATTTTTTACATGAGGAAAAAGTTTACCAGAAAATCGGAAATCATAATATTATGGATATGTTCCGATTAACGGCATTTTGAGGGTGTGGCAGTAACCCAGGGAACATTTGTATCAAATTTCATCAAAGAAATCTCAATTTCTACTAAAGTTTTCGTTTACACAGTCGGATGGACGAACAAACAGACGGTCACCCGGATTTCAACTCGCCTCGACATCCTGATCTGATTGGTTTTAGGTATTACAAATAACCGTTAGGTGACCAAACTATTATACTCTGTTGCAACATGTTGCAAGAGTATAAAAATTATTCCAAATAAAGAGTTTTGGATTCATGTGCAACAGAACCTTCCTACTTCTTAACTTGTATTTTACCAAGTTCAAAAGGTTTTAAAAAATTTGCATCAAATTTTTAGTTGCAAAACTGTGCAAGAACGATTGAGCGTATGGGAAAACATGGCATAATGACCAGTCATAAAGAACGAAAAACTTTTACTTTTTTAAAACTTTTTTACTTTTGTGGCTGAAGGCAATAGTTTGTCTGGTGTCAGTGATAAAAATTATACTCCTTAATATTTCGCAGCTTTAATAGTTTTTGTTTTGTTTATCCAGGACATTATTATATCCCGCATCACAAGGAAACATTTCATGAATGATGTAATAATAATGATGTTATTAAAAAATTTATGTTTCGATTTACGACTTTGCTGTGCTACGCAGTTTTATAACCGATTCCTTTGCCATTCATTCTTCGCTGTGCTTCGCCTCGGCTTTTGAGGTCGCCAGTGGACGATGTGATTTCACATACGAGTATACGCCACTATATGCAGTGCATTCGGTCAGAGGAGGTCAGAGGAAGCGATAAGTATACATGGCAGCGATAATATAATGTCGAAAGTCATTGCGGGCGTCAGCTGCGCGATCACTTTTTGGTGCTTTTGGTAACGGATAAGTACCCAAGGGTTTATATATAATGTATATGGATGTATATAAGCACTAAAATTACTTTTTGATTATGTTTAATATAAAATTCGGAAGGAAATGACGAAAGCCCTTCGATATTTCTAAAGCGATAGATGAAATAAGCTTATCATCCACTATTTATGCTCCCACAACATGTTGCATATATTATAATAGTTCAACAGTCTACCTAACGGTTGATTGTAACAACAACAATTACATCCACAAAATCAATCAGAGATATCCTCATCGCCAAATTAAGAAAAGTAAAGCTTTCATGGTTACCCAACTACATCGGCATACAAGGGAATACTTTAGCAGACCTCACTTAAAGCTCCATTGAAATTCCATTGACAAAAACGACGTCAAAAATCCAGCCGAAAATTGCAACCGTTATGCCGAAAACGAATACTGGAATACTGGACTAACACCACTATAAAATGATAAACCCTTACCGTAGGTCTCTAATTTTTCCAACAATATAACTAGGAGATAGGTCATTACATGATAGTGATACGATATGTGCGCGCTTTTGGCTGGGTCACACTAGAGCCGATACTTTTAGACTGTTAAGACATAATTGTATTACCCTTTACAATAAATAATAAGTATAATAATAATAGTATTTACGTCCAAATGACCACGATATTCAAGTATTTTAACATACGGATGTTGCAAATTCGTTGCTAGCAACATCAGTTCTTTTAAAAGAATAAAAAATGTTTCTAGCAAGCGGGCGGACCTCAACTTCAAAGCGTACGTATGTATATAAAAGAATACTATAACTGAGGTTATTTCCCTTTCAAATTATGGACTACAAACCTAAATACCTGAAAAATCTCAACAGCAATAGAACAGCAAGCAACAACTACCTGAATATGTCTCAAGGAAATTTGTCGTTTTAAAACTTAATTATATTTCCTCTACATAAGCAGAATGACAGTTATGGACGCTCTCTTTCAATTGTCATTTCAGACAAAATTCCGTTTTGAAACACCTCTAACAGCAAAATTCAATTTGGAGCAGGGAAAATGCTAAAACGTAATAAACAATTAACGCTAAAAGCATTTCGGCTTCATTAAAAGTTGAAGAAATTTTTCGTTTCTTGGTGCTGCTCTAATTTTTAGTGAATTTCACTTTCACCTAATGAATCTGGTAGTGCCTGCACCAGGCACCAGGCAGATTTCACAATTAATTTCTTCTTTTCCAAAGTGATGACATGGAAATTCGTTATTGGGGACAAATTAAAATCAACTGCAATTACTACTTATACAATCTCTTCGTATTTAAAAGATAACGTTTCCATAAGATAATTTTCAAGAATTTGATTTTTTCTTTTGCCTTTCTTGTAACTGCCGTTGCTGTGAGCAACGACACAGTAGCATCGTGTTTAGTGCTAATCATCCACTGAGCAGGCGAGCGCCCCTAAAAGTTTCAGGACTATTTGGCCCAACCAACCGCGATGCTCCATCCATATGCAAATACTCGCATACTATAATGTCGCCATAATTGTTTAAGCATCCGTCGATTTCACCAGTGCGTCGATGAGTGCTGTCGTTGTTGCTTGCTTGGTACGGCAGTATTAGGACTGTCAGCCTCTTTAGTTGGTATGGCTGTTGGCTGTGTTTTGCTGTTTTCATGGCAAAGCTGGAATAATTAAATTTAATTTAAATAGGTTTCCACATTGTTTTTGCTTAATGATGTTAGCATTGGTATATCTTCTTTTCACTTCTTTTTTACTTGTTTCCTTTTTCAACTTCTTCTAGTTCTACTACTTTTTATGCCCGAAGTTGAAACTTGTCACTAACAGGAGTGAGCCTTGGAACCAAATGGTCGAATGGCCGCTTCATTACGCTGTGTAGACTAGATATTTGCTGTTGTTGTTGTTGTTTTTAGTTATAAAATTACGACATTCACAGCAGAGCAACACCAACAGCAACAGCAACAGCAACAGCACCAGTTTTGGGGGGCTCAAACAAGCACAATTATAAAAGTAACAACAAAAATAATAGCCAGCATGTATATACTGGAAGTAGACCAAACAAGTAAAGGAGCAAAAAATTAAAGAAATACAACATAAAAAGTATACAGGCAGCCAGAATCAGAGAATCACAAAAAAATTGTTTAATTAAAAGTTTTGCTCAGAAAAGATTTTCTCATTTGATGTGCGTCAAGCTCGGTAAACTACGAGTGCACCGCTTGCATATAAGATACATTCATTCACATTCTATTTCACTTCCTATATCCCTGCTGCAGCAAGCAACATGTCCTTCCGACAATTGCACGCAGCGGTCAGTGTCCTGTGATGTTTATGCTGAGGACAAAATGGTTGGTACAACAATATCAAATATCTTTCTGCCAATTCTAACAAAAATCAGCATTATTATAATGAATTCATTAATCTTGAAAAAATTCCTGCCAAGTCGGTTAATCTGTACACTTTTGATGCGCCACTGCGTATGAGTAACTTTACGTTCATATACTGTTTACCAATTTCCACCCATGGAAATACATTCAAAATGTACGAGAGAGGCGAATTGAGCAGGTCTTCAAGAAGGACTATCTAAGATAAAATAACAAAATGTTATAAATAAAATATGCTTATTATTGAACTATTTGGAATAGTAGCATAGAGATGGGTGGGATCGGGAACGGATATCAACTCCCACTTCCATCTTTAATCGCCTCCAATAACTCTTTTGAAATTTGCAATTGTATTACATTTTAGTTAATATTTCAAATATTTGCAGAAGATTTTCTCCTCCCCCAAAGGAGGAGGACCGCACCGGATATACCGTATCCAATTGCCGCACAATGAAAGTATAATTATTTTTAATTTAAAAGGGTAAGGCCCACAGCGCTCCCTGTGTTGCATATTTATAACACATGCGTTGGCAAACAAACTTTCAACATAATTTTAATAGAGCCCATTGTGGTTTTGTTCGGAAACATCTGTTGTAGGTAATTAAAAAGATATCATAGAATTTTATGAGCAAACACATTGAATTGTTCTAGGTAAATGGACGTCATTGTGTATTTAATTATGAAATAACACCATCTCATAATTAAATAACTAAAATGTTTGAACAATTTGAACTTCGGAATAAAAATATTTAAGTAGTAAGGCAGTAAGGCTTGGAAAACGAATGTCCTCCTTGAACTACTTTACTTTCCGCTTAAAAGGGTGAACAATAAATTTAAAAAATTTAATTTTTTAATAACTTTATTAGAGTTTTTGTTCTTCTGATAACTATGCTTTGCTCCTCCTTTTGCCTAGTTTCCATTCATCTTTCCATTCATTGTTATGGTTTAACCTCCTTCTAATGTAACATATTAGAATTCTATATTTAGATTGGCTTTGGTGAGGAGATGCACATTTTTACGCGACCGACAACTTGTAACCTTATAAATAGCTAATATTTATCCATTTATCACTACTTTATTGCTAGTATCGCTACGATTTTGTATTCACATATGTATTTTTTTATGATTATGAAAATTTTTCGGTATATTTAAAGGAGAATTCGATGAAAAAAATTTCCGAACTCCAACAATTCAATAGCCATTAATAATTTGAAGATCCTTCCTTTTGCAAATGCAAGGATTTTTACTGACGGAAATTTAACACAGAAACTAAAAATTGCATTGATTCATTCACACTAGTCAAACATTAACATACCCCAACTACAACTTTGTCTGCTAGTGCCACTTACCAGTTATAATGCAAACGGAAGCCGTTGAAATGGCCACAGAATGCGGCAGAATTGTAAATGTATTCCACACGTATAAAAAAAAACTACTACTTCAAATTTAAAAACAAAAATTAGCGCATCCCCAAAAACAACACACAAGTAACATGTCAATGTGACAAAGTTAATTAAGACTGAAATCAATATTGGCCACTGGCTGCAAATGTCAACCGATTGCTTTGCCACAGTCGAGAGCGCTTGGCTACATGACAAGCATTGGTGCTGGGCGGTCGTTGTTGTGGTTGCGCGGTGTGGTGCATCGGGGGCGCGCAATTGAGTGACAAGAAGCCACTCATCGCTGTCCAGGAGGGCGGAGAGCATGAAATAAATATAGTTTTTATGTGGGAAGCATGGATGGACATTCAATAAATAATTTCATGTGACCAATGCTGGATATTTTCAGTTGATTTAGAAATTGCTCTATTTTTCAATACTGTTTGTTTGTCTCAGTGTGTTCAAACGCACCAAGCTCACTCAGATTTCACCATTAGCCACTAAAATGTAATTGAAGCATTACCGATGACCATCGACCTGCGCAACCGACATGTAAACCACCAACAGCACAGCATGTTGCGGTGGCGATGTGCTCTGACTAGAATGCATTTGCAATTTTAGTTTCCAGCGACTTTTTGCTTTCGAAATTCTAATAGTGTAAGTATTCAAAATAAGATGACTTTATCGAAAGAATTGAAGAAGTGGTCTCCTTAGACATCGTTATAAGCAATAAGTATTATATACAATGCCCCACAAGGATTCATTAAAATAAGTTCCGTAAAGAGATCAACTGTGCTCACATCTCAGAAAAGGGAATATTTACCTTGAATTAGAGAGTGGTACATCTTGATACAGGAGAATAACAGGAAAACGACTGGAAGACACTGGGATTTTTTTATTTAGTACATCTCCAATTTGCTTTCATAATGCTTCTGATTATATAAAAACGTAATTTGTTAAATTTAAGGAACTTTGGAATTTCCGCAATATAATGGTGGACAAGCTCGCCTTCTTAGCAAATAGCGTAATATGTTAATTGTTGCATTTATGCATAATTTAACGTAAAATAAAAGAACTGTTTACATAGATTTAAATAGTGTTAAGCTCTCATAAATTACATTAAGCTACGTGGGTATGTGGCGCTTGAAAACAATTGCGCCCATGGACCGATACCTTTCTCATAGTTAACCGCACTGGTAGCCACACTCTAAAACAACTGCCCAGATTAATTTAATCAAACAATAACTGTATTTATTACGCGTAATGAGCTTAGCTGCGAAGTGTGTACATGCAGTGATAAACCTATTAAATTACAAATTAGTTGGATTTGTAGTAAAATTAGAATAAAGTTCTATAAAATGTAAGCATCGTTATATCTCAGTGCAAATGGTTTATGTATGTACGTATGTACGCATAGGTACCCACGTGTGTTATGTGCCTAAGAGTGAAAATGTTTGCAACGAATCAACAAATATGCTTACATACGTACACACATGCCTATAAATTAAATATTGAAGCATAAATAAAATCACACCACCTCAGCCCAATCCTCCCCCCACACAAACAGCTAAAAAAAGTTTTATCTAAAACGATTATAAATTGAAGCGCATGAGTAATCTCAAAACTGAAATTAGTTGGAGTTCAGGCACGATTTCGGTATACTTTCCAGAGTTTAAAACTACTTCCTAACCATCATTGGAATGTATACCTCATGTTGGAAGACCTCGGATACCTTTGAAAGTTTAGAAAATTGGAAATTGATATTTGAATAAATTAATAACAAATTTTTAATACTACTTTTAATAAATTGCTTGAATGTTACCGTTATTATGTAATAAATAGCTGTGTTCTATTCGCCAGTTCTCTGATCGCTATCTTTAAATGCAAAAGCAACAACACAGTTAGCGAGTTGAATTCGTTAGAAGAGAGTATGCGGATTCGTCGTTAAAGTGGTCGTTAAGCGATATCTTCAATGCTTCTACGTTTGTTTTACACATTTTATTGTGAATAACTCAAATGACAAATATATATGCTTTTATTTCGAAAACTTGACTTGACGCAACGCTTGGCGAATCGAAGACTATTAACTGGCTTCGTAGTGGAAATTGAGGCTTTTGGGTTTTAACAAGTAAATTGCTTCATAAAGTTCTCTTATCATTTTGGTTGAATGAAATTTTCAATTGTACAGAATAATTTGCATCAATTCCCATTTCAGTGCAGATTATGGGATTTCACCAGGGCAAATCGCAAGAGTTCTAAACTGAAAAAATCTCCGTTCTTGCTCCTAACTGCGTTCATCGGTAAACTGTCAATACACTGCATTAAAAATGTCCCGATCGGCATTGTCGACTTTCGACTTTCTCATTAAAGAGGTAGAGAGATTATTATTATACCAGTCTATAGCATTCATACCACTTGTTCGATTTGCCACACTCAGAATCATAAACCCAGAAATTACACACTCAATTAATTATTAAAAAGTATTAAGTTCAGTTTACTCTCACGTATTTAATCCCAATATTCTGGTCGTATATTACAGAGTGCACATATATTTGATTAAAACTACGGCATGAGCAGGAGAAAAATAACAGAAGCTAAATGTGCCCATGTAATTCTCGAGCTGAGGGGAATTCTTATTACATCTACATATATACATATGAACATACCTTTGTGGAATTGTGGAAAAAAACTGAAACCCTACCGATAACTATAGTCCCAACCGCCAACAGAGGTTGAGAATTAGTTGAATGTAAATTCGAATGCTCCTTCTGTATACGTGTATTTTACTATTTGTACTTTGAGATTGTAAGTATTATAAACAAATTTATTCGGCTGCAGTCATTTCCAGTACAATTTTCTGCCCTTCGGCGCTGCTAACGCCACTGTGGCTTGTGACATCAAAGTAGCAGCGATTGCCACCCTAGAATTACTCACAAAGCCGACTACTCAGGTAGGATGAGCTAAAACTCATTAAGTCTGCCCGCATGCATGGATGAGCAGACAAACATGTGAGTGTCGTACTTGTACAAACATCAACTTGCTCAGCCATAAGTACCTACGTAATTATATAAGCGCTAATAAGTAAAGTTATGGTTTTTATAGGTCCATGTACATATTTATCTCTTTATATAATTGTAAACTCGTGCCAGCTTTGCTTGCCTGTTGATGAAATGACTTCAGCCTAAGCAGCGCTAAGAAAATAGACTATTTACTCCTCTCAAATTCGCCTGTTCTGAATTGACTTCAAACTAAAGTTCTGGTTAAAATGAAGAATATTTATTGCGCTCAGAGAGTTCTCCTTACTTCCAAGATTTATTGGCTGGATAAGTGAATGTCTGATAATTATTCCCAATCCAATATCTGAAATTACCCAATGTCAAATCTCCGAGGATGTATCTGATTCGGCTTTGCACAGGCATTTACAACAAAAATCGAAAATGTCATAAATATGGACTGTACCGAATAAACCGAAAAATTGAAGGAAGGAAATCTAATTCGAAGTCATGGGAAAAAAAAATAAAAAAAAGGATATAGAATGCAAATTAGTTAGAAACGGATGTTCACTCGGAAGCCAATGACAATTATGCAGTATCTGCATCGTCCAAATCGAAAAATCAAAAATATAACTAATGCCACCAGTTTAAAATATGTATACTTATTTTCCCTATACTTTCTTCAAAGATGGCAATGATTTTCTTAATTCGTCACATACGAGTATAACAAGCGAATAATCGTATAAAATACTTTTTCCAGCTCGCTTATTCTAGACGGTGAACTGTTCGGAAGTGGTTGTAATAGAAAAATAAGAAAAAATAACTAATAATTATTACAGTTATGGGTAGCAGGCAATCAACTTAAGAAATTAATTGGCTTATCTCATTTCTGACCCCCTGGCAATACGGATGGTCAGTCGAAAATTAGTTGGTAATTATATAGCAAATGAATGTACTCTTGACCGCCTATCGTTTTAGTAACTTTTTATCAATGCCCATGAAATTCTATATAAAAATTATCTAACGGAATTTATTTTGATCTAAAGAGATCTTTTCCGCCGAGTATTATTCGCACTCGCACAAACAGACAGATCTGTCGAAATCATTTCGTCTCATCATTCTGGTTTACGCAGTCTGATCCCCTTATGTCTTATTACATACATACATATATGTATACGAACATCGTTAATATTCGCCATATATAATTTATGATACTACTTAACTTTCGGCATCATTTTGAAGCGAGCAACCGCCACTAGCCCAACGAATTAACATTCACTCCAGAAATAGCGAAAAATGTACATTTGTTTGCATAGACTGGCGGGTCTGTATTGTCCACAAGTAGGGTTGTGCAATAACAGAAGAGCCTCCATACATATATACTTACAATTTTACTTAAATATGGATGTGTGTGTACGCACACACACATGCATAGGTAATCACGCGTAAACGCACCGCCTGTTTGCCAAATTAAGTGCAATTGCTGGGAATTTAATTTCATGCAAATAAAAGTTTTGATTAGAGCGCACACGCATGACGAAGCTCTACGAATATGTTTTGGGGCAACATACACATCCTTTTATGTTTGGCGGTACTTGGAGCCATCATAGACAAACCGCTTAGATTTGTGTACATACAAACATACATGCTTATGTTTACGCTCGAAGTAAATAAGGAAGAGTATTTTAGTATGTCGACTGGAGAGTTGTTTAATGTGCTTATGTAATTAGAAGAACTGCGCATAAAAAGCTGTATGTGGGACACTAAAACGGAATTTTGCGCAAATGGCACTCATACTTCTTGTCCGACGCCACTTTCGGCATACCGATTCTAATTACGCCATGATGTTCATCTGTACCAGATTCCCCCACGTTGGATGGCTATGATTGAAGTCATTAAATACTTTCACCAACTACGACTTGAAACAAGTACACAACAATTATTTATTTATATCTGCTTGTATCATTATCTATGTACATATATACATCTACATATTAATTAAATCAGTTGGAAGAAGGATTGTTGAATTTCTTGGAAGGCGTTCTAGAATAAAAATGGCACTTTTTTTGGAATATCTTAAAATAAACTTGATACAACATTTAGGAAACGGAACTATTTAAGAATTTTGGAAAAGAGAAACAACATTATAAATTTTTAGTAACAAGGTATATGCCCCCTATGTGATTTTTAGGACGATCATTCTTAAATTAATTTTTAAAGTAATGCAGAAGTTCTAGGAGACTGGTTCTAAGACGTGCCTTTCCACTTGGCTTTGCCAATACAGAGGAGATCTTCCTCTTTCTCCACTACCCTCAGCTGGCACCGAATTGAATTGAGAGCTTTAGCTCTCACATTCATTCGAACTACCCCGAAATAAGTCGCCATACTGCTCGTATAGCTCGTAATTCTATTTCATGCGATATTCGCCTTTGGCAACACATAATGAAGCAATAAATCCCCCTAAATTAACTCAGGGCCATGTAATAGCTTTGTGGCCTTAAATACCTATTATGGTAAACAGGAGGAATCCTAATTTTCTTATCTTTCTTTCCAAAAACTGTTAAAAATATGAAAAGTTAAGTTACACTGCCAAAGACTTACTTAGATCCTAGCTTCATAACAAGTTATACCGGACCACTTTCCATCTAATATCTCAATGAATTTTTAAAATATCGCATGGAAATTGGAAACCAATTCGAGAGTTAATTAAGGCTAATGGTATAACCATTATGAGTCCTCGTAATATTTGGTTTCATCCAAAATTTCAAAACAGTTCTTGTTCGCATCACTTATAAATGGTTCCAGTGGTAGAAAAATTGAGGCCTACATTTCCACTGTTGGGCAGCTCTCCACTAATCTTACTCAATGAAGTATTCAGCTTATGAGCGATATTCAAAGAGTACAGGGAATCAATTTTGTACTTGAAGATGTTGTTCATGTCCCTTGAAAACATCACGTACACATCCTTTGCGCCTTCCGCCTACGAGCCTGCCTAGTAATCTAAACCGATGAGCTTTATTTTATATAAACCACTTATTTCTACAAACACTATCCATCAAAAACGTTGCAACAAGCATATTACCGACACTAAGCCGACGTCAGTTCAACGAGGCAAGAAGTTATTGCCACTTGCGTGTTCGGCAAGTTTACCGCGTACCGAGAGGCGCATACACATGTAAGTAGCGGTAGCGTGGAATAAAAGCCGTAAAAATGTTGAATGGAAGCAGCAGGGCAGGGCAGCAGAGATATTCAATTGTTTAAGCATTTAGCTGTATGCATAATTTATTAAAATTGCACACCTGCCGCACGTGTCAGGATCAGGCCAACGCCAAGGCAACCGAAAAACATGGCAGATGAGCTGCTAGCTTGCCGCCCCACAACTCGAACTCTGCGCGCCCCTTTCGCTGTCGCCCCTAGCGCGGGCATGTCGCCAACATTAAAAAATTACAAAATTGATATGCAACAAAGTCCGCAAGAGCGCGTGTCAGACGAAATGCGAAAGGCCACGAAATGAAGCGAAAGGGAAGTGGAAAGTTGTCGACAGCTAAGATGCCATGTAGAAATTTATAAATTGTTAGCCATAAGCGTGTTGCGTAGCGTAGGGCAATGGAAAGCAATTATGTTCGTGTCATCTTACCTCTCAACAAGGCATCAAAGTGTCATTGCCGAGCCGATGTTGTTTTTCTTCCTTTGTTCGTGATTGCGAGAACAGGGGCGGCCAGTGCCTTTCCTGTTCCAGCTTTGAGACTTTGCTTGAGAAAAATTTTTTAGAATTCAAACTAATTTCTTGCCGATTCTAAATATGATTTAAAATAAAATCGAAAGCAAATATATTCAACATCATAGATGCCTGCCTGTTCAGTTATTCAATTATATTTCCAAGTAATTTAAGTATGAAGCACAAAGTATGCAAACTATTCTTATTATTTGATACCCCTCTATACTACCACGAGACTTTCAATCAAGCATCTTAAGCCCGGAAAGTTTTTCAACAAATGCTTGTCCTCCCTCTCAGTATTCTTTATTTGCCTCCAATAATAACAAAGTTAAAACAAGACTTGCAGTGATGGAAGCATATATATTCTCATAAGTGACAGCATCAACAAGAGCGCCCGCCATCTAAATAGAAAAGAAATTACAGCTCATTAGAAAAATGAAAATTCAAATAAAAATTAATGGGATGATATTAGAGAGTTGGGCGCTTGGTCTCAATGACGAGGCGGTACGGCGGTGACAACCTCTAATGCCAACAAGACAATTGAGCGAAGCCGAGCGACGAGAAGTTAGCAACGGAGCGGCACTTGAACACGACGTCAGGTGCGGCATTGAAGCCCCTACCACTCGTTTGCATATAAATATGTACACTAAGTACATAAGTGCTGCTTACGGTATTATGTGTGCGTGTCACTGTTTTACAATATGTGCGGAAGCAGGGATAATGTGACTGAAGCGCTTGTTGCTGCATGCAAGATGAACAAAATACCTCTCCCCTGCCAAAGACAACCGACCAGGCAACAGCTCGGTGCCGCAGCGTCCCATCATACAGCATTTAAATAGCAATAAATCTTGCATAAAACGCTGTCAAGCTAATTCTTCCTGTTTTCTTATTTTGCACGCCGCCATCCTTCGACAACAACCACCACTCCACCGCCTGGCATTTTCGCTTCTTTCTTATTTGCACACGCCTTTGTTGCAATCGTCAATGTTGCTTGTCATTGCAAGCAGTTTGTCCGGGCCATAACAGCTTTGCGACATTCCGACTTGCTGCCCGCTGCCCGCTGCCCGCTGCTTCACATCTTATTTTCCTTGCATTGCTATTGTTATTGCTTGTGTTGATGTGTTTGCTGCAATTGTTGTTTTATCGGGTAGCAGCCGCTGGCGCGAGTCATTTTTAATGTAAAACGGAGGCTAACGACTTTGTGGCAACATATTTGCATCGCTAATTTGGCGCAAGTCATACTACGCCAGCATATTGTGCGGATAAAAGATTAAACACCAACAAATCTAAATATACGTATTTAAATGTTCAGCTTCTGAAGATTCAACACTCAGCATGGTACCGAATATTTTAAAGAATTTATGTGACTCCAACACTTTCGCGCACTTTCGCGCACTTTTACCCAAACATCAAGCGCCGATACGATATTCGAATAACATTTCCTCCGAGTGTTCGTAGTTACTGTCGTTAACCGAAGTAAGGAGATGACTCGCATGAGGCAAGTTTCTAACAATCCCCCGAACCTCACTGAATTATTTATACCTCATATAGCCGTGTTCTCGGTAAACCAAACTCCCCAAAACAGGTTTCCAACATTTTCATTGATTCAACTGCAGTAATTTTGATGAAAACGAAACATGTCAAGCAAATTTATTTTATTCCCAGTGAAAATCGCTAATTGCTCGTGTTAAACGTTCAGATATGTATCAAATCTCTTATTCAGGTACAGTGTTATCGCCCGAAATAGAATAGACATCAATATTAGAACCGTTGGATTATTTCTTTAAAAGCTTTTTCTGGTCAGACGTACACGTAAAAGTAAGGCAATGCTACCAAAGTAATGGTTGTAATAATTTTCGATTTTGTTTTTATTATTTCGGTTTAGGGGATAGACTTATAATGCTTTCAACAGGTTTTACATTGAAATTCTAAAATTCTAATGTCAAAATAATGTAATAGGGATTCCTTTAAAGCATAACCTTAATATTGCATTCGTTTCTCATTTTTAGACATTTATTTTAAATCTTCACTTTGCATTTCCTTCAGAAAGCATACAACATGTGTCTGCCTATAATGCCATATGCATTATATATATAAATTTGTTTGTCAAAAATGCAGTCAACTCTTTTGCACCAGAAGTAACCCACTCCAAGTGCGTGGGATGGACGAGACCGCGCATGAGGGGTAATAATCTCCACCTTGTTCTGGCACAATGCGACAATGTCTGCAGACAATACCGAAAACGAAGAATCACAATGAACAAAGGATCTTATCAATATTCGATGCTACACGTACAACCAATCATTCCATCTGACACACATATACATATTCCATAAATATATATATATATATATACATATATGGATACTCATGATATCTGTAGATAAAATGCACACCACAAATGTCAATACATACATATGTATATGGAAAGCACGCTCATCAGCTATATGTATGTGCGCACTTATGCATAGAGTGGGACATTTGTGCGTGTAAAAAGAGTGCATCTGCTGATGAAGATTGCTACCGAAGCTAGCACATAATAACCCAGTGATCAGCAGCAAAAACGACTTTGCCGATAATATTATTTCGCAAGCTTCAAGCTTTCCCTCTTTATTCCCAATAAATACTTTTATATTCTCACAGATATATACATATGTATACTTATGCATCCCTTACTGAGTATGACCTTTTCCCCTCTTTGAGTGTGAGCTATCAAATAGACTATCAGCCGTCAAGCTATCTACTGAAGGGAATGACCACTATTAGCGGCCAGAAACGATAGTTGGAAGTTTGAGTCCGAGTGAATTGGCTTCATTCGCTGTAAAAAAGTGCTCTTACATTCTTTAGAAAAGATGTCACTGCTCACGAACACATGCACACATTAACTCATATACATATATACCAAACTGATGTGTAATGGCATCAGCAAAACAGCGTGACTGGTCAATGGCTTCTACATCATAATCACCCCCATTGGAGAATAAGCTTTTATCATCTGCTTCGCTATCAGGCCATTCTGTGCCACAATGAAGTTGGTTCTCTTTCAGTTAATAGCATTTTGCCACAAAATTACTTTGACAGTCTTCATGGTGTTAAGTGTTTCTACTATATTTAATGATGCCTGAAAATATTTTCACAGTCTTACTTATTTTTTATTTTTTTTTTCCTTAGCTCAAGAATTGTCTTTTCTCCTCCTCATACAACATTGAAGAATAAATACGTAAAGCTTTAGCTGAAAATGAATTCGAGAAAGAAGTGATGTGATGTTTCTCCTCTGAAAGTTGTAGGCTTGTCAGTTTAAATAAAGTAATTAGCATTATTTAGTTTTTTTTCGGCAGATTAAAACTTTGTTTTAAGTCATCAACGGAACCGGAACCCGACGAATGTTATGTTCGCATGTATTCCGTGTGACACACGGAGTTGACGGTTGAGCAAACGAAAGGGATTGAATTGGAATTGCCGAATGTCTCTTATTCGAGGGTTAGAGCTGGATGAAAGATAACGAGACATATACGCCAACAAATCTTGAACGGAATCCTTGGCAAGCAACTTAAAATTACTATATTCATTGAGTGTTTTACACCTAACTGAGGGGAAATTTGGAATGTAGCCTTTTATTGAACACCCAGTGGCACAATTCCCCCGCGCCGAGGAAGATGTGAAGCAACGCTGCTGCAAAGTGATGCTTCTGTGTGGACCAGCTTAAGTTTGTATAACTAACCGATAAAAGTGCAGAGCGAGGTCATAACATCGCCGATATAACATCGCTGACAACCGGATAAAATTCCGGAAACGTCGAACCAGCTGACGTGGAAATTGCACAGTAGCCGCTCGAAATGCGTAATAGATCTCTTCTTGCCTGGAGATTATCACTGGGAACCAACATGCTGACGATTCAACTAGATATTTTGAATTAGCATTTATTATATTGAGTGAGCTAGATGATCAAAAGCTCATCCCAAGGCAATCGTAACCGTAAACACCTACATTTATATCTTTACTGATTTGAGTATAGATCCTTCTCTTTCTGTATCGTCAAGATATCCGAGGATCACATATTGCGTACTAAACCAACTTTGGAGAGTATTAGACATAATGCTTTATTTCTTCTGGATATCAAACACTATTGAAAACCCATTTTCATACTCTCGGAACATGTTCCAACAGAGTATAATTGGTTTGTTCACCTAACGGTTGTTTGGAACACCTCAAACTAATCGATATAGATACGGAGTTATGTATATCAAAATGATACTGATGACGAAACGAGTGAATTCCAATCAACTGTCTGTTCGTTAGTCCGTCTGTCCGTGCCAGCGAAAATTTGAGGAAGGTAAGGAGTGTATTGTAAGGTTAGTATTGCTGATGGACGAAATCGGATTATTGCGAAAACCTATAAAGTACTATACTAAAGCACAAACACAAAACTATAATATTGTACAGAGCGTAGGTAAGGGCATCTGGGTATTAAAATTTTTTAAAAAGTGGATGCGGCCCCTCCCCTAATAGGGTTAATGTACATATCTCACAAGCCACTGAAGCTATGCCAACCAAACTTGCTGAGAACAAGACTTTTTAGCACACCCTCATGCAGTGTGAAAATGGGTGAAATCAGCTAGTAACCACACCCACCCTACATATAACGGTTATGTTGAAAATTACTAAAAGTACGATAACTCAATGAACAAATAAAAAATAAAATCTGTAAAGAGATTTGAGCCATTGATTTTCATTTTTCATTGATTGAAAATCATTGTAAAATTCTACAATGGGTTTGGTGGCACCGTCCGCTTTTATGTGAAATATCATACCTCAGCAACTGCTATACCAAATTCAACTAAATTTAGTGCAAAGCATTATATTTATATCCTTCTGTTACAATGAGAAAATGGCCGAAATCGAACTACAACCGCGCCCCTACTTCCCATATAACACAATTTTAAAATCCATATGATTCTTTCCCTCTTCAGTATATAAATCAAATACCAATAAAGATATCGGAATAAAACTTTGCACAAGTAGTGCCTTCAGGGTTTCAGGTTCAGGTTTTTGCTTCTTGTCAGAAATATTTATATTAAAATCAATCTAACACAAATCACTATATTCTTCACATTAGTGCCATAATTCTTGCTGCCGAACGACACATTACACATCGAAGTAGTCTCGCTCAATTTCGTATACGTTCTGGTGAACAACTCAAATTGTAAAAGAGCATTCACTATCTTTTTTATTAAATCCGACTTAAGATCAACCGTAAACAACGGTACTTTCTTAGTAAAGAATGTAACCAAGGCTATTGACAGTGTCACTGCGCACGCAGTTACTTCTGCAGCTCCAAACTCATAATATTTAGACTTCGGCAAAATTGGTTAGGTCGTAACAACTAATAAATTGATGGGTAAATAGTGGGATATTCCCCACATTCTTCAAGAAACAACTAAAATTCAGTTTCCTACCGAACAGGATCGATAAAATAAAATCACTGTCAACATATACAGTGGCGGACAAAAGTCTACATACACCGCTTGTATTTGTTGTGTAGAAAGTACAATCACTCTTCTGAAAAATGTATGTATACAGTTTTATAGAAACCTTGTTATACAGCACAGAAATGAGAACAAATCTTATGGCGAAATTTCAAAAATTTTAAATTTAAGTCGTCCAACAGTACAGAACATAGTAAAAAACTATGAAAAAAATGGCTCCACCGAGAATAAGCCGCGAGTTGGCCGCCCGAAGAAACTGTCTCGAAGAGAAACAGCTTGATTCTCAAAGAAGTGAACGATAATCCCAAAGTTACTGCTCCAAAATTAGCCGAAAACATAGCAAGCTCATCAAATAAGTCTGTCCATCCAAGAACAATTCGAAGAGCTCTGAACAATAACGCTCCACAGTAGAACACGTCGTAAAAAGCCTCTTATTTCTGAAAAGAATCGTAAACTTCGCTTAGAGTTCGCCAAAGCACGTTTGGACAAGGGAATCGATTTTTGGCAAAAAGTTTTGTTTACAGACGAATCGAAGTTTAATATATTCGGCAGCGATGGAAGGGCAAAAGTTTGGAGAAAACAAAACACTGCACTAAATCCGAAAAATATATGTAGTACCAACAGTAAAGCATGGTGGCGGCAACGTAATGGTTTGGGGAGCTGTTGCGGCATCTGGAGTTGGAAAGCTTGCTTTTATTGAGGGTAATATGGATCGGTTTAAATACAAAGCATTATTGGAAGCTAATCTGAAGCCTTCGGTGGATAGTTTGGAGCTTGGTGCAGGCTGGATCTTTCAACAGGATAACGATCCAAAGCACACGGCCCATATTGTCAAGGATTGGTTGCTTTATCACGCTCCAAAGCAACTACACACACCACCTCAAAGTCCAGATTTGAATGTTATTGAACATGTCTGGGAAATTTTAGAAAGAAAAATTAGAAAAAATCAGATTTCCAGCTCTGCAATACTCAAAGAACGCATTACTGAAGCTTGGAACAGTATTACTTCAGCAGAATTGACAAATTTAGTAGCTTCGATGCCACGACGGCTTCAGGCTGTTATTGATACAAACGGCGGACCAACTAAATACTAAAAAATCAGGTTACCTAATGTTAACCACAAAGTTTTCGCTCTAAGATAAGTTATGTATGTACTGTATGTAGACTTTTGTCAATCCTGAATTAACGTTTTTTTGTCATACCTTTACTATTTTATGTTAAAAAATGGATTTTTTTTTGTTTTTCATGACAAGGAAATATATTTGAAATAAACGGTATCATTAAATTTTCCAATAAACTTTTTTTACATTAAATCCAACGGAAATAGGGTGTATGTAGACTTTTGTCCGCCACTGTATATATTGGCATGGGTTGAGTTTATCAACTTTATATGCATCCGATGTAAAGCAGCTGACAAGCTTAAGAATGTGAATTATATTATCGCCTTATATTTATTTGCTCCAACTGTTCAAAGAAAATAATTTAAGAAGTAATAAGAAATAATTTAACTTAGCTTTGAGTTTTTACGCATAGGAAGTGATAATATTATACTGATTGCTTCTGTGCTGACTAACAGTAATAAATTCGCAGTAATAAAACACACTACATGGACTTCACACCAATTTCTATTGTATTTATTTTGTTTTTTTTTTTCAAAGTATATGTATTGTTTGAAATCATTTTAAATTCATTAAGACTCATTTGATTATGAGAATTTGGTTCATTATTTTTTCCTGTAGATATATTTTCTACATTTTCTTGTAGACGCAGGTTACAAAAATGTGCCGGTCTTTTTTTTTTATTAGAGATACTGATAGTTTGTGCAAGTCGAATCGGTCGGGCGCATGGATAGATGAAGCTAACTTAACACTACACACAATAGCCGCAATGCATGACGATATTTACGACTACAATTAAGAATGCAAATACGCGTTTTATACAGGTCAAAATTAATATAAATATAAATAAGTTTACCCACATGTTTCCTTTTTCACAAATTACTTTTGCACAAGCACACACTCATAAAGGATTTATTGACGCTCATTACAAAATAATTTCTTTTAGAATAACTATTACACTGTAGATCTCATCTGTTTCGGTTCCTTTCCTGAGCATGTACTTTTGATTTCAAGTAATTTAAACTCATTCTTGTTAGTGAAAGAAATGCAGATTTGTAAAATATTTAAAATATAAACTGACTTAAATCTCACTATTAATTATTGGCTAGGTTTAGAGTAATTTCTGTTCAAACCAGAAAATTCAATATTTAATGGACTTCCACGTTATTGTAGAAGTGGCTTTTGGTTTAATGTTAGTAGTTATATTTAAGTAAAACTGCATTTAAATGAAAAATTAATATTAATAACTTATAACCTAGCATAATTTGTATATTTAATCAAAACGCGTATGCTGTCTACCGCCGCCACTACTACTGCTGGCTGCATTGCGGCTACCGTAACTGTTTTCTCCGCTGTTGCCATTGCTATTGCTGTAACCGTTGCTGCGACCGCCAGCAAATCCTCCGCTGTTATTGCCGGCATAGCCGCCACCGTAGCCGCGGCCACCATTACCGCCGCCTCCAAGAGCACCCTTCCGAAAGGTGCCATTGAAGCGGGGGTTGCCGCCGGCGCCACCGCCTCCATAGCGGGAACGGCCACCATCAAATCCACGGTTATTACGCGCCATACCTTCTAGCGCAGGATTGATCTCCTTCAAAGAGAATAAACAAAGTAATATTAGAAAAAAAAAAAACAGTTAGGTATATTTTTGGGGGGCTTCGTTTCTATCCGAATCTACTTAAATAATGATATTTACCTGATTAGCCTCTCGTAAAACATCAACAAGCGCTCGCGACTGCTTGGCATTATTTTTGGTGAAGAATGCATATGATGTGCCTTTTGTGTTGGAACGTCCAGTGCGCCCAATTCTATGAATATAATCCTCTGACGATTGTGGGTAATCGAAGTTAATGACATATTTGATACCGTCCACATCTACAGCACGCACACATTAGTTAAAGTGATTTTGTGGTGGAAGATATAAAATGACAAGTTAGCCAAATGTTGATTGAAACAAAAATTTGATAGCAGTAAATAAAAATCAGGTAGGGTGGTACATCAAATGATTTTCGACATTTGCAAAGTAGAGCACTGTTTTTAATTTCATTTAAATTCGTTTTTCAAAGATAAAGTTTTTTAGTTATGATTAATTTGAATGTTTTTTTTTTTTTTTTAACTTTTCATCACTCATGTTCATTATATTAAATTAAACTAAAAGATACAGTGGACTTAGTTAAAATGTACTTTACCTTCAAATAGTCGATTTATATTCACACTCTTCTCTCGTCACGTTCAGCGAAACGAGTGGAAGAGCATGTGGTAAAACTTTAAATATAGTTAGGTTATTTTCCCTCTAATCTGTCTCTTTTTCTCTCTCTCAATCAACATTAATGGGGCCACAAGATGGACGAACGATGCAGCTCGATTCCGCACGTGTTTGGAGTTAAATGCGTATCGAATGGAGTTCAGCGCACATCCAACTATTTGGTGGTAGAGTTTGTGCGCCGCTCGCCGACGTCGTGCATCCATCAGCCAATGTTCAGGTAAAACCACTACCGAAGGCATATTGGCAAAGAGTAGATCTTTTCTTTTAAATATGACGGCCATGTCCGTCGTTGTCTCCACATAACTGTGTTTACTTGGACACTTCACCATTGTATTAATATGCATATCCTCCAATTTTTATACAAACAAATCCACGTTGCAAATGTGTCCTTTGTCAGCTGTATTGTGGTATTGCGATGCGCTTGTGGCACTTTCTTAGATACGTTTTGCCTTGCACGAACTTTCGGCATTTCATGGAATAGGAATGTGTTGTTCAAGAATCCGCAGACGACGACGACGCTTTTTTCTGGACGTGCAGCAAATGATGAACTGGTGTTCTGTGATGTCCATAGTAAAGTTGGAACAACAGCAACAGCTTCTCAACATTTGTTTATTGTCCAAAAGAAGGTCGCCACCAGCTCGTTTGATACAACCTTTTCTTTCATCGAATGAGTAAGGCAAAACATTTTCGATGCCGTGCCACGATACAACAACCGACCTTTTTACCGCGAATACGCGTTGAACAGGATCAGATTGATTGCCAGTAAAAAATTATATTGGATCTCATTAAATAATATTAACTAATTTAGTCGTAAATGTTTCATTTTTTCCTTTAATTACGCGCAATGACCCTGTTCCTTGCAAATCGAAAATATTCTTTACAAGTCGATACGATTCAGCCAAAGAACACATGCGATAATTACAGCGATTGTAGGATGGACATGCATTTAGTTGTATGGATTTTCTCTTAATTGCCTGCGGGTGATTTAACGCGTTTCCTTCTGACGTACCAGCCAGGGAAATTCACATAAAATACAATACTACCAAAACTATTTGAATTTACATATCTGCCCTTTCGATTGGCGATTGCTTGATTCTGTGAAAATTCCGCAATCGATATTGTTTAGTTTTCAAAAATACTATCACTTTAAATAAAAGATAGCAGAGGCCACATTTGCTGCATGATGATAGGGATATTGTGTACCGCAGAACTCTTTTATGTACATTGCCAAATTTGGAGAAAAAGCAGGTTTCATATTTTCTCGTAAGGCAATTTCTATACCAAACACAAAATGAATAAGAAAAAAATAAAAAATACACGACGATGCGATTATACATTTCGCGTATTGTGAACGAATGTTTCCGCCTTTTGCTTTTTTGTAGTCTGGAGTATTTGTGTATACGCTAAGTTGCACTGAAACGCTTTTTTCGCACAGGTTGTACGTGTTAGATAAGCGTATCCATCTACTGTTGCGTATTATATCTCTCCTCAAATGTGCAATGACGATGCGTGCAAACGTGTGGCAGCAAGTGGTTCGACGACATCCCTCTTTTGCATCGGAATGTGTGACAATATACTGCCGCCACAGTGGCACTTTTTATTCAGGTTTTATGGAAACGCTCCATACAAAAAGCTTTTCGGCGGATATTTTTGCGAAAAAATTCAAGAGTTCACTTATCAACGCAATCCTAGTGAATTGCGTCGTTTCAGAAGTTGATCATTTTATCCCCACCATACTACAATAATCGGCCTCTGTAAACGAAAAGAATTAGGAGAATAGATTTGGGGGAAAAGAAGGGAAAATTCCAAATTGATTAATGTCTTTTATCAAAGTTATGATGACTTGTTTGTCACTAAAGTTAAAGTGAATTTAGGTCAACTGGTACGAGTAAATTTAGGATCTATCGTTCAAGCATTTTCATATGCCAAGGGGCATTACATGTAATGGAGTATCTATTTACAATTTTAATTACGGGAATACGTGATTGCAAATGATCTGAGCAATTTCCTTTTTTTTCTTATGACAATTTAAAATACTTTGCAATCACGATCCTCAAGTAAATTTTGTAAATAAAATAACAGTGAAATATATGAAAATGATATAAAATAAAAATGATTTTGGTAGCGAGTGCAACTGGCAAAACTTACCCAAACCGCGCGCAGCGACATCCGTTGCTACCAGAATGTTCGACTTTCCAGATCGGAATTCACGTAAGACGTAATCACGCTCCGATTGTGACTTGTCGCCATGAATGGCGCCGCAGCGCACACCGAAGCTACGAATGAAACGAACTAAGTTGTCAACACGACGTTTGGTCTCCACAAAGATTATGATCTTGCCTGGGTTTTCGCTGGTGTCATAAATTTCAGAAAGCAAAGACTTTAACCTAAAAATTAAAAGGTAATAATTTCAATTAGTATATAATACTTAATTAGCAAGAAACTACACTTTTTGAAAATCTCTTTAAATTCATCCCACGAACTTACTTGTCTTCTTTGTCATGTTCCTCACAAACGTCAACGACTTGGCGGATATTATGATTTGCCGATAATTCCAGAGAACCAATATTTATTTGAATGTAGTTGCCCAGAAAATCTTCAGCCAATTGCTTAACTTCTTTCGGCCAAGTGGCAGACCACATAAGCGTCTGGCGATCGGGACGAATCTGTGACAGAATCTTGCGAATTTGAGGCTCAAAGCCCATATCTAACATACGATCAGCCTCATCCAATACCAAATATGTACAACGCTTCAGGTTGGTGGCATTCATTGCAAGAAAATCAATTAAACGACCTGGGGTAGCAATGACGATTTCACAACCACGCTGCAAGTCGCGCATTTGACCTCCTTTTGGTGCCCCTCCAAAAACACATGTATTCCGAACGTACGACGAAGAGCCAAATTCAGTGGCAACTTGTTGGATCTGTTGAGCCAACTCTCGCGTCGGCGCCAAGACCAAAGCTATGGGTCCATCTCCCCTCTCTAACGGCTTCTGGTTGTTAATGTGGACGATCGCTGGTAAAATGTACCCAAGAGTTTTGCCTGATCCAGTCTGGGCAATACCAACAAAATTGGAACCACTCATGGCAATTGGCCAACCTTGTGCCTGAATAGCTGTGGGCGCCTTATAACCTTGGCGGCGTATCTCCTTCATTACATAATCAGGAAAATAGGCTTCGCTGAAGTCTTGAATCGGATTAGCGGCATTTCCACGGATGGTAATTTCATGTTCATCCCTAAAACGTTGCACTTCATAAGGGGATCGGTTCGCAACAACCGGATGTTCCTCATAGAAATTCTTTTTGAATGGTGCTAGATTTGAAAAGTCAACACTTCCGAGGGTAAGATCTTGCGTACCCCCACGATTACCACCTCCATATCCACCACCAAAACCGCTTCCGCCACCAAAGCCTCCGCTACCTCCACGTCCGCCACTAGCACCTCCCCGGTTCTTGTCAACACGACCGTTTCGCACTCCGTGGAAATCACCTCCACTACCGCCAGGGCCACCATTGCGCATGCCACCGCCTCCATGTCTAGCATGACGGTCATCTCCACCACGTGCACCACGACCGCCAAAATTCCTATCATGAGGTGCCCTGGAAAAAATAGTATACTTGAAAAAAATCGACTATACGTTTTCATAATTTTGATGCAAATTTTTTTAGCGGGAAATATTTCACTGGTCAATATGATACTACTGCCAGCAACCTTTTACGTTTGTTCGGTATATTCGAACGATTCATTTTAGAATTTTACGAACAAATTCACAATTATAAAGATTGCTTCAACGTAACAATTTTGAAATTTTTAACCTCTTTCACAAATGCGAACTATAAAAATGTGATATCAAAATTGAGAAATCTTTTTCGGAATGTCAACTTAAGCATTTACGTTAACCGCTAAAGCTACTCTTTTAAATCCAATATCCGGTATTTCACTGATTCTAATGCTCGAAAATGTACCGTTTTGTAACTAATTCTTGGACTATTTCGTCGTTTCGTGCACAATAATTGATTGGTAATATAACACTAAAAGCGCAATCAAAAAGCAATTTTGAACAATCTCGGATAATCAATAAGAATGGTAATTTGATTATACTTTTTGTACTTTTTGCCGTAAATTATAATACGCCCGTACCTACCACCGAACAATAAATTACAAAAATAAAAGACAAATCTGCACGCAAGGCAAATTTGGAAGTCAAGCATATATTCCACATTGTGATTGCTTAGCGAAATTACAATTTATTCCGCTGACGATGAAAACAGATAGCAAAAAAAAAAAAAAATTAAATAAATAAAAAAAAAATATATATATATATATTGAATGGAACGTTGGGTAGCAACAGACAAAATTTGATAAAGCGGAGAGAAAAAATATAGGAGGAAGGTAATTACCGAAACGAGATCATGCTTCGTGTGACGTTATGAAATATAGATACACATTAACGAAGCCTAAAATGCGCAGTTGTTACGAGAAAAATCCACAAATGTTTGTTAAACCCTCTGTTCATTAAAACATTTTAGTCGTTTTGCATAACGAAACTTATCCACTTTATTGTATACACATTTATTTTAATAAAACTGTAAATTTTCACTGAAATAGATAGCAACTCACAGGATTGATACTTGATACCTACATAGCTAAACACATACGCACAAATAATTTATATATACGGTATAGGAATATGAAGTTGAAAATCAAAATGGACGACATGATATAGCAAGTAGATAGCTCGACCACGAAACGACCACATGATACATTATAAGATTATTTTATTAAAACAATGCAAAATTTACTCACATTTCGTCTGGATCTATGTATAAAGAATTTGTAAACGGGTCTCTATTGCTGGTTTCTACCGAAGAATTTTGCTTTTCTGCAGACGACGCTTCCGCTTCCACTAAATTTTCGCTTGACTTGTGAAAATACCTGTAGAAGCTACCGGAGTTGATTATTCCACTAGAATGTATTAAGAATGAGTTCTTAATATGATGATACTCCGCTTTTGCGTCTTTTCTGTTGCCTGCTGTTAGATCTTGATGAGAAAAAGCAAAGCTCACTGGTTTTCTGTTGGTTAGAAAAAGAAAATGGGGACGTTCTATAGTACTCGTGGCAATTGAACGATTATTAGCCGCTGGTAAAATCAATGAATTTTTTACACACGTCACGGCGGCAAAATATGACGGTGTTCGGCTTTCACACGAGTTTTTCGCCAATCTTTGAACCAATACTTTAAACATTTTCACTGCACTAAATTTCTCTCACAAGAACATTTATCGGTTACAAAGCAGGAACACTCGTGCAAAACAGCGAATATAAAATGTGTTCTTACCTAACCTTGTCCAAAAGTGGAATGACGCATACTATGATGGCAGCGAAAAATTTCACAGAAGCACTGCGCAGGGTTGTAATTTATTCTACAACACGGTTGCTCATTTTTCTTAATGTGAATACACAGCAATCCATAAAAAAAGAAGAAGAGCACGTTATATTATAAATTAAGTTGTTTATATCGTTTGTAACTTATTAATTAGTGCAGATTGATTTAAGTTAGGAGAGTAGAAGATACCATTTACCAAATACACTTTCAATTATATATTTTAGCGTACATGCTTTTTTAGCCAACATAGAAAAAAAAATACTACCTCGAAAATTTTTCGAAAAACATTATGATATAAATGTCGTCCAGTGCCTCAGAGTTCAACGCTTTTATTCACCGAAAATATAAACAGAATTGATAGTTTACTTCCTCCTGAAATCTACCGGTAAAAGAAACCATACACGACATATACGTGTTTTCGATCGGTTTGAAATCGTTTTACGTTCCATCTACGAGTTTTTGCGAAAATCAAGTGAATAATGTAACTGCATTTATTATAATTATCATATAAATATATTATATTAGTTATTTATGCATTTGCCTAAATTTGGACAATAAATCTGCTTTTAAATTTTCTCTTATTTTCGTCACTTTTTGTTTTCTAAATGTGTGCACACAACTAGAAATCGATTGTAAAAATTCGAAATTTTGCGCCAACATCGATTTGTATGCATGCATGGTCACATGTAAATTTCACTTCAACGCGCACCGATCGAAAACATATTTGTGTCGCCGTACACGATATTTTACCAATAAAATTTGAATATACTAGTTATAAGCTTCTTTGAAAAACTAATCCTAATACAATTAATAGTCTGATTTGGTAGTTATTATTTTGGTATTGCTGGCTAAAAAATGTTGTAAAATAATTGCTATAAAATAAATACATTGCAGAAACGAGAGCAGATGTAGATCTTTCTTTCTAAATTTCTAAAAAAAAAAAACATTTCTAAAAAAATTTAAAAATATATCCATCAATTATGAAATATTTATTCATCCTTAAATATTAAAGCGTATAAAACGTGTACCATATGTAAAGGTATATATGTATGTGACACTGCAATCTTGACAATTATTTTACGATTAAGAGTTATATAGGTTATTTCCATTAGTAAACTTGCAAATCAATGTGATTTAATAAAATATGTAAATATCTGGGAAATAATAGAATTACATATATTTAGATAATAATAACTCTCGAGTATTTAGACATTTTCAAAGTCCCAATAAATTGCAGAAACTTCTGTACATTCTCGCATGTCTGCCGTTCAAGCAACCGTACAAATCGTTGATCTTTAGACAATCTGTTTTACTGATAGTCTTCCGCTGGCCTATGCGAACACCCGGCTGTAGTGGTGTCATCGTAGGTTTTTCTCCCTTCTTTTTGCTAAAGTAGAATTCACCGTAATGCATTACGGAATTGTAATCATAATCAAATGAGTGTTTGCCCTTCTTTTTGGAAATTAACTTGAAATTTTTACGATATTTAGGCACAATATTTTCCCAATGAATTTTTACAAAATTATCTCTATCCGCTCTTGACTGCTCGTGATAAATTCCAATTGCATGCATGAGCTCGTGCATGATGCGTCCTTCGCTGCTGAAGCAATGTGCACTATTCTCGTCTGGTTGTTGTAGGGATACGACTTGTTCTCCACCACGTTTTCCTACATATGACCAACACCCAAGTGGAGCGTCATCAATTGGCGGTGTAATATGTACGTAATCCTCTTCCTCGCCATCAAATGGTACGAAATTAATACAAGTCAAAGCATTGAATGTTTGTAACGCGCGTTCTATAGACATTCGTTCGTTGTTCGTATATAAATGACTAATTTCGAAGGGGATGGTAGCGTTCGGCCATAGACGTTTTGGGTGTTTCATGGGATTAACACCTAGTCTAAGCGATATATAAGTGTACGGATCTATAGCAATGTCGCCTTCAAAGAGACGTGGTATTGTTTCCGGATCATCCAATACCCTTTCACTTTCATCCGTATCTTCTATATTGGAACCCAAGGGATCTAAAAATATATAAAAATGAAAATGTGTTTTTCAGATATATTTTATTAGATTTTTTGAAAATGTGTAACCACACATGTGAATTAATTTGTATAACCACAGAAGATTCTTCTTGTTATTCCAAAAGAACATACAAAATTTAGACAGCGAAGAATTGTTCGCGAAGAAGTTCTCGTTCGTTGCAAGAGATCGCGCGAACGGAAATTGCCTGACGCTAACTACGAAATTGAAAAGAGCACTAGGAAAGTTCGTGTTTGCCCTACAGCTTCCCTCGCAGTTAAAGGGGCCTGCTACATTTTCAATAAGTATTGTTATATTTTGATCGCGATCCATATTAATGATTGTTGGATCGCGACTTCAACACCTTCAATATTTACCGCGCCAGTATTTATTCGTGGTAGATGGTGTTTTTGAAAGAAAGACTAAAAAAAGGTTTTTCTTAAATTTAAATTTAAAATGTTCGTACATTTTTCTATAGAATATCGCAAGAAAATCGAGGGAAAGCGTGTTTGGCTTTGAAGAAAAACTTTCAAAGAAAGTATTGGAACAAAAAAGTTTTCCTGGATCGTGAAAAAGTCACAAAATCTTCGAAAATTAGAAAATTTTATGTGTATATAAATAAGTAATACATTTTTAATAAAAATTTAGAGATTTTTAATTTTTTCAATACTTCCATCGTATCGCGAATATATATCTCAAAATGTGCTAAACGATCAATAAATATCGCGATATTGGATCGCGCCAGTAAATATTGAACGTATAGCAGTCCCCAAAGATTTCGACTTTTCTACAGTAAATAATAATAATAGTAATAATAGTGTAACCGAACATTTTATACTCTCGCAATGTGCAAAGATCAAAGGCGGCTTTCAGATGCTGTCATAACTTTATATTAAAAAAAAATGTTGCGGAAAAATTCAGCATTCATTATACGACGAAACCGTTAATGGATTGCAATCATATTTGGTATCTTTTTAACTTATATTACAGGCCATAGACTCACGTACTTTCATTACTATATTTTGCTTCGCGTCAGAGATACCAAATTAACTCAAAGGTGATATATGCGATATAAACTCAGCCAAAGTGGTTTAATGAATATACTAGATATATGAGGAAAAAGTCAACCAGAGAAAAGCTAATCATTACATTAGGAATAAGGGCTTAGACCATGGTCTAGACCGATTCCTGTTATATTTTGCGCGAATTCACACTGTGTTTTAGAAAACATATACACTTAATTTCATTAAATTATCAGACATATTGACCAACATAAACATAAACGGTTTAAAGTCAGATGGAATGTTGGGAATTCTTATATCCGGCGTTTTTGGGATAGAGGAAGATCTGCACTGATCACATTAACTCTTTTCATTATTCAAGTATATTAGGGAACATGTTTTCATGTAATTTTGTGAACCTAACTCACAGTGACCGACATATTCGGCATAAAGTCTGCTCGAATAGCGAAAATCATTATATGTAGTATATGGGAGCTGGGATAACTCGTAGACCGATTTCACACATTTTCGGCAGTAATCTATGGTATATCCGACATTACACGTTCACTTAATTTTGCTGAGATATCTTACATATTGACCGAAATAGATGGTATAAAGTCTAACGGGAGGTTGAAAATCCTTATATTAGGTACATTGTTGCAAGGGGAAGTGCTTAACCGATTTTCGCCACTTTTGATACCAGAGTACACTATTATCATGGAAAGATAATCTTTCAATTTCATTACAATATCTTACAGATTTACCAATATTTTCGATAAAAGGTCAGATAGAGGCACTGAGGTCTTAATATTGGGTACCTGCTGGCTTCAAAAGTTGTAATCCGATTTCGATTGAAAGGAACAGATGAAACTTAAAATAGTGTTATATGAGAAGTAGGCGTGGTTTTTATTCGATTTCGCCCATTTTCACAACGTGACATATTATATACATATATATATATATATATACATAATGCAAATATAATGTCACATACCAAATTTTGTTGAAATCGGTTAAGGCGTTCTTGAGATACGGGATTTCACCTGCGAGTGGGCGGTGCCACCCCCATCGCAAAAGCTTTGCACGGATTTCTATGTAACCCTTCCGTATCATATTTTCTGTAAGATTTAATGTTTCTGACGTGTTCCTTCAATGAGTTTACGCACTTTTAGTAGTTTTCAACATAACCTTTGTATGGGAGGTGAGCATGTTTACATATTGGTTTATCAGTATATGAAGAGATGCTAGAAAAACTTAGTCGCAGAAGTGTGATTGATATAGCTATAACGGTTTCGGAGATATGTATATTAAACCTATTTTGGGGGCGGGGCCCTACTCGCTTTACTCTCTTTTACAAAATTTTTTGTTCATAGATGCCCCACGCTACTAGGATCCTCTATACCAAATAACACGTTTATATCTTAATTTGTTGCTTAGTTATAGCACTTTATCGGCTTTCGATAAAATCTTTTCCTCTAAGATAAAAGATTTAAGTTTACTTAAGTTACGCAATTATATATTTACAAGAGAGTAAATCGAATTGGAAAAAAAAGCGGGATCTGAACACATCGAAATTAATAAGTTTACCTGGGGCACTAATAAACTCGTGGTCGAACAAATCCACACCCATTGGCTTGTATCTGGCTCTGATGTGAGAATCTCCTGCGCTTTCGCACACGACACCGCAAGCGATTAGTAAACACATTAATAGCCAAAAGTTATTAACATTCTCAGTTTCAGTCAACATACTGACGCACAGTAGTATGTTTTCACAAAGTTTTAAATGTTTCTTTGATTGCTGTGCCGTTTGAAAACGTTTTTAAAGCAAATGCGGTAATTGTTGTATTTGGGCACCAAATTCGCAGTTTATGAACTGTGTATGAAAAAGTATGGAGATGGGTAGATTGATTCGAAAAGATTTTTATTTTTCCCGTACTTCAAACAATATTACAATATAAACCGTTAGCTCAGCGTCACAGCGCAGGCGTATTGTCAACGTAAACAAATGTGAGATGACTACTTGATATGCTCGCAAATTAGTGCCAATTACTTGCGAACCAGCTGCAAAAGCAACAAGTCAAATTGTGTAAAGAAAAACAATGACCTAGTATACGAGACGACGTGAGGCCCGCGATTGAATACTACACTGAATCAGCTGCGATTTACGACTGAGACTGTTACTAGCCAACGATTAAGCTGGAATCAAAGCCGCATATAATGGAATCAATGTCGCAAAATATTCAACCAAACAAACTGACAACTGCGGCTATTATATACACAATTAGACATACAAACATGCAAACTTACAAACTTACATATATACAACATATATATAGAGTTACATTTGTATTTGTTTGGGACAAAATTGTTTAGTTTTGTTAAATGCCGCAATATTAACTCTCATAGGTGAATGTGTTGGGCCTGCACTCATATGCGAACCTTTCCAACTTCAAAAAGGAAACGCACAAAATATAAATTGTGGAAATCAAATGGGCATGAGTTATCAAAAACATAAACAAATCGCAGTGCCAATGACTGCGCAAGCTTGATTACTTGTGGTAATCGTCGCGCGCCTCTTGAATGAGCGTCTTTGTTACGGCTTATTGAACGCCAGCTACAATTTCAACGACACAAACAAAAATAGGCCGCAACCATATGTAACGTTTAGGAAACATTCAACTGTTTGTACCTATGTACAATTGTGAATTTGTAAAACAAAACATGAATTTCATGACTTTCATGATCCTCCGATTTTGTTGATCTCGTTATTACCATTTCGTTATCCCGGATTAGTCTCGGAATTTAGATAGGCAAAATGTTGACACTATTGGTTGGCAATGTATAATAACATAAAAACGTTTTACGAGCACACTCTTAAATTATAGTATTAGTAGCACTGTATGTTCATAAGTTCGAATTTAGATTTACTCGAGCATTGTTTGCCAATAAATATTCGCCAATCTTGAAATACGGAGAATACGAAATTACGGGAACCCGGGATTGTCATCTCTATTACATAAACAAACGTAAGGGTGAATAGCAGAGAGGAATTAACGCGACAACTTGCACGCGATACACCTGAGCCGCTGTTCTAGACTCATTTGCGGTGTTTACGTTTATTTTTGTAAAAACATATTTCGCGAATTGGTTTACAGCCCTTAATGTATTTTGTTATATGGCCAGTTTCCCGTCCATTCTTTTCCATTTTGGAGATTGGATTGGACGGATAGCGATTTTGCTTTCTTTAGCACAATTTTTTCCACAATTTTAAGTTTCGATCGAATTTTTCTAATTCCTATTTTCTAATTTTATATTATAGAATACTATAACTCACTCAACTAAACCCCTCGTTTAATGAATATTTGAAGAATAAGCGAAATACGACAATAAAGCTTGGCTCATTCACAGTTTATTGCAAACCGTTTGGGTCCGTTGAATTTATGTAATCCTATCTTCAGTTTCTTTCGCACTTCTTGCCCCCTGCAAAGGCACATATCAAGCGCTAAATAATGCATTCAACTTAAACTGACTTGGCTGTCTTTATCGTTGCCTTCGCTGCGTATTCCAGAGCGATCGCACACCCAAACATAGTCAAATGTTCACTGGCTCACATGCGAATCTGCATATTGGCGCAATAAATTAAAACGAGTCATCCGAAGCAGTTATTGTGACAGTTAGCAGAGTTACAGACAAGTTCGATCAGTTGTCATGGAAATTTCTCAGCTAAAACCATGATTTGATATAGCGGAGCCACGCGCGATTGAGAAATGCTCGTATGTCAACACATCTGCATTTGATTAATTGCTTTTTAAAGAGACCGTGAGGCAATTTCACATGTTTGCATAGACCAAAGTTCAGAAATGGGCAAATGAGAGATGAAACTTGGGATGGTTATCTGCTTTAAAAGGTTTAAATACCAAATGTTTAAACTAACATGACGATTCACAGGCATTATTACTTAATAATAAAGTGAAGAGTACAGGTTTTATTCACTAGCAATTTCTTTATAAAGACGTCGCAATGCCATTGACTGCATAGCCGTCCACGAGTATTACGAGCAGAGCGTCGGCACGAACATACAACTTGCAGAGAGGGGCTTAACGCCAAAATAAATACGAGTGCACTTGTATGGCTCGTAGCTACTTAATTAAGCAAATGGTGAACGAGCCATTCCACAAATACAGGAAAAGTTTGCGTATCGAAGAGGGTCAAGGTTATAGCTGAACTACTTTGAAACATATTGTACAGTTAGATAACTTTTGGGGTTTACTATTTAGGCTTATTTTGTTGCCACAGTACACACATCTAAAGTGATCGAACAAATTATTATGTTTTATTATTTATTTATAAGGTGGACATTGTTGTGAACGCCCGGCGCCCAATCATTCTCATTTAGCTCTGCTTAGCTCTCTCTTTCCTAGGTTTGATTATTCAAAGCATCTGAGTCAACTTAAAGGTTCCTATACACTTCTTTACTAAATAAAGTAATAACATCCCTGTATAAATACTAGCCACTTACGGGGGGTTTTAATTGTTAACTTATTTTCAAAACTGAGTGACCCCTTATTGAAAGTTAAGTGCTTTTTTAGGACGTTGTCTCGTATTTCCAAAACTCGCTGGATGCGAGGGAACCGGAGAGTCTCTTCTTCGTAAGGCCAGATATCAGCTTCATTGCGGTAGATGATTTGATATATTCGAAGTTGTATGGAAGTTTTCTGTATAAAACGCGAGTTTTGGAAATAAATTTGCACTATTTCCCATGTAAGACCTGCAGAGTAATTTACAAAAATTGTATAAGTCAGTGAAAAAACAGTCGCTGATTGTAATATATGTATATATAATCTGGTATAATGATTACCAAACGCATTTCATTCTCTTGACAAGTTTTCAAATTCGACAGTTATACCTCTGGAATTTTATATAGTACTTAAAAGCAGAATAAATAAACATTGAAAATTCAATTTCAACCTGCTCTAACATGTCTTTACTTTACTCCTTCGGAAAATCTAGGGAAAATATTGATTATTGATTAAATTTCAGTAAATAATTAAAAACCAACGGTGTGTTTTTGTTAAGAGAAATATGTTCCCAAAGATCTTCAAGTCAGTATATTCAAATTCAATATGACGATATGAGTTTCGGTTTCGGTCTAGGTAAAACAAAACTAATAAAAATAAAAAAATATCTTTAAATTCTGAAAGAAAATATAAAAAATTCAGTTATTATTTTTGATCACAAATGTTAATATTTCAGGATATTAAATAAAATATCAGATTTTATTATAAAACATATTGATTATTGTGAGTTAGTGAGATAATTATTAATAATATTCCACAGTATGGATAACCTGTTCCTCGACTGCGCCCTTATGTATTGAAGAAAGAAGTAATGTGAATTAATTAGTAAAATTTGATTAGATAAAAATTTTTTCATTAAATAAAACCATTACATAAAATATTTGAAACTTTGAATTACTGCTAAATATGTATTTGTCTTAAAGCCAATTATGACAAAGAAACACGAAAGTATATGAGTTTGAGTGAGGTGATTATCAGTTCTTTTGGCGTTCATAATTATAATAAAGTTTAAGCTTCTCATAAGCTTAAGTACTATTATTTCAGAGCAGCTATCATTTAACCACCTCCTTCCTCCCCACTCGTTTGCTTGCAAAGTTGAGTATATCATTCACAAATGTGGTCTGTTCACCAGCATTTGCCACAAAATCGACACTTTTGCGCTTCATACCCTCCACCAAACTATTAACCGTTTTCACTCTTTCTATTTTACATTTTTTTATTTTATATAAAACAATTTTTTTTTTCACTCTTTCGCAGAGTTCTCTTTTGATCTGCCTTTTTACTGTGTTAATTGCAATTCTTTAAAATGAAAAATTCGTTCTTTGTGCTTAATAAAGCGGAAAGAAACTGTATATAAAATAACTGTAACTGTAATATAACTGTATATAATGTAACTGTAAATAACTAAAAGTTACAAGAAAGTAGATTTTTAACACAGTAAAATTTTTTCGAGAAGGGCTAGAAAATTAAGCTGCAGTTAGACATAGCATAGAAAAGTCTTTTTACCCATTTGTTGATAAAAAAAAAAATTTACTTTTCCGTGGGAACACCCGAAAAGTAGTTCGGAGAGGTACTTTTTATATTTTCAGCAATTAATTCCGAGAAGGAAATTTGCAAGTGTGACTGCAAATTTCTTAATTCATGAAGTTATAATGGTTTGCCTCTCTAGACCGATGAAGTAACAATCATATGCTCAAAATTTATTTATAGAAACTTTCCTGCGTGTTACCAAATAATTACTTCCATAAAGTAAAAGTACTTTTACAAATGACACAAAATTGACACAAAATAAACATTCACTTTTCAAAATTACTTTATCTGCCTTCCTGCAATCATTTTTCGTAATTCTTGAGTTTTATGACAAGTTGATAGTACTCGAATTGCCATCTCTTACGTCACCTTAAGGTATATGCAAAATATGCTAAGTGGCAGCCTTAAGGGTGGATGAATGCAAGTGGACCGCTTAAAGCTCTCACCATCTTAAATGTGCGAATGAAACAATAGAAGAAAAAGTTTAATTTATGTAATCTATCTTTGAGACGCCCCTTATCAATGCATTTAATAATATTCCAACCGTCAATATAATATGCACACGCAGATATAATTCAATGCGTATGTCTAAGCTGTGTGCCGATGTACATTAAGATAAATTTCAAATATGCAATGTCTCATGCTCATTAAACGGTGGCATATTTTATGAGTTACATGAGATCACTGCAGAGCCGTATATCAAATAGTGTAAGTGGCTGTATACTGTGGTTATATGCACATACATATTATATAATAAAGTATCAATATATCCCATCTCATGATGCGCTTATTTATGTACATATGTTTATCATATTTATATCTTCGCATAAAATGTACATTGCTCTCAGGAATACACGTACAGTGTTGTACAGAATTCTGGCCTCTTTTTAGACTACAGTTTGGTGCCGCGATCGTCTCTGAGTAGACAACACCAGTCATTAGCTGTTTGTGGTCTGCTCAAATCCTCCAGGTCTCCTCTTTTCTCGGATTACACCAAGAGCGCATTATAAAAGGTAGGTAATTTTTGAGATCTATGGTAAGTATAGATGGATCAGGCATTGCAGTAAACTATGCCAATCCTAACAGCTCCCTGTTCTAATTTGCTTGAACTTAACTTTCCCTTGTAAAGCAATAAATTAGACGAAACGATGATGTTTCGAATTTGCACATCACTATGTGTTATGCGAATGCTTTACATACCTACACAAGTAATATACTTAGCAGACGCAACATACCCATGTACACACATATTAATTGCAGCAGTTGCTTTTTATGTGGAGTAAATATCCTTTAGATACGATTTACCCGGCAGCCACTGTCTCTACTCCCCTTACCGCTTTACTATGGCGGTCGTTAATGCCTTCGTTGGCACCACTGCGCTGGCTTTATTTATCTGGGCGACTGCCATCTTTACTACTTGATGGCATAATGAGATGCGCGTAGTTAATGTCAAGTTGACATATCATAAAGTACACGCATCACATGCACAACACACACATACATACGCCAGTAGATTTATTTTTGCACACCATTGACTACCAATTCGGGCTGGATAAGCATTTAAGCACGTGGATGTGTCAATACGAGTAGATGCTGATGCATAAGAGCACCGTTACATGCGCCGCGCATAACATGCCGTCTCCCGCTGAACGTACGGCGGATCTATCATACTGCTCTGAAGTGGGATGTGCTGCACAATAATATGGGCTCCACAAATAATACCAATAAATCGGAAAATTTGCGCTTATATTTGATTAACTATATGAAATATACTGTAGTTGCATTAAAAATTATTTAAGAAAAATGGATGTTTTATGAAAATCGATTTTCCATTTACCAGCCGCATTTAATCCTCGTGGAAAGAATTAACGGTCTGAGAGTGTTAGTTTGCGGATTGTCAGTGGAGCGGATTGAAGATTGGCAAAGATGGGAAAAATGTCGATAAGTCTTTGGACTTAGTCTTCGATCTCGATATTTTAAGGCCCGGTACGGCAATAGCGTTAACTGTCAGAATTATTCCAAGGATCAACAATTTGAAATTTGGCATAATGTTTCAAAGGCATAAGACATTTATCATTTTGTGTCTTATCACATTACTTTTCTCTTAGGCTCCTCATAATAGGATTTGCAAGCTGAGAAACTTATGAGGTGTTATTTTTTTTCATCGATGAAAGAGTGAATTTGCTTATGATTCCGCGTTTAGTATTAAAAGGGTTGGAGAGCTTATTTCCCATTCCCACAGAGTTTTTGGTACTATTCAATGTGCAGAATACGCACGTCTTTTAACTATAAAAAGTGACCGTGAGTATCATGAGTATCGGTCAAGAGCAGTCGCAAGATACGGATCTATTCAGTACTAGATTATTCAAACTATTTATTTACTACGCGGGAAATCCAAAAAGCATCGCAAGTATAAAGTTGCACTCACCTAATATGGAAAGAAACTGAGTGAATTATTTTGCACTGACTTCGTGCTTAAAAAGGGAACAGAACGAACATATTTCAGTTTGTGTAATAAGAAAAACCTTTCCAAACTAGGCCGTCTAATGTAAAGGAAGAGATTTATATAAATTTGATCTCGTTGGTTATTGCAACTTTAAAGCTCTACATATTTATTACCCCACTATCTTTCCGAATATTTCGCTAAACGCCGATTTCTCAAAGCCCAACAACATTAATTTTACAATTTAACTAAACACCACAACACAATTTGCGACAATGTCTCCCAACAAAGAAAATAAATGGCCCAGTCTATGCTGAAAGGAAGCGCGCACACAAACACTTAAATAGCATGCACAGTTGCGGCACGGCCAGTGATTTTATGCAGTGAACCCCAAAAATTGGTAGTAGCGGTCTAAAACAATAGACAATAGGCGGCATTGTGTTAGCGACTAGAACGCATACTATGCGCTGCTTTGTTGAATAAAACACCGAATGCCGATGAAACGAGCTCAAGAGTGAAGGCGGTGAACACACACATAAAACATTCGTCTGACAAGCTGGAACGCGGTCCAGTTAACCTGACGGCTTGTTAAAAGTTCGAACAGTAGTAGTAGCAGGGAAAGAAAATTACCGCAAACCAGCACAGCTATTGATGACGAGTCAAGCGATGGTGCAGCCACACAAGAAAGCCCCTCTGCCCTTCCTAACGCATTCCCGCTTCTGCGCGCCTGACTTTGCATTTATCGCTCGAGCTACAATTGTTATGTGCGAAATTACGAAATAATGCAGCGGAAATGGGTCCGTAGTGTTATCCTTTTTATGCTTGACTTGCCGCCGTTGCAATCGCAAAAAGTTCCTTTGAATAAAGTCCACACTCACACATACATAAATACCGTGCAATTGCTTCGGCCAATCGAAAAGGGCTAAATGTCTGTTTGTATTTGTGGACTCACTACTTCGGCGCGCTAGATTGACTTTGAACATCAGGCAAGCATTGGTGCATCAGCAAGACACCGGCTTTTGGCATTCAATGCTGAAATTATTCAAATTTTCCATTGCTTCATTTATTTACCTTTGCTGCTTTTGTTGGTTTTGTTGCTATGCTAAATAATGAATGAGATAAACGGGGCACGACTTTGGTACTGACACCCTTGTCAAGTATCTTAACATTTGCGTTCGGTAGCTGACGGACCGAACACGCGAAGTACATTTAGATGCATGCGGACCGATAAAAATGTACGCATTGAAATTAAGTTGATTTGTGGGATAGACTTTGGCGACGGAGTGTACAAAAATCTTTCTTAAACACTAAGAAAGAAATCAAACAATACTTGTCTATATAATGCCTGAAACGATTAGAACAATCTAATAGGAAATACCAATGTGAAGATCTTTCTGGTTATACTTTTGTCATAGTTAAAGGAAACTGCTAAAGTCTTCGCCCGCTCGGAGAGTGAAATCAATTGAAATAACCACAACTTTTTGTGTCACTTCTCGTATGAATGTCACCTCTCAAAACTGAAACGTACCCATTTATTAAGAGAACAACAATATTTATATCCTTGTAGAGTCGATAAACCTATTTTCTTCTTTCGAACACATTGATAGCAGCTAAAAACTGTTTATCTCAATGCTCGGACCACGGCAGGCAATACAAATCCTCGATGATTTCTACCAGGAAAAATTGTCTTTTATCCAGTTTCTTCCAATTATCGAATAACACTAATGTTAGTACGAACATCTTGTGCTATATATATTAAATAGAAGAGATAATATATTGGAACTACGAGACTTTAACATGCAAAGTATTCGTCTTTCCCAGGAACTTCTGAAACTGAACTCGGATATAAAGAAGCGTGCCAATGAACGCATTAACTCCGAATTAAATTCGACCCACTGTATAAATAAATGCTTTATAAATTAATTTTTGCCATAAATCTCGGTGAGCACTTTACTAACATCTACACAAAGCAAGTCAACCTGATTCGCATGTTCTCAAGCCTATTTGTCTTCTGTGCGTTTTGCGCTTATCAGTTTTGTCTATCGAAATGGTGGCATTTCCGCTCGCACCCGCAGAAACACAGGCATATTGCTCCGATTGCAGGCAGCACCACAATAAAAATCACTACCAAAATGGTAGAAGTGGGGGCGTTGGGTTAAAGGGTTGTGGCAATGATGGCTGGAAATAGGGGAATACGAGAGTTCATAAAATGCAAATGATTTAAATATGTGTGTGCATAAATATGTGTGTGTGCATGTGTATTCGTGTATATTTGTAAATAAACGCTGGTGACTAGAAAATTAACTTTGTGAAATTTTAGTAATCTATAATTACAATCGCATCTTGACAGTTGTCGCGTGGATACGAGATTACTATGCGAGCAGCACAACGGGCTCCAACGCGCTCCGGTGGCCAAGGATGACCGCATTGGGTGCGCAACCACAGCCCTGCAACATAAATTCTGCTGGGCAAAGCAATCGCAGTTAAGGTATTCAAATGCCCAACCGATCACGCCAACCCGATTCTGCCATCGCTTTGTTATTGTAGTGGCGTGCTGTGAGTTGAGGACATCCATTGAGTTATGATTGTGGTAAAAATGTAATTTGTCTTTTGTAAATACTCACCTACAACTACAATATACCAATAAAAGCTACCGAATCGTTACGACACCTTCAGCACATACTAGCCGAGAAAGATATTGTTATGCCGCCCTCGCCATCGCCATCGCCTTTGGTGCTGTTGCTGTTTGGTACTTGAGCGGCGAAAGCTCAATCTAAGGCCCAATACCTGAGTATTTATTCATGGTATGACTGACGCTAAAAGCTCTTTTGCGCGCATACCATATATATATACATATATATATATATATAATATATATATACTATATATAAATATATAGTGTCAAAAGTATACAGATATATATATAAATTGGAAACCGTACTACATCCACTTGTTCGTGGCCCTCAGCATATAATAGTTAGCTTTGTAAATATGATATTGTAATTTATATTGCTGAGCATTAGGTACTTCGTAAATATCGTCCGATTATTCTTGATGGCTGCCAATGGTTGAGCCGTCTACTCGACTGCTAATGGGTAAACGTTTATCATTGGTAAATAACTTTAACCCCTCGGAAGTGCTGCAGTGGTGGGAATATTTAATTTCCTGCGTTTACAAGAAAATATTTCGTGTATAAGAAGATAAGTGCAAGTCAAATTTTTTTGCAATAATTCAAGCATGTATTATGATCCCTAATGTGGTATGATGAAGAGAAGAGGTAGATATATATACTTGTACTTATATGCAATACAATTCACCCACTACCAAGTCATAGCATAACTAACTAAGCGCAGCCAAGGCTTATAAGATATTATTCATAATAATAATAAAAGGCTTAACTTTATAACAATATTATTAATATAAATTAAGATTATAATTTAAATAATTAAATAAATGAAGAAAATTCTCAATTCAATTAAGAAAAAAAACTAGAAACCTCAAATCAGACATTCACAAAACACACACGTTTTTAAATAAATCTGTACTTAAACTTAATATATATATTTATAGAGAATTAAACGTTTTTTATGTAAAACAATTTCCTCATAGTTCTCATTTTGGTGTAAAAGAAGGTAGCAATTATGGTAATTGGGTAAATAAATAGTAATTATATAAATTCGGTCAACATGTCCACGTTCTTCCTAACTCTATATTACTTAAAAATGTTTTCCCATGAAAGAGCAGTTTTTTTTAATATGACTTTTCGTAGAAATAGTAAATTTGGTAACTCTACTGAAAGGTAAACTAAACGGACTACATCTATAAATAATAGAATTCGATATGATAATATATAATAATAAAATGTTTAAGCAATTTGAACTAAGAAACTGTTAGGACCCTGAAATGCTCAGAAATAATGGCAACCGCAGAAACAAGCCCACGCTCAATACATGAAAGCGATACAAGCGAATTGTTGTACAAAAATGGGAAGTTTGGAGCAAACTTTCAATTAAATGGAAAAATAAGTTTTAGCTTCTGCTGGAGTTAAGCAAACAAATAGCTAAGGAAATCGAATTCATCAAGTTCATATCGGCTAATAATATGCCTCTTACCATTACGATATTTCATAGGAAGCAGTTTTTAAATTGATTCAACTAAAGGTATTGCATTTATTTACTTTGTAAATACTTTGTAAGAAACTACTTTCCTCCGTATCGCTCTGCTTAGAGAATAAATGACAGCAAGGGACCACATTATCGTAAATTATTGGTCAACTCCATTATCTTGAACCGCTTAAAAACATATAATGCTCTTCGACTGTCCAGCATATAGCCTATAAGTGTATAGTATCTGCTCTCATATTTCTTTCTAATAATTCCTTTATTCGCTTTCTGTCATTTTATTGCCCCAGACTAGCACACAATTGTTATTTATTATTTACCTTGAACATTCGGTATTTATTAATATGTTCGGCAAATTGATTTCACTGTCCTGGCGCACAGAATGAGTGGCAACTGTTTTAGGGCCTGGTGAGGCTACACATATACGCTCACACCAACACACAATATGCGACAGTGTGTGTGCAGAAATTTGAACAAAAAAGTCTATACGCTGGTGGCACCTTATTATTTTCCGCTCCGTCTCGGCCGCTTTTATCTAGGCACAACACATCATTGAATTATTGTTTTTGGCTTTGGCTTTGCCAATAGTGAGCATAGCGAATGCTTCATTTTGTGTTTTGTTTTACTATTGACTACGCTGTCGCATTATTTTGACAAATGGCACTTTCATTTATCACGTTTTCGGAGAGCAGGCACTTGGCGAACGGGGACTCGAGCATGGTGGTATAATTCATACGGCGCGAACAGAAGTGCTGGGGCTTCTAGCAAAGTGCCGTGCAAGTGCTATCAGTGTGCTTCACATTACTTCAAAGTATGGCAGGTGTATTAATGATGTCTACTTTACGTGCAACGCCCTTCTAAGATAGTTATAAGTAACTTGCCGATTCTCGGGGCGCCAAAACGAAGCAAGGAGGGGCGTGCACCCCCTGCAAAATATGATGAACCGCTTATAAAACGAAAATAAAAAAAATGTTAAATGCATTGTGGTTGATGTATGGTTTTTCCATTATTTACCCCATTAATTTTTGCAAAAGGTGCGAAAATATTGGAACAGTTTCTGTTATCGTGATCGAAAATATAATTGCTGTTTCATAAATACTATTAAAAGATTTTAATATTGTTTTTTAATATTACCTTTATGAGAAGCGGTGCAAAAACAGCATACATATCTACTCAATATTGTGGCATAGACTGACTTCGGAAACGTCAATTGCATTTGAACAAAGCACATTACTGACGTACTCTTATAGCACCACCTTTATGGAAATGGAACTTGGCCATCATGAAGACAAACCTTAAATTTGTTGACATTTATAAATAACTGATATCTATGTACATATGTATGTTAATTTGGGTGGGACAAATGTTCTGAAAAGAAAATATGAGAAAGGAGTATATCGAAATAATAAATCAATTACAGTTAAAATAGATAAAAGAGAGTTAATTAATATTGACTTTAAGAATTATTATCTCAGAATAGATTTGACTGATATACGTTACACTTTAAAAAACAAAAAAAATGTATGTTTGCGATAAATACTAGCCAAATAATGTTGTACTTTTGGTCATATAGAAAATAAATATTTTGTTAACAATGCTTTTCGATGAAAGGAAAGCTGTTCGCAAACGAAAGCGCTTTTAAAAAGTGATATATTATCGCAAGCGTGTAACCGAATTGAACATGGAACTCACAAGATTAGACAGTAGAGAATTTATGAAGTCAGTTTATTCAAAAAAGACAGAACATTAAAATCTTTACTAAATTCTGATTAGTAAATTTGGAAGTTCCAAAGGCCTCGCTTTAACTAATATTGGAATGCCATTATAAAGTTAATTGTTTGGTATATTAAAAAATTTGAAGGTGAGTCAATGTATGTGCTATAATTAAATATATTAATTTCTGTCAAACTAGTGACGGTGCCTTTCCAAAGATTTTACTAACTGTGGATACAAGTCATTACCCGCCAAATCTGTAAGTTTGACGATGATATTGAAGAAAGTTTTATCTGCTGAAATGTGTTATTGTAAATATTTCCACCTCGTGGAAAACTGCAGATGCGTCGTGCATTCGGCTTTACCCATTTCAAGTTTCACATTTATGTTCGCTTTCCTTTGGCTAGGGTGAATTCAAAGCCTTGCAATTTATCTCGAACTGTCATGGATTTGTTACTCTAACCTAGTTTTAGCATCTTTGTTCACACGATTTTGTGTAACTGTACACCGATGCATATTAATAAGAGTGTGAACATGAGTGAAGCACTTACCCTGCCGAGAAAACGCTAGCTTTTGGGCCTGATGACAGAAAGACATCGCCAACACGCGAGTAGGGCGGCAGAACTGCAATTTGCCGTGAATTTAAATCCATCCATCGTTAGGCCAATATCGAGGAGTAGGTTTACTTAAATAAATTCTTTAAAACGTTTATCAAAAACGTAAGTTTAGATTAAGGGAGTTTTTAGAAAATGCTGGTGAATTTAGTGGGTATAAACAATTTTAAAGACCCCACAGATGGTCCAAACGTTAGTCTTTATAATAATAGTCTGAAAAGCCGAATTTGAGCTTCATAATTGGTGTAAATGACAAATATGGCATACAAATAGTGATATTTCATTCTATTGGTTTTCGGGTTTAGATTATTAAGAGCTTTCCCAAATGAACTTCGCTGTTGATGATATAGTAGTTTTGCAACGAGATTTTTGCTACGCAGCCATTAGTTAGATACTTATGAGGGGGCGGAGAAAAGGAGTGCGGAACTTGATATGTGTACATATATGTGTACTTTTGACATATCTTTCAACTCTTTAGCTTAAAAATTTCCACAAGGGTCGCAGTTGCCCCGCATGCGAGCGTGCACACAAGTACCCATGCTCAAATGCATCTGCGTTTTCTTTCAGTTTTTTCGCGCGTCGTTCCAATTTGCTGTTGGTTGTATTTTTTGCGAATTATTTTTACTTTCATTTGTCGCACGTTGGTTATTAGAGTTGCGACATGTTACCCTGTCACTCGACCCTGTTTTAGTCGCCTCTGCCGGTGCTGTTGTTGTCATGTTGTACTCGTCCGCTCCGGTGTTGTCGCTGCCTAGCGCTGTATTACAGTCGACATTTTTCTCGATGCGATTTCGGATACATTTTGCATTCGTGCCTTGGTGTTTGTTGAGTTCGCGCTGGCGCTTTTATTGCTCGCCTCATCGAAGTACGGTAACTAACGATGATTGAACGCTTGCGGTTGACTGCAGCCACATTCGTTAGACCTAGCAGGCGCAAACAAATGCCGGCACACATTCGCCGATATTAATATGCGCTCAAACAAATGCTCAAACCAACACACGCACGGACGTACGCCCCTCCCTCCATGTAGCGGCAGGCAGCGTTGCGTGTCAATGCGCACTGGTGCAACGACAAAACCAATAACAACCTCGCGGCTCTGAGGCTTACCAGCGCCCATACAACACTCACACACATCCACCATCCCCCATATGTGTATGTGTGTACGTAGGTGCACATAAATGCATATGTTCATTGTGTGCTTACAGCGCAAATTTGCAGCGTTTAAAGGATTAAAGCTCATAAGCTAGCACGACATCAGCGCTGACAGATGAATTTGCACATTCGCATATCCGCAACAAATATTGCTACAAACGTTGTTAAGTGTGTGTATGTGCGGCAAATTCACATGGGTGAACTGTACAAAGAAGGAGGTAAACTGACAGCTGCCTTCCAAATGTGAGGAAGCTCGTCTGCCAAGTGTGCCCGTCTACTGACAATATTTCTCGCTGGCTACCTCGCCGGAAAGGCGGTGAGCCCTGCTGCGTCTTGGCAGGCAATATTAATGCGCATCCCACATTACAATCTAGTTGGTATATTTGAGTAACTGAAGTCAACGTGCTCATTCAATCTGCTCTGCAATCTCGTTTCGACTTTGAAGTGTGAAATACTTAGCGGAATTTTGTTTGTACGCGAAATCAATCAATATGGATTTGTGCTTATTTCACTTGCACATAGTCGCACCTTTGGATTATTGCTAGCAACTCGGTGAGGCGCTTGCAATCTGGGCCACAACTTTAACTGTGCACCGTGGCCTGTCGTTGAGCTTTAATGGATTTGTGGATTGAACAAAAACTTTTATGAGGCGCAACCATATTTTAAAGGAAATATTATTTCGAATAATAAATAAATAGCAGAGTGTTGCTCAAAATCAACTGTTTTGCTCAAAAATATCGAAACTATGGTATTCCTGGGGCATTAGCATGACGAGTATCCCTGAGATTTTCTACAATCCCCATGTGATATAAAAAGTTGTCTCCCTCAGCTGGCACAATTAAAAAAGGTGCTCTAAGGTTCAGACTAGGTAGACCCGACTTTCTTTGTACCCATAAACATCGCCTCATTCGATATTCTCTGTTGAGTAAAATCTAACATATGTTCATGAGATTCCAAAAGCTTTAGAGCAGTGCAAAATGGCCAATTCTGTTTAAAATTTTTGAGCGGAATACAACATTGTTTGTCATAATCGTTGTTAAGCTGTTACGAACCGTCTATGTTAATTTATTATTGCTAGGATATAAATACGAGACGGAACCCTCTCATTTGCAAGTGATTACAATATTGTAATATAGTGTAGTGTAGTGTAGTAAAACTGCTTTTGCTGAAGCTACACAAATTTCGAAATTCATTGGGTTAAGGTCTAATCCGCAGTATCAGGAAATGCTGCCTATAATTTAAAGAAATTTTCCTGTAATTCTCAAAAAGCTAGTAAATATTTAAAAAAGTTAGTAACTCTTGTAAATATTTAATTTTAACGCCTTGAAAATGAATGGGAGGATTTGAAAAGATTGAACAGGATGTATTTATTTTTTAGTTTACAATTTAAGTTTATGAGAGTAATATAATGGCTCCAAGGTAATGAAATGTGTTTGTATATGCAAAATTCAAGAAATGCTGAAGAAATCCCCCTACAAATCTGTGTTATTATGCAATAACACCAACAGAATGCTATTTGTAACCACAACTATCGCGGCGGTGTGTTCGGCCCGATTCCTTGTTTCATATGTTCAACCCACGCACACATTCACACTTCCATCTGGAAACAATTGTATATAACACCGCAGATACTCCGGCAAACGCTCAGAACTAATTCATACATCGTTAGTCAAAGTCCGCATTGACAGTTGAAGTGAAAGCAGTGAAATGCCAAGTGTACGTCCAGTTGCGCAATTCTCTCCAAAACACTTCGCTTCAGCTGCCTCGAAATGGACTGAATAGCGGGTATAGTAGTTGCTCGGACAGCTGAACAGCTGAGCAGACGAACAGCTGGGGCAGCAATGCAACAGAGACCGTAATAGCATTAAGAGCAATAAGACCCACATTGCTTGATCCAGAAGCAGCAGTTGCAGGGGCGGTGGCAGGGCGGAGGCAGGGCAAAGCAGAGCGGAGAAGTGGCGGTTGCAGCGAAATTTTTCAAATTCCGCAGAGATTTTCTGCTGCAGACCCTAACGTTAAACGACCCACATGCGCATGTGTATATGTACATAACAGTACATACACACACACACTTGGACAAATGCGAGTGCATACGCACAGCAACGCATTCCTTTTCCGATGTTTACTCAGAATGCTATACACTGTTGACTGCCATGTTGCTAGTGGTTTTTATTGTTGTTATTATTGTTGCTGCCAGTTTCGGTTAACGTCAGCACAAACGATGTTCGACAAGATAAAAAATGAAATTTCGCTCGAATCACTCCACTTTAACCTCTTTTCCACTTAACGTTTGCTCGTTTCTCTTCACTTTTCGTTTCAATATTGATTTCTCTTCGTTTTGTAATTCGTCCACTTGCACAGTAAGGGGGAATGAAATTGAAAAGCATGGAAATGGAAAAACGTTACTTTCGTGTTATTTGGTTGAGTTGCAGAGGTATATCTTGGTTATGTGGATTTGCTTATTCCATGCTCCCGAAATGCAGCTTTTTCCAGTGACGGTCGGGAGTCAGAAACTCCAACGGCAAGACTATCGGCCGTTGCGTACACACAGTAGAGGCGTGCTAGTTACGAGTACTAGTTGGTTCATCATATTAACCAATAAATTATGTGCACATGTATATGTAATATATGAAGGCTTATTTATACCAACTAAAATATTAATATTTCGTTAACTAAAAATTAGGCCTTTATTTGTGTGTAATTTTCTCAAAAGATATGTGTTTTTGCAATGAAGCAATATGAAAACAATACAAAAAGTTACTTATATTATATGTATTCTGTCATGCATATTTTATTCCCCGATTTTGTATATTTTATCCCCGAAAAAGAGTTCTGCAGCATCCAAATGCATTTGTAACTTATCCCCTCACCCGAAATAACACCAATCACACAGCAATTTATCACATCTCAAATGGTGAATCTGCAAACCAATTTATAAGTGAAAATACATTTAAGCGCATTGCAAATCCGCATATCAAAAGTAGCATTAACCAGCAATTGCTGAGCGGGTGATTGGACCGTTGCGCCATTGGCAAATAGACAATGCTTGCAAAATTGTTGAGAAGCATATTCACTCTCCAGTCGCGACTATAAAATATGTGCCAATTTGCCAGCACAATATGCGCACATTTATAAATGTATTGTATATGAGTTTATAAGTCGGAAGAGTAATTTAACCTTTTTGGGGTTCATTTCGCAAAATAGAATTTGTACTGTTGCTTGCTGGGGTTGTGGAAAATTGCTGCAATAATCGTACATCACGCCAATGATTTGCCATTTCCACATCACTTGTTCAATTGTATTGAAGCAATGCCACTGGTGTTCGAGTAAATGATCAATGATGTCATTTTGATGAGCATGCCATGGCGGAATGTAGGGAGTGTGAGAGCGTAGCTCTGAAGTTACGATTCAATTACCCTTCTACGTCTCACGTGGACATATGAATCTCTTGAACAAATTAGTTTTTAAAATTTTGCCAAAGGGTCCTTTTCGTATAATTTATTTTACTCAGGGTTAAATCACCTTATATGCCGGAATTCAGGGCAACTCAATTAGCTGTGACATGTGTCTACCTGAGAATACAAGGAAAAAGTATATGAGATTTAGCGATCAAAGACGGAATAAAATTTTACTAACTCAAAAAACTTTTTGATTTCAAATTGTTAATAAATTATACCTTTAATGAAGAAGACAAAGCCTTCGCCTGAAACTGCTCTAAATTTAAATGAGAGCTCAGTGCTCTTAAATAACTAAGTACTACAAAAGAGTCACATTTGATTACATAGAAATTAAAAAAAAAAATGTTAAAAGGTGTGGTTTCACTTATGGAATCTTGATCTAACATCATTTAGTACCGATTATTTCAATTTATTTACAATGCGTCATTGCTAACTTAAGAAGAGTGTGCGTGTACGTATTTCAATAAATATTTATTATTATCAAATTTCAGACAGACGGCAAGTATTTTCCTTTCATACTTTAAGCTTACATTTGACTGAAGTCCCAGAGATTTTGAAAGCAACCCAATTATAATGAAAGCTTCCGAAAACTGGAATCTAAGGTTAGGAGCTCTAGGGTTTTTGCATACATTGCTGCAATGCCAAATCATGACTCAACTCCATTTCAGAAAAGTTGTATCAAGAATAAAGAGTAAATGCTTGAATTTATGAGTTATTTGTGCTGCTTTTGAAATCAATCCGAATTGCTTTATTGGTGTAAATTAATTTTATTTGCTTCCATTTGCACTTTCTCCTAACTTAGTACGAATTCGCCCTAAAAGCTTTTAGCTTCCTACTAAATAATCCAATATTCCGCATCATTGCGGAGCACAGAGAACGCCATCCGGTTGGTCGCGACTATTCTAGCTGCTACGTTTGAACAATTTCTATTATTATTATTATTGTGGCATATTTTCGACATATTTCTCGTTGTGAAAAAGACCTGTGCGCCGGTATTTATTGCTTTTTGGTGTTCATTCATTTCCTTTATTTTATTACGCCACCTTTCACCTACAATATTTTGGCCTTATGTACGCCTACATATATGCTTCTTACAGTTAATAAATGGTACGTGAAAAAAAAAGACATTTCGTAACAATTGTAATTATACATACATACATACGCGCGTAGTGGCAGGAACAGCAGCCACCGCACTCATTGACACCGACACTTGCTTCATTTGACTTTTATTGCCTGCTATTAGAGTGATTTTTTCCTCTATTGCTTGGCTGTGGTGTGGCTGCAGATGGGTGCCCAACACATGATTCTAATTGCTGTTACAAATTTGGCCAATTTTTTATGTAATAAGAGTGATACGAAAGCACAGGGTGATTCGTGACCAAGTAATGTTCAGAAAACTAAAATTTATCACAGACTTACCACCCTACCGGTGCAGGCAGCGATTCTAGTATGCTGCTATGAAAACTGAAAAAATTTTAAAGTCGAGATTATTTCCACAAATTACTGATTGCGTTCAGTTGCGTTCAGAGTATAGTGACTTAATGAAACTAAGATCGGTTATGGGTGTATCTATTTCAATTTCAGCTAGGCTACACTGTTCGTGCTCTGCAACATGACCTCAATTATTTCTGCTTCTGCCAGTAAATACTTTGACAATCCTTCACAATTCGTTGTGAATTCCCACACAATTCACCCTTATATTTCGGAGTTTGACTTCCAGCCGCTCGGTTTCAGTTATGTTCTAGTGATTCTAATGGCGTTTTAACATTATTGACTCAGAGCCACATGGTTTGTAATATTTATTTTCCTTTATAACCTTATATGGAGAGTGGCAACAATTAATGGCAATTAAGAAATATTATTTTATCTAGATCATCTTTATGTAATGTAATATCTACGAGGAATTCTAAAATACCCATAAAAACAGATTTCACAACCGCTTTAACAGAAGATTGCCAAGCCAATCGAGGTCATTTGTTACTGGTGCAAATTTGTAAACTGAGCTGCAAAACCTTTTTTGCAGCGCCTCGTCCTCAAATGTTCAATGACGTTCAAACCGAAGACCTCCGACAATTTGTTAACCAAAAATGTGCGCGCTTAGAAAAGTCCCTCCTATTTGGCCACGGCAGTATTGTGATCAATATGTAGTCAAATATTCCGCTTCCATTGCAGTGAATGCCGTTTGCTAAAGACCATAATCATTGAACAGTGGTCACTCGCCACACTGATTATCCTTTGTTCGGTTAGTTCAGTAGATGGAGCAACGCATCTCATTTGCTCATCGCGACCACGAAAGCCACTTCAAATGCGAAAGCATCGAACTGAAATAATGATCACGCGATTTTAGTTTCGCAGTGTGAATGAGTAAGTGGTAATGCGGCTATTTTCAATTAAAATTAGGAAAGTCTGTAGGCCTCCATATACAGGCACACATACACTCCAATATACCAGGTGCGTAATACCCACGTATTTATAGCAGCTTCCTTGCACAATAATGCAAGTATTAAAGAGTAATTGGGGCAATGCTGAGTCCTTCGAAGAGCTATGGTAAGTATACACCGGCAAATGCACTTTTAAGACGTAATTATTGCTTGCATTTATCACTTGCTTGAATTAGCTTGCATTTCCAATATATAGTAGTTAGTACATGAGTTTAAATAATTTAACGTAATAAGCCGGTTGATAAGCGGCTCTAGTTAGATGCAGCTGAGTGAAATGTATTTCGAATTAATCCTTCTTATACTCGGATTCCTTAGAACATAATTCTATTTCATCTGCTCATCATCAAGGATACTTACTTTATTAATTCATACACTCTATTCAGCTGTCAGTTAAGAGTCAAGAGTTAAGACGCAACAACGACGGAAATAAATGACTCATGTACTCATCAGCTGTTCGCTTTTGCATTTTTATAGGGCCACAATCCAATGGCTATCCAATTAATCAATATCTTGAAGCTTATGGATCACAAAGTTATAACAAACCGATCATATTATTCCTGGAATTCAAAGAAAGAATAAAACTTATTGTCATTTTATAAAATCTATAATTATGATATATCTCCGATACTATCTCTCTTCTTAAAGAATTCAGGGCAGTCGACACACCCAGGGAAGCTTCGTTACTGTGCCGCGTAGTTCGTCGCGTTTTTGTTAAAGTTTGGAAGTTTGGAACCATGAAAATGCTACATGTTAATCAAATATTTTATTAATAACAGCATCCGAAGCTCACCATTGTACACAGTGACAGTTGGTTAATTAAGGATTAAGATGACGCTAAACGGCAGTGCGCTAAAGGGATTCAAACTCCAAGTATATTTATGTACGTGTGCAGTAGTCTGCAAATGAATGGCTCTCGTCACTGAGTCATGCAACAATACAACGCCATTTGAGCAAATCGCTGATTATCCCGTCGTCATATGAACACACTTGCCGCGTTTGCCCGCCTACGGCTGCCCGCTGGACACTGATAATGCGCGGACCGACGTAATCACACAGCCGCACAGTTGCTGATGTTGTGCGATATTTCGGCTGCGATGTGCAAATTTAGCTGCTGCTCGCCAATGTGGTTGGGAACTACCAAAAGCGCCAACGGTATTGCTTCAATAGGTAGGTGTGTATTCAAGGATTTTGTAAACTGCGGGACACCGGAATGGCGCATTTTTAGTCGCACGCAGATGCGTTTCGGTTGTAGAAGTTGCATTGCGTTTTACTGTTTGCAAATCTACGTGTATGTGTATGTGTATGTGTAAATATACTTCAATGAGTATATAATCGCTGCATTATTTTGAAAATCAAGCACCCGAGCATGTGTATGTGTAACTGCCATTTGCGGAAGCAAATCGTGTGTGAAAGCATACATTGAAAATTTCGCTTAAAAATTCAAAGCGTTCAAATTAATAAAATTGCACATACAGGCAGCACACACACGCACACACGCACATGCAAATACTGTAACCACATTTGTGTGCCTGCCTGGACAGCCTGTGTATTTAGAAATAATTATTCGGTTTAGCCATTTGAGCCCGACTTGCGCTTGGCAGGTCCATACGCCATGTCAAATAATAATTTATGAATTTGCGTGAAAGCTAAACGATTTGCTTTGAAAATATTTGCTCAAAATATGCTGCTAAATTGTTTGCCCCATCTGCTTGTTAAAATATTTCAATTAACAATGCTTAAAGCTACCGCAAGAAAATGAATATTTGCATATAAGTTAAATAAATTTAAATTTCTCAAAGTTTATAAATGCACAGTGAATAAAGTAATTTCACTGCTAATTGAACATCCCTACACATACACATGACATACATATTATACATATGACCGTACACATGATGTTCGTTAGGCTCGCCTGCACTGGAGAAATGCCCGTTAATGGAATCGGATAAACATGTTGTTTGCAGAAGATTGGCTACACTAAAGTGAAGTGAAGTACTGAAGTAAAGTGTCACACACTCCTTATTTCTTGTTTCTGAATAAGTTAATCGATGTCATTTATAAACTGATTTCAACAAATCAGTTAATGGGAAAAGTTGATCCTCGGTGCTAAATAACATCAGACACTATAAAACAAATGCTTGGTCGGGGAATATATTAATTTGGATTATAATTGAGTAAAAAGTATAGCTCTGACTGAGCTCCCCTCATGGTGGGGGCTACATCGAATGTTCAAAATTCATAGAGAAAAATGGTTAAATCGAATACTATCCAAATCAAGGTAATCTGTGGTAAAGATTATATTTCCACTTGAGCCAAATCTGCCTTGCAATAAACGGGACGTCTCCAAAATGATTCCCAAAAGAAAAATGCGACTAATGCGACTAATGCGACTAATGCCACTTTGACGCTCTTTGTACGGACCTTTGCTTGCACTATGAACTTCGATAAATGGTGCTTTTTCGTGAATGTAGATCGTTCTTATAGTTGATATAAGATATATTTGGACTAGATTCTGAGGCAATTACATGTATCTGACGTTTTTATGAAGATGTATGTGTTTATAGGCGTTTTTATATAAATACTTATTAGATATGCTTTGGATACGATGCCAGACAAAATTTCCCCCTTGGTTTGCTATTTTGAAAAGGTTAGTTTGACAGTTTTTGAGAGAAAATCACTAAACAAAGCTAAACATTCTGTTTACTTGCATTTGATATAAAAGCAAAAAGGATTTTAAATTAATGAGATTTAATTTGTTTGACTGTTGTGATGCCAGTTAAATACTGATTTGCTATACAACTAGTGTTTGAGTCCATAGTGAAAATAGTTGATATCTATAACGGTTATTAGGCGTACTGTTGCCAAAATTATGTTTTTTTGTAGTTGTGTTTTACTATTGTCTCAGAAAAAATAATAAAATCTTTTTTTTTTTTAGAAAAAAAAGGAATTCGATAGGGCAACAAGGGAAACTTCCAATGGTCAGTACAATTGTCGGATTAAAATGTTGGACGATAGAGTAAGAGGTTATTGCTTTGCGCATCACGGAAATTATAGCACTAGAAATAGTACAAGACTAGTAGCTTCTAGTAGTAGGATAGTACTAGAAACAAGTAACTAACTAGAAAATTTATAAAGACTCCAGACGTTTTTGAGAAATTCTTAATTCTTTACAATGGATATGAATAGAAAACATAAAGACGAATTCTAATCCACGATGGATGATCCACAACATTGAAACCTCGTTTTTTACATTTGCTAATTTCATTAGTCCGTACGATGAGAAGATGTAGCCAGCTAATGTTCATTGTCATACGTACATAAATATAAATTACAGCTTTAAGACTCGAGCGTGCTATACCTCATCTGGTGGTTTGTAATAATAATCTTTGAGACATAAGCATATTTGTCAAGAATGCATAACTCTCTTATGCATTGTAGATCTCTGCAGAGAGACCGCTCCAAATATCGCCTCTAGATTAGGAAATGTCTAGCGTATCTTTGCAAGAACCTGTACACTTTATGATTTTGATATAATCTGCCGACAGTCAACCTTTGTTAGAAATATGTTTTGCTTGGTTGTTTTTGGAAGTCCGCCAAAAAAGCAGTAGATAAAACCAACAACATTAAAATACTACAAATGTGATTATTTACATGAAAGTTGTACAAATGTAAATAAATTGGAATAAAATGCAAGAATAAGAAGTGTAACAAAAAAAAACAACAACAATAAATGGTAAAAGCGCAATAAACGTAATCAACTGCATCGAATGCAATTTGAAATCATTTCCATGCATAGAAGATAAAACGGTTGTTTTTTATTGCACGAGTGTTTTCAGACATACCTATGTATAGTATATATTTATGTTTGCCGGCCGCACTCGGACATGCATTTATCTGCTCATATTTCCACATACACCGCGCTGCTGTTACTACAGCAGCTTGACTCTTGCATGGCTATTTAAGAGGGTTTATTTGGTGTATCCGAAAGCTTTAGGGGGATCGACGAGGTTGCGCTGTGTGTTTAAACTCACCAATGACCAATTGTACTTTTGTACTCTCAACCCCAACTAACAGCAATAAAAATCTCTGCAAATATGGCAAATAACGCTTATGGACATATTCATGTGCATATATTACATATGAAAATATATTCTGCTGCTATCATACATGCAAACACTAGTCTTCTTTGCATACATATGCACATACATGCGGATTCGCTATTTTGCATTTTAATGCCCCATGGCACTGTACCCAACAAAATTTTAGTATTGCCACTCGCAGCTATTTTTATGTAATCGTCGCTGATATTCGTATTAACAAGTAACGGTGAGAATAAAAAGCGATGCGCATATGCATATTTAACTTTAACTGTAAAAAAGTGTGTGTTGGTGTTCAGAGGGGCGAGGGAATTGCGAAAAATTACACAGCAATTAAGTTTGAATGTGGTTCGCAGTTTGGGAGCAGTGTGTCCGTAAGAGCGCTCGCTATACAAATAAATCCATACATACAAAGATGTGTCCTGTGTGAGTGTGTCAGTTCGAGTTTAGTGCGAATGATGTCAGCGGGTAGTGGTTAGTGGTTAGTAGTGCAGGGTGTCGCCCCTGGTCAGTGCGAAGGAGACGTGATGCCAATGAAGGCGGTCGAGGTTCTGATTCCGCTAGAAGTGTGCTGTAGAAAAAACTTTTACTAGTAGAAAACAATATTAGTGGTTTAGTCGGCGGCTCTACTAACAGTGAAAAGCGCTTAAAACCAACAACAATTTTTTAGAATGCAAATAGTTACTTTTCAAAGTTAGATCGAGGCTTAACCGAGACTTAAGTTGTCAAAATTTATTTCTGTGTTATCTGTGAAAACTGAAGAAATTATAAAACACTTTATATCCAAAAAAATAAGAACTACATAACTCAAAATTATTTATTATATACGGATTTATTGTTAACAGTTATTAAGTTAACAGTTGGAGATGATTGGGCTAAGCATTACAGGGTGCCTATTTATATGAACCCGACAAAATTTGCTCATTGCATTAATAGAAATCAATTCTATTGCTAGTTTCTCCCTAGACTGAGTGTGTAATTATTTTTGTGAACTGTTGAGTATCAAATTTTCAAGGTGTCCAGGGTCGAGCTGAGTTTAACTCACTGCCCTATGAAACGAGCTTACATAGCGGAACAACTAAGTGGAAGTCTTAAACATCAGATATTTCATGGGAGTAAGCGTGAAGGATTGTAGGTGTAGTGAAGGTGAAGCTCGAATCTGATCCCTTTATATTACCTAGGCTTCACTGCCAGCTTACAAATGGCCCCACACATATTATGAGAACTCACCCATACTCCATGATGTGCACCATTTTTCATGCACTTCATGCTCTCCCAATTTGATTAGAATTTTTCTGTCGAGCGCCTTGTTCACTATCGAATATTTTTATTCGTTTCGTTTACTTTAAATCTATGCATATTTATTCCAATGATTGCTGCTTTGGTATTTGGATTCGAACAGTTTTTCTGATTTCGACGCCGTTCAATAGTTCGTATATATGTGTGAAAGGCAGCAGCGCTTAACAATGTTGCGCTAGTTGTGTATTCGCATGTAAATTATGCAAAATCTAATTGTGTATTGAGTGACAAAACGCGTTAACTGCTAAATATGCAAATGAATGTAATTCGAAAAATGACCGGTTTCACTGCTATTTCGTTTGGTTGTCATTTATTTGCTCTCTATAATGTATATGTATGTACGAGTTTGGTGAATGAGCGGCAGCAACTTTTAGCCAACAGCTTGTAGCGTTTTTTGACGTCACGAACTTACATGGCCGGTTGTTGTTGGAATTTTGAAAAAAAAGGAAAATTGCATAAAAAGCAACACTGGGTTTGAATGCCGATTGGGTTTACCTTAACATATTCATATTCATATTTTTATTTTTATTTGATTTCGTGCAACTAATGAATAATTGCATCGAAGAGCGCCAATTTCGTTCAAATTACTTTATGTGCTGGAAGTTATTTTAATTGGCTCTTAATCACCTGCTAGTAATTGGTTAGAATGTGAGGGCGCGTTAAAAATATTCATACGGCCATTTGGGAGACTACTGAGATTTTAAATTTACGCTTTAAAAGCAAATGTGCAGGGAAGGGAAATTGCGAAACTATTTCGCTCTCTTTCACTTACAAAAAATACTTTCACATTTCAATGACCATTTAAAGTTGGGGTAAATTGCCAGAGCAGTTGGTTATATGAAATATTCGCTCTTGAATTATCTGCGCGTTGCATTCGTTTTTCCAGGCTATTCTGTTTTACCCGACCATTTGCACTTTCCTTTCCTCTCACTACTGTATTAAGATATTAAAAGTCTTAAATTTCTGCTTTAATATTCACTTTCAATGCTTTTCCAACCTTTCGGAGCCAAAAATGCCACTCTTCTTTGGGAAGCACCACAGCAAAACAACAACAACCATATGCAACTGCGTGTATGAAGTTGGAAAAATATGCATATTCGTGTAACCAGAAATATGTAAGTGTGTGCGAGCGTATGTGCCAACGAACCCCCACATGCAAATGAATGCAAACAACTGATAATCTCGCTGAAAATTAATTTAAAGTCGAGCGAAATAACATTAACTCATTGCGAGTGAACGCGCAACGCAACCCAAAGGCGCCGATTTTTGCAACATGCCGCTGCAACAACAACAGCGCACATGCAACGCCCCATTTGTGCGCATACACACACACCACACACACACACACACACATATATATATATATATATATATATAAACGAGCGCCGTTGCGTTTAAATGTTAAATTACAATTTCTGCTTGTTGCTTCGACGCCGCTGCTATCCGATAGGCGCGAAAGTTGCTTGCAGCCAGGATCTCTGGAGATCGCCTCGCCGTACGGAGACAAATTAGCATATTTCACAGACACCCATACATACACGTGTGCATTTATCACTCTCAAAGGGATAAGTACATGCGAACATATGCAGCTAGGTGTGTGTGCCTGTGTGTGTGCGTGGATATAGTCATATATATTAATGCATGGATTGTGGATTGTGAGTGTAAGTCTATGTGATGTTAAGTGACAGTTGGACATGACATAAGTGACGGTAGGAAGTTGATGTTGTGAGTGGCTGTCTCATCTGAGCTGAATGGCGAACAAACACATGCACAAGTACGATATTGCCGTGTGTACGATAATGCTTGCACACACACAGAATGTAAGTAGACGCAGCAGTTAGCAACATGCTCTTACGTACATACATCTATACTTATAATATTTACATATATATGTACGTATGTATGTGAGCTACTTTGGCTGACACCAACTCCATTCATGAATATTGATGGAGCAGTGCCCGCAAAGTGAAAAGCTGCCCGAATATGGATAAACGTGCCGGCTGACCCGGCCACTTGAGGGTCGGTGATGCGCGACAATGCACATATGGCTTTTAAGAACTGATTATGGGTGTCTAACTAATTGGGTTCCACGATTTATATTCTCACATAAAATCTTGTACTACTACTACTATTAACTTATACACATATATGCATGCATTCGAGTCCATAGATACTTGGTAATACATTTTTGAGCTTTAGTGGAAGTTTTCTGATAATACTGAAGAATTCTGTAAACAAAGAACGTATTTAGTGAGGAGTGAATGGATATGGGGTATTAGCACCGATCTTAACATCATCAAACTTATATATTCATTTGAGAATGAAGTAGGAAATGCAGAGAGCATACTTTGGCACCACTAAAAGAGGGAGGACAGTTTCTATTTTCGAAAGACTTTGGAGTAACAAAAAACATTAACAACCACTAGAGTTTGACTTCGGTAACCCAATTCGAGAGTGTCGCTTTTCCTCAAAGAAGCTTCTCACGAAGATCACAATGACAATGCTGCTTACTTTGTCCTATATTATTCTATCAAGTTAGTCTAATGCTCAGTTCGATTTTCCCAGTTCTAAATGAAGGCACTTTTGCAACTTTTTTAATTGAATAAATATATACATGTCAAGCATATTAAGGGCAATTTTAGTCCATATTCCCCCTTAAGCAATGTCAAAGTGGAAAAACATTCAAAAAGCAATAGAAGTTGAACAACTTGGGTCAGTGTAGTGCTTCCACCCACAACCCACATAACCCACATGAAGTTGCTCTATAATTACCCTTTGCAAAGGCAAAACCACAAGTGACAAGAAGTCGAGGCTTCCGCTTCTGCACAAAACGCTATTGAAATTTAGGGATTCCTTCATCCGTACAGACATATACTTTCACACAACTGGCTAAATTACAAAAGGTATCAAAGGAGGTCGTAAAAGTTTGTTTTCAATTTATTTTAAATATTAAAGCCAAGCAAAATTTCACAAAGCAAAGTCAATCAACTTAGATGCAAAGATGCAAAGGCTACAATATTTTTGGCACAATAAATAAATAAATGTGAAACTATGCATGACAGAGTTGTTAAAAAGCCGAACTGGCCAACTTTATTGACTTCATGCAAAACTGAAAGATGGAACCCCTTGAGGGTTCGTCGACAAAGGAGCGATTTTCCGACCGTATGGACATTGGGCTCAAAAAACGTTTGAAGTAAGCAGCTACACGCCATTGAAGACCACAATATGAAGTGCGTTGTGTTTTGACTTTTGTGAAACTAAATATGAAACTACAAATATATGCATGTGCTCATATCTGTGGGTATTTGCGTGCGTGCTGGTGTTTGTACTCGGTTTGTTGATAATCAACGTATGTTAGTGACGCGTTTGAAATTCTCTGCGCTCGTGTTGAAATCCGCCCTAGTTGGCTCTTTGGCTGAGCCCACATCCGTAGCAGTTTGCCAAAAATCTCAATACTGTTGAAAGTATGCCCGCATAAAAATTTCGTATGAAGATGAAGTGTGACCGTTTTCAACGCACATAGATTTTCATAAATCTTTTCAAATAATACACACTTTCATCTAAAAGGTCCTACTTTAACATACAATATATCAATGCTTTACTTTTATACATACCTATTAAATATTGAGTAGTTTAAGGGAAAAGTTTAAGGTAAAAATTAGAAAGGCGAAATGCGAAGAATGTGACCAATACTGGAAAAATTAGCTCTGAGTAGATGTGCCTAAAGTAACATCAGGCTTCGTAAATAATTCACAAAATTGGGAACAAATAAGGTGTTCGAGGTACGATTTCGACAGAGTTTTTCTGTCGTAAATCATATTGACGTCCTTCTAAATTCGATTAGCATAAAATTCACAGAAATTGAATTTAGTATTCTGGTGCTGGCAGCCGTCACAACCGAGAGCAATCATATACTACTCGTTAATTAATTAATTAATTGTTCTGTGACGTTACTAAGGGCGCAGTTATTTCCGCAAACTTCTTCTCGTCAAGTCCAAATCTTTGATTTGTGTATTAATTTTATAAGGATTTTAATATTTCGTAATTTTTAAGTCCTCTAAAGACTTCTTGCGTATATTTCTCACTCATCAAGTCAAGAGTTTCAAGCCATCAGTTTTTCAGCATACAGTTTCTCATTGGTTAAAGAAAGATTTCGTTATCAACTATGACATCGATGTAATAATTAAGATAATTATAATTATGTTAATACGTTTTCAGTGAACTTTTATTCTTGAGATAAGTATAACTACTTCAAAGTCGCCTTCGTCAATGGCTTTGTAATCAATCAGTTCAGCAACAGAAATTTGTTTAATTTCGTGTTTATTCAAGATTTAATTAACAAAAAAAAACATGACTCGTTAACCTTATGAAAAAACTTAGCAATACAAATTAAATATAATAACAATCATGCCCATTTGAGAGTACGGTAAGTGGTAGCGAATTTGAATGAATGGATGAAAATGAACTACTATCTAAGTTGCCTTCATGAAAAGAAAGCGATTGATCTCTTCTGGCTGAAATTGCTTGCTCCAATCACTAATATTCATAATCGCTAATAGCAGTATTTCGTCGGCAGGCATTAGCATTAGCCATCACCCGATTGTAACTTTCAAACGTTAAACGTTCACCACAAAAAGGAAAATGAGTTCAGAGAACGTATATTCTAAACGAATAAATTTAAGGAAATTATTCTTATGTTCCTGAAAATTTCCGTCAGAGATTTTTTTGGTCCTACAAATATATATTTGTATATGTATGGAAGTATATTTGTATAAATTTATAATTGCAATGAAGACTATGTCAGAAATATATTGAAATGTTTTAAGCGTTTGTTGCGTTGGTGGAACTGGAGCGTGCTGAGGTCAGAAGTCACAATTTATTGTTGAAATCTTTTGTGAGAAATTCTCCAACAACCACAAAGCAAGCACATTACAAATGACGCACTCGTACATAAATACATTGGATTGCAAACTCCCAATAAGAGATAGTGGTAAAAAGTGGCACAAGAAATTGGGAAGGCCAAATGTCGCCAACAAACGATTGCAACACTTACAACTTGCTGGTTGCCACTTGCCATTTTTGGTTGAAACTTGCGTCAACGCCAACGCCGACTGCTGCTGCGACAATGAGTCAAAAACTAATGAAGTCATACTGCAAGAAAGCAAAATCAGGCACACACACATGAATACTTTGTCGGTTGGGGCGCCACAGCTGGTCGGAGACACGGTCAAATATCTCAGCAGGCTCCTTCAACGTACGGCGGAGGGGCTGGGTGCGTGCTGTGATATTGTCAAGGAAATTTTGTGCGATTTGAATAAAATTTATTGAACTAATTTGTCCAAAAGCACGTGCCCAGGCTGCGGCCTGGCACTGCGGAGCGCCGAGAGGACAATGGCAAGCAGATGACAAATGAAGGACTACAACAAAAGTGCACTGCAACTGAAGATGGATAGAGTCGAGTGCATTGTTGTTGCTGATAAACTTTTGCTCCTCGCCCGCTTGCATATGATTAGCACCGAGGAATGTGAACAGTAACTGTGTACTTATGCGCAAGTGGAAATTAAACTATGTACGTACGTATACTATATGAGAGTGTACGTGCCATTGCATGCATGTGTGTGGGTGTGTGTTTGTGCGCTGTCGGCTGTATGGCTCATTAAAAGTGCATAATATTGCAATGTGCTCTTGGCCCGCATTATAGGGGTATTTGTCGAAAAGTTTTAACTGTTTCGCAAGCCCGCAGACCGCCCGCAGACCGCCCGCCCCCGCTGCCAGCACTTTATCTGCTGCTTTGCCAAATCTTTGCGCTTGCATTAGTCAAGGCAGTAAGCCGCAATCTGCCGCACAACGTAAAAGAGGCTTGTGTGTGTATGTGTGCTGCACACTTTGTGTAGCCGCAAAACCGCAACAGAAGAGCACGCGCGACATGAGCAACGCTGGCATAGAAAATTCCAAATCAAAGAGCTTATCTCATTAAAAAGTTATTTTCCGCGTACAAACGTAAGCGCTTTTGTCGCTACACAGGGGTGTGAATGTGTGTGTTTCTTTATGCACCCGTATACAAAGCATTTGCACGCGGCCCATTAGCCCCACCCCCGCGCTAACGCTGACAATAACTAGCGGCGCATAGTTCATTTAATTTCGCATTTAGCCAAACTGCTAACAGCAAATGACAATATTCCAAAAGCATAAATATTTAGCGCAGCCATTTCCGAGCACATTCCACCATTGCAGTCTGCGTATGTGTGAGGCGGCATATATGAATGTGTGTGCGTATTTGGCGCTTTGCCAATGCAGTGTTACCATCAATGGCGTTGGCAGTTTTCGCTGGCACCCGAATTGATGCCGACAAAGCAGCGTCGATTGTGATTATTGGGTTGTCAGCAATAAGGAAAGCGTGGAGGGGGTGGATTGGGTGTAAGGGGATCCTTTCGCTAATAATATTTGTTGCAACTGATCACAATCGCCATTGAGTATGCTTGCCTATTTGCGACCAATACCAATATAAATTGAATTCCGTTAAACATTCACGCATATTAAAAGATGTGCATATTCGATATCTGAGTTTTTGTTTACGTTATTATTTACAAGGACTCGGATGGATATGCATCTAAATGAATTTGTGACCTGAGGGACTCCCATTCGATTTTAAAGCTACTTAAAGCAGTTAACATCCTAGTGCAGCACATTAAGTAGTCCAGAATCAAAAAGAAGTAAGGAAAGTAAACTATATTTTTTTTGGTGTTAATGCGTCCGTTGCTTGGGAGCTGAGTATTATTGCATGGTTGAAAATCTTAACTTACATTGGTAATAATGAATGTAGTAAATAAAGGAGACTAGAGGTAATATCCATAATGGCTTTTACTCACCTCGCTCAGATAGTTTTGAAAAAAAATTTCATTTTGTTGAAGTATTTCTAGTCTATTCATGAAGGACCGCAGGTCCACTATCTTTTAGGTATAAACTTTGTAAAAAAAAAGAAAAGTAACAATTTCCAACGCAGGAAGCCTTTGGCAAATTGCAAGGGAAATTTTTTATGAAATTGAAGTTAAATTGCTATAATTGGTAGTCTGTCGGACGGTATTTCATAAACCCTAAAATGAACGGTTTTACATTTCACTTAAGTACCCATATTATATATATATATATAGTTACCCATATGGGTGTATATATATATATATATATATATATATGTATATACAGCATCTCAGCATTCAAGTAATTTACTCAATTGCGCCGTGGCAGATTTCGGTGTGGAAGTGTATGCACACATGCATAACGTGTGCGCTGCACCTTGTTCACTTTTCCATCTTAACTGTTGGCCGATAATCGCATATCTAATGCGCTTACTTCTGCGTCTATATAAATATTTATATGTTTTATTCCTCGCATTTTACAGTTGAAGTAAGTCCAACAAGCCAAGTGTAGAGAACACCTGATGAAAGACGAACCTCACAAACACACTCACACACACCAACTTGGAAATGTGAGCTGCGGAAGCATTGAAAACGTTCTTTGCAATGGTGTGTATTCGTGCAGATTTGCCTGTGTGCGAACACATTTAACTTCCAAAGTAGATTGAGGGGGCAGCACGCCATAATCGCATAGAGCACTCATGCTAAGCGCATAACAAAGCCAAGATGTGGAAAACATGAGCAAAACCGGTATGTGAGAGAGTATGTGCATTTTCCAGCCAATTTTTCAGTTAAGCATACACATTCAAGTATACAAACAAATAAGCCACTTATGAATAAATGCATGTGTGTGAGACTTTGGATGCAAGTATTTGCTTAGAACTTCTTCTTAAACTCTACTTTGGCCCTGCAGGTGCTCGTTCATCTCTCGTTCATCTCTCGTTCATCTCACCTGTGGGAAAATAAGTGAAATTTTAATCAAAATTATTCTTAAAATATGTCAATTGCAGTAATCCACCACTTGAGCAACACAAAATTTTTTCAAAAATAAAAGAATTCGTTTTGAATAGTAATCTTGTAAACATAGTATCCATCGGAGATCCCTGATAATGAAATCTGTGAAGACCGATCGAAATTTTGTAAAACTGACCTGTCTTGTTTCAGGAATTGAAGCCAAGTAATTATGAAGATTAATTAACACTTCAGATAGCTAATTGTGAAAACAATTAATCTTTTAACAATTAATTTTTGCATTCATATTGCTAAAAATGTAAGAGATTAATTTTGCCAGACTAGAGTTCGGATTCATGCTCGTGCTCGGTTGACAAAACGCTTCGCTTTGCTTCGGAGTAGCATTGGAAATGTCTTGTAAGCAGATGAGTTTTAACTATTATCTAAAATGTGAACAATCCAATAGGTCTTTTGTTCGGGTTTGTTGGGGTCGGGTTGAATGGGTTCGTTTTCCTGCTGGGATAATTTTTAAAATGTCTCTCCTAGTTTCTTGCGCCTTACTTTTCCACATATACTGTTAATGCTGTGTTATGCATCCATCAATTGGTCAGTCAGCAGTTTGTCAAGTGGCAATCGTTGATTCAAATAAGTTTGTTCAAAGGATTATGTACTTGAGCGTGAGAACTGCATCTGCACGAACTTGCTCCGCAACCATTGCAAGCACACGGATTTATGCATACACGTATACGTTTGTACAAAAAGCTCCCTACCGGAAGCTTTGACTCTTCTAGTATTTTCCCATCTCAAATTTCTACTAAAATATTACCTCAAATCATGAATTTTTGCTTGATTTTTCTCTCAATTGGACTTCCCGAATTCCAGCGCTAAAAACTCCGCCATAAATACTTTTTTTTTGTTTCAATGGATCGACCAACCTTTGGCTCAGTGAAGTAAAGTAAGAAAAGTATGTTTTAAGAATATTCTGCGTACTTGAACTAATTAAAAATCCCTAAACATTTGTCTATAAGCGAGTTAGATATCTAAGAATAATAATAGTGTAAGTAATAATAAGATATGAAAACTTACAAAACTGGTGCCTATGTGTTAGCTATGTATAATCAAAGTACTATGTTCATTTACATCCATATGTTCGTTCATTTGTACGTTTGAACAAGTCGCATGTTAGGTTCCCTTACTCAAGTAAGGCCTCGTCATCCGCGCAGACAATTACGGGAGCTCAGTGACCGGCGTACAAACGCAAGTTGTCTGGTTATTTGGCTAGTTGGCTAGTTGGCTAGTTGGATGGCTGCCTAACCGTTCGCTGTTCGGGTTAGTCGCTCTTTGTTGACTTAAAACGCTTTTAAAACTTCACTTTTTGTACAAAACCAAAACCAAAACCAAAAAAGAGCATTTAGTATTCTGCACTTTACATTTTTATTGTCCTTAATTGTTTTCTTTTAGTTCAGTTTTCTCGTTGCTCTATCTACATTTTCGAAATCCGTATGTGGAAAATTTCCAAATGTGTTGCTGTTTTTTTGCTTGGTTTGGTACATGTGGAGTATTTGCAGAGCGTTTGCTGCTTTCCAGCTGGAAGTATTTTTTCAACTTTTTCCTGTCAAGTGCCACTAGACTATGCAGAATAGTTGTGTATTTTTCATTAAAAATGTTAGCAAAACGGCATTAAAAGTGGTTCTATTTAAATATTTAGACAAGCAGTTAATTAAATAACATTTGCCTCAAATGCTTCGCTCTTTAAGTACATAATGTTCAAAAAGAGTTCAAAAAGTTACTCGAATTTTCTCAAAAACCACATTCATAAAGAACTCCAGTATTTAATCAAGCGGAAATAACTACCAGATATTTTAAATCGTATGGTATATTCACCATAGAGCAAGAGCTTGACTTAATTTTACACTCCGAAAACTTATCTGTTTCTCTGTTTGCTTTATGACTCTTAAAATCACAGTGTCATACGTAGAGTAGGTACTGGAATTACCTAAGTTTAAATTGAGAGTTATGTTTTAAAACGAACATGTATGAGCTAATCGTGGCTTTCCTGTGGGACTACTCTAGAAAGTTCCTAAAGAGTGTGAGGTGCTTCTATTCACTATCCCCACTAAAGCAATTAAAAAATATTTATATAGATCTGACATTCGGTGTATTATTTGTGTAGGAACTATTTAAAATTAAGTTCAAAACCTCTTTGGTAGCCAAGCAGTAATAATGCTTTACCCCAAATATTCCTAAATATTAGCTTCATCTGACTATCTAACTGTCTTGAACTTGACAGGGACAGTGTTATTATGTATTTAAAATCCTAATATATTTCTGGCTAGTTTACCGCAGGATGTAAAAAGTGCTAACATCAATTAGTTGGGCTTACTTGCCTATACTTGTCTGTTCTTGAATATCTCATGCCTCCCGGCGAACACTCTAGAAATATTTGCTACAGCCAATTTCATCAAAATAACACATAATTTGTTAATATCCGTCCGCAGAGTCGAATTCCATGAATATTATTGAACTTGGTCGCAGAATATGTAAAGCGATACGACTTATAAATAAACCATTTCATAATGCAAAACTATCAGCAAAAGCAATTAAGCCATACTATGCTGACCAGCTGAATGCATGGTTGCCTCCTTATCGACTTTATGTCATCCACTACCACTTGGTCTATGGCAGCCCCCCACCCCCTGTATACGCTTGTTTGCTCGGTTGCTTGCTATTCGTTGACAACTATATGCCTGCTTGTACTCGCGCTTGTTGTTTTATTACTTTGCTGATGTGTATGTAAATATTGAGTTTCTAATTGCTTTGTACTTTCTTGGCGAGTATTTAATTATTTATTGAGCCGGCGCGCATCGCCGTTCAAACACCGTGTGATTCAACTTGACGCTGCAAAGCTTCAACTTGGAAGCCTGTGTTCTGTGTTCGCAGATTCAGAAGCCACACAATAATCAGCCCCTCGGTAAGCCGCGGTACATAGCGGAATAGCGGCGTCTGTTCGCTGCAGAAGTTTCATTGCTTTTTGAAGCTTGAAAGTTTTATTTTTAATTTTTAATTTTTATGCGCAACTTGCCGGTCCTCAATATTACTTTGCTGTCACTTCATGCTTGTCACTTCATGATGGCTAACAAGTATTTGTGCACATATATTATATACATGTAACTATCGAAATATTTATTAATAAGTATTTCGCTTAATTATCAAGCGAAACAGTTGTTAGTACTCTCAGTGTTGCATTTGTTGCTGTTACATTTTGTTACATATTTGTTAGATGGACCAAGTTCTTTTCCGGAGATCGTGCGCGAAATTTACATTAATTTTGCTTTATTTAGAAAGTGTCGTTGGCATTGCCCGATATCGGCGGCGCACGGCTACAAACTTTGCCTGCAAATACTCATTGGCACAAGCTTTTTGTTCGTACTTCTTACTAATTTTAAATATTAATGAGTTAAGTTCTCCCTGCCAAACAAGTTTTAATTTCATACCTCATCGCCTTGTTCACACTGCTTTATTTTCAAAGGGCGCACTTTTTTGAAACTCTATACACTTCAACCCCTTTTGAGTGAAAAACCTCAGCAAACGGATCCAGCATGTACTTGTGCATGAATGTGTATAATTTTTTTGTATTTCTTTTCCCAAATACTTTTTCTCTTCGAACATATAATAATGCGATATCTATGCAAATATTTTTTGACTAGCCCAGCACTATTATCACACCTATGTACATAAAAACAAATGTATGAATTGTATAAAGTCATGTATGATTTTCTCGGAATGCTTTGGATCAAAGTGATAGTGCCGAGCGTTGAAATTATAAATATATGAAATAGTTAGGTCTTATGTGGTCTTTCAGCGTTTCAGATGTGGACTTTAATAAAAGGTATCTTTGAGATATGTTTCGAAGGATTCGAGTTTCGCTGACTAAAATATCATTATTTGGTTATTTTTAAAAGGGAAAGAATTTTTTATTGTGAACCGTAATGACGCCACTGCTTTACTCGAAGCGGTCAGAACTGTCGATGAACCATTGGTATATGGTTACAATGGTACATCCTAGCTAAGCCACGGTCGGAAAAAACACCATACCTGGAATAACTCAAAGCCATATAAAAAGTATTCATCAGAAGAACTTTTCGGATTGGAAGAAGCAATGGTATAAGTAATTTACATTGGCAGGAGATCACTTTGAAAGAAAGAGCATTAATATTTATTAAAAACCAGAAATATCTTACTAAATAAGTTGGATATAACCTTAATTTTTTATTATTTTTGAATACACCCGGTAAGCTTGTTCCTTCCAGATTTTATTCATCATTCGTCAACAAAACAAATGTTATTGATTTTCTAATAAGGATAAATGCTAAAGTTATATGATTTTCTTAGACACCATGATATAATGACCAATGAATTCAATAAAATGTTTCTGAAATACTCTTTCCTTCTATGTGTTGAAATGCAATTATACTGCTTGTATGGACCACAGTTATTCCAGTGATAATAAATATCAATTAAACTGAATTTGCAATGACCAAGACTAACGATGCTTACATATATGCACATACTAATAATGTATGTATGTATATTAGTAGATAGCTTCAAAGCTTTGAGTTGGTGAATTAAGAAGGCCCTGTCTACTAGTAAGTAAGTATTAAGTTGATGGCATGTATCCAAGTATTCCAATGGGAGTGCAAAACCAAACGCTTGTAGAGCGAAAATTTACTGTTGACTGTATATATATAAATATATACAATATACAAACAAACACTATTTAATACAGTTATATATTTATGCGGCCTGTAAACTTCGATTGGGGCTTATTTGGAACGCTTGTGGTGGGTAACTTGTGAAAATATTTCTATTTCCAAGTGTAGTAGTCTATAGACATTTCACGCATGCTTATTTAAAGATTTATTTACATATATGTTCATATGCATTTCATATGTGAGAAAACTTTGCATTCAAATGCTTTTGCTATTACTCATACCTTCATTTTATTGTTGTATATTTTGGCATTTTCCCAAGCAATCAACCGTGTATCCTTATGTATTCACATTGCATATTCATATGGCAGAAATTATACGCAAATAGATTCGAATAAAATTCAATGGAAATATTTGCTCGTTGAATAATTTTCTATGGTCGTACTGGTATTTACGCATCAGTGAAATCAATTTTTCTGGGTGGATCTGAGATTAAATTTTACACTCCAGGTGCATTGAACTATAATAGATGCTCATAGATATGTATGGCTCGCTAGAACACGGGTTTGGGACTAATGACTAAGAGTTTACAGTTTTCTACAGTCCATTAATGAATAAGTATTTTGCTCACCTAAGGACATTTAAGAAAAAATTGTTTTGCCGCACTTTTGCTGAATGTTTGGCCGAGTATTCCTTTTTATATGTGAGTTATTTGAGTTTAACCATTGCCAACCGAAGTGCAATTCTGCTTGAAAATAAATTTAATTTTCGTTAGAAACGGAAATCGAAAACAGAGTATCCGGTGTGGTAGCACACCTTTAACTACTAGACCACTGCTTGTATTCATGAGTAGGAAGATTAAATCATGCTTCATACACAAGTCCTACTTTGCATATATATATATAAAAATTTAGATTGTGATATGATAAGGTTGTGGAAAAAAACCTTTCCGATTGTGATCAGTATACTTAAAAGATATAAATCGCACTTCCTTTATGCTTCTTCACTACATTCATAATGTATATTAAATACTCTTGAAATTAGTTAAACTTTCATGTTCACAATATTCGTATGTATGCTTTATATTACATTACATTACATTATGAAAATTTAATAGGAAGGCATATGATTAGTGCTTTATAGCTGATTTAGGTTTGCTAAATCTAATTCATCATTTCATCTAAAATTCATATGATGTTTAAAAAACTGTTATAAACAAATACATAGTACATTTAAAAAAAAAAGTGAAAGAACAAACAAGTTTGATTTTTAAAAGAGAGATCATTACACAAAACAAGCAGATTATATTTCATTATTTTCCCAGTTGTTTCAATATCGATAACTTTTTCAAGAGCTTTCGTTTTGTTCAATTTTTATTCTTAGATGTAGTGAAACTAGAATCCTCCTAAATTCCAGTTGCGCACCTTCCAAAAATACCTACCCTAATTTATTATTAAATAAAATAACTCAAGTGCTCACGTGCATCTTTTCCTCCCTCTCTTTACTTCCTCTTTTTTCAAACTTAGTCATAATTTATAAATCATTTCTCCAAGATATTGATTTAATACCTTCTACGGAAGAATGAAAAACACACATTTACATAAGTAAAAGGAAATATCAAGCAAAATTTCTCTGCGATTGCACTTTGCTGAAACATACATACATACTCGTAATGCTGAATAAAGCAGGGACCGAAAAAAAAATGAGCAAAATCTTTGCAGTCTGCAGGATCACGATGAATAAAAGGCAATAATATTAAATAAGGGATAAGACAAAGGTGGAGAAAAGGTGAGTGCCGTTTTGTCTGCCGTAATATTTATTTTCAATTATCAAGAGCCAGCAGGAGGGGTAAACGTGCGGAACACAGGCAAATGATGGACAGGTTTCGTATTATTTTGCTTTTGGCGTCTCCATCTAACAAATAAGAAATCTTCGTAAAAATAAATACTACCAATATTAATACTAATGCAAAGAATTATCGGAAATAAAATGCGGGTTCCGATTGGACTATATGATTTGGCACTCTTTATCTAAGTAAGTACAATAACTTTACTTACCTTAAAATGTACATATGGTCAAATTGAACAATTTCTTGAATTAATTAACTCTAACTTAATAGCCCGTTATTTGAGTATTTTCTATTAATCGGTTTTTTATACGTTTAGAAAGGAAGTTTTTAAAAAGTGATGATTATGAAAAGGTTTTTAAAAATATATTGATAAAGTAGCAATGTATATGTTTATAACAAATATATAGTGTATTTAGTAAACTACATATTAAGCTACATAAGATCAATAGAACAGGGCGGATGAATCATGAATTTTAATTTATTTTATTAACTTAATTCAATTCATAATTTTCATAACTTATAAATTTAATTTAATTCATAAATTTAATTTAATTCATTACAAGCATAAAATATGCTACAACTTTAAAAGATTTCCTTATAAAAGTATGATGAGCTGCGATTTTAACATATAGGGCTCAGTTTAAACACTTTAGGGACTCAAAGGTATAATACAATCTCTAAGATAAAAAACAATGTTCACAGTTGTTTTGTTTTACTTCTGAGTGCTTTCTTACTTTTATTTAAAAAGCGTTCTACTTTTGTTTTCATTACATTCAACTCACATCACTCCTCAGTGTGCTCGCTTCCAAATCGACCAAGGTACTTGGCATGAATTTTTAAACGATATAGCCTAATAAAGTTGGTGCTCCACACTATCGTCCATTAATTTTCTATTAAGTCTATTTCGGGCAGCCGCAAAGCAAAGGCACACTCGCAAGCATACACAAAAAAGGAAGGGAATCAGTGGGGCAAACTTATGATGATGACGATGGCCGCGTGGGCAGAACGATATGAAAGTTGCGAAAGCAGTAAAATGCCAAAAAACATACATGGTAAATATATAGAGGTACAGTAGCTCGAAATGATACTCAGACTGCAAAAAACCATAAGAAATTTAATTGAAAAAAGTCAGAAGAAAAGTTGACGCAGTTGGACATACTTTGCATTTGTTGCGCTTAAAAAATATTTTGATAGCTCAAGTAAGCAATAAACAATTACCTTGACCGCTTAAAAGTTCAGTTTGTGTATATTTTAGCAACGGTAAATGAAGCATGCAATCCTTGTGTATGAATGAGAGTGATGTAAGTGGTCCAAAATAATGATGAAATTTCGGGGCTTCATTTGTGCCTGTTTCGCAAAATTTATTTTCTTTCGTTAAAAGCAAAGTTGTAAAATTCGCCATGCATCATTACGAAATGCTACTCCTGCAGCCTGCGAAGAGTCAAGCGAGCGGAAGAGGCAGCATTTTGAGCAACATTTGAGGTTAATTGTGCATTGTTTTACACTTCATTGCTGCTTTTTGCTACATTCTCGTCGTTCGATCTTTTTCTATCATCTTTTTGTTGAGCGAATATTTGGACTTAAATTTATTTCTCAGTTCACAAGAATAGTGATCTGAATTATGGGTGAAAATAGGCGTTTTGGGATCATCGCTGAATGATTTAATTCACAAGATTCACTTTTGAAACGGAAAAGTCTTTGAAAAAAAAGCAAAACCATTGCTGCTAATTAAAATGATAGATTTATTAAACGATAGGACAAAAGCCCATCCGGGTGAAGGTTATTTGTCCACAACATTATAAACACAACTCTATAAACCCTCGTACCTATGTATATATGAGTGAAACGAAAATAGAAAAAGGCAGAGGAAACCAAGCAAATAAAGGGTTGTTGAGCTGATGATATCACAACACGTGTGGGTAAATTAAGTTTCCACGTAGTGCAACGGTTGTTTGTAGCGACACGATAGATGTGGGGTTATAGAATCAAAAAATCAGAATGATAAAACAAGTTGATTGTCTTCCGGATGTTTGTTAGTGTCTCCGTGCAAGCTATAACCTTAGTAAAAATTTAGATATCCCCGTGAAAATACTTCGTATAGGTGTTCCTAGGCACCCTGAGTAACCTGAAGAGGCCTATTGTCACGCCTACACATTGCCGTTATTTAAAAAGTGCTATAACTCGGACACCATTTAATCTACAAAGCTCGAATTTAGTACATGCAGTTACATTGTTGGCGAATATGTACGGGCCTTTTTGAAATGTGAAACTTTACAGAACAACGGCTTTAGTGTGTAAGAATATAGTTCGTAAATCTGTGATCTTAGAAATATTCGGGAACATGTTTATTAAACTATTGAGAAATATAGAGTAATATGATAAATTTAAAAGACAAATGAGGGATCTCAATTTTGAGTCGAAAATACTGATATATAATTTTAAATAATATTACTCAATATTTAGAGATTAAGATGTGAAAAATTTTGTGGTTTGCTATTTGGGCTCCTGCTTGTTCAACCCTAGATATTAATTGTGGCGCTGGTTCTCTTCACTTACTCACTCTACACTACTAACAGTGTACTTCCCCAGGCGATACTGCTCTGAAGAAGGCAAGTACTGTCCTATCGGTCGGAAAGTCCAGGGCCATCATTTTCTGTGACTCACAATATGTGATCTCCAGCGAGTATCTGGAGTAGGACAAGGTGGTTAGAGATCAGAATTTTTGGATGCACTCCTTCGTTGCCGACACGGCCAAATTGGTTGAATCAGGTGACGAACAGCTGCCCCATCCACAGCATTCTCCAGATGTGACGACTTCTTCTTCATTTCTTCTTGAAACTTTCATTGGCCCGACCAAAATTTAAGTCAAATGGGAAGTTTATCGCCGCAACGGAACTTACTTTGTTGACCTCTAGAGAACCTTTTTTTTACACGGCTTATAGAAGTGCAGAATCTATGTGCCAAAAGCTAAAAAGAAATTATATTCCCAAATTTTTCCCAAATACCCGCTTTTCTTTTCTAAACAAAGTTCTTATCGGACCGACCTCATACCTAATTAAATTGCCCATAATTATAACGATCAATAGAATAATCTATGCGTTTCTTTAATTTTTATTACCGCACCAGGCGGATTTAAAGCTTTTGGTGTTGGAGGAGGAGAAATCCAATTTAATGCAACCTTGAAGAAGTTTTTGCTTTGATTATTCGTATTAGTATTTAAAAACTTGTTTTTTGAGTCGAAGACGTCTTTTAGGAAATTGAAGTTTGATAGGATTTGTTTAAAGTTTTACACTTGAGCATTTCGATTTTATTTAAATCAATAACTAATATGTATTTTAACTTATAATTCAATATATTGCATTTATGTATACACAAGCGCTATGAATGTTTCCCCCATAAACTCACTAGTCACTAAGCCGGTTTTGCTGAAATGTTCAGGACAACTTCAAAACGAATAAGATGTATATATGAAGCTTGCTTATTTTTCAAAGAGCCGCCCTGTAAATAGTATTTAAAAATATTTAGAATAAAATCAATCAGATTTATCATTGTCGCCCTTCTTAAAGAGTAATAACTATTTGAGGAACATCGAACTGAAAAGTAAGTTTAAAGCAGAGTTCCGATCTATATCAGAATATAATATTAGCGTAGTAAATTCGAAAATAATGTAGTAAATTGAAATAAGAATTGAAAATTTTACTACTTAGCCTTTCCCTAATACACCCTCATAGATATTGATTTCATTAAAATTTAATAAATTTCTTAACAATTGTGACAAATTAAGTAAACAATGTCACACAGATGAATGACTTGCAAAGTGTAATGTGAATGGGGATTATTATTATTATTGGAAAACGCAAATTAATGGGTGTATTCATGACATTATATCTTAATACATTTTATACATTTACATATGTATTAATATGTAACATAATTACATATATATAACGGTATACCTGCATTTGATGGAATCGAAATTTTGGATTGTCGTGATTTAATGCATCCGCACACATCTATTTGCATGAATACCAAGATTCACTCACAACTATATATTCACATACGTTTAGGGCCACCATTGTTAACGCTTAGTATATAGTATAGTTATGCCGTTTTAATTAGAGCAGTAGTAATATTACAATTTATTTGTTACAGTTTGCACTTTGACTGCAATGGGGGACCACTGCGTATGAGTGACCGCAAAGTGCGTTCTCTAAGACCTGTATTATATGGTTGTCAATTTGACTGTGAGGCATGGCAACTTGCACACATATGCGTGACAACAATGCATGCACGCATAACTGTTTTCCGATATTATGTGTGGAGGTTTATAACAATGAGCACCTAGCTCCAGCGTGTAAGCTTGCTTTCAATCATATTATCAACTCTACCAAACACTTAATTGCAAATGCAAATGTTTAGTGAAAACATTTACAATGGTTTATGTCAAAACAATAAATTGGACTTACTTCCATTACATTTATTTGAGGTAGCATACATCTATACTTACATGTATTTCCTACAAGTATTTGAATGTAAACACATTAAAGTAATTACATTCTAAGTAAACTCGTTTCTGCTCTTTAATAAGCTCGCTTAAATGCTTGCGATAATAATAACAATAATATATTTAGGTTTTCCTGTTACAATTACAGTAAATCAAAAGCAGCTGCAAAATTAATTATTAAACAAAGCGTTAGGAATTTACAGTAATTTAATAATTTAATGGTTCTCTCAAATGCTTATTATTTAAATCTCTCATATCATTTAATTTTACTTATATTTTTATATGTTCGATATTAACAGAATTAATTGTCATTATTTTTTTCCTCAACTTTAAAAAGAGTTTCTTTTAAATAACAATATGCACAGAGAAGAAATCAGAATGAAACCGTTTTCAACTACAAGTACTCATTTTCCGAAGCTCTTTAATCAAAGAGGACTTTAAGTAAATTGTGTGACTTAATGAAATGTTGGCGATTGTTATGAAGTAACCAAATGTGAGATGAACTCTCCTACAGACAAGCAGCTTTGTTACAAGTATATGTTATTCTAATTTCGAAAAAGAGGAGCCTTAAAAGTGATCACTCAATTGAGTTGAGTTCTCCAGCGCATGCTAAAAATTTCCAGAAGCGCAAAGTTCCAAACTTACCACGCAAAACTCAACAAAAGGAGAACCAAATCTATACTGTTTTTCCTTAAGTAGCGATCACTCGGAGAGTACCCATTCTTAATCAAAAAGTCAAGCAGATGGCAGATAGCTTCTGATATGGCTTCTTTCGCTTCTTTTGCCTACACCTTATAAATTGCCCTTTTATTTACGTATTATGCCTATCAAATGAGCATTATAAGAATTAAATAAAATTAAACTGAAACACAAACATTTAACTACACTTTGCGGGGCGGGAAGGGGGCAATGGGAGAAGACAAAGTGTGGTCAAGCCATTGTGCACAAGCAGAAGTTCACATTAGCATTTATGTGTGTGTGGTATAGGTGTGGCCATTGTTTCCCGGAAATGTGCGCATTTGATCACGTTTTCTCAATCATTGCTCTTATGACCCTTATCAAATTTCACCTGATGATGATTTGATGCGTGTAGCAGGCTATTGAGTGAAAAGATTGCGAACTCTACATATACACTATACATTTAACTATACATTTACATATATATGTAAACCCTTCGCTTGATGTGGCAAACTGTTGCCTTTGTTCTATTCATGTATACTTATATTTTCTTACTTAATGCCATTGTTTGTGCCCCTTTTCGGTTTATGATTACATGTTTGCTACACCGATTTTATTACCCATCTAATTCTCCATAATATTGCCCATATGTTGGGAGAAATTGTTAAAGCTTCTTTGCTATCCGTACTTAAATACACATATAGGTGGATATACACACACAAACGTATGGGCAATAGAATTTCCTTATAATGGTTTCCACAACTGTTTCTTTGTTCATTGTCCTTTTGTTTGAATGCCTTCGAAAGGACTTTAAATTAAAGTAAATGAGTTCCTAAAACTATTTGTCTCGACAAAGCTATTCGTAAAATCTGTGCTCTGAATTAAATTAATTCATTTAAGTTCACTTCGCACTGATGTCCTTACGATGGAATTGCCACATTTGAATGCTCTCGTTTAACACACCTTTCCTCGTACACTAGAGGCTTTAATCTAATCATCAAATAAATACATTTTATAATTGCACTCGAAGACACCTGCGACATTCAACTGGAGGAGCTCTTTGGACCTTCGATATAACTGTGGCATTTGCATTCTCGGTGTGACAAAGACCAGTTTGTAATAGTAAAGGACATCGCTTGCAATTAGGTTTGTGCATTCTGCGCACGATTTTCAAAAGTATCTTTATGCGGTTTCAATTCTTGTTCTTTGAATATACACATTTTCGCTGACAAATCGAAGTGGAGATGTGGAGATGTGGAGTAACTATCTTATATGTATTTGCGCACTTGCACACGTACGTCAGTGTAAGTTTGAACTGTCGGAAGGTCCTATTGTGACTGTTCATCTTTGATAGGTACTGAGACTACATAAAAGAGTTTTCTATAAAAAAAAACTAGAAAATACGGTAAGTCTGACAACGTCGTCTTACTCTGTTTAGTGCTCTGGAAGGAAAACATTAATTAACACTAGACTAAATATGCATTTTACAAGATAATTTGTAATAGTTAGGAATTGGAAAAACACCTGCAGTCTCACTTTAATAGGTCTAGCTACTGGATTTTACCCTAGGTGAGCTCCGGAATATATTTGTTCTTTAGCAGCGCAAATGAAAACAAATAAGGAAGGGTTAAGTTCGTGTGTAATCGACATTTTATACTCTCGCAAAGATCAAAGCGGGCGGAATATTTTCAGGTGTTGACTAAACCTTATATTAAAAAATGTTGTGTAAGAATTCAACATTTATTATTCGACGAAATTGTAATTGGACTTTCACACCATCTAAGGAGCTGCCAGAGAGACTTGTCCTCAGCAAGTTTGGTTGACATAACTTTAGTGGATTGTGAGATATATAAATTAAACCCATTGGAGTGCGGCGCTATACCCACTTTTAAAAAATTTTCAGTTTACAAATACCCCTCCAATTGCGATTCCCTGTACTAAATTTCGCCTTTATTTCTTAATTAACAGATTAGTTATAGTATTTTATACACTTTCGTTTAACGGTATTTTGTGACCGTGGCGGTATAGCGATTACCCGCATCCCCCATCCGCAACACCAACCTCTTTAGAATACCAAGGAATATGTTTACGAAGTTTGATCAATATAAATTAAACACCGAAGTGAATGCGTTCCGCAAAAGCTCTTCGTCAATTTCTGAATAAAATTCATATAAATTCTTTAAAACATATCACACTTTCTAACACACACTCTAGTTTGGGTTTATGTTTAAAATTTTAACTCATGGAAATATATACGTCACATAAAGATTAGAAAAGATCTTTTGTAAAAGTGTAGAGTATGTAAGAAGAAAAGAAATTTTTCTAAAATTTGACTTAGCCAAGTAACATATTTATAACTTTCCTTAAACGATTTCAGTGAAAAATCATAAAATAACACATACAACTAAAACTTAACTGTGAAAGTACGATTTTTACGAACTTAAATGTATTATTAGGTTTGAACTAATTATAAAAACAAAACCAGGTGGCGTTTTTATTTCGAAGCTATTATTAATAAATTAGAAGGTATGTTTAATCGAATATTATCGAAGCTTTACTTTTGGCGGATAATATAGGCCACAATATTGCTTTCTGCAGGTCCCAAATGAGCCGTTACTCAAGTGCTTAAGTGGCGAGTAACTTGAAGTCGTTAAGAGTTTATTATTCCCCTCCAGTGACGCTTTTGAAGCACACCGTAGTGCGATGCGTTATCCACATGTCACAAGTGGCGACATTATTAAAGTGCTGCACTGTGAAAAGAACCTTACAAAAACAATGGCAACACCACAATAACCAGCGCATTGTCGGAGTCGCCGACATCAAAACATCAAACAATCTTTCCAGTGATAAATTCGGAAGCTCTTATGCGAGCTCAAGGACCTGGCATTAGAAATTGATGTACCCGTGCTAGCATTGGCTCCTGGCTCTCAAGTTGATAAAGTACGTATACGTGTATACTCACACGCGCACACATTCCGAGAACCATGTATCAGTGTGTGCATTTTAAACAAAAGCGCCGTGTTATTGTTGCTGCACGGTAATATTCAGCTTCCTCTAATGAATATTTAATGATCTCCATTAGAGGGGATTTTGGTTCTCCTATGCGTTTTCTGCGAATTCCAGCTCGTCAGTTGGTATTCGTTGACCGTCTAGTATTTCCATTGCTGCTGTGTAATAGAGTTCACTCCTTTGTACTTTAGCTGTTATCATGCTGGAGCACATTACTCAACTTTGCTCATGGGTTCTTATTGCATTCTCATAATTTCCTCGTTAGGAATACCAAATGCTGGTTTCAAGCATTGCTCGAAAGTTTTGTTGTTGTCATTATTTGTGCCGGTGAATAAGAATTTCATACTTTCGTTGACGCATTCTTAAATGTTAAGTGCATAACCGAAGTATGCATTCTTTTCAAACCAGTTCTTAACTAATGCATTTCCTAGCAATCAATGCACACACCTATTACATATTTATGTAAGTGAGTGCCTATGAATATCCATAGGAGGTAACATTGCGCAATATTTGTATTAGTGGCGGAATTTTTAAACTTTTATTGAGATTTAAGGTAGCTTAATCGGAGCTTCAGGTCTGTTGAAGGATCCTTCATTTGCCTATTAACAAAAATTGATAGTGAGAAGATGAAGGGAGTAGTCGGTTTCCATGAGAGTTGCATTCACGGAAGAATGAGTCAGGGTCCAACACATCCGGTCAAGGACTGCCGCTACGCCAATATTCCCCAATTTTATTGTGGAATGTCTTATTCTGTTACAGTAGCAACCAAATGAAAGGGGTAATCACAAGGTGAGATTGTCTCACATGACTTCTTCTGCCCTTAAGGGGGCTTTGAAAAAATACACGAGAATAATTGGAGCTTTATTCCCACGTCAAGGAGATCAGCGTAGTCATGTATGCCATCTACATATGCATATGTGCATGTGGTCATGTGCATAATAGCAGAATGATTATGTTTAAGCAATATTTCAACCCTAATTTTCTAATTTTGGCTTTCCACACTGGTCACAACACACGGTAAGCGTGTTTCTCTTTTGACTCCCTGCTTGAAATATTAAATTTTTGCTGTTGTTGTAATTCTCCACATATTATCTTTGTGCACTTTTATGCTTCCGCCTTCGTTAAATCCTCTTGTTATCCACACGTCCTCTCCCCGCTTCGTCGGCAAGAGCATTATGACTGTCATAAGTGCTATTATTATTGTTGTTACTGTTGTTACAATAGCTGCAGCCACTATTGCTGCTGCTGTTGTTGCTACTGATGACCCATTCTGCTAACAACCCATAAATATCTCCGGTGATGTACTTCATGCCATTGTCCTGTTCCCCTGGTGAGCATCATGCTGCATACATTTACTTGATGGCATTGTTTTGCGTTATTGCTACGCTACTCGCTTGTTGTTGGCATTGTCCATTTTGTTTGTTATATTTTCGAATCCGTAGCTTTTTTCTCGGTAATATTTGTTGCATGACATGCATACTTGCACTCTCCAAGCTGTTAGCTCCACGCCGTGGCGTCTCATACGTCTCGTGCCGCAAGCGCGTGCGCCACCATGGTGTGAGTGACAAGGAGCTCAGAGCCTTGTGGATGTGCGCACGTTCTTTGTTAGCATGTATGTGGTGGTAACAACAAGTGTAGTAAAATTTTAACTATTGCATGGTTGCATGCAGCATGAAATATTTGCAGTGTCGCAGGAGAGATTTTCCACTTTGCTATGTGGGTGCTGAGCACATATGTTTGCGTGATGTGTGTATACTACAAGTAAGCAGCATTTTATTAATATGCTCGGAATTTATTCTATGCTCCAGCCCTTCCTCGTCTCCGTACCTTATGTGCACTTCAGTTAGATCGCCCCCACCTTCGGTTGCGTGGCTGAGTGCCGGCATGCGGATGTTGGTGGCTTGGCGTGAGCAGCATATATAAAAGTATTGAGCTGTAAAATTATTTTCAAATGCACAACAAGTCGAAATGAAAACTCTGACCACAACATTCTGAAATCGTTTGCTCCAAGACTTTATACTTCTCTAGTTAAATTTTAAGCTGCTTCTAGCTTCATTTCTGCACATACATAAATATATTTTAATAAATGAAACTAAAACGGCAGTTCGTGGCATTTTTGTTTCGCATTGTTTTTTCTTTTCTCATCGAAATAACTTTTCACGTAAGATGTAAGTATATGCCTATAATTTATTCTTTTGAAATACTTGCAATAAAACTGTATATTGAAATAGTTCTCACTGCGGTGGCCAGTAAATTTGGTCATTTTTAATATCAAGTAAAAAGTGGAGTTATAAATTTAAAAAACATATCTGCATATTTGCAAATTTTTAGAAAAAAGAATCACACTATGTCTTCATGGGTGTTTCAAAGCAGTTTGTGGCTATATATACTTGTTTATTAATGAAGTTTAATATTACAGTGGTTAGCTTTGTTGCCACTTTTCATCGCTCTGCTGAATCAGAAGAAACAGAAATGACTTTTGCTCTAGCTCCATCCTCAGTTTTAAAAACTGGATTAGGTTTATAATTTGGACACCCGGACTCTTTCTACGCCTGCTATAAGAGGGCGCAAAATGATTATTCAAACTAAAGTTCTAATCCAACTTACCATATATAGGTGTGCATGTATGTACATATATTCGCAGTTTAACATTTTTCACTCGAACAAGTATGGAGGTGGGCTATGGAAGTCGACATATATATATATTTATTGTTTATTATGTTTATTATTATATTATTGTCAATGTATATATATATTTATTGTTTAGGTGTTCGATCAAGCCACCACTGAATAAAACACTCCTCGATCTTTCTTAAAAACTTTCAACCAAAAAGAGAATATTTTTGAAAACTTGTAATCGCCAACTCTCCTTCAAAACAAAGATTTCCATAATAATTTCCATTTGATGACCATATTTAATTTTTTGTTTTTGCGAATTTCTAAGTTGGCCATTTTACAACATGGGGAACCACATTTAGGTCTATATTTCAAAAATCTGTTGCTAAGTATGACCACAAATATTCAGATTTCAAAGAGCTCGTAGAGAAGAGTGAAAATTTTGTTGTACATTTTGAATTCCACTGGAATGAGAAGAAAAAATTGGGTCCTAAACAAGGGAGACATATTCGAACTTGGATTAAGCTAGGGATACATAAAATAGTTTGCTATCGCAGCGATGTCTGAAATATTTAGAATCATTCGAAATTATATAGATACCCACAAAAGTATACCCCGAATGTAACAAAAAACCTAGACAGGAAACACATATTTTATGACGAGGGAATAGGTGGTGGTGATTTTGAATATGCAACGTGAAAACATTTATTATATTATTGTTATTATATTATACTACAGGCTCGATGATAAGTTATTCTTTTAAATTTCTTTAAGTCTTCATATTCTTCATATACTTAGCACATTCACATGCACGCTAACATTTTCTGACAACGCACTCATGGCAATGAAGTTCGCCTGTTCGACTCAATGCAGTGAGCAAATGCGTCTTTATTTGACTTCTTTGCACTTGCTCTTGCCTTAACTTTTATTACACATTCGCAACTAACTTATGCACGAGCTGCCTCCCCTCAGGTTTAACTTCGGCGAAACAGTCACTCACACTGTCATAACATCAAATGAAATGCTTTAGTGGACTCAAGTAACCAACAAAAAGCAAGGCAAACATCTAGGCCGCTGGGCGATGTGCAATGGGCGGGGCATCGGCACTGACGGGAAGTTTCATGCAGTCAGACAGTCAGGCAACCGGTCGGGAACATTTATAATAAAACACTCCAAAAATAATTTGACTTATCAACGTTGCAAAAGAAACTTTTCTCATCTACTTAGCGGCGATAAGCGCATTTACTTTATAACATAACGGTATTAAGTTAATTTTTGCAATGTGCGAAACGAACATCTCCCCAAGCATTACCACATCAACGGAGAAGCCATGTGAAGTGTAACATTGTCGGCTGGAGGCGGGACGAGAGGGAGTTAAACGAGACATGTAAGTGGCTGCTACTTATTGCTCATTTCCGCACTGAGCCCTAAGCTGCCATTTCGCTCCGTTCTTTCGTATTATCCTTTTAGAGTTTTCTTAACTTTTCGCTTGTGTGCTTACTTTTCTTTACCATTGCATCTTCCACAATTTTTTTATATTTTTTTACATTGAACGCAGTAAAGTAGTCGCAGCTGCGCTTGTGTGAAATAAAATTAACTAAATACGCTCACGAGTAACATTCATAATAAATATTAAGTAGGCGCCAAAAGTGGAATAAATAAAAAAAAAAAATTTTTTTATATTTGCTCACTCACTTGCGAACTAAAATTCCGTCGTAGTGAGTGCGCAAATTGAAATGAGCGCGCATTTTGGTCATTACTGTCCAAGGCGCTGTTTTCCGCACCTTTCTCCCCAGGCGTCTACATTTCTCTCACGTCATCCCCCGTCTGTCTATTGGTGCAGTGGACGGGGGAGGTGTTGGTAAGAGCTGGGATAACGCCAATTTTACCACGGCTATTAGCATCTAGCATCTAGAGCACCATAAATTTATTATAACTGTGAAAAATGCCGTGTGACCAAGGCCGAGCGCTGTTGTTGTTGAGCGATGGTAATTGATGCGGTGCTGGTGTTGGTCAATACAGGATTAGGTTTAAGTACATCACTTGAATGAAGTGCTTGTCTCACGCCAAGAAACAGAAAATAAGAAAAACGAAGCGAAATGTGGAGCACATAAAATATTCTGCAAAAAAATTTACGAAAAACTAAATGGGAAAGCAAAGTCATCCTCTACGGTTAAAGCACCTCAAGCATTGCTGGGAAGGATGATAGTGAAATGAGCAAATTAACTCGTCAAGGTAAAATGAGAGCAAATAAGAAAACACAACAAACATCACAAAGCAAGAGAACAGAAAATTTACGAAGGAAAGATCTGGGTCAGATTTTCAAGTGAAATGGTAGCAAAGGGGAATATTTTTATTGGTTGGCTTTTATTGTAGTAAGTTTGCCTTGGTGCTACTGAGATACATACATACAATGACTAAATATTTCTGTTTATTACTACCGATTATTTTGTTTGTGGGTTTTTCCAGTCAATTGGATGTAAATTATGCTCCGCCTAGTCTACAAGGTAGTTAAATCTGTAATATGTTCCAGCTGTGGAGTTCTTTTAGAAGAGCTTCATTTTGCTATATTGCATATTGAGTAATAGTCGAAATGCATCACACACAAACGACGAATCACTCGTTGTCAAAATTCGCTGTTAAGAGTACCAAACTTTGATTTAGAAGAGAACGCTTGCAATCAAATTTCTAGTATCGCCGCTGTTATCTAAAAAATGTTTAATCCACACTTTATATCGAGGATTATGTGCAAAACGTTTTGTTCAAGATCATAATATTTGGATATGAAAAAGTGACGAATAGCTCTGTTGGAGAATGAGGACTACACCCTTCGTCATCAAAGGAACAGAGATTGTGGCATCTTGAAATTCATAATTCCGAAACGACCACTAGAGTCTGGAAGTCTGGCGACTCCTTGTGTTGTTTAATAAAATAGGCGTCATTTTGTCACCCTCTATGAAAATCTTAAATTAATTATCATGTGATCTCCACTCTCTTCCGAAATTCATTGCGAAGTCGAAGTTACCTTGTTACAGCAGTGAAAAATGTTCGAAATTGGTGTACGGGTGTGATTGTTGTTAAAATATTATAATGTAATCACTGGATAATTTCTACTTCATTTCCCCTGCATTTGTTCTCATCACACATATTTGACACAAATGTACGTGTTTGAACTCTTTTGAGCCAGCTGCTCAAGGAAAATCGCAAACGTAAACAAATTAGCTGGAGAAAGTAAACAAATAAAAGCTGATGAATAATAAATATATTTTTAATAAAACTGACGATTGCATCATTTACTGAACTTGTTAACAAATAGCCGATCGAATTGCTAACGATGTTTGCACTTCGAATACAAGTACTTTACTTTCACTACTTTCACTGCGTGTGTTTGAAGAATTCTGTGCAAATGTAAACAAATATTTATATTTTGATGGTAAACACACGTGAGCATTACTTAAATGCCATGTGTAGCTGGCGTAAAATTATTGGCATACATAGATGTGACTACCGCGCAAGTATTGCTACATGAACGCTCAGCTTTTACTAGTTCATTTTGAAGTAAATTCTAACGAGGCAAAGTCCACGGTATATAAACGGATTTCAAATGAACAAGTAGGTTGATACATACAATAGTTCTCAGATCTGCATGAAAATAAAATAAAATTTTATGCTCTGAATATGAATTTTTTTAGGCTGGAATTTCAAAAGGCTAAAAATTCCATGCTAACCAGACAGTTTCTCTTTCATTGTTTAAACACTTCCTATGAAATTAGTGGGCCTCCCAGTGGGCTTATGCGCTCTTCACTCTTCAGCTAAAAGAAGTTTGTTTTCAGCATCCCACGCGAACAGGTTCAAAGCATGCGTTCAAATGCTGCAATCACTGTTTGCATATAATCTCAATACTCACAATACACACACACACACACACACACAAACATACATGCTGAGTATAATTTCCATTTGCATTTGTTTTCATTTCTTTTGCATTATTAGCACATCTGAATTGTTCCCTTTGGCTAAAGCATTATTTGAACTATTCGCTCATAGATATTATTAATATTTATCGACCCACGAAGATCAAATACATGCACTTACACACATTCACACACACGTTCACACATCCATATGGACGGAGACATATAAGTAGTAATGCGCATCAGCAACTTTGTTGACAAATTATATTACAAAATTCATTCAGTATGAGTCAATCGGTTGAATCATTGCCAGAAGGCATTTCCACTCCTATTTCGCATATTTGTAAATATTCACTTTCAGTTCTTGCTGTACTCTCACAGATTTGTATATGCAAATATTAATACTTCATGAAGTCCTTCAATTTATTTCGTTCTGTTCTGGTTTTAGAAAGCGAATCTTTGAATTTATTCGTACTTATTTCTAAGGTATAATATGCCCACATATATACATATTTCAATAATTAGTGAGTAGTGAAAACATTATTTCCAGTAAAAGTCTTAGCCTGTGCCCATTATAATACAATGCAAACCGATAGCACCAGCGAACTCGTAAGATATTATTGGGAAAAGTTCTTTTAAAGTGCCTCTTTGTATTCTTCATGAGAATTTTCGCAATCATTTTATTACTACCAAAACTTAATAATACGAATCATTAAAAAATAATTAATAAATTTCCAACTCAGTTTGTAACTGGTACGAGAATTTAATTTTTTTTAATAATTTCCCCGTGAAATTGGGTGTAATGACAAATATTTTAAAGTATTTTAAAGTACAACGTGTCGTATACGTAACATATCGTGTAACGCTACACAGCTTACCTGTTGCAGCATGAGCCCGCATATCTCCTATTTACTCCGCCGTCTACTACTAGCATCGTCATCATCATTATTACGAAAGTAGCAACAGCTGCTACTTTGCAAAGCACGAAACACTATTACTCAACCACTAACAAAAGCGGCGATACACGAGCGTATGCGCCCACAAAAGCTCTGGAAAAATGCATCATCACCACGCGAACGGTACTGCAGTGCGCCGTTAGCTTGCATGCGATTGCTGTCCTGCCAGTATTGGGGGTATTGGACTCCAAATTTATTAAAGCAACCGTTAGTTTCTATAGTTATTTTGTTAGTTCTGCTTTGCGGGTTGCCACTGCTGCTCAGGCTAATGAAATGTAGAAATTATTTCATTGCAATAACAGGGCTCATGACATGTAGTTGTTTGAATTTTCCATGTATTTAATTTCGCTGCAGAATGCAGAATGGGGAATTTTTACATTTCGTGTTTTTGCTAGTTCAACTTTGGAGCTATACGAAACTAATTACATGAACAATTCAGAACTTTAAAATAATATAAAAAAACCCTCTAGTATAATTTTTAAACAAATGGTGAGATACTTTTTTATACCCTTTATATTATCAGTAGAATGCTAACCAGAAAATTTCTTTTTGGACTTTTTGAATTCTCAACTTTTGTTTCAGGATTGACATTTCAATGCGAATAGATCGGTATGAAATCTTCTCTTTTCAGATCGACTTCTTTCTAAAAATGCATATCTCTTGCCTTAAAAGCTCAAACCCCAACTCTCAGCAGATGAGCCGTCTGATTTTAGAGAAAACTGAGGGGATATTAGAAATGATGAAATCAGCACGAATGGAAAAGCTACCTTTTTTTTCTTAATAGCCCTCAATTGCCAATTATAGATAAATCGAAACAACGTTCCCTCTAAGGATTTTTTAGAAATTTATTTGCTATATTTTTACCTGGCAATTTATATTTGCTTTGTTCCTTTGGCGTTCATCTTTTGTACTTTTTCGAAATACCCTTTAGCTCTACTCTCCAGTCAATACTTTGGTGTGCCAATTTTTACGCATTCCGTTATGCACACATCTATATGTTGTATAGGCATATATGTGTATGTGTGTGTAATATTTTGCTAAGCTCATTACATTTTATTGCATCCCTCGAGTACACTATTCAATACTGTAAAGAATAAATTCATGGAAATATTTTATTAAAGAACTTTGTGTCGATGAACAGCCGCTGGCTGCACCAGTTGGAGCAGTCATTATTTTAAAGAGTCTACATTAAAGGAGTAGCAATGAATGGCTCTGCCGCCTTCTCTCGGTCGCTGCAAATTGCATACAGATTTTGCTCATAGTTTTTACTTCCCCTTTTGGTTAATATTATGAATGTTTGCGAAATAAAAATAGTGTAAATTTTAAACTACTTTTGGGTGTTTTGTACGTGCACACTCATCCGCGCTTCATAGCCCCTATGGCCGAGAGCATTTAATTTTTAGCATTGCATGAATGCTTCTGGCTGTGGTGCTGTACTATGCTGCAGCTCAACGCCTTCATGACTTTCATGTAGTTTTTAAGTTCTATTAACAGCACCTCCTCCAGGCACGTTTGGTAGTGTGGGTAGTGGGGAAAACATTCCTTTGGCAATATTTGCACGCCTACTCCAACTTTGGTTATGGCAACTATCAACTATTCGTTAAAGTGATAAAGTGGCGTGTTTGTTTTTGTTTCGTGCATGAGTACCGGCAGAGTTGAACCTAACTGCAACTTAAACCGCCGCAGATGAAACTGCAGAGATTGCGACTTTCCAGCTCAAAACTGAAAAATCAACAACAACGACAACTGTAACCACGAAAAGTTACTTTGCCACAGAATGTGCAAACAAAGCACGCCTCTGAGCCGCTTTGGAAAATGCCAAGAAAGAATAAAATAGTTTTTGTGAGTCACAATGTCTCCTGTCGGCGGTTCTCGAAATGAACCAATGAATTTCCAAAAAAGTGTTTTTAGTTTTTAGAAATTTGCCCAGCTTTTTGGAATGAAGAAAAGTAAAAGAAAATTTTCTTTTTGGAAAAGAATCTTTTCCTAGATGACTGGAAGAAACATCTCTTAAATAGTGGTCTGTTATTTGAACACCTGTTATATAATGTAATAGAAGTACGCATAGACTTTTTGCAGCAAAAATTATTTTATGCAAAACTCAGTGTCCTTGAGAGAAAGCAGCTTGCAATAAAACGAAGTATGGGTTCTTATGTGATACTAGCAAGCGCCTTCCAAAACATATTACACACTTTTAGGCATTGCGTTCCACTTATCTTTAAGCATATGCTAGCTTTTAGAATTCTTAGTGCAACGTAAAGTGGCTTATATTTCAAAGGCCACATTTCAGGTCACAAAAGTTGCTTAACAAGCATTGCACAAGAAAGCGGCTTTGTGGTTAGTTTGCGTAGAAAAACGCAGTGAACTAACTCAAAGGTAACCACCATACATTTCTCCAAAAGTATGAACCTGGGTATGTAGTAGTCCAACCGAGAGCGAGAGAGAGAGAACACAATAATTGGCGAATAGATCGAATCGCCTCGATAGGCGAAGAGCAGCGCCTTTGCCACTTGCCTTCAGTTTTCAGTTGGCGGCTGCTACGTCCCTCATTGAGGCCTTTTTTATTACCCGGAAAAACTTGCAAGAAACTTTGATTTGGTAGCTCATAACTTACCTTCGAAAATTATACTTTCACGCAGCACTGCCGCTGCACAATCAACTGTGGATGGCAGTAAATTTTCCAGATATGCCCAGTGATTTTCCACTTTACGACGCTCAGACATTCATATCCCATTTCGCCATAACCCAAAGTTTTGTTTGCAGCGAAATTTGTAGAGCATTTTCACTGGGCCCTGCTGTTTTTCGCATTTTCGGACAAGTATTTGCATTGTTTGAAATAGTGATTTTGGTATCAATAGTTTAACACCATTTAAAGGTTTAAAATTAGATAATAAATAAAAAAGTAGTTCTAATTATGTATGTGTGTGTGTACGTATTTGTGTAATATAACCAATGAGTGAGAGAGTGTGAGTGTTATTTTTGGTAATTAAGTGATCTTCAATTAGCTTCTTCCTTACGGTAAGCGAAATTAGGTTACCTCTGAAAATAGTAAGAACCAAGTAAGGAAGGACTAAGTTCAGGTGTAACCGAAAATTTTATACTCTCGCAATTTGCTTTCGCTCAAGTGCTGGCAAAACTTTATATTAAAAAATGTTCCATAAGAATTCAACATTTGTCATTCGACGCAAACGTGAATGGATTGCAATCATATTTGGCATCTTATTAATTCTTACTTTAGGTCATAAACTCATAAAGTCTAACTAACTAAGGCAAATCATCATGATGACAAATCATGATATTACTGCCATGGGAAGGTACATCGATTTCACTAATTTGTACCACCAAACTACAGTATATTCTGGATTAATGAATTCAGTTTAATTTGCTAAGACATCTCACCTATTGAACGGATTTTTGAAAATTCTCATATTAGTTATATGGGGGTCAGGGGAAGTATTATCCTAATCTTATACATTTTTGCACCAGGTTACATTATTACCAGAAAAAGAAGTTATCTGAATTTTATTAAAATATCTTGTAGATTGACAAAAATATATGGTGTAAAGTAAACCGGAAATCCGAAAATTTTTATTTTAGGTATATGGAAGTTAAAGAATGTTTGAGCCGATTTTACCCATTTTCGACACAAGAGCATATTACTACAAATTTCTGTAATATATCTAACAGAGTGACCGCTTTTTTCGGTAAAAAGTAAGCCATAGGCATCGAGGTCCACATATTCGAAATATGGGGAATTGAAAACACAATACTGTACTATAAAACTAAAAGACAGTAAAAGATCAGATTTCCATTTTCGAAGACAATGATCTCTTTATTTACATTTAGCGGGATCCACTACCCTTCTTGAGGTCAATGCCCACACTGTTTATCTTTAACGAGTTCAATAACCTTTGTTTACTTTCTTTGCTTACCTCAATGCTCTCTTTCTTTACCTCGAGCTATGGTCACCACTGTTGTTTACTTTTTTGTTTGTTTACATTTAGCAAGACCCACCACCTTTCCACCGAGTTCCCGAGTTAAATGTTCAAACTCTAACGAAGTCAACAACCTTGCACTATTTTGAAAAAGCTACCAAAGAAGCTTTTTGCGAAATAAAGTTATGAATATAAATCATTATTCGACGAAGCCGTGAATGGATTAAAATCATATTTGGAATATTGTTAGCTCATACGAATATTCTTACGATACGAGTCTCATTGCTATTTTTGCTTGGTGTCAGAGATATTTTTATTAAAATCTACAAAATTAACTAATTTGAGATGTATACGAAATAAACTCAAAAAATTGGATTATTGATGGTTACATGAGGAAAAAGTCACCATTAATCAAATCATTATATTAGAAAAAGTTCTTAGACCATGGTCTTACGGGTTTTATTCAGACTTAGCGCGAAACCACACTATGTTTAAGAAAACATATCCACTTAATTTCATTAAAATATCCCACATATTGACCAACTTAAACGGTTTAAAGTCAGATAGAAAGTCGGCAATTCTTATAGCGGGTATATTTGGAATAGAGGAAGATCTGCACTGATCACATTAACACTTTTGGTTACTCAAGTATATTTGGGAACATGTTTTCAGGTAATTTTGTGAACCTAACTCACACAGTGACCGACATATTCGGGATAAAGTCTGCTAGAATAATGAAAGTCATTATATGTAGTATATGAGAGCTGGGATAATTCGTTGACCGATTTCTCGCATTTTCGACACTATTTTCGACTATGGTATATCTAATATTACACGTTCTCCTAAATGCTAAGATATTCTACATATTAACCGAAATATATGGTATAAAGTGAACACAGTATTATCATGGAAAGATAACCGTCGAATTTTATTACAATATCTTATGCATTTACCGTTATATTTGGTATATTATTTGATATTGGGTATATGGGGCGTTGATATTATATACCGATTTCGATGATTTTTCCGCATGAGATGGTATATCTTGAAGGAATTTGTTCAAAGTTTTATTCCAATATCTTAAATGGTGCTTCATTTATGTACATTAAAGCGAAAGAATCAGATGAAATTTAGAATTGTGTTATATGAGAAATAGGCGTGATTTTAATCTGATTTCGGCCATTTTCACAATGAAACATAAGGATGCAACGGTAATTCCATGAACCAAATTTGGTTGAAATCGGCATAGCTGTTTGAGATATATGGAATTTCACCTAAAAGTAGGCGGTGCCACGCCCCCTTTTCAATTTATATAAAGGTACCTAAATAATAAGGTGTACCGTTCTTGGCCTTGAAATTTGATGTTTTTGACATATTTCTTCAGCAAGTTAATGCAAGTTTGCTCGATATAGCTTTATCGGTTTGTGAGATATATACATTAAACCCGTTGGGGCGGGGCTATACCCACTTTTTAAAATTTTGAACCCACAGATGTCCCTCCCTACTGTAATTCTCTGAGCGAATTGCACGTTTGCACAATATACGCCCATATGATAATCTTAACCATCCCGATGTGAGGAACTCCTTGTCACACTTTTCTTAATCTTTTTAATCCGTTGGGGTTTTACCCCATTTGAGTACTAATCAAGCGTTCAATCAAGTTGTTCAAATGAGTTCAAGTTCTAGTACACTGAAGCCCTCTATATTTCAAGTGTTACAGAATTTTTTCACTACAGTTTCTTTGCTGCTGAAATTTTTATCCAAAGACATATAACTTTTGAATAACTTTGAAGACAGCTTCTTTGGTATTTTATGGTTCAGATGATATATTTTGGTTTGGCACTTTATATTGTAATTTATTTCTATTGGTCACAATTGGGCTCTTCATTGTCAATGGTCCGAGAATTGCAGGCATAGACTTAGATTTTCAAAGAATTCCACAAAAACAAGTCAGGGGTTCTAATTTGGAGATTTGGGTTGGTAATTATTATCATATTTTTAACTAACAATGTTTTTTTTATCAACTCTTTTGTTTTGTTTGAAAAAATATGGTCCAATAGTCGTTTCAGTGCTAACGCTGGTCAAGACAACAACTTTTTGGTCACACTCGAAAAGGACGACTTTATATAGAATAATCTGTAAGAGGTTCCATAGCCTTTTATCAGTCTACCTCAAAGTCTTTATCAAATCCTGAAAGTGCTGTACTAGACCCTTCTGAACCATTTTGTTTGGCAAACTAAAAAAAATTTTTATATTATACTCCAGTTCGAAGGGGTACCGAACCCTGTGAGGCAAAAAAAGAAAAACAAAACAAAAGAACAAAGCAGTTATTAGATGCAAAAGAGCGAAGTAGCTGCATATAAATATGATTGACTACCAGCCGGTGTAGTTGAATGTGAAGGTATGCACTTTAGTATATGAACATGTTCGTGCAGTCGCGCGTTTTATCCGAAACCCATTATCGAAATATCCATAAAATTTTATAATGCCACGTTGTCGAACTCTCTCAGTTGTGTTAATGTCGCCCCTTGCGCCTCCACAATGCCGATTACAACAGACTTGGAAGCCACAAAGTGACGCCATACGCGCTAGGGACTTGTGGTTACCGCCTCAATAAAACGGATATTAGAAGTAATAGTGGAAAAGTGTTATGCGTTTGAAAAAAGTATGTACAAGCAAAGGGAAAAACTATAAAAGTGTTTTCTAAAGTTTCACCAAACGGCCTGTCTGTGTGGGGTGGCAACGGCTGTGATGGCGGCGCAATAGCTAGTTGTGGGCTTGTGTGGAATTGCTGTCAATGGAACCAAGTAAGTGGAAAAGTTGCTTTAGAATTGAGAGGTTAAAAGTTTTTTCCTTTCCGCTCGAACGTATACCCTTACTTCTCTAGCACGCGTTTGAAGTTTGCACACAGTTGTTGTTAGTGTGTTATGCGTCTTGGCGTAAGTTTGTTGGTTCAATTTGTTGTTGTATTCCAAAGCGCATTTAGCTGCAAGCTATCGGGCAACTACAGAAATATCTGTACGTGTGCAACTTATTGAGTTTAAGAAAGCCGCTAAAAATCTACTAAAGGAAATCTAGCCACTACCTACTTGCAATGGTTTTTGTTGTTCCAAATTCTTTCAAATTCTCTGCAATAGGTTTAATGCGAATGTTTCACCAATCTAAAGTCGAGTAGTGCCGAAAGCAAATGTTGGTTATCCCCTCTATGGACATTAAAGAGAACATGAAAATTTTCTGGCTGCCCATCAGAAATAAGGATCAAAAGTACATCTCTTTTTTGCAATAATCCAGAAAAAAATCTGAGACACTACCGAACATTTTCGGAATTCAGGAAATTTAAATACGAGTTATTGTAGGCGTGACCATTTAACCCGCATCTGAATTACTCTAATGCCTACCTTTCCAAGCGCTTGCAGTTGTACGAGTTGGACTGTGTAGGAAGGAAAACACGCCAGTAATTATTGAGACCATGCCATGGTGGACTAGTTAGTCACTTTTAGTTACCACATTGCCATACCATATTTCAAATAAATTTCACTTTTCAAAATAAAAGTGGCTTTCATACCTTGTGTGTGTTGTGTTGTGTGTGAAGTGCCTTCTTGTGTTGTTTGACAAAGAAAATAATTAACAGGTGGGGGTACTTTTATTAGAATCTTTTCTGTTATAACGAATACGCTCAAAAGTTTAAAATTGCCAGCTGAGAGACGACCGATAGAAAAACAACATTTTAAATGGTTTGATATTCAAGGTCGGCAATGGAGGTTCTCCATGAGATAGTACTTAATGACTTAACCTGGACTTTGCATATTTGTCGACTACCAATATAACGACAGACTGATTTCGTATTTTATATGCTTACGGTGGTGGAACTGTCCTTACAGTCATCAGAAACCGTCGCTCCGCCGTATTAAAGTACTGAGTGGGTTTCAAAAAAGAACAAGTAAGGAAGGGCTAAAATGGGTGTAATGAGTTGAAAATTCATTATTCGATGAAACCTTGAGTGGATTTCAGTACATTTGGCATCCTATTAACTTATACTATAGAGTCATAGACTTAGTTAATTCCATTACTACATTTTGCTTCGTGTCCGAGATATTTATATTCAAATAAACCCAATTAGGTCAAAAGATACATATGTGATTGAAACAGAACCAAATGGCCTAAATTTAGTAGATTAGGTAAATGAGAAAAATGAATGAAAGAAAAGTTAACGATTAAATAATTATTTTAGGGATATGGAGTTTAAACCAAGGTCTAGACAGGTTTCATTTATATTCAGCACTAAACCACATTCTGTTTAAGAAAATTTATCCACTTAGTTTCATTAAAATATTACACATATTGACCAACGTAAACGATTTGAAGTCAGCTGAAAACTTGGAAATGATTACATCGGGTATATTGTAGATAGCGGAAGGTCTGGACGGATTGTATTAACCTTTGACATTAAAATATTATATAGTTTATGGAGTAATTCGTTGACCGATTTCTTCCATTGTCGGCATTAAATTATAGTATATCCCATATTAATTTACTTATTGTGCGATATATGCGGTATAAAATGAAAGTTTTGAATTCTTATATTAGACATGTTGAGCTAAGTTAAAAATTTACTCGATATTACCAATTTTTGACACAAGCGCACATTCTAAACAGGAAAGGATGTTTTCTGAATTTCAATAATATATTTTACAGACTGACCTATATTTTCAGACTTAGTCAGTTGTAGTCTGATTTCGACCAATTTTAGAAGTGAGATGATAGAACATAAAGGCACTACTTATGCAAAAGTTGAAATTGGTATTGTAGTTCCCGAAATATAGGATTTCACCTAAAGGTGTTCGACGTCACACTCATTAGCCAACTTTTACACCGATTCCCATGAAGCCCTTAATATATTTTATTGATTGATATATTATAATTGATAGCCCATCTTGGCTATGAAATTTCATGCTTCTGACGTGTTTATTTAGTGAGTTGTCACAAGTTTATTAATTTTCATCATAGCGGTTATATGCGGAGAGTGGTTTTGATTTGGAATTTTTCATGGGCCAAGGAACACATGCATTTCACTAAGAGATCTCAAATTTTATTCAAGTTTTCGCTTGCTCGGACGGACGGACGGATGGACAGACAGTCACCCGGAATTGAACTCATCCCGTCATCCGAATCATTTCAATATATATAACTCCACAAATATCTCAAATAGTTTAAGGTATTACAAAACACAGTTAGGCGAATAAAACTATTATACTCTGTTACAAGATGTTGTGAAAGTATAAAAACAGTATTTTAACCTTTTTACTACTCGTTGTCACTTTTGTAAATTCGTATAGAACGGACGCTACGTATTGGATAATAACTTCTAATAAACCAAATGTAGTAAGTTAATTTTTTTTATTACATTTAATTTTTCGTGAATTAAAATTTATCTTCTTGGCTTTGAAGCAATACTTCTTTATTGGGTATCTTCTTACACAACGAAAGATATTTAAATATACTTTACCGGATTCAACTTATATCTTTTCAGGTGAGCAACAAAGTAATTTTTGGTCCGGTTTTGGTCTTGTTATTTATTAAGGGTATATTATATCTCCTAGAATAAAGTAATCACAGTTTCTTATTTATGTCGACAATGTAAATTTGGTTTAATCATATACTTGATTTGATTGAAGTTGTATGCTTTTAACAGATTTAAATTACCTAGTTACTTGTTGTGATAGAAATGATATTCAACTGAATCTTACAAAATATATGTCAAAATATTATGCTTTTTAAGAAGATCTGTGCACCTTTCTCTATTTCTAACCAAAAATTCTAGTATAGAACTACTTTGTTGATTTAGGAGTTATATAATATCTTCCCTTAATTGGGAACATACAAAAAGTCTGTCTTTCAACATAGTGCTAAGCCTCAGCTGTTAATTTTTCTGTTTCTCTAGATGAGCAGTTTATACGATGCTTAAAATACTCTCAAGTTTTCCATGACTCGACAAATTCCGCTCGGATTCCGCCTCTTGGGTCTTTTGAGTTTTTTAGTACTATATTATATATATATAAATTTATAACGATATCAGCATGGGAATATTCAATAACTACCTGTGCCTCAAAAGTAATACTTTTAATGCCAGTCTGAAGAAACAAAATATTTGTAGCAGACAATACAAGGAAATAACGGCGCACATATGCACACATCCAAACAAAAGTCGCTCTCACAAGACCGCCATTTTGCATATACTTTCTGGGTGTAAAAGAGCCGGTGATTATGTGTAAATTTCCCAAATGATGCCTCTTTCGCCTCAGCCGCGGTAAGTGTAGATGCCATCGTTTAGCTCTCCCCTTCGTCTCCGAGAGCGAAATGTATTTGAAATCAATATGCAAAAGCAATTTAACAGCCAATTTGCATACTAGCACTCGAACATGCTGGCTTTCTACAATTTTCCTATTCTCCTGTGGCATTTTAGAATACTTTGTTTTCTTTGCCGCGTACCTGCTCCCGGCTCCCTCTCAATTTCGAAACCGATCCCATAGCGCGCCTTTACAAATGAAATTACCATGTATCAGTGTATCGGAGCGGAGAGGGGCCCGCCGTAGTCCGTATTCCCTTGCCATTAGCTTGCTTCCGATTGATACTCTCTTGCAAACTTCGTATGCGATAGCAGTCGTCTTTGCTCGTACACACCTATGTACACATGTTTGTAGATTTTTCTGTTTTCGGCGAAATCACCAGCACTAATCCCAGCTGCGCGTTAACATAACTGTGTGCAAATGCTGCAGATAGGAGGACCCGTTGCGGCTATTAGCGCTTGGAAACACCGACTGGCAGATGGGAGGTGGTGTATATATATGCCTGCATATAAAAATTCCTAGACCGCCAATGTTGCCACTAGCGAAGTTGTTCCTGTTTATATCTATTTGTTAAATAGTATTGCCCTTATCCTCGGAACCATCCACGAAAGCCTTCACTGCTCCCAAATAATTTTGCGCCTCTTTTGTTGCCTCCGTTGCAACCCCGCTAAGCCCTTAAATGATGCGATTGCATAGTTGGCGCTTACATACCACACACTTAACGTTATTAGGGCGCTTGTCTGTAGTTGCGCAGAAGTCTTCATGTCAGCGTCAGTGTTTGCAGTCAATCGGCATTTGATTCCTTTAAGCGTGGCGGAGAGCGTTTGGCTGTGTGTTAGGTCCATTGCTGAACGATTGAACACCTGTCAGGTTGCTCCCAGCCGATTTGAAAGTAGAAAGCAGAAGCGTGTCCATTTGTTGTGATATGAGCCGCTCCGTTTGCTGCCATGTCGGTTTTCCGTGAAACTTCGACGGTGTTCGCTTCGAGTACATATATATTATACAAATGCAAGTCTTTTTGTAGACTTGTCAGTTACTCTCCCAAGTCTTCTTATCTGCATTTGTGGTATCACTTCTTATTCGCCGGTATACACTCCTTACTGCCTCTATCCTTGACGCCACCAATGAGAATGATTAGACTGGTCAGTTACTGGAAACCCAATATGCAGATTTTAGTGCCTAATTTTTATTTAGCATTACATCACATTGCATGGATCATAGACATTGCGAAGCCCTATATTCAGATTGGGAATAATTAACATTAAACAAGGAATGAAGGTCTAAGTTCGAGTGTAACCGAACATTTTATACTCAAATCATTTTATAACACTATCAGGTATTGGAAAAAATGTTGCGAAAGAACTTAACATTTATTATTCGACGAAATTTTGAATGGATTAAAATCATGTTTGGATTAACTTGAATTAACTTGTATTAACTTGGACTATAGGTCATATACTCAATTAGTTTTAATAAAATCAGCTAACTAACAGAAATCAGTATTCATCACATTAGTGCCATAATTTTAAGTATGCTCGAAAATATATTTCTACGCATTTTTACTAAAATACTACAGAATTTGACCCATATATTGGGCGCAAGGTCCATTAGAATTACGAAAATCATTATACGAATTAAATGGGAGCTGGGATAATTTGTAGATCAATTTAACCCATTTTCAAAACCAAACTGCAGTATATCCTTGGTTATATGCTTACTTAATTTTCCTAAAATATCATACCATATATCAAAACTTCCATATATATGGTGTAAAGCCAAATGGAAGTTTGAAAATCTTATATTAGGCATATTTCGATATCTTTATTGGTGTTTATTTATATACTCTAAGATGAAAGAATCATATAGAATTTAAAATAGTGAAATATGGTAAGTAGGCGTGGTTGCAATCCGATTTCGCCCATTTTTGCGCATTGAGACATAAGAATATGAAAGTTATGTATGTAAGTTATGTACCAATTTGGTTAAAATTGATGTAGTATTTATTGAGCTATATATTTTCACCTGAAAGTGGGCGGAACCCTGTCCATTGTCCGATTTTTTCTCTGATTCCTATGCACTCCTTCCATAACATTTTGGGTGTAAAAACTTCTGTAGTGAGATATGGCACATCTAGTAGTTTGCAACATAACCGTTATACTAATTTTCCCATTATATGAAGAGGTGCTAAAAGATTTGTTCTCAGCAAGTTTAGTTGATATGGATGTAGTGGTTTCGGATATTCCTACTGTGATTCCCCGTACCGAATTTTAGTTGTCCGCAAATAGCAAATAAGCATTCAAATAGCATTTGCATTTGAAGGTTTTCGCTTAACGAAATTTTGTGAGCGTGGCGGTATTCTGATTACGCCCATCTGCATTACCAACCTTCTTAACGTGACAGAGAACATATGTAACAAGTTTCATGAAGATATTTTAATTTTTACTCTAGTTGTCGTTTGCAGGGACGGAAGGACGGACAGACAGTCACTAGGAATTGAATTCGTCTCGTCATCCGGATCATTTTCATATAATATACATATCTCTCTCGATTAGTTTTAGGTGTTAGGGGAACAAACCTATTATGTGCTGTTGCAACATGTGCACCCCTACCACTCTGTACGGGAACACAGGTTAAGGGCGGAGTGATTTGTGAAATAAATCGATTGTTTTTTGACCCCTCTCGAAACCATTATTTGAATATTGATCATATGGCCTTCTAATCGTATCAGAGAAATGGGAAGTTTTGCCGCGAATGAGTTCGAGAACCGACTCCGTTTTCGAAGGAATATATTTAGTATGACTACAAAATGATAGCAACGAGTCAAAGAAAACTCCAAAATCATTAAACTCACTCAGAGAGCCGTAATCTCTCACACCTGCAATCGAGATCACGTAGATAATGTTTGATTTTCAGTGCATCCCCTGGCTCCTTGATATTTTAAAAGGTTTACAGATCGAAAACCAAAAACAGGTGTCAGTATCGTAAATAAAAAGAAAAAATATGTGAGACTATAACATTTTCTTAAGGAATCCTTGGATATTGAGTGACATTCTCCCATTACCTAAAAAATAATATGGCAACTCAAATTTGACATACTTTGAATACTACAATGGTATTTTTTTTTAAATAACCGCATTTATTCTATTAGGCCAGGTAAGGTGAGCATCGTTATTCTCTTGTCCTTTTGACAACTTCTATATTGAAAATGATTTCAAACATCTGAGTTACCAAATTGCTATGTTTCGCATTCTAGGTAAACAGGAGACCAAATAAACGAAGCATCGCCCACTGTCACTGCCTACAAGTATAAATTACTGCACAACGGATTGTCACTAAGCCATCCTCATTCCCTTGTTTATTTGTTTCCTATTTCGAGCACGCTCATATACATTCGCGCTGTTTACATTGTATAACAGCTTCTGTCATCCACTGGAAGTACTCGTTCGAGTACGGAGAGTTGCTTGGGTGAAGCTTCTCTGTAATCCACCTCAACTTACTTGGCCCAGGCAAGATGGACTGGTTTGGAAGAACGACACTAAATCAACAGTCCGTACAGCCTGACAGTATAGTAAACAACCGACAATAACAATAGTTGTAAGCTAAATAAGAATAACAAAAACAACATTTGTGAACTAATATTGGCGAGCAAATGCATCGAACCAAGAAACAAGCCAGGAGCCACTGACACTTTCTGGTGAACGGTTACTGTTGCACCTGCCTGTATTTTGAGCAGGCTTCTCCTTGTTGGCTGGGCTCATAATAATAATTTAAACCTAAGCAATGCAAATTGATGTACGCCCAAATGACAACAAAAATAGAAATAACAAGCACTGACCAGACAGCTGGTGCAAGTGGCAGCACCGGCACCAGCACCACCACCCACAACAACAACGATAGAGAGAGACATTATTTTGCTGAAAATATCAAATAACTACGTTCCATGTCCTAGTAGTGATAGCCGGGGGAAGGGTGGCAGACGTGCATTGGCAGTGTTTGTTAAATTGCAGCAGCACGTCTTTGTTGTCCATCTTGATATACAGTTAAGTTTGTTTGCTGTCATTCGGTTGGTTGGCGGCGAAGGTTGTTGGATCTTCGTATGTATGCATGTTAAGTCCGTTTCGCCCGCCCTACGCCCCTTCCAACTGCATAGTTCAAAGGCATTATTACATTACTGTGTGTCGTTACATTAGATTACGTTACGCCTCTTTAGCGAAGAATGATTACCTAAGATGTTGTCGCTGTCGCTGTCGCTGTCGATGTCGATGTCGATGTCGGTGAACGCACAACCATCGCACCAACAACGAGAAACCCAATTGCGCGTGCACCAGTATATTTTGCACATTAAATCCTGCATAGCAAAGCACTTTAAAAGCAATTGAATTGATCACTGTTTCATACTCCTCATATCCATGTAAGTACAAGTGCACAGTTACATATTTACTATCTGCTTTGTGGTTCGACCTTTGACGACTTCTGCGGTGACATGGGCTGGGCGTGGAAACGTAAGTAAATATGCTAACAGAGGTTTGCTTGCAGCAGTCACATCGACGCTCTGAAACTTTGGTTTCTGCGTTGAGCTACGGTGTCTTGATAAGATTAGCACGGCGCCGTACTTTGTAGCACTTAAGTAAATTATTATAATTATTATTGATCATTTAGGACTTTGAAGAAATGAGACTTGATCATGTAATGTTTTGATTAAAATCAAAAAGATGACAAAATAATTTATGACATTTAAGGGAGGAATAAAGGGAGTAATGCTCATGTCTATTCCTTATTTGGGTACATCCATTGGTCTCTCAAATGTATGTATGGTCAAATGAGCTATGAGGAATTAAAATGGCTATGAATTCTAGAAGTCTTTTGTTTAGATATATTTTGAAAATGTGGCTCCGGCTACCGAAACAAAGCACAAGGCGTTTAACTCACGCAACAACTGTTTATTTGTAAATATACACAACTAGTTTTCTTTGTGTGTTTCACGATGTAATTCTGCAGGTCTGTCAGTACTAAACAGAAATTGGGTTTTAGAGAATTTTTACTTCAAACTTTTTTACTTTCAAATGTTGTTAAATGATGCTCCGGTACACTCTACCAATAGAATCTATAACAAGTGACCTAAACTTCGGAGCTTAAAATAATTGTGACACTAATTTTGAGAGAGTGCGAGGGATTTTATGTGAGAATACCAAGAAATTGTCGAATAATATAAGTCATGTTTAAAACCGGCAAATGAGTTATTTGAAATGATAAATTAAAGTTTCTTCCACATAAAACTTGCATGACAGACCTAATATGGAAGAATATTAGCTAGTGCATTTAGGTGAATATGATAACGCCTGACCTCAAGCGACCAAAGTTCCGCCATTAGGAAGCTTCTTGTGGTCTAATGTATATAACAAGCTCACATTTAAATAATTAAAAATTTATGGAATTGCTTTATACGGACTTCTAGGAATATTTAACGATCTGCTTCTACTTTCGCAATATTTATTTCCATCCAAACTTTACCAATTTCCTTTGAATTCTATTAGCAGGTTAAGCCCGCTTTGTTTTCTATTCATTATATTTTATCTTGCTTTTCTGCTAATATCTTCGTACTCGAAACGCTTATGCATTCAGTCACTCTTCAAACTCACGAAATATGAATAATTTAACTTTAAAGCAGCACACATCGGCAGCAAAACAGTTTCACAACTTATTCATATGGGGTTTTTGTTGAAATACACAAACAAAACGCAGATAAAGTGCAAATAAAAGCTCAAGTGTTTAGCATGTGTGTGTGTGCCGTTGGGAAATCTGCCCCGAGCTGTTGGCAATCTCATTAAAAGTCATTGAAATTAAATTCGACATGAATTCGCCAGATTGGTGAAGTAGAGTTCCGTTTAGTTCGATTGTGCGCGACGAAAAAACGACATTCAAATGTGAAAGTTCAAACTGCACGCATAAAACGGGAAACGCGAGTGTAGTCGGGAGTGCGACTCTGACGGTGTCACAGTTGCATAATTGCACGCAAAAACAATAATGGCACTGAAAAAAGTGCTCGCTGGAAAAAACGTTCAAAAATTATATTCATATCCTTCCAGCTTGTGACGCTGCCGTCGGTGCTTCTGCTCACGGTGCGCGCGATTCCGGTGCAGCGATTTCGTTATGCCAACCATCGGTTGAGTACCGTGCGCTGGCAGCCAGCTGTGTGGCGAGCAGCTGTCGCGTGGCATCAGCGGCACCAGCGACACTCAGCTGGTTGCACACGAATGTGATGCGCTTTGTGGCGCCTTGGCTCCGATTGTGTGGTACAGCAGGAGTTGCGTGGAAATTCCCTCAATTAAAAATGTCACGCTGGGAAATGATAAGTTTTATTAAAATTGAAATTAAAAATAAAACAAAGGAGAGCAATAAAATAGAAACAAATGCGCGCGAAAGTAAAGCAATAAAGCCGCGCGCTGGCGCTTTGAATTGGCAAACGAAATGTTGGTGCGTTGTAAGTGAGACTATCAAAAATGCTCACCTGTTAATGTACATCTGTGTGTGTATGTGTGTGTGTGTGTGTGTGTTGCAGTGAAACGCGGCAACGAAATTCGAGGCATACTAGCGCATTTTGCGCCATGTGGCATGTGGCAGGTGAATATGCCCGCAGAGTGAATATTACGAGTATTTCGTTTGACTACACTTGTTAGTGTTGCTGTTTCTGGCTGTCGGTGCATTTGTATTCATAATAACACCCACGCCACATGGCAATGCCAACTGCAAAATCTTCTAACATAAAACTACTCGCAGCAGTGAAAGAAACACATACATTTATACATACATAAATCCGAATTAATTTACGTTTTACCCAGCACTAACCAAAGTGTAATATACCACCTTATCATAAGACTATTATTTGGATATCGTGGTTTTCCCTCTTCTTAGAAATATCAGATGAAAATGAAGATCTTCTCAAAAAAAGGGATATTTCTCCAAGATATAATAAGGTGCTGAGATATTTTAGCGGGTGCCACAAACATTTAAGATCGCTGCTTAATTTCTGGAACGATTTCTGAGGCTGATTAGATTTCTCTAGCGCCGTAAATCCCCCACTGGATTACGATTTTTCCTGTGATGAAGGAACCTGTACTTTTTATTAAGAAATTCAAAATCGGGCAGGGTTAGTGCATTTTCTTAATCCTGGTTTATCATTTTTCAAGTTCTTTATACAAGTACGAGTACATTAAGTTCAATTATAATAAACTATATGACTGGATAGTATATCTTTTAATTTCGCTTGAAAGCTTTATATAAAAATATTGAGCTTAAGACGATAGAACTCACCTGGCATTGAATGCATCCGCCGCATCGAGCATCATTAGGGGTTACGTTGGTTACATAGTTGCCCATACGTTGCCCATTCGATGCTCACTGGGAAACCGCTCCATTTACCAACAAGGTATACACGTAGGCGAGTGCAGGTGGCCTGTTGCAATAAAATGCTTATGTTGAATAGAAAATTTCGTGTCAAGCCATGCAAATATAATGTGGCGGAGATGTTACAACAGTAACGAGTAGTAACGTGTAGTAACGAGCTGTATACACATAATATAGGCACAATCATTGTTTGCAACAACAGCGCAGCAGTTGAGGTCAAAAGTGCGTGCATGTTGCATATGTGACTCTCATGTGCCTCACACGCACTCAGTCACACAAACACCCAAAGCATTGAGGCTGCCATTTTTTCCATTATTTAGACGTGTATACATAAAAGATATTTGGAGAATGATTTTGCACACAAAATAGTTTACAGTATGTCCTTGCCCCACAAGCATGTGTATGTGTATGAAAGTTCAGCAGCATCTATTCACTACTGACTTCAATGCGTATGTGTGTGTGTGTGTAGCAATTACGCGTTGCATGCGGCAAAAACTACCGTAATTGACAGCCATGCAATACACCAAATGTGCCCTGAGTTTGTGAGACGGATAATAAAAGAGGCAACAACACGCATAAAATAAAGCAGAATGCTGGTGTATTTTTTAGCAAAAGGAATGTGAAAATATCTTCAAAAAGCAACAAAGATAGAAAATTCGTAGTTTCCGTTACAAATGTACATAAATGTTTATCTTTCATATTTTACAAAATAATAAGGTTACATTAAAGGGGATTGAATACAAGCGGCAACTCGCAGCTGTTGTTCCACGTTCATTTTCATATTATCATTCATTTTCATATATCTTCACACATATTTTATGCATGTGTGTACACATGTGCCTCCACATTCCTTCTGCCACTTGCAGCATTTTATGTGCGCTGTCTTATGGATTTGGTGCTTGCCACCGCGCATTGCTTCCGTAATTCAGTTCATTTTCTCACTTCAAGCGTGAATACATAAATGTGTGCATAAAGGTCCACACTTACGCCGACTAAATGTGTGAGCACGCATTGTCCTTTACGCACTCACACACATAAATGGCACATTTCCATTATCAAGCATTGTTGCATCAGTGGCATGGAATGGACACATTGATACGTTAAGTGCAGTTGAGTGCAGTTAAGTTTCGCACTGGAAACACATTTGAATACGACCGTAAGTGCTCCGCCAAATGAGACGGAGCGGAGCCGGCTGCGGAGGTGAGTGTGATATTTAATAAAACATGAAGTTATTGTGAATAAAAGTCCCTGAAAGTCCCTCTTTCGACTGCAGATGATCTAAAAAATCGACAAATTAACTTTTAGATAGTTTGGACTATGCTCGGAAAAATAAATGCAATTAAGACAGAAGGTTTCTAATAACTAATAATTAAAAGCTTTGTATTTGCTTAAACAATTTTTGGGCCAAATGGTAAACAGAAAATATGAGGACATACACATACATTGAATATAATAAATGGCAGAGGAATAAGGAATGCATCCAATTATTTACTGATACTAAAAATTTGTTCCGCTTCAATTATGCATTTTTTCTGCAAATTAATGGGTCTTGTTTGACAGTCACTATTCACTAAACTTTTGTTTAGCATAGAACAGTTCAGTGTTATCCTTCATCGCTCAGTTAACTTGTAAGCAGATTTCGAGGCCTGACTGAGGTTCCGGTTACCAACCGGCCTAATTACAAAGGATGGATAAATCAAATTTAGTAGACAAACTTAATGGTCTTCATGCTGTTCATTCTTCTTCTTCGTAAAAAGGACCATAAATGATGATAAATTCTATAGTTTTTCTTTGAATCCTTTGGATTGAATGGAATTTGGAATTTTTGGAACACTTTGAAAGTGTTTGGACCCTACTCGTACGAGTTATTCGCTCACGAATTCTTTAACTGCAAGCTTCAGCGGAATGGAAACTATACGCTTAGTATTTCGAGTGAAACATTTTTCGAACTTAGCAGCTGTCCAAAATCTTCACACTTTATTACGAGTAACTACTGCGACACGAGCCCGGGAACAATCAAATTATTGTATTGCAAAAGCTTTAGGTGTCACTTCGAATAATATTTATGGAACATGACAGCTGTGAATGCAATGCACTAAGCTCTTTACTTTTATTTTCCCACCGTTTTAAAGTGTAACGGTGTTTGAATGAGAACAGCATTTGAACGAGGCCACATACGAAGACCTACTATTCGTATGTTTCGTATGTTTATTTTCAGTTTAGCGCAAAATGCAATTCACTTTTGGTTTTTTATTTTACTACGCAGAGGAACTTTCAATTTCTGCTTGTTTCGAATTATGTTCCTCCTCTTGACTGATTCAAAGCACAAGCGAAAGCGCCCGCCACCCCTCACAAGTTCACACGTACTTGCGTACATATGCATTAGAATGTGCATGTGTGTGTGCTGATTGTGCATTGTTGGCAATGTTGGCAGTGTTGGCAGTGTTGGCTGTTTTGCCCGCATGCGATGTATTCTATAATTGCACTTAAGCAGCTGGAAAACGTCTTTGGCGCACACTTTCCACTCACTACGGTATTTGCTTTGTTTTTGCTTACTGTTGTTGTTGTGTGTTTGCTTGTGCTTGTGCCTTGTCTTTGTGGCAGTCTTTGTTTCGCGTTTGCCTCTTTTTATGACGCTCGCACTTTCAGGCGAAATTAGTTGCAAGTTGTGATTTTCAAAAAAATTAACCCATTTAGTTAATGTAGTGAAAATAAACACTTACTCTAGCACGGGCGCATAGCGCGTTGTAAAAGAGAAAAGTAAAAATAATGAAAACTATTAACAAGAAAGCACCGAGGGTGACGCAAGTGCGGGCGCCGCATACCTGCTTAAGCTCGTTTTGTTTTATGTGCGTTTGCAGTAGTTTTCGCCCCTGTCGCCGCTTGGCGAATCGGGTGCGCTTTATATAACAGTTAGTTTTACTATATTTATTCATGTTCGCTTATTTTTGCGCGCAGTATAAGTGCCAGATACCTCTTTCGTGTGCGCTCTTTGCAAGTGTGTATTTGACGGCGGCGCATTCATGTAGATTTCCTGCACGCCCACACACACTGAGGGACTCGGCTAAAAACGCGCGAACACAAGCAATTTGCCTAAGAAAGAAATATATGCTTAAAAACAATTTCGGTAATACCTTAAAAGTGAGTTTATAAGTAGTTCAGCAGTACTGTCCCGTGATGAGGAAGAAGCGGCTCTGAAGCACGAAGTGTGCTTTTACAGCCACTTAAGTTTAAGTAGGTGGAAACAAACACTTCTCATTAAGGGTATTTCCAAAAGATAGATTCACTCTGACATATAGATGAGCTCGAATTGTTTAATCGTCTTCAATTTAATCTGTAATTTCCTAACAACCGAGGAGATAATTTCAAAATTTTTGATAATTATAATTTGGCTCATGTTTCCCTAAAGGTTTGTTCGAAAGCAGCCTTCTTGCTCCTTCGTATCGAATTGGTTTCCAAACAGAAATTCAGTGTTGCTTCTTAGCAACTGCACTTGACGCAATATGTTACAAATGAGGCAACATTCACTTGGATTGACGATGTGCTCGCTTTGCTAGAGCCATCCTGAGTTTTCGATCATTATAAAAAACATGGCGACAATTGGATATTCGCTTCTTGTAACCACCAACATTAATGGAAAAACCTTTCTTGAAACATCATAAGAAAGAGTTTAAGCTTCATATCGAAAGATTACATTTACGAATTACATCGAAGTCTAACATCGAGTGGTTTTTTACTCTTAAGTCATAAATACGTAATAAAGGGAAAAAGAGATAATAATTTATCCGTTCCTTAATGCTTATGAAAGGGATGCTTTATTGAAAAGTGTAAAGCTCTGCATTTTAACACCGATGCATTGATAAGAAGGAAAAAACGTCAAGTTTAGCCCAAAGCGTTAGAAAGGTATGACAGTGTCAATCTAAAAATCCAGAGAACAATCGCGAATGGCCTCAACTTTGCGCACTAAAACAATGAAATATTGTTCGCGCCCTAACCGTTCTTAGTATAGTGCCACTAACTAGTAGGGGGGCAGCCCGTAAGTGCTATAAACGATTCCAACAAATAACTGTTTGTATAGTTCGTCGTTGTTTTAATGCGTTTTCGTGGAAATTGTGGAAACTTTTTGATAGCTTTCCAAGGTGTGCATCTATTCACTTGCTCTTTCGCTTTTCATTGCAAAATGACGGCAAAAACTAAAAGCTTTTTGTTGACTACTTTTTGTCTCGCAGTTGCTAGTTTGTTGCTTTTATAATTTTTGGAAATTAGAGGTGCTTTTTTGTGATTAGATCACGTAACTAATTAAAAAGCAGTGCTCATGCTTACACAATAAACCCCGCCCGCGGTGTGCGGCACGCGACTTGCTATGTAGTAAATGAGTAAATGAAGCGTTCTCTGCTGCACTCGCAGGCGAACGTTTTCTAACTTTTTACGACGCGCTATTTTACTGACTAATGGCTGCATTTTAGAACGCGATTTCAGCGACTTAATTACCGAAAACGGCTGCGGGCGTATACGTCATATGCACTCATTTGGGACACTTTTGGGACACAATCTTACAGTTGTTGTTTGACAATTATTCACTTATTGTAGCCAAAGTATTTTCCAACAGTTTGAAAATTTTCAAAAAAATCTTTCCGTTTCTAATTGCTAATTGCTGAACGCATATTTAAAATAACAAATGTAATGAGGAAGCTTAATCAAAACTGGTTCCTATAACCAACCAAAAAGTAAAGTACTTGTTTTTTTTAGAAATTCAAAATGATTCAAGTAAATGGGGATAGTTAAGTAAAAATAATAATGCGAAAATGAACACAATGCCGTTATCAATCAGTTGATTTTTATTTTGCTATAAACATAACGAATCTGCTCAGGTAAACAAGCGCAATTAATATTTGGCTATGCAAAAGAGAGGAGCAGCCAGTTTTAGGCAAGATTCTGTTCAAGTGCACGCTGGATCCTACTTCTTTGTTAAATTAATCAAATCGAGAATCTTTTCAATATTTTTCCACTTAATAGCCACGTGCGCGTGTTTTATGTAGGTAGTATTCGAATGTTCATCTGCAATGGCTTTAGAGCTTCAGTTGAGAAGTAAACACAGTCTATATGAATATAATCAGCGCGTTGTTATGTCTCAATTATCATTGCGCCGTTATAATCGACAAAATTGGCATTTCCCTTTGTCATTCGGTTACTCTTATTTTCTTCCCTTCTCTCCTTTCTCTCCTTTCTCTTCCTCTTCTTCATTTCGCCATTCTCTACTCTGTTACACCGGTTTCATATTCCATGCATTTTCACTTTTCTGTGCTTGCTCGCAAGTTCAGGATGTTTAATGCATTTGCTATGGTGAACCTTAAGTAATTAATTACATAACATTTGCATATGTATCTGCAGTCGAGTTGGCATTGAGCCTAAAAGTAATTGGAAATTTCCAATTTTCCCAAAAGCAAACGATTGAATAAACGAGTATGTACAAGTATGTACGAGTGTGATCGTTCGAGTATATAAGTAACTGTATATATTTGCTTCGACATAGGTAAACGTTTGCACCGTGCATTGCCGTCGTTTCGCAAACCCAACGTTTGCCACATCTAATTGAATTCCAATTTAAATCAATAAACAAAAGTAAATTGCAGGCTTATTCCAAATGCAATTGGTAACCGAAATTTCGGTTTTGGCTAATGCAGCCCAAAGCACGAAATATTTGCATGAGCTCCATATTAAATTAAAAATGAATTTATTTGATTGTTTAATATGATTTACCAAGTAAATATAGCATTTGGAAGTTCCCTTTCAAGAGAATGCCAACGAAATGTGACTTAAGTCATCACACATTCATAAGTAGGAGGAAAGGGAATTCATAATTATTTCACTGATTACTTTTGTGCACTTTCAAGTCCATTTTCTCATTCGCCGAGCGTTTTGAATGTCATATTTGTTCATAATAACCGCCAAGAAATTACATTATTAAGTGTATTTTCCAGAAAGCTGGTAATCCTTAAGTACAGCTATGGTTACAGCTCAAGCAGTTGTCTCCTTAGAAATAATATATATTTAAAATGCCATGTAAGCTAACAGGACTGAAATTTCCAGACAAATTTTGCCTGGCACTACTCCAATTCACAGCGAAGACTTGTTGCACGACTAGGCTGGATCTGTCAGACCCAACTTTTCTTCCAGCAAAATATTTCCAGTTTTTTTTTTTACAATTTTCAGGTATCTCTAGAACTTCTGTAGTGTTTGTTATTTAGTTCAGTAAAATAATTATGAAGCGTTTTAACAGGGTTATCTTGCAACTAGATTTCAATCCCACAAATTTTAACCCAGTAAACCCAACTTTCAGTGTTGAAGATTTGTAAGAATGTCCAGTCTAGATGGGAAAAGTATTCTGTATTCTCACATTTTCGCAGTGACGAATGTTATTAACCTTAATTAAAATATCCAATTCAGCGCTTTCAGCAATGCTTTTGTCTTTTGCGGATTTACTTTCATATTTAGGTGTCACTTTGCAACTGTAAGTGCAAGTTTGTTTGTGTACTCTAGCTGGTCCCTTCAGCTTAAAGCCACACAAAATGTCCCAATAGTAAAATTTGTCGCCAGCCTCCACATTTATGTATTCATGAAGTGAACCACTCTCTTTTGAAATGGGATGCTGGTGTACTTCTATGACAGAAGGAGATGCAATTCATATTTCCATACACATAGTTAAGGTGTAGTGGATTAAGAATTTTTACCGTATGCACATATATGGATATCATAACGGCTTCTCGCTTTATCGCTTCATCGATTTATTCAAAGACTTTAAAAAGTTGTTCAAATGTAAATAACATCCATATTTTCAGAAATTTTCGTAATTCGACAGAGGAAGGGGCCCACTTATGACTATTAAACATTTGATACTTCGGTTACTTAACCCAACCTTACATTGATTAAATATTCGATAACAGATAATACCAATTTAAGAAACAGAAAATGCAGCCATTTTATCAACTATCAATTATAAATGTTTGCAGAATTTTCGAAAATTATCTTATTTACCTTTAGTATCCCAGTCTAGCCTATAAGTCAATTTTAGCGTTAACTTTCTTTGATAATCATTTTATACTTTATTGAATAGATCCTTTATTTTACTGTAAAAAAAGACTAGGTCAATATGGAATGTCGATTATTTTATTAGAGAAATATAAGTACAAAATTTGAATATGAAATAGGCTGTATCCCTACAGCCTAGTTAATCTCTCAGGTTCTCCATTCCATTTATTACTTTGAAATTATTCTTCGCATGATGCCTTCTACTTCCTATGAACTTGCGTTTGTCGTAGCTGTTGAATGTCTGTAAAGAGCTGAACTCGTTTAAAGCCCGACACCTTTTCTCTGCATTTACAGTTGGTCCATGCAACATCTCCTCCTGCACTTTTCACCCGTCGGCGACGCTGGAATGTGTCACCCTTAACATTTGTAATTAAAAGCTCGACAACACACAAAATTAACATTATAGCTGAGCGCGGTGTCCGTACACACATAAATTGCGGCGCAAGGCTAAACTGACCGTGGGCAAAGCGAAGCAGATTGTGGGAGCCATGAAGCAATGGACCCAAAATCCGTCATACCGTCGTGCCGTCGTGCCGCGGAGCCCTTGGCAGTCAGCCGTGGAGACTTTACTCGGCGTGTGTATTAATTTGTATGTCTATCTTTTTATCTGCCGGCCGGGCAGCACTTTGCAGTGCCACTTTGCATTTTATTCTATATGGCTGCAGCGCACACCTGCCACCGGGCAACACCATGCCACACTCCATTTGGTTGTTGGTGGTCGAGAACATTTAGCGTGAATTACATTTGGCTTTTTAACGCCTTGATTTTCTTTTTGAGTAGTTTATGCGCTCACCATTTTTTCACTTTTTTAGCGGGGAGCGGGAGAGCGTTGCATTCGTTTGCTAAAATGCTGAACTTTCGGTTCTAATTGTTGCAAAAAGGTTTGCGTTTCCATTTGCATTGGCATTTACATTCGGAGGCTACTGCATTAGAAACGAAATGGGCGATTAAAATGACGCTCCACCGGCTTGGAAAAGTGCGTGGCAATGTGAAGGCAAGCTCGTACATTTTCCGCCGACCTTTCACATTTGCTAATGCAGAGTCAGCGAGATGGTTGCAATTCAAAATTTGCAGTGAGGGAAATGAGAAACGTAGCGCCAGAACTTGGGCTAAATACATTTTAGAGGGCAGTAAGGGTATCTCTACCCTTACTGGATATTTTTATAAAATTGGAAGGATATTTTTATAATATTGCCAAATATGGTTTTGTTAATTAATTGTGTATTTCCCAATAGTGGCTCATGATTGTTTTCTGAACTTCTAAACTGGTCATGGATGAGGAATATTAATACAACTTAAAACTTAAATTAAGAAGAAGAAATTTGTCCCATCTACATAACGGATACATTTATGTCTGCTAATAAGTTCGTCATACATCCGGTATAGAGGGTCCCACAGAAACCCGTCAACTTATTGGATTGGTTTGATAGCCAAATCGAATTAAATTGGGTAATATATTTTCGGCAACATTTCGATTATATTGAATTCTTGATTTTGTGAAATTACTGTTTCCCACTTCTTGCTTACTTTTTGCGAGAGTATTTAGTTATCGTTATAACTGATATTCGCTCTCTATTACTTGTTTCTCCTCAAGAAAAATTTTGAAATCATCAATCATCCACGTAAAAATGTTCGCATCATTCAGTGATGCCGAAAATTATATGAAATGCAGCAATTTTCTTTTTTTTTTTATTTATTTATGAAATCAATTTTAATTTAAAACTTACTAACCTACCTACCTATGCATTGTTTGAAGAAACCTAACATGGCTTCTGTGAGTATCTTCTCAATTTAGCAAAATATTCGAATTCATTTAAATTACGAAAATGAGAAATACGAAGTCAAAATGGTTAACAATGAAAAATGACCCTCAGACAGACATCCATTAGGCATTTAACGAGAGTCTGATATTTGAAGAGACCACCGGTCAGATGTTTTTTGAGCATTTTTTATCAGCTAAGTATTTAAGCTTTAATGTTTGGTAACATTTATCCCAAAATGAAGCATAATGTTTTAGGTGTGAGTATGTGATTTTTATACCCAGCAAACAAATGTCGCTGTAATGAAGTTTAAACTTTAGAAAATTGTAAATATTCGTTTTTGAAATACCTGATAGTCTGAGCTAACAAATTGTTGAAGGCATATGAAATAACGTGGACTTTTTGAGGACTAGTTCAGTTTCAAGTCAAATCAACAATGGTTCGACCTTATTTAGTATTTAGTTCCCTAATTCAACGATTCACTGCAGATTTGAATATAGTTAGCATACCCACTAAGCAAAAATGACTGAGATTTTTCCAGGGAATTAATTAGGTTCGAAGCTTTTAGTTACCATCGACTTTTTTCGTCTACTTCATTTCGGCTTACTGGGTGCATAAATGGAACACATACACGTGTGTATGTGAGAATATGTGGATGTGTGTATGTATTTAAGCATTCGCTAACAAAGATTAATGTCTCTACGACTCATGATTTTTAAGATTAATTAGGCGAGATGAAGAGGCATTTTGTGAAATGTGTATAAACGGAGCTCTAGCAGAGCGAAGAAAGCCCCTTTCAACTAATGTTTCTAGATATATACACATACACATACACATACACATGTACAAATGCATATGTACATATACACATGCTAGTATGTGATACAAATGGATGTTGAAAATTTGTTGCTTTTGCTACAAATGTTGATATTAGCATGTAGCGTTATATTTGTTATTGTTGCAACGATGTCGGTTGTCGTTGAGGATTAGCAAATTAGTCGCAAAAGTTTCGCTGCGGCAGCACAACGCACTCAGCAGCACAAGCAGCCGCTCCGGAAGTGACGCGTCATCTTTGCTTGCCACCAGCCACCAGCCAACAGCTAACAGCGTCAAGCATTGTATTAGAAAAGCCACGTATGGGCGAGTGTGTGTTTTTGCAATGCGCCCATCTATGTGCGCTTCAGCGGAAATACAATAATTGCCAGCATATGTTTTGGAAATGTGTTTAGAATTTGTAATTAACGCAAAGCGTTGGCGAAAAAGATTATTTCACTCATAATAATTATTGCTATTTAGTCGAATGTGTGCCGCCTCTGTGCGCAACTTATTTATGAGCGTGTTGCTGGGGATGATGTCGATCTATTTGTTTAATTTGCAGGGCTTTGAATTAGCAATGCGGCATGGTCGGAAAACTTTGTACGTGCTGCTTACAGTTCGAGATGGATTTAGTGCTTACTGTGAGTTTTTAAGGCAAATAGTTAGCGGATCACATAACTGTTTCGGTGTTTAATATGCGGAAGCATTTGTAAATAATTCAAATAATTTCGCAATAATTAAAGAGGTTCTTGCCAGTGGTTGAATTAAAAAGAAAAATAGTTGAAAGGGTTAAATTCTGGCTGAAATGTTTTTGGACTCAGTCTTACTCCATTTCAAAATTAGGTAATGAAATCATGATATTACTTTAGCTTGATTTCAATATTTTCGCCCCTAGATTGAGGGGAACTCACCCTTATTTTTGTATATTTTTTTGGGAACTTACCCTCTTACCCTTACCCTTTACATCTCTTTACTTACCCTTTTACACCTCTCGATACTATCTGATAAAAATGGATGCCGACCTCGGCAGTAAAAAATTTTTCTAAAAGTACGTTTTAATTTCGTTTATTTTAAAAATATTTCTGAAGTAAAATCCATCAAATAGAAATAGCATTTCCATCGCTATCACAGCTAAAGGAAAAAAATTAGCAGAAATATATTGCTTACAGTAAATAAAAAGCCCGCATACGCACAAAGAAAATCAAGCGTGAGTTGAATATTCATGGAAACATAATCAAAATGCTGTTAATAGCAACAAAAAGTGACACTTCGTCAACACAAAATCGACAACTAATGAAAGCTGCAATTAAAAGTTGCCACAAAAACGGAAAAGGGAAAACGAACTGCGAGCCGGAACGAAATTGGACGATGCGCCCAGATAAGCGGTGTAATAAGAATAAAACTGTCGAAAAAAAAACCGATTTTACGATAAGTGATTTAAAATTTTGTTTCTTTGCACCGCTGAAAGCTCTTGTCTGAGAAGTGTTGTTACGTAAGATATCGGTGCTATTAAAAGAAAGATGGTGCTAAAGAAATCTTGCTCCCGGGGAAGGGGAAATTTTGGATATCTGAAGTTTTAGGAAAAATTGAGCGGTGCCACTCCTTTTACCCAATATTTATCCCACCTTTATTCCTTGTTGTGAAAAATGTTGTGAAAAGAAAACTGTTATAGACGGTTAGGAGTAACCGTTAGGTGAGCTAAACTTTTACGGACCGCTTAGCATGTTCTACCCGGGTATAACTAGTAACGCGATGCATATTTATGTACAGTAGAAAAGGTTTGTTGAGTGTTTTGTTGATATATCGTTTCAACAGCTTCCGAGCTGAGTGAACGCTGGATAAAAAAGAAACTATTCAGTTCTACACATACTAATGTACAAATGGTTCTTTATAGTTTATGTGCATTTTTTAGTTTCAGGTCATTGGAATAATCATATCTGCACAGTGGTCTCGCAAAAGTAGAGAAGAACAGAAGAGGGAACAGAAGAAGGAACAGTCGGAGGGGGCAGCGACGGCGGCGATGCTGCATTCAAAGTGTCAGCCATGGTGAAATGATTCGCGTTTGCTAATGACTTTGCAATTTTCAATGCAAAGGAAAATCCTTGGAAAATTATGAAAACTGGTGCAAACAGAGATGTAAACAAACACTGTGCGAATGTGAATGTGGGTGTGATACTATTTATTTGTAAACTCACTAACTCGTTGACATGAGCGCTGGAATATCTTCCGCTTTATATTTTCCGGTTCATTGTACTCGGATCGCGCCGCGCCGCATTTCAAATGACAGCCAACGTCTTACTAATGTAAAACCGTCACATACAAGTGCGCAAATAACTTGCTTTTGCAAGGATGTATGTGAGCTGATCTAAAGAAAAGCGCCGAATGAAATCTTCAGTGTGCGCATGTGTGTGTGCGCACATCGATGATAAATGACATTAACGTGCAACTGATGAAAGAAACCACTGACACCGCTGCCATTGCCACACAGTGGCGCGACCGTCAGCAACAGCAACAGCATTGACATCAACATCAACATCAACATCAACAACAACAATAACAATAACAATAACAATGCTTCATCGTTGTCGTCGATGCCAATGTCCCATCTTCCCAAAGCGACGTACGTGTTTACAAATGGCTTTATCCGTTACGTCGTGTGGCCCAACATCGCGCTGCTCGCCCTTTGCAGCGGCAGCGCTTCGTACCACGTTGCCATTACTATCATCACTTATGATTATAATAGAAAATAAATGAATGATGTGTTTTTGACAACATGTCGTTCGACAGCGTAGCCGTGTGGCTTGCATTATCGTATCCTGTGCGCACACATGCGAGGAAACGCGCACATATGGAACTACACTTATATGAATTAATAAAGTTCACAATAATGTACGGGCTGGTGGATGGCGCGAAATGGCTTGTATCCCTTCACTCGTATCCCTTCATTGAGCTTTCTTAAATATATCCGCTCAAAAATTTTGTGTAAAAATTCAATTCCAACCAGTCCTGCAACATTTACTAATGTGGGCAGACACATACCCGTACGCGTGTATACTCTACTTACAGTAAATGTTATCAAGGATGGGTGAAAGCGGGCTCGCTCTAAATTAATGAAAACTGTAATTAATTTAATTGAAATTCTTTGCCAACGCTCACTAATGCTGTTAACTCGGAGTAATCAATGCAAACTGTACAAATGCTTACTCATTTGAAAGCTGCTAAAAGAGTCGGCAAGAATTGCCGAATGATGGCCATGGCATCTTTCTCTGTTTTTGTTTACAAATAGAGACGGGCTGACATACCATAAATTAAACTCATGAAGACCGAAGAAAGTAGATCATAAAATTGTGCTTTTAAGGAGGTTAGGAAGAGATAGCTGAGTTATTATATATATTCTTATAGACTCCTTTATTCCCTTTATTAGATTTTATTCTCTCATATGTTAAGGATATAAAAAGCTGTCTTCGATTCGCCACTTCCTCACTCGCTATGTCCAAGTTATGCTCTCTCTCTCTAAACCAAAAATTCACCTAGCCACGGAGAGTTAACCAATTGAATGACCTGGATCGTTCGTATAATACGTTTAATTTATATTAAGTTTATATTAAATTTAATATCTGTTGATCTAGTGAAACTATCTAAACAAATTTGTATGAAAATCGCTTAAAAATCACGAAAATCCGTCTTTATGCCAATTAAGATATATTATAATCGTTATCAAAATTCAACTGAATTTTAATCGTGTATGGGGTATACAATAAGGTACAATTTGTTAGTGTTAATTTTGTACAAAAGGGCGACCGTGTTTGTATATATTAAAATAACTTCGTAATTCTATATTAACAATAATATAATGGGTAATGCTGGTGTTGTTGTGGATGGGGGTATTTGGGCTGACTCATTTGCATTTGGGTGGATAATCCCGCGAAGGGTCTGTTGATTTTTCTGTTGATTTTTCTGTTATTCTTTTTGTGCTGCTAGGGTGTTGCATTGTTGATCGTCGTTCTTTGTGCGATTCTTCCTTCCTTTCTCATTCAGTTTTAATGAAAGCCTGATATTAATTGAACTCTCATTTTGCATTGACGAGCTCAGAGGACAATGTATGGATGTGTTCATTTGGTATAATGGTAGAACACCGTTATATAGAAACTTCCTCTAATGAAATAGAGGAATTAGGATGCAAGGGCAATTTGTAAAGCTTCTGCAAGAATCAACTAAAAGACTGACCTATGAATGTCACTTCTTAGGTGAAATTCATATCTCCTAAACTACGTGACCAATATGAACCAGACATACAGAATAAATAGCAATTCTAAAGTATTCTTCCATAAAAATTTTTAAATTTAGAATATCGGAGAAAATTTGTATCATCTTCGCATATAATTTTTCGGCTTATTTATCTTCACAATATGTAAGTTGGCATTCCGTCTTCTAGCTCTCTAGCTAATTATCTGCTTCCCCTAGTTATGAATTCGGACTTATTAAGAGAGCACAGTTGTTAGAAATTTCAAAATACAATATCTATTTTTGCTACAATATCAATTTTTCCAAACTCCCTTCGTCATTTTGGCACTTGCAGTTCGAATATATCAATATAGTGGGGACAATAATTGGAGAATCATTTTCCAATCAATTTCCAATGTCAAATATGCGGCTGAGTCTAAAAAGTAATAATTTGGAAAAATATTGTCCAAAAAGTCATTAACTTTCTCACGCTGAGAAACACAAAGAGCTGTGGGATATCTCAGCACTGTCAATGTGACGCTCAGCGCTTTTCTTACGTCTGCTTATAAAGTTCTTCTACTTATTACTCTGCCTGTGCATGGAGACAAATACGAGTACCATATGGGCATGTTTCGGGGGAACTTTGCGACTGTGGCGAAATAGAAACACCGAATACAAGTGTATCATTGCGTTTAACACCCGCAACAAAATCTTCCGACAAGTTGCAAAGTAAGAATTACTTCTTAGCCAACAAACGGTGGTATACAGTCAGCAACAACACCAAATTACATGCATAAAAATAATAACAAAAACAACGACATTTTGTGTTTACAACTTGTAAAGGCATAAACTTAAAGGCTTAATTGCGAAACTTTAATTCGGTTTCATTTCTCCAACTTGCCATGGCCCGTTTTTGCCCGGAAAAATAGTAGTAAAATGCAATAGCGTCAAATGTACCCCACCGCCTCAGTGCTACCCGTATCTGCCTGAATTTAAAATCACACATTTAATGTAAGTTGCCGTGGCACGCAGTGGATCCTCAGATTAAACGACGCACATTTACGCTTTATGGGCTTCTGGGCATAACAGTAACATAGAGTGAAGCGAGAAAAAAGCAAATAACGGACGCGAATATTATGAGCGAGCGCGAGCGCCGGAGATAACATTAAAATTTGATACGTTCATTATTATGACTACGGCTTAAGTTGTAGCTTAGTTGCTTGGCCTCACTGGTGGCCAGCAAATGGAGGGCGCAACAAGTTTGGCGCCTCAGCTTACACGGCTTAGGAAGGCGGGCAACCGTGGGGAGCGCCAGCAGGAAGCAGAATACAGTTACCACAGCCGTCGGCAAGTGCTGCGTGAATTAGCTGCTAAAATGTCAAAGTGCTGAAACGCGAATCCACCGCAGAGAGAGGTGGTGCGTGTCGAGCAATAAAGCCAGAGCGATAATAAAAATATACGGCCTTGAAAACAAACCGTGCTAAATATGATCAAAAAAGTGGGCGAAATTCATAAAAAATGGCAATACGGGATGCGCTATGAGCAATTAAAGCTTTGACTTACTACGGGAATTTTTAGTCAAATTGGCCGGTGGCCGCCATTATTACTGTTACACATTTTTTCTTAATATTGACGAAATTAACAAAATTAATTAATAACTTCTCCTCGTTTATAACAACCGAGTATTATTAATGCGGAGGCTGTTAAAATCAAATAAATTTCAGGAAAAGCCTGACTGTCAGAACTCGAATATTGTCGAATTTTGCATCTGAAAGGATGTAAACGCTAGCGCTCTGAAAGGAATTTAGTGCGTCAATAGATTCAGTAGTTAAAAAAAAGGACAGCACAAAAGGACAAAAGGACAAGGACAGGACAGGACAAAGGAAAAAGACACACTTTCTTTTTAAGGAATATAGGATACATATTTTACTTGAGGTACACCCCTATTTAAAGTATGTATTTTTTATGAAAATCTTACGATTTTACTCTATTCACACCCGAGTAGTCGGAGTCGTGATGATGAAAAGATAGAAATCCTCCCTATTCAATGCATTCATACAAAGCGAAAAAATATAAAGTAATCAGTAGAGAAGCCTCACACTCTCCTGTTAGTCATAAAATAATTGTGATAAAATATGTTGGCGAAATGACTCAAACAAATGTGCGGAGGAACAAAAAAAAACAATCTGTCCAAATTACGACTGCTCCTAACACAATTATGGGCACCGTACAGTTGTGCATGTATGCGTCAATGTGTATAGCGTCGTGAGTATTTCACATCATTTATGATTAATGTGCGCAATTATTCCGGGAAATTTTCAAAGATTTCCAATCCAATCCATTCATCCATTCAGTGAACATAGGAGTAATGAGGGCAATGGCCACATTCAGCTTCATCATATATGGAATATATGTGTGTACATATGTGCATGATTGTATATTTTCCACATCAAGAACGTCCATGCTAATGGCTCCGGTGTTGACTCTGCGAATGGGAATGGCACACAGAGATTTATAATATGAAGAATACAATTTAAGCTCGCGCCAATCATGTCTAATAATATATTCTGTTGCGGTATTTACCAAAATTATCCTTACGTACATGAGACAAAAGAAAAGAGAGTTCGCACTCGTGAGCACAAGTGAGCTTGATCTATAGCTTAACCCCCTTCATCCAAAGAAGTGAGCGGATTGAACCATAATTAATTTAAATCATTTATCTAGGAATTTATAGTGAGACGTTGCAGATTGCTATTTACACAGCACTTTTTTGACTAATATGACAAGGGTGAGAAATGGTTTAGTTAGGCTTAAACAGGTTAACAATACCAGTATCCCGCATGAGCGTGATAATACGATACAATAGAGGGAACATTTACAAACAGTTTTTAAATTAAGGAAATTATGTATGTACGTTTGTTTGGAATCTGATATGAGATCTTATGAAACAAGCTGTTAAGGCACTACTAAGGCACAAAAATTCCTGTGAATTCTAAATAAAAAAACCTATTGTACAACTCCAACCTGTTGGTAGGGAGCCAGGTATGTAAGCCAGTTTACTTTATTTATATTTATAAATCTGCATGAATTCCATAAAATAGAATTATGTCTTAATGGTGAAAACTTTACAAGCCGACAAGTCTTTTCCAGAAATTTGGGATACTGTAGAAACCACAAGTTCTTGCGCACAACCACTGCATTCCTTGTTGCATCAAATACCTTAAGCACTAAAACTTCGGAATGTCGGAAATGCGATTGCCAAGGAAAAGCACACACACACACACACATGCGCCTCTGGAGCGACTGCGAAAGTATGCTTAAGCATGACTTACTCGCACGGCAGCAAACGCGTCAGAGTAGTAAATAGTAATAAAAATTTATGCATGCGAATATGAATAATGGCGTCATAAATTTGTGTCGACACATGCTCTTATATGTGTACTGTATGTACACACATACGAGTGCAAGTTTATACGAGTGTTTGTTAATTATGCCATGATGCAGTCAGCTTTGACCAGAATACCAGCATTTGGCTTTTTGTCATAAAAAGTCAACGCAAATATGTGAAGGTGATTTTTCTCGCCGCTGTCGGTTTTTATTTTCACTTCTTCCCTCCTGATTGCCACTCAGCATCAATTTGTTAAAGCTTTGTGTTGTTCTGTTCTCATTAGTTCCTATTTGTGGATATGTGTATGTTTGTTCTGGTATGTGCAAATGGCTCTTTGCTGCCATAAAATCATTTAATAATATTAAACTTTTAATTACTTACGCACACTTTTTCCCCAAAGTTATGAGCACACACACTTGCCTGTCTCTGGAGTTTCACTTGTGAGAGGGTTTCCACACATCAACTCTCGTACATATGTATATGTGGTAGCCGTAGGAGAAGGAGGAGCTGGATGAGGGGGAGTGTTTTGTCCAAAAAGAGTTGCTTTGAAGTTTACTGCCAGCTGCCCGAGAGCCCCTCCCTTCCTCGTAAGTCAACGAGGCCAACATTCGCTTCGTTTTGGTTACGAAATGCAGTTATTTCGTTCATCATACGCCACCGGCGCCCAGCTGTTAATTGTTCTCTGAGAAACTCACTTGCAAATTTATGAAACACATGGGGGACACACACACACACACATTCACACCTACCGTCATATGAATTAAATAAGGCGCTGCTTAATTTTATAACAGTTTGAGTTCTTTGCTTAAGTATTTCACCGACTAAACGACTGACGGTCTGTGAGGCTAACTGAATTAGCGTCTGAGCGACTGACTGACTAGCTCACTAGCTGAGTGACTCGTTACTCATTACTCGGCGCTTGGCGTGTACCTGCGTGGTTGGCTGGTTGGATAGTAAGAAAGCGCCATGTTATGCAAATGCAATAATAAAGTTATTAAAAGTGTCATAACAACTCAAGTTGAAATTTGCGGAATGACGTAAAGAAGCAGAAGGATGAGGGTTTCGCACGAAAACACTGTCAAATGTACACATGACTGTGCATCTGTAATGGTATCCTTGTATGAAAAGGGTTGAAACGCAGAAACAATAAAAAGCACTCACACAAATATAAATACACTTGCGTGAAGGCTTCATGTTCTTGCTGGCAGCAGATTTCTGCCTAAATTAGACGGGAAGGAAAGTGGCGCAGTGAGCAAGGGCTAACAAATCTTCGCATTCGCCGTCATTTCCTTCTGCTATCTTTCAAGTGTGCTTGTTAGGCAGAAACGTTCGCTTCGTTTGCGTGCGGTGGCAAAATGCACCAATGTGTGTGTATATGTGGGTGTGGGTGTGGATGGGGCTGTGTGTATGCGTACATGTATTTGACAGCTTTATTGTGTTACCACCATTAAACGAGCTTTCAAACTTTTGACAGTTAATGGCAATTGGATGACAATGTATTTATATTGCAAGTGACTTGCCCGTTTTCGTGGAAGTCTGAGGAAATCAGTGATCGGATCGCACACATCGGATAACATATGCGACTGTTAAGCGAGAAGTTTTAAAATTGATATTTGAATAGAGAATCCGAAATGTAGTCAGTCATATCCAACAAGGTAAGAGAAAGGTCTGTAGCGATCCATATCAATTTCATGTTTTCTCTTGGAGTAGATCTAAGCTCTCATATAGCTCGATGTTTTTTTAGCTCAATGGAAGTAGTAACTGTATTTAAATAAAAATAGGGTTGAATGGACTAATTCGGAGAAATAAAACAAACCCACATAAAATAAAAACAATTAAGAGGAAAAATTGATATGACCACTGGACAAGCAAATTCTATTGTGGTAACACGATACCAATTATATTCGAAATTAGTGATGTTTGATCTGGAAATATTTAAAGAGTGGAACAAGGCATAAAAATTTTTATTGCAAAGATGCACATATGAAATGCATTGACGAGACAAAGATGAATAAAATAGGATCAATGGTTCAATTGTTCAATTGTTTCGAACGTAAGGATATGAATTGTAAATAGAAAAACAAATGAGACACTTTGGATATTTCGAAGTTCGAAAACCCAGCATGGAAACCTTAATATTTTGGAATATTTATATATAATTATAAATATATATATATATGTTTATTATGGGCCACAGTTTTCTGTCGGAATATTTGCATCTAAAATGAGAAGGAGTTATGAACCGTATTGAGTGGTAGATAGAGAGTTCAATATCAATATATTCCAAGGCGTTCAGCTACAATCTTTCAAAGCAGCTAGGTACTTTTGATATATGGACAAATGTCTTTCCAAAACCATATATGTGAGAAATGACCGTAATACATCAAAACTATTTTAGAATATTCAAGCTTTTCATTATTTAAATAGATTTAAGTACATGTTTAGTTTTAGTTTATATGTTGTGTTAAGAATTATTTTCAAATTTAACAGCCGATTACCACTATCAGCAGTTGCGTTGTAACGTCGACTTGCTGCATATCATACAACTTGCATTGATATTCATGGATGACGAGGGCAAAACACCGCCCGGTTACTCAAAGCGGCAGTTTAACTTTAAATTTAATTTACAACTTAAAAAAACTTCGGCATACAATTTAAAAAACATGTAGAGGATGGCTTGATTCACTCCATTTTGCCGAATTGCTTATATTCCGTTATTATATTAGTGTATAACATCAATTGACTGTGGTTATCTACTCAAATTGTTAACCGATCAACATCTAGCCGTGGATGATAGTGAATTTTTCGAACTTTTATGCATATACTTCCCCAACATATATGATATTAAATATCTGATGAAATCGTGTAAGAATTTGAAAGGCGGCCTACAAAAGGTTGCCGATCAATTGGAATTGTGACGTGTCAGAACACAACATAAGTCCGGTTCTGATGCGCTGCTAACTGTAATGGCATTCTTCAAAATTCGTGAGATGTCCTTCGAGGACAATATCGACAATGCTAAATATTGTGGCCATCTCTATGGACTCGGTACATCCTTCATGGTAAATGATACGATTTTCCACGAAAACAACAGCGACAACAGCAATTCACCGCGAATACGGCGATTAACTAACCGAGAATGATGAAACTGCGCGCTGTTCTGAAGATGTATCATCTTTTGTAATCGTAGCGAAAAATTTTCAAAATAACTACAACAGCAATAAAAATTTGACTATTTAGAAAAGTAGCGACGGTTTAGCGAATGGGTTAAGTTTAAGCAGAAAAAAAGAGACGCTTGTCAAGTTCGGGCAATCCATCAGGGGTGTAATTGTAGGTAGTTTAGTTAGTGCTTCTACCTGTTTCTATGCGTCCTTCCTACATACATGTGTACTAAATGTCTTTAACATTTACTAATTAAAAAAGTGCTTCCAAATGAAATATTTATACTGAAAGAAGTTGCACTGCGATAAGGACGCAATATAATGTTTGAGATTTGGTTGCATTTATTGAAAAGAATTTAATTACTGCTGTTGAAACACATGTTCACGAAGTGGATACGCTGCAACTAAATGATTCTCCAAAGTATTCAACAAGAGCAGGAACAGCAACAAATATATTATTGGGAGTCAATCAAAGCGACATTTATAATCAAATCAGTCAAAGTGATTATACACAAAGCAAAAGTCTAACAGTTGGCAACCAACGTGAAAACCATTACTCACGAGCAACAGCACGAGTACAAGTGTGTATATTAACCGGCGCTTGGTGATTTGTCTTTCGGAGCCCTCTGGCAAGACACAACTACCAAGGCAGCAGCCTTGTCTAACGCCTCTCCAGTTACGACAGCAACAGCCGAACGAGCGAACCCTTAGGCACAGCTAGCAGGTGACCCTGCTGTCCCCGCAGTTGTGTTGGCACGCTTCGTTACACAAACAGCTCGACAGTTAATAAAATGATGATGTAAACATGCTTGAGTCAGGAATCAACAGCGGCATCAACAGCAAAAATTGCTCATTAACTATGAGTTTGCTTCCTACATGGGTATATAGGCGGGCGCTCATGGTGGTAGTGAAACTTAGTTCCTTACTTAGGCTTACTTAGGTAGTAGCCAAATAAAAAAATAGGTTGAAGACATTCAAAAAATGTGTAGATGGTATAAGAGAACGGGCGTTTTTCTTTTTTGCTTCGTCACATGATTGCGGCGCAGCCTAATTTGACGCCTCTTTTACTGCAAGCAATTTGTGTGGCGCGTTTATACACACAATCGTTATACAGCGCACTAGTAGATCAATTGGCGCATGTATGTGCGAAATGCTCGGATCTACGAGTAGGTACAGTCATAACATGAAATCCCACATTCATGGCACTCACACACACATGGATGCATACCGGTATTACTGGCAATTGAATATTTCCTCGGGTCAATGATGCGCTGTCAATTCACTTTGCGCATTCGGTGAAAAACTGGGGCCTCTGAACTCTATACGGCGGTCCCAGATGCCGAGGCAATCAAGGAAATTATGGCGATAGCAATAGGGGCACACATTCCACAGACGCTTTCGAGCGTGTTCCACCGTTATGTGTGCCACAAACAGACACAAGTAAAGCATATCTTCCTTGCTTGGTTGGTGCATTCCCGCCCGGTTCTTCTCGGCTTTTTAGTAGATAGTCGCATATCCTTTATGCGGCGTAAAAGTGTCTGCAGACAAATTGCGCATTTCTACCAATTGATTTCGAGCAATAAATTGACATTGCTAAAAACTGGTTGGACAGGCAGATAGGCAGCCAGGTCAGGCCAGGTCGAGAATTGCTAAGCTTCAAACTTTCAAATATCAAATGTAATTCATCCATGCATATTTGGATGTAGTATTTACAAAACAATTGGAAAATTTTCCTTAACATCAAGGTTAGTTGGCTTTATATTTTCATTCTCGTCTTGCTGCACACTTGGTGTACACCTATCTTCAATGTGCCGTATTGATTATGGATAAAGCAATGGCTTTAATAAGACCATGTGATAACGTTTCAAGTGGCTCCACAAAAGTATATGGCGGTTTTCAGACATTTCGTAAAGGGTTAGCTGTCAAAATTTAACGTTTAACAGCTGTTTTCAAGTTCGGCAGAAGCACATTTGTTTGACAAACACTTTGCAAAGTCTCTTTGCCAAAGTCTCAATAGAAATCGTGTAGATTTATATTCCTCCTCAAGCAGGAAAGTATAGCTCAGTAAAGCAGTACAGTTTGTAACAGAAAATTTCACGCTCTCGAAATTTTCAAAAATCAAAGCCATTGTCATCTTTTCAGGTGTTGATGAAAATTTATATTACAAAATGTGTCAGGAGAATTCAACATTTATTATTCGGCAAAATTTTTATTGGCTTATTCGGTATCTTTTGTTTGGTATCTTACTAACTTACTAACATATATTATGCGTCATATACTTACTTGGTTTCATTACTACATTTTGCTCCGTGACCGTAATATTTATACTAAAATTAATCCAATTAATCCAATTAATTCTAATGATATATGCAATATAAACTCGACCAATAAGACTAAACTTAATATATTGGGTATATTAGCAAATTATCAACCAGAGAGTCACAAAACATTATATTAGAGATACAGGATTTAAATCAAGGTCTAGATCGATTTCATTCATCTTCAGCGCCGATATTTTCGGTAAAAAGTTAACCATAGGCACTTGGTGCACAAATTCAGCACCTGGGGCTTGAAAAGTTATATTCCGATTTCGAAGATTTTCAGACGGGAAATGTCATACCCTAAAGGCACTCCTTGCGCAAAGTTATGCTCCGATATCTTTATGGGCAATTGATTTATATATTGTAAAGTGAAAGAATCATATGGAAAATAAAGTTGTGATATATGGGAAGTAGGCGTGGTTGGAAAACTTAACTACGAATTAAAGCAAATAATACAATCGAAATTATCCCAGGGTCACGTTAAAATTTCAAAAATGCTGCTTCAAAACATCTAACCAAACCGTTATGAATAGATCGTTTTCATTAATGCAAGCGAAATGAAGGTTGTGTGATAGATATTTTTGTTATATTTCGGGAAAAAACGCATGTACACATTTATAAGCGTAAAATCCTACGTGCACTCAAACATCTTTTAATGGAAAATCTTGTTTTTGGCTTCTAAATTTGAACTTGTTGATTATACGTTCCAAAATTTACACAGCGATGACACCCCGTCAAATTTAAGACATTTAAAACATCTCTTACCTAACAACACATAGTTGCAATATAATACATAAAACACCTGATCCACATTAAGACTTATGTAAGGATATACACCTGCGTGTCTAACGCAATAAATATATTGTGAATTCACCTTAAATATTTCCAGGGAAAAGCGTGCGGGTCTAGCGCACTAACGGTAATTTCTTCATGCTTCTTTGCTTTACTGTCAGCATTCATTTAGTGTTCCCTCACAGTCCTGTTGCGACTAAATAAATCCAATGTCGAACATATTAAAGAATTTACCCTTCCCCTCCTCCACGTATTCGTCACATTTAGTCACGTAACCCGCTCCCACGAACCGATTTAAAGGGATTTGATAGTTTATTGTTTACTTGCGTTAAGACACACTGACATGAAGGAGTTACCGAGTGAAAGCTACAAATGCCAGTTACATTACCGATCGTAACGGGAGAGGTTAGCGAGTGAAGTTAGCACAACCAGTGAATGCTGAATGGTGACTTGTATGGAAAGCGGTTGGGGTAAGCACCCTGCAAGAAAACACACACTCTGGTGAGACATTGTGTGTTAATAGTTCAGAACTGAAACACTTTCCTGTAAAATCGATGTAGTTTGCCGTAGCCAAATACAAGAACAAATTAACAGGAAACGTAATTAGTTAAAAGTGGTCATTAAATATTGATAACTAGAGAAAAAAATATATATAATTTAAAGATTAAGTTCAGACGCAAGCAAACACTAGACAGTCTCGCAATTTCCATGAATTAAAGGCTTGTAAAATAGGCGGCTCGATATGACCGCAGAATTTAATTACCAAAAATTTTGTATGTAAAATCATCGTTCGTTATTGAATGAAAGAAGTAACCGATTGAGCATCTTTAGTTTCAATACGATATTTTGCGTACGATCCGTATTAGGTAATTTAAAATCAAGCGGACTAATTAAAATCGTATTTTTGCACCGATTCTCTAACTTTCAAATTGAATCAAGAGACGTTTTCTGATGAGAACATAATAAACTAAATTACAAAAGTAAAAAAAACAAAACCAAGCCGTTATCCAAATTATGACATACGAAAGCAACAACAAAGTTACCGAGTTGAATTCGTATTAAATCATTATTATCATTAAAGTGGTCTAACCGATATCTTCAATACTACCAAGTTTTGTTTTCCGTATTTTAGACCACTTTTACTATTGTAAACCGCTGAAATAATAAATTATAGTAAAAATGAAAAAATGATGATTGTTTTTTTTTATTTTAAAAACTTAGAGGTCACTAAAACACTTTTTGACACGGAAAGAAGAATTTCTCTATCAAAGAAGAAATGGCAACACAATTGTACATGCTCCAGAAGTCATATTTGAGCATCTGGTATAGTTTCGCCTGGTTAAATGTATCGACTCCAATTTCGCCCATTTGCCCACTGTAATAGGAGGTGGCGCGATCCAATTTCTTTTACTGAATTTGTTCGTGATAGCTTTAGAACTACAAATTTTCAATCCTCATATGCCCCCACTTACTTTGAGTACTGTAATGTCAAGCTGATTATTCCATTAGAGTCGAGTCGAGTCAGTTTTAAACCAATGTATAACAGATTTCTAAATTTGTTCAACCATTGTATGATTCAGAAGCACTGTGGATGGCTACCGTTTAGTAGTGCTGCTGGTCATGGAACAAGTTAATCCGAATGCACTGTGGCAAAGTGAAATAAATCGCTTTGACGATGAAATGGTGATCTTGTCGCAAGTCTTCTTCCTAACTCCCCATAAGTACATGTGAGCAATGAGGGGAAGTGAGTTGAAACACACGTATTATGATTTAAATATCATTTTCCCTTCAGTTAAAATGTTTGTCCTGGATTGGGTTTTTTAAATTTAAAGCTATTAAGCGAATAATTGTTGTTGCATCTTTTGCAACTTTATTCAAATATTTGAATTGTTATTTTATGAAGCACAAATAATCTTCACCACATTCACCGCATACTTAAGCCCGATGGGTGGCAACATTTGTCCTTCCTTATTCATCGAATGCACATATACATTTACATAATATTAGCTTACATACACGTATACAGCTCATATTCGCAGGGCTTCCGGGTAACATGCTCCTGTGCGTTTTGAAAGGCTTTCACAAAATTCAGTGAATTAATGTTTCAAAAACTTTCCACTACAACTCAGCAACAGGCTTATTTGCTCATACCCATTTATTGTGTGAAATTCAGTTGCACACACACCCACTTGTATGGTATTTGGTGTTTATACTAATGAGCACGCCGTTTCGGTACTTAAGCAACAATTCACGCGTAGAAACAAGCGTTCCACATACCATTGGTGTTTTTCCGTATTTTTTCCGTATTTGGCAAGTATTTGACAAGGGCACACTATGTTCAATGGGAGACGCTCCCTGAATTTCACAAAGATACCTAACACATTAACGAATATAGGGATATCTGAGAATCGAAAAGTTATATTCCGATTTAAACTATTTTTGGAATAGAGATGACATAACTTGAAAGCACTATTTGGGTCCAAAGTTTTATTTTAATACCTTAAGTGGTGCTACATTTATATTCTATAAGGTGAAAGAATCAGATGGAATTTAAAATTATATGGTAATTATATGATATATGGTAAGTAGACATGGTAGTAATCCGATTTTACCCATTTTCGCCCTATGATACAAGGATATCAAAGTTATGCCATATACCAAATTTGGTTAAAATAGTAAGTTAATACGTAGTTACTGAGATATATATTTTCACCTAAAAGTGGGCGGAGCCATACCCATTGCTCAATTTTTGCTCTGATTTCTAGGCACCCCTTCCATAGTATCTTTGGGTGTAAAGTTTTCTTTAGTAAGTTTCACAGTTCTCATAGTTAGTGAGTTCACATTTTCACAGTGTATGAGGAGGTGCTAGAAAGACTTGTCCTCAGCAAGTTTAGTTGATGTGGCTTTAGTGGTTTCTGAGATATGTACATTAATCCTATTAGGGGTGAGGCTAATCCCACTTATTAAAGAATTTTAAAACACAGATGCCCCTCCCTAAGTTGTGGTTTAGTTATAGAACTTTATAGGATATCATTTAATAACGTTTTGTAGGCCTTGCAATGGTTCGATTCCGTCCGTCTGCAATATAATGCCAGGGAACATGTGTATGCAGTTTCAGCAAGATATCTCAATTTTTACTGCAGTTATCCCTTGGACGGACATACAGACATCCGGAATTCAACTCCTCTCGTCATCCAGATCAATTTGATAGCATAACTCTATATCTATCTGGATTAGTTTTATGTAGTACAAAAAACCGTTAGGTGAACAAAGCTGTTATAATCTGTGGAAATATGTTGCGAGAGTTCAAAAATATTATAGATCATAAAAACTTTCGGTACATTGGTATAGTACCTTAAAAGTTCCGTATACAAAATATTAGGTGTTATTGGCAAAAAAATGGGAGAGTCGATTTTCGTAAGCTTCTTTTGAGGAGAGTTATTCACCAGCAAAATCATTCGCCATAGACAGGAATAGGTAGCAATCAATTGGTGCCGAATCCGGAGATTGGTCGTAGGGGCCAGCTCATAGTAGATGATTCCTGCCAATCCCATAAAACACATAGCGAAACCTTCTTGACCGTCAATCCTGGCTTAGCCATTGTTTGCGCCGGCTCACCGTGATCCGGCCATGACCGTTCTCTTTTCACCACCGTTCCAGGAATGGATCCCTTTTATTACGACTCAGCAGCGATTTGCAGAAGAAAATTCCGTCCATCAGTTTTTTTGTGCTAACTTGTTTAGCATCCATACATCGAGCTTCGTTTTGTATCCGGTTTTTATGCAATGTTTAGCTCCTGAACAATCGAAACAGTGCTTACATGGCCGTCGGACGTGTCGATTTCAATTATTTTATAGATATTTTCTACAATTGGCTTTCCGGAGTGATATACCACACTCACTTTGACATTAAAATGTAATAATTATCGGAACGGAATCAACGAAACAACGAAACCAAAATTGCGCGTGATTGGCTGCTATGCTTATCATATACATACCGTTATCAGGACCATAAACAATATTGATATTTTCATACGCCTGGCTTGTGATTTATCTTTTGTCTAAGAAGAGTCCATTTTTGATGCGTGTTCAAACAACACTGGGTCAAGCAATCACTCAACTATCTGAGAAGTACTATTTTTTAGTAGGAATTCTTATCTCTCTAACGCCATATATAACACTCGCACTCGCACTTATACAACGCGAGATATACACCATCTATTGGAAACATAATGGGTATTAAACACCATTCAAGGTGAGATAGTTCTGGGTTTTTAACAGATAAGTATTTCTTTACCCGTTTTTGCATATACTTTGTGATTTGCGCGTCGGAGAATAAACGGGTCATAGATTTCCGTTTACATCAGAATACCGGGAATAAGGAAGCGAGTGACGTATTTCCAGTTGCAGCTACATAGAGAAATTTAAATTTGGTACTTGGTGTTTGGTAGGCCCATGAATAACGCGGGAGAACCATTGTTGTCAGATATATAGTATTCTGCATGCAAGAATTTGCAAGATTTTCAGTTCTAGTGTGATATTAACTGGACTGAAATTGCGTCATATACATAGTAATAGGGTAAATGGAAATACAAGTTGTCCCAAGCTGGATATTTTGACATAATTACAGCGAATTCGCTCAATCAATCAGATTATCCGCACTAATCTATAAGATTAAACAAAACACAGCAGCCTCTGCAGTATTGAATGTCGTCGAAGTTAAGCTCTAAACTTGTAATCGAATACGTGCAAATATTGGTGTAGGTAACCACTGCGTTAATTTAGTGTTGCAGCCATAGTAAGTAACGGGAATTATGCAATATGCTGGCGCATTTAATTAACTACTCAATAAGCGTGGCGTTAGATAATTCTTTGTTTATAAGACCAGACTAAGGGTAAAAGGCACACGGTATAACCCAACAAACAATGCTTGATCAATGTAAACTTATGTGTGATTGTATATGTGCAATTATGTGTAGACTTATTTATTTGTGTTCACATTGCATTTGCAAGCAAATGATAATATTTAAGCCTCTTTGTGCCGCATTCGCCAGCTAAGGCAAATTATCGGCTGGTGAGTTCGTATCTACCTTTTGGCTTACATAATTAGAGGGGATTGATTCTGCAGCTAGCAGTGACGTAACTTAATCTTCTGTAAAATATTTAAACACATGAAGCTTATAAAATGCATTACAATATATATATATATATATATATATACGGTTACAACAAAAATAGCATGACATTTTTAACATTTGCAATGCATTTAGAGCGGTGTTTACATAGTAAGAGTTTTATTAATTTGCATCAAATGACCTGTGGGTATTAAATTGAATCCTTATGACTTGAGCATCGCAAAATGTCTGCCGGATTTGAAAACATTACTATGAATGATATAGTGTCCTTAAAATGAGTATCCATTTGGTGACATTTACCAATATAGCAACAAATGTGCTTAGGAAAACTGAATAAACAAATAATGCCTGAAAATTTGTTATCTTACCTATATAAGATAAGTCTATATATAAAAAGAAATGGCATGATATATAAATGCAATTTGAAAGTGACCAAATTAATTCCTTCTCCCAAACCATTCGCTTTTCTCCCAAATGTAGTACATAACTTAATGACGAAAAGAAGTCAAATCTATGTATGGCGAACATATGCCCCCAATAAAATTTCAAAGATGAACTGAAAGAGGTCGTGAGCTATATATTTGATAAGAATGTGTTGCCTGATTTATTAACGTTATCAGCCATTCATATGAATCTAGCGCGATGCCTATTCCATAGCAACGAAGGTCTTTATAACTAATCGCTATTACGCTAAAGTCATATCGAATTTAAGTTGGCGCAAGTTTCACCGCAAGACTTAGCGAAAACTCCTACGAAAACACCAACTCTAGGGTATGCCTTATTGTATATATTGTATATATAATTTTGTATGCGTTTAAGCGTGATCGGAAATAATCAGCGTGGCAAACAGGGATTTATAACTGAAAGTCAAATGACAAACAAACGATTACCACATCAGCAGCAACAACAGCAAAGGCGGCACCAGCAACGGCAAGGTCTTAGCGCAAACCGCAACATAGCGGGCGACGATGAAGCTGGCCGAACGCACCGAGGTGGGGTTATCGCATCTACACAGCCAAAAGCCAGAGCACACCGTTAACGGCTCGTATTCCCAAACCATCGATACGTGTATATACCCAACGTCACAGCATCAGCAATTTTCATTTTAGATGTGAACGCGCACATACTCCTATTTCCTTATATACATGGGTACATATGTATGTTGCACATCCACCAGCCGCTTGGCAATTCACTAGCTCATATTTATTTGTTTCGTCTGTGGCTTCGTTTGTTTGTTGCATTGTCGGATTGTCGGATAGCCGGATTGTTGATTTTCGCAGTTAATTTGTGCTTTCACGTTGGCGTTTTTTGACCTTTTTCCGCAAGCAGAAGTTGAATATGTGTATGTGGGTATGTGGGTATGAGTGTACTTGGGTGGCAGCTTTTGCTTGTGTGGTCCGCTAAGTTGCATGCACATATGTAATTGTGGATGTATGTGCAGGTATTTGTTTGTTGTTTAAACATTTGTTCGCCTTTTCTGTTTCTACTAATAAATAAATTAGTAAACTTTATAAATAGTTTGTGCTTTTCATGTTGCATATGTACGACTCTTATACTATATATTATATCTACATATGGATAGGTATGTGTGCGGAGTGTGGAGTGTGGGCAATGCTTGTATTTAGTCAACCGCAGACAAATGTGTAGGATTGCTTTTGCTTTCTGGTCTTTAGCGTACTTGCTGACTTCGGTCAGAGGCGTTAACTTCGCCATCATTTACAGACAATGCCACTGGAGATTTCCCCCGCGCTACTTTGGTTACTTGCCACCCAGATTGGAACTTACCTAGACATATACATATGTATGTAATAATTGAAGCAATTAATTATTTACATATTTCAAAACTAACCAAGTATACTTAAGCAACACCCTTGTATGTATATTTCCTTGAGGTAGGACACGCATCGTCTAGTGAGCGGATGTTTTTATGTTTGAATTGCTTTGAAGGATTCAGTTCCTCTATTTGTAATATATAAAGTAATCTTCATTTTGAAAATTCCAATAAAATTTGCTCCTTAAGCTAACATATGAACCTCCCGACCGTATATTTATGGTTTATAATCTAACAAGCTTCAATATATTTAACTGGGTAAGGAGAATAGTTATATTTTTTAATTCAAGTGCTGGGGAAAGTTGCTGTTTCCACAAAACATTTTCAGATATCTAAAATCGGAACTCACTTCATCCGAACTCTGCTAGACGCCGCATTAATGTATTATTGTTCACTATTGGGATATTCTACATGCGAATACTATTATTTTGCATCCCAGCAAAGGGGAGCGTTTGTCTCATTGTTGGTGGTGAAGATGTTGTTGCTTTACGCCAGACACGCAGAGCAGCGTTAGATTTTGCTGACGCCAAGGTTCTTCTCTTTTTCACTTCGGTAATTATCAACAGCTTTGCTAATTCTTTCGTCAAATGACAGTGACAGCTAGGCAGCAGGAGTAGAAGCAGTGGCAACAACGACAAAGAAGACACACATCCATTTATTTGCGTGCATGTGTGTAGTGAGAGAGTTGGCGCTATCTGTGCGCCCGAAGCCGGGGATGTGGCGCAACAACTAATTTCTGTCACTTTTGCTTGCTTAATCTGGCTTATACGTTGTTGTTGTTGTTTGTTGTTGCTTGTTGTTGTTTGTTGTCGCTTCAGCACGAAATTTTCTTGTGTGCTGCTAAACTCAAGCAGACGATGGCGACGACAATACGAATATCTTCATCACTCTGGGTGTTGACCAGCCGAGGGGATATTAATGTGCGTGTAATATTTATTTAGAATACGTATACGCCCCGGTGGCTGTTGAGAGCATTAAAGCGCAAAATAAGAGAATAAAACGAGGCCAAGTAATAGAATGCGGTTCAATTAAAATAACAGTCGTTTATAGACTCACACTTTCAAAGTATCAAGTGATGTGAATACACGGTTGAAAAATATTTGAAAAAATAAAAAAACCCAAAATATAACAAAAATTAAAGGGGAACATTTCTTATTTAGCTCTTGTGAAGGTTATTAGCATCGTGGGTGAGCTCGCATTTTAATTGGTGCAACTTTCCGCATTCTTGATTTTGGCAGAAATTTATGTCGGCATATTTTTTGTCGGGTTCTCGTGCGGCGTTCATCTGCTTTTAGCAATTATAAAAATACGCTTTACAGCACTTATAGGTATGTGGAAGTACGTATTTTGTTGCAGCTGTCTCATTTAATGAGTGGCACTTTCTAACGAAGTATAATTTGCTTTTAATTGTTTCAAATGTGTAGGCCCGTTTTCGTTTTCGGTAACCCTCTCTTCCACGGTCCGTGAGCCCTTCTTTTTCCACCACATTTTATTTTATTTGTTGTTTGAGTGATTTACGAACCGCTTTTTATTACAATTAAAAATCACATACACACACTCACATCTTCGTGTGACCGTGTTAACAAATTACTTCAAATTACTTCAAATTCAGACAAATTTGCGGTTTCCCAAGATTAATAGGGGAAATTAAAAAAATTCCAAATTAAATTCACCAGTCTCTTGGTTTGTCTCCGCTTGCTTTTTCTCGGACATTTTAATAGTTGGCTGACCTTTTTGAGCACACTTTTTTTAACGAGTTCTTCATGTGCCATTCATTTCAATTTCTAAATAAAGAGGTTTCTCTCATTCCGGAAGAGAATTTTTAATTCTCCCAGTGAGTGACTAAACCTCATTATATACCCATTATATAAACGTAATTAACATTGCATATATAATAAGAAATTTCATTGTAGCCATACTTAGATAGTTTTGATTTGATTTCATGGGTTCTTAATGAGATATACTTTCTATTTCAAGAACTAAAGTTTTGAAGCGAGAACGAGCGAACAAACTTCTAACTGGCAGCACAAATCCCGAAAAGTACAATTTTTCCAAATAAGGATAGAGTCGATCTTTATTATCTCTTGACAAAACTAAGACAGAAATAGAATAAGCACGAATAAAAAATTGAGTTCCGTCGAATTAATTGATGTTGAACGGGGCTTAGAAGCCTTTGATAAATTAGCCCTAGCCATAATCTGCAATCAGTACTTCTTAAACTGTTGTAATACTAACAGTTGTTGTAAATACAGTTGGTTTATGCAAAATATCATACACATAATAAAATGGAAATCTTCTATCAAATTCTCCTATAAAAAATGTTTGTTGCATCGTTTTAGAAACTCCATACACAAGTACAAGTGTCAGTACAATGATGCAGGATACTTGGAAAATCCTAAAAAAACGTCTATTTGAATTTGCGCAAAATTGTACTTTTAAAGCTAGTACATAACTGTTATAAGTTGCTGCTCGCCATGTAACTGCATTATACCTGCGTACACCTAATATAGAGGTTCCTTCCGGTTGACTTTATACCATATATATCGGTAAATATATAGCTATCTTAGCGACATTAAGTACATATAAGTTCCAGCTCCCATTTACTACATTGAATGTCTTTCGCTATTATACCAGACCTGATGCCATTATACCTTTAAATTTTTAATTAATCTTCAAGACTGCCTGGGACATATTCTGGCGTATACTTGTGTAATAACAAAGGTTAATGCCAATCAGTCCAGACCTTCCCTAGCGCAAATATACCCGACGTAGTATTTTCCGACTTTCCAACTGACTTTAAACCTTACATGTTGGTCAATATGTGTGATATTTTAATGTAATTAAGTGGATATGTTTTTTTAAACAGAGCTTCGCGCTAGATATGAATCAAATCGGTCCAAACCATCGTGTAAGCCGCTGATTTTTAATATAATGACCTTCGTCTCTCTGATTGACTTTTTCCTCATATACCTAATCTATTAAATGTGGGCCCTTTAGTTCTGTTTAAATCACATATATATCGTTTGAGCTAATTAGGTGGATTTTAATATAAATATCTCGGACACGAATCAAAATGCAGTAATAGAACTAATTGAGTCTACGACTCCATGGTATAATAATAGGTTGCCAAATATACTAAAATACATTCACAGTTTCGTCGAATAATGAAATTGACACAGTTTTGTCAACGCCTGCAACTATTTCCCCTTCTTTGAGCCTATCCTTGATATTGTGAGAATATAGAATGTTCGGTTACATCCCAGTTTAACCCTTCCTTACTTGTTTTCAGAAATATCGGAGTGTGGTGAGTTAAGTTGCTTTGAAATGTTTCAAATAACAAAGGATAACAAGCGATCGGAGCAATAAATCCATGCAGTATATGCGTGTGCACATATTTATGTGTGTCTATCATTTTGAATGTGTTGGCAGGCGTTTTTATGCTTAATTACATGAAAGAACTAACACACCGATGCGAATATATATGCTGATGATGTATTTATGCAGCGATGTGAAACTGTGTGTGCGTGTGTGTCGTCTGCACACTTAATAAATGATATGATGGCGACTTCCGCTTCGACATCAACTTCCGTATTGCGTTGAACGCTAGTCAGTGCCGCCGCTTTTTATTACTACCGCCACGCCGCTGCCACGGCAGCGAGCATATGGCAAATGCAACGTAATATTTTTGCTACCTGTAATAGCAGTTGTAAGTGCAACAATTTTGGTTATTTTTTTCAGTTGAATTTCTGTGAATATTGGTTTGCAGGAATTTCGCTCATTTGAGTGTTTAATTTAATTGTTTATTATTATTATTACCTTTCGCTGTTTGCTCTTTTATAGCTGTTATCAGCATCCATTCATTATTTCACTCAGCAGCTGAGCTCGGTGTATACCCAGCGTGTGTGTGTGATTGTGCGTCCATTTAATTATTCAGTAAAAATATTTAATGAACAGTTAAATGTATGAATGCGCAATGTGTACCGTCAGTAATTCAATTGCCCGCGCTGCAATGCTGCGAGTGTGTGCGGGCGCATTTGATTACAATATTAAATATTTAAACATTACATATTTTCATAATACAGCTGTTAGTGTGACTCATATTCTTTAGTTGCACAGAATAATTTTTATTTTTATTTTTGTTTTTTTTTTTTGTTTCATGTTAAAAAAGAATTAGGTGAAACCTTGGAACCTTAAAACCCTGAAACTTAAGCAAACCGAGAGTTTTCTAATGTTTCTCTTACAACGGGAACGGTTACACGAAGCCCGAAAATATGAGAGGACCCATTACCATTCCACAAATTCTAACGGTATTTGCATATAGGTACGACTTAATAGATTACATTATTGTATCTGGAATTTTTAATTTATAGATTTTTTAAGTGAAATGCAATTAAAGTGCCCACGTTGACTAAACGCATAGGCAACATTTTATAATCATTGCTTACATCTAACTGCAAAAAAATATTTTAGATTTTATTGTGAAGTGCATTTGCGCCAATTAATTCAATACTAATTGACTGCACTTTTTCCGCCTGCCGTTTCTATTCAATAAAAAGTGCATACATATATCACTGATGGCCTATTTGCATATAAATTATTCAGACTTAACGGTAATTAAGTCTACAGCAATGCAATTATGTCTCACACATACACCCTTTATATTAATGTAACTTGGTTAATTTAAGTTTATATAAAATTTATTAGTTTCCACTATTAAAAATCATGCAATACAGATAATATTTGAATGCAATGTGTTCAAATATAGCTCAACAAATACATATGTATATATATATAATATACATGCATATGTATTATATACAAGTATGAAGCATGATATGATTGCTTCCACTAACTGGAGTGCGCGATAAATTTTGCATTTTCATTAAAATAATCATAAATCACAGCAAGTCTGGAAGCAAAGCAAAAAGCAGATACACTCAGATACTAATCTGATACACCCTGTCACCCAGAGAATTTAATTAAAGGAATGCAAACGTGCATGACATATGAATTGGAAATATTACTCTATATTATCGGCGCAGTTTGAATTCGTTTAAAAAATTATTAAATGCCACTTAACTTACTACCCCTCAGTTGCATCACAGTACCATTTCAGTTCTAGAGGATCCCGATTCGATTTGCTTCCTACCCTAAAAAAAAGTGAGAAAATTTTTTGAGATAAATCTATTGATGTTTGTTTAGCTTAATGCATAATATTTACTAAACGTAAAAGAAAGAGTGGAACTCATTATTGGCTAAGCTTGAACTTGTTAAATCTTAATAATTTTCAGTTAACTAATACTGAAGCTATGTGAGTACCAGCGATAAGATAACCATTTGACATATAATCCAATAGGAATTTGGTTGAGCCGAATGTAAAACGTGGAATAATAATAGTACGGTGTAAATAGGTGATATAAGGTGACCTCAAAAGATCAAATTATCACAGAAGACAGTGTCACCTGAGCCACTAGCACCATTTATTTTTGGCCCTGATTCTCAATTTTTTGTGAAAGCATTTAAACATACAAAAGACGTCGCTCGGAGCTAATAGGATGGAATAGAAGGATGGAAAACGAGGTGCAAGCACTTTGGGATACGCGGGTGTTGATAATACATAAGTCTTTGGATGGTAAATTGCACACCTGTTTACTCTGACAGCAAGATTTACCCCTATTCCCCCAACAGTTTTTAACGCATAGGTTTGGTCACTAAATAGGCGCCAAAAACATATGAAAAACTTCCAAGTATACAAAAGATGTTTGAACTTTCCCAATGATGATTAAATGACAACACACCTTTTCCAAGGGGAACGTGTAAGCAGATAAAAACCATTTTAGGGAAGAAACCTGCCATTGCTTAGAAAGCTAAGACACTGCAAATCGGTTCGAAGAAAACTCGTTTAAATTAAATTTGGATTTGTCTCGGATACCCGTTACGCTGACATTTGCTGTTATCAATTTTTTACAGTTTGCGCTCTCTTCTCGCTACATTCAGCACTTGTGTGTATGGATATATAGGCGGAAATGTAGAAAAAGCATAACCTGATTTCCGGCGAATCGAACACCCCGAAGCATCACTGCAGACGCACAAGTATATTCGTAAACACTTTTATAAGCAATTCAATTGACTACAGTTATTTGTCAAACAGAAGCTGACAAGGCACACTCGTGTACACACACACACACACAGATGTGAAAGTGCGCGGGGCCGCTTGTTGTTGGCTGTTTCCGCCTGGGCTGACATTCCGCCCGAAGTGGCAACATATGTTGCACACAACAACACCAGCATAGCAGTAATCAATGCAAACAAGTGCACAAGAGTCGTTATGTATTGCTGTGTGCATGTGTTGATGTGTGAGTGAACAATGAAGTCCAATCAAATGAAACATTCTGCTGCCGTGATGCACTAGAAGCACAATGAGATTGTGAAAATCAAATTGATTTATATTTATTTGCTACAGCAGATTGACAGTTTATAAAAATACTTGCTGCCAACGAAATCTGCTGCCTCCTTTGTATACGCACGCCACTCGCTGACGAGAAACAATGAGTCAAATTTTAGTTTTTCATTGCATCTGCTCACTGCACCAGTTTTGTTATCTAAACGAGACTCGACAGTCGCATTTCGAAGAGCTTTAAAGGCGGACGACGCAGCGAGATTCGTTACCCCGAAGCAATGCCGCAATTTCGAATTTGTTAAGCAACATTTACCGGCATTTGAATTTGTCGCGTTCGTACAAACAATTTCCCATTTCCATCAGCAATCCCCCTCTCCGCTAGCTCGACTGTGCGGCTTCCTCGAAGTGACAGCAGCAGTGGTATCTTGGTCGAGCCCAGGCCCAGACCCGCAGCGCAGTGCCGCACGCAAATCAACCTCAAGACGAAATAAATTAGCACCAACTTGGTGGACAAACAACAACAACAAATAACAACATCTGCACGGCATAGATAATGTAGCAGCAGACAAATGAGGAAAACAATGAAATGGAATAAACGGAAAATAAAGTAATACAAAACAGTACGCTAGATGTAAAAGACAACAAAAAAGCAATGGCAATGACAAGCTGGGCAACAGCTAAGATGTGGCAGAAATGGTTGGCGCTATAAGCGCCTCCTCGGTCCCGCCACCATGGCCCCGTGTGGGCTGGTGCACCTTCTTTGCATTTTGCGTGCGTACCACAATTTGCTATTTGCACTATATTTCTTATTCAAATTCTTATATATATAAGAATATTTTAAAGTAATCCGCTGCATTGCAATCGTCCTCGGCCATCGTGACGATGTCACGCTCCCGCCCTCTCCGCTTATTTGTGCCACAAGCCCGTCGGCACTCTTGGTGGTGCACACTCGCATAGCCAAGCAGAATTTACAACTTCTAAGGTTGATGTGACAGATATGCAGTTATAAATTAGTTGACAACCCCGAGCTAGCAAAGCACACAAGTGAAAGACGGTAGGTTGGCAGGGAAACGACCAGAGAATACCGCTCGGTCACCAGGTGATGATGGAGTTGTGGTGTTGCCTCTAAGTCCTTTTTTGCTTTTTTCTTTTCTTCTATAAATACTCCAAAGGTTATTGGCGATGCTAAAATGTTAAGGCATTTAATGTGACAGCTGAGGTGAGCTAACAGAACTTTGCTATTTTACTCGCCTCGCAGTGGTTTATTATATTCAAATATGAAAACAGGGAAGGATTAGAACCACTCCACTTTTATGTGACACAGTTGAAACTAGCAGAAATTGTTTGAGAATAATTTAATTGGATTCCAATACACTCTTGCATATTCCTTGGCAGTTTCCTTGGCATCTTTTTAAGTACCGTTATTTACACTTAATTGCAATTAATAATGAAAGCTTCCTACCAGTATTCATTAAGAGTTAGATAATTTCATTTGAAGATTTAATAATTAACCCACTTTGCTGGATTTCCCATCAGTATTTGATCTCTCCATTTTGAGAATTTGGTATTCTGCCGTCCTTTCGGTTGACTATACACTATATATATAGAACAATTTGTGAGCTATTTTAATGAGATTACGTCTTCAAGTCTTCACGTCTTCTTGATCTTTATACTCGTATCAGTTTGATGCCAAAATGATACTTATGTAATATAATGATTTCCGTCCTTCTGGTTGATTTTGCAACGTGTATATTAATTAGTGAAGCAAATATTTCAATAAAAGTAGGTAAACAATTTGCACTTACTATAATGAGTTTTGATGTCAGATATGAATGATGCAATTGGTTCCACAATCTCTAATATTTCATCCATTTTGTGGACTTAATACTGTGGTCAGTGTCGGTGTGAGTCGAAGTAGCATTTGCTGTTCGGCAGTTTTCTTGAATCAGGAGTAGTATCAAGCGAAACTTCCTTAGCTTATTTATTTCAGTATTCTTACTCATCTGGGGCTATTTAAAATTAGTTTCTTTGCCAATCAGTAGCTTGACCATTCATTTTATTAACACTCATATAGGACCTTGTGTACACTCATTTGACTTGGAAAGAGTTGCGATAAAATGTTTGTCGGAATAAAGAACTGATATTTCTTTCTAATCGAAAGGATTTTTATTTATTTAGGATAAATTTAAAGGTTTGGGTAGAGAGGCATTCCACTTGTAATAGCATCAAATTGTAGTAGTGTATGAGAAATAAAACATCCCGTTTTTACTTTATAATAATCCATCACATTTGGTAAGTGAAATGATATTAAACATTTTCTGATTTTCCATTTTTTTTTTTCATTTACGCAACTTAATGTCGACGGTTTCTTCACACTCTAATAATATTTAGAAATAAACTTTTACGAGTATATTATTTTCGATGTAAAAGTGTGATGTTTGGTTATTTATTAGTACTACTCTTATGTTGAACATAAATTCACAGCCAACTCAAATGTGAATGTGCATTACGTAGTAAAAGAAAATGGTTCAAAGCTATAATCTCAAGTATATTGTATTTATGATTGGCTCAGATGGCTTAGGACAACATATGCGCGTGGCCAAATATGCCCAGCAGGTACCTGGACAACGCTTATTACAACGCAGTAATCAGCAGTAACCTGAACTTTTGGAACACTGATAGCCAGAAGTTGCCTCTTCAAAGTAATGAGATTCAAGAGACTTCGTCGATGATCAACGATTGGAAAAAGAAGAGAAGACCATGCAATCGCTTCTCATATACAATTATCATAAGGAAAGGAAAGACTGGAAGCCTTAGAAATATGAATTGAACACACGATGGGCAACTTGAAATACTGGAGATAATTTGGTTATTAAAAGGAAAAAAGTGCCATATTATAAGATTGGTGATATTTCAGACTTGCTCAAAGTTTTTAAATGAAATGATAAAATGATAATAATCCTAATAAATATAGATCCGAAAAAAAAAGCTGCCCAAATTTCACTCCCAACACAAGTTTATTAATCCCATATAAAAGAACTGAAGAGTTTTGAAGCAAGTAGTAATTGTGGTTGACCGATTCCTATGGGTATATCTGCCCCTGAGTGCCTATTTATAAGTGTTCGGTTGGACATGTTTCTTGGCATGAAGCACGCACGGCAAATATGTGTAGAATATTTGTATATGCTTGAAACTACATGATTATGAATATGCGAACACATACACACACAAGAATTTCTCACGTATGTGTTTATAATCCAGGTGAGAGCTTACATCTGCGTCGGTGTGTGTTGATGTGGTCAAACATATATATATTATTAGACTAAGGCCAACAGAAAATAACTGAAGCCATGCTAATGCTATTATTATTAATTTGTTCCTTTCTTTTTTTGCGAATATGATATTGTGGGTTAGTGAAATGTCAGAATATAACCATTAAGAAATATTGACTGAAATTAATGCAACAAAAACAAAACAGAAGTAACGACGGCCAGTATTCAAAATATTGTGGCAAAAAGAAAAAAAAGAACAGAAATGGCAGCAACAAAATTGCTTGCAGACAATGCAAAAACTATTAACGCTGGCCATGACAGTAGATGACGATGGAAAAGGCGCAACACAAAAGTGTGTTGAATATAAAGCTGACAAAGGCTAATGACAACATCACTGAGCTAAACAATAACAACAATGGAAAAAGAAATAGACTCCACAGTAACATGTCACTTTTTTGGCAAGCTGGCAACTCTAATGACTATGATGACAGAGCATGCCAGGGCGCATACAAATAGACCGACTTGTATCCTGAGCAATAAACTTGCTGAAAGAGCTGAGCTTCTCTCTTTCATAGTTTTTGTTCGTACATGCACTAAATAAGACTTTCAGAAGTCATTTGTTAGAAAATATGTTTCGTATTTATAATAAAGCATACCTCAGTGCGCACAAGTAATATTGCATGCCACACGGCGACAGTGATGATGGTAATAGGAAAAATTCAACCAAACCGCCGATCTGCTGAAATTTCTAGTCATTTGAATATGTGTAACTCTACACTGTTCTACACAATAAAATGCGAACAAATATTTTGCAATTATTTGAAGAAAGTAATGGATATCTGGGAACTGAATTTGAAGTGAAAACATGATGTATTGATGCAATGAAAGTGCTTACACATAAATGGAGAATTTGACCTCAGGCTCAGCCGAAAATACTGGCTGTTGTCCTTTGATGCTGGAAATTCGTGATATTCAAGATGTCTGGAGTATACTGTAAATATTATTTCTGTATGGGAACTCCTTGAAGTTAGCCTAGTACGAGTGTATGCATCTCTGCATTATCTGCAATTGATAATAGTTAATGCGAATCGAAATGGTACCGCAAATTTAATAATGTACTGAATAACAAAATCTACAAGTGTGTATAAAACCATTTTGATTTACAATTATGATAATAAATGGGACTAATCTGAAAAATAGAGGTACTATAGGTTTTTCTCTCTGGCAATGTGCGACTATTAGAGAAAATTTACTACATACCGAGGGGTACCCACGCACTAAACCCTTTCGCAATGGAAACGATTAAATATCGTTAAAGTTATTCAGTTATAGGTTCCTCTATAATAACATCTAAAATTTGGCGAAACTATGTTGCATACAGTTACCTACATTTCTGAACCATTCGGCTTATCATTTCCCCACTAACACACACCATCCCTGTAGCCATCTTTGCCAGTAAGCAGGCGGCGAGTAATTTGCCTTCACCTGTGCTATGCGGCATATGAAAATTTCTCTGGCAATTCGTTCACAATGCTACACAACATCCTTGCGAGCGCTTACAGCTTGGCTAACGCATAGATCACCTTATTCATGCCATAGTTGACGGGCGACGGCTTCACTGTTGTGCGTTTGTTGTTGATTGTCATGAAGTGGGGGCGCTGCGGTGCTGCGGTGCTGGGCGCATAGTATGTGAAACTGTTTATGGTTTTGTGTTCTGCATTGAGAGCCATAAATTCACAGAGTCACCGTCATCGTCAACAATCTCCCCAAACCCACGAACGTTAGTCCACCTAACAACAAAGCGACTTTTCCACCTTCATTGCCTTACAGGCATTCGTCATCGGCATCGTCATCGTCATTGTAGGCGACTCGCTAAGAAGTGAATCATCAAGGTATGGTAAGGGGAAGGCAGGCGACTCAAACGATGGTCGCAAATGAAATCCGTCCTTTTCGCCATTCAACTATTATGCGTTATAGCACTCGGGTTGCCATTGTTATGTCTTGACATTTTCGCTATTGTTTATTTTGAATGCAATGGTAAATGGGCTCTAAGAATATGTGATAAGAGAATCGTGAGTTGGATGGTTTAGAGTGGGGGGTTCGGTACTACACTATTGACTGATTTCGACGACGTTCCCGTTGTTGTGCGTTTCCCGTCGTGTGGCGACTTACCGCAACGGATAGTAGATTTAATGTACAAACACATCTTAATTTTTAAAAAGCACATTTTAATTTGGAGAAATTTGTTAGTTGATCGGCTCCATTACCAGGTTTCTTTTTGGTTTATATTTTATGTTTTCTTTCCATGTTCTATTCTATTTAAAAAAAATTATTTCCCACTTATGAAAGTGCCAATTAAGGTATAAATCGCACTGGAAGCAAAATTTGGACTTAATCGATATTTCTATAATCAGAGATATCCTTTACATATTTTTGTACCCCTCGATGTCACCTAAGGTAACAGGAAGACTTAACGAAACGCGACACCCAAAACTTGCTTTAACCAGGACAACTTTTTGTACATAATACTTCTAACCATAGTATGAAGTCGAGGACCACCTTAATATATACATACACGCACACTCGCATATTCTTGGCCAAAATTGTTCACTGTTGTGCTACGCGATTATGAGTATGATTAGTCTAAGCTCTTGCATGACGACACTCACACACATTTAAGTTGAACCAATGTACAAATATAAACACATTCCATATTTGCACGAAATCCATATAAATAACATGATTAAAATGCGGTGTTTATGAACAAACCTTCACATTCACCTTAATAAATACAAATTAATAAAAAGTCTTAATCCAATAAGTTTGAACACGAGCTTGTGTGTGTATGGAAACTAATATTAATAAAACTTCATAAATTATAATCCGAAGCTTAGAGAGTATTTGGCATAACCTATTAGGTGAACACGCAGCACATCTCCAGTGAAACTAAGCACCTTCTCGCTAACTCACATGTGCACACGCCAGATTCTAAGCGACCTTACTTTTCGGACAAAGAGTTTACACAAGTATGGACAAGTCAAATGATGTTAAAATTAATGAGAAAGTATCTATATTACAGTTTTCCGACATATAAATAACATGACTATATCGCTTAAAAGCCGCTAGTAGTATGGTGAAAATGTGCATAGTAGAAAATGAAATGTTATCGATGAAAGATGTAAGCAGGAAATGAAGCTTCTAACAGTTCAGAAATATTCTTGAAAATCAAATTTCTTGTAGCGAAATCAAGCGCTATTTACAACTTCGTGCATCAAGGAGACGAGTAAATCAAAATTTGATGCATCCCTGTGGAATTTGCTGAAAACAGTGGATTTTAGGCTTCTGAATGTTAGGCTTCTGTAGAATGTTACACACGTATTTTCTAAAAACCAATTAGTGATTTCGAATCCCGCTAGAAATGTGACATAGGCGCTATCATGCTAGCGGACCGTTTATGATTTAGCTTTAATTTGGATATAATGGAAAGTCCCTCATTTGTTTTATTCCAATGAAGATTTATTTACGATTTATTTGATGGTGAACCCACAAGTTTTTGTGAAAATTTATATGGGTCTTTTCAACAACATGATGCTTCAATACACAAATCACGCTTCACCTAAAATTAAGTCGAGAAATATGGAGTGGGACGCCCTAGGTCTCGACTTAAGCTCAATCGAGGTTCTATGGGAAATACTTTCAGCATAAATATACAGGAACGGCAGTCCGTTTGATTATATCAAAACTTCAAGAGATAAATCAATAGCACATCGTAAAAAATAAGTAAGTAAAAATAAGTAATAAATATATAATATATATAAGTAGTAAAAAATACATATACTTCGGTCTTAGTGGTTCCGTTAACTTGTGATACATGTTTCCTTTAAAATATGTATGTACATATGCATACTTCCATGGGGTTCATATGGCAAATATATCTCATATAAAAGAGTTGCCACATTCGTTCAAATACTGCCTTAATTTGCATTGAACTCCTTAAATTCGTCCATTTCTTACACCGCTTGAATGGTGATTTGCGGGAGCTTAAATTACAAAACGTAAGTAACACCGAATAAATAAAATTACACTCGCGCACGTTGAGACAATGAATGCAAACAACACGAGAATGCCGAGTAAATTCACCATCAATAATAATTAAAAGTCAACATCATAAACGCCTTGTAATCACTCAAACTCGCTCTCTGTCTCGCTCCCGTTCTGTATCAGCCTACTGTGAAGCTAAAGAGTATTGCTTGACAGCAGGCATTGAGTTAAAGAACGCTATGAGCACTCGCTGAATAGTAGATCAGGCGCTCCGACGGGTCTGTCGCCCTTTGCAAGTCAACTTATGTAGGCGTAACGACACTTACGCCAAGACAATTATTAGTTATGACAGAGGCTTCGCTTCCAACGCCAACTGCAGATTATTTGATTCAAGGTGAATTATGGAACGGTTGGGCGATTTGTGCCTACCCAGCCATCGTACCTTAGATTCCTGTCGCATGTCTGACGATGCCAGCAGCCATTGTTTGGTCGTTTCAAGTGGACGGCATCCCACCACCATTGAAATGCTTCAATTTTATTGTAGTGACGAAGTGTTTTATTAATTTTGCTTTTTTGCGTTTGTTCCCAGCACAGCAATCAAGTTTGGCTGTACATCGCTTCTTTAGTAATTCCACTCTTTTCAAGTGCGCATAATTTCCTACCTAAGAAATTTAATTATACAAACTTAGCAAAATCAACTCATGTCTGAAAATGTGTATAATTCCTCCTTGTATATACGTCCTCCTTGCACTCTCCACCATTAACATCATGTTTTTGCGATTGTACTCTAAATCCATCTGTTTTCGTTAGCATTTTGTTTGAAGGATTACTTTGACGTTTATTGTGTTTTTGTAGGCGATTCATTATGCTACTGATGCTTTGGAGTGTTTTGCTTTTCATTTTAATTGGATTAATCACTACAAAATGGAAAAGCTACCTTGGTAAATGCAAACAAATGAATTAGTGAATTTGTATTCTTATTGATACGAGCATGAATATTTATAACTCTTCCAAACATCTACACACACAAACAATCCGCTTCTACGTAAAGCTTTAATATGATTAAGTGAATATTAATAAGGCAGTAAGGCATTGTGGTCGAAGCTTCTATTAAAAGTGCTTGATAGTTTTAATATTCGAAATGATTTTGTTTCATCTAATCGAGGAGCAGAATAATAAAGACATATGAAAGATGCGATTTACGTTCCCTGTGTATAGGTTCCTTTAAACCCTCTTTGGTAATTTCGTGTAATTTTTTTTCTGGTCACCCTAGCGGTCGGCTTTTTAAATATTTCGCCCAATCATCGACCTATGCAAATGTGGCAGAATTTGATTATTTAAATGATATTAAACCTAGTGATTTGTGAGCGTATAGGGATATGTTTACGTGTAGATACGTTTATATATATATGTACGTAGGTACTTTGAATATAATCGTACACCACGGTAATTGTCGGCGGAAGGTATGAGTGGTGATGCGGAAATATAAACAAACTTCGGAAGCGCTATAGATCAAAGGCACGAGATGCTGCCTCGGCTGCTGCCTTCCGATGATGCTTTGCAAATGAAAATGCTCTATTCATTGGCGGCCCTTTCTTTGGAGAATAAACAACTATTCTTGAGAAAGAGTTGAATGAAATAATAATTTCACCTTCGTTTATGTGCATAGTTGTTGCAGGTTGCTGCAAGAACATTAGGGAAATTGAAATACTGTGACGGCGGGTGGATCAGCGCACTAAAGCAGCTTAGAGTTGCCGTACGGCTGCGTGCCACATGCTAGGTGATGCCGAACAAAAAGCCAATACAAGCATTCTTTCGCCCACAGATATTTGCCAACACATATGCACCCATGCATTAAGGTGTTACTCAAGCGTTGTTGTCTGGTTGTCGGTTCGAGGATCGAAGAGCTGAAATATAAAGCTAAAAAAATTTAACAAAATTGTAAGCACACGCACTCAGTATTAGCAAGTAAAGCTCCGGGATGACCTTACTATTAGCTCAATGTATGTTTATGCGAAATATGCAAAGGTCTTCCTCAAATCAATAATATATATAAATACACCTTTTGATACTTCAGCATCCCGCAAGGACGTTGAGCACCCCGGCCGAATACAAGTACCTTAATTGCATTCCTGTTATTAGAATTGAAATAAATATTTCATAACATTAAATATGCACTGGCGAAAATATTCGTCACTCCATAGCTTTCCTTCAGACGCTTGTGAACGAGCCTCCCTAAAGTGCAGCGACATTTCTATAAGCTACAGCGCGCCATTCAATGCATATTGAACGTCGTTGGCATGCCCCAATAAAGGATAATAATAACAGCAATAATATGCTTTGCGCTTACGTACATTGCATTGTCATTTTTCCCAATGAAAACAGTTGCAACACAATGCAAGCAGCGCAACAAGGTCTATCGAAAGCCTCACAGCAGCGGCTGTGGCAACACCAGCGCCGTCCCACCAGCCGTTCTCCTCCCTCCGTACCGGCTAACTGCTGTGGCGCTCGTAAATGTGATCAAGTTTATTGTTCCGCACTTTAATGGCTTCCGGTTATCAATATTGAACAAAAAAGTTTGTAATAAAAAAAATATAAAAAAAAAATATCTTCCGACATGTGTATGCAATTTCACCTCATGTATGCATTGTGCAGCTGCCATCGGTGTTCTGCGGCCAAAACAATACAATTATAAAGAAATTATTTCTGCTTCGGCATTGTGTGTCGTCGTTCGTACCGCAGCGTGTGAGCATGTGGAACTGTCTACTTTTAATGGAAATAGTATTTCCTTACAAAAAATATATCTCGCTCGCTATCTATAAACTCGCTCTCTTAGTTCTCTCAATGTCCGAATTTATCCACAACAATTCCCCTACTTCCCTCATTAGTGGATCTGGGATGCCACTAACATATTTCATTTTGAAAGAAGGAACTCATCAATAAAGATTTCGAACCACAATATAGCTCATGTAACACTCCGGATAAGTGACAAATATCTTTCAGAACGGGAAAAGTCAGTAGAAAATATTTCTCTACTAATGAAATCATGGCCATTCCCGTTGATTTTGTATCGTAAATACCAGCCAATAGGGAGCATATTTGAATAACATGTCAATTTCCTCATAGCTCCCTCTTTATGTCTATATCTTAAATGTGGGTCCATGTGTAAGATATCAAAATGTAGGTGTGAAAATCTTTTGTTATTGCCTATTTCGCTTTTGTACCAGAGTGAATGAAACCAGTAGCATATTTGTTTGTGAATTTGCTCAATAACGCCCATTGATTTCCAGCGCAACATTTCCGCTACGGTTGTGCGGCTTCATTCGAACATTTTTCTTATTTAATGGCTTTCTATTCTGCTTTTGTTATTACTTTTAATGATTCAATATTGGCATTCGCTTTTTGTAGCTTGTGAAATTTTTACTAAGTTTATTTAGTGTTGAGAATTTAGCGAGCAGTTGGTCCTGGTCCCTTACAATGAGCATTTTGACTCTAATGTAAAGTAATTTCCATTCGTATGTTGGCAATCTTTCCATATTTTCTGCGCCGGTAGAATGCGTCGGTTAAATGCCACGGTTAAATCGTAAATAGCGTGAGTGAGTGAATCAAAAGTTTTCCGCCGATTTCTTTTGCTTCCTAGTCGACAACGGTGGTTATGTGGCAATGAATACCCACTTATGCCACAACACATAAATAGAAATAGACGAGGAGCATCCTCCGTTTATGCACATAAACACGCAAACAATATATTCATACTATTTTCACTTTGCCATTCATATCACTTACTATGCTACATTTACATTTACATTTATGCTACAGAGTTCCGTGCGACCTGGCCAATATACTAACGGCGACGTGCTGATTGTGATTACTAATTTGACAGCATCAAGTGAATGGTTTTTTAAGCGCCAGACCGAGGATGGGGTCACAATACACACTATATAATATTATAAATGTATATATGGATGCGTGTAATACTCAGACTGATGCACATACAAACTCATATATCGATTATCACCGACGACTTCATCATTGTCACATGCCAAGTCATCGCCATTGTTAGATCCAACATCAGTGGCCAATAGCACACTAGCTTTGTGAGATTGAAGTAGGCGAGAGGCGAGCGCTCGCAGAGTAGTCATCAGAAGAGTCGTGATTGATGATTATCACCATGGATGAGTAACGATACCCTCGCCATGTACGTGTATATCTTCTGACTGATTATTACTTTATTCTGTTTCTTCTGCTATTATCTTCCTTTCACAGCCATGTTCTCTATTTTCGTAATTTTCGTAATTTTCGTAATAGTAATGAAGTAGGCGTGTGATGGCTCATGCCATCGTTTACTTCGTCTGAATTCAGTACTAAGAAGTAAAGAAGTTAGAAATTCGGGTGTAACCGAACATTTTATACTCTCGCAATGTACAAGGCTCAAAAGTGGGGAAATAGTGGGGATTTCAGGTGTTGGCAAAACCGTAGATTAAAAAATTTTGCGAAAGAATTAAACATTCAGTATTCGAAGAAATCGTAAATGGTTTTATAATCATATTTGGCATATTATTAACTTAGACTAATGTCATATAATCACTTATGTTCTTTACTAATCACTATATCGTCACATTAGTGCCATAATATTTACTACAGAATGACATAATACTAATGGAAACATTCTCGCTTAACTTTGTTGTGACATCTTCCATTGAAATTTAATATATTTGTTGTGTGGAGAAAAAGTCAAAACGTTGCCTAAATCATTATGCGTGTGTTATAGATATGGGGTCTTGACCGCATACTCAGCGCTAACCGAGATTTTAGTTAAGAAAACGCTTAATTTCATTAAAAAAAAAGATTTTTTACCTATATAAACGGTTTAAAGTAAGCTGAAAAGACGGAATCACTATATTGGGCATATTGTAGCTAGGAAAAGTCCGAACAGATAACATTTACTCTTGACATTAATCTAAAGGATACTCGATATTGCCACAGTTTGACCGAAGTCTACTAGAATAACGCTAATTATCATACATAGTGTATGGGGGCTGGGGTAATTCGTAGATCGATATAATTAGTTTTCGCCACCGAACAATGCTATATTCAAAATTATATATTGATTCAACATTCCTAAAATATCTTACATAATGACCGATATACACGGAATAAAGTCAACCAGAATTTTGAAAATTATCATATTACATTAGGCTTATGGGAAGTATTTTCCCGATCGTATCAATTTATGTCATCAAGACACATTATAATCACGAAAAGACGTTATCTGCATTTCGTTAAGATATCTCACAGATTGACCAATATTTTCGGTAAAAAGTCAGCCATAGGCATTGAGGTCCACATATTCGTTGGTCTTGGGGGCTTGAAAAGGTATTTTCCAATTTCCAGCATTTTTGGGAGGGAAATGGCATATCTTAAGCGCACTATTTGTGTAAATTACTGAAAAATACTGTAAATTACTGAAAAATACTGTAAAATTAAAGAATCGGATTGAATTTAAAATTGTGTTATATGAGCCGTGGTTATCATCGGATTTCGCCTATTTTCATACCGTAACATAAAAATATCAAGCCAACACGATGCGCCAAATTTCTTTGAAATTGGTGAAGATGTTATTGAGATGTGGTATTTCACCGAAAATTGGGCGCTGTACTCACATTGTGCAATTTTTGTACGGATTCTCATTCAACCCTTCCGTACCATATCTACTGTAAAATCTAATGTTTCTGGCATGTTTCTTCAGCGAGTTAACGCATGTCTAGCAGTTCTCAGCGTAACCTTTATATCGAAGGTGGACGTTGTTATGATCCGACTCCACTTATTTGCCCAGTGTATGAGGAAGTGCAACAAATACTTGCTCTGAGCAAGTTTGATTGTTATAGCTTTAGTGTTTTATGAGATATATGTATACTAAACTTATTAGGTGGCGGGGCCGCACCCATTTTTCTTAAATATTTAAACCACTGATTCCCCTCCCTACTGTGATCCCCTGTACCAAATTAAAGGAAATATATTTTAATTTTTTACTTAGTTATTGCGCTTTACAGGTTTTCGCTTAACGGCATTTTGTGCGCGTGACAGTCGCGCAATTATGTCCTTCGGCAATACGAACTTTTTTATAAAGCTAGGGAATGTGTGTACTCGCATGATACGGACCCACAGACAGTGACCAAATACTCAACTTGTTTCGACATCCTGATCTACTCGATTAGTTTGAGGTGCTACAAACAACGGTTAGGTGAACACTCTGTGCAATATGTTTCAAGGATATAAAAATAACTTCAAATGTACTTTTTGGCCTTTTCAGGCCTTTAATTGCGCGATTTTCAAGATTATCTGTACAGTTTAACTGTTTACAGACGGGATGAATTAAAATATAAGTTAGACCTTGATTTAATTATGTATTTGGTGGAGCGTATCCATATTTTCGTACCTAGTCAAAGCTACAATTTGGAGTTACAAAGTAGTGGAGAGTAGTAAATATAAAAAAGTATTTAATTTACGAAAAATATTCTCGAATTTCTTGAAAACTAAGAGAGGAATCATTGACAATATCTAAAAGTGGAAATTATGAATTCCGCACTCTTCTCGCTGTCCAATTTTTGATACAAGAACTTATTCGTCAGCAGCTCCCCTCTTAGATAATTCGCAGAAGTGAATCAACTTTTGAAATCCCACCTTGGAATAGCTACACACGCATGAACATGAATATTTGGATTTTAAGGTGTTGACTCACTCACTCCTCTGTCACCTGCATTATTCTTGTCATCGCCTTTTTCGCGCTGCAATTGTCACTTATATGCATACTCCCGTTATGTGCGATGCCGTTGCCAAAATGTTTCATTGATAGCGCTGCTATTTCAATAGCACGGTGGTTTTGCTGCTTCCAACTCAGCAAGAAATTTCGTTAATTGCTTGCAACGCCAAAGAGTGCATACCCTTCCACGCACACTCACACACATTTGCAGTTGCAATTGCGCACATGACTGAACAATTGAACGACAATGTGCACACGCACACAACTTTGCTTTGGCTGCTTGTCCAATACTGCATACATGCAACAGCATATAACGGTATGCATATGTACAAGCAGTTGTTCATAGTTCGGTGTGTGCACCGCAAACTTTCTAATTGGTTTTCGGCATTTTCTGCATCAATTTCTTGCGCCTCAGCCCCACTTATGAACTTACGCCAACGCACACACACACACACACACACACACACACTTACACACACAACATGTGCTTGCAATCACGCTGGCTGCACTGTATCATTCAAATGACAGGCTTTATTTATGTGCATGCAACTTGCTTTGAGCGAATACAAGTGGAATCATGCGATTTTTCCCCAAATTCATCATTATCATTTCGCCTTTAACCTACAAACCGAATCAGGCAGTTTGTTTTCCATCCTCCTAGCGCATTTTTCTTCCTCTTCTAGTAGTGAATTCAAATGCACTCTCACTCTTCGATAAACTGTAATTGAAGAAATTTTGCCCAACCCGCAAACCAATAAATGTGAATTTACTTTGTGTGTGTGCCGGATATCGCACATGGTTCCCCCTAAATCCTTTCTCTACTCATGGGTCTTGCAATACAAAATCTGCACTTTTGAGTTTATAAAAGAAGATTTTCTTGAATGTGATGATTCTCCGAAAAAGCGATATATGCTCAAAAATAATAAGACACATTTAAATTATTCTACAAAAATCGTATTTGATAAGTTCTTCACATAAACTTAATCCTTCATTTCACCCGCTTAGTTGTGTAATAAATACATCATTATTTGCTCAGGTTAACTTAAAAAGAGTCCTATATTAAGAAGACCCATCTGAAATGCGGAACAGGGAATTGGTTATTGGTTAACTGCAGCTTAATTTCTTATAAATAATTACATCTCATAATCGCACCTTCAATCCCAACAAAATTTGTCAAAATCACTACCGAGGAATATGTGAAAAAATATATCTATCGGGCCAAAGCCTCAGTTTCTTTCAATAGTTCCAAAAGTTTTAGCTTCGAGATAATTTCCTAGCAATAGTTTATTCATAGCGACGCTTTTCCAGCTATTATTGTATTATTTTGTGGATCCCTAGCATATACAAATAGCTTTAATACACTCGTCTATGTACATCCACTTGCACTCGCATATCAGAAATAATATGTACGCAAGCATTCATAATTACGCTTCTTTATCTCCATTAAACACCTTCGGCTCAGCTTTTTACTTCTTCGTCGTTTTATATTGTTAACAAATGAGGACATTTTCTCTTAGTATTTCATTACAAAACCATCTCTTTTCGCTCTCTTAACCATGCAACTACTTTGTTGGGCCAATTCCAATTGGCGAAAGTAAACCTCATCCACTTACCAGCAGTACTCACTGGCGACGAACACATCTAGGTCAGTTATTTGCTTACCTTACTCGTCTGCCGATTTGAATGAAGGTCGTAATATCCCACTATGCTCTTCGCCTTTGCTGAATGGAAAACGAAGTCGCTTTATTGTTCAACTTTGCTCTCACAAGCCGTATAAGAGTATCTCAGCCATAGGGGGTAATTTACTCTTAGACTTTTCGATATTGTTATAAATGGGTATAATAAAAGTAATATCCCACTTTAAATGTTTATTTCTAACTTTGGTATGTTTTTAAGGTTGAAAAGAGATGTGTACTACTCCTCATTGAGTAGTGGATTCAAATCACGAAAATAAGTTATACATTTTCGATGACGATGAATTATTTATAATGCTTTTCAAATCTTCCAAGAGAACAAGGCCACATGCCTGTATTTAATAAGTTTTAATTATCGTCCTTCTCCACTTGTTTGATGGCGCGATCCAGTCAGAGATCATTTGGAAGATTGCTCTTCCCAGATAAGTCACATTCGAAACTTTTTAATGCGGTCATTCCAACCAATAGCGCTGTGGAAAATTTTAATATTATATTGGAAGGAGATATTGGATAGAGGAAATGCTGAGTAATATACACTATATAGCAAATATATCGGAATCTAAAAATCGGACTTAGTCCTTTCTTATTTATCAATTCGCAATGTATTGGGTTGTTCGGAAAGTCATTTCGTTTTTTTAAGCTTCGAGGTTAAGTCCATGCCTTTCAAATGGCCATAAACAGTTGAATTCGACAAATTTAACCTCTCACCGATCTCTCGTGTGGTGATTCGCCGATTTGCATCAACTAATGCCTTTATCGCCTTCCAGACCGTGGTGCATCTTCGACATCAAAATTGCCGGATCGAAATTTTGCAAACCAGTTCTGGCACTGGCGTACTGTTAACACGCCTTCTCCATACACATCCGTCAATTTTTTTCTCGCTTGGACAGCATTTTTACCTTTTCTGAAGTTAAAAAGTAAAATATGACGAAAATGCTGCTTATTGCTCTCCATATTTAAAAAGGCACCAACCAAAAACTACTGGGTAGAATTAATAGAACTTTTTCACACACAAGCCTTGCAATATCAGCTCTCATGACATATAATGGTTATGGGGCTTAAGTGTGAAGTTAGTTTCGAAAAAACGTAATTAAGTCCTCTGGCGGGAAAAAACGAAATTACTTTCCGAACAACCCAATATATCTTACTATATTTATTTTGTGACTGTTCCGCTGACCGCTTGAAATATTGCCCAAATTATTAATTATCTTTCCTCTCGCTGGATATCCAAGAACCGGTTGAACCGAAATTTATTTAAAGACATTTGCTTATCTTCGGCCTCCTTAAGCATAAGCTTAAGCCGTTGAAAAATAAATAATAATAAATTCTTAAATCCGAATATCCGAGTATCCGAGTATCCTTGTGACCTTATTCAATTTTCTTAAAATTACAATCGCCGGCAAAGGCTACTGTAATCTGCTTACAGCAAGAATACGAATATCCGATGATATGAAAACTTATAAAATACACAAAAGTGGAGTGAAATGCGAAAGTGAAATGTTGAAGTGATGATTGGTGCAGATATTGTAATTTTATATGCAATCGTACTTCCATTATTCATTGAGCACGTTGTGTGACGTGTGTTTGCGTGTGTGTGCGTGTGCTGCAGTGGCGGAAGGTGGACTTCAGTGCAGGTGTTCGCTCGCACCCAACCACCGTTCACCGCAATGAAAGTGCAATCGGGAAATTTTGCAGCCATCATTGTGTGCACCTTAGTGGTCGTGAGCGTTGACGTTGAAGTTCTCGCTGCATGCAAACTCTCAAGCTCAGTTGGAAATTCATTACCGACGAATCGGTTAGCAGTTCTATATGAAAAAGCAACAAAAATTTTTAAATTTTTACAGTTTCACTTACTTATGCACATATGTACATATGTACTTATGCACTTATGCATATATGTACAAACAATGCAAAGCAATCGCATGTCGGTCAGAATGGCAGCTCGACCTTTCCCTCAGCCCCGGATGTGGAGGTGAAATGTATTTAAGTGAGGATGAGGATGATACATCCATCCTCCCACTAGCACGGACTGTCAGACTGAAGCCCACTGAGTGCACAAATGGCGGGGTACAAAACTATCCGATGGTTTGAATGACTGCCGGTTTGATTGACCGATAGACCGACCAATTGTGCGGTGGTCAATAATGGGCCTGGAATATGGATGTTGGTCACCAACACAGGAACCACTGGTGATGCGGCAATAACGAAGCGAGCAATGCACCCATTGCACCCAGCAACAACATCGAAAGCAGCAAAATCAACAAAAAAGAAATGACATGCAAAGACGAATGTGAGTGAGAAAATCAAAAGAGTATACAACAAATGCAATAAAACGGTCTATCAGAGCTTGTTGAATGCAACAGTCACAAACAAAACAATTCTTCGGGAGTACTTGTCGAAATTTCTCGAATATCGAGAACAACTTACCACAAAAGAGCAGCGTGGGGCGGCGAAACAACAAGAGCACGCCACATTACAGTCATGCAAATGCATTGTGTGATTACGGTAAAAGTTGATGTCAAAATGAATGCAACATTGCTCCATGTAACATACACAATTATCACAGACGCTACTCGACCGTAAGACGTAGTATGGTTTGACCACGTTGGTTCACATGTATAGGTAACAGAGGTGTCTGTGTTGTGTTCTCTGCATGCTCTGCTGCAGTATCAAAAACGTCCAATATGAATTTTACAAATTTCTAGGAATTCTTCCTTCAAATTGCATAAATCCTGCAATAGAAGTCATATGAGTGACATTGAAGTAATAGCCATCACAGCTGATCATTTACTGTGCATAGTTAAAAGCAACATGTCATGGCCCTTCTTTCCTTTTCGAGGTGACAAAGTGGCATTTAGTTGCAGGTTGAAAATTTTCAAATGAAAATAAAATCCAACGACCATGTTTGGTAAAAGATTTTTACTTCTGCAATTATTAAACAAATTGTGTAGAAATTTATTTGAAAGAAAAAATTAAAGTAAATGCAGAAATAAGTATTCAAACGAAGAAAACATCTTTAATTTCATAAACATTTGGATATTAATTAAATTATGCTGACATCCTTAATGTATAGGTACCCTTGTGTAACTTGTAGGCACTTTCAAAGGAAATTGTGAGAAATAACAAAAGAGCAAAGCTATTCAATTAAATTTCAAGAGATTAAGTGTTACGCGCTTAGGAATTTTTAAATACTTTTTAGTGCATTACTGGTCTCCCCGAATGTTAAGCTCTCAAAGCATAAGCCGCTTCATTCACCGCCATTCCCGCTGACAAGCACTTCAAAGCGAAGCAGTTTTTTGTGTTTCATTTTTCCTTTCTAGTTATTAATGCCACCTTTAAGCTACTTTTTGCTTATTATTTTGTTTGCTGATCGTTATTGTTCACGAATGATTTCACAGCAGTTGCTGCGTGTATGAAAGCAGAAAAAAGAACAGGAAAAAACAAAACAACAAAAATCATTGCATATTGTAAGGCGTAGAGTTCAAGTGGCTTGTCATGGCCCTCACATGTAAATAATGGAATTTTCACTCATACCCTCGCAATATCTTTGCGCTTTTTGCTTTTCGTGTGCTTTTGTCTTTGATTACATCCCGATTTGCTCCTTGCTGTGGGCAAACAAGCAAACGAGTCTGAAAAATTCCGATCTTTACATACGAATCGCTTGCGAGCTCACCTCCGTCTGCTCAGCGGGCGTGAAGTGTGTGCGTGTGCACCCAAGCTGATTGTATTTGTTGCCTGACATGCGATGCTGCTCACTGCAATGGCTAAGTTATGCCGGAGGTTAAGTGGGGACAAGTGAAGCAGCAATTTTGTAAATCGCCATTTACGCACACGCTCGTTCGCAGACTTCTACCATTTAGAAAGAAAGTGACTATTTTCTGTCGGTGGATTTTAAGTCATACCTACAAAGAATCAGCCATGAGTAAAGCATTTCTGTCGTTTGAAGTGGGACTCAGCCATTTCAGAAATCAACTTGATTTGTGCCGCTAGAGTGAACAATAATTGACTCTCATTTTGAAACAAAAACCAAGCTGGTGGGACGAAGCGTTCCTACCACCATAATTGTATATGTTTATTTGCACTTGAGTATTTACATATAATGCTTCAATTGGTATACATCGTTTATCCTTTTCTGCACTGTACAAACTAAACTCACAAGCTTTGTGCTATTTTCATGCTTAGCCTGGGTCAACTTTCATTCTCTCTTCGGCATATATTTCAGTTCCAGATAAGGCACGCTCCTGGTGGCTTAGTAAAGGCTATTTCCTCAATTAACGGAAACACATACGATCCTCTAGATCTTCCGAAGGGTTTGAACCACCTAGCGGATGCACCCTGTTACCTGGGTAAGGAAAATTATGATTTTGACAATATCGCAATTTTTTGCTTTTTTGCAGATTGCCACGCTCCTGGGAACCCTGGGCGAGTAATTGATGCTGATGATGGAAGCGCATAGAATCTACTAGGTCATTCGAGGTCTTCCGTTTAACCGACCTAGGAGACACGGTTCGTTAGCCACTACTGCCACCACTCTTCTTTACTCTCCTACGTGTATTCTACTAACTACCAACAGTAGGTGTAGTAATATTACAAGCACAACTGCAACCACAGGTACTTCCTTAATCCTTCCTCTGTTAGTTACAACTACTCCTTAGTGGACGAGCGCACTCCATCCTAATGCTTCAGGTACGCCCTTACTTGTTAAGCAAAACAAAAGTATTAATTTCTGGAAATCACTTGAAACCATTTATATACATGTGAAATCGGTATGTGTATATCTCTAGTTTGTCGACTATCTCAGATTTTGAGGCATTAAGGTGTCTTCTACCGACCGACTCTTCCTGTTCAATAGATAGTTTGGGAAGGTGCTTAGTGAAACCCAAAAGAAAACTGCAACAAGCATCAGCGGCGAGAAAGATTCACTGAATACTGGAAAAATAAAATCCATAAGAACACGTCCACATGTCTGCACGTGTACAAATTACAAACAATGGAAACAAGAATAGGACAAATTAAGAAAATAAATTCCAAATACTGAACCCCTAATGGTAAATACTCGCACTCACTCTCCAAAGAACAATCTTATTTTGAGGCTTAAGAAGAAAAATTATTTCAGTGGAAGTGTTGTGCCTCTGCTAAATCAATATCGCCTCGTTACCCTCAATTCTGATATCTTCTCTGCTCTATGTTCTACATTTCGGTTTCAAACAAATATGCAAGAGTGAATTTCAACCTAAAAATGTGACCAGATCACATTACAGAAAGCACATACGCACCCAAAACTGAGAAGTAATAAAAATTATTACTAAGCAAATTGGCTTGAGATTTCATTGATGACATTTGCTAATTCTGTAACTCTTTTTTGCCGAATACTTGCAGCTCTTTCAATCACTTGCACAGATTTGCCGATTTACAAGCAGAGATCTAAGATCATCAAATTTTTACTCTCATTCAGCAAATGGCCAGTGCTTGTGGTTTAGTGTTGTTGAAAATTTTTATGGCCATATTTTCAATTGAACATTCCTTTTTTGTTGCTTTATTGATATGTCATGATAGTAACCGCATTTTTGTATCAAACGTTGATTTTTACAAGCGTTTGGTTTTAGTTCTTGCTTTTTGTTTAGCAAATTGCTTTCAGACCGCAAAGCGCAGCACAAAACCGGCGCTACATCGGTTATTGGTCAAGCCGTTCACCACATAACGGGGGCACTTCTGCCCACCGACAAGCACCTGCAAACGCAAATACACATATTCACTAACACTTGCATGCGTTTGATTATGCTGCCTGGCATATATATTTAGTATACCGCAGCCTGCGCAGCCCCGTCGCAATTGTTCATTTTGCGGTTGACTGTGGCTTGCGAAGCGAAAAAATAATAATAATAAGAACAACAATAACTCCTAGCTGTTGAAAAAAGGTGGGAGCAACTGCTTCTCGCAATGTGTTGCCAAAGAATAAATATTCGACCGCATGGGGAGCTATAAATATCAGCGATAGCGGAATGCAATTACGTAACAACAATGAAAGCGGTGGCGCTGGCGCTGGCGATGGCGATGCTGGGATTTGCTTGCCAACAGAAATTCAAAATGGCCATTGAATTCGCGCTGCTGTGAGTGTTGCAACACAATTGAGTCTACGAGTTGCGTCGCAGCAAGTTGACATTGGCTATGGTGGACTTCGTGAAGGTGAAGCTGCTGAGCTGAATAGCTGTCGGCCGAGTGTGTGTGTGCGTTAGCGCAATGCAATGCGTGCCAAGCCAGAAGCCACTAGGCGCGTGGGGCCAGGGATGTGTGCAAGTGTTCGCAAGCATTCCTTGGCAACTTCGTACACAAAATGCGTTTACCTTCCAGAGCTGTTTTTTCTTCAGCCACCACGGATGGGGATAGAAACCGTTCGAATGCCAAGCTATAGAGTTTAGAAATCTTTACATTGCGCAGTTTATGCTTATAACGCACAAAGTTCAATGGCAAACATCATAAAGTATTATAAATGACACAATGGAATCAACAAACAATGCATAGAGGGAGTTCTCCTCTCTGCTTTGGCGTTGACTTGGCAAAACTAGCTATTTCAGCTTGCTGCTCATCGCATTCGCAGATAAGCGATATAATAAGGAATCCAAGTAAATAATTGAGCTTCAAAATGGCATTGGTGGTGGGTGTGGTGAGCATCAACATTTCGTTTCTTCTCTTTTATCGTTTTGTTTCGCCATTCCATTTTTATGAACTTCTAACTAACTGACTTAATGCTGAGGAATTTGGCTACAGTTATTTCATGAATTCAGCGCCAAGCGCACAATAAGTTGCGTTCACACACATCTCAAGCGGGCACTTGTACGATGAGCAATACAAAGCCGTGGAACTCCAATGCTCTTATTATTCACTTACTCTGTTGTGTGCCAGACAAAAGCAAATGAGTGCATTGCTATTGAATTTTTGGGGTACTAATATTTTCATATTGCCATTCGCACTCGCTCACAATTTTGGCCAATAATATTAAGGTAAACCTCAATTTTCGTTAAGCAAAAGATTAAAAACATTAAGCTTTCGATCAAACTGAAGGAACAATCTGAAGAAATTATACTAACGGCGTATGAATAATCAATAAGGCATTAATATAGAAAATATTACATACTTTTTATTGACGTTGTTAATAAGTTGTAGGAGTGTGAGTTCAATAAAGAATAAAAAAAAAATACCTGTTATGAAAGCAATAATTTTCTTCTTAGAAAAATTTATTACCACCTTAATATAGGTGTACATGTTGGTGTATTGGGTGAATGTGCATATTTCCAGGCATTTTGCCGCAATTCGAAAAATGTTACTCATACGCCCTGCCAACAATCATCGGATGCTTGCGTACAATATGATAATAAGCTTTTAGGCGTACATAATACATTCACCCATCCACATTCATGCATATTTACGTCAGTGCGGGGGCCAGTTGTCTACTATCGCTGAGCGTTGCTACGCAAATATGTGCACCCACATTCGCTTGCGCGAAAACCATAATCACAAAATAAAGTGTTTAGACACTGTCGCTTTTGTTTAAAAGCAGTTGGCCGTTTCGGTCTACCAACACCACAACAGCAAACATTTATCACCCATTTAGCGTTGCTGAGTTGTCACCACGGCCGGTGCAAAGATATTTATGTGATTTTCTCGGCTTCGGAAGAGCAACAAAAGTAGACGAATTGTTAGGGCCTAAATGAAACATTTTCTGGATATAAAATGTACATTCAAATGTACGAGTATTAGGCGATAAAAGATGTAAACACATGACCGTTGGAATTGCAAGCAATCTTTCCATTGTTTGACGGATGACGGAAGATTGTGGATATTTGTCGTTTGGCGAAACTTTTCAACTTTTTTTTTAATTTTGAAAAATTTAAAGAAATACAGCACGATATCCGATTTTTAATAAGCGAACGTTTTTGATGGGTCTTGGAAAATAGTCCTCCAACTAATAGCTTCGGGTTTCGTAAAGAAAAAATCTTTTTGAAATCCAAACTGGTGATGGTACCATATTCAAAACTCTAAGCAATAAATAGATAACAAATACGGTCTCCTGATGAAGAAAATATGATAATGCTTTCAGGTCTCATCAAATAAAAATTCCGAACCATGTATGTTACATATATAAAAAGTTTAAGATAATTTCAAAAACAGTATACTTGTCACCGTAGTATTCTATGTGTGCCCCTATAATCATAATCACTTATTTAAGAACCTGCGACCGATTTGGACCCTGTGGTAGTCGCTTTCAAAACAGGTCCTCCATATTATGCATAGCTTATTCTCGCTACGTCAACTACTCAACTAACGGCATACGAAAAACGCTATGATATTTCTAACAACAGCAACAATTACCTGATCAATAGCAATATGGACTTCTCATGCCTTACTTTCTGCTCCACAAGTACGATAACCGACTTACATGGTATTGGCGATATGATGTTGTTGTGGTTTCGGTGCAACATCGGCGCTACCAATCACTTAGCCATGCATTTGCACAGAGGATGCGGCATGTTGCATTCGCCTGTGGTTGCCATAACAGCAACAACATAACGCACGCACAGTGAAACATGACCACCCCTATGGGCTATATAGATGTATGGCTGTCTGTGTGTGAATGTGGCTGTGTGTGTGCGTGTGCGAAACATATTTTTTGAGCACTGGATGCACTCGTACATTAGCCGAACGGTTGTGTGGGAGCATGCAGCCGGTGGGCGCAGTTCTGAAATGGGAGTGAAGAGGAGGTGCCACCTTTGCATACATATAGGCGCCTGGTTGTCGAAAACCAAAAAAAAGTATGCTGCACTGCAGCAGGGAGGTAAAAGAAATTGCCAAATAAATTCCAAGGCACACATGTTAATGTTGCTGTAAATATAATTTTCTATTTAGCCTGCTTTCACTTAGTTGTTTGACGTTGTTGTTGCATAACTGTTTATTTGCCTTGCAGCGGCTGTTATCGGCACTATTGGCGGCACTGCTACTCCAACCAACATTATGGTCGGAGTATGCATTATTGTAAATTTGCCTTTGTTGGCGTTGTCTTACACATTTCGACAAACAAGTGGCACAGCCATGCTGATCGGAATGTCCAGCGCATATTCACATCATGTTCGAGTCTTCTTTTGTTTTGCTTTGTTTTGATTTTGCTACTTTTCTACACATGCTATTTTGTTGTTGTAGTCGTATTTATGTCATCAATAGGACACAGTGCGGTTTTTAACGTACATGGGAGAGCAAATAAAGGCAAATTAGAGCAGTAGGTGCGGACAAAATAGCCTGCAACAACAACGACTAAAGCGTTCATACCAGCTACAGTGGCACCAACGTTTACATCAGCAACAACAATCCCTAATACAACTTCACATTTGATGGTGGCCATTTTATCGACATGGCCAACAACCATGCCGCAACAATGAGTGCAACAGAAATTGCAATAATAATAGACACAGCCATGACAATAACTACGATAAGGCCGATCGGATGGTCTGCATGTATGACAAGCGTGTACGTTGTTACGCACACCCAAAGAAATTTGTTTTAAATATTCTAGGTGCCGTTTCTATTTTCTATAAAATTGTTAATTTTTAATTGATTTGTTAAAAAAAAAAAATGTTTTCAATTCAATACAAGCCAATTTCCAATCTTCGCTTTGCGCCGATACTTATCTGCTCCAATTATTTAACCGATCTGCTCCATTAAATTATGTCGATACTACAGGGTTCTTTATTTACAAAGTACAAATGATCACTATCGACGTTTTTGGGCGGTACTGTCTGCCCTGAAAATCAAATACTTCCCATAGGGAGATGCTCCCTGAGCTGATTTAGAATAAATATTAGATGAATGAAAATGTTGTTTTCCTGGCCGAGGTCAAATTTGAGAATATAATATATATAACTATATATATATATAACTAATATATATTGGAATACGGTCATTCAAAGTCTTTCATATACCGGACTAAGAGTCTTTACCTTACCTTGCCTTACCTTTGGCTAACAACGATTCTGCGCTCGAATTTTCAAATTGAGGTCTCGTGGCATTCCACTGGTTGTGCCCCGAAACATGGATTATGCGGCCCCGCACTTTCATTGGCTTTATTTCTCTCTCATCTATATCCTCGTATCTTAAATATCTCGTTTTGTTAACGACAACGTTTAATCGACAAAATTATACCATATTTTTTAACAGTGTTCCTACTCGCCATCAATACGGAATATCATATTGAATAGCAACAATGCTGCATCGATCTATTTGCTTCGTTCATCTAAAGAAACAAAGCCTGACATACATTAAACCTTATAGCAAAATACGTGTGTGCATCAAGTGTTTATTTACATTATTTTGTCATACCACCGGTTATTATTTGCCTTTTCATGCCTTGGCTTTATCGCATTCATCCATATGTTGCCATTCTATGGACGATGTAAATGCCCAGTGTGTGTTTTAATTATCATTTCGCAGATGTTATTGATTTGTGCCTGCTAAGACCATTGGAATAACTCATTCATTCGGGTTTACAATTTGAATTTGGTATTTATGCTCTATTTGGATAATTTATCTGATTATCTGATTGATTTGATTTTTGATTTGTATTTTATTACTGTGATAACTAACTTGATTTCGCTATGCGAATTGTCACGCGGAACCTTTTGGCTGCCATTCGAATGATGCGTGAATGACGGTGTTTGTGTTTGATATTGTGTGTGATCTGATCAATCCCATTACACCATATTGAACTCATTTGCTTTATAAAAGGTGAAATGACTCCAAAAGTCAAGCATGTTCGCACTGTGAGCTCTGAATTTGTCTTCTCCATGATAACCGGCTACTGAACTGACCACAAGCCATCCCTTGTTAAAGTAAACAGAGATGATAAAATATTTGAAATATTTTCGAATGTCAATACGATGCTATATTTATAAGGAAACTACTTTAAGATTTATTTATTTCCAATTTTATATTCCAATAATTTGCCAAATTTAATCTTCAAGGAAATTGTTGTACTTTAAATACTTGGTAAAAACACATTTTAGTGATGATATTATGTTTATTGTCTGCCAATTGCAATTAGTTGTTACTATTAAACTATAATTTATGAATTGTAGCTAAACACTTCATTCTTATAGATTGATGGTTGTTCAACTTAATTTTAAACAGTGTTTCACCATCATTATAATGGACATTATAGTATTTTTATAATCTTTTACTTTAATAATCAAAACCCCTTATGAATACAATGTTTGTTGAAATTACTTACCATTGCTGAAACTGGTTTCCCAACAAATGCGTAATAGCAATTTTAGGCATTTAAATATGTAGAATATTTCGAATATAAGGAGGAAATACTATATTTTTTGCGCCTTGAGAACCTTACAGCTTTTGAAAAACTATAATCGGCTTATGAATTTTATGGCAGTAAAAGGTTCCACTCACACTCGCCGTGTTCATTTTCCGAATACAGAAAATGAATTTAATTTTTATATAAATTGTTTTCACATTTTATTCTCGATTTATTCATGACTTAAATACAAAATACTAAATTATATTGACTCTGTTGCACTGATCCTGCCATTTATCAATACTTAAGAGTACATACATATATACACTAATGTACAATATAACAAAATATATACAAATTATACGCTATATATAGATTTGTGTATTAGAATGCTTATTTGCTGTTTTCTGCGTATATGTGTGCGTTCACGCATTATCTAACAGAACAGAATTTAGGTATTTGAGCATTTATTAGTCCATGACCGTTAGAATTGTATTTCACACACGCTATGCTGTGCTGGCAAGTGTGGGTGATGTGTGTGTGTATGGAGGCTGTACATTTGGTGCTAAATGCAGTTGGAGGGTGTGAGTTTAATTAATAAATTAACATGCTGCTATCAAAGTGTTAGCAATAAATATCGGAAAGTTGCATGTGGTGTGGCTAATGACAAATTAAATGCGATCGTTTATTGTTCTGCTTAATATTGCATTTACATATAGACCCACTTATGGAGATGAATACGCAAACATATTAGCTTGCAAGAATTTAGTGCGCTGTCTGAGCTCATAAGGATTAACGGTATACAACACATACACATACACACATTTAAATGGAAATCTTTTGAAGAACATTGTGGTGATGAATTCGTTGGCCGTTGCTGCTATTGTTGTAATTCAGTCTTAAAATATGTGATTTTGTGTTGATTGCGAAGCGACTTTGTGCCTGCGTGTCTACCCATTCGCGTCTGTGTTTGTATTTGTTAATTTCGCTGCATTTGCAAATAGTATTTTTCACATTTTTCGGCTGCGCCATCTTTCCTTCCCACACATATATCTTCCTCTTCCTCTTCTTCTTCTTCTTCCTTCGTTCCGAGTTCGTTGCTTTGCACTTAATCTCTTTTGGTCTTCACTCAGCACACCCTCACCCTTCCGACGTTCGCGTTGGGCTCGTTTTAATAGCCCAATTTTTTCAGAGCCTTCAGATCTACATCACCATAGTAATCCTCGCTATAAAAATGTGGAAAGAAAAGATTGAATAAACAAAGGGGAAAAGGTTTCTTCTTATTTTTTTTTTATTTTTTTTTTTATTTTTTCATTTCTGACCATTTCTTTGTTGATTCACTTTAATTAGTTTAATTTAATTTTTATTCGTTGGCATAGAATTTTTCATTTTGCTTGACTTTTATTGCAATTTCCGTTAGTGGTTTGAATCCATTTCTTAAAACTTTTTTGGTTTCATACGCATTTCATCCGCTCACAGATTTTCGTTGGTTTATATATGAAAATGTACATTGTGATTTAAATATATTAAGGGAATTAAAACAAAGTACACACAACTATAGGAAGTTACGAATACTAATGAATATTTATTAGTTACAAAGGAAATATGGAAAGGATATTCATTTTGATTAGAGCAATAAAGAAATTTTAGGAATAAAAGCTTTATTAAAAAATTTAGCTAAGTCAGAATGCTAAGAGTATTAAGGAGAATATAATACGTTCAGTGCCTTTGGAATATACACAATTTTTAATACCACACATTTTAATGAAAAATTACATAATATGAATGCAGCCCGAGGTGGCAGTTATATTTACACTCCCCTAAACTATAACAGAAGATAATACAAAAATATGAGGAATTCAGCTGATCCAAAAGCCCAAAAGAAATGATAGTCGTCACGTAAGAACTGATTATGAAAAGAATAAGTTTGGTTACAAATCGTGAAAACGATCTCGTAAAGTACAAGGCATGCTATTAGCGCCTTTCTCTTCGTTAGTTGGGACTCTCGTTGAGCGAAATACAGCTTATTTTGATGAAACTGCATCGAACAAAAATTTAAACTGAAATCAATAAAACAATAACACCACATAATCGTGTGCCTAACCAACCAACTGATTCCTTGATGCTCGCCACAATTGTTAAAGTGACAAACCAAAACGACTACTACCGACCCCAGGACAAGCCTTGCAACTCGCATATATGTATAAGTGGCAGAAATAGGAAAATTAGTTCATATTTAACCCCTCCGATTTGAAATGGATTTCGGGAAGTGCAAACAAGAACTGGCTGTTATGATTCATAGTTGGATCAGCGAGGCAGACCTGCTCTCAAAATTTGAATTTTCAAAATGCGGAGAATGGTTTGAGATGATGTGAGTGCGAGGAAAAGAACAATAAATCTGAAAAGTGGCACAACATGAGAATTTGGGTTGAGCGAGGCAGCTGGTCCACAAATTACCAAACTTGCATATTTAAAAGAGGTGGTACGGCCTCTATAATTGCGACTGACTTGAGCAAAATCCCCTAGAAGTGAAAAGCACTAAATAAAAATTAGAAGTATGAAATGTGGTGGAAGAGAAGCCAATTTGCCGAGACCTTAAATTGGCTAAAATAATATTCCCATATTTCCCAGGTAAAATAATCAAGAAAGCAAACAAAAACAAAGCAAATTTGAAAGATATGTAAGAGAAACAATAGTATGCACACCGTTACGCAGATCTAGGTGACCTAGAGAGAAATGGACCAGCCCTTACGTCAAACTTTTCAGAATCTTAACCGCAAGACTTTAAAATTCAAATGATGAAATTTTAGTGTACAACTTTGACTAAGTGGCCCAAAGAGATATGATATAGACACTGACCTAAAAGTTCATTCAGTTTGAAGAATATAATTTCTGCATTCCTTTCGCTAAAGGAGCAAATTCTGCTCAATAGACGACATTATAAAAATTTCGTTAAAATTCAAATGTTTACGAACACATTTCTCATAATTCAGCTTCTCTTCCTATACATATTAATATGGCAATAACTTTAAAGCAGGGTTTTCCTTACAGGGTTCGAGCAGGTCACAGCACCAAATTTTGCCAAGCCCAAAATATATTAAATAAAATTCAATTCAATTAAATTGACCAAAGCGGGACCGTCTTGTTGCAAACGCGGTAAAATGTAAGCGCATGGCGCAAAACTTCACAATAACAACAACAATTGTTATAACAAAACTAACGGTAAACGAATGAAAACAGATTTTCTCTGTAAATATTTGTAAGTGAGAGTCACAACAAAACTAAAGGCTGGTTGTTGTTGCTTTCACTTGCCAGCGGCTTCGCAGATTGACTATGAAGCGCTTCAAGGACATGAGTTACACGCATACATACAAACAAGTATGTAGTACATGTGTATGTGCGTATATTCTCGCCATTAAAGCCAACATGACAGCTGTATAAAGTTAGCGTTGAAGATTTCAGCTGTCAGAGTGGACGATGGGGAGCCTTGAAAACGTGCACATGAAATCCCTTTCAGGTCAAACTGGCTGTTGGCTCCTTTGTTGCTGTTGTTCTTCGGTATGTTAGTGCTGATTTGTAGTCAGCTTTGTGGAATTAGTTGGATATTTTTCTCTGACTTTGACATTTCTTGTTTTCTCTTTTATTGCAACTGCGTGCGTTTGTGTGCTTCAGTGAACAACATGTTGACTTTAGGTGGAAGTACGTACATATACAAATACAATATGCATACATATCTGAGTGTATTCGTTTTCCAGAAAGCGCCTTTGCACAATTTAGAAAAATTCAATTTCAAAAAATTTATGAACTTATTTTGAATATTTATGAACTATATTTATTTTCATGAGAAATTTGAATGGATATGGCAATCATTGTGTATTTATGCGCTCTTTGTTTATGAAATAACCCAAAACGGAGACGGTGAGAAGCCCAAAGCCTTCAATGCGGAGTCAAGGAAATAGCAGAGCCTTTCGACATCTCTCAAAAATGTACTAATTACATTTTGGTAAAGGCTGCGAAGAATCTGGTTCATAAAAAATGGCCTGCTTTTCTTTGCGAAAACATAGTCGTGGAGAGATTATAAATGAGATGTTAAGTAAATAAATTGAAAACTGCTGGAAGAACTCGGAGCTATCGATGATGAGGTCTGAGCTGCACGCACGGCAAAAAGTCTACCAGATATATGCCGTGTAATTCCTCGCGCCATTGTGATCTGCATTGTTATTTTATCCACTTTGCTAACACAATTAAAAATAATTAATGTCAAAAGTGGTTAGATAAATTTGGACCTTGCGGCGGCCTTTATGCATTCAAGGATTTGTACGCATTTGCAATTTATATTTTTTTGCCACACTCGTTATGTCTATTTTGTGGAATCTTTTGTGCGACTGTTTTTGGCGCTGCCAAAAGTATAGAATCCCTGTGCACTTGCCTAAATTATGTCAGTGCGAAAGAAATTGCGTACAATTACACTTTGTCTGCGTTTATTCACGCAGCATTCTTCTTTGTACAATACTTGCGCAGAGCCATTTTTTCGCTCCGACTTTGTGCTTATTCACTTATCACCTCACCGCACCGCACCGCACTGCACCGCTCACGTACACATACAAGCGCGGTTTGGAAATTTTTTCCTGGGCAAATCTACTAATAATTATACGAACAGCACACAACATCCAGCGTTGCCACATTAGCCTCACGGCTACCCGACCGACCGACTAAGTCAACTAAGCAACTGGCAAACCACCAGCTCAACCGCCGCAGGCTACCGACAACAGATCCACAATAAATGCATTGCAAATAGAAGAATGTGGTTACACTTTGCTGCTTTCCTGCTTTCTGTCGACAGCTGCCATTGCTCACAATACCCCTCATACCCCTCAGCCGTTCATTTATACCAGTTATTTGCATGCGAACACACAATGCGAATGCGAATGCGAATTTAACTTTTAATTGTGACTAAACATAAACACTTTTTAACCTAATTCGTAGTCCTTTGCAAATACCAGGCTGGTAAACCAACCTGCTCCGTCCACGTGTGTGTGTGCGTCTGTATTGCTGTTTGTGTTTAAATTGTTCGTGTGTCGCTTTGCTTTGAGCTTTATGCTTAGCGCAATGCGTTTTTCGCTTTTGCTCACACACACACTCACTCACTCACTCACACAATAGCTGTTTGTTTGTTGTTGCTTATGTTTCTTGTTGATGCGAAGCCGGTGCTTTTATTTGTGCAATTGTTTACTACACTTTATAATACTTCGATGCTGCACACAGTGCTGTGTCGCCTGTGGTTTTCATGCCTCATGACTTTTTATTGCGTCAACATTAACTTTCTATTAACTTAAGCATCAAGCAAAAGTGCAATCAGATTTCAGGCTGCTCCCAGCCTTTAGCCTTTTTCACATTACTTTCTCTTTTTGTCGAAAAACACACAAATGTTTATTTAAGTAATTCAGGGTAATTGCAATCACTTTTAGCTGTGGAAACCGACTTGCCGGTTTTGCATTTTTTTCTTTCATTCTTTTCATTTCACTTCTTTTCACGCTTAGCAGATTGAGAGACAAGCTTTGTAGTTAAGCACATTACCACAACATTGTAATATGACTTGAAAAATTTAGAAATAGCATTAGACGTATGTTTTCATTTATTCTTTAAATTTCCACTACTAAACCGTTTAGCAGTTGATCAGCGTTGATTCAGAGTGAACACTACTACACTTACTACTTACTATTACTTAGCATTTTCACTTAAGCTTTAGGAAGATCAGTTCAATAGGTATCACAAAACCAAAGTGAACTTTTTCTTTCAATTGTCATCAACTCTAATAATCAACATAATCAACCTAAATAATCAACCTAATCTCAACATCTTCTTATGAAGAGGTAATTTTCGGAATAATGGGATATTTCTATTTCAATTCGTTTATTTTTTGTATATCTTTCTATATTTCAATGCCAAAAAAAAATGCAGCATCAAAATGGCGCAGAAGATCTCCAAGCCACACGCTTCACATTATTCTACACATAATTCATAACAAGTTGTAATGAGATAGAAGTTAAAGCCTCAACACAACATCTACTGGAAAGGTTTATTGCTATCTGGTTGTCTAATCATTATCTAGATACTTGTATTAAATTGAAAGAAAAAATTATCTCCTTTGCTCCTGCACCCAAAGGTTACTGCATGAATGGTGCAAGATGCCGTAAGGGCACATGCTGTTGGGGCAGTATATCACCATGCTACCAAACTCCTTTGCTACGCCACTTCGACAGTGTTAGTCTACGAACATGGTTCCAGCTCAAACGGGCAACGTGTCGCCTCTCGAACGACACAGTTGACGCAACACCTAAAAATTGTAGGCAACAAGCGATATCTAGAGAATTCAGGTTAACTGGCCACCACATGGCTTAAGGACAAGCTAAAGATAGACTTTTCTTTGTGTGGATGTTTCAAGGAAACAATCTCTAATATATACATCAAACTTCATATATGTGTATTGGCAATCTTTAGTATAGAAAATATACTAAACTTATAAACAATGGATCATTAATAAGAACATAAGAAACTCCCCAAGGCCTACACATGACGCCGCTGAGTCAGTTTTTAAGGATAATAATTATGTTATACTTCACCAAAGAGAAAAGATTTCATATATTGTTAAGAAATAGTTACATAAAGAGGAGAAAAACATATTTAGTTACAAATATACAAATAAACATTAAATTATTTATATTTTTAAAAAATGTACATGTTAGACACATTAATTTCAAGGTCATACATATATATATTGATATAAAATACATATATATAGGCAAAACATTGTATTAACGGAATTAGATAGTATTGATAGAAATGATTACGTATTATGTTTGAATAATATTGACAAAATGTTAGACAGTAAATTACAAGAGGAATGGACTACCTCATCCTAAGTGCCTGATGTATAGACAAATGTTTATCTGAAGGGTAAGTAAGTAATGTTTCTATTTTCGTTTCGCTTTTGCGTTTAGAAGAGAGATGAGGTGTTTGAAGGTCGCAAATATGTACATAATCGTTTAGTTATAGGAACGATCAACAGTTAATATTTGTCGAAACTGAGGAATTATTTAAAACGACAGAAATATTTATAGGAAGCTATCATATTTTTACAGGGTTGCTTTATATACAGTCATGCCACTTTTTTCATTATATACAGACTGAAAGAGAAATTTTAAACAAGTCATGGCATCTGAAAGTCTTCGCAAACTAAATGTTTCATTACCTTTATTTAATTACCATTATAGATAAAAACATAAATTTGTATTTTATTTTATTAATTTTTTTATTTTAAGTTTTTCATTCTTTTTCTTTTCCTCTTTATATAATAAAATTATAAACTTACAATCAATAATCACTTAAACGTACAAAATCTCTAAAATTAACGCGACAATTTCAGATTACACTCAACTTCTTTTTATTAATGTATCCTTCTTTATTTCACTTTCAATATAGCGTCATGAGATTTTAATTTCATTATTCATAACGCAATAATTTCACCCGCCATGTCACTATTCCTCCGAACTGAATTGATACGTCTAAAAGCTCAGCATTTCACTCTCGAAAAGAGTGAGACGCTTCCCAAAATTTATTTTCTCTTTCTCTCTGTTGAATTTTTTTGTAAACCATGAATATTATTTGAGATTTTCTGAACAAAAATGGAGTTTTATATAAATAAAGTGAATGTTTCAAAGCGTATTCATGATTTTGGGGTGAAAATCGCCTGTGAAGTGGCAACTCGTAGTGTGGGTATCACTGCAGCATCCCTCTTAAAGAGAAATGTAGTGCCCATAGGTGAGATAGCGTAACAAATTTTTGTAGGAGGAAAAGTACAGTCGAAGGCTTCGACGCATCGATGTGAGGAAGTATTTTATGAAGTCAAAGTGAATATACATCTGTATTTGTATATGTGTTTGTATGTGTGAGAAAGTGGGGACAAAGTCAGAGTTTCACGAAAATTGCCTGGGAGAGATATTTTTAGAGTTTTTTAGGAGGAAGCAGCGGCTGCTTTGGCTTTCGATGCGTTCTTTGTGCGACCTTCGCTATTCAGTCCAGCTAAGAGTTCACTTTTGCGGATGCTCTTCAAGTCCAAATCGCCATAGTAGTCTTCGCTGTAATTGTATAATGTGAAGATGGTAGAAAAGGTAAAATGGGTTAGAGGATATCACGCGAGACGAAAGCTTAAAAAAAGATCTTGTATGTAGGTATGTAAGGAAACTGAATTGTGCCATATCTTATGAGAGAAATGCAAGAAAATAAATAAGTTGGGTGCGGTTTAAGAGAGTGCTTAAGTAGGAAATCACTGAACGCTTCCTTAAAGTATGTTAGGTTGCTATGAAAAAGCCAGGGGATATAGTGTGAAAGTTAGTTTATCAATTTAAAAAGATACCGTTAATACCGTTAGTATTATGTAACACTACTGAAAATGATTGGCCTCACTACATGCAAATGAAGCCGAGTAATAATAGCATTAGGTTTACTACTCACCATCCGGGAACATCCTCTGGGTCTTCGCAGTTGCCACTGCCATCAGAATCGCCAATTTTGAAAACAGTACCAATAGGGCAACCGTATTCCCGAGCAACACCTTCCAAGCAGATGTAATACTTGCGGCAATCTTCAGGGTGAGCATGTCTCGAGAAAGAGCCGGCGTTGGCAAGTTCTCCGGCAGCTGGGCAGCTGAAACCGTTGGCGACTTCTGCGATGGCGTAAAAAACAGAAATTATTAACAGCACAGTTAGAGAGTGTTATACTCCAACTCCAATGTAATATATTTTACCTTCATTTTTGCACTCTGGCACCTGATCGGCCCACATGCATACACGGGCATCGCGATCGTAGGCAAGACCGGGCGAACACTGGTATCTGGATGGTTCACCGTTCCAACAATTCCAGAACACATCGCATTTGTTCTCGTCGGGGAAGATACCGTATAGGCGAGAGCAGTGTGGTGTCGAAATTGGTGGTTCTATGGTAGATAGTTGAAGAGCAGATAGACAAAATTTAGTGTTATGCAAGATAAGAACTTCGTTTACCGATGTAAAGTTGTTGTATTATTAAAATCGAATCATAGTTTCTACTTAAAATTCCTTTACCGTTAGTTAACCGTTATTAAACAGTTATACAATGACGTACCGAAGTAAGACCTCAATATTCAGAGTATTCTGAAGAAAATAAATCTGGACTCACCCAATTGAGAGCGATCACCGCAATCCACATTGTGCAAGTAGTCACAGTTCTCCGTTAGGAATTTCGGGTCTGAGGCATCGAAGGCAAGACCATTGCCGCAGGTCTTCAATTCCGCAACATTATTGTCGCATTTCCAGTATTTGTCGCAAGAAATGTCATGTGGGTAGAAACCGAAGTCGTCGGGACACTTGAAGCTATCTTGAGCAACAGCTGCAAAGAAGAGAGCAAAATTAAATACATAATTAGCAAGGTGTTGAAAAAAACCATATGAAATATCCGACTGAAAACTACGCGTCTAGAAGTCTATGTATTTATGAAATTTACTATTCAGACAGGAAAAGCGGAGCGCTGCCATAAAGTGGCTACTATTTACAGTTTCGTGTTGCAACAATAAATATATTCATGAAAGTTGGTGATAAAGTGAGATGTTGTGTGATGCACCCAATTTGCAAACTGTTGGTAATGCGTTATGTGAATGTATAGAATACGAACAAGATGAGGCAACATTGTAATTGGTAGATGTGGCATATGTGGCATATGTGGCATATGTAAACATATCGCAGTTGAGCAGTCACCGTAAACCACTAGCATATTTATGTTTGCTTGTGTACCGGCCATTTGCCATTTGCTGGCGGCACATTTCATTGCTCAGACACCCACACACACCCACACACAAATGCTTTCGGGAGTAATCAATATGTAATGCCATTCTAATGGCGTTATTTCAAGTTCCGCAACTAAAATGGAATTCTATGCCGGTGCGCATCAGCAGCCAGCGGCAATTGAACTTTGCGAATTTGAAAATTTCCGCCAGCTGATTGAATTGTTTGCATTGGCAGCCCAGGTCATCGTAAGCGTTGCACTATAGCTTTGATCGTAACGCAAATTTTCTCGATACAATTTAGTAGCATAACTGTTTCCAGTTTTCTTTTATTGAGCAAATCACTCTTAGGCTTTGAAAATATTTGTTTAAAATTGCAAATTGCAAATTGTTTTAATTATTTGCAAAAAAATTTGTTGCTATTTTCTAACACGTCCTCCATCCGTTTTTAGAGCCGTCGTGTATATTTTTGGGTAGTGGAAACACAAAATTAAACAACCTGAACTCCCACTAACCCCGCAGCGTTTCTGAAATTCGGAAAAAAGGTATTTGTTATCGCGTCCTCTGGTATGTGCAATATTGTATGTGGCAAGCGTGGCAAGTTGCGCCTTTATTTCCGCATTTATCAACACGCATGAATGTTCTGGGCCACTATCACGCTGATTTTCGTTACAATTAAATTGCTTTCAATGAAAATATTTAATTAAAATTGCGCCAAAAGCAAGAGCAAACACGACGCAAATAAATATAAAATGAAGAAATAAAATAAAATAAATAAATAAATAAATTATAATTGCAGCATCAAAGTGTGTTCAATATTAATAGCAACAGAGTTGTGAATGGCGCGTAACCGGGTAACCGGGTGGAAGGGGGTATAAAAGTAGCAATAACAACAATTTGCAATACAGTTACTTTTGCAATTTAATAGCATCGCCTGTCCAATGCATGCAACGTGCTCCATCCTGCCACAGTGTGCACTGCTCGGCTGGTGTGTGTTTTAGTGGTAGTCTTTTGTGGCCGCTTGTCAGTTAGCCAGCATAAACAAAAACCGCAAACCAACAATAACAAAAATTTAAACAACAAACCAAAAAACACCCTACAGTGGGAGTGTAAATAAATAGTAACTGTAAATCAGAAAATACCACTGCAACCACTGGTGGTCGGCATGTTCAATTGACGGTCTAACGGTTTGATGGCCGGGCTAGCGAATTGTTGTGAACAGTTTTTCAACTTGCAACGTGGTTGTTGCTTTAAATTTGTTGCAAAACAAACTCATTTTGGCAGGTATTTAACGACGGACGACAATGGAAACCTTGACGTGCTTCAATTTTGTACAAAAAAAAAGTGCCGCCTTTCCCGGAGGAGACCCCCAAAAGCACTAGAATGCAGTTAAATTTTTGAAAAATATATATTATAAATGCATAATTTTTAATTTTACTCAATTTAGTTTAGTAGCTTGCCTGCTGACCTGCTGACCTGCTGCGATTCTAAAAATTAATTTTTCCTCTACTACCTTCTTTCTTCCGCCCACCTTGATACGACAGCTATTTATTTTTGGTATTTGCTCTTGGTTTGACCGCTCGTTTCTGCGGTCGCTAACTAAGCCTTTAACTTTTGATCAAATGTGTGAGCAAACAAAATTTTTTCTATTTTTCCTGGAGTTTATTTACTATTGCCGCATTTGTTTGTGTTGCTGCACACACGACCGCACACACATACATACACATGTACAAAGGGAAGTAGAAACTGCCCTGAAGGCAGCCACTAACCCCTACTCCCTTCGTCGACCCCTTGCCCCGATGGCGTGGCAAGCAAGTGCATGTTGACGTTTTTTTTTTTTGTTGTTGTTGCCTTCATGTTTATGTTTAATTTGTTGGCTGTTTGCTTTGTTGGCAATCAGTCAAATGTTGGTTGGATTGAGTAGCGTTTAGTTGTTTTACCGCTAGCCAGCAGCATTTGCCAACTTTAATGCAACGGCATATACGATATGTGTACGAATTGGCTGTGCGCGCGTGTTTGTCTGCAGGTTTAAAGTGTGCATAATGAGCGTTGCCACACTTTTGCGGTTTCGCAATTAGGTTATCGCTCATCAAGCAGCCAAAATCGGGTGAAAGGGAGCCCTACAAGAGCAAATAGCAATTGAAGAGCGTGTGCTACTGCGCTCCTGTCCTCCTGTGCTCCTGTGTACATGTGTATGTTGATCTAGCGCGATATTGCGGTGCTTAAGCTGTTTGTTTGAACAATATAGTTACAGTGTGCTAGGTTGCCGATTGCCCTTAATTAATATAATTGAGTGAAAAACTTGAAAACTCCAATAAAAATATGAATTTTTGCCCGATTACATATATACCTACAAGTATATATATTATCACAATACACAATCCATTAATGCCTTCAATTATTCGAAAATGCGGTTCACCAAGAATCTTATTTGCTCATTTCGGATATTTGGGAATTTCAGGAAGTGAAAAGCGTAATTCCAAATAAATGTTTATAAGAAATAATTTCATGAGAAAGAACAAACTGTTCAACCTCAAAATGGGTTCCACTCATCGGCAAAGACTTCGTTCGAATCGCAATTGAGTCCTATATCTATACCAAAAATTTGTAGATTCTCATTCTCAGGTTAAATAATTTCTTCAGAAAGAGGTTCTTAATGGTTTAAACATATATAATAATATCACAAACATTCTTCTCAAAGGAATCATCCGAGTAACAGGCGAAGGCAGAACACCTCAAACCACTTATTGTCTAATGCTAATTGTTTAATTACCGTTAATAAATTGTGTTATAAGAATTGTACGAGTATATAAAAACCGTGCCAGCAGAAGGCAAGAAAAAATTGGCGAACAAAATTGACCCACGTCACAAGCCTGGAGGCCATGAAATTAACGCAACGAACGAGTTTGGACTTCAGTTAAAAAACGGCACTTTGTGAACTGGCGTATTGCATAATGACACATTAAGCCCCATTCAAGGTACGCCAGTTGTTGCGCAATGCAAAAGAAAAAAAGTCTTATAATGAATATCGAAGAAACTGCACGTCCTTCGTGGCGATTGTCGGCGAGAGATTAAATATATTTACAACTGCACATATGCACTGCACATGTATGTGTGTGTTGTGTAATGGGAAAGGGAAACGCGAAGGTGTCTGCAGAAATGACATTCTGATGTTGATGTGTGTGTGCGTATGTGGTCGGTGGCTGTCGATGGTGCATTGAGCAAATGCATGTCGAAAGGAAGGTTCGAAAAGAGGTCGTGCCACAACAAGGCAGCACAGTTGCACTTCGCAACAAGGCGATAAGTAGGAGACAGACAGCACGAGGGGCACATGAAGAAGAGCAGGCAACAAGTTTGCCAAGCAATTGGTTTCCCCTTCCTTTTAAAGTTTTCACATCTTTTTTTTTTTTGCTTTTTTCTGCAGCACAAGTGAGTCTTCGCAGTTGTTGCCGCTTTTTGTCGACTTGTTGGTGTGGCAGGCTGCCGGTTGCCATTTACTTTGTGTGCGAATATGCTCGTTTACGGCTTGTTGATGTCGCAACCTTGTGGCAGCTTATTGCTTGTAATTGCAGCTGTTGCACTTCAAAGTCATCTGCCAAATTATACTTGTGACGCGTTGCATGCAGAGAGGATGGCTCAAGATTTTTAACACACTTTTTCGCTTTACCTGTTGCACGCTAATTTTATGGCAGCATAAAGTACAAGAAGCACAAAAACCGAGCGGAAAACCGAAAGCATGCGAAAATGCGGAATATTGTCCCAAGTATACATAACTGCATACTATATATTATGCTACTAAACAACAATAAACCCATATATATATATATATATATATATATGTATATATAAATATATACATTCTAACAACGTACCCGTGGCGGGTTTTTTCAAATAAAAAAATGCAAACTGAAAATTTTAATTAAAACTGCAGCAGTTATCGTTGGCGGTGCATCTTTGCAGGCGTGATCGAGCGACAGCGACGCGGGCAACTAATTAACAACAGTTTGCCAAAGCAGAAAAACAGAAAAAAATTGCACCTACTTCGCAATCCGTTGTGTAAGTATTGCGTACATAAAAATGTAATTAAATGTACATAAAAATTCTGCAGAGTGGAGATGCGGAAAGGCACCAAAATAGCAAACGATTTCCAGTTAGTAGTCCCGTAGATGCCTTTAAAATACTTCGAAAGCCATCCCAGCATTGGAAACAATATTACGGGATCCAATCAGAAAACAAAGGTATGCACTACAAAGAAACTCAAATTTGAAAGGTCAGACCAGCCACACGCAATGAAGGCGTAATTGGTTCCGTTTGCCCGTTCACCTTGGCTCAAACTTGCCACAACATTCACGCGCATGCATGTAAGTATTATTTGCATGTATGATGCGTGCACCTTTCCCAGCGATTACTTAACTGTTGCTCTAATTATAAAATTACATGCCGCAAACTGTTGTTGTTAAATTTTCACTAACTAATATCTAACAAGTTTGCATTCATTAACAATAATAATTGGCTGATGTTTTAATAATTTTTTACTGCATTTTCTTGTTATTGCGATTTCTCAACAAGTTGAACAACAAACACGCGAAACAGTTGATACACATCGTGACCTCTGCAGACCTACATACATATACGTGCATGCCTGGCACCCATGTCGCCTATATTTTATGTATGCACCATTTTAATGCTATTAATATACTTATATATTATATATTTGTACACACCCAAGACGCTGATATGCATTTTCATTAATTTGCATATACATTCGCTAAGCAAGAAGCTTAATTAAATTGCAACTAAATAAGATTTGCCCCGAATGTTGCGATATATTTCTTACTATCCTTTCATACCGAGCTCTAAATGATGTTATCTATTGATGGATTGATGGTCGCAGAACATCCGAGGGGCGGATTTATTCGCAGGTTTCGCAGCCGTAAAGGCATTTCTTTATCGTATAAATGTTTTTTTTTGCAATTTGAGTCACTTGAACCCAAATGTTTTATTATGATGTTGCTCACACTTTTTCTTTTGTGCAATAATTTGTGAAACTTTCACTTTCTTTCAAATTTAAACCGCAGAAACCACAAAAATTATTGATATAAATGAGAGCAGCTTAAGACGAAAACAAAGCCACACAAATTGCTTATAGCTGTACGTGAGTTGGTGGGCTGCGACGGTTGTGTGAATTGGTGGCATCATTTCACTCTCATTTACTCTCTGCTGCTGCTGATCAAATTACTGCCTGCTGTTAATCGATGTGAGGTTTTTGCGACATAAATGAATGAAGTGAACCCGTTTTTGAAACTCGTGGAGGCCGATGAGGCTGTCACCTCAGCGAAGTACATGGTTAGCTCAAGGCGGTGCAGTGGCCACATCCCAACCGATGCAAAACCTATAATTTTGGGTTGTTCCCCTAACTCTCTATTATCGGCTAACAACAAAGCCTCCGCAGAAAGAGGTATGCTTCGTGCTTCACGTGCGAATCAAGAAGAAAAACAACAACAATTACTTTTGTGATTACAGCACGTTGCTATATTGTTTGGCCTCAAAAAATGCCTAAGAGAGAATAACACCTGAAAATAAGCGAGTCACAACGAAATGCAATTACCGCAACTACCGCAAATACGACAACAAGTAGTTAAAAGTGTGGTGATTATAGCGGGCGCAGCGGTCATTGTCGCCATCGCCGTCACCGTCGTTGACACCGCCGTTAATGTTGTTGTTAACTAGCTGGTGCGCTCACTTCACCAAGAGTTGCCACTACTGCTGCGCGTCAGCCATTTCAGGCCTTTCATGTGTGTGTGTGTATGTGTGTTAAATAATTGCGCCACATTTGATAAACTGAACCGGCCGTAAGAGCCGCTTTTGTGCGCGTATCTAAGCGTAAACGTGCGACAATTTGTTGCATTTATTTTGCTATTTATTCAATTTAAAGTCAGCTGGCGGCTGGACTTTGCGTTTCGTTAAGAAAGCTATTTTATGAAATTTTCGAAACTCTTTTCCTCAATGCAGCCTATCTCAGCACTTTAAGCTTGAACCATTTCATTAGTGAGTGAGAGATTCTTGGGCCTTACATTTCAAGACAAAAAATGTGTTGTGTTGTTTGTTTAAAACAAATTACGCAGACGTCCACACGCCGTGAACGCTGACCACCTCAAGTATTTGCGAGCATTGTTCCAAATACCCGAATTCAGAGCAGCAGTCGAGCAATGTATGCTGTAAATGAAATGAAAACAACATGCTGCAACACAATAACAACACACATAAAGAAATAAGCATTAAGAATACAAACACACACACGCACATGCCGCTCAGCAGAGGGCAAAAAGCCAACAAAATGTTGTAGTGGTCGTCAGTTGGGGCAGCATACTTCGAGCTGCTTATTGGAACCTTCAAAAGTGTGTGAGTAAAGTATTCATCCACAGCACACATCCACAGCACATCCTCCAGCTCCGGCAAGAGCTCTTGTTTGTATATGTGGCGCGTGCATGCGAGCATTCAATTTGTACACGTGTTTGTTCAACAAATGTTGCTGCAGAACAGCAGACACTCAACTCAATTGCTCGTGCGCTGCCAGGCAAACATCAGGTCGGTGTGGCAGTGGCCGAAGGTAGTCGGTCCCTTGTTAGACGATCCTAATGCGTTTAAAAACAACCGTATAAATATTACTACTCGCCACACCCATACAATGCTGTATGTATGCGGAGAACAACAATAGCAACAATGCGAACTAAAGTGGTCTAGCTGGAGCGCGGATGCTGCGCGCTACACTAATGTTGCATGAAATAAGGAAAATGTGTAACGACACCGTCCGACATTCATCGCTAAGTGCCAAGCGCAACATCGGCTCGACAACAACGCTCAGCGCGTGCAGCAATCGTTGCTTGCGCCCATAAGCTTCCTTTTGTGGCACATGGCATATACTCAACCATCCATACGCCAAATGCGGTAGCTTCGAGGGCGTAGTGGTGGTGGTGGAAGCGGTGCTTTGAGCGTGCGAAACAAATGGAGATAACATAACGGTTTAGTGTAACACAACACATATGGAGCATTAGTAGTAGCACTGTTAGTAGTGGAGTCAGTCGAAGTTGCAACAAATAGCAACAATGAAAGCTGACATGAAAAGCAACGGCAAGCAGCGGTGAAGCACTCCTGCACGTGTAAGTATTTATTTATGCTCGCTTACAATTGCAAACGGCGGCAAAGGCAAATTAGAGTGCGGCGCTACCTGCGGATATGCTGCAGCAATGACAACTTGAATAATTGTTGCAGATGCAATTGTTGTTAGTTCTATTTGTTGCACGTCCTTTTTGCGGTGGCAGCCAGTATTGCCATTTGGACGTTCAGCTTTACATATAGATTTATAGTTTGCATTCCAGTTGAGGAGATATAGAAATTAAGAAGGCGTTAAACCTCTGCTAGAACATGGGAAATATGTACACGTTATTGTTTATATGTATGCACAAATCCATATTTGTTGTGACTCGATCAGCGTCTAATATTCGCAGATGCGATGAACCTAATTTTGCCCTTTTGTATTTCACCAGCAATGGTGTTCCAATGCAAAGCAAAGTGCTTTTTGTTGGCGTTTCTTGTTTTCCCTCAAACCTGATTTACAGTTAACAGCTTTAACAAACTGCCGGACTATTTATTTACCTAACTATTTATTTACCCTTTCGCGCAATCGATTACGTCTCCACCAATCGCTTGGTGAATGCTGTTTGCTTTTACTCTCGCTTTTCAATTAGCGAACACACAACCACACATACTCGTCTCTACACATCGCATATATTATATTGACTTTATTTAGGGCGTCTGTGTGCGTGTGTGTGCGTGTATTTGTGTGTATCTGTGAAATGCAATGCTGATGTTGTTGCCGTCATTATGTCATCGACGGCGGCGGCAACAACTGTTACAACAACAACAACAACAACAACAACAACAAAATGCAAGTGAACAAAAATGAGCAAGAGAATGTGTTGCATAAATAATAAATAATAAACTGGGCGTGCCACATATCAAGTGTGGTCGAAATCTCGCTTAGCCAGTGCCATTATACGAGTGCCCTGCTCGCAAATCTACTTCTATAACTGTACATATGATCGGAACACATCTGCTGTTTGTCGCGTGAATTAGCGAAGTGCGTGTAACAACCTCTGGCCAAGCAAAATCGCCCAATGAAAGCTAATTTGCGCTGAAGTGCATCCACCGCGGACCACTCTCTCTATCTGCTGGTGTGTGTATATGTGTGTGTGTTGGTGTGTGCTTGTGCTGAGCATTTTTCTAGGTTAGTAAGTTGTCGTGTTAACGAACTGATTGATGTAATTTTCCTATTGTCATAATGAATTTAACTTTTCTTTTCGGTAGGGGTCAACGAGGAATATCGTTAATAGCAAACAGATAAAACTATTATAATTTTTTGGTAGAAACGAAAACAACAATAGCAAGGCATCCAGACGCACCGCTTCTGCGCCAACAAGCGTGGCACACAGATAAATTCGGCTTCTTACGGTGCTTTTGCATCGCAACCTGTGCGCAGTTCACCGGCGGCGGCTTTGTTATGTAATTTTCGGTGCTTGTGTGCTACTTTTATCTGTTGATTGGTTGGCTTCTTTCTTTTGTGCTTCATGTAGTGCTTTGTTTTGTTATCCATTTTTGGTTTCTCTCTTTTACGGATGTGTATGTAGCACACTTTATTTAGTTTTTTCTCGCTTCGCCGCGCCAGCAGAACCGGTCTGTTGTTCAACGTCCAGCGTGGCTCGGTTCTTGCTTTCGTTGTTGCCATTTCATAGACATTTATAGACATTTCATAGACTGGCTGCTGGTAGCGCATAGCCAACTTTGTTGTTGGCTTCGCATTTGATGTGCAAATATTTTGTGATGGCTTCGCAGTTTCGCTAGTCTTTCTTAAGAATATCAGCAATTTTATAGTTTTTTGGTTGTTGTGATTTTATATGTTCCGCATTTGTGTTCAGAATTTGATGTTGTTTTTGTTTCTCATCTTTTTTGCTTATAGCAATTTTGTGGTAAACAACCGACATTCCTCCGAGCAGCGGCGCGCCTCAAACGCTTTTCGCCATGAGCGAAACTCCCAAAGATTTTTATTCGCAAATATTTGCTGCTTTGTAAGATGCTAAATCAATTAATATGGCCTAGACTGTATAGCTGACAAGCTTAGAAAACATCAGCAAAAATGTTAAGTCAACAACAAAACAAGAACTTGGTGATTTCATAGAATTCATTTCACATCTCAATCGATAAGTTTGTTATAAATTGCAATATTTGCTTTGAAGAACTTCATATATTTCCGCTGAGTTGGCAAATCCATTTTCATTTCACATTTCCGACAGACTGTATAGCCATATTAAAATTAAGCCAAACTTGTTTTTGCCATTATCAATGGCTCTAAAGTTACTAAGTGGAATAATTGCAAGTATTTAAACTTTGACATTCTACGCTGTTAACTCGCATCTCAAGCCATTCACTTTTGAACTCATTCTCTAACAATTTGACTTGATGAAGTGGTGTACCACATCTGACAACTATCTGATTTGTTGACTTAAAAACAATATACAATATTCGGTTGAAGTTGGATATCGGGGTGATGACATCTGCAGAGCGGAGCGTTATGAGGAAGCGGTTCTCTTAAAACCGAAATATGTTTATTAAGAGCATAAAAGACTTTAAATATAAATTATTATCATTCATTATTATTTAAAAAAACCGATATAGATGATCTACTTGGCCGGCTGTACAGAATTTAACTGGAAAAGAGTCACTAACAGTTCAACATATATTTAGTGAGTGAGTCTAGTTAAACTAGTAGACCGTTACTAAGCCGAAATTGAGCTTCAAAATTTCAAATGTTGACAGTTTTAAAGCTTTAAAGAAATCCTATATAATCTAACATTTATGTTATTGGGCAACAAATATACGGGCTTACTAAGGTGAGTAAATGATATTTGCAAATATGTATGTATCTTTTTGATTTATTTATTTGTTACTATCTTTGAGTTTCTCAAATATTCTTGAGAAAAACAACAAATGCGTGGTGTATGAGTAACATTGACAGCTGACGCAATACAATCAACATTTGCAAGAGTTTATTCTTGCTGTTGATAGCTGTTGCAACAGTAATTGATCTTCTAACTGCCACTGGGCAGCTGCGCACGTTTACTCAACCCCCCCGGCCATTTATAACCATTTTGAAAGTCCCCCGACTCACAATAGTCTAGTCATTTGTAATTATTTGTTGTTGAATGTCTGTGTTGCTGCTTCCATATACTCAAATGCACATTCAAGTAACTACTAGTTGCAGCAGAATTGAATTAGCACAATTGCCAGCACACACCAAGTTGATTATTTAATGCAAACACTGTGCTTATATGTCTCTCACGCCCGCGCCCTGAAATTGTGAAGTGAAATTAACGGAAAAACTCAGGGCTTAAATGCAATTTACCAAAGTTTTGCATTAATTTTGTAGCGCCATCGAGAGTGTTTGCAGCGAATTTAATATTTTAGTAGTTAATTAGCATAATTAATTCGCTCAATTGCATTTGAACGCATGTCTGCGAGGCAAATATTGAAGCTTGAACGCAAATAAGTGGGATATTTATCAAATGAAATATTAATGGAAATATAGAGCACTCAGGACAAGCGCGCTTAGCAGTGCGGAAAAGGCTTCCGCTGCAACAACAACTATGCAAATATGAAAATTCGTTTACATAACCATAAATTGACAGTATCACCAGTCAAAGTATGGTTGAACACGCTTAGCATTAGGTCAAAAAACTGCCAATTACTGGAAAATTGCACAACTGAGTGCTTGTTTATTCATTGAGCTGTGCGGCGCTTTACCGAAAATATATTAATTTATGCTTTCACTTCATTTGATTTACTCAACAGAACAAAACGGAGGAAGTACCGAGGAAATATTTAAAAAATATTGAACACATTCCGAATATATATGGAAATGTGAAAAAAAAACAAATACAAATTTTTAATAAAGAGCATAAAAGGGTTGGCGTCAATTTGCTTGGTCCTAATTAAGTTTTCAACTGATTGGCAAATAATATATAACAATTCAAACCAACAGTGTTCAACAATTCAAATCGAAAAGAGCAAATGTGAACATTTGAAAATGTTTAGTTCTTCAGAGACATTATAAAATTTCTGTTGCACTTGAATTTAGCGCATTTTTGACGAGCTTGTGTTGGTGTTTCATTGTCTTCTTAAAGCTCGGTCTCCATAAAAGCCGGAAATAGACTTGCAGAAAAGTTCGTTTGAATGTGTCTTTCACAACCTCATCAGTTAAACAATTAAAGTAACAAGGCTTGGCATACTCCAACGCCTACTTGCAACATAATAACAATGGCATGGCGCACTGGGCTAGCAGCTGTGTGCTGAAGAATGCCAGTCATGCTGCAATTTAGGTGTGACAACCATGTGTTGCTTACGTGCACACGAATACGCTCACAAGCAGGCACACGTTATTACGTGTTCATTGTTCATGATAAATTACAACAATAAACTACAATCACTGGCAGCATGTGGCAACTTTTGGCAACTTTTGGCATTTTATGCGCGCATTTTATAAAATGTCACAGAAAAGTTTATCCTAATAATAGTGTGCCATATACATATGGAGTATATATGCTTGTATGTATTGTATGTGTGTGTACTGTGAATATGAACGGCTGCAGCGCATCGTTGCTAAATTTATTGATTAAAATCTTAATATTTGAGAGTTAGATATGACCCTCGCTAAGTAAAAGAGCAAAGAATGAAGTAAAATATGGTAATGTGACTAAATAGCTCACAACACCGTGAACGCACGTATGTACATTCCTCGCTTTGCCCTGAGACCGCACACACAGCTGTGCGAGAGCGAGAAGGAACACGTCGCCTCTGCGTAACTGCATTTCTGCTGAACATATTGCGACACACAAAACAAATAAATGTATACAAACCACATACACTCACATACACTCACACATACTAATCCAAGTTGTATGCACTCGTTCGAGTCTTTAAGCCGGGCTGCCTTAAACGGCAGCCACCTTCTGCTTGCTGGGCTGATTTGGCTCTGGCTCTGGGCTCTGGAAATCTTTGCAGTGGCACATAAATTGTCGGGCAGTCAAGTCACACAAGCGTATGCATGTATTTACATAAATAAATGTAGATAGAGAATAGTAAGTGCGCAATTACTTGTGATTGCCATTTGTGGATATACGCAGCACTGTGCAAGGCATGCAGGTGTGTACACGCGATGACATCGAATTGGTCTGAGACAAGTTGGCTGCATTTCGTTGCATTCCGTTTTGTCTTCAACAGAAGTGTTGCATTTTCGCTTTGCACTTCTGGTAGTTTCTTTCGGCTAATTCGGCTCTCGTCTTGCGCTCATCTGTCTTAACACTTTAATACCATGTTACGATTTGCTCGTTTCATAAGGCGTTTGCATAGACACTGAAGTAAATACATATGTAAAGCGCGTCTCGGTCCGGCTGCCGTGGTTGTGAAATGCCTTCGCAACATAGATTGGTTGCTATTATTGCCACCTAGTCAGCCAGCTTTAATGGTTTTTAAATATTTGAGCTTTAGAGAGAAAAATATCTGCACAAAACTACCTGCAGATACATGTGTTAGTTAGTTAATAGTAAGGCATTAGCTAAATGAAAACAGGATGGGTCGAATGTGGGTGAATCTCTTCTACCATTCCAGGCTGCTTTTATTGATTCTATTTTTGTTGGTATTTGCTTTGTCTAATCAAGCATGTGCTAAATGCCTTTTGAAGAGACTGTACTGAAGCGAAGGCGTTGACTTGAAAAAATTTTAAATTCAAGTAAGGAAGGTATATAGATTCTGCTGGTATTTATTCATTTGATTTTTAATTTTTTTTATTTTTTCTCAATTTCAGGGAGGAGGAAAAATATTTGAGACGAGGTATTTTATTCAATTCGCTGTATTCTACATACTTTTTTGTAGAAACTTTCTATAGATAAACTATTTTTTGTATTCGATAATATCAATTTATTGTATAATAGATAGACGAAATATGCTTTACATGAAAATAACTGTACATATCAGCATGCGCTAAAGTTCTCAGTAAGTCTGTAAGTGGAAAATAGCAATTCCGTGCAGATATCTTCTAGTCGCTTACTCCAGTCGACTTACAAGCGCTTTGCTCACCGCACATAAACTTCACAATTTCATATCGCATAACCCAGGCGAAAAATTCACACTTCAGTGGCGGTATTCAATGCAATATTTTTCAAATTTAACGCATCAGCGCAGATGCCAACAACAAAAGCAAAGTAGCCAAGACAGTGAATGACAATAAACACGGAACTGTAAGCACCCGGCAGCAACAGTATTAATAAATTTGTAAACAGGCGATATTCAATATTAAATACTGCGACTTAGTGAGGGTCATTGGGGAAAGAGCATTAATCCCTTATCATGGAATACAAGTGCAAACAAAATCAAGTCAATATTCGCAATTGAATAGAATATTATACAATAGTGTATTAGAAGAGTTCTTACAGGGCATGTTTGTGTCGGTTTTGTCTAAGCAGATAGCAGATATATACAGATATATGTAGTCAAGACCAAAGCTGTAGTTCGTGAGCGGTCGCAATTGGAAAGCGATGAAAGGTTTATCTGACACTTCGATTAGCAGCAACTGAGATGTGAAATAGTTGGATCTGTCTCTTAAAGCCCACTTTTTTATCAAACTATTCTACACATGTGGACTATTGCTATCGCTACTACTGTATATGCATGTGTATTCGATGCCGTGTATGTGTTCTTTGATCTTTAATTTCCTACCAGCATTCTCATTTGTTTTTCAAGACGTGGGCGCTGCACCTAAGAAGGAAAGTCAATCTCACCACCATAATTTAAAAGACACTGGGGAACTTCGATGCACAAACAATGCACAGCGCCGTTGTTATTGTAGTGGTAGGTGACCATAGATCATTGAATTGGGTCAGTAACAGCTTGTGTGCGAGAAGTGAAGAGTGTGGGGTTGCGTTAGGAAAATATTTTCACACTCACATTTTCTAATTATTGTTTATTTGAGATAAGAAACTGCTTTTACTGACAGTCAAAAAAGTCCAAGAAGAAACTTTAAAGCCACTGCTATGAGCTAAAGCTTATACTGCAACTGTCAGTTCCATTTTTATGGCATTGTTGTGGTAATTTTTGCAACACGTCGTTATTGTGAAATCGGAGTTTGCCACATTGTTTTAATTTTCCGCTAAATTTCGCCTTTATTTTCACACAAACAGTTTCTGTTTCAGAGCAGCTGCAGCAGTCGTCTATTTCACCGTTTTCCTTTCTGTTGCATTAATTTATTTATGTTGCATTACTCAGGTTGTTTTGCATAACAATTTTGTGGTTTAGCCAATAAATAAAATCAGCGAAACATTAAGAAATGCTGAAAGAAAGCCAACAGACAGAGAGCGCTTATAAAAGCAAGGCAACGAAGCAGAATAGGAGAATGTTGCGGAGCACGCGGAAATTGATTTTATTTCACGCCAACTTGTGCAACAGTGGCGCTGCCACCGCCGTCACTGCAAGCGCACAGACTTTATAAGGAAAATCGCAATGCAGTTTGCAACCGATACACTTTGAATATTTTTGTTGTTGCTCCTGCCGTTATTAACACTTTTGAGCGCCAAATGGCAGCCAATTCACAAGGTGTCTATTCGCGACTCAATTCGCGTCTCGGCTCAATACCCTCAATGCATAACCGATATCGGGGCGCAACGCAGTGATGCATGGTAGCTGTAGCTGCTGGCATTGAGGAATACTTTGCGCACACATGCACATGGAGCATGGAAGAGTAGCGGTATGCAATTACACGAGCAGACAGCAGACAGCAGACGGAAGTGAATATTGCTGTGAATTTAAGGTACTCGAATTATAGTTGGAGACGGGCAGTGGACAACTGCAACGCGCATGCAACGTCATAAAATAGCGCCGCATCGAAAAAGAGGCGGTGACATGCATGTTGCGGCCTCACACGAATATGTTGCAACAGCAATTTGCCCGTGTGTCCGCCCACTCACCGCCGGAAGTTGCTTCCAAATGTCCATTACTGTTCAAATTACTTTATTATTCAACGTAGCATATAAAGGAAGCAAGGGCTGCGGGTGATACGAAATGTACTGAGATATTGTTATTTCAAAATGTTCGCTTCGATTTCAATGCTGGGAGAACTCTAAATAGAATAATATTTGATTTGTATTAGTGCTCTAACAAATTTTAGGAATTGTTTACAACTGCAGTAACAACTTGTTTTACCTACAGAAAATACAATTCTTTCATTTACTGTTTACTATTCAGAGGTGAACCGGTTTCTTATTCTCAACATGCATTAATTTTGTCCATTAAGTTATCATTCAAGTTATACGATTCAGAAGATTACAAACTCGTTTCATCACACTCCTCAGATATATCCACTTGTTCGAAAAATATTACAGAAGGCATACAAACGCTCAACCACACATACGATTTGCTAAATTTAGCCACCAAACGGTCCAAATAACCGGATATGCGATTGTGGTGAAAATAATTGGTTTTTTTGATTTGAGATTGAGTTTGCAAATCTTGTTGGTATTTACGAGCTACAAACTACAATGAAGATGTAAATGAAGCACGAAGATGACTCGCGGAAAAAAAAGTATTCTATCTTATTAAATATCGAATGCCTCGCACACGGTTGAATGTGTATGTATGTAAATGCGTACCACTTTTATGACTCAGTCGAAGCCCATTTAGGTCTACAGGTCAGCAAGTTAATCGTCGAGCGAGACGACTTTGCAGCCAACGAGTTGCCTTTCATTTTCTGGAAAAATCGAACAGGCATACTCAGAACCGGTCTAAACTAGTTTGAGTATATGTAGCACGTGGTGGAGCTTGATCGTGTTACTAACAGAACTTCCTTAATCTGAAACTCAAAAGATATGCAAAATATGTAATAGTAATAAAGAGCTGCATACTAATTAGTGGTTCTTGTTGCAGGCAGAACGGTACTGTCTAATCTAAAGAATATAAAATATTGAATCATTTGATTTCTATCGAGAAGGCGCAAAACTCACACAAATTCCATCTACCGCATTTTTTGATTAAAAACACACCAATTAAGTGCTTTTGTTCTAAGCAATCTTCGCAACAACATTCTTGCGCCGTATGTTAAACGCTTGCCGTAGTTGTTGTTGGCTGACAGTTCCCAGACGGCTGCTGTCCAATAAGCTTGGCCTCAATGCCAACTGGTTTCGTTGCTTTTGTTGTTGCTGAATTACAATCGAACGTGCATTCGCATGTACTTACTCACTCACTCGCTTAAGCGCTTAAACACAATCTAGCAATCTAGCCTCCACAATTGGGAATTTGTTCTTCGAGCCACACTTCTCACATACTTGCAAGACATTAATAGATGTTATTGTAGTGGCTGGCATTAATATTTCCTATTGTTCTTAGTAGCTTAGGCAGTAGTGCCAGCTTTTGCTACACCGTTTTAAAGGGGTCTTTTGTCGCTTAAGCGAGTAATTAAAAAGACGAAAACCACTTACAAGCATCCGAAAATATGAGTTAATAAAATAAGGATCGCCTCTTCTTCGGGTTTTGGTAAGTCCCTTCATATTCATCTCTTCAACTTAAGCAATTTCTTTTGATTCCAAAGTGAATTTTTTCGACCGTTCGTTCATTTCTGAACTAGTTATAAAGGTGCAACATTTCTTAGATGGTAAAAGTGTTTCGCGTCTCACACGAAAATTACCCCTCCTCATTCATCGAATGAGAAAGTGAAAGTCAAAAGTGTTAGCCACACAAAACAAACTAATTAAAAATTGTATAATATTTCATGGCGGCCAATTACCAACGGAAATTGAAGCGAATTTACATGGGCGATTACGTATGCTAAATCATTGCACAAAAATATTACATATGTTAAAATTTTCGGACCAGCATCGAGTCTAAATAATACACCAAAAATCGGTTTACTGTTCATTATGGAATTAATGCAAGACACTCGTCGTACTTGCCACACTTTTCCTTTCACCAGTCGCGCTCTGACTATCTGCCCTATCATACCAACATTTTCTTTACCCTTTTTAAATTAATTATTTCTCTTAACTCGTCCGTGGCATTCGCCTTCGCAGCGAAGGCGCGATGCGTGCACACGCACACTTGACCTTTGTTTTTCGCACTGATCGACCAGCTGGCGCCGACGTGAGCAGCGCCCCCAACACATATTGAGTAATCGCTGCCCATTGTGTCTCGTCACCCGCCAAATCGGCCTTCGGCGCCAACTCCTTGCGCAAGTGCTCTTTGTGCATTAATCAAATGTCAAAATGCTGAGCTGTAGATAGATATAATCGAGGCACTCATATTTCATGACGATGATTATCCAATCGCTGGACCTATTGAAAGGGGCCGTTGCTAGCCGCTAGCAAGTTGAACACTGGCACACATTGCCAGAGGCCAGTTCAGCTGCTTATGTAAGCATTGTGCAGAGTGTTAAGCGTGTGCTCGTATCCACATGATAATACTGTTTTATCAATTCGAAAAGTAAGCATGGGCCATTTCTTTATACCTTTTTACTTTGATCACCGAAATTTGTTCGCTTATTAGCTTCATTGTTGGAATTGCCTTTGAAAAGTGTTTATATATCTCTTGGCAGCCTAAGCGTGCCACTTAAGCCTATTATTGGCAATTATTTAGATGGATACTTTTATGGGATTTAGTCGGAATGTGTTGCGTTAGACTTTTTTCACTTATTTTCCATAAAAACGAAATCTTCAGGTGCAAAACTACAACACCTCAAAAGCTAATTAATAGTGTTTGGACGATCAGCTCTAATAACTAATTAAAAAAAAAAAACAAAAAATAGTAGCTTTTAGCTATTTACAGACTCAGTGGTTGCATTGCCACTTACAAAATCTTCGACGCCCATTCGCGTAAAGCCGGATGAAGCCTAGGCGTGGCGAGTGGTATGTGGCACTAAACATACTAGCAACAACAACTCAAGTTTGTCATTAATTGTATAATATTAATAAATAAACAGGTTGGGCTGTGTTGTTGTGTTCAACTGATTTATATGTGCATGGGAGTGCAGCAAAATATTTAAATTAAATTGCATTGCTATCTCAAGGTATCAAAAAATGACAAGCGAGGCGAAAAGTCACATAGAGGATACTGTTTTTCAAAAAGATTCGCTTTTTTGAGGCTTACAGTAACTTACTTTTGCACTTTGCTACGTTATGCTATGTCTTATGGGTGGAAATATAGCCGCATATTTCTTCTTCTTCATACTTTTCCAAAAATCAGGTTGCAGCAAACCTGTCTATCTCCATAGACATTCGACTCAATATTACTTTAAAATTTTATTCCATTTCGCAAATGCAAACGATTTACACGATTATGTAAAATTGAATTGCGATAAACAGCTTTGAGCGTGAGTGAGTGGTTGGCAGTGAGCGTTGGCAATGCATGAGATTGCTAGAAAAGCACAGGAGCGCATAAGCACTCCAACACTCACATGCATAATCAAACATTAAAATTTAATATTTACATATTATGCGCACATTATGCAAATGGCGAAAATCCATATTACTGGAAAAGCTCTACAGTTGTGCAAATCGAGTTTAGCACTTTAAATGAACGCATACTCGACGATGCTTGCTTTCAGCTATAACATATGATGCATATGTGCATGTACAACAAGATGGAAAAAGTGGGGATCTCGGAAATCAGCGAATAAATTATTCTTTTCTTTTACATCAGATAACCGTATGCTCTATTTCGACTTGATTAGATAAGTTAGTCATTGAATAATCTTAAAGAATATAGCAAAAGGCAAGAAGTTTAATAACGGACCTTTAACTTATGGCTACTATATTGATCCGCAATTATCAAGAAAAGTGGAATTTAATTAATTCTAAGGAAGTGCAAGTAAATGAAGCAAATATATTTTTCGAAGACGCGCGCATTAAATGAGTAGATCCTAAATGGTTAACCAAGTTCCCAATTTTAAGTTTCGTTTGTAAATATTCTCATTTAAGATGTATAATCATTGGTACCCTATTAAATCAAGAAGTGTATTTAAATATTTGAAAAAAAAAAACTTAATCAATTAGGGAGATATTTTATTAATATTTAAGAATCACTTTTAATTCGAATGGATAACTATTTTCAGAAATTAATACTCGCTTTATTTTCCCGAAACCACATCCCAAAATTTTCGGAAACTTCACAAAACAATATTTAAAGTTCTTAATTTTTCCACGTTTTCGAAATTGGCGAAATAAACTTCATAAAGCGTTTTTCACAATTGCCATTATCCTTGCTTGGCACTGGATGCACGAGAACACACTATGCACGAGCAAATGTCAATATTTATATAATCGTTTTTATAATTTTTCGGAACATGCAGCGATTGTTCCGCTTTTCCTTCAAGCTTTATACTAATTTTAATATTTTGTAATTTTTTGAAATTTTTAATTTTTTGTTTCACTTTATTCTATAAAAATATGTAGTTGTTTTTGTACATACCGGCTCCAAAAAGTGCAACAAATACGAACAAAAACTTATTCATTTTAGTAGTTTCAGTTTTTAACAAATTTCACGCGCTAAAAAGTGACTGCGTAGGCGTTTAAGCTCTTAAATATTCGTAGGTATATTCCGTTGTGTTAAAAAATGGAATTTCCTTTCCGCTTTTTCTCTAATTGCTTCGCTTGCTTTTCCAAAATGATGCCGTTGATGTGTACAACGTCTGACAGGGAACCACTGGGACCGACTATGTGTGGTACATTGACGTACATTCGCTTTTTATACCGGCCATGTGTAGCGTGCGCACGCGTACGGCTGCGCACCAGCGTCCGCCGCGTCTTCGCCCGCCAACCACCGATCACCTGTGCGACAAGCCACGCCGCTCACTTGCCTCCGCCGAAGATAGAGCGAGGCGAACAACGCCAAGTAATCAATGTAAGAAATTGTCGCTGTCGCTGCGAGCGTCTGCTGTTAGCGCCTGCCCGTCGCAGTAAATCGCCGCTGTCACTATTGCTGTTGAAGAGTGCGCCAATATGGCCAACAATAATTGTTAATCGACGCAGACGCTTGCGCTCTCGCCAATGTGAGCGCGCGCGCCACCACTGTAGGTGAAGATAAAAAGCGAAAAGAAAAGGCGAACAAAACGAAACGCTGAATTGTGTTTTATTGTAAATAGCACGCGAAAGCCAGCGCGAAAGATAAAGCACAAAACCGAAAACCACTACAACAAATACAACAAATACAAACATATACAAGCAAATACAGGCAAATGTAAGCTGAGCGCACATTACGAATACGATTTGCTGACGTTGGTGAGCGCAAGAAATGCCTCAGCTGGCGTCGCTGCCACGGCTGCTGCGCTTAGACTGCTAGTGGCAGAAAATAGCCGAGCTGGCGTTTAGTGGCCTAGAGCTGGTGCCGCTTTAACTGTTGAAGTTGTAGTTTTGCCGTTTCATATTTCCATGGTGACTTTGGTTATTCCACAGTTTCTTTGGCAGCCAGCGCTCTGTCTATGCATTTGCTTCGCTACATTCGTTTGCTGAATAGCTTTTATTACCATTTTCGCGTAGCCAATAGACATTGGAGTCACAAACATAGCGCAACATTTGCGCCTTATCTACTATTTTTACTATTCGCGCTGTGCAAGTGACGCATGCGCAGCATTGTCGTTGAACTGCCGGCGCGAGTAGCGCACACCAACACTTGCGTGAACGAGTATGCGACTTCTAATAGCGCGGGTGGTGAATAAACGTTTCGCGTTTGGCGTTCATTGAAATGCATTCTTTGACTTCTTTATTTCTCTTTCCTTCTCGCCGCCGTTCTTTTTTCCAAACTCATACATATTAATGGCACGAAAACGGTATTGCTTATTCTACTAGCCATTAAAGTACAATATTCGATTATTATTCCGAGCACATAGCCGAGTAGAACTCTCCATGGCTGACATAAAAGTCCGGGCGACAACTTTCTGCCTAGAATACCATTTACTGCAGCAATTTAAGTCATAAGTTGCTTTCTACGCTGCAAACGCTTGACCGCAATATTTCCCAATCACTATAATAACTGCCGTTTTTAGTTTTGAATTTCTATAAATTATTATTAATTCTTTTTTTTTATCCAATAACACTGGATACAATACATGAAAAGGTCTTGGGCACCTTTTCCATTTTCTCCATTCATAACGATTTTTCCTGCGGACTGTGGCATAAGTTATATTTACTAACAGCATTGGAATAGATTGATTAATACTTCGGATCATATGAGTCTCAGCAGTTAAATGTTAGCATAAGTTGTATACTTGTGTTGTGTACTTTTACATCCTTCTAGTACTCACCATAGTAGCATTTGAGAAATTGTTGGAGTACACGAAATTTGCACTACTTAACTGAACTATCGAAGCTATTGTTGAGCTGTATATACCTCAGTTCTGTTCTCTGTAAATCACAATAGTCACCTTGGCCCTTGTTTAATTCAATTTAGTGTCGGAATAAGTAAGACACTGTTACTTCTATTAAAACATACTAAAATTTCAAAATAAATTTCATATTCGTCAAATCCAGGGACTCATTTCAAATTAAAAAATTTCAAAAAAAAAACAAAGAAAAGAAAGAAAAGAAATGAAAAAAGAAAGAAACTAGTATGTTAACAATATTTTTTTGGAAATTACTTTAAATGTTAATTTAGTAAAATAAGCAAAATACTGGCTTACTTGTGGATCTACACACACACATTCACCGCCAATAGCTGAGTAATTCAAATGGAATCTATGAGTATGTGTATCTGCAAGAGCGCGTTCGTTCCTTAAGTCTTCTGTGTCAGCGCTTTACAAAGCATTGCTGAACGGCCTTTATCGCTCTCGTGACATGTCTTCCAAATAGCCAACTGGATTTTGCTTGCTATTTCACTTCACAACAAAACAGACAAATATACAAATAGCGAATAAAGCGAAAAATTTTCAATCAAACTAGTTCGCTAATTTTGCAACAACGCAGCGCGCCAACCACAATAATGCGAGTAATAACAAAATGTAGAAGTCAATACAAATGAAACTTGTTTGCTTTACATATTTACATAAATTCGTATGTGCCAATATCTGAATATATACGCACGCACATACACATGAGCAAAAGTATGCGCGGGACATAGCAAAATATTCCGTGAACACTTCGATTTGTTACTCGTCAATGGCAACCAACATCATCAATTAAAATAGCACAATTTTATGGTTCAAAATGCGAATCAGCGCTGAGAGGTGTTTGATTAAAATTTTTACATGGAATGTTGATCTCATTTTCTTAAGCACCACGTTGAACCCTTATGCCAACCCAAATGTGGTTTCGTGCCTATGCGCTTGAGCATTTCTGGTATTTACTACAATACTACGATCACCACTTCTTCACCTACAAAGTGCTTGGAGCGTTTATAATCAAATTTCTATGCTTGCATCTATTACCCCCATGAACTATTAAATTAAATAAAGGTTTTTGTATGAAAGTAATTACATTCTTTTTTACCATCGACCTTCCCATTCAATTAAGCAAGCAATCAAGTAAATTTCTAAAAGATTATTGATGAATTTATTTTAGTTTTGGTGAGTTAGACATCGAAGGCAGAACCTGGTGACATTAGTACACATACTGCCAATTAGAAAAGAGACCCATTTAAAGACCTTAAAAAAATCGCAAATATATATATAATTTTCTGAAATGGTCACTAAGCTCGAACATTTAAATGAAATCTCAAATCATGAATTACAAAGGCCATTTATAGTTATATTCAAATAATATTCACTGCAGCCTCTCCCACAAATCTCTGCACCGCAATCGGTTGATCTATTGAAATGCAGTTAATTTCGTCTTATTTAATTGTTAATTTTATCGGATATTTGCTTCGATATGAATAATCATATAGTTTTTATGGACAAACAGGCTTTATATGAATGCGAGACAAATGCTGATACATATGTAAGTGTTACAGCAGCAAGCGAAAAACCAGTAACAACTAGCAACTGTCGCCGCAAGATAATCGATCGCATAGAAAACATATTGAAAGCGTAAAGGGAAAAGGGAAAGGAGCAAAGTCTCCGATAGGCGAATATCTCCACATAGATAAACACAAATGTACACAACAGTTACCAATCACAAATACCAACAACAAACCAACAACAAACCAACATCTTTCTTCACTATTGTTGGTGGCGGCAAGCCAAATCCGTACCGACTTCTCGATCGGTTATCTTTCTGCTTACCACTCAGCGTTCGAGCGCTCTTTGCATTTCAACAATTGCAATTTCAACACAGACATTGTTTACACGACTGTTCACTTTGTGTGTGTGTGTGTGCCTGCGTGTGGAAATAGGTAAATGGCGACAAATGTGAATATTTGCTTGCACAAATGGTTGTGCGTGTGTGTGTGAGTGTGAGTGGCTACGTTGCCGAGAAAAACTTAACTGCCTTGACTGCGACCAACACACGAGTACGGGTTTTTCAGTTTTGCTGTTTTCCCCCTCATTCGTTTTGCCATTTGCTGTACAAATATATTCGCAGCCGATGCAGCCACTGACATGGGTGTTGCCTTACGTTGAAATGGTAATACAATACTCTTCCTGAATTCCAAAGCCTTGAATCACATTATGGTTCATTACAGTTCATTTGCTTGTTCGTCTCTTCGTGTCTTCGTGTCTGGAGTAATGCCTGCCGATGCAGTTTTCTTAATTCGGACCACAACAACGACAGGCGAACGCGATATGGAAATTTTTAACAAACAAACATTAAATGTGTACTCTACTTGCAGTAGAACCACTATAAGTGGCCTAGCCAGCGTGGTGTGTAGGTCACTTTTGATTTCATTGCATTTCGCATTCATTAACTGGCCCAACACGACGCAGCCTCACAGCACTGCCTGCCAGGCGCTGCGAGTATGCGACGCACTACATGCACACGCACATGCGGTCCGATTTGGTCTGTATATGGATCGGGTGTGTATACTCGGGCATTATTAGTCAGCTATGTAGTCGGGGCAGTCGGTCAAGCAAGCCAACTGGGGTATATAGAGGTTACATGCGGTTATGCGGGAATGCGGGTCGCACAAGTTGCATCCACAATAATTATATGCTTTTATGCATTTTAATGCAAGCTTGTTTGCACAAAATGAAAAGTAGATTTATTAATGAGTTCGATTCCAGCTTAGCAGCTGTACTTGCTCGTTCGCAAGCAAAGTGCCTAACCGTCAAGCGTGTTGAATAGTGGCTGACCATCAACAGATTGTTGCAATAACATTGCGAGACATATATCAACTCGTTTATGTCTTACTTGAAGCGAACACGTTCGCAATCTGCTCCGCAGCGCTTTTCTTGTTTCTCAACTGCAATGAAAAACCAACGACCAAACTCAGACTTCCGTTTTATTTATTTTTGTAATAAAATGTTCAATAGTTGTTAATATAAGGAGACTGCTCTAGGGACTTACTTTTCTTTGCTTTTAGCTTAAAGTAAAACAGGGTACCCACGTTTTTCCTGGCTGGAAAGAAAACACTTGCCATCCGTCCTCCAGACAGCTAGGGCTTCGTTACCATTGGAGGACTCTCACAATAGAAGCTGCATGAATTTTATGTTATTACAACAATAACATTGATATACATTTTCTATTAAACGTCAACATAAGCGCGAGTAATTCAAAATCCCCACCCGGAGGGTTACATTTTTTGGGCAAATGGTTTTGACGTCATTCATATGTATTAAATTCCGGCTCTGATTAAACCCAAATATTTCCTTGGATTTCTGTGATTTTTCTCAGCACATTTTAGTGAAAATTTTCCCTTCTACTTTCACTTTTATATGATTAATAATGCAATGGTATTTCATGTTTTTCGAATTTTCGCTTAAATTCGGGGCATAGTTATGTATGTGCTTTGGGTGTAGCCAAAACCAGCAGCTCTATTTTATTTTTATTTCCTCCGTCAGTTGCAAGTGTTCGAGTCAACGCCATTAGCATAGAGCCAATGAACTAATCACTACCATTTCATACTAATTACACTCGTTTACCAACCCATTGATGCACTAAAAACAAAAGACCAAAAATGGAACGAAGTGCAAAGCTTTTACCAAAACTTAAGTGAAAAGTAAAAGAAAGTGAAATGGTTATGTAAACTGTTATGGGCGTTTCACGTTTTGTGCTAAATATCATTAATTCACCTAACTGTAATAAAATTTTAGATATGACTTATGTTTCGCTCGGCGATCATGGAAACCTCGTGCGAGAGTTCGGAGGTGACGTTATCACACCAACAAACAGAAATTGGGTAATTTTGAAGTTAATAATCATGTTTTTAAACAAGTAACTGAACGAACAATGTGAAATTCGATGTGCATTCAAAATTATCAGCCTACTTTCCCTCAAACATTAAATGTGAGAATTTTGGAAGATGAGAATATCTACAGCGTATACTGTAGGTAGAATGTAGAATACCTACACCTACAACTTTAGGAGTGCAAATATAGATTTAAAACTATTCGGTAAGTAAATTTGCTAGCCCTAACTGCATCCAAATTTATCTTGAATAACCATTTACTTCAATAGTCAGTAGTAAAATTCTTATGAAAAAAACTCACATTCTTTTTTTTTTTATAATTTTATACAATTTATATGAACATTCTTCATTTTTCTATTTTTTTTCTAATTGAATTTCGTACAAATGTACTAGATGTGAATTTTTTCTTAATTACTCAGCATGAGGTATTTCAGCGCAGTGCTTTGGACGATTTGAGAAATGCTCACAATTCTTGTCTGAAATACTTGTACACGCTCAAAATAAATATGACCAGCAGTATTCACACACATACATACTAAGCTACGAAGCCGGCATTTAATATGTACTCTCGTATGTGGTTATATGCGCTGTGGGGCCATTGTGTCCGCGATCGCCTCAAAGTGAGCAACATTCTCGATTCACCATCGAACATACATGCATACATATGAACTTTTATGTACATTTATATAATAAATTATTAAATCAAAATACTGCTCACTAAGCAACATTTCATTAATTACAACACACACATACGAAGGAAACCACATTTTTTCTCCATCTGAACAAACTGTTTAAAATATACAAAACTTGCATCAGCGAGGGTGTGGCGCCGCAGATTCATAAAACCAAATCCACACAAACAGCTTAAACGAAAGATAATAATAGCGGAGCTAAAGAAAGCGACAGCAGCAGGTGGTCAGATATTGAAACAAGCCTTAAGCCCCACCGAGAAAATTACCATTGCCATAGACAAATCAATTTGGTATCAGCTATTTCATTGTTGCTTCTGTGTTATATATAGAGCTCAAAACTAAGAAATGTGCGAACAGGCGCACGCGAAAGTATGCTGACATATGTTTAGAGTTTTGTCAGAAAATAGACCTAGTGAATACCAAACATATGAAAACGTACTTTTTTTGCTAAATAATTCTGCCTATTCTACTCACTAAAACTCGTTAAAAAAGTGTTCGTAAAGAAAATGTTAACTCTTACATATCTTTTACTGAGACAGACAGACTGACATGAACTATTATAATAGACAATAACACTCAGGGATCAGATCCTCAAAGATTTAAAAGTGGCATTATGTTTAGTTTCGCTGAAATTTTTCAAGTTTCATAATAACTACATTTGTGCACTTACCTTATCAATAATTATTCATCATACGGACTACGGAAAGCCAGAAAAAAAAACGAATAAATCATACACATGAAGAGTATTAATACTCCTATGAAAAATAATAAAACTTAAACAGAAGAAAATAATACTACCATACCAAAAATTTAGTTCTTCTCACTCTCGTTAATTCAGACAGATGTTTCATGGAGTGTTTTCATGCTGGCAAGATTCTGATGTCGAAAATGGCAGCTATTTTCACAGATATTAAGAAGACGTCAAAATAATGGCTACTGGAGTCTATATTTCTAATTGTGAGTGTGAAGCAAGCGTGCACATTTCTATGCGTACCATCAAACAATAGCAAATTGGTGCTTGATATGTATTCAATTGTTGCACGGTCGCATACGTTCGCATAACATTAACCTTTTTTTAACTTTTTTTTAGCTCTGGCTAATGGATATTTGATAGCGCAATTCTAAAAACTCGAATACTTGCACTACGCTTATAAATTTTAAAACCTACCTACACTTAATCGCCGGTAATTTATACAACACGGTGCGTACAAAAACAACTGTACATATGGATGGGCTTACTAAAATGCCGAGGCGGCGATGTGCGATGACTAAAACGATATGAAAAATCGAAGAAGACAAAAAACTAGAATTGATTAATGCACAAACAAACGATGCACAAAGTACCGTTGTGGGTTAGCCATGCGTCGGAGCGCGTTAGCTCGACTGTAGATTTTTTTAACGGCAGCAGAGTGGGCTGCAACCGCCTGTTGGCGGGTGTGGATGGTGGCACCTACCGTTGCTGGCTGTCTGTTCTTTACACTCAGCAATTTATTTTAATTTTTTTTTTTTTCGTCTTTTTCATTCAATTAAGTATCGGCGGCGGCAGGTCGGCGCTGTTGTGATGTGTTGTTTTGTACTGTCGCAAGCGATGCGCTGCATTTTAATTGTCGCATTTACCGCTATTTGCCGCCAACAATTGCGCATGCACGCACATGCACACACACGTGCACACACGCTGTCGCGATGGCCAAGTCCAGCATTAAAACAATATTTTTTAGAACGGTTCGCAGCGCAAAAATTCAATAATGAATTGGCAATTCCGCTATTTGCTGACGCAACAAATGTTTGCCACAGGCCTTTCCGAATTAATTCCGAATTTTATTGCACTTCACGTACTCACTTATGCTTGTGTGCGTATGCAAATGCGTGATCCCTTAATTTCAAGTTTCGTTTCTCACCCCTTTTTTGTAACCTCAAGCGCTTGCTCATTAGCTTGCTCGCTACCCGACAGTCGGCAGATTTGGGCGCTTTTTGTTTTCTTTTCTTTTCGGGCGATTACAAGCGACGTGCCGTGCTTTCATGTTTTAGTTTTGAGCAGTTTCATCATTTGTGGACACATAATTTGTTGACAGTGACGCATGAATCCGAATATCTGTATTGCATTTGTTACTGTAAACATCATTAAAATGAAATTAGTGTCGTCGTTAAACAATCAAAAAAAAACCTTACGCGAAACAAGCGTTTGTGAAATGCGTTGAAATCAATTTCGAAACTTCAAATGGCTTAGAGCATTTGCACTAAATACATTAAATGAATAGTGTTGCGTGTCATTTCATAACTAACGGAATCTCGGTGTGGTAATGATAATGGCAGCGTTGCCCCTTGCAACATGTGTATGCACTGGGAAAAATGTTTGTGCAAAATTTAAATAATATCTATGTGTATATCTAACTGTATAACTTACCAAGAGAAACTCTCATTTTCTACCATTTAGCAAACACTGTTGTTGTTATTGTTTTTGTTCTAGGGGTTATCTAAACGCTATTTGGAGGAAACCAAGAAAGGTAGGCTAATTGTCATCGAACTAATTTAACAATAGGCCTAGGAAACATTCGTTCCCACGGGTTGGACCATAGCAAAAGGAGTGTTAGATGAGCAGCCTTGGGTTAGTATCCAAGAAGGTGGTTTCAATTCAGTTAGTACACGTCGCAAGGTTCAATAGTTTCCTTGTCTTCATAGTCTTCATAGCCAAAGGCAAACCTATATGTATTTCATAGCACCTCGTCTAACTAAAGTGGTAAATTGTATTCAGCTTTAATGTAGTGAAACGTGAAATCTAGCAAATTGGTTATAATGAGGAAATCTGTGATCGGTGCACATCAGTTAATAGCTAATTCAAAGCCTTCACCAAGAAATGAGCATTGTACTTTTTTGGCAAATATAACTCACTTTCACACAGTTCAACTGTTTTAGAATAAGTTTTCAGTACAAGGATATAGTCATTGGACATAAACATTTGGAAAATCTTATATTCATATTGCAATAGGCTTATCAGGAAACGACTTTCATAAACCGCTTAGGGTCAGGATGTTGCCTCTGGTTCTACGCTTAATAATAATCCCTGGGTATATGTCAAGACGACGGCGCAGCAAGTGGACTTCGCGGAAGCCTAAGGGTCCTCAAGAGAGTTGTTTACGTGGAAGTCCACGTAGCATGCTCCAAATCGGTCACAAAATTTGCAAAATTATTTGTCAGTCATATTATTTGTGGGTATCTATTTTATTTATTTATATACTAAGTATAAGATACCAGGACTCGAAGGAATTGCAGCTGCTCTGCCCTAAGCTCACTGCTTTAAGTGATCTTTTTGGTTTTTGAATGTGACTAAAATAATTAGATACGTATATCTTTGCTATTCTCCTCCCATCCTCCAAATTCTCCTCACATTGGCTTGACTAACAACAAAATGCTGGATAATACTGAATGAACTAAGGAATTATCTGATTTCCATAGAAATCGTTCCCGACTTATAAAGAAATATCTCGAACACTGATTTGTTTTCCCTAGATTTATTTCGTATACTCAGCAAAACCCGTTCGTAATACGCACAAAATCAACAGATAATCAATGCTTAAGGCATTTATTTCTAATTTACATGCTTGTAATGTGCCAGCGCATAGACACCGCTTGGCGATCGCAAATCAACATAATTTGAAAATCATTTCGCTTTTCGATGCCCCAGTTTCGTGCAGGCGTCTAGAGGTGTGTATACATTCGGGTATGTGTACGAGCATATGTAATTGCGCATACTAATAAGCGAGTGGTGGATGTACAACTCAACTCGCTGGCGGCTTGATCAGTTGGCTGACTTTTCGCCGATTTGCTGTCGTTGTTGGATATTTGCCTAGCTATTGCGCCCATCAACACCCAGCTTATGCCACATGGCAGATATGAGCGCACACATCCTTACACTAATTAACACGCAAACACTTGTGTCTAAATGCATACATATGTATATGCGCTTATGAGCGGTACTTGGAAACTGATGTGCTGGCATGCAGATCAGCGTCAGATTAAGCAGCGGCGGGCAGCGACAAGTCAACAACCTCAGAAATTGTCGCTTAAGGTTTGCCTTCGGTATTTTTATGATCTTTCTTGGCGCCCTCTGCGCGCTTGCCCGCGGCCCCAAAAAGTGCCGGCCGTGCGCCAACAGCCGCCAATCTGGTACCGGGAGCCCCTGCCCGCTGTCTTGGAGCGCGCTAACGGTAACTCAAAGGCTTAGCAGCATTGCCGTCACACTGCATGCCGGAGATGCGTGCGCAATGTTGTTGCTAATAGACTGCCACCACCGCTCCCGCCAACGCTGCTGCTTCTGCTGAATTGTGGGCAGCGCTCACGTCAGCTGATTGGTATTTGCCATTGCACTGTAATCTTTTGCTGTTTCGTTATTTTCAAAGCGATTACCTTGTGCTTTGGCTCAATTGACGTTAATCCCATAACAATGCTTGTGCATATGTGTGTATGTTTATGTATGCGTAATTTATCTATACAATCAGTATTCTTTAAAAAGCTTTGTGATCAAATAATTTATTATAACATATTCACTCTGAAGTTAAGCATTATGCTCGAATACTTGCATTTAGTCAGGATGAATTTTTAACAATTTAAAACCTTAAATTTTCCGATTTGAAGAATATCTTGTGGTCGCTAAGTTTATCGCGTTTGAAAAGTTTCTAAATGAAGTAAATACGGTATGTATTCTAAAATCATTATGATATGCTTAGTTGTTTACTACCTTGGATCAACATTTGTTTTTATTTTAAATATTTACAATCTTTACTACCTTCCTAGAAGTTTGGCCGAACTATTCCACTATTTGAGGTTGCCCGGGGTGTTACCCGTGTCTTTGAATACCTCAAAAGTATACCAAAATATTTTACGGCACTTCGAGGTGCTCAAAAAAGTTTGTTCCTACAGCCTTTCCTGATTTTTTAATACTACACGGGTTAATTCTCTGAAAAATTTACCATAATGGGATGACGGCAGTTTTTACCATCACACCATCATAATCCTTCGAACAAAAAAAATGTCCACATTTCAAAAGAGAGTAATCACAGTCAGTGAAGATGTCACCTGAAAGGGTATAAAACAAATTTGATGTTGAATATAAAGATGGAGCCTTAAAATTTGCACCGCCTAACTTGCATTAACACCGAAAACACCCCCACCCAGATCATATGCCACTAGCCACATTAACACACAAACATCTCTGATTCATGAAAATATTTTTGTTGTACCATAAAATAAGAAAAACGTTTCCTGATAATCTGACGCTTATTATGTAATTTTTCAAGCTTGTTGGTTCTCATTCGTTTAAAGTTATTAGTGCGAAATTGAAATTAAACGATTTCGCACATTTTTATTATTTTTACTTCCAGTACTTTTTTTTTTTTTTATTTGAATAGCCCTCGGTCGCTTATTAGTCAATATGGTGATTGTGCAAAAAATGTCCAATATCATCGAAGCCACCATCATCAGCTAACCAAAGTGGTGGATGACGGCGACTGGAGGCGTTCGCATTTCAGTCTGGTTGCTAGGTGCGTCAATGTCAAACACTAACTAGTTGTGTCATGACGCATGCGCACTAGTAAAAACGCTGCACCTACCTATATTTACATGAATCTATACAAAAATGATTTGTATGTATTTGTTTGACAAGGTTGATAAGAGTGCATTAAAATGTTTTGAATTTACATTCGCCTACCTTTTGTAATTTTATAAAACTGAAAATAAATAAATTACAATATTAGATATGCGATGTGTCAGTTGATGTATGTTTCTTCTTTTTTCTTTGATAAATTCTTCCTTAATACTATTGTATAAATAAATAAGCAAGCAGTAGAGTCGGACATGGATACTTCAAATATTTTGTGTTCACCGATTGCTCTGAAAAGAAAGATTAATGAATTTTTACATAATTTTATAAAGAATTTATTATTTTCTTTTAATAATAATAATTTCAGGCTTCTGCAGCCAGCGCTGACGCCCAGCGAGTACATTACTCTCGCGATATTAATTGCCGATGTACAAGGCGATGCTCCACCAGCCTGCACGAAAGTGTGAAGCGAAAAGTGGAGTGCATTGCTTTCCAAGCGAGCGTGCAAATGCAAATGCAAATTTATGCCCACAAACGGCGGCGGGAAATTGAGTTATTGGTTACTTTGCGCGTTTTTGTAAACAGACTTGCAAGGTGCAACAATGGAATATTGTGTACATGCACAGACACGTCGACGGAGACACGCAACGTCATTTGCACAGTAATTTTGCATTGACCTTGGCTTTCTTTTCTTCTGCGCGCTACTGAAGATGCCATAGCGGGCGGCGACCATGATTTTGGCGATCTTGTTGACTGGGCTATCAATCAGCCACTGCACACATGCTGCCCGCCCGCTGTGCTGCAGAAAGGTGCCTCGACCAACAAAACAAAATTTGCAAGCCGACACGACGCGCGTGCGCACCAACCAGCTGGTTTTCACAAAAGCATTGTTGCGTTTTCTCTGCGCCAATGAGATTTCTATCAGCAACTAATGCGTGTTCGTTAATCTACTCGAACACGCTTTCATGAATAAGCGCGTTACAGCAATAAGTTTTTTGACTCTTGGCAAACTGCTGTGGAAGCTTATATTCACTTTTCTCTAGTGCTTCTCATCACTTCGATTATTTCGCAAGACATGGGGAAAGAGACGTCTTCTTTGTTGCAATGCGCTCACAAATTCAACTTCGAGTTTTTTCTCTTGCCCATTTTCACGTTTTCACAACAATTTGATTGATTTTCCTTCAGCAATTCCATCAATTTTGACCAATCTTGCTTTTACTAATCATTGTTGTTGAGATTTCATAGTTGCCTCAGGTGCATAGGTGCAAGCTTCAGCGCCACTCAGTTGGTGAAGAAGACATTTGGAAAAAAGTTTTGTTGTTATTATTGAAATGTCGTCACATCTTAATCGGCCGAGCTCTTGTTCACTTACTATGCTCGGACGAATTCAAATACTACATATAGTATGTACCTTTGGTTTATACACGGCACCAATATGCCCTAGTATGTAAATTTTGATCTCAGGGAATAGTGAGTTGCCTACTTGGTAGACAGGAGGTTAGCATTGTAGCTACAAAACAAGTGGATCATACCTTACACTCTTTTCTTTAAACTTTTCAGCTTCTAGATTGCTTCATCAAATAGAAGAAGTAGTCGAATCAAACATCTAAAAAGTATCATATTGAAGAAGGATTGAAACAGTCATAAACCTTTCTCTCACTTCCGAAAATATACAATATACCTACCTCACAAAGTTCCCCAATTATATATACAAATGCATGTAGTACATATTTGTAAATATGTGTTTACGTACTGGTATTACCTGCATACCTTAATATCGGTAGCTTATTGGTGTAACTTTTAGTTTGTTAATGTCATCACTGGTTTGTCTTGCCGCTGCGAGATGCCCACACCGAGATCACACTGTTACAAAATCGTCCCAATTCATTCCAACACGTTGTGATCATTAAATATTATAATTAGCCTCCACTCTCAACTCTTTCACAGCTATTTCTCTTCTCCTCTTATGGATCTTTTTATTTCTTCACCACACACACAGGCACGGAGGTGTTTCTTATTGACAGATTATAAATAAAAATGTTGCGTTATTTAAATTATGCTAATCATTCAATTTTCTCAACATCACTTTTGTTGTTGTCGATTATTTAAATCGCAGCCAGTTTTCTGTCCTATATACTACCAACTTATCAGCTTAAGTGTTAATTTGGTTTTATTTCTTTCGTTTTTTGTTTGAGTATTCAAGGTCATATTTACCAAAAACATTTTCGGCTCTTTCTTTGTGACAAGTTTCGCACTGTGTGCCACAAACGAAAAAGGCATTTAGAAATATGAACACAAAAATTACGTACAAAAGCGGTGATTTAAAATTATTGATAACCATCTTCCATCATTTTCTATATATTTTCGTCGGTGGCAAAATGGATCTGAAGCCGCCAATTCACATTAATTTACTTGCATTATTTATTTACCCGTGACTGTGGCGGTGGGCCGTCCATTTATCAGGTAGTATCAAGACGCACACCACAACTGTAAGACGAAAATCGACCAAGGGAAGTGCCTAAGCAGAGGGCAGAAAGTGAAAATCTTTAAAGGGGTTATGTTGAGTTTGCGTTTCCTTGCGTTTTTGATGAAATCAAAATTTTTAAATAATACCGTTACAATTTCTTCAGTTAAGAAATAAAGCTGAAATTTTGTGAAAAAATTCCAGCATGAATTCAATGAATATCCTCCACTATTGTCGAGATCTATAACCTCTTTTTTTTTTGGGATATACAACCCGGCTTCTTTTAGTTCACAAGATCTGATGCCGCAGATTAACTGTTATTAAAACTCAATTAATAAATAATCGGTCAAATAAATGAATATTTTCACAACTTTAACATAATAGGGCCAAGTGATTTCTGTCATTTGTAAAAACATGTTTGCATAGCTAATTTACTAGCGCACCGAAAATATTCACCGAGAGGGATTACGTCAAAAATGTTTATGTGCAAAGCTATTAAAAAGTAAAAAAAAAAGTAAGTACTGTTGTTTTATGTTGTTTATTATGTTTAAGTATGTACACTGCAGTGAAATATTATTGCCAGCATACATATGTACATATATGTGCACAGACATACAAATAGTTGTACGAGAGGGAAAAAATCATTCGCAGTACGAATGTGAGGCAAAAAGTAACAAAGGCGCATTGGCTGTTTGGCCTCATTGGCAACTGATGTGTTTATCAATGAAATGGCAAGCAAATCAAAAAAATTAAAAAAGAAAGCAAAGTCTCCGTTATGCGATTATATAATTTTGTGGCTGAAAATTCCTGATTCGGTTGACTGTAAAAGAAATTGTGTATGCAGATAAATAAAATCGAAAATTATTGTTAATAAAACAAGCAAGGAAGGGGTGAGTACGGCTGTTGTCAGACATTAGATGCTGTTGCAATTTTGAATAAATAAAGACATGTACGAGGCGTGTTCAATATATGTTCGAAATGACGGGAATTTTCGTTTTTTGAAAAATATATTTTCTCATTAGTCCACATTAATGTTGTCGCCTTCAAAATAGTCTCCATTCGATATTACGCACATATGCAAAACTCGATTTTTCGGATAGCCTTTAGCTCTTTCAGCGAAGCGCCTTTAATATCATCTATACTTGTAAAACGACGATCCTTTAAGGTTCGCTTTATTTTTAGAAATGGGAAAAAGTCACACGGAACCATGTCAGCCGAATTTGGAGGCTGCCGCACAATATTGTTTTTGGCCAAGAATTCACGATCAAGCAAAGATGTGTGAGCAAAAGTGAGCAAAAGCCATGTATTGTTTTTCCACAAATCCGTGCGATTTTTTTTTCGGATTGCTTCACGCAAACGGCGTTGAACTTGAAGGTAGTATTCCTTATTGACCGTTTGAAAATCGAAGAACACTCCGGTTGTTTTCTGAACACACCTCGTATATTTCGAGTTGTCTGCGATCTTTATCACGAAAATACTGAAAATTAATTCAACAATCCCAATTAACCGAAATTGTTAGCTATAAAGTCGGAGAAAGATTCAAAGAGGGAGCCTAAAATGGAAAGAAGAAGCCGGTATGATCTGAAAATCATCATCTGCCGGTATGTTTCCGGTAAAATCGAAGAACACTCCGGTTGTTTTCTGAACACACCTCGTATATTTCGAGTTGTCTGCGATCTTTATCACGAAAATACTGAAAATTAATTCAACAATCCCAATTAACCGAAATTGTTAGCTATAAAGTCGGAGAAAGATTCAAAGAGGGAGCCTAAAATGGAAAGAAGAAGCCGGTATGATCTGGAGACATTTTAATTATTATAGAGTAGGAGATCTGGAATAGTAAACAAGGAGAAATGTCAGAAAAATAAGAATCATTATCTTATACCATTATTTGAGGACCTTTTCTAATGTCGTGAGTGTCATTTTTCAGGACGATTCTGCTCTTTGCCATCATTCGAAAAATGTAAACCATATTTCTATTTACTTTGCCCAACCGTTACATAAACTAACTAAGTTTTTATGATTTTGATTTAGGTAATAAAATATAAATAAAGAACTTCTACCAGCTTATAACATTGTAAATTTAAAAAATTTTCAATCTCTGGCAATAATAATTCATGCTTGCAGAGCGATTTTTAATTATGGAAAATTTAATGAAAGTGCTTGAGGGCATTGCTCGCCTCTTATATCGAGACAGTACTGCAACTGTGTTGGTACTACAATACGTTAGCAGGCAAGTTTGACATTTTCACTAGCAATACTTTCAAAAATCACTTGGAATATTATATCTTCGGTATTCTTCAAACCGAAATGAATTTGGTTTAAAAACTACAAAAAGATTTACACACATCTGATCAGTGCATTTTAGCACACAACTGGCCTTCCCACTCTCAATTTAGAAGCTCATTTCATTCGTTAAACGAACGGTACCCAAAAAATTTAGGTTATCAGCAAGTATTGAGCAATTCTTGATTCTTGATGTTCATCATGTATGGAGTAAGCTGATAATCGCCAAATCGGTATGCCGAAAGAAATTCGCTACAGCGAATTGCCATCCAAACGAGCAGTCCAAGACCTGCACGCAATCTAATCGCACAAGAGACCCACTTTAGCTCCATACAAATCAGGCGCGAACACTGAGCGCGCACGAAATAATGAAATTGATTTTAATTTTCCTATTCGCAGCGGCAATCATAGTAAGACCTCTAAACAACAAGCGCTTTCTTGAGTTCATTAAGTTTGATTCGACTTTATTTTTTCCCAGTCTCCTTCGGTGGCAGTTGTCCAACCAAATGCCGAGGAAGTTCGTATAATTTCTGAATGCCTTCAAAGTTATGGAGGTTTAACGGAGGATAACTCGCAGCGTTTGGTGCGTTTCAAGGACTGGTCGGAAAAGTATGAAGAGATACCGTGCTTTACAAAGTGCTACATCAAGAATATGTTTGACATGTTCGACGAGTCTGTGGGATTCAAAGATGAGCAGGTGATCAAGCAGTTCGGCCAACCGCTCTACATAGCATGCGAACACCGAATGAAACCTTCGACAGATAATTGTCAGCAGGCCTATAACGGATTTCATTGCCTTGTCAATGTGAGTTCATATATTCAGAAGTAAATATATGTATACCCCAATTTATGGTCATATATATTTTTCCCTTCTTTCTCAATACAGTTGGAGGACGACCCTTTCGTAATAATTGAGAGCATGAAAAATGTTAGCACCGAAGCGAAAACCGCCATGAAGGACTGCCTACATCGCTTTGATCAGTACGAATGGGAGCGAATCAAAGATTACGCCAAAAATCCGGTGCGCGAGCCCATACCATGCTTCACCAAATGCTTCATCGACCGCCTGCAACTGTATAGCCAACAGACACGCCAGTGGAATATACCGGCGCTGACGGCCAAATTGGGTGTGCCTGCTGCCGGAGCAAACATTCAACACTGCCTGAAGCAGAGACGCAACCGCAATGCCTGTGTGTGGACATATCAGGAGTTCACTTGTTTTGTATTGGCTAACGATTAGAAAAACATTTTATATATACCACGTGCTAGAAGCTCTTAGCAAAATGTTCTTAAAAAGTAAGAGTGCATTTATGTGCTAATCAGTTTGATTTTTATATAACTTAGAAACTCTAATCAGTTTTCAAGCGAATAAATCTGTGAATGAAAGCGCTTCAACAGAGTCAGTGTATTTTGTTGGTCTCAAAAGTGCAAAAGTTGTTGCTTTCAACAAAATAAATAAATACGTGTGTGTGTTTTTGAATTTATGTTATGAAGCAGAAAAACAAGTCAAATCTCAATTGTCTATCAGTTGAGTTCCAATCCATTATCATTTTCAAGGCAACCAATTCGTAAATGGCATAAAGAAAGCTAACGCAGACAAATACACACATAGCGAACTCTGCAGAGTTTCAATGATAACCCAAAGCACCACCCAGTCTACAACAACATTTAAATAGTTAAACAAATCAATAAAGTAAAAGGCGTTTTCGAAACAGAGAGATTTCTCCACCTTGAAACATTTGCTTTCCACCATCATAAGGTGTATTTTAAGATTGTAAATCGAGGTCGCACATTGCATATACACCGTAAGGGAGTTTATACAATATAAGTTGCTTACAAATTTGAACCATAATAATATTTCCAGAATTCTCATACGATTTGTTGTTCTATAATTAGGCCCATCTAACTCGTATATGTTGTCATCCGATCTTCAATGAATGATTCTGTGCAATAATTAGCAAATTCCAAATTGTATTGTACTTTCTATCATCATTAGATTACTAAAATGGAAATGGTTAATAGTTAAATGGTTCCAAATTAAATTATATCCAAAGCAATTCCTCTCCTAAAGATATAAATAGACCACGATAGTATGAGTACAGAACTCGATTAATGAATAGCTACTCCGGATTTCAGTCCGATTAATTTTCAACCAATACCTGCTGTAATTAAACATTATCATTGGCTGGAGACAATTTAAGATATTTCTAAATAATTATATATTATATGCATAGTCTTTCTCTTTTCTTAAGTGAAAGAAGTATTCCGTATTTTTGACTATACGAGAGCACAAACGGCGGATGGAGACTCTGACTTGATTTCTGACTTGCAATCAACCGCAGAGACGTGGTATTTTCTTCTCATCGCGAGCATGTTTCCCGTAAACATCGCTTATGTTACAAGCCTAAGTGCAGCTTCCACGTAGCAATAACACTGTGGCGCACCCAGCGATAACCCTATAGCTGCCGAAGCGTCGAGTATGTCACTAAAAAAGACGAAATAAGCATGCTTATACAGCGTTATCAGCTTACCAACCAACCGCCAAGTATCAAGTAGAGAAATTCAAAACACAGATAAGAAATACTACACTGTCAATAAACACAACAACAGAGCCCACAAGTTATTACAGCGTTGTTTCGCTGCGTTTACTTGCCATCCAAGTCAGTCTCAACACACGTCTAAGGCTCTAAAGAACCACAAATCGAGAGAACTTCACCAAACGAATTTCACCAAAAATGAATTTTCGCGAAGCGTCACAAGTGCTTTTATTAATCACAGCCGCATACTGTACACAAATGGTAAATTATAATTCCAAACTCATACAGTTCGAACTGGCCAAACCACATATCAAATCAATAGTTAATTGAAATATGCAAATGATCTAATGATCAAATATGATAGAGAAAGATATGAAGTAAATAAAAGTTTTGTAGGTTAACAGCGCTGCGACAACAAAAGCGGCGAATCAAGATGTCGAATCCGATACAGATATACTACGGAATTGCTTACGTGAAGTCGGTAGCAAAGATTTGGTTGGTGAGCTGCAAAAGGTTGCGCGTTACTCAAAATGGACGTCAGAGGAGGTTCCTTGTTTTACACGTTGTCTCGCGTCTAAGAAGCGCTGGTTCGATGCGGACGAAAGCAAGTGGAACAAGCAGCAGATCGCGGATGACCTGGGTGCAGATATGTTCAACTACTGTCGCTATGAGTTAGATCGCTACAATGAGGATAGTTGCGAGTTCGCATACACGGGACTGCGCTGCTTGAAACAGGTAGCGAATAATTTGCTCACATGAATAAAGCATTTTCATTTTGGTGTAGTTTTATATTCAGATGCGTAAAACCTACGATATTAACAGTACGAAATCTGAATTACACAGATACGAAGATTAGATTACGCAGCTATCTATTCGATTCCAATCAACGATAATGCCTGCTTTGCTTCGAATAGTTTTAACTTCAAGGAAATTAGGAGTTTCAAGAATGCTCCAGACATTGGCAAGGGAAAATGCCATAGTCATTTGTTTCAAAGTGGTTTTATGTCCATTGTGGTCATCGTCAGGTCTGCTACCCCGTCTGTAGATGACCATTAACATATAAGCGATTTCTTTTGCGGGGGAAGTGCTTCTGCTGTCATAATTAAGAGCTCTTCAATTTATGTTACACCAGACTTTGGCATATTCCTCCTTCAGTAAACTCAAATCGAATACAAAAAAGTGCCAATTGCCTTAGATAAAATCAAAATTGAATTATTACCTCTACTTCAAATCTACTTATATATTATGGGAATGTACCAACATAAATATATAGATATAGACAAATACATAGCGATTAATTTATTAATAATTTAATCCATTCTTAGGCCGAACTCTACACTCTGGAAACCTACAAGAACATTCTAAGCTGTGCCACCGAGCTAAATGTCACCATGAAAGAATTACAAAAGTACGCCGTTTTTCCTACCAAGGAAGTTGTGCCGTGCCTCTTTCAATGTTTGGCAGAGAAAATGCATTTCTACACGTCGACCTATGAGTGGAATTTCGATAACTGGATCAAGGCTTTTGGACCGATGCGCCAAGATCGCACGGCTTCAAATGTCTGCAAAGCGGGTGCTGAGCAAATGAAGACGCGCCACAAATGTGAATGGATGTACGAGGAATACAACTGTTTGGAACGATTGAACTATAACACAGACGGTTCTTATCCATTGGAGACCACGACGCTCAGTGCAGTGATCACAAGTAAAACGACAAAGGCAGGCAAAGACATAACAGAAGCCTCTTAAATGAGTGGATAAAATTAATTAATTAATAAAACATAACTGCACTCATACAACAAACATTCATTTCATATGTACAACCATCGCATTTTCAGCGAGTCCCATTTAATTTTTTTTATTTAATATCATCTTTTATTGTATACATACATATTTCGTGCAGTTTACACAAATAAACGAAATTCTTACATATATTTATTTTCTTTCTTTTCTTTTTAAACTCTTATAAAAAACCACTTCCGGTAAGAATCGTCACCTTAAAACAACCGTTATGCAATCAGAATCGCAAAAGCCGCTCGGGTACCTAATTTTCAATATAGGTCCGGCGCACAATCGGTCGGTTCACGGATATCCAGCAGGAGAAAACGCGATTAGCCCAAGTGCAGGTGTCCGAATCATGCTCATTGTGATCAAGACACTTCTCCAGTCCATGTGATATTTTAGCCAAATTCTTTGAACTCTTCGCGGTGAATTGCGCAATAATCGCCTTCTCATCGAAGCCCTTCTCTTCGGTGAAGAGTCCCATTCTCTCCACAAAACACTTCACATAACAGTTGGTACGTTTATGGGGTGCAAACTCGTAGTTCAAGAACTTCTGATAAATATCTTCCGGAACACGATACTCCTCATGGCACGCCTCGTGTGCATCGAGCGCATCCTGAGCTGTACGAACATGAAATTTTCCTGCCACCTGTAGATGAAAGACCAAATCAATATTAGTAAAAACAAACACAAGGTGATAAAAAGAGTGTAAGACAAAATGATAAATGAAAGGTTTTGAGGTTTGGAGAAGAAGATTGCATAAAAACACCGAACAACTGCTTCGGCCATTGTTACTGCTGATTTTTATTTAATTTAATTTTTTTCACTTTTGTTGTAGCCACTGTTCCAATGTGTTAATGCGCATATATTTTTATGACTCATGCGGCTTCCAGACTCACCAATGCCACACAAGCCATCAACAAGATCAGCTGGGTCTGCATTATTATTTGTTATCGATTACTTTTCCTCCAACTTTTACACTATCTTAACGGATATTATCGCGGCCAAGCAGGTGAGCAAGCGAGCGTACGTTGAATTTATGGGTGTTTAGTGTCGTAGCTGACACAACGTACTAAACCAGTGTGCAAGATTTTTTCACAATTTGTAGGTGTGTGACTTGAATTTAAATGACTTATAGAAGAAAAACTACCAAGCAGTCGATCGCCAACTAAGTGCCTTTCCATACAGTCGGGCTCAGCTTCGGCCGCTTAGGAAGTTGGTTGCGCATTCGTTGGCGCAATCGAGGCAAACAGGCTGCGCCACGACTGGGTGCAGGTTTTCTCGAAAGTTCAGGTCATGCACATACATATTTACGATGGCTTTGTGTGCCCGTAAAAAGCGCCAAATGGGCATACATACACTTAAAAGACGAGCGGCTGCTGTCGCCACCGTCATCGGCCAACTTCTCAGCCAACTACCGCTATGCAGTCAATCAGCCATCCGAGCTGGTGGCATGGCATTTGTGCTGATTTGGTGTGGTTTCGTCGTTGCGCTTGTGATACTCTGAGTTTTATTTTATTTATATATACACCTATTAGCATTCCACCAAACTGGTTTTACACTTCTTGCCGGCTCTACACTCCGCAGGCGCACATGCGCTCCCCTTCCAGACGCCAACGACACAACTATCGCTTTCATTGCGTCTACGCTTGTTTTCGCCACTTTTAAGCCAATTATATAATATTGTTGTGTCGATGTAAGTAGGCTGTTCGTTAAGAATATTCTCTCATTCAAATATGTACAATCTGCTCTTGCCCATTATTGGAAAGCTTTGCCTACTCTTATTACAAGTATTTTGGACAATAATTCCAAATGTTTGACCCATATTTACAGAGATTAAGAGAAAATTCTGTGGATTATGGTATTCTTCGATGTATTTGAGTTTCTTAAGTGGCTACCTCTTTTCAATTGAAAAAGCGATCCGGATCGTCCCTCTTGTGATCCCAGATCGTGTGCCATACCGGTTATTTACTTAATGTATCTCAGAAGATTAGATGCGAAAAGATACTTTTGAGAGGTCTTTATTCAAAATTTATATATATTGTACATGCCTGGAACGTTGATAGCAGCGTAAAGTGAAAGGATGAACCGTTAGAAGCCTACGAAAAGTCAAAAAGGGTAACATGCCTTAACCATGGAAGACTAGCTTTGCTTCTAAGATATAAACAGACATCTATAATGTCGTCTAAAGGACTCACTCATTGCACTTGGCATGAACAACTGCTAAAATTTTACGAATTACCACCCTAAAACGCTACAATACAAGATTCTTATATGAGAAAGAAGACGAGTACTGCATTGTGTTCTGAGTTCTGTGAATTATTTCTTAGTGTTGGATACTCTAATTGATTCTGCTTAAAATAATTATACTCGTAAAAATCCACAGTCAACTGAATTTAAATTTACATTTTAGTGATTACGGTTATTGACATTTACAACAATTTGGAACAATTGGCAGCACATTAGAGGATTAAACGGGCATTAGGCACTTGAAAACAACCCTTGCCAGCACTTTCAATGGAAATATGAGTTTATAAGCCACTTGAGAATTTAATTTGATTTTTGATTAACCAATTGTGCAAACACACCATGGTGTGTAATGAAATAAGTTAATATACATCCGCACACACCATATATAGTATATATTTTACTTGTGGTTCCTTATGTAAATATACTTATGTTTCATGGATTTGTAAGTGTGTGATTACCGAAGTGCGGGTCCAATATCCCATTTACCACTTAAGCATGTGCACAAAGCATTTAATAAAATTCTGCGATTACACGCAACGGTACACATAACTATATAAAAGTAAATATGTTAAATGGTTACTTACACCAACGCTCAAAATAATGGCACTAACTTTACATATCAGAAATACTGGTGAAGCATATTACAAAATACACATTTACATACAACGCAACGGTTTCTTTAAAGTAATTTAACAAATGACTAAATTATTCACTATATAACGAGAAAAAATAGTATCTCTTGTGAGTTGATTGCTTGGGAGATTTAGTTTACAAGATCTTTAAATTTTCGTATATCCCGAAGGAGTTGTGTTGTATTGTGTAATCGGTCACAATGCCTGAAACTTCAAACAATTTGCAGATAGCTACAGGATTGAAGTATTTAGGAATAAGGTGCAAATTAATAATATTTTGGTAATTTTTTTAATGTAATTAGTTGTGAACGAATTTTCAATTCAGAGTACCTCATTTTGCTAAAACACTAAGAATTGGTGTTTATAATCCAGGAAAGTACATCGTACCCTCAACAATGCCCAGTTCTCAAGGGTACTCAGTACGCACTCTCTTCTTCTTCTTCATCTTCTTCTTTGATCTGTGTATACATCTGGGTACCCTTTAGAGGAAGTTGTGTTATTGCTCTTCATCTTTAGAAATATTTTCAAAATCGGCAAATCTGGTGGCGGCCAAATACCTTGGAATATACTACTGCACTTTTCATTGGCACTGTATAAAAGTATTTACGTGAATACTTGTGTACACACGAGCACACGAGCACACGAGCACAATAAGTGCAATCGGCCGTGCGGTTTTGCTCTTGTATTTGCTATACGTCCGCGTTCGTGTGTGTCGTGGTGTGTGGTCATGGTCCGCGAATAACAATGGATTAATTGCATTATATACAAATTCGCAATATAATAATTAAAAACCCCAAACAACAACGCGCAGTCCATTGTATGCATACACATAGGTGTTGTGTGTGTGTGTGTGTGTGAATGTGCATTCATTTCCGTTCGACCAGGACAATAACAATGCCGTGCAGCATAATTGGTCATGCGTTCTTTGGTAATTTAATACACATTAATATATCGGCTCTGCACGTATGCCTACGTGTATGTGGGTGTGTGTGTGTGTGTGTGCATAGCAAAAATACATTAACTCGTAATAAATCGCATGTAATTACAGCTTGTGGCTGCCGTGTGGTCTCGCCCAGCATTTAGAGCTTTTCACTAAAAATTAACCACAAATTATCAATTTAATAAACGGATACGCGTGCGACCATTTGTTACAGCAAATAAATTGATTGATCGTTGACATTTGGGAATTAGGCTATTACAATTTTCCACACCACTACTACTACACACTACTCGTACACACATTCGTATATAAAATATACAACAATACTCACACAAACACACACACACACACATACACATACGCCCGCGCATACATCATTGCGAGCTTTAATGAAATGTGCGACGCTCCGTTATCATTTCGCTCATCTCTCCTCTAATCCGGGGCTGCACTAAATAACGCTGCGCAGCGCCAAATTATAAATTATATAATACATGCACAAATGTGTGTAACTGTGTGTGCGCGCTTATATTTAATTTAATTTACTTAGCCACTGACGCTAAGCGTTGTTTTTGTGTGCGAATAAAGGCGTCGCCAAATATATATAAACTTTAAATTGAAATTGAATATTTTTATTTAATTACTTGATCTTTAACTCGCTGCGGTGCAATAAAAATTAATTATGCGCAAAATTTGGTTTGCAAAGCGTTAAATGCATGCCAACAAGTGTGTTCGCACATGTTTATGTATAGTATATAAAACCTGATTTATGCCTTGCACCGTCGGCGCTGAAGCCATTTCCGTTGCTGGCTGCATACTCTGTGCTTGGGCTACAATATCTTGCGGAACTGCCGGCTTAACTAAATACTAAATGCTAAATTCTAGGCAGCGCTAATTGCCCTTAATTTTGAGTTTCACTTCCAAATTTCGCTTGTTTGAAAGAAGAAAGAAGATGGAAACTGGGAAATAATTTTTTCGCGCTAACACTTACCAACGATTTAGCTGAACATAACCTCAAAATTTCAATGCGCGAGTTGTTTACGTCTAATTAGGGGGTTTCCTGTGCCCAAACAGCTGAAGAACTGCCGTGAAAAACTCAAGAGTTACAAACAAGCTCGAATTATCGGCTTAAAAATCAAATGCTCAATTCTGTAACTCAAAGCTGGAAAAATGTTTTCTTTTCCCATATATCTTCACCATACCTTCTTTATTTTTATCTAAGAGAAAGTTGACTTATATTTTTAAATATTCTTCAGATGAGTCACCTTGATCCAATTGTGGTTTCATAGACTATATCCTTTGAAGTGTCCATTCCTACAGGTAGGTCCTTCTACCTTGTCGAATAGTGATCTTCAATCCACACAAAAGAAAGACATCAGTAAATACAACGAAAATGTCAGTATTTATCACTGACAAATTACAATATATTATAAAAATCTTAAACTCCGCATCGGATGTTTTGATGTAATGGTCACGAATGGTCTTCAAAAACTGCTTAAGACTACAGTACGATCCTTAACCTAAGCTACCACAAAAAATAAGTTTTTTCTATCACCAGACAAGCAGACAAGCAATATTTCGAAATCATAAAATATGCTTATATATATATTATATGCAAAGATATATCACATGCACGACACATGCATATCACATGTGATGACTTCAAATAAAACTTTATGCTGCTTCTTTCTTTTCATCGTTGCAACAGATAGCTATATAATTGCTAAAATAGATTTTAAATAGATATCGATAAAAAAATCAAAAGCATTTACCCAAAGCCAACTTGGACTAGTTACATCCCTAACTAAAAATTCGTTAACATTCGGTTTGATAGCTAATTCACCTCAAATAAACAACAACAACAACATTCGCAGTCGGGCAGATTGATAGATGCAAGTATAACACTTCCGCTTCACTACACTGCAAACAACGCTAATTTGAGTAATTTGCATGCTAGAGCAGACTCGAACACATGCAAATGCGCAATGTAGAAAATCGTGCAAAAACGATGCCAACAACAAACACATGCAAGACACAGAAGCGTCCATTTACGGATGGATTACAATTCGAAGGCATCTTTTTCATGCGAATTTGCAAAATTTTACTTTGTCAACAATGTGGAGCGATACATGTGTTCGACGTGCTTGCGTGCAGTGTGTTGCCAAGTATTCCGAAAATGAATGAAATGAAATCACAGTGTTTAATTAAAACCCATCAATGGCAAAGCAAGCAAATTGAACAATTTCGGACTTTCGCAAACGCAATGATTGTATAATTCAAGCGCAAAACTCTTCAACTCCCCTCCCCACGCCAACGCTTAAGTGCAGTCGAGTTCATTGGCTGGGCGCGTTGCCACATGACTCATGCGCTGCAGTGATAGATCACCCGCCAACCCAACCGCCCTGACTGATCGAACGAAACGCGCCAATGTGTGCATGTGTGCGTGTGTGCGTGAGTGATGGCTCGCACTCACTTCTCTAACGCCCGGCCACGCCTCCGATATGACTCGTGGCTTGTCATGCAGACAACGTAATTTCAACCGCGTCGATTACACATTCTCGCAACACACATAATTTACTCTATTTACCCTCATAACGGTTTTATGAAAACAAATTTTTTGTAGAACAAAAACACATAGCCACCCATATAAGTAGTTATGAAGAAAAAGCCTCGTTAGTACTTGGGTACTTTTTATTAGTGGCATTGTACATATTTGTACAATAATTTCATATGCTTTTTACATGATTCGTTATTCGAATGCTTTCTGCAGTTGTGTTCGCGCTGCATATTTTTCGCTGAAATGTCAAAAATTAAATATCCTGTGCTGCCGGAACCCGCGTGCCAAATGTGCAATTTATTTGTATTGAAAATATTTTCACACTATTGAGACTAATGAATGCTTTAAGCAAAAAGCGGCTGGAATAAAAAGTGCTCGACTTTAATCGATTTTTCCGACCTGAAATTAAATTTCATTTGAAATATTGTCATGGATTTTTGATTCAATTGCATGTTATTTTTATAGGCGATCCAATCCTAGCTTTGCGAGTTTCGTAGTAGATATCGATCGATATAGACTACTAAATGCTCGCCAGATGGAACGAAAATGGGGGAGCTATCGTTACCTACGTTACCTGTTATTAGTTGCAGTTTGATGAGCACATCTCCAAGAGAGAAGATAAAACTGCTATGAGAAAATTTGCACAGTTCTCAGCCGTGATCAAACCCTTGAAAAACCGAGTGAGAGTAGCCTATTTGATGCCACTAATACTTTCCTCGTGACTGTAAAACTTTATTAAAGAGCCGACTGACCGACCGACCGATCAATTTTGGAGACGAATTTCTTTATTGAGATGTATTCCTTACTAACCTAAATGTACTGTATCAACTCGACTGGAAAATCGAAAATCATTGTTATATTAGGCATATGGGGCCCAGAACGTTGTAAACCGATTCATCTTTTTTCACCGAGGACACAAACTAACCAATATTTTCCAATTCCGACTTTTTTGGATTAGCGTTGCCATTTATTAGCAGCAAAATTGTAGTAGCTTTGAAGTTTTTTATACCTTGATTTTGCTTTAGTTATCTATTCTAAGCTGAAAGAAGCTGAGGGGAGCGGTTATTTCCCGATTTCACCTATCTTGAAAATGTGCAATGAAGACATGTAGTAAGTATTTATGTAGTATTTAACCATCGTTAAACATTTGAACAGATCCATATGAGAACTTGCATTATTAGTAGTTCCGAAATTATACATTAGGAAGAACGTGGGCGTGGTTGGTTTAGTTTATATTTTAATTGATTTATATGTTATACCCTGTTTCGTCTTTTTCAATCAATGCCGATTTGTGAGTGTGACAATAGTCAGCTGAAACAGATCTCGACCTCAACTCTAAATTTTTACTCAAGTTGCAATAGTCTGATTGATAATTCGCCATAGATTGCATCCAATATCCAAATAAATATTCAAATATAAAATCAAAAAACTGAGCTCAGCTTTCCTGGATATTTTGAAACTTCAAATTTTGAGTTGGGATCTTATATACCACCGATTTCGAAATTGTAAAATTCGTTCAATCTAGGGTGTTAATGTCACAAATGACGTCAGAATGCAAGGAAATATAAAAAAATAAATATTTAAAAACTCTTATTTTTTACACCAACCAACAAATTGAAGGTGTAGTAACAGTAACAGTTTTTTGGGAAATTGTTGAAAATTTAGTTTACGTGCAATTTAATTAATTTGTGCACAATTTTCCTTAATTTGTGTAACCAGTGAATGTAAGCGATTTTAAAATTATATAAATTGTAAAATTTTTTGGAAATTTCGATGGACTGATAGAATGAAAAATGTTAAAATTTGTTAAGCATATTACGAGTATATAAAAATCGAGTTATGTGCAAGCCGGAACAAGTGAAATCGAATTAAAACTAAAAATGCAAATGCACTAGAAAGTGAATTGAAAATACAGCGAACTGAAAAGAGTAAAAACATCCGCCTGAGCCATGAGAAAGTGACCTAAAAATCGACACAAATATTTGAAACTGAAATATGAAGGGTGTATTTGTGGGGGCATATGCGCGTAGCTGTGCAACAATGGCGCACTAAAAATGGTCGAATGAAAACAAAACATTAAAAATTCAATTTGAGGCACTCGAAAAAGGCAATGGGAAAATAACAATGTCGACAAGAGCAATAACCAACATAACAATGACCATTAGGTACCGTGCAACAATGAAGCAGGAATAGATATAGCAGCGAGCAACAGGATATCCGCGAAAACGTTCAAATTTTTATTATTTTTCACTTCCATTTTTTTATTTGCTTATTTTATTTACAATTTGTATGCCCTTTGTAATACTTTTTCACAGTTATATGTATAGTATGACATTCGAAAAACAATCAAGATTGTACTACAAATCTATAACGAAACCACCTGGACGACACAAAGACAACGCAAATGCAAAAAACTAAAAAGCATTTCGTAGAAAAGTGGGAGATTTTTCCACAAAATACAAATATTTATACAAGTAAAGTATTCGTCCTATAAATGGGCAATAATCCCGCGAGAGTGGCGAATTTTCGATAATCTCAAGCAAAACTCTTGTTTTGGTTTTGATGGCACCTTTGAGTATACGACGAAATATAGGCGTGAATACAAATATTCAAATGAAATATATATCTCCAAATCAATCAGCTAGCATACATACATACATACACATGCTACATTATGCTACTGAAAGACATTAATAATTACAATTAATCTGTTCCAAACAGATGATGTATTTAGGGATCATTGAGAGGGAGCCAAACGACTTTGTTTTTGAGCTTAACTTGAATACTCTCACTGGATAAAAATCAACTTGTAATATTTTGTAAGATAGAAAGCTAGATAATCTTTATGCATTATTAACCAAAATATATAAGAAAATATTAATATGGGGAATGTAAATAAATTCATTTAGTATATCATTTATAGCCTCATTTTTATTTAACTATACAAACTCCATTCACCATTCCAGTAATATATGTCCCGTATACGACAAATTGGAGCAGAAGCATAGCCAAACAGCAGATTATTATCCTCTCCTACATATATATATATATATGTTTACTATATATACCATAATATATATAATAGTTCAAATGCATTGATTTTCAATATAAATCGGCAATATTTCACTTTATTGAAATTGATTGTTTCAAATGTTTCGTACCTTGGATCCTATTCTTCGGCTATAAACGAAGCATAATGTTTTTTCTAGTATTGCGTTTAAGTATTCTCTTGCTTAATTTACTATCTGATCGTAAATGCGATCGGATGCCGCAAACATACAGTATGGTTTTTCGGGAACAAGTCTAATAGTGTGAAGGAGTTCAAGGTTGCAGATTTGTATGCTTTGTGTTTTATTTTCGTTTCTTTTAATTTTTTCAAGGAATTTATTTATTTATTTTATAAGCAATGATTGCGATTATTTTTTTTATAAATATTTTAACGAAATTTGGAAATTTAACTGTAATATTGCATTGATATTATGCAACTATTTTCATGAACAATAATGGAAATTTGTCTTGTATTTGAAGAATATGTTATTTAATAAATGAGTAAAAAATGTTTACCAATAACCCTTGGGCGCCACTTTGAATTAAAGATAACAACGAAACGTTTACACAACATTTTCACTTATCGACTATTATTTTCACATAGTGAAAAATTTTCCCCGCTTTTTCGATATAAAAAGTATTCTTTTACTTTAAAATTTGGCATTTATTATATGAGAAGTCTAAGCCCCTAAATATATGCGCAGTGTTTAATTTCCAACTTCGCTTTTGTGCCATAAATTGCCTCTCCGGAGATCAAAGTTGCACGCAAACGGCCACTGTGCCCCAACTAGTAGACTAGTAGCACGTGCCCCGAAAGTGCAGCAATAGCTGCGAGTGCGCTGTGACTTTGAGAGCCCAATATTGAGTTATTTATGTATGCGGACTTGTGTGCATCGGGGTGCAACTGACGTTTGCACCCATTTCGTTCTCTGCAAGCCGTTTCCAAAACAATATAAAAGTAAAGGGCTAACTGTGAGTTAGGCAGAACACATGAAATGCACATAGAAAAGTGCAAAAAAGTGTTAAACAAATGTGAAATGCAGTAAATGGCGGCGCTTGTAGTCGGTTAGCATGCTGTACCGTTTCAGGCTTATCTCAAAGGACATCAACGGGAGTGCGGAAAAAATTTTGGGGATATGCAACTGTAATGGCCATGTTATGTGCGCCGAAGGCAAATGTAGCAACAACTTGCCTACATGCCCACATGCACAAGGACTTATAGGAGTACTCGCACACGTGTGCGCAACGAAGCTTAGTGCCGCATACTTACGGAGTTGAAATATGCCAGGGCCATCAGAGCAAGTTGAACGGGGTCGCCCTCCTGCAGCCCGATGACCGTTCCTTGTGTTGACCTCGTCATAGTGAAGTCATCGACGTAGAGCAGACTGTGTGAGCCAGTTGCTGTATGTTGTGCATGCCGCAAAAGCAAAAAGCGGCTGGACCCAAAATGCCAGTGGCTAACGATGTTCGACGCGAGGGCTCTCATGTTCACAACCACAAGCAAACAAACCCAAAAGAGGTGATAGTATATATCGTGACCATGCGACTGAAATGTGAGAGTGCTAAAAAATAGCGTTCTATTTTTCTCTTATTTTTGTATTCGCCCAAAAACGTGAAACTTGTTGGAAAAAACACTTGTGGAAAAGTAAGAATTCCTTAGAATTCGGTTACAGCTTTCTAAATTTTCTGGCCAGCCGTAGCCAACAGGTTAGCGATGGCAAGTCAGGGAAAAGGGGAAAAGGGAAAACGGCACTCGAGTTGCACTTTATAACAAAAACTGGAAACAAACAAATGGTTTTGGAAGGCAAAATGCAAAACTAGAATAGTAGTAATGAAATTGTTGTTCACAATGCGAACTGCTTTTGGGAGTGGGCCGGGGCGCCTGAAATCGGTTTAGCATTCATTGCAATTCGCTTGCATGGCCAAGCACTTGGCTAACAAAACAAAGTGCTGAGCAAATAGTGGCCCCAAAGAATTTGATCAAACGCACTAACACATATGCGTACATGTGTGCACCGCTCACTGTCCATCATGAATTGCATAAATGCCTACTACTCGCCGGAAATGAAGAGCAGTTTATTTAGTTTCCGCTATTTTTCCTTCTTTTGTTTCATTTGTTTCATTTGCCAAGTTGCTTGCAAACACCCAAGTAAAGCAACAAACTCAAGTAGTTGTTAATGCAGAGAATAACAGCACAACCTGGTCAATGATCCTTTGCTCGTGGCAACGATCGCGACGTCACAACTATAGAAATTTTCGCCAGCTTTTTCGAGTTTATCACGTGCGCTTGCTATTGACATTGTTAGCGCTTTTGGTCACACATCAACAACTCACGACCATTTATTCCCCGTCGATGGAAAATGGGTGCACTCCCGTTAACCAAGTCAACCAAGTCCGTCGTCCCTTTAGCTGCCAGTTACAGCAGAGATTTTCTAATTTCCAATTTTTCCTTCGCAATTTTAGTTCTTGTTTGGGGTTTTTGCTAGAAATTCTATTTTTCCAATAAGAAAAAAATCGCCTGCAAGTACACACTCAAACACAAAATATTTGCAAACAAGCACATTCAATCTTCGCATGTGTTATATTCATTTGTGACTTGCAGCAGCAAATAGGGCGACATCACTCGAAAGTCATTTAAAATTCACTTGGTGATTTCTGCTCCTCAACTGCTGGCCTGCGGCTACAGTTGCAGTGACAACTATGTCTATTCTTCTTTTCCTTTTCACTGTTCGTCAGCTGGAAGAATGCAAGAGACTACTCATTCAACTCAAATTTCGATCTGGTTTCAACAATATATTTTCGATACCAATTTATGAGTAAGACTTACCATATTACTAATAAGTAAAAAGTGTTAGGCGAGCTGTCAGCCCGAGAAGAGGTTTGGCATGAGCAACACAAATCCCGAGCTACAAGCCTCCGATACATGATTCCTGATGCATTAACTAGTGGCATATCCCCAAGGACAGAATGGGGTGTGGAAAATATTGGCCCACAACTACACCAGTTTCTTATCAAAGAGATTTCAAAATAAGTCACTTTCACCAAAGCAATAAAAGAAGACTGTTCTAGTCGAAAACTGAATACTGGGATGGTAACATAACCCAACTTATAAGAGACTAATCGAAGGCAGATCTCTATAAAATAATGTGTATCAATGGCACAATGTTGATCTATCCACTGTTCGACATAACTAATAAATATTTTTCGCATTATAACTAAAAAGATTCCCCCAGGGGTTTAGAAGGATCTACTTGACAAGAACCTTATATAATGTACTATCTAGTAGTATAATATACTACTAGATATTCTCAATGAGTGGTGGTTCAAACATTTTTGTGGAGAGGGTTTTCTATAGCATGCTCATCCTCAATATTTGTTTCGCTTTTTGTTTGTGCCATTGCATTCTTCTGTCTTTCGTCATGACTACTTCATTCCGCGTCAACGACTTGTTTTGCTGCCACTGACCAATTTAGCGCCGTACACTTTTGCATTTCTTTTGCTGCTTTTTGCCTTTGTTGATCCCCAACTAGGTTTGAGCAACTGTGCTATTGCAAAAAGGCAGCAACTCACTGGGTGCGACGCCAACTGCAGACTTGGCCGAAAATTCAAGATAGACAATGGAGGACAGCTCACTTAGAAGACCGCAAGGTGAATACTGCATGACGAATTATTTTGATTTTATTCTGATGAATTTGGGAATTTAGATAAATTTAAAGAAGTTGGTTGCGTTTCTGTTTCAGTTCAAAACCGAAATTCCGAGACTAACAGCATGCGGTAAATAACTCTCGATAAAGAATTCACATAATACGATAAATGTAACAGTAGCTCCATTATTTCAGATTTACTTTGCTTTTAGAGGACCCAAGCCTTAAGAACTTTGAATAAAACCCATAAATAATAAACAGAACATAACAATCTCGGCAAAATTGTAAACACGAGTTTTGGCGAAATTTCATGAATTTGGCTTCGAATCGCTTCCACATCCACCATATTCTCCGAGTCTGACCCTTAGCGACTGTTTCTTGTTCTTAGACCTCAAGAGAATGTTTGATGGAAAGAAGTTTAGCGACAATGAAGGGGTAACCACCGATACTGAGGCCTATTTTGTAGCAAAAAACGAAAAGTGGAAACTTGGGATATCGCTATAATTGGCCCATCACCCTCAATGGCCACTGTGTTGAATAATAAAATCCACATATAAAGTCCAGATTAAATATGTTTAACTAATTGTACATATGTGATACACAGGCTTACTCGATTCTAATTTCACAAATATGTTTGCAGATAACAAGACATTAACACCTAAAAAAAGAACTAGTTTACAAATATACATGCATACACACAAATTTTATTTATTGAATTCTCTGTCGAAAGTTTAAAAATGTTCAGTTATGTTTATTAGAAGGGGGAGGAGGGGCGCGGTCTGATATTAAAATATATGCATCGAACAGTATGCCGCACATGCGAAAAATGGTACATTGGAATCACTTTAACTATTGCAAATTTCACTGTTGTACTCTCTCACCCACCATGCACGGCCCCCCACTCGGAGCTCGCACTCAATTCAACTGAGCCGTTCATCTGAGGAATATGTCCAATTTTAAAATCAGAAATGAAAACAAACGGAGGAAAAGCAAAGCGCACACATGCTCAAGTTAGCAAATGATTTGGCCGAATGACGGCCTTTCGCTGACGGACAGTTCGGGCTGCGCTCTCCGTATGTATTTATGGGTGTATGTATGTATCCATTAATGTTTGCTCCATGGTTATTGATGCATGGAAAATTCAGTGTTGCCCGGCGAATATTTTACAGCGTTTAACTGTATTTACACTTGAGCACCAACCGCGTTTAGCGCGCCGCAGTGAATAACCCTCATTTGCAACATTTTCATTTCATAGCCGAAAACCATGCATTTTGGGCTCTTACGTCCTCGCACGTTTTATGATGGACTACTGTATTCAAAATGGACGAAACTAGTTTACTCTTCCTTCTGGATCCCGACTTGCATAAAATGCTTCAGTATGAAAGTAAAATATTTTCTAATAAAATCACGGTCACTATCCCACATATGGGTCGTGGTCGCTTAGCATGCTTCAGTATGAACAATTTACCATATCGTTGGTAAATGATAAATAGCTTATAAATTAATCTGGGCATCGGCGATCAGCAACCGCTTCCATAACTGTAGTTCCCTGTTGTGGCACAAACCATAATTGGGGCAAGTTTATTTGTCGTTACGCATTCAGAAACAGGTAATCCGGTGTTTCTCATCTGTGTCACAAAAGCATCGGTAATCTGATGAGAATATGCCCTAAATTTGTTGACCCGGTAACGATTTAAGCTCATAGAATGAGGTTGCCCTTTGGCTTAAAATATATATGTATGTTGTTGGGATAATTGGGGAGAAGACTAATCTCCACCCACACAGACATGCTCGAAAGCCTGAACACTGGCACAGAGAACATCTCTGCTAGGTACGGTCCATCGGTGTACCATTCTTTCTGATCGTCCTTCCAAAGTAATAGTGAACCTCTTAATGTAATTAACCCTCATATCTTGATACCATAACAGCTTTCCTTTGCGGCATTGAGGGGACATTATTACATATTTTTCCATTCAAACTTCAGTACATAAATGCATATATATATCTAATTCAATATATGCCTATATATCCAATTACATTACATAATTACAATTACTAAATTACTGAGAAGCTTGGCAAAAGTTCAATGCTCTAGCCGAGTAGCGTCGTATTGAGAATGAGAAATTCGCAATTGAAATGCGCACTCGTATGTGGATTGCAACGCAACTCTTGACAATGTCGCAACAATTAAGTCCAATTTGTCAGTTGACAAGTCATCAATTAGTTAGTTTTAAAATCGAACAACCACAGCGAACCACCAAATGTGGTAACAAATTTTGGCCAGCAAGACTCCAACTGTGAATTGTCATTGAAAGATTATAAAAGTGCCGTTATTGATTTGAAGGGGCCACATTTATATGCTAAAATCGATTTAGATCTAGTTCCCCACAGCCCTGGCCACAATTCGAAGTGAAGAGTCGCCAGAAAATAGTCAATAAAAACGGAAAATAAAAGAATGTCAGCATACGCGCTTGTGTGAATAAAATTAGAGCAATCGAACAGAATAGAAAAGCCACCTTGAATAGTCATTGGGAATAATCGCAGAGAACCGCAACAGATTTTGTAAAAACCGTCACGTAGTTACAGGGTGTGAGCGCGTCAGCATGCAGCCGACCAATGCTTTTGCGCTATTTGCAAAGAAATAAAATAAACAACAACAACTCGACGAAAATATTAGTATTTTCATGGGTTCCCCTGTGAACGTTGTTATATGTTGTGTCGTTGTAACTGTTAACTGTTAACTGTTATTGTCTTTTGTTTGTCTTAGCTGTTTTTCTTAGCTCTTGACTAACAGCATTAACGCATTAAGAAAATTATATATTCAAAACATGAAAAACGCTAAAGCGACAGTTACAGCACTTCATTCCAATGAGAAATTCCAAATATCGCAGAAAATGCTTTCTTACTTATCTATATTAATTTGGTGTCAAAACAGTTTTGTAAATTCTGAACTCTTAACATTCGAAAGGGTTTGGGATACTGGGATTTACTTATTGTTGCTGTAGCAACATAACAATGGTGCTGATAAAAGTTAGAGAAAGAATGGAGTCAAAGTGAAGAGATCTCAGTGTTAAAATATCCGAGCTTAGCTGCGAAGACCCTTGTTGACCTACCAAATATCTCAGTAATGATGAATTTAGGAGGCGTGAATCTCAAGAGGGAGATATTTAATAATATTTCTGGAGGTTTTTCCAGCAGCCCACATCGTTATGTTCCTTAACGATCCCGGATTTCAACCTTAGTTTTAGGTTTCCAACATAATTTCTTTCCCCAAACACTGCAAATATGAATTCTCTTCCAGTAATATCCCCATTTCAGTTAATTGAGTGACGTTTGACATACTCTTGTACCAGTTTTCTTTCAATGTTTGTATCGAATATTTCCCATCAAACATCTGATAGAATTTTGTTAACCGTTATTTTAATATTATCTGCATGTTAAGATAAGCATTTTCCATCGTCATCTTGTGATTACCTAGAAGCTAAGGCGGACGTCAACACCAGCCATTTTTACGCCGGATAAACCGGATTTCTGCAGATAAAAGAAATCCCAATTCCTGCATAAGAATACATTATTACATATTTATATAATTGATATTTTTAAAATTATTTAGTTTTTTTTTCTTATTTAATTATTTAGAAATCATAGTTTTGGCTAGTGACTCTGGGGTATCCATATATGTGAAGCCATATACGCCGACCACTGGTGCATACGTTTACTAGATAATTTGAGCATGAGTCGTGTGGCCGCAAAGTTTGTGTCCAAGTGCTTACTTTTGGCCAGAGAGCCGCCTATGAGCAGCGTTCACGAGCTGTTCAATGATTATAAAGATGATTCTGCAATTCTCTATATATATTCTTATTTTCCGATCTGTCAACATGTTATATGTAATGAACGCCTACACTGGCAATAATATTGCACTTCCGTCAATTCATGCATTTCTATTAACATAACTGTACAAGTCGACAACATAAAAATCAGTTTGATTCACAAGAACTCTAAGAGTTTGACGTGGCATTTCGCAGCTCATAAAGCGATACTCGGTGTTTCAGTGAAATAATTCAGGTTGAGTCCGCCCTGCGTATGAGTAACATTTTACGAGATACTCAATTGCCAAGATTACACATACATACTACACATGCACATTTTTATGAGGCCTTCATCGGTGAGCGTGTATGAAACTCAATGCAGCCCATGTAGACAACTAGCGCTATATGTATGAGAGCAAAATTATAAATGTGAAAAAATAAATATTTTTATATTTTTATGAGAGTCCTTGTGTTCGCATTTAAAGTCTGTATGATCTACTTGAACGTAAACATGTAAGCGTATGTATTCAAAAGCACTTAACTTTTCAATAAACTTTTCACATTTACATTGCAGTTTTATTGACGGAGATGGCAAGCAATATAGAAAAATGGAGTTGTTGTTGTTGCAACAACAGAGTATCAATGAGTATGAGCAATAACCTTTTTATTGCTAACTCTGTGAGCAGTTGCCTAGGTATGCATCGATTTGAATAAAATTTGCAACAAATTACAAATGCAACTTTTATTTCGAAGAGCACATGTTCCCCAATTAACATTTCTTTATTAACAATTAACAATATAAAGATATTATATTGTTTCATGTATTGGTAAATGTTTCCAAAGTAAGGTAAAAATTCAAAATTGCATTTAGGAAAACTTTCGCATATATGAATGTGGCTTGCCATTCTAGGATGGTATGCATTCCGAACGGGCGAAATCAGGCCGAAAAAGTACAACTCTCAAACGAAACTGGCGCTTACGTATTATGGAAATAAATATATATATATATAATATATATAATAAAATATATAATATATATATATATATAATATAATAATATATATTTATCAAAAGTGGGGGTGGGGCTCAAATGTGTAGCTCTAAAAATACTGGAACTATCTCTGCGAAACTCGTCAGCAACAAAAATGTCAGCCAACAAAGAATTATTTATAAATTTATTCTTCAAATATCAGAGAGAATATTTGAAAATGCAAAGCTTCGATAACATTTGAAATGAAGAAGATATTTCGATTAAAGAACATTTGTGAAATTTTCAATAAACGGAATTATTTGTCTAACCATCAAACTTGATTTAATTTTTCACACACATGAATCCACATGCATATATATACATATATAGTTACTGCAATATGACCAATATACAAGCAATGATAGGCGATGTCGCCACGTACATTGGCGGGACTCCAGAGCGAATGCATAATTACAAAACCGTCGCCACTGCAAATACGAGTTCTCGGCGGACGCACCCCGTGAGCTGCTCGGCAATGCACTGCCAACTGAGTGTAGACCACCAATTCACTGATTTGTTTGTTAATTTTCCTCATTTCTTCGCTTACATGCCAAGCGGTTGCAAGCAGTCGTTGTTGCGGTTACGATGTGGCAACTCTGCCAATGCTGAATTGCTGCTGCAGTCCGCCTATTAGAACGGATGGTGCGGGCATGTATGTATGTATTTATGTAAGGGAATATCGCAGTGGCGCGATATTGATTTAGTCGACAATGTTTTACAATACATATCTATATACACAAGCAAAAGTGTGTGTGTGTGTGTGTGTGTGTGGCGATGAGGCTCGATGACTTGATGGCTTGATGGCTTGATGGCCGTTTTCCCAATTAGTATCGCAGTTTGTTGTCGTTACTGTTGTTACTATCGTTGACCACAAAGTGGCAGAAGATTGCACGAATCGAACTGCGGTGCACACGAAATAAACCGAACGAGCGGACGTGGCGCACTCGCAGCGTTGCACAATGCATTGCTCGAAGTACACAGTCACATGGGTCGTGCTGCCATTAAGTCACATCACCATACCCAACGACCAACAGCCAAGTAATCAGCCAACTGACCGATCGACCGCAATTCGTGTATTTGTGACGAGAATTCAATTGTAGTCTGATTGGAAAAAAATTAATTAAGTTCTTTGTTTCGCGGCTGTGCATTTACATACTACCATACACGCTCGCATGCATATGTGCGACAATTGACACGCGTTTACCTACATACACGTTTCGTCATAGGCAAGTACATAGAAGCAAGCATATGTACAAAAATCAGTAGGTTTATAAGCTCAACCAGTTGTGGCACCATAATAAACATTGTTTATTTATTGTTGACTAATTAACCAAATATGTATGAGTAGGAATATGGAAGAAACTTCTACTTCGTTGACACAAACGAAATTTGGAAATCCACTATTTATGCACTTGAATTGAATTGAATTGACAATAAAAGTCGGTTATGCCTTTTTAGGTTGGTGGCCACTTTCTCTCAAACAACTTTTACTGTCATACTATGGAAAAGACACTGGAAGAGTTTACTAACCATATATAACCAAATTAATTCCCTATTTAAGAACTTTTCAAAGCAACATTTGGGTTATCTCCTACAATTTCTACGTGCCACGGCGAGGCACACACAATTTTACAGCGAAAATGAAGATGATCAATTACAGCGTGGGTTGAACACCAACTCTCGAGTCCATTTCTAATTATATATTTAAGTGGCTTCGAACTTGTAAAACCCTTCATTTATAAGAAAACACGAAGAGGCACACTGCAAATAAGAGAGGAACCTCCGTCAGAGCCATCTTGTTAGATTGGCTTTAGTCGCCACTTCACACATGTTTTATTGCATTCATATCCTTCTAATAGAGCGAAATCAAACTAATTCTTTCGACAAAACATGTTCTTTATTATACTATTATATGACATTAAGATCGGATGGATAATTGTGAACTTTTTATGTCGTTAAAGAAGATCAAGACCGCCTTTCATCGGGATCACTGCGTGATATATCACATTTTAAATAGCAATCATCTCCATCAAAACCTATCGAGGTATTCTTGTCTGATATAACATGTGCCTAAACCAATAGTCGAACAAAGGTGCGGACATGGGACGGATTCTTGATGAATTCCTTACCCCAGCCTCAAACAACAGGCAATAAACTTTAATACCCTGTACACAATGAGTTGCGCTTGGTTGTGAGAAGGGACCAATAGTATAACTTTTCGAGTAAAAGCAACCGCGAGAATACCGCACAATAAAAACACACTCGTGGCAAGTCGGGCTGCGGACACTATGTCGGCCCCTGGCTCAGAATGTGTGTGCTTTGTTATTGAAGTCGGCAGAATTTTGATTTCAGCTGCCATTAATGAACTCTTTAACCTCTTTCGACAAACAAGGTTGATGGCAACAATAACAACACCACAAATATACCCCACTCTAAGGCAGTAGTCGGTGGAGTTGTAAGGCTGGAACGTGCAAAAGTGTGTGTCAGCAACGAAGCATAAGCCAACAGTCAAAGCAGACGGAAAAAAACAGTAAATAAATTCTTCAAAATAAGCGACTTCCTATTGTCTGCGGCTATCGTTGTTGCCGCTGTTCGAGTTGCACGAAAAGTGAATAAGAATGAAGTTATTGTTTGCACTATTTTCGTTATTGTTTCGAGTCTCGAGTTGATTTGTGAAAAAGCGGAATGAGCAGTAAAATAAAACAAATGGAAAAGTTGGCTTACTCAATTACCGTTGCATGACTTTGCCGTACACATTTCAATTTAAATATTGCCCTACTTAAGTTTTTATGTACGAAAGTATGAAGGGTAAGTGCAAAAGAGTTTACGTATTATGGGGAGACCTCCCCATTTCTACAAAAGAGGGACAGTAGCCACTACTAAATATAATGAATAAGGAGGGGTTAGCGCCCAGCTCACGTTCTAAAATTATTCATTTAAGGTGTATTTTTTATCGTAATTCTAAAACATGAGTAACTTAAGTTTCCGAAGCATATTGAATTGCAATTCTTCTAATTTGTCGCAGACCTACACACATATATTATATATATATATATATATCTGTGTACAAATCAGGCCAGGTCAGGATAGATATCAGGCCCAAACTGCACGTCGTCTGCTGCCACCTACTGACCTACCTTGCCAGTAGCAGCTTGCTGACTTCGTCTATAATTCCATTTGATTATGCTAAAAGCAACTCTTCCACTTTTTCACCAGCGCGGTCTACACTTTTTGCACGCTGAATAAGCAAAATCTGCGGTTTCTATCATTTATATATGTCTACTTGAAAGCAAACGTTTATTCGATTACAAGCGCTGCGTTACAACAGCAACAAAGGCGTTAATCAATATAAGGACCTTAAAAACACTCAAAATAGAAGAAAAAAAGAATAAATTGCAGAAGCAATTAAAAGTAAAAACAAATCAGCAAGCACATGATATACTGTTCAGTTAATTGGTCGGGTGGCGGGCGGCTTTGAGCACTGAATGGTGGCTTTACGCGCCGAAATTCGTAATTCGAAAAATTAATTTATATTGAATTATGGCCAAACCCCGAAAAAATATTGCTGACTTTTGAGTTTTTGTTATTACGTTTTCCAGTGTCTCTTTGTTTTGTTCGCATTATTTCATTTTTTTTTTTTTTGTTTTTGTTTTTCAAGCACGCAAACTTGGTCAAGTTGAAATCGCCAACAATTTTTGTTGTTTTATAGCATTTTGATCGATTATGAATTCACAGCGGATTAACTTTTTTGGCGCAGCTACTGTGTGTTGGCCTTTTATCACCATTTGTTGTTGTTCTATATTTGTGCTTGCTAATTTTTACTTGTTGTGTGATTTTTCTTATTTTTTAGCATTTGTCATAAAAGCGGTGAATACGGTGTATATCAATATTTTATTGTGTGTTATTCCTTTATTTATTTGGTATTACATACTTACACGGCAGTTACCTGCCTGCCAAAGAAAATATTTGGCCAATCTTGAGTTCGCTTAAAATATCACTGGCCACGTCCCGGTGGGCTGAGTGCCTATGGCGGTAAAAATGCTAGATGCAACAGTCATTAGAGAACCTCCTAGTGTCTTTCAACCTTACAGATAATACTATAATGCTGGAATATAGCTCTTCGACTACTATCTCTAATCCTTGTTGAAGGAGTGAAGAATGCAACATAAACGGTACATCCCGCAATAGCTCCCCTTAGCCTGAATTGCAAATGACTCCAATGACCCACTCCTTAAACATTGACAGTTGACTCTGGATAACATTCAACATCCATTTTGATTAAAACTTGAAAGACCTATATCTAATTGTCTGACTTTATAAGGTTCATTCACACTTATCGCTCACATTCCTAAGAATCTTCATATGGCTTACCTGCTTTTGAAATACCTATAACCGGATATATATGCTTCCATAAGCTTTTTATTAAAATTACTTAAACTATACTTACCAACTATACTTACTAGCTTCATAAGCCATAATTAACTTCACACGAACTTTTCTCATAAAGCAGCCTTCATATTTATTTGATTACAAACTTCTTCATGAATTCGAAAGAAACATGTTCATGTTCAAATAAATATTCATAAATATAGAATATAATGTCTAAATGCAAATTTTAAACAAAATTGAATTTTACCTTAGTGCGTGTGTAAAGAATTGGACGGAGATGGAACTATTCTACACAAAATATCTTAAAAATATCGACAAAAATCTACAAGATTATTCTCAACATTGCAAGTGGAAACTTTGTTTCCACTCAAAATATCCATTTATTTATCAGGGCAACTGCATGCACACATACAAACATACGTGTATCATATCTCTTTCAATGTGTGCGCTTCTCACATGCGTTTCGATGAGCAACTTAGATGGAATCTCCGCTTGTGTTTATATTTGCTTTGTTTTTAAAGTAAAATGGAAATTGTTTACCAAACAATGTTGACATGAATAGATCTTCAGCAACTTACAGAGCCAAATATGCACAATACGAGTTTTCACACACACACAGATAAAACGAACTCGTGAAGGCTAGGGTGACCATTGCTTACAAAAGTTAACTCTTTGAACTAGCAAAAGCCCTTGTATTTTCTAACTAGTTCAAATTTCATTTCTAAAATACAAATATATTAGATAGAGAAAATCCTTTATACAAATTCGAGAGAGAAACTTTGTAGAAAAGAATTTTCTTTTTACAAATCATTCGAACTGATCTAGGTTTAAAATGAACAGGAGTTTCGAAGGGTTATAAAATGAATTCATGTCGAAAGTCTGAACTGTCCGCTAAAAGAATGAACACCCTAATACAGACACATACACACATACACATAAAACTTTGTGCAGCAGCTTTTGTTTTGAGGTATAATTTGCATACACACTTGCTTAGAAATATTGGTAGAGCTCGATAGTGTGGGCTGCAAAAAAAACATACGCGGACACTCTTTACATTCACAATTTCTTAAATGCACTTCTATATCCTTCTATTGTTAGCTTGTGTATGGGTTTTGAAGAATTCGGCAAAATACTTTTTAACAAAATGGAACAAATTGTGTCAAATCGACGTGGCTCAAACAGGTGAAATCACTTTGGATTGAATTCTTGGCTATAAGTAAAAAGGGAGCATTATTAAACCATTGTTGCTTTCCTTGAAGGACCAAATGTTCGAACTCTATTACTTTCGGGTAAATTAAGTGCTAAGGTTTTGCACTTTAAAGTGAAATGGCTCACATTGAACTAATTTTTGTTAAAAGTATTTCATCTGATATTCGTGCATATTTATGTTTAAACCACATTTCACTTTCATTGGTAGAAACATTTTCGCCAGTCGCCACGTCTTCCCGTGCATTTATGTGTTGTTGTGTACCCTCATAGGCGCGCTTCTACAATAATGAACGAATAAAAGAAATGCTGAGCTTTTACTTGCATTCAGGTTTTCTCGCAACTCCCATGAAACTTCCGACTGTGGTGACGGAAATTTAGCACCTTTGGAGAAAGAGCCATTGAGTAAGAAGTCTGAACTTGAGGTGATTTTGTTTCGTGCATATCATAATTACATCATTCAATGAAAACAAAGCTAATTCCATAATTGCCGCTTTTGACTGATTATTTCCACATATTCGCATGCAATCAAATATGGCTCACCTAATGACGCAGGTGTCCTTAAGTGGCAAAATATGTATTTGGGAGTGTTTTAGGAGCAAGCGAGATGTGATTAATAATAATGTCTGATTATTATGCCAATTCCTTTTAAAAAATAACAATAACATGCATACCATGGACTAAAAACGGGAGGTAAATTATAAATCGCTCCTGAATTACATAATTAAGCATTAAGTTTTGTTTTAGTTCTCCATTATAACCTATAAAAAACTAACGTTTTCTAAATTAATATTCATTTAACTAAATAAATATATGTATATTTACTAGTAAATGCACATATCAGTGTTGGCACTTGATCACAATGTTCGATCGAACATAGCCTAAAAGTATACAAAGAGCTATGAACGAGGTGTCATTGATTGCAGATTGCAGATTGCAGATTGCTAATTGAGCCAACGACAATTGAGCAATGCAGAATTTGCTTTACGAACATTTTTGCTGATGCCTTCAAAAGCGTATTGCTGTTGTGTCAAATCTCTAATTAATTCAATTATAGTACCTCTATTTGCAATCATCTTACTCAATGCGGGGACTAAAACGCATCAACGCCCGCACAAACATTCTCTTCGCATCAAAATGCCAGATAAAAAGTGATTTTCATTACTGGCAATCCATTAACAGCAGTCGGCAGCAATTTTGACAGCGGCAACAGCGGCCGTAGCAATAACGGAAACGCTTGCCAATTATTCCATCATTCCTTGTCATTTAATTCCGCTTTATTTCCCAATTATTCTCACCTGGCGGGCGCTTGCGGACTCCGCTCCTTTTCTTTCGCTGTTCATTGGGCGCTAGCGATTGCATTCACTAATTACCTATCCATTCGCGAGCGTCACTCCTCGCAAATTCTCTAATGCATAAGCAGGCGAAGGCTATATGTATGTCTGTATGTCTGCCTATGTAACGCAAAAGTCGGTGAATTTTCCGCGCAACCTGCAAAGGCATATCTATTGGTGTACACTTCCAACTATACATAATGCTTGTACACCTGCACAGCACACACAATCGCTCGATCCTTTCACTCACCTTTTCCAACGAAGCATATCTATTCGAGATGTTTTCTGCTGAGTGGGAAGTACCAAGCAGTCATTGATGCCAGCACTTAGAGTAATTAGTATGAAATTCTTAGCTTGGCAAACAATGTCGTCGGAATGTGCTTCCGATTGCTGCCAAAGTATTCCCATACCTGATGATTGCCACTAGAATTTGCCAAATGACTTGGCTTCACAGCCAGTCAACCACATTACCGGAAGTGATTATGCCAAGAGATGATTTTCGATGTGATTGCTTTTGCCTTGCCTTTATGGCTTTCTATTGTCATCCATTTCGCTACCATTAACGAGCAATTGCAAGGAGAGGCGACGTTGCGTGTCGAATTCAGGTGACATTAATTTCAGGAAATTATATTTACATTAACCCACAATGTTGCAGGTACTCGTGTGTACCCAGGATTCGTACACTAAGATGCAAATTATTTAAGTGATTATTCATTAATCAATCCATTGAAAATACTTTTAGCGAGCAGTTTTATTCAAAACAAATCAGTTATTCGTTTACAAGTAATTTAATCGGAAAACTGATGTGGTCTTGATGCCCACCCGTGAACGACTTCTTTAGATATTGGCGTGCAGATAGGATTTGCGTAGACCTTTTCTCTTCAGATCCTACGATGATAATAGAATAACTTTGAATGCATAAGAACACCAAAACAATTAAAACGACAAAGCGAATCCGAAGACTTCTGCCTGTTCCTTGAATGCTACGGTCAAATCCAGCCAGAATGTATTGAAATAATAAAATTATCGCTTAAGTTTAATATGGTATTATTCTTTTATTTTTTCTCCTGTGTTTCACCTCTAAGTGAATCGTTGCGAAACTTTCACCTATTCAATGCTTTCTTGCTTTTCTCTAGAGTATTTATTATCACTGAAGGAGACATTCAATTTTAATTCTCCTCGAGCATGGCCTGAAACTTTATTATTTCGTACTTCGCCTTTCTTTTCTTTGCAACACCTTTTACTATGGTTGCGATTTGTATTTGTTGTGCCAGCTTGCTTTCTGGTGACACTTTACAACAAGCAAGAAAAACAAACAAAAACTCCGCTGAACACCTTATTTATGCAATGAAAGCACGCTCGCAACGCTCCCGAATGCGGGAAGGGGCAGCACTCACCGTCTGATCCGTGTTGCACCAACGCCAAGCGCTTTCGAAGCTGCTACCATTGTTTCATGTGTCCTTTATTGCGCCGGTTGCTAGTTTTATTTTGCTCTTCCCTTTCTCTTGACTGTTCTCCTCTATTCTACACCATTCTACCTGTGCTGGCGGCCGTTTCGCTTTTTATTTTGGAAATTGCAATTTCATACGTAACTGCCAAAGTAACTTTTCCAACAGCACAGAGCGCTTCAGCGTGTTGCAATAATTCAACGATAAGTAAAAATAACAAAAACGTTATAGAGCAGTTTATGTATTCACCTTTCAAAAGAGTTCGCTGTCCAGCCAACTGCATTCGGGAAAATCAAGCAGAGCAGCACGATGGCTTTCAATCCGCGCTGCCAGAATAAGTTAAAAGAAACTTAAAGAGAAACAAAAATAAAGAGCAACTTTGTTACCCTGGCGCATTTATGACCCTTGATCGGTGCATCCTTTGAGACTATATACAAGAATGTATGGATATCTTCATAAAATACACTCATGCCGCCCCAGTCCCCGGCAAACGGTCCACTGCTTTCGTGAGTTGTAGCGAACTACAACTTTGTTCCTGTAGAGCATTGATCGAGCCGAAATGGAACCTTTTCTCTAAACACTGGATGTATGCTTTCCACTCTCTGGGAGCTTTCTGGGAGCTTTTTTTCAGAAGAAAGAGAGAACTCAACCGACAAATAGTCGAACAATGGCAAAGAGGCAATTCAAAAACTAAGAAGCATTTCTGCACTGAACTTATTAGTTCCCATTCCAAAATATATTCTACGAGGAGCACAATATTTTATTAGCGGGATTTTAACAAGGCATACCTTTCTGTGTCCCAGAATTATATCACCACCTACTGAAAAACAGTCCTTTCTGTATTCTTAGTAATTTAGTTAAATGGTAGGTAGGTAAATAGGTAGGTGAGTGCTGTAAACCCAAAACAGAAGTGTCATGTGTAATTTCTTGAAATACCTTTAAAATGTCGCCAAGTCAGGTCTAATAATTTTTGGTGATATTGCGTCCACTAGATCAGACAAGTAAAATAATGTATAAAATTTGGTATTACTCAATAACATCTCCTACAGGGTACTCCACAGATCCAATTTATGTGCAATATGTATGTGCCAAGTTTATTGACGTCTGTCCTCCCGTTTTGTGGAAGTAACGATTAAGCGGACTTACGCAGAATGCTCCAAACCTGTTCTCAAAGTTTATTAAACGATAACGAAGTTAAAATTTAATTGATTTTAAATTGCATTCCCACCCAGAATTTTATTTAGCGAAAAATTTCTTCATTATCGGACCTTAAATTGTCTTTTATTAAACGAATGTTATTTAAAAGGATTTAAGAGGAGAATCAGGAAAAGGAACATTATAAGCATTTAAATAACATGTTTAATGTATATTAATATACGATGTATAATACATTATAATATATTATAATATAATATATTGAATATCACTTTATTTATAAACTAATATATTAACAATAATTTTAATTTTAATTAATAACAATTTCGAACCATCCTTCAACACACTAATTAAACTCTAAGTGGCGTCATTTATTTCTTTACATCCTTCATATCTGTTTCCGAAGGCAAATGTGGGCACCTGCATATATAAAAATTTATATAGACGCAATTCCTGCAAATAAATAACAACAGTTATTAGATTTTTGCAGACATTTTGTTAAAAACGATAGTTGTAAATCTCCTTAGAGGAGTAAACATCCAACTTAATAAATCTGCTCAGTTGCTAATTGCTTTCGGTACAAAAATTTAGCCTTCGTCTACAAATCAAGAGTGGATGTACGAGCGTGTGTGTTGGCATTGGTGGCGACAATAAGCAGTTCGTCGACTTATAAAATATCATGTTCTCGAAGCACACATAAATATTTACTCTCCACTCACTTGACTCTCCAATCGCAACGACCCACTCACTCTTATGAGTGGGTGGGAACCACAACGAAAAGTCAAATGGCAGGATGAACAGAGTCGACTATTCAGCCAATTTCATATGTGGAGTACATGTGTATCAACAGTAAAATATCCTGACATTGGTGTAATTTTGTAATGTTAATTAAATGATGCGATCTTCCGAGAATGCAGAGCATTCCTAAGTAAGTGCTGGAATTAGCTGTGGGAAACGCCCTTTTCACAACATCGAATAACAATCGCACACATACAAGCAGTTAGCTCTATCCCCTTGCCCCATTCTGTGAGTTTTTGTGTAGTGTTTATGGATGAAAATGAGCACATTTTTACTCTTGAGCCTTTGGGTGTTTTCACACCAACAAATCCTTCTTGCTGAATCGAAGTAAGCCACAAGGCGGGGAAAGAGCAAGGAGCAGTAAAAGCATGCGAGTTACCAGACAGACGTTCGCAATTCCCCAAACGTAGCTTAAGTGTCAGAGGAGACGTTGAAAGTGAAATGCGTGTAGATGTTAAGTTGTAACGCAACGCGAAAACAAATTATACAATAACAGGGGAGAGCAAATAGTACTTTCGTAGGCGCGCAGGAGAACTGTACAGGAATGAAAGCATCACAATCGCAGCATCGACAGCAATCACACCAACAGCAATAACAACAATCTATTGAAGAGGCGCTGGCAGCTGGAGTATGTATGTATGTATGTATGTCGAGCAACTGGACAATTGGTTAAGTTCGGAAAAAATGAATATTGCTTGGGGAATAATCGTCAAACTGGACGGCTGTCAGTCATTTACCAGCAGCAAATAGACAGTCAGCACCACGGCGCACTTTTGTGTCAGGGTGGTGAAGGCGAAGGCGAAGGCGAAGGTGAAGGCACGAAGTATTAGTGGCCAGGACTTGGCGGCTTCGCTACTTCAACCATTATAAACTGCTGCCAAATCTCGACGGGCATTTAAACACTTTTGCACTTTTGTGCCCATATTTGATGAGGAAATTGTAGCGTTGAATTTGGCATTGACGGAAAGCGAAATGACGGGTCTTCAGGACAACATGATTAACTACGAAGCTTTAAACATTAGAACAGAAATATTACTTCGTTCTTCTCTTTTGTCATATAAGACCCGAACTATACATTTCAATGACCAGCTTCCTTTAAATGAAATTCTCTTCGGTCATACTAGTCATTCCTCATTCACTAATTTTACTAATTTACTCAATGCAAACAACAACACTGCTAATATGCGCAACTGCGAGTACAGCGATATTCTTATATGTGTAAACCCCTGACATTCGAGCATTGGCGGCAAACATTTCCCTGACACATTAACATTGTAGCCAGCTTACACGCATATCTTGCCCATGACAGTTATGAGCTCCGCTATTGGGCTGCCCCATCATGCCCCTCACGTTTAATTCTCTAAATCACTAAGCCAAACAATGTTATTGAAATTGCAATTTATGCGCTCAACGCTTCACAAATGCCCCTCAAAAACCATGGCCGTGGATGAAGATGGCCGGTCAGTAAATGCGGTTGAGATATTCAATCTACACACACACTCTCACACAAATGCATTTGTATGGCAGTGCCCGATTGAAGCAGCTCACGCTGCCTTAATTAACTGCTCACTTGATATACGAACTATGGCTACCATGCCATGCTTGCCCGGTAGAAATTTGTACATGAATGTAGAAGCTACAACTAAGTGGGGGGCACAGACGTCCTCTAGGCTTAAAAGCATTTCAGTTTTTGTTATCTATAGTAACTGTTTTTCAGCTTTCAGCAAAAACCATTCTTGAAAAGATAAAACTGTTCATTTGAGAGATGAAGGGCAATCCACTTGCGCTAAAGCCAAGAAGTTGCAGCTGCCCCAAAGCAGACCTCAGCTTCCTCCAAAACATGACATATGACTTTCAGTATATTAAAGAACCGGCCTAATTTAATTCAAACACGGTGGTCCAGATTGCCTGTATCAACTATTATTTGCCTGTATTGCCTGTATTACCTGTATCGATATCAAACCCTAGCCTTTGAGGAAAGCCCTGATCCTACCCCTTAAATTTCATTCCAATCTCTTAACTCAGGCCTTAGAACTCATTAGGCGATTGAGACGAAAAAAAGCTCGAATACGTAAGATTGACCAATTCAGCTATGAAGTGGACTAGTACTGCAGGGGCTAGAAAAACATTACAGTTTGTCCGCCCAAGCCACCACGTCACTTGTACCTCAGTTTGTGTGATTGAAATTCCTCTTTTGATTAGAAAATTGTCTTCATGAACCAATACACAACTTGCGAATTCAGATGACCAAAGGCCGAGAGATATACTACAATTCGAGTGTCTCCATATATGCGATTCCATCTGCATTAATCTCCAAATATGTGTCTTTATGTGTCTATTTATGTTGTTGTATACCAGCATGTGGCATGTTGTAGCAGTTTACCAACAGCAAAGTGGCTAATTAATTGGACCATTGGAGTGGTGTACATGTTGGTGGGGGCGGTTCGAGGAACCCCAAGCGCGCATCCCAAGGATCCATTGGAGTGTGATGTAAGCGCACAAACATGCAAATTCATCAGTGGAAGCCCGTGTTGGCCCTTTGCATTGGCAGCTGATCAATTAGATTACGATGCACTTACTTGCTTACTTACTTAGTTATATTTCCTTGCACATTCCTCCGTATTATAGAGGCATAGAGGCATAGAGGCACCAAAGAGCGACAATGCACCAATTGAATATCAATTAGAACAATATATGGTCATTGATATTTGATATTATCCTGCCTTGAAGGCTTGCGGATCATACATACATATATATGGAAACTAGCAAAATGTAGTACTTATTAAATAAAGGTAGGAAAAGAGATGAGTTCGATAAGAAAGCACAAAAATTCTAAAAATATAAAGAGCACTGTTTTATTAAGTTTTATTATTCGACTAGTTGTTTGAAAGAGTTATTTAAAAGTGTTAACATAAGAACTTAATCCAACAAATTCGTTACATAAGTTTCCTAAAACCCAAAGCCTTTTTCCATATAAGCCAACCAAATTAAAAATGGTGTCATGTGAAAAGTAGGCAGATCATGTCTGCCTACAGCCAAAGCACATGCAGATGGCAACATAAACCATATTTAAGTCAACATTACCGTGTTCAAAATGTGTTATCCTTCTCACAAAATCTGACAATTCTAAAGAGTTCTCGTGATTTTCGTCCGTTCGATTTTAAAACGTCTGCTAATGACTTAGAGGTCTTACCGCAGCATGGGGTAAAAGGAGCACACAAATAAATTGGTTTTTAATATCTTAGACAATTCATAAGATATACCTTCTTTTATATTGGGATTTCTTTCCGTGTAGTATTTTATTACAAAGTTTTTCTTTTCTTTTTGTCTCCGATACCATGTTTCTAAATAATATACGTTTGTTGGATTAGCGAATGCCACGATTTATGCGTAAACGATTCTTAAAGGGAGAGGCCAAGAGAGTTATTAGACAGCATTTAAAAAGTTCGATTTTCTACGGTATTCCTGTGAAACCAATTTCGGATGTTCGGATTCAATATTTCAATAACAGCATTCAGTTATTTTGTTCATGCCGAAAATTAAATTATTTTAATGTTTCATTCTTCATTTAATTTTTATTTTTTTATTCGTTCTTGAATAAAAAGCTAATAGAAAAGAAAAAGGAGCAATCTTTAGTAACCATTTAATTCCAATATGAAAGGAAATATTTTCTACAAACATTTTTACCTTATATTTGATTTGCGCATTTTCGAAAGTGAATTGCATATCCACACAGAAGATAAATATGGTATGTAAGTACGTAAAGGGTAAGAACAATCATCCATGAGGCAAGTAGCCAACCGGAATGCTCGTATGAATCGGAATACAAGAGAACATGGCTGCGCGATCATACAAGTGGCACAAAGAACGCTCAAACAAGCGGCGCTTAAGCACTTAAGCCCATCCAAGGTAAGCGGCAGCAACTGAAAGTGACTCTTTATAGATACATACATACCTTCCCACACCGCTACATATACGGCATTGAGCTTTCATGAGGGCAAATGGTAAAAACAAAAGTGAAAAAGAAGCATAGAATTATTTCCGATTTATCCTGTATATAATAAGGCTGCTTAACATATACTTTCTCAGCATTTTTATTCTCCTTTTAATATTTCTTAAGCTGTTTGCCATCACTCTTAAAGGAGAAGAAACTTAAAATAAATTGATTCAATATAATTCAGCTGCTTTGGAGTACGACAAAAGCAGGCAGTGCTAGGAACGGCTTATAGCAAACACAGATATTGAATCACGCCTGTTGCCTGCTGAATTTTTGAAAATTCTCGTTTTTATTGGCATCACCGGTTCTGTTTATTTCCGACCGAAAGTGAAGTGAAGTGGTTGTTGCATCTGCCATTTCGTGCTTATCCACGTTTGCTGCTCAGTTGCTTATTGCCTGAAGAGTACTTATTGCATCGTTACTCTGCTCGTCACTCGTCACTCGCCACTCGTTGCTTGCTTAACTGCAACTTAACGTCAGATAAGTGCACACTGTTGAAGCGAAAATTAGGCCACTGAAGTGGTAGTTAATCTTCTCAATTTGGCCATCAAAATATGCTCCCTTGCCCAACCTGCTCTGCTCCAATTGACCTCCACTCCGTTCTTTTGCTGACTTAAAAGCGGTCTGCGCCCATCTTCTGTTTTCCGGTCCACATGCGCACAATTAATTCATGAACCAGCAAATCCACTTTTCTAGTCAAGCAACCGGAAAAGTCACCACCAACAAAACAGCTGAAATTGTAGGTCACAAGAGCACCAAGCAGCTGACGTGGCTGGAGCACAACGCTCTGCAAAAAATTAGCCGTCGGGAAGTAACAGAGGCATATCCGCTGTGATCTTCGGTTGAACGCAATTCCCACTTCAATTCCGCAAATTGAATGGAAACGTGTAAGAAATTGCATAATACCCGGCTGTGAACAAAGCTCCGCAATAAAAGAACGCCAGAAATTGTAGAAATTGCGATTTGAGGCAGCAAGCGAATTGAATCGAAAAACAATTCGCAGCAAGGAAAGAAGTAAAACTCAAAATCAAAAAGAAATGAAGAAAAAACAAAAAACGAAAACAAAAACAAAAAACAAAAAACAAAAAGAAGCAAAAACGGAAGGAAACGCCCAGAAAGTGAGCAAAAGATATCTCAGCGACCAAAGCGGAAGTTAATTTGGTGCATATCTTACGGGGCAGCACGGACTGGGGGGTTGAAGCACACGTATTTTCACACCCGACAATTGCCTCAGCTCCATTGCAAACAACCGAGTACACCATTTACCTGAATCGGGGGAGGTCAGCTGGGAGTCCGCGCAGTGGACCGCCGCTAAATCGACCTTACAAAAACACAAAATATGATTTGTTAAGGAATTGTTAATGTATGCACAAACTCTAAGGTTTTACCCTAAGTGTGCAGAAATATAAATCATAATATGAATCAGATATGCACCGAAAAATAACTAAATATCATTTATTCAGATCGATACCGGGATACTTTGCAAAATGTGAATGCTTTAGATACTTTTTTCGCGTGAGCGCTCAGTATACTTTTCAGTGGTGATTTATAAGTTGAGGGAAAGCAGACATTTTTATAGGGAATACAAAAATTAATTAAATATGCCGGTTAGACTCATATGTTTTGCAATGGTTGTCCCTCAGAGTCCCCTATAATTTTTTCTTGCGCTCGGACACTCCGTTGGGCGTGACGAAATGCCACTTATTAAAAACCATTTCAAATATGTTTTAAACAAATTTCGATAGACCATACATTCGCATATTTAAGAAACGAGTTAGCTCACTTTTCAGAAAAAATTTAAGATTTCGTACCCATAAATATTCCTGTTGGGGTTGAATCTGCCACAATTTCGAATGCATAAACGCATGAACTATATTTATTTACAACAGGGTGTGCTCTCTGTCCGTTATTGCATATTGTTGCAAGCAAAGTAATTGCAGTAATTGCATAGCTGAAGGCGCATAGTGCACAAGTATTCTATAAATTCTTCAGCCGTGAAAAGTGCAAAATCATTTTCGTCAAGTGCCTATTAGTCGAGTATAGCCGCAATGCATGTCCAGCAAATATCACTTACATTTCATATTCTTCAAACCAACAAAAGCACCAGTTGTAGGTGTATTTTGAAATACAGGTATACCAAAGGACATGCCATGCCATTCAGTCGTGTCAGAGGACCTTAAAGAGGCTATTCTAAGAATTCAAAGTTCTTATTCAAATTCGAAATGCAATGCTACTGTACTTCTTCACAGACACAATGCGTCCAGATGCCGACCGACATTATGCCACGCCATCAGCGTCACCACCCATTTGCTGCCTTGCATTTCGGCTCAAATAAAAGCACAAAAGCGAACAACGGGATGAAGTGATATTTTAGAAACACAATAAAAATTGCATTCGCCAAACGAAACGGAAGGAAACTGTGTTGAATGGCAGAGTACAAAAAAATTATTCTAAGATTTCGAATCGTCGACGCTGGGCTCCATACATTACCCTGCTAGTGAACTCAACCCAACCAGCTCATACACACTCACACACACTTGGACTTTTGTTATGCGCCCGAATTATGGGAGAGTTTGCGAAAGGAAGGAACATTTATTTAATTTCTTTAAAGTTGTGTGAACAATAGACCGTTAACAGCAATGAAATTCTCAAGTCCTCCGCACTTTCCTTTAGAGCAAATAGAATTTTATGGGCTCATAGAATATAAAAGGAACAAATTCAAAAATTTCTTTCGGTTTCATACGGAGCTGATGAGTAAGTGTATAATAAATAATAATGAGAATAGAATAACGAGATATTTCCGATCCGTTTCCAGCGCTCTATATGAAACCAATTATGGGGTATGCTAACCCTGTCCCTACAAATAGTATATACCACCATAGGAATTATGAAGCAAAATGAAATGAGGAAGAGATCTTTCGATAAACACATTTATTTTATATAGACAATTAAATTGTGTACTTAAATAATTTACTGACGGCATTTTTTTTTTGGTTTGGATTCTACTGTTCGATACGCCCCAATACGCCCCCAACGCGAGAACATCCTAACCTTTTTCAGCTTGGAACTTATACCATATTTTCAAAATATTTCCAAATTTCATATTGTGAAACAATTTGCAAACTTGTCAATAATTTTAAGCTACCTTTTCACCACAAAGCAAGCTTTCCGAGAACTCAGAGAAATACTGATATTGTATCTGATCTGCATGTATGCATATATATGAATTACGAATGAAATTATGAGGGTACAAAAAAGATAAGTGAATGTAACAGTACTTAACATTCACAGCATATCATTTGAAATAGGTATGAGTCCCCGGACACATACAAGTATAATACAACACAAAATCGCTCTTATTATAAACATGCTGAAAATATACAACTCTGAGCATTTTCCCTTTGATATTTAGTCTAAAATGTATTTATTATACTCTCGCAACATGTTGCTGCAGAGTACATTAGTTTTGTTCACCTAACGGTGGCTTGTAACACCTAGAACTAATCGAGTTAGATACAAACATATATATATATGATCAGGATGAAAAGAGTTGTATTCCGAGTGACTATCTGTCCATCTGTCCGTCCGTCCTTTCGTCCATGTAAGCGATAACTTAAGTAAAAATTGAGATATTTTGATTAAACTTGGTACACCTGTTCTCTATCACCGTAAGACGATTGCTTTGTGGGTGGGGATAACTGGACATCTGCAACACCCAGAAAATGCCATTAATTGTAACAGATAAAGTGCTATAACTTGCTAATGCTAATGTAAATTACGATATTAACGTGTTATTTCGTATAGAGGATCCTATAGGGCGGAGCATTTATGGGAAAAAATTTTGTAAAAGTGGGCTTGGCCCCGCCTCCCAATAGGTTTTATATATATATCCCGGAAACCGTTAAAGCTATATCAATCAAACATTCTCCGACCAAGCTTTTCTAACATCCCTTCATATACTGAGAAAATGAGGGATTTCGGATAATAACCACGCCCACCTCCCATACAAAAGTTATGTTGAAAACTACTAAAAGTGCTTTAACTCGCTGAAGGAACACGTCAGAAACATTAAATCTTGCAGCGAATATGAAACGGAAACGTTGCGTTGAAATACGTGCAAATTTTGGCGATGGGCGTGGCAGCGCCCACTTTTAGGAGAAATCCCTTATCTCAATAACCCCTTAACCGATTTCAACAAACTTAAGTGTGTGAAATTATATTTACATTCTTATGTCACACTGTGAAAATGGATGAAATTGGATAAAAACCACGCTTACTTCTCTTATAGCACAATTTTAAGTTTCGTCTGACACTTTTACTTTAAGGTAGATAAATCCAACATCAATTAAGATATTGGAACAAAGCTTTCCACAAATAATACGTTCAAGATATGCCATCTCATGCGTAAATAGCTGAAATCGGATTATAACTTTTCAAGCCACCAGATACCCAATAAATGGACCTCAGACCTCAGACCTATTTAGGACTTTTTACCGAAAATAAATAATAAATAACTTTTTACTGAAAATAAATCTATGAGATATTGTATTGAATTTCGAGGATTATCTTTCCATGGCAATAATGTGTTCTTGTGTCAAAAATGGGGAAAATCGGATAAACACTTCCCCTAGCCCCCATATACTTAATATAAGGATTTTCAACCTTTCGGAAGACTTTATACCATAAACAACGGTCAATATATGAGTTATCTCTTTGAAATTTAGAGAGCGCCTTTTTCTGATATTCGTGTCCATTCGCTTAAAATTAATAAAATCGGGGAAGCACTTCCCCTAGCCCCCATGTACCTAATATACGGATTTTCAACCTGTGGGTAGACTTTATACCATATATTTTGGTCAATATGTATGATATCTTAGCAAAATTAGGTGAACGTATAATATCGGATATACCATAGCTTACTGTCGAAAATGTGTGAAATCGGTTTACGAATTATCCCAGCTCCCATATACTACATATACTGATTTTCGCATTCTAGCAGACTTTGTGCCGAATATGTCGTCACTCTGTGAGTTACTTTCACAAAATTGCGTAAAAACATGTTCCCTAATATATTTGAATAGTGAAAGGTGTTAATGTGATCAGTGCAGATCTTCCTCTATCCCAAAAAAGGCCGATATAAGAATTCCCAACTTTCCACCTGACTTTAAACCGTTTATGTTGGTCAATATGTATGCTATTTTAATGAAATAAAGTGGATATATTTTCTTAAACACGATGTGATTTCGCGCTAAATATGAATGAAATCGGTCTAGACCATGGTCTAATCCGCTTATTCCTAATGTAATTATTTCCTTTTCTCTGTTTGACTTTTTCCTCATGTACCTAATATATTTATTCAACCACTTTGGTCGAGTTTATATCGCATATATCACCATTGAGTTAATTTCGTAGATTTTAATATAAATATCTCGGACGCGAAGCAAAATAAAACAATGACAGTACATGAGTCTATGACCTGTAATATAAGTTAATAAGATACCAAATATGATTGCAATCCGTAGACAATTTCGTCCAATAATGAATGTTGAATTCTTCCGCAACATTTTTTAATATAAAATTGTACCAGCACCTGAAAGTATTTCCCCTCCTTTGATAATTGCAAATTGCGAGAGTATAAAATGTTCGGTTACACCCGAACTTAGCCCCTTCTTACTTGTTTTTTTATTACTTTTTTTTTTCTTTTCTCATATACTATTCTTGCCACACAGCAGACTTATGGTGCATCAGAATGCATTTCCATAATTTCTCAACAAAGCATTTCAAAAATGCGCGTTTATTTGAATTAAGCCTCAAGCCACGAATGTCTGTATGTATGTGTGCATGTACATACGTGCGAGCAAGAATTGTTTTGCTCCATACATTCGTTGGACACAAATTCGTGAGATGAAATTGAAATACAATAGGTAGATGCGAGCGTAAAAAATTTTGTAATAATAACGGTAACAGCAAACTTCAAATACGTGTGTCGCCACATTGCCACAAAATATACCATTTTTGTTGTTGTCAAAAGAAAAATGCTTCTATCCGCACGGTTAGCGGGAGCATTATGCAACGGTGAATAAGTAAATCACGCGATCCTTAGTTAAAACTCGTGCCCCGCAAGGCAAAACACATAAATCCGTTGGCTAGTTGTAACACTCTTCTCAAATTGTATGCACATGTGTGTGTATTTGTGTTTTTGGTGCGCAAGAGGTATGCAACTAACAGTTAAATCTACAAACACAACAATAAAGCCGCAAGCCCCCCGACAAATGGTTTTGGCAGAAATCCAAACGTCTGGCATCCAACTAAGGCATTTTGTGCAACCGCTGACATTAGCTGCGTCAAACGATCTCTGCTCCTGCCGCCCGCCCCCAAATGCACCCCATGTAATGCAAAAGCATTCCTGCCATACACACTCACATACACGATGTGTTTGTGGGAAAAGTGGAAAGTATTTAGAAAGCTGCAAGCGGATTTGCACTTTAGTCTAGCATGCACAGGTCAACCGAAGAGTTTTCCGCAACAACAACATATGCGGTCAAGTTTTAAACAGAAATTTACTCACACGGTAATGCATCTGTGTGTTTAGGAATGTATGTATGAAAAAAATTAATATACAATAACACATAGCTATACTAAACATTTACCACATTCCGTTGCTGATATTGCGTCTGAACTTTCCTCGGCAGTCTCTGCAGACCTCATTCCGAATTAGTTAAGAGATGCCAGAAACTCATTTGCCCTAGTTAAATGTGTGTGTTACCGCTGCAGCGGAAATACTTTTGAGGAGCCATATCGATTGTTTTTCAAAAAGATATTATATTTAATACTCCCAAGGGCCAATGACGAAACAAAAACCAACAACTTATTAACGGAGTAAATTGTATTAAAAAATAAAAACATTGAAATATAAAACTGGAAAGTGCTTGTATATTCATACGCCTTTTATACTTTTCAAACAATCACAAAAGCTCGTTATTCGTTATTTATTAGGTAATATCACCTATAAAGAGCCGAAATTCGTTACAAAAACTTGACATGTGAAATAATCAGGGAAACCGAGGAGCGTTTCAGGTGCACCGTTTCAGTTAAGAAATGCAAATGACTTAGATGGTCAGAGAGTATCATTTTTCCAAATTTCAATTACGTAAAAGAGATACAAATTAGAAAAGAACTTTGTTAATTCAACCCCGATACCTGTTATATTTCAGTACTCATTTGTAATTAACCCGAATGTACTTTAATTACATACATAGCGGAAAGAACTCCCAAAGGATACATTACACCGCCAGATATTATTAATAGTCGAAAAGTATTGCCAACTCCCTTTAGTCTTCCTTATATATACATACAACACTACAGCATCTGCCCTTAGTTGTCAGAGAATACTCCGTCATTTCCACATTTTCTCTCACACTCTTTCTCCCATTTAGCTCACCGCACTGTCACCCAATTATGTCACAGTATGGATCGAAATACAAACCATTGCCACACTGCATTAATTGCCCTTTGAGTGGTTAAGCTCTCCAGTTGCACTGAGCAAAGAAGCGAAAACAATAAAAGGAACAACACATAAATGACTTTGTACGTTTGTAATTAGCGAACGAGGAGGAATCGAAGTTGTTTTGATACATTTTAACCGATGTAAACGTCACTTAAAAAATTAAAAAAAAAATTTTTTTTTAAATAGTAAAAGTATCTCCGACCTCGATATAAATACGCAATCATGATTGTTGGTATAATTTTGGTTTTTCATTGCATTGAGGAGGACTGCAGATTGCAGCGCAATGGAGCAATGACACTTCACACCGGCATCAGTTGAGCAGCAATTACAAGTGGCGATTGGCGATTGGCGATTGCGTAAATACATATATATTATATATCCCACATTTAAACATGGCTTAAAGGCTGCTCCTTAGAGGTATAGAATTTCATAAAAATATAGCTGTCAAACCATATGTCAAAGAAAACCCATGTGTCATCGTTTTTGAAGTACAAGCAATCCTGCAGCGGGAAGAGGTCATTGACTGGTGTGGTTTACATGCGGAAAGATATTCTAGGGCCATCGTTTTTTGAAGAAAAGATAGAGTCAACATTACTTCCCGACTTTCCCGAAAAGCCTCTAGAAGAATGGTGGAATAATCCCTTCAACATGTGAGCTATCACTTTATCAGGACGAACTTACTGTGAACGAATTGGCCACCATTGGACTACCTTTGGTTGGGCACGTTCAGTCAGTGATCTATGCCGACAAACAGCTACGAATTACCAGTTGCAAATCAACACTCAGCCTGTTGCTTGCGTAATAAGCTGGCATATCCCGCAGTCGCGGTAGCCAAATGTCCGAAAATTTACGAATAAAGCCATTGAACTCAAAATACTATTTGAAATAAAACTTCTACACCTTAAAAAACACCCTTTATATGAGGATGTATCGCCACGACGTCATGTATGTATCATGCACACGCATAAACAAATTAAGTACCGAAACACCTTTGCGCCATGTAAACGGCAGCCTTCAATTTTCAAGATGATGCATGTATGTATGTATGTAGTAGTTCCGTATCATATATGAAACATATATATACCAGATAAATACGTACATATATCCGTTTATGTGGGTTGAATGTTCGTGCACAGCTGTCACACACGTGGGAGTGTTGCGGACTGGCAGAGTTGTTGTACAAGCGATTTAAATTAAATAAATTAAATGTTAAATCGGGGAAGATAAAATTGCTCTTTTACTTGTATTAATGAGCTGGTGTCGATATTTCTTTTACAGGCTAGTATTATATTGTCAAATATATACGAAAGAGGTCTTTGTATGTAATGTATTCAAATACAAAAGAAATCAGCGAGCTAATTTATGTATATATTATGTGACACTCTATAAGCCTTAATTACAACACTTAATTACAATTCACATCTGTGCTCCATATCTTCATAACACTGTGGAGTCTAACTTGAATTCTAATTAGCTTTTCCAAACTCAGATTAATAGTTTATATTCTTTCTTGAATACTTCCTTGAATTCTCAAGATACCAAAGCTTTTCACCTTAAGAACGATGTAAGATATACCCAATATCAAAATGTCAACCACAATGTCCTTGGTGTGATGTGTAGGGACTTTTGTTATGTGCAAATCTGTTCAAATAAACTACTTTACTACTAAAGCTTAGTAAATATAGTATAAGCCACTCAGTCCAAATAGTTTAGACCAGGTTTTAGGCCCCATCAAAAGAAAGCATCAAATAGGTCAAATCCTTCCTGTTTCTCATCCAAATTGTGACCAAACCACAGCCTAGGGCAGAACTTTATAGGTCTTGGTATGATATATGTGAAATGCTAGTGCAATAAAGACTTGATTTATTAATTAAAAGGCGTATTATTTCTTCAATGCTTTGTTCAAAGCTTGAACGAGTCCTAGTTACCAAGATATAATGGTCTCAATGACCCTCTACCGCAGACTTTAAAGTGCACAGTCTTCGGACTATCGGCTCTACAAAAAGTACAAGAAATAGAAGTTAAGAAATATTTACACACCAGTAGACATTGGAAGAACCATCATTTTTAAAAAGTACTTGAGCACCATTAACCGTACAACTTCAGGAGAAATAAGTAAACACCTTAGCACATCAACCAAGAGGCAAACAAGCCAACAAAACTAGCCACGAGAAGTGGAAGTCAACAAACAATGGTGGGGGAAAAACAATGCTAAAAGTGACTAAAAGAGTATTGTAAAACTTAAAGCTGCCGCTAAAGTAGCAATTTCTCTCCAAGTCTAAAGAGCGTGGCGGTGGGGAAAAAAGAAACAACAGCAAAGTGCCAGTATAATCGTTAGAAGGACACTGAAGGACAGCTACACGCTTGACGCCGCGCAATTCAGGCTGCACAAAGGCGACTGAATGCAGCAAGTCCGCCACCTACCAACACACGAAAGCAGAGCATAGCGAATCTGAAAGAAATACGAGACAGAGGGTGTTAGAGGATGTGGGATATTAGGGGGAGGCTACTAACTGTAAAACAAGTAGACCACGGTAAAGTGTGCTCGTGTGTGTGTAATTGTCGTTGTTGGCATAAGAAAATATCCTATGCGACACGTTAAGCTTCGTAGCTCTCAACTTTGTCGGCTAATGTTGTTTACACTTTTCCACCGTGGGATTATTATCCTGCTCGAAGGATCGAAGCGAGGAGTCAAGCGAGGACTGCAGGACAATAAGAAAATAGTACTTAGACAGAGCGGCATACTACAGTGCCAATGCGGCGTGAGGCAAGAACCAGCTTTGAACAAAGAGCAACAGCAACAGCAACGCCGAACAACAACAATAGACAATAGGTGCATTCGGCTGAAGGAAGGAAACGAGTGACAGCATAACGTGAATGGCAATGCGCATGCGTTGAAGTGTTATGCAACTAAATGGCAATAGCAACGGCGATGCAGCAACATCTGCAACAACAACAACAAGGCCACTCGTAAGTGCAATTGTCATGGCAACAATCAATGCGACTCCCTCAAGTTGCCGGTAAAAGTTGACCAAAAGCCTATGTTGTCGCCAAACAATGAACAACAGCAGATACTGCAGAGCAGTAAAGTGCACAATAGCGCATTGCTCCACCGTTGGATTGGTCACTAGCAAATATTGTTTTAGACAAGACAGTTTCGCTCCTTTGTTTACCTTACCTGGCTACGAAATAGCGGTTTATTGCAATTTCTTGGGTGATGTGTAGTTGCATCGCTGCTTGTACCACACACTCACCGTTACCTCACATTAATGGATACTTTAAAGTAATTGAACTGCGATACAACAAATTTAGAATCTGCGAAGAAGTAAGCAAAGGCTGGTTAGGAACTTTACCCAAGCAACATTAGGCCTCCAATTATTCATTAGCAAAAAAATATATTTTGAGCAGATTTTACAGCTTTTTAAGAAATGAAAATTAAAATATTTTACAACAAATACCACAATAGGAGTACCGAATAGCGAGCATTGGAGACATTTTTAGGCTAAACTAATTTTGGTATAAACTTTCCAACTATTCCAAAAATTGAAAATTGCCAATCAAAGTTGCCATCTACCAAAGCTGCAGTTAGAATTATGGTAACTAGAAACTATTCAATTCCGATACTTTAACTGAAAATTATGTGAAGACGAGAAATTGCGGAGGCAAGTAAGATTTGCGGAGGACGCAACCTAGCGAGCATTTCGGGCGAGTATTTTCTAGTATATTTTAGTATATTTATATATATATTTATAGCGTGTATATTTTATATTTTCTTGGTCAGTGAATTAAACACATATGCTTAAGTAGACAGGGTAGGTAAGAGAACAGGGTCGTATTTGAATTTTAATAATATTTAGATTTTACAACTTTAAAAGCTTCTTCTATGATTTCACTATGCATACATAGTTATATTTCGGACAAAATATATAACTGTATTTGCCTACATGACAAGTTGCATTCAATAATAACGTATTAATTTTTTAACTCCAACATCATAAAATTATAAAATTTTCTGTTTGTGCGGTTTTATCGCCTCCCTCTGCTACTTCCAACTTCGCGCTCCGACCGTGAGAGCCAAAGAAGCTTCCTTTACGATTTAATTTAACATTTTTACACGTTTTTATCACCTGCTTTCTGTGCCACCTTCTTTGGATGTTAGAAATCTTTAAAGGAGAACGCAAAACGCCATGAGGTTGCATAACCGAAGTGCATAGCGAATCGGATGTATTCCGCAGCGGTTAAGAGTATGAATGTGTGTCCGTGTGTGGCGGCGATGCGAATTCGCATATAAACAATACGTGTTATTACTGCTATTATTGTTATTGCTGAAAACTTATTATTTCAAATACGGGCGTTTTACACTCGCCCCGCCGCTGTCTTTTCCGAGGTTCGCACGAGCATTTCTTTGTTGCTTTTGATTACAATATGATTTTACTTTTGCTCAGCACTTTTATTTTCATGTTTTAGTGTCTGAATGTTTATTTTCACAGTGAATGTTTGAACCAGGCTCTCTCTCTCTGCTATCCCACCCGTTCCATTTTTTTATTGTTTTTTTTATTTTTATTTCACACTTTTCTATAAACCCACGCTCATGCGAATGCACATAAAACTCACTTATGCTTCGCTGTACGTTACTTACAAACACTTCTTGCCAATTCCAGCGCACACATACACTCATTCCCCTGGTAATAACACATACACACATCACAGCATTAGTATTTCTCAGACGTTCCAATTACAGTGAAAATAATAGAGTGCAAAGGGCCACTTTGGCGTTCAGCGGAAGTGATTGAGGAGTCCAAGTATGCGTGTGCTTATATAAATACACTTACATATACACACACACTTATGGGAGCACACGTGTATTTGTGTTAACCAACTTCCTGTCGCCACATTTCGAGTCAACAAACAGCCATTGAAAGCGGCTCGACTACCAAGAATTTGTCGGTGGGTTGCCCACCTGTGCGTAAACTCAACATTTAGCACTCAACTTGGGGCCTTCGCTAACATTACATAACCAAACACAAAACATGGCTTTTAGAGGAAAAATACTCTAGTAAAAAGGTTCACCAATACACCGATAAAGTGTTAAACTCTGTCGACTGTTCCGAACTTCCGCTATATGCAGGACTATCGAAGCACCTTAACTTCACTCGCTCACACACCAAATGCCTTGCGCACCCACTCATTCATCCACCGCATCGAATATTCATCACTTTAGTTTTCAGGAGCTATACAATGTAGTTTTATATAATTATTCGTTTATTTGGCTTCAGCTTCACTCATATGAACATGTGCAGGTACTTTGGAGGGCTCTTTAGAATCACTTGTGAAATACATGTTCAGCAAATATGGACAAGCGAACGACAAACATTTTCAATTAGCAGCTCATGAATTTATTGAAGAAGTACAATTCTAAATATTTAACAAAGGAAAGGCCAGCCCAACTTCGCATTTGGTTGTCAAAAATAGTTTCAGATCTTGGAGCCGGGTTGGCAATTTTAACGCTCGGAAGTCATCTGGGTGCTGCTAAAGAGCTAAATAAATATAAAGCGAGAAAGCATTTTACAAATTAATTATTAACGCTTTCCCCTGGAATACCTTTTTGGATAACAGCGTATTTGCTAGCCTGCATTAACTGCTGATGGACTGTTGACGGCATAGTTAAAAAACGAATATATACAAATTAAATGATTTGAGCCAAGTCCAATTAAGTGAAAATAGTGAAATATTATTGCTGCTGAATATAAAAGAATTTAAGACACCGTTACTTTCTAGATCCGAACGGAACTCTAAACGAAAGGTGTTCTTTGTTTTCGGTATCAAATTGAAATGAAATTTGAAGCTAAATCGTTCGTTATATGAAACCAAAACACAAAATTACAGTTTTGACAAATAATATTCAACCTTGACTAGCCATCACTAGCCATGATTAAAATCATTTTAAATCAATTTCATATTATTTAACTAATAATTCATCTTTTCAATAACCATATTTCAGTATTTCATTTTTACTTTCATAAAACAAGAGCTAAGCATACGAACCACATGGAATTTCCAGTAATTTTAAGAAATATTATATATAGTATATTGTATTGTACGTAATAAGGGTGAACCGCGTTTCATACATATGTGTTTTTAGTATCATTACGAAACGCAATGCAGCTTCAAACGAATATTTTGTCTTAGTTTTCCTTAGAATTCGATGTTTGGACAAATGCGTTAAGACGGTGTCACATTAGCTCTACAAAACACCCGTAAATCGCATTAGCACAACGTGCAACAGCATTCCGACACACCAAGGCGCCCATGTGACGAGCAAGAGCTGTAAATAAGTGGACAACGGCCACAAATGAAATAGAGCGACACAGTTAAAAACCAAAATTAAACACCACTACATGACACACAAGTAAAAAGCTAACCCCGTTTTGAAATGTTCGACTTGCTATTGCCGAGGGAAAAACATCTTCCGGTCATTATACAGAGAACGGAAACAGCTAACAATCGCATGAATTTCCGCTCAACACGTTCACCAACGCCGCCATGGACAAATGTGCAAAAAACCACAGGGTATTGGGAAGCATGCGTACAGATATGAATGTGGGCCCACTAGTTCAAGTGAACACGGGCCTTTGTGCTCGCAGGTGGGCATGCATGTGGGTAATATCTTCGGCTGCGCTGTCTTTGAAACTCGCAAAGGACACGGAATTTTTCTTCCACTCCTCGATGTACATTGAACCGCAACACGCCACCACCGCCATGACGCTAACAATGGTGGCAGCTGCGAGGGCAAAGGTTGTGTACTGCTGGTCAAGCCAGCGTCGGGCCATCGGGCTCTCAGTCATTCATTTCAAGCAAACACAGCGGTACGCACGGGAAGGGACGCCAGTGGACATTACAATTGCGCAATGCCGGCACAGACAACTTAGCAGGCGTTGGCTTGTAACTGCAAACTGCAATTGCATTCACCTTTGCACGGGCCATTAATACTGTTTGTTTGTTTTGGTATACCATTATACGCTTTCAGAGTGAGTTTGTTGTTTTCCCTCTTACCGCGACTGATCGGCAACGAGGGTGGCCTGTGCCATTTGAGGTTGCCGCATAGGTGTTGCAAATGCCGTCAGCGCTGGCACTTTTTTGCTTCATTGGTTATTGAGCTATTAAGGAGAAATACTGGTAAGTTGAATGTTTTTTGCCACTCTCCGCCCCCACCCACATAGAATTGGTTCCCAGTACATTAGAGAATGGTGGTGCAAGGGTATATGTGTCGTGCTCCAACGACAAACATGTTGCAACAATAACTTTGATGTAATGCAACACAAACGACCCAGTAAATGGCAATCAAGGTAGCTTTTACGAACAAAATCCCACATTTACCTGAGGCCTACTTACCGGCTTACATGCCACAAGAGGAGAAGTGTCCCTTGTCCACAATCACTCGAAGTAGGGATTTTGCAGTTGCACGAACTGAAATGGCTGTGCACAAGTCTACTTTATATAGTATAGTATGGTATTCATCTTTCTTTTGTCTTTTATTTGACCAAATCAGTGTTGTCGTTTTTCTTCATCTTTTATATTTTTAAACCAATTCTTCAATCAATCAACACTTTTCAAATTATTAAATACAAAAACGAAATAAATGCAATAAGGTAATTACCGAGACTAGTCTCTCTGCTCTCGAATAGTCGAATTTTGAATACCGATTTCGAAATCATAACATCGACTAACCGATTAGTTGATGACATTTCCTTTTTACCAATTACTTTTTACTGATCAAGTACGAGAGGTTGGTTTATCGATTTCCCGTATTTCTTTAGGAGCAAAAATAAAAAATAAAAAACTCTATTTTAGCGATTTTTTTCTATCGATAAAATAGAATTACTTGAAACATCTATGACATCTTCAAGAGGACAATGGCTTGAAACTCTATTTTTCGGGATCCGAATGTAGTATTTTTCAGTATTGGGAGCGTAAAGTGTAAAGGAAGATGAGACAGTTCAGTAGGTTTTTAACTATTTGGTTGACATATAGTAAAGATGCCAACAGTAGAAGAAATAGCTTCCAAAAAACTCGAAAGAGCCACGGTTGCTGTGAATATAATAAAGGAAGTTTCTAAGTCTTAAGTCGAATGAAGGTGATATAACGGTGATGTCTGTGACTGGTGATGTCTTATTTTCAGCAAGCAGGGAAAATATGTAACCATACTTATAAAAACAATGTTGGTCCGAAGATAAATGTGCCCCAAGTGGAATTGTCCTTCAAATATGAGTATCCTTCGGTTTTAAGACAATTCATAATTCAGACCTCAAGAGGATGAACGTACAATAATCGACGTAAGCAGGGCCACTTTTCTCAAATAAAAGACCAAGGTCATAAGGCTAAGAACATGGTGTGACCTACAGCAAAGTGAGCAATGAGTAAAGTATTATTAATAACCAATTTAGTAATACGTAATATTGAAATATGAAAGCGCAAACGAAAACGAAAGTGAACTGTATTTTCTGTATAATAATTTCAATATTAGGTTTGCCAACACTGGCACCGATAACTATATGCTCTCCTTAATCGAGCATGACTATGAAAATTTGTTTATCACAGTAAACCAATGTTCACTTCAAGTCTTCAATACTCAAGGATCCCAGTATATGTACACCTACGGGCCAACATTTAGAGCAGATAGCAAGCCTTGTACGAAACTATAATGTTTACTTTCGCTTTGTGTTAATTTGCTAGTGACCGCATAAAAACCGAAGCGTTGCATACGGGCGCTTATCTACACAAAGGGGAAGGCATACTATGCTGGGACATGTTTGATCAGCTACCATACACACATACATATGGAATGTATAAACACACATAATTCAGGTGTATTCGTACCCCACAAGTGCCTATTTGAAATGTTGCCGCATTTCAAAGGATTTTCAAGTGTGGCATAGTTGCAGTTTGCTATGAAAGACATTACCGGCAGTTTTTGCATATTTGAGGTTTTTTGTTACGATGGTAGCATGACCATAGACATTTTCACACAGGTGTATATATGTAGGTATACTTATTTTGCTCATGGTAAATGCTATCAAGAATTTCTACTTCTTGCTTCATAGTTATTTGTCTTTACATTTGCAGTGCTTATTGTTAAAAGCTTTAAAAATGATCAAAATATTTCATAGTCTTCAAGCCCTATTTATTACAAAAGTGTTGTCAAATATTTTTCATATTTGTGGGTATTAGTGCTATTTCTTTTACACACTTTATTTATATCAAATTTCGGATTGAAATAACATTGCTGTTACATTATTAATGATATTTTAATTAATTCCATAACGACTTGAGTCATCTTAGATGTACTATATGTTACTCCTAAAAGTACAGAAGTTTCCTGAAACATAAAAAAAAAACATAAACAAACTATTTCAATTATTTACCTTTCAACAAATTTGTCTGATCTGGCGCAACATAGTCCCCTCCGTTGTCCTACCAAACAAGAGTCCAAAACAGGATCAGCAGCTTATAAATAAGGGAAAAAAAGGTTTCCGAAATTCGGTTAACCAGTTCCAAACACAGTTTAAGGTGTTTCCAGCATGTCGCATTACTACTACTTTACTTACTAAGTATCATATAAACATATGATATTTCCTTCTTATCTTGCCATAGCACGCTCCAATGCCCAATTATCTCATTTAAGCCGCTAAAACAGAAACAGATTAACCAATTTACCAGATATTTACTAGATATTATATAGTAGGCAAGTGTTCACTGGTCAGCAATAATATCTCGCTAAACAGCACGTATGTGTATGTATATCTGAGGAGAGCATATTTTCATCCAAAACCTTTCGGATAACATTTGAGCCCTCGAGCATTCGTTCGATTATTCCACATAAGTCCAAACATTTCAAATGCTTAAGCGCTCAACTACACGCAAATATCTTAAAGCTCGGGAAAAAGAAAGACCCTACAATCACGCATACATAGTTTCAACATTTTAATTGTCGAATAATTCAGGTGTCAAAAACTGCAGCTCTGGCTACAAACCGACCAGTTATGTAGGTGCGTACGCTTTTCCTTGCACTCGACACCCTAATCGCAGCTATTTTGGCCCCCTTGTAGCGTGTGTATATATGTATGGAAGTGTGGCAGCTATTTATTTTTGCACGTACTACTGCAGCTGCAGCGCCGCAATACAGCGAGGGCCGGGCGTGAGGCAAATTCCAAAGAGGAAACTGGACCAAATCAAGCTACAAGAGTTTGCTGCTTTGACAATATGACACATTTTCAGAAGATATCAAGTAGAAAAAGCGAAAATATTTGGCCAAAGATTAAATTATTTGCCAAATGAAATTGTGTTAGGAAACCACTAGCTTACGTTGAATTAAAACAACTGCTTCACAAGAGGGATAGAATTCCAAAGCGCGTACCATGGAAGTGGAAAGCAGTTAGCGATATGGTTCAGAAAACCTCAATTATGAAAAATGCTGAATATTAAGAACATTATAGGGCATATGATATAATTTTTGTCGAGTCAAAGAAATAGACCCCAAAATTATTGAAACTCAAATTTACAGCATTGCATGAGTAGGTTATACAAGTGTTTCTCGATATCACTCTGCTTACAGCTGGACAGGTTGACAGTTACACAGAGACCCAATTCAGGGATTCACCTATAGATGCCTGGATAGATTTTCCAGATCCAGATTACATTCCAGTAATTCAACTTCATTTATTAGAAGAGTTCAGAAGTATAACTGTATTGTCAACCAAATAGTTGACAAGCAACATAAAGAATAAGTGATCTGTCTCACATGCAACAAATGCCTACATGCCAATATGAATTGTGGCAAGGTATGAAAAGTGTATTTCGGTTCGCTTGCTTCCGTTCATCAAGCGGCATAAAGCACTCAAAGTTCACCGTAGGAAAATTAGTCGCTCTGGCAAGCTACCGTCTGCTACCTTCACCCTCTCACGCAGCTATCAACACGGCGACAGCGGAAGTGCAAGTGGCAGCAAATATTGATGTACAAGCGTGCTCCATGTATGTGCACCATATATATAAGTGTGTATATGTATTGTTGCGCTGGCATAAGTCAAACTACCTTCTGTCATATGAGTGGGCGCGTAGTGGCTCTTCTGCAGTGTTTATACCACTTTGTGCAAAAATAATTGCACAATTAGTTTGTTTCTGCCACAGATTTACTGGCAAATATATACACATGAGTGTGTATGTACGTATGTGGCATGTTTCCCTCCACCACATGTGTGCCACACAACCACAGCGGTTGCGGCAGAGGTGTGGAGATGCAAGCGCCAATATGGAGCAGCAGCAGCGGCGGACTAGCCGAGACTGTATTGAAAGGTTGCACACACACACACCCACGCACACTATCGCATCCGCAGGCATGCACCTTTGCAGACCCGGCGGCGCAGGCTCCGAGAATCCTATACGCCGCTCATTAGTGAATTTTGAATATTATTATGGAAGTGTGTGGTGTTACTTAGTCGCACGTATGCACTGCCACTGCCGCACGGCCCTTTCTGTGGCTCCTTCAAACTTTGCGCATATGCGGCAAGTGCATGTTTGACTATGTATCCTTATGAGGATGTATGTGGTTTGAGGCAACTTAGGGTGATGTTACCGGCACGACATGGTTGCGTAATACATGTTGCACATATCCCTAGTATGACACACAAAACCAGTTGTCATACAAGTAAAACCAGACACTAACACCCGTCCGTCGCGCACACTCATACATATTAATTACTACACATATACATAGGAATGTGCAGGAATTTCAGCTGCAACCTGGGAAGAGACGTCGAATCACGCCAACGCCAATAAAGAGTTGTGCAAAAATTTAACCGAAAATAAGGGAGGAGAGTGCATGTGGAAGGTTTACTTTAAAATTACACTGACGTCAGTTTTCCGCAACCAAACAGAGAGCATAAGGCGGGTGAAAGAAACGCAAAGGCAGCTAAGTGTATGGGAATTTTGGCTGTGCTAAGGGAAGTAAAAATAAAAACCGCAAAGCAACGCCTTCGGAGTGGCAAACGAGAAATTAGTCACTGCTTTAGTATGGCATATAATTTGCTCTAGTGATTTTGTTGCAGCGACACAACCGCTTAATATGCCGGAGCTGGGCAAAAAACTAAGATTTACGGAGCATGTATGACCATGAAATAGTGCACTTTCAAAGTGTAGTACCGCTTCGCCGCCACTACTTTCTTCGGATCTGTTTTGTAGAGGTTTCCTGAAAATATAAACTTTAAAGTAATGACTATAAAACGGAAAACTTTAATTCTTCAAAATTTTAATCGGAGTATCCGACAGTATATCTCCATAACGATTTGCAGAAATATGCAAAATATTATACAAGTACATTTTACCTAAAAAGGGCGTTTTGAAAGAACAAGATAAAATGCTGAAAAAACTAAACCTAAGCCTATGAATCAAAAAGATAGTAAAAAAAATTAAATCACAAAAAGGGATGTGCCTGTAATTGGTCGCTTGCTGAAACTTAATGCAACTTCATCCGCTTTATTGCACTAAAAAGTCCAAACTCAACTTGCAAGTTATAAAAGAACATGCATATACGCACACACATACACATATATAATGTGTTTATTGCCGAAAAATTGCTTCTCATCCAATGTTTTGTTGACACTTTCATTTAAATGTGGTAACTTGTGACTAGCAACACTGTTTACACAACATGTCAGAACTCCACACACACACATACACACACACACATCCACCGTTGCGGATGTGATTGCATGAGCACGCCGCTAACCTCTTTAAAATGTGGAACTTCTGCTGAGTTACGCCTCACCGGGTGCGCCCCCATTGGTTGCAAGCGAATTTGCATTTAGAGCTGTGCGAGCAGTGAAAGTTTCTGCAGCATAACAGCGACAGCAACAACAACAACAACAACAGCAACAACAACAGCAACAACACTAACAATCGTATGCTGCGAAATACGAGTGCCGACACAAAACAGCAGCAACAACAACAACCCCCAAAGAGTAAAGTTTGCACCATAACAATTGTTGTTATTTTTCAAGTGATGTCACACTAATACTTTCACACACAGATGTGCATTACACACACACACACACACGTGCATACAAAGATGCAATGCTTAACATATAATAACAGCAACATTAAGCAGGGAAATAGTAGTAAGAGAACAAGCAGACATAAACAACTTATAAACAACAAGTGTGGCAGCAAACAAAATTCCAAAAACAAAACTTTGTGCAACAAAGCACTTGTAAATTTGCGTTTCTGCTACGGCAGCTCAGCCACAGCGCTTTGTCGCTCCTCTAAATCTACCGTTGCACATGTTTTCCACTGTCTATTACAGCAACAGCAGAAAAAGCATTTATTTATGCATTCATTCGAGTTTAAGTGCAGAAATGTTACAGTTTGATAAATTGAAAATTACTTGCGTGACACGCACATATGCGCCTCCTTATCCTGTCGATGTTGTACTTGCAAGCCTGTCTTTTCGATGCCAAATACAAAAGTAAAAAATTATTTGCGATTCCTTACTATGTAATTACTATGTTTGTGAGCTAAATATATTATAGATTAAATATTGGAGCCGCACTTAAATAGAATTTAATGCACAATTACTAAAATTTCACTTTAAACTCAAGCACTCAGAAGTAAAAAGTACTGTGGCGAGTTTATGAGTTGAGGAGATGTGCAATATGAAATAAACTCAGAAACGCTGGCAAGTACATTTCCTATACACATACACACACATAGTAAATACTTATAGGTGTTTTTCCTGTTTGCTGTCAAATTTTTGTAAGTTTGTTAATGAGCTTTGTTGAATTATGATAACATATAAGTAAGCTTATGTATGTGTAATAGAATATGTGGAAGGTCAGAACATGCTATGCACTTTTAGATACGAGTCTTTGCACTTTAATGCAACATCATGCAGTCAATGTTGTATACATTTGTACTCCAGCAAAGGAGCATTAGATTTTACTCCTCAGGGTTTAATAATTTCACCTGCCACAACGGAACCCATTCGTACTTTCCACTCTACTTTCAAACATATGTTTACGCATTTCCATAAGTGGAAATAACTGAGCTTTATAATTGCAATATGGTTTCAAGCAATTCTGCTATGAACCAACTCAACAATAATTACTCGACTATAAACGACGACGATCAGACGTGATCTCTGTTCTTAAATCATATTGATAGCACTGGTGGGTCACTGTAATTACTTGAAGTGTAATTTCACCCGATTGAAGTGACGGAGATTGGTCGTTCGCGACTGCCAAAACATGTTTAGCGGTAGCGAGACTTTGAATGGAATATTACGATTCAAATCCTATATTAATGGGGAATCGCTAATCTATAATCCTTTACAAATGTCACTCTGTCAGCAGACACTTCATGCTCCAGATCGGGGTCAAGGGACTAACGCCACCTCCTGTAAGGGATTGCGACTTCTTAAAGATGATCGGGTTGTTATTAACATCACACATCATCACATTTATCTCAACATCAGTCGAGTCAATCAACACGAGCTAGGGTTGTGCTCATCTTTGGATAGCCACCAGAAAGGATTATACTGATCTCTTTATTTGCGCATTCCAGGCTTATTTGAAGAGAAGCCAGAAGTTCGGGCCTATGGACGTTTATTCAAAAACAGAGATGCAATAAGAGCAATTCTCAAAAGATAAATGAAATATTGGCCATCTGCAAATTTAGTATTAACTGAAGTGAACACAGAACTTTTCTCGTGTTTCAGGGCAATATTGCGGTGACCTTTTCCATAGGGTAGCATGGTGGCTGGTTCTCAACTACATTCGCTTCATAATACTTGAAATTAATTGAGGGATCAGAGGAAATGTACGAATATCGAACACTTGTTTTATAGATTTCTTCTGATATGCTTTACCACTGCTCTAAACAATTATCGAGCCGCTGCTTGCGACGCTACCGAAGTTCTATGCTGCTTCTAAAATTAAGGAGACCGCAAACAGAGCGAAAATATACGATGTGATGGTTCGTGTTGCTTTTGCTGCCACTCTTCACTTCAATCCAATATTTAATTGGTTTTAAATAATTTAACAACGTGAAAATGGGTGTAATCCGATTTTCGGCAACAGAAAATTAGAAGTTTTCTCAAGTCGCTCTCGCTTCGAACCGTGACAGGTCAACGCAGGTCAAAATCTGGCGAAGAAAACATCTAGTTCGGTGCGGTTCGTGCGTTCGTTCATAAGCGGCGAGTTCTTCCCTAATTCCAGTTAGTAAATTTGATGAAGTGTTTTGATTTATCTTTCATGAAGATAAAAATGTCCCAAATATCTCAATTTCATTTTGTCCTTTTACGAACCAATATCTTTGCATTTCACTACTCAGGCTACATCTTTATATGCATTTAGGAGCTTTCTAAATAGTTTCGAGTTTTCCACTAATGACTTTTAAAGCGCTTCTAAAGTGCAATCATTAGTAAAATACGTAAATTTTCATACTCAGAAGGATAAATATGCGAATTTATGTTGACTCATTAAATTGTGTCACATTAAACTAATTGATAGTATCGAATATTCATGAGAATAATTACGCTCTCTATAATAGTACGTACATGCGTGTAGCAGCACCTCCACAACTCAGCGACGGCAATATTTCGAAATGCTACCCTTGTGAACCAATGAGTCAACCACATAGGCGTCCATTACGGTGGTTCTCGTTAACATAGAAATTTCCTTGACGATTGACACATCGTCAGTAAATGTTCTTCAAAGATGTCAGAACGACACCTGCTTACCCTTAACGTGAGATAGTTGCCTTGACCGTTAGAGCATTAATTAAAAGCTTGTACTCGTGTTCTTCCCACAACGATAACGTTAACTGGAATTCGAAAGACATGCTTACGCATATATTATGCATAAATACTTACATATACATAAATACTTAGTTCGTGTGTACTCCGAACGGCTTCCAGAGGAAAGATTGTAAATTACTGGAGCAGAAAGATAAACCGTTTTGCATGACTGCAGCGCATGGGAGTGTCTAAAATGCGGTTATGATATTTAATTCGCATAGAGATTTTAGCAAGAGATTGTGCGTATATGTGTGTGTATGTGCATACGACTAGCCATGAGCGGCGGCACGCCAGCAGAACTTGCAAATATGTAAAACTTAATTAATATGATTAAATTCCTAAAACCAGCAACATAATTTCATATAACTTGGACAAATACACTCAAAACAGCAAAAAAAAAAAAAAAACAAATAATATCAGCACAAACAACAACAGCGCTGCTTACCGCACTTAAAGTGTAGACACGAGCTTTGAATAATTTGATAGAGACGGAAGGACTTACGGATAGACTTTAGGATAGTTTCAATTCTGAAGTGCAAATGCAGGAATACACGCACACACGCAAGCACAGGCCTTATCCTTACACCAGTCGCCTAGGCCAAGAAATCAGATGAAAGTAAACTTTAAACCAAACAACAACTCGTGCGTGCACTCATACACATAAACTTATGTAGACGTCAATGGCTGGAGCTGCAGCAGTCACTCTAGTTGTATGTACGAACCAACAACTACACAGCCATTACACACCAACAATGTAGCTTTAGTAGTGAAGTTGAGTTATTAGCTTCAGATTTTGATTTTCTACTCCATATTGCCGCTTCACTCGCCTCTCACACCTTTCTGCCTCAGGTCCTCTCGGCGTCCTGTGAGCTTCTTCTTCTTCTTTTGTAAGTGTTTATATCAATTTAAAGTAATTACAAGCAACCACATGTGAGCAAAGACAACTGCTCACACATAGATTTTACTCACACATGCGCACATGCTAAACTAGGCATATCGTCTTCAGCGACCGCAAACACACACTTTAACACATGGACTTGTTAATTTATATAACGAAATGTTGGGTAAATTATAATTAGAGTTCGGTTTATCTTTGCCGAAGCCGAGCAGATGATTGCCGTCGACGTCATCCTCCCTTGCTAAACGCTCTGTAAGTAGCCTAATGCATTTAGCGAACGAGTTTTAAGCATATCAAATACAATAGATGGCATCGAGTGGTTTTTAACATATAAAACATGGAAATTTATTTCTTGAAATATTACAAAATCTTACAATTTAAAAAAAAAACTGATGGGATTATGGTAATTGATTGCCATGACATCAATTAACATGTTTATGGTAAAAAATTAGAGGCGTGAACAATCTGGAAAATCCTCTGAAACCAGTTTGGGGTCTTAAAGTGTATGTGATATCTCTAAAGTGCATTCTTCACAAAACTTCGAATTGGACGTCTACGAAATTCAAGTGGCACGGAAGGGAGTGTCGTTCTAAATTCTAAATTGAAGCATCAAAGTTCCCTAAATTCACCAGATAGCTTTGTGAGCAAGAAAACATATTGTTCTTTACTTTCATGAGGATTCATTTGCAGCGAGTACAGAGCACAGGCTATCACCATTCTTTGGTTTGGTTGATTCAAAACGTGCTTTCAAAAAGGTGATGTCTACAAAGGGATAACATTAAGGAGAAAGGAGGAGAAGGAGGAATGGAGAACTCGTGACGTAGACTTATACTCAATAGACTGTGAAACTTATACTCAATAGAAACACCTGTGAAAATATTGCTCCAAACTTTAACACCACGGGTTGTTTAATTTTTAAAAGTAAAACCCCTACCTATGTACTCTTCTAAATCAGTAAATCTTACTTGAGAATCCTCTTCGGATTTAAAGCAAGAAAATGAAATCATAGAGGTCTTCTTGTCTGATTACGTATATTGCCTATGAAGGTTGCACAACCCAGAGATAAGCGATCTTGGAATTCTCCAAATGGATCCTGATCCGCTTTGAATTGAGTTATTATCTCCTATTAAGTAAATCTAAAATTAATGGTTAACTTCATCCAACAACAACAAGGGGCATAGTGCCACCATAATTTTCAATAAAAGTCGCGTATGTAGTGGAGCAGAGAAGCTTCAATGTGTGCCAATACCAGCTTAAAACGAGAATTTATATTGTCAAAGGGCAAAGTTTCAGTGCAGAAGTGATAAAAGAAGACAAGAAGAAGCATTCCCTTTTTATCGCACTGAATGCAATTCCCAAAGTGTTTATAAATTTATTTTATAGCAAACTTTTAGTCGAATTACTTAGCGAGCGTCTGAGAGGCAAGTCAAACCGAGTGATTTTGCTTGAGTGTCGCGACAATAAATGGCAGTCCAACAAAGGGTATTGAGAGCGAGACAAGGCAAACTTGCGACATTCAATAGAATCAAGCATCTGAGAAATAAAGAAACACTCACACACGACCTCGAACCTACACATACTGTACTCCTAGATTTGTATGTATGTATGGAGCAATGCACAGCGCATAAATACAGCAAGTTGAAAGTAGTGCAACCATATGTTCGTGGAGAATTAGCGTGAAAAGTTTTACCCCTGTGCATAAATATTAATCAATGAGCAGAGTGGCTCATTACTTTTTAAAAACGTGGCAGGGCGGCGTGTGGCCTTATGCGCTGTGGGATTGGGGTGTCCTGCCAAAAACATTGCAAATTAAAATTTACTTCACTCCAAAGTAAGCACCTAATAGTTGAGTAAAATGTGGAAAATTGTGCGCTTGCCGCTCCACAGCAACACCACACAACCTTGCCATAACAGAGAAACACTACGACGGCATAATAATGTGCTGGCAAATGGCTACAACGGCGGCACATACATAGTTCAGCACAATGCTTTCGGCAATTGTTTTATGCATCCTTAGAGTGCAATAATTTCTATTTATTAATCCAACAAAAGCCGACTCGCTTCAAGTTCTCGAACATTTGTGCATGCGCCTGTGTCAGCTTGAACAGTAACGCTTATAGGCTCGGTTAGTGGCCAGATTTCAGTGATTTGGCATTACTTGGTGCGCACAATTGCTAACTTGCATTATGTTATTACATAAAATTTATTTTATATTTATATTTTAGCCGTGACTCAGTGACACAATTTCGCTCATAAAATCGGTGCCACAAACACCTGGTCGCAACCGAAAAGCCGCAACGTGTAGGAGTACATACTGATCACTAAGTGCAATAGGTTATATAGAAAATGGTGAATGGACTATGGATAATAGCAAAATGGATTATTATTATTAATTAATGACTTATTAACTAGCGTTAATAGTTCTGAATATGAAAAATTATGGTAATTCCAACATTCCAGCTGTTTCCTTTTAGACCATGTAAATCTAAAACATTTAGTTCGAAATATTTTTTTAGTACTTTTTTGGTACTAAAGAAGTGTGTCGTAAATTAGGAGTAAGGGACTGATAGAAAAACATGGTTACCGTTATTAGAAAAACCGTCTATAAGTAAGGTAAGCAATATATTTGTCACTGAAGCGCTATACCCAAATCCCGCTCTAACTGTCCCACATTTTGGCCACTTGCAGTGAGATCTGTAGTGCAAACCTGTAAGAATAGGAGCAGAAAACATCAGCTATACATCACCTGGAATATATTCGGCAAAGGGCAGGGGCCTGGCCTTTTCTTTAACCACTCCGATACTTAAATTCAAATTTATTTGGAAATTCGAGTATTTCGAATTATTATGATAATTTAATTAAATTCCACTAAAAAATCGAAATTTTCACACATAACTGCACACATACAAATACACATGGACCCTTGGACATATTTTATTATAATAATTTCATGGCTTCAAGAATTTTCCAAAGAAGAATTTTCTCCACCCATTTTCTTTGAAGTACATATGTATGTGTTTGCATATACATACATACATACATGCTAGCACATAATTAATGTGTCTCCTGTGAGCGGATGCATTACGCTGCGTACAACCTGCCTGCGGTGTGTTTAGCAAAGCCAACTAATTATGGGATTTCGTTAACTGTACAACTGTGCATCATTTAAGGGATTTTCGATAATGTTACATTGCAATTACAAGAACTGTTCCTATGATGTTGCATGAGTGCTTGAACGAGTGGCACGCAAAAAATCCGAATCTGAAAATGACGCTATAAATATGAAAGCAACAACAAAGCGACAGAGCATTTAAGTAGTCCTTCTGTACAACAACACCCACTACAACAACAACTACGCTTACGTAACAGCACGTAGGCCATTGCCTGCACTAGTTTGGCACGCTGCCAATAATGGCATTTCCATAGAGCGAACATCGGCGCACACGAATGTGGAGGTCCCTTTACCTGCGGAAGCCAGCAATTTTATGGCTTTGACACCGGTGTATTCGTGTATTTTGCGGCATCACCAGCGCAGCAACTCAGCGGTTGAGGAATTTTATTTATTTTATTCATTTCAATATTGTAAATTTTACGGCACCACGCGAAGCCACAACTGTGCACACCACTGTGGTGAATTGCAACTATGAAAAATTACGCATTTTCAGACTGTATGGCAAGAGGCGATGAAGGGTGCTGTCCAAAACTTAGAGTGAGAGTGAAAATAAATCAACAGCAACATCAACACCAACACCAACACCAACAACGGCAGGTTGCCACACAATGTATGAGAAAATGTGTGGCGGAAATAATATAGTGTAGTTGTAGCAGTAGGCCGGCGACTGGTGAACGATTTCGAACAACGATTCCAACATATGTAAGAGGTAGACGTAACGGGCGGAATGTTAGTCGTCCGGTGGTTTGCTCGGGTTGTTGATAATTACAATCCATTGGCAACTTTGTAAGTTTAACGACCAAAAAGCAAATCATTTTTCACCACACGACCGTCGGACTGAATTTCGCACACACCAGTGCGTTGATGTGTACACACCTTCATATACATAAGGACATAAAATAAGGCAAATGGCCACTACGTAGAAACAAGTGCTGGCACATTAAAGCCGCCTGAGGCAGCTGCGAAACTTTCGTGGAATCTAAAAAACCTCGCTCTTACACATTTTACCATATACACAAATCACTTCATTTAACATAACCCTGCTATGTGCTCGCCCGAAGAGGTGTGTGTGTGAAATGAAAAATCACATTAAAAGCTACAATAACCATAACCTGCAGGAAAAGTAACGACTTTCGACCCCTACGCACGACTATCCGACCATTCGTTCCAACCCGCTGCCACTGGCCTACAAACAAGCAAACAAATGAAAAGAAAGGAAAAAATTAAATGAACAGCAATCGTAATGCCAAAATTAAATGGCGCGAAAATATTGCCCGGTCAGCTTTTTTTTACACATCCACACACGTTATTTCGTATTTACTAATGTGTTGTCGTTTGATACCAGCATTCCTTTCACTCAAATTACACCATGCAACAGCGTGTATTTACCACCAAAGTAAAAGTCATAACAGAATCTCATATCTTCAGCTTCTTACCGACTCCTCTTGTGGAACTGAACCTAGTTGAACAGTCTTGATTGGACAGCAAATCTACATGTACATCGATGTATATATCTGCGTATGAAACTTAACAAAATTGATAATCCCGGTGCAAGATGCTGCTAAAATAAAACTATTCGAATTATTGGATATGCATAACAAATAAAGAAGAATAGTTGCACTGTCTCTATTGTCGAAGATAACAAGCTGTTAATACAAAAAAAGTGAGGAAGGGCTAAGTTCGGGGGTGGAGGAACATTTATGCTCTCGCAAAATGCAAGGTTCAAAAGTGGGTAAATATTGTCAGATATTGGTAAAACTTTATATTGATATAACTACTTCATATTATATAACTAAGGTGTGTGTGTGAGAATATGTTTGCAATTATAATAAGATTAATCACACATTGACCAATTTATTCGATATAAAGTCCACTAGAATAAAGAAAATTGTTGTAGATAATATATGGGTATATAATAATAATAATAATAATAATAATAATAATATGGGTAATATAATATATACCATGTCAGCGGTCGATTAATTTGGGTAAGATGTCTTACATATTGACCCATATATAAAGTATAAAGCGAACCGGAAGTTTTAATATCCTTATATGAGCTATATACGAAGGCTATGGGAAGTATTGACCCGAGTTTATCCATTTTTGGCATCAGGGTACATCATTATCGGGAAAATATGCCTTGTAAATTGCATTGAGATATCTCACATATATTTTCACCGAGATTTTTGGTAAAAAGTTAGCCAAATGCACTTAGGTCCTCATATTCGGTATATGAGACCTTGAAAATATATAGTCTGATTTTGACTATTTTTAACGAAAATGTGCCACACCTTAAAAACACTAACACTCCAAGTTTTACTCTGATATCTCCACTGGTTCTTGATTTATATACTGTAAGGTAAAACAAGCAGATGGAATTTAAAATTGTGTTATATAAGGAAAATGCGTGGTTGTACTCCGATTACACCCGGTAGGATAAGAATGTCAGAATAATAGTGTGGAGCAAAATTGGATAAAATTGAATAAGTCGTTCCTGAGATAAGAGATAAGATTTCACCTAAAAGTGGGCGGTGCCACTCCCATTGTCCAATTTTCACACCGATTCCAATACGAAATATTTTCAATAATTTAATTTGTTGCTTAGTTATAGCAAATTGTATGTTTTCGTTTAATGCTATTTTGTGGACGTGGCAATATTCCGATTTCGTCCATCTGTAAGACTTTCTCGTAGTGCCAAGGAACACGTGTACCAAGTTTCAGCAAGACATCTCAATTTTTACTCAAGCTATCGCTTACACGAATGGACGGGCGGACAAACAGTCGGACAGACTCGGAATTCAACTCGACTCGTCATCCTGATCATTTATATTTATATATAACTCTATATCTACCTCGATCAGTTTTAAGTATTACAAAAAACCGTTGGGGGAACAAAATTCTATTCTACTCTGGTGCAACATGTTGCGAGAGTGTAAAAACAATAATTATTGGTCAGTAGCAGCGTCATACAGGAGGTTCAGCTTGGCCCCGAGACATACATTTGTTCGAATTTCAACGCAACCAGCGGAAACCACCTGAAGCCTGTAGCTTATCATACCACATGTTCGCCCCTAGCCAAATTTCGTCTTGCTTCCACTCATATTATATGATCCAGGCTTAGCCCATTTCTCTAACAAAGATTTAGAAAGGCCATCTTTTTCATTCCGCGCAAAGTTAGACCATCCCTGTTGTACAGTGTTTTCTCGCACTCGTCCGCCAACTCATGGCTCACATATGTTGCCTGCGCACATTAAACACAACACACATTTATTTGCGTGTGCACACACACACGCAAATGTATGTACCTGGAAATGTTATTAAAATCAGCATATGGCCATAATCAACAATCATACACAGTTTTTGCCGGTGTGCAGTGTGTGGTGCGTTTAATATTTGCAAATATGAATTTGTGCATGTTCACTTTTCTGTCTCATATATTTAAGGTATTTTTTGTGGAAATTTATTTCCGCTTATTCGTTAATGTTTCGTGTATTTTTATTCGGATTTGGATGACTAGAAGCGAAATTCACGCTTGCTCCGCAGCTTTGATCAGATTAAATGCGGAAAGAAATAATAAATTTCCGTAATCGCCACCAGCAACACTAGCCACGAACACTGGCGGGGATCAACAAACAAAAACTGAGCCACATCAGTGGGTTGCAAAATACACCCACCCATAAGCGTACACATGCTGCCACCGTTTCCGCTGGAACAAATTTCGAATTTAGTATTCTTAAATTTCTGTTCAATGAAATTATTTTTATCAGGCATATAATGGCAATACAGGACCATCTGAGAAGTTCAATCATTTCGCACAACCTTGAAATGGTTGTTAACACCTGTTAGCCACTTAATAGATGAACATAAGCCCCTTGCCTAGTAATTTTCCCTTTCTCTAAAATTCAACCCTTCCGCACGAATTATGAACCCGTTACCCGTTGAGCAATATAGGAAAGAGAGATCTTTAAAGACTTTGCAAATGTGTAGGGTTTTCCGTGGACAATTCGCTCAAAACTAAAAATTTTAATTAAAAATTCCCACATTTTAATTGACCGTGAAGAACGTTCGGAAGGACTCGTTGCAAGTACGCGGTTCATCTAAAGAAAGGGATGGATGTGATCCGGTGTAAAAATTACACAAACTATTTATGACCCGTTCTTGCGCCGAGCACACATCTGATTTGTTCGTGCATGATCGGGTAGAACAAACCAATAAAAGCTGAAATGGATACTGTATGTAGAGAGACCGATGCGTTGAGAAATACTTGTTCTATTGTACAATTCACCCTGATTTCCCCTTATCCGTCAAAGCAACCACTCCCGTTAGGTTGCATTTATATATATTACATATATATTTATATAAGTAACTTTATTAATGATCCAGATTTGCAAAGCTTACAACTAAGAGTAGAGTCAAAATTGTCAAAATTGTCAAAATTTTCAAAATTTTTATTGTTGTTGTTTTGCAATTAAAGAGAAAGAATTTAATTTAGGGAAAGTGTTTAAAGGAAAAATCAGTTAGCAAGTGAGAGCAAATTACGAAATGAGAAAAAGAGATGTGAGAAGATAGATTGGTGAGGTAAGGAAAGAATGAAAATGGAAGTGTATGTTGTTCGTAGTGGGAATACTGGTATATGATTATATTTTTATAAGGAATTATTTAGAGTAATCGTCAAGGAGTCTTCTTTATTAGCCTGATTAAAGTAATGGTTTCATAATAGTTGAACAGAATATATATAGGGACTAGAAGACGACTCGCCGCAAGTAAAATATTTCACTGGTTTCTCTTATACGGGCATAGATTGGTTTGAAAATTCCATCAAATTATTTAAATTCATTGAATCACGCAAACACTCAGGAGCAATGTAACAATTGATTCGAGATGCTTACACATTCGCTAAACGTTGCTATTAATTTCGGTCCGATACGCATTCAACAAGTCGGCACGCGCACACCGAGCCGACTCGAAATCAACTGCGAATCAATCAAAGTGGGCTGTTGCTTTGTATATTCGATGCAGGCACTCCATTAGACTACCCATTAAATAGAACTAAAAATCTGCGAACATGAAATACAAATCAGCTTTCAATTTGGGCTTTCATCAACGAATGTTTATCAGATCGCAACTCCCCGTCCACAACACACACGTGAGTACTGCCCAGGGCAAGAGGACGTTCCAAACACACACACACACACACACACACACACACACACACACACAATTCATTACAAAATAACTTTTCGCAAAAGTTTGGTTGAGTAAATAGAATTTCAGTTATAGGAAAGTGGCCACTGAAATATTCCCCGTTAATGCCCCCGACGCCGCACACACACACCCATGCGCACATGGAAGCGCACAAATATCGTAAATGTGTTACACAAATGTGTTGAATGGAAAGGGTTTCATTTCCCTGCATGGAGGTATGTGTGTGTGTGTGTGTGGAGGCACGCACTCTTACTTGGACAACAAATAGAAATGCCCATTGGAATCCCATGCCCATAGAATCTGTAAACAGAAAATTAATCAAAGCAAATCAAGATTCAAATCGCAGATTTTTGCGTTGCAAATAGCTCAGGCATGGTGCAGGAGGGGGCTGGCGTCACACGTAAAGTAATAAACATGTGTGTAAATAAATTGGGTCGAAACATCCAGCTACGATTAAAATTGGCCAACGTGTCTGGCAAGCGCCCGACAAGAAGCCCAATAAGGAAATTCTTCGAAATACTCCAAGCGGCGTCCTGCATAAGCATGTGCAAATATGAAGCACTTTATCCCGCAGGACGATGCAACATTGAGACGATTGGGAATGCAATGTGCTGTGCTGAGTTGGCAACAATGATAGTGCACTCCCTGTAGGAATTTTGTGAAGCATTTAAATGGAAGCCAAAGTCCACTCTCTTCCATTGAATATATTTTACTAAGAGCCAGGTTCTACTAACACAGGGAGCCAGGTCAGTCTTGATGAAAGAAAAACAAAAACAAATCGGTTTTTATTGATACAATTTCATACAATTCTGTGTACTTTCCACATATTTTCTATAAAAGTGAACATCCTTGGACGCGCCTAGTTCGAGCCTCGCATTTCGTTCTCAGTCGGAACCCTTTCAAGTTATATTTCCAACTCCTTTTCTGAGCTAGCTTCTACAATGCTACAAGTAAAAGACATAAATATATTGTATAAAATATATCTGTGTATGTATGCGTGTGTATGTGGTATGCATACAAATACAATTGGTGGTAATTGTGGCCTAAGTGGTGGCTGGTAGCGTGCAGATAGCCCAGTACATTGGAGTTTAGTTAATTTGGCTTTAATTCGCAGCAACATTCTAAACCACATAAACAACAACAACATACTAATTCCATAGTGGACAATTTGCCAAATCCCCAGCCGCCTATCAAATGCCGCTTACGAGTTCATGCGTGGGGTCGATGGGCGGCCGGGTTGCTGAGAGGCTGGGACGCTGGGACGCTGGGGCGCTGAACAACACTGACTCGCACATAAATGAACGCAGATAAAGTTTACGTAAAGAAAAACGCTTCGATAGCAATTGGAGAGTGTGTGCTTGTACTCGGATACACACACACACATACACACACATATTTATACACACATATTTATGGACGTTCACAAGTTCCTATATATTTATATTGTGTGGCAGACGAATGGTTGGAAAACTGTGATTTCCTGTCTTCCTGTCTTCATCAGGCCTTTTGTGTACAAAATACACGAGTATGCTTTGTTGTTGCCATTTTTATATACACCGTTGACATTCATTCCACATACATACATACATACATATATCAAAGTATCATTACAAATATAATGAATACGAACTCAGAATTCCACTACAGCTGGAAGCAAATAATTTTCGCGATAAAAATTTAATGTGAAGCATTTCACATGACACATAACTACATCAACGAACACGGCTAAGGCTTTCAACTCGAGGAAATTAAGTATATTAATTGCATAAATGAACACAACTTCGGGTAAGGGATAATCTTCCAACTTCTAACAAAGAACTGTACATTATTTAATTATTTAACAATCGCTTACCCAATTTAATACATGTACATATATGTATATAGCTCTAACCTCAACTACCCGGATTGGTGCAGATTGGCATAAAACTCTGCCACTGTCATCGAAGCAGTATAACATGTGACCCAATCAATCAATCTTGTTACACATTTTGGCCAAAGAAGGCTAAAGAGAAGTGTTTTTCAAGGCCTGGTCTGAGTTCCGAGGAATCAATAAAAAAAATAAATACAAAAACGACTCAACTTTAAACTGTCTCTTTGGCAGCATTATCGTGTCAAATACTCCTTCGCAGACTAATATGGACTTAGACAAAAACGAACTCCCAAAATGGTAGGAAAGGAATTAAAACTATAACGAAAACAGCATAGTATGCCCAAAAATGAAGTTGAGCTTCAAAATGGGATTCAATACACAAACTCCATACCTATTTGCCAACTACCACAAATGAATGAATGATTAGTGAAAATTCGATTACCGAAGATGAAATCTGTTTCAGCAGCTGTGCTGCCGGCCGAGGTAACCAGCAGAAATTGGAGTGAATGAAAGTACACATCGACTGAATCAATTGTAGTTTTGTAGTTAAGAGAATTCGATCTACAACCAGTGTTGCCAGAGTAGGGGAACTTTCAGTTAGCAATTACAATTGCTTGAATAATTGATAAGTTTAGTGCGGTACTGTCAAAGTAGATGTTGTAAATAAATAAATGCATTGCAACCAAAAATATAAGTGAAGTTTTCTGAGTTTAGTTCGAGTTGGATTTAAAAGGTAATGATTAAGCTTGAATTCTCATGGAACTTAAAATCGTCTGCAAAGTATTTTATTAAGTCTTTTTTGTAGTAGACATTTTTTTCACAATGGCATCCCAGACACCAACACATATGCAAACCCCAGCAACGCTTAATGGTAATTGGTGGGCTTGTGGGCTTGTTGATTGCTTAGAGGTTTGTATTACTGATTGAAATCAGTTATTTTTACTCATGCTGGCTTGTGAAAGATGAAAGAAATCCCTTTCAATTCGCCTTGTTCTGCATCGCCTATCGGCTCCTAATTGTACTCCGATTAGATGCACACATATGTGTATGTATGTATGTATGTGGTATGTATGTACATGTGTATATATCGAGTATTTGCAAAGTGCTTTTATCGCCCGCATATTTTCATTTATATGATTGTGTTAAACCCAATAGGATCTAGGAGAGCAATCGGTTGTCAGTGAATGCAGAAAACAGTGAGTTTAGTGGCACCGCTCTCAGAAAGACCGATTATTATTATTATTGCATAGAGATTAAGAAAAGTAACTCTTTTAACAAAACCAATAAAACAAAGTAATATAATAATAGAAAATAATAAAATATGAATTTAAATGCCACAAATATTCCGATTTGCTTATTGCCGCCTCGAATCTGTTGGAATCTCTGCTCACTTTTTCTTCATCCACATCATTCTTACTATGAAAGCAATCAAAGTGCACCTTGTGGTAATTGCATAAAGCATCGAACACTGAGTTTGTCCTTAAGGAAGACTTCTTGATCTATTATTGGTAATACTCGACTCTCTTAGCCATTATGAACATCACCTGCATTTATAACACATTCACAAAAGCAAACATATGTGTATGTGTAAGCAATTTCCCCACAAGCTTATTCCAATTCATCTTTTCCAACATTTTTGCCTTACCTTAATCACTCATTTCTGATGCTAGTATGTACTAGATGTATATATAAATATATATTTATCGTGTATATTTTGTAGTGTTTCTGCAAGTTTCAATATCTTTCGCTCGGCTGCTTCTTTTCGTTGTAATTTCTTACAGCAGAAATGCTTAAAAGGTTATAAATAAGAGAATTTTCACGTTTTACGGTCGAACTGATACTGTTGATTCACTGCCTCCGGTGAATCCTTTGCCAGCACATTCTACTGACGCTGAAGGCAATGCGGTTTAAATAAGAACACCGGACGAAAGGATAAAATTGTCTACATTTTTCATACTTACATACCCCCCCCTCCGTCGGACACTGCAGCTATTGTTCATTATTGTTGGCAAATATGCAATAAAGCATAAATTTCAAGGAGCTAGGAGCGGGGAGCGAGGGGCGGGGTGCGGGGGTCGGTAAAAAATATAAACTGAAAAAGCTAGTACAGAGCTATGGGCAAGTCTTACATACACATATGTGCACACATACACGGTGAGACTGAAGTCGAAGGAGGGAAATTTTCAATTAAACGCAGGTTGAGTGCATTGTGGAAATTTTTCAATAACCATTTTCATTTTCCTGCTCATCAACAAAACCTTAATATCATCGGCAACGTGCAACAAAAACTCACCGAAGCTGATGTTAATGTTATGATTCTTTTGTTATCGCCCTTTAAACTCACTGGTTCTCTTCTCTCACTGGTGTCAAAATGGATAGAAAGTCATAGAAAATGGATTTGAAAATTAAAATGAAATATAGCTTTCCTTACTTGTTTATTTATTTGTCACACAAAAAGGGCACCATGAAGATCTTGTGATGCACTTACTCCATAAAGTAGTATGAGTAACATAGGCTCACTATATTCTAATAAATGCCTTGTGTAAGCGCTCGCTCTTTTCCCCAACTGAATTCACCAAACACAGCAATAAAACAAGAGTGCAGCATGCAATAATTAATTATCTAGTTAGCTACGAGGAATTTAATAATTAGAGGAAAAATATGAAAATTCCTTGGAGATCTGTTCTTGAAGCAGATGAGAGAGCATTTAACCATGGGCGCATAAAAAGCGCTCTATAAATATCTCATCGCTCCAGCTCTTCAGCAATAAGTGGATGTTGTAAGCATTATCTTTATAAATGCGGAAATGTTCTCTATGCTAATGCCATTTTTATAAAACTGCTCCGTCTAAAAACTTCAAAATAATCAGGCACAGCTAACTTCGAGTCCCTCACACAGGCGAAAGTGTTGAATTTAATTCACACTTGCAATTCACACAAACACATACATATTTTCATCATCTTCCCACTGATGGTTCCCAATAGTAGAGAATCCATTGACATGGATTGAGGCTCATGGAAATTGAGGATGGCCTTACGCGCCGCTCACGTGCTATCGTATCCATACAAATATGCCGTTTTCCATGCAAATAATGCGTCATATGTTGACACATGGATACTAATTAATTCAACCGCAAGGAGTAACGCGAAACTTGGTGAAATTCAAGCCGAACATCAAGCGAAATTTGGTCGTCGCTGTTGCAGCATGCCAAAAGCGCTATTTTCACCACCATCCAGCATTCGTCGTAAATGCAGGTAAAAGTGAACCACTTGCTCATATGATGCCGCTGTCGCACGTTGCGTTCCCCGTAGGAAAACTCACTGCATTGAACCCTTTCAGCCCTATTCCATTACTGGCGTATTTCTTACCTTATCGTCCTTGACAATGCCCCGAAAGTGTCGATTGTCTCCTAAACGCAAGTATCAAAGTCAGCGTACTTTTAGGAAGCCCGCTTTGCATTTATTTTATTTTCATTTTTTGAATGCTATATGCGATATGCTATATACGAGTATATATGCAATATATATGCGATATTGATATACTGGTAACTATCCGAACAGTACTGGAAGTAAGCCTTTGTGCTGGTTAATGCTTCCTTGCAGGATAAGACCAGTACTCCACGTCACTATCTATGCTTGTTTGTATGTATATGCGCTTATACCTTGTATTTATTATCTGCAGTTGCATGCAACACCGTGGCAGTAGAATGTAACGACCTCTTACCTTGTTTTTACCAGCAATCAGTGATGTATTGTCGGCATGTTTTCTACACACACACACACACACATGGGAGTTTCTATGTGCGCTCGAGCCCCTTTGTTGATGTAGAACTTAATTAAAGCACATTAATATGTTGCATAATTCGAGGCAATTTTGTGTTGCACGCGAAGCAGCCGCAGTAATTGCCAGGCTGCTACTTCGAATAATGCAGCTCATTAGCTGGCCACAAAAATTGGAAATTCCAATTAGCTATAAAGCGTCAAAACGTTTTCCACAACTGCAATTCTTCAGTAATTATTTAAAAGTAAAAAAAATTTTGCTTTATTTATTATATATTTTTTTATACTTTCTTTTTTTGTAAGAAGAGAGGAACCCATTAATACAAGGAGTTACTCAATTCATTTAAAAATGCATTTAGTATTGATAAACCGTACAGCATGTGGACCGAATTTTATCTGTTTTTGCGCATTAATATATACGCCTTAAAGTCAATCGATCGATCATTATATTGAGTATATGGGGGCTAGGAAAAGGCCTGGACCGGTTTCGATTAATTGCCACTAGTCTATATTTAGTATAATACCTGAAAAGGCAAATAAACTGATAGCATTAAAAAAAAGGGGGATATGGTCTCAAGAGGACCTAAAGAAACGTTGCAAATTTGTTGGATTAGTTTGCGAGGCAAGAAGTTTCAAAGGTAGATGTAAAGAGCATTGTCCAATTTATGAAATGATCCTACCTACTTATGAATTAATCTTCCAGTTAACTTCAACGTTTCTGATGTAAACCCTTAGGCAATTATCGAAGTTTTTAAAGTTTCGAATATTACCTTTATAGCACGCCCAGTGTTTGCTACCCGATTTCAACCGTTTCCATTGCATAAAATGCAAGTCTTCCACCAAGTACCAAGTGGTGTGTGCCAGAGTGTCAAGCACCTATACCAAGTTTCATCAATATAACTAAATCTTTGATCAATTTATCGCTTACAGGACAGACAGGCAGAAGGTCGAAATGTTAGAAAGACATCCGGAAATCAATTCTTGTCGCCGTTCTGATTATTTGGATATATTGCGTTCCCTTATATCTATCGCTTTTTGTCTTGGATGTTACAAATAACCGTTACATGAACTAAATTTTTCTACCCTGTCAAACAAGTATCACAAGACTGCTACCGTGCTACTTTTTAAGTGCGCAGCCTTGTCAAAATGAGTAAAATTGTTGATGCGCCCTGTAAAGAGCGCTGCAGTGAGTCAGTTGGTCGAACGGTCCATTAATAGCAAATGACAGTATTAAATAAGTAAAAAAAAAACATGGCATATTGTAATTCAATGAAAGCAAAGTAATAGTGCTTTAATAGATTTTCATGGTATAACGGTAAAAAATGTTGAATGAAATTTGAGTGTAGTGGCCATCCACTGAAACACTGCAAAACTGTCCGTCCTCTATTGCGAAAAAAGAGCAATTTTGATTTTTACAAGGTTCATTACAACGAGCACACCACCAGCACTGCGCAGATTAATATGCACAGTCCACGCCGAACATCCGCAACAACGTTTTAACACACAGCTGCCTGTGTGGCAACAGTAATGGCGCATAACGGCGAACTTGTCTTAATTAGTTTATTTAACCCCACGTCAGCTACCCGCCGCTCGCTGCTCGTTTGCGTCATAAGCCAGCCCAATGTGTTATTGTTGTGACAGCAGAAGTCAGCTGCGAGTTGTTGCATCTGGTCAGCAACATGCGCGCACTTCCTTCAACATTGAAGCTGAAGCTGAAGCACTGCAAGTGAAGTAGCCCCTCTTCCGCCCACGCCCGCGACTATGACACGCGGGACGACTCAGGCGATGTCACTTATAGTTTGGCAGAATTTATGAGTCGTCTTTGGATGAAGCGAAATGATTATAGAATAAAATGAAAACGCCAGTGACTAACTTTTTCCAGCGCCGTGCTCTGACTACGCAGGACTTTCGTGTGGGGTTCAAGCTTCTTTCAATGAAATAACTTCTCGGAAAGTAGGTGGGGAGGTGGCGAGACAAATGCGAATGTTCGCGCAATGTGACAGCAGAAAGTTTGCAGCAGTAAAAGAGCAGTGATGCGACAACGGAAATATTTTGCTGCATTCAACATTTTGTTTTGCGCTTAAGTGAATGTCATCAACAAAGTGAGCAACAGCGCAACGTAACGCAACAGCTGCAACAACAATGCTGCTCTGATTATTATTAAATGACCAGCGTCATTGCTCGGCATATTCACATCAACGACAATGTCGACGGCAATAACAGCAAGCAAATGAAAAAGTTAGACACAATTTCTTCCTAATGCAATTTTTCACAACAGAAAGTCTGGAGCAAGGGAGTAGAGAAGGCGAGAAGACGAGAAGACGAGAAGACGACAAGAGGCAGTAGTATAACGAAATATGAATACATGTATACAAATTAGAAAAGTTCTTCTACGAAGACAGCGTATACTCTCTGTTGCCGTTGCACGCATATGAAATTATTGCATTTTGCCCCTTTGGCAATGCCAACAATCTGGTGATTGAGTAAACAAAGATCTGCCGTCAAAACAAACAAACGCATATCGTCTTTAATACTGAAGCTGAACAGAGTTTTAATACTTAAAATATTTTCAATTTGGTTGTTATACTAATATGCAAAAAAGTGTTGATTACACTCTTGATAGATGCTTGGCCGATCTTCTCGAGGTTGGCTGAGGCTGTTGGCTTGTTACGCTCTTTCATGCCAGAATATAGTGTTCGTCATTTTACTCCGAGAGGTCAGTGCTAAAAACTAACGTTTTGGCAGCATATGGGTATGAACCTATGACAAAGATCATGATGAACCTATAAGAAATTAATGCAACATAATCTCGGAAACTTCATTAGTTAGAAGTTTTCGCAAAACTCTCCCTTTAATCAAAAGTTACGTATACGCCCTGTTACCGATATATGAAAGAAGGTTATTTTTACCGACTGCACAACTCCAACTCCTTAAATAATACTTTGATTATTAATTTCAAATATTATGAAATGTTTGCATATTAAACAAGTTACAACTGATAGGAAAACGAAAAAGCTTATTCATTGGTATGTACTTTCAACTGAACTAAAAAAGAAACAAGTTAAAACAAAATAAATAAGTCACAACGTGAATGCTCAAGTAAAACACAAAACTTTCGGACCAATGACTGCAAATCACACACAACAAATCCATAACAAAATGTGAATGGAAGAGAACGTGATATACCGACGATTATTTATTTACATTTTTGTTTTCATAATCTCTTCAATGTTTATCGCACATTTTATATTTTTAAAATTATTATTGTTTAAAACTAGGGAAAGTTGGCAGTTGCATGTGGCAACGTGAGCGTGCTGAGCATAACAGATTCCATGGTTTCCGTCCGCTTAGAAGGGATCGATCAAAAGTTGGGAAGTGGAAACATAGAGAAAAGTATTAAAGCAAACTACTCAAACTTTTATTGTTTCAATAGATACGCAGTTATGCTGCAGAAACAATTTTCAGAGAAAAAATTTTATAATTCCGTTAGTAGATTGTGACGTGGCAACTACAGTTACTCAACTTTCATCGGTTTGTCATGAAATCAGAGAGATATGCTGTAATATTTTAACCACGCACAGTTTATATTGGTTGAAAATGTCAATCTCCCAAACATTTGATATATAACAAGCATATAACAAGTATACCTCGATGTAAAGCGCTTCGTATGAAAAAGCTGGAATATTTGGATCGGAGAAACATTTGGCGTCTTCGAGGTGGGTGAAGGCATACACAGTTATATACAATCAAATATTTAACTTATTATCCAAGATATTTGGTGTAAAAAACAAGTGAAGTCAATGGTTATAAGACAATCAGCTGGTCTGGTAAGCATTGAACCACATTTGCCTCTGTTCGTAAGGAATATGTATGTGACGTAGCGTACGTATAGCTGAAATGTCTTGCCTATTTTTAAATTTCTATTAGTCCTCAGTAGCTATTACACAAAAATTATACTTTATCTGTATCCACAAGTGGCAAAGAATATAATATTCACCAAGTTGTAGCTGCAAAACTCTCTCTCAGAAAATAGCTCTCAAGTAGTTTCGGCATTTACACCTTTGGAATGAAAAACAAAAGCAAGTGTGTCCTTGTTTCGCTTGATTTCATTTACTAATTTAGAGTCCTATACTTATGTATATATTAGGTCGAGTAAAAAGCCAATCACGCGCAATTTTGGTTTCGTCGATTCTGTTCCGGTAATTTTAATGTCAAAGATTCACCACACTCTCAAAAAGCAATTGTCGGAAATATCGATAAAATAATAGAAATCGTCGAGTCCGACCATCATGTGAGCATTGTTTCGGTTGTCCAGGAGCTAAACATTGCACAAAAAACCATTTGAAGTCATTTAAATAAGGCTGCATACAAAAAGAAGCTCAATGTATGGGTACCACACAAGTTAGTTAAGTCAGGCCAAGTCTGGATTGACGTTCAGGAAGGTTTCGCTAAGTATTTGGTGGGATTGGCAGGGAATCATCTCCTATGAGCCGGATCCGGCAGCAAGTGATTGCTACGTGTTTCTGTCTACGGCGAATGATTTTGCTGGCGAAAAATGCACCTCAAGAGAAGCTTGTGAAAATCGACTGTCCCTTTTTTATGGCAATAGGTACGAGGGTTTCTATGAGAGCAGCATTACGAAATTACCTTCAAAATGGCAAAAAGTTATCGATAAAATGATGCATATTTGACCTAAATCGAATCGTTCTAACTATGCTAAATAAAAACTTCAACTTAATACAGAAATAATGGATTTATTTTTACTAGACTTATGCTGGTAGTTGACTGGGCAATCTCTCGCAACATATTGCAACAGAGCATATCAGTTTTCTCACCTAACGGTTGTTTGCAACACCTAAAATTAATCGAGGTGGATATAGAGTTACCTTTCAGCATAGTATCATATCATATCAGATCAGAAGTACATATAAGCGATGAGGATAACGAGATGAGTTGAATTCCTGATAACTGTCGGTTCGTTCGTCCGTCTGTCCGCCCTTTCTTGCGTGCAAGCGATAGCTTGAGTAAAAATTAAGATATCTTTATGAAACTTAGTACGCGTGATCTTTGGCACCACGGGAAGATTGGTATTCTAGATGGGCGTAATCGCATAACTACCACACCCACAAAATGTCGTTATTCGAAAAACTATAAAGTCGAAAACTATAACTAAACAACAAATTGAGATATAAACGAATTTGACAAACGGAATTGTAGTCAGCACAAACCGTTAGAGCTGTATCAATCAAACTTACTTAGAAAAAGTCTTTCTGCCACCTGCTCATAGAACGGGAAAATTTTTGAAATCGTAAACCACGCCCACCTCCCATATAAAGGTTATGTTGAAAACTACCAAAAGTGCGTTAACTCGCTGAAGAAACAAGTCAGAAACATTAAATCTTACAGTTAATATGGTACGGAAGGGGTGCATAGGAATTCATGTAAAACTTAGATAATGGGTGTGACACCGCCACTTTTAGGTGAATCTCCATATGTCAGTAACCGTTTTACAAATTTCATGGATTTACCAATTTCCAATGGATAAATGTTATAGTGGAACACAATGTTATAGCTACATTCTTATAATACATAGTGAAAATGAGCGAAAGCGGACAACAACCACGCCCAATTTCTGTATAACACAATTTTAAAATTCATCTGATTCTTTTAATTTAAAGTACTATATATAAATCAAGCTCCAACTAAGATATTGGAATGAAACTTTGCGCAAATAGTGCCTTTCAGATATGCCATCTCACTCGTAAAAATGGTCAAAATCGGCAAATAACTTTTCAAGCCCCCAGATACCAAATATAAGCACCTAGGTTTCTATGGCTGACTTTATACCGAAAATACCGGTAAACATATGGGGTATCCCAATGAAATTCAAGGAGTATCTTTCCATGAAAATAATGTGCTCTAGTGTCAAAAATGGCGGAAACCGGGTAAATACTTCCCCTAACCCGTATATATGAGTCCATCAATATATGAGTTATCCCAGTGAAATTTGAAGAACATCCCTGCTCCCTGATAACAGAGTGACCGTGTGTCCAAAATGGAAAAAATCGGGTAAATACTTCAGCTAGCCGCCATATACCTAATATAAAAATTTCAGACTTCCGGTTGACTTTATACCGTATATGTCGGTCAATATGTAAAATATCTTAACGAACTTAAGTGAACATATGATTTAGTACCGAAACTGGGTGAAATCAGTCAACGAATTATCCCACCTCCCATATATTCCATATAACGATTTTCATTATTCCAGCAGACTTGATGCCGAATATGTCGTTTATAGTGTGAATTACCTTCATCAAATTTAGTGGAAACATGTTCTCTAGTGTGGTTGAGTTAATGTTATAATGGTTGAGTTAATGCAATCAGCTCAGACCTTCTCCTAGCTCCAATATACCCAATATTGATCCTTTGGCATTGCGAGAGTATAAAATGTTCGGTTGCACCCGATCTTAGCCCTCCCTTCTTTGTTTTTGCTTACTCTTCGATTCCAATACTTTCTAGGTATTTAGATATCTTTCCACATTAATTTTGTTTAAGTAAAAGTATCTGTTATTTTAATTGCCATTCAGTTATTCGGAGTGGAGAAGAATTCAACAAATCCGAAATTTTCAAAATCGGTTTAGCCGTCCTTGAGTAATTAATGGTGTAACTAGAGCCACTTTGTTTTATTTATATAAAGGAAAATACCGGAGCATACATCTGGAAATTACTGATAATTAACATTCAAAGACCCGCAAACATACAACGCAATTACTCGACTACACAAATGTCATTGACTTTTGCCAGCTCAAAATCTTTGTCAGCAGTTAAAACGATTTGTACAAATTTCTCCACAAAGTTATCAAATGGAGCAAATCGTGAGCAGATAAGAATTTTATGAATGAATAACTTGCTGAAGATACATTGGAAGCATCAAAGGAATATTTTCAGCGATAAATAACGCCACATAACGGCACCCGCCGTTAACCGCGGTGGCCAACCAGCTTGTGGCAGAAAAATGTCAAAAAAATCACGTACCCGTCGACAACATCGCCACCAAGCACAGCGCAGCGATAAAACTTCAAAGCGACAACGCCAAAGCAAACCAAAATGCGAAATGGCGCATTTGTGCGCAGCAGACAAGAAAATATGGAATCAACACAATTATCGCCACAACACCTGACCCAGCAAAATATATAAGTACATATGCCGATGCGGTTGACGCTAAGCATGCACATGGCGGCGGCACGGCGCGATTGCATGCGAGCGAGTAGCGTAAGAGTTGGAGAGCAGCACAAGTTTGGAAAATTAATGACCGCTGGCTGTGCGCGAGCACCTGCTATAGAAATGCGAGAACGAAAAGAATTTCACGCGCTCGCCGTAGCAGCTGGTGTTGTGAATTTTCAGGTCGCTGGAGGGGTGCAACGTGGCACAATCTCAGCACGTGAAAATTTGATATAAAAAGTTCCAGCGACAGTTGGGAACGTGCGATACAGCTGGCTATCTACCTCATTGCGGCTGCGGAGTGCATATAAAACCATTACGGTCTCAGCATCTGACGATTAGTCAAGGCGGAACCTAAAGCCATTGCAGCACAGACGTGCAACGTCAAACCAGTGAATTCTAACCACTGCCATACGCGGTTTTATATTTGTCGTCACATCCTCAATACCGTTACAACTCTGTTACAACACTGTTTTAGCCCTGCATTATAATACCCAGAGGAGACAATGCCGGCATCGCATGGCTTACTGTCAGTGCCCCCAGGCCAACACGTCGTCCACACCGCAACTAACTTTTGGCTGCTGCTCACCCAACTGATGATGAGTGTGGCCACGGTCAGTGGCAGCATCACAGCCTCAACATCCAGCGAGCAGCTGGCGCTCCAAGCACCACCAACACCCCCGCCATTGATTGACAATGCGCTGACAAACTGTGGAGACGATGACAACTCTAGATGGCGCCCCGTTTGTGCAACAGCCAACGATGTGGACTATGTGCTCTTTGGCAGCGAATGTTTGCTGAGGCAAACCAACCGTGAGCACCTCCACTCAGACGCGAGGTCCGGTGAGTTCCGCCCACCTGAGCCCGATGAACTTTATGCGCCACTGTGCCGCGCGATTAATGTACTAGTTTCCGAAATTGTTTGCATTATAGTCACTACTGTACATTATTCGTTTGTTCTCATTTTCCATTCTGTCTAAATATTTCAATTTTTGTTGTACTTTTAATTTTTAATATTTTATGCGAAAAGTTTTTAGGGAAATTGCGTTGGGATTCTGTCGGCCGAGTTGTGGCCTAATAATATGTGAAGGCAACAAGCAGACAATTTGTGCCCGAAATGTAAACAGCGGCGAAGTTCGAAGCTTCAGCGGACTCTGTGACATGGCGCGCGATGTATGCGTTAACGACAACGGTGAGCTCCTATTTGACTTTAACAATTTAATTTTGGCAATTGCGCAGCATAACTATCCAACGACTATCTTTATATGTGTATATATGTACATGTGGTTACAATTATGAAAAAACAAAAATATTGGACCAAAAAACGCACCACGGGTGTGCTCGCCGAGTACGATTCCACGAGGGCGTATTAAGTATGCTTTCCCCACCTATGTAGCACTAAATAGCATTTTTTCCGGGCACCGAGCTCTTATAGGGTTAACATCGACGCATGCCTATGGCAGGAGCCCTGTGATAATTATAACTACCAAGTACTACCAATATACTACCAAGTACTGACTAACTAATATACTAACACTTCAAAATTCGCTAAGTAAATTATATTTTTCAGAATCAGAAAGGGCAAAGCTCAAGTGCGTATTTGGTTTCAAAGACTTGCTCGACTTTGCTTGTATTAATGTTAATGAAATTTGGGGTTAAAACTCGAAAAACTCTAGTCAAAATTTTTTAAATTTGTCCATATTTCAGATTGGCAGTTGATCGCCGACGTTGCTTGTATTAAGCAGCTGGAAAGTTCAGCCTCTAATTTTTCAGCTCCAACCACCAAAGCTACTCCGCTTACAATATCGGAAGAAAGACCCTTTACAAAAGTAGAAAAAACAAAACATGAACAAATGGTGAAAAAAGAGATTACGGGCAAGTCCATACCATGCCCCAAGGTGTTCAATCCGGTCTGTGCTGAACTCTTGGGCGTCAAGGCGACTTTTATCAACGAATGTCTAGTGAACGCAGAGAACGTAAAATTTAACAAAAGTATGAAGATCACACACGCCCACACTCATAAGATAAACACCCCGAACCAGAGCTGCTACAGAGTAAATCCTATTTATCTCCCTTTTTAGAATGGCAAATTTTCTCAGAGGGCGTCTGTGCAGAAGACTACGCTAATTCTGAAACGCACAAAAATACAATTAGCAAGCGCAGTACGGTGGACACTGCCACTGTCACCTTCCAACTGAACACACCCGAGCAGCAATTGAGCAGCAATGTCATGTGGACACCAAGTATTGAAAACACCAACTTTATGAATGAGGATGTTTTCAGTTCATATGGAGGGCAAATGAGAAGCATGTTGCAGTACAACCAGCCTTATGGGGCAGGGCATTGCGAACAGTCGTCCTTGGACGCATTGCCACATAGTATACGCATTCTGCCATCTGTTGACACTAGTGTGTCCGTCTGTAAATTTGGTACTGGTCCAGTTTGTGGGAGTTCATCGCAATTTGCGGCGCATAAATTTGAAAATATCTGCGAGCTGTTATTAAGAAATATCATTTTAAATGAATGTGAGTATTGACATAAATGTGAGTAAGGCAGGGCAATTGCGGGCGAAATTGAGAAAATATATTTAACCTGACAATTTCGGAGAGAATAATTAAAACTGCACAATGTCCTTAAAGGTGTTCGTTGAGATGTCTAAGTATGTAACAGTATTTAACTGGGATAACTGCATTTCACTGTAATACTTGTGTATTGGTCCTAAAATAAAATGAATATAGGCCTAGACAAGCTAAAATAAAACTAAAGAAACGAATTGCTAAAGAAACTATATAGCTTTTTTATGTACCTTCAACAGCTTGGATTGTGGTTAACGAGGATAAATGCCGAAGATGTTTCCTGAATTGTACTACAGACTATGATCCCATATGTATCTCACGCAATGGTGTTAATTACACGATAATCAACCAATGCCATCTGAATCATGCTGTTTGTAGGAATAGCCGAGACAGTGAGTACCATGTTTCAAGACACAAATTAAACAAAATATTTTATAGTGCTAGTGGGTAGCCAATGGAATCGGTGAGTTCCAAAGTCCAAAATTTGCTACCGATTTTACTTTAAATGTGTCTCTGCATTGACTGAGCTACTAGATATTAAGCTAGACAGACTCATTTTCGAGCTCATTAATTTTAAATGATTAATTTCAAAGTTACAAAATCGTATAAAATTTAATTAAACATATGTATATGAAAATGTACTTAACCAATCATTTTATAACTTTTCAGCCTGGAGAATACTAGGAAGAGGGGAGTGCATAAATGTTTTAAAAAACATTCCCTTCAACAATGACAATTACATCATGAGAACTCCAGTGAATCAAAATGAAGCATTCTCTCCTAGACACACAAGGAAAATTCTTGAATCGTTATCAGGAGAAGGAGCTGAAAGCCTAATAAACCGAAATCTACCTGTGATTACAGATCAAAAGCCTTCACCAGAAATTTTCGCAGAGGAATCCCGTAACCCCAGCTCCAACGAACCTGTACTTCCCATCACTACATCAAAGCCCATGGAGGCAACACGTGAGACTCATATCATGAATTTGTGGCGAAGCTCCAAGAGAAAATCGCCTGCCTCTAGAAGAAAGAGAAATTAGGAACAAGTATAATTGGAGATCGGGCTATCTAGTTTTATAATTGAGTTTCGACAACCAAATAATTTAATGTTTATAAGTTTTCCATTTTTTTAAGAAGCAAAAATAAAATAAATTTTGAAATTCAAATTATATGAAACGATTTCTTTTTCATTCACGTTTATCATCACAACTCGTATCATCACACCTTTCTGTATTATTTGTTTCACCTAACAGATGGCGCCGCGCATTTTATTCATTCCTTTCTTCTTAAATTCGTAAATATTTACGAAATTCTCTTACAGAAATAAATTAACAAAAATCGTTTTGCTTGCGTGTTGATTTGGGCGTTCTCTGATTGATCCGACACGAATGTAGGCCGTGGGAAAATTGAGTAACCAGTAGAGCGCGAACGAACAAATATGAGGTAGTGCTAAAAATACTGTCCATAAATAACTCTTGCGCGTGTATGTTTATAAGGTCATCGCTATTAAATAATCACTATAAAATAGGAAATCCTAATGTCGCAAACATTGCCTACCACTCCACCGCCACCAGATCTTCATCAAACAACCATTGCCGAAAAATATCTGCTGCCATCGGCGCCGCCCAAAAATCCACAACAATTGCCAACATGTACCTGGGCACTGGAATATCCTGAACTACAGAAGGCCTGTTTTCTGGCACGGGTGTGTGAGGACAAGGCTCCACAACACTGTCAGCTTCGCAAGGTGACCTCTATTATACAAGAGGGACCCACCTGTGGTCTCGCTGCATTGAGCATGCTTTTGAATGGTACACCTAACCCTAGCGAACTCTTGCAGATTGCTAAAGAGCTTGGCTATACAAACAATGGCGAAATTTTTAGTGCACAAAATTTATTTCAACTTATTTGTGATACTCTAAAATCGGCAAATTCTTACATGGCCGAAGTGATAAAAACAGCAAAAACCATAACAAACGATACATCGGTGACGGAAACGGTTGCCAATGAATGCCAGAATGCGTTGGCGGCAGCGGAATGTGAGTTACATCAAGGCCCACTTGACTGTGTCAAGGTCAGATCAGCATTACAGGCGGGTGCTTGTATTTTTGTGCCGTATCCTTTACGTAAGAGTATTAAAATATACGCATTCTAAATGTGGAACATGTTTGGGGCTAAGCGAGACGCCATACGCGTACAGATTTCTAACCTTTCTGAAACAATGTGTATATATATATCTTGTTCATTCACATGAGTTTCGCTAAAATAGAACTGCGAATTCTGTTTAGTTTACACCGAAATGACATGTCTTTTTATCCGAAAACATTTTCAACCAATTAGTTTGAAGGACCAACTTTTATTAAACAGCTGACTTGTGACTACCTTTTTTGACAGTATATTTGACATTCCACTAAAGTACATTTGACGTTTGCGCTTTTCTCAAATTGTTTTACTTGATGTGCGTGAACTTTTTTTATTATATTATTTTATTTATTAAAACATAGCGTTTGAATAAAATGGCGACCGAAGAAGAGCAGGTAAGTCGTTAAAGTTTATTTCGTTTCTCATTCAACTTACCTCCTTTTTTCAACCATCAGATACAGGTGCTGCCGGTCAAGGAGCCGCTGGACTTGATTAGGTTGAGCTTGGATGAAAAAGTATATGTAAAGATGCGAAATGAACGGGAATTACGAGGACGTCTTCATGTAAGTACAAGTAATCGCAGTCAGAAAAATATATATTCCAAACGAGAACCGCAAGAGTTAACTGTCGCAACCTATGTGGCAAAGTATTGGGATTAGGCTTTCAAATTAACCAAAGACAAAATTAGAGCAGAAGTGCAGATTAATTATTGTATGATGAGCTGTAATAAAAAGTATGTAAGCTGGAAACTATCTGTTCATATGTATGATGTACTGCATTTGCAGACAAACTATTTCACAATACAATTCTTATGTATTTTGCAGGCGTTCGATCAACACTTGAACATGGTGTTAGGCGATGCTGAAGAAACAGTAACTACTGTAGAAATTGATGAAGAAACTTATGAGGAAGTATATAAGACAACAAAACGTACAATTCCGATGCTTTTTGTGAGAGGGGATGGTGTAATATTGGTATCACCCCCCATGAGAGTAGGCTAAAACAAATGCTTAAAATATAAATGTAAACATAATTAAATAAAATAAAAATATGCTTAACAGTAAACAATTGCAAATACATTTTATCCTTTATTAATATAGTGACAAAAAGCTAGCAAAATAAAAATTTCCTTAACACATTTTAATATACCTTAACATAAATAGATACGATCCTGACTACAATCATTCACCTTGCCTAAAATATGGTCATAAAGCTCATTGGGCACTCATCATCGGGTACTTGGTAAACGATAAGAATGAGGTTTGTCTATCATAACCTGCTACTTGTTGCGAATAGATATGTATGTATATTTTTTTAAATTTTCAGTTTTTTGTTTTGGCGCGTCACGGAAAAGCGAAAAATCTAGCAGTTTGGTCAATGACCTCTCTAAGTGACAGCAATGCCAATCTTATAGAGTTCGAACAGCCGAAAAGTTATCCTGATTGTGATTTTTTGCTACCACCTGGTGGTATTGGCGGTGATTTAGGTTTAAGAGAACGTGCCATTATTGTAAAAATGTTGCCGAAAGAAAATTTATTTATCTATGCGAGAAAAGGAAGGAATGCCAAAAATTGCCATTCTTCTGATTCTACTGTCGAATATTTGGATTAATTTACCATAAAATGCCATGTTATTTAAAAAAAAAAAAATGTTACCAAGCTGAAGAGAAAAAATTTATAATTACAAACTTATTACAGCATTAAAATAAGGATTTTATTTGGAACTCTTAAAGATGGATTTTTGTATTTATTTATTTCTTGTTTTGTCAATAAACACACTTAGTAACTATTAAAGTTTTACAGATTTTCAACTATTACATTTTATTAACTTTTTGTTTTTCCGAAAAAGGCTTATTAGCACTTCACTACGTATAAGAATAAAAACATTCAGTTAAGTGTTCCGTATATGTATGTATTGTATTATATATGTATATAATTATGTATATGTAGTTTATTTTGTTACAATTAATTCCCACGAAATTCAGTCAATCACAATATTATAAATTTTGCCTGTATTAAACCTACTTTTAATAAAACGAATTTTTTAAGCATTTATTGATATATGCGTATTTATTTAACGACAAAAGCTTATACTTACTTGTAAAGATAAATAATTATTACATAATTTTCATAGTTCATAGTTCGGAATTTCTTTAGACTGAAATATTTAATACAAAATTATTAGAACTATTTATTTATTTTATCAACACTATTGTCCACATTTCGTCGTTCGGTAACGCTTTTAGGTTAAAAGCGTCTTATACAGTTATGCGCATAACATATTTGTTTGCACAGACGATATGTAATTCATTATTTCTTCAAAAAATAAATAAACCTATATACGAAGCACCTAAAAGCAAATATTATTAATATACATTATATACTTCCATATATAAATTATAATCAATTGGCGCTTAGACCTGCTCTAGGTTCCACCAATTTCAACTTATTTAAAAATTCTCTTCTGGATCTTACGGAAGGTTTTTTCAAGTTAGAAATACTAACAAGGATTGACCTTGTTAGAATCATTGTGATCAGAATTCAAACCGAGCAACGGTATTTATACACTCCATATCACAAGGCTATTGCGATCCTGATTTTAATTACTTTACATCGGAGATTACTCAAAGAATATTTTTACTGACATTGAATCCTGTAAGTCGGGAAAATATATGTATATATAACCCCATTCATATGTACATATGTGGAATAATACAATCTGACTGTTTGAATATTAACTTTTTTGGTTAAGGTTATTGAAGTTTCGAGTAAGTAATTGAGACATGTACCTGTCTCACATAATAATGAAGTAATTAAAACAGAAATGTACATTTGAACAGCAAATGTGCGTACATTAATTTAGTATATGTCGCTTTATAATGTGATGGTTGGCGTCTTTCGGCTTTTATATGTTGTATGGTTGCTATTAAATGTAAAGGATCAATTCGCTGGCAATGCAATGTTGCAACAATGAAGCAACGACAAGATTCTAAAGTATAGAAACACATACATGGTCACTTGCCAATTCACAACCACATATCCCACGCGCTGACAATGCACAATTTGATGAATGTGAATTCATACAAATCCAAACAAATTCAGTATTAAACGTTTTTAAATCGAAATCAAAATAAAGAACTCAACACGTTGAAATCATATTTTTATGTATTATTTCAAGTCTTTTCTTTTGTTTATTTATTATTTCTTTACTATATTAAAAATGCTTATAGACTAAATTTTAGCTTTTATTTGAATTTCTCCTTTCACTCTATAAATCATCACTGCCTCTTATATTGCATAATATATTTTATTCGCACCTTTCTCACTGACGAGACTTACAATTTCGTGTCTTCTACTTTAAATATTTAATGTTTAAATATGTGATATTAATGTTTCACAGTTTAATGTATATATATGTATATATTAGTTATATATAGTATAATATGTATATATTTTATAATTATAATTTTAAATATTTATGTAAGTTTTTATATATGTACTCTAATAAACATTCACAGAACTTATGGAACGAGAGTAACTGCAACTGCCATATATGGGCATACATACATGCATGTAATACATATGTACGAGTATATATGTTGTATTAAGTTAAAAATTTGTATATGAAGACAGATTAAATATCTAATCAATTTTAGTTCAACCACATAATTTGGAGCACAACAAATAAATTACAATGCGCACCAACAGTACTGTTGTCCGCATGTGGAACAAACAATGCTTGAATAAACATTTCGCTAAATATACTTAATTTACATATCGCACTTGAGATAATTACAAAGACATCTCTAAAAATATTGCTGTTCTTACATTACAACTTTTACTCTAAATCACAACAATTAGAGTTTCTTTACAATTATGAAGAGTTCTTTCAGTTGAGGAATCCACACACATACATATGCACATGCCAATCTGATACTGATTTTGCTTAGTCCACAACCAGTCAATATAGTTATTTAAACTTCGAGTGTAGTTTGTGATAATTTTTTTTTTTTGGTTTTGCAATTTGCAAACCGTATACACAAAGTGATTAAGAAAACTAAATTAATGACTGAGTTTAGTTTCCGCGGTCTCCATATAAAAGCGACGATGTTAAACAGTTTTAAAAAATAAATATAAAAAACGTTAATGAAAGCATTAACAAGGCATAAATTCGAAAAAATAAAATTAAAAAATATACATTGGCTGTCTGCGTCATATTTTTTAAGGAAGAAATATTGTATTAGATACAGTTAACAGAGTGGAGACGACATTTTGTGATGTGTGTTGATATTTTTACAAGCTGAAAGAAATAAAGCTCTATCAAAATTTATTATAATTAATTTGTTATTACGGTTACTGAGCATGGAATAATTCTTCATGCCAGTTTCTCAACGATGATTTTGTAAAGGAGCACAACTTAAGTATAGATGATACTGAATTGAAGGGACATATTAGTTTGAATAAAATGGGTAACATAACTGGAGTTAACTTCTGATACAGTTTTTTGAGCCTTTTTATGATTTACTTTTACATAGCGGACCACACGACTATGTGATAATTTACGCTACAGCACATCAAGATTTCAAAAAGTTCGGCATTCTTTATGCTATCTCGATTCATAATATTTTCGATTTTTATTTTGTTTATTTAATGTCTAATATTTAATAAGGAAATATTCGGATACAGGTGTTTTATTGATGGAAATTCGTTATAGTTCAGTCACCGTAGCGTACTGAACACGGTGGCATTTTAATGTTAATTCACGTTTCTCTTATGAGTTTAAATCGTACTTTCATAATTCTGATAAATTGTATATGTATTTATTTGTGTTTAACATTTAGTACTACAATATGGCTGGTGGTAGTAGGAAGCTATAAATTGTATACTATACTTGTATCTCGATAATCAAGTTTCATATTGCATTTAACACATTGCCGGCGTAGCTACCATTGTTCTTTTTGTATATATGTATATATTATGTTATGTAGATACTGCTTCTACGGTTAGCAAGCATGGTTTAGCTTCGCAATTCATTTAGTTTTCTTTAAATTTTATAAGCTCACATACATACAATTGTACGTACGAGTTATATAAATAGGCGCATTTAATAGTGAATATTTTTCTGTTTACTGTTACAAGCAATAAATTGATATTAAAACACAATAATAAATAAATATATATATGTATATTGTTCTTAACGAATAACATGGATTAAAAATAAAATATATATGTGTATTTTTAAATAGCAATGTTGACAAACTTGCAAAGGCTACCATATTGATGAAACAAAATGTCGATATCAGTAGTATATAAGTTATTGAGTTTGATTAAATAAAATGTGCGGAGTTGCCTTCTAAGTTCATTACTGCCTTTTCAGAAAATTATATGTTGTCTTGAAAGCACAAAGGCTCTGCGTAATAGAAGCTTTTAATGCAATTGGATGTGGATATCTATTTGCACACATATACTATAATACAATATTATTAAGTTAGTGTACTAAGTAGTAGTAGTAGTATTACGTACAATATGATAACCAACGTAGCTATTACATGTTTATAAGCATATGTATCTGCTATTAGTATATAAGAAGAATTGTCAAATTAATTATTAAATATTTTATATTTTATCAGTTTAAATATTGTTATTAAAATGACTAGGATATCTCTGAACAAGACATTGGCGTACAACCAATAAGAGCAATTGGAAAATTCTTTACGTGCGTTTGCCACTGCGATGACAACTGGAAGAATTTCACACCAGTCCATTCTGTGCCGTCGATGAAAACTGTAAAGACATCAATTATATATAATTATATATATTCAGTTTAATTCTTTATTGAAGAAAGCAACGAGCCTAAAACAATTTGTTCAGTTTATTCATGCATGTAAAGAGTAATTAATTGTGAAATTCAGCCTTTTTTCATTTCAAACTATTTGAAGCGTTCAATCGCTACTAATGACAACGTTACTCACCTCTTAACGGTACTGGGTGGGACGGTTTTGGTGAGCAAATCAAACGCGCCACGCCTTCGACGCACTGCTCCTTTTCGAGATCACGATCTTTTTCCTTTTTCTTGCCCAGACGCATAACTGGAAATACAACGAAATTAGTAACGAAAAGAAAGCGCATCACCTTTGGTCACTTACTTTGTTTCTGTTTCTTTTCTTTGGTCGCAAAATTGACCGTCATTCCATGGGACATTTCGCCTAATTGGGCGTTCTGCGGGAGACGCCAAACCTGTAGATTCCTAAATGTGCTCTTAATGCTACTCTTCCCACCCTGATCGCCGCTACGCGTGATGCTCTTTTCCTTAGATGTGTAATCACCCGGTCGCATAATAGGCCAGTAATCAACTTGCAGCTCCACCGATTCGGACGCGACGTTCGACTGCGCTGTCGTTGTGTTGATCGAATCTCCCCCACGATCACGTAATGCGTTCGCCGACGAGGGTGGCGTTTGCTGAGGGGGTGAGATCCTTCCGCCCTGGGGTGGCGAGCCAGATGGTGCGTTATTGCCCCCAGCACCGCAGCCTGCGCCAGACATATTGGTGGCGTTACTGTTTCCAATTGGTATGGCGCTGGACATATTCAGCGACTGTTGCGCGCCAGTACTGCCACCAGTTTGCGTGGCGTTCTCTTCGAGATCGAGTGAGACTTGTGGGCCCTCTAAGTAACCAATGCGTACATCCTGTGTAAGTTGACAGTTTTTCAATTAACAATGATTTCATATAAATAAGTTTGCTGATACTCACACTAACGAATGGGACGAATATTTGACGTGAATCCTCGTCCTTGTAATTGACCATAGCCTCACCAATAGGAATCTGAGTGCATGGTCCAGCGGCGTGTAGATAACGCTGTATGCGTTGCACCATCTCCACAATATCGGATTTATTCGCCATCACCGAGTCGCCGAGCGTCGTTGACAATGCCGAGGCGTTCACTGTCGTTACGGCACTAACCGCCGCCGCAGTCGCCGCTACGCGCTCGCACAATTGATACCAATTGTCCGAACCAAACATGGCACCATACGTCAAATCGACCTGACTGAGATAACGCGCTATTGTGCTGCCGCTACCGATCGGCACAATGTAGAACCGCAAATGATTCAGCCAATCCGGCGGACGCACACCCATCAGTTCGACGTAGTGTCGTAAGGCTGCGCCCTGCAGCCAATCCCCTCCTAATAATAAAATTTTCACCGTATTTGGTGGCTTCGCATTCGAGTTGCAGCTAAAAGCAAGAGTGAAGAAAATGAAAAAGGAAATCGATACAAACTACCTTCCAACTTACTATTTTTGTATCTTGCCCATTAACGCCTGGAGTACCGCCTTCACTTCCGCTGTATTTTGCGGTACAAAAGCTGGCTTGAAGGAGTTCGCCAACAGCGTTGTAAGTTTGGGCATTAGTGAACTGCCACTTAGCGCTTCAGGTGGGCTGATTATTGTGACCACATCGGGAAGATTTGTGTCCTCACTGGCGAATATTCGGCTCAGCTGATCAAGCAACAGTTTTCGTGGCTCCACATTTGTCGGCGATAGACATGTCTCTAATAGTGAACGTGGCTCAGCTGTTAAGCTAAGCGTCTGCTTTTTCTTACTCATGCCCATGCCAATGGCACTACCACCGCCACTGCCGCTGCCAGCGCCACTTGGGGTATTGCTCGATGTCCGGAACAAACGCGAACGCTTCTCGCCAAAAGTAAAAGCACTGCCGCTGTTGCCGCTGTTGCCGCCACCACTTACTGGAGTCAATTGTTGTTGTTGTTGTTGCAATAACTGCAAACGCATGTAGTCCTTGTCGCTGCGTGGAGGACTGTTCTGTGGGTCGGAATTTTGACCATCGGTATTAAAAGCGTTGCCCTCATTGCCAGAGCTGTCGTTTCGGTAGTCTGCCGGGCGATCTGAGGAGAATAAATTTAAGGTATACGTAGTATTTAAATTACAAAAAGCTGTAATAACTGTTTACATTTTATGACTAGGGAATAAAGAGTTTAGGATTATAAGGATGTAACACGAACCTTTAAAGTATAACGAGACATCCAAATAAGGGTAGTGTACACTTAAATATATATAATTATAGATCTCGTGAGATAAATATCTAAAAAGGGGTTAAATAATTTTTTAAGTAACTTAAATATAATTTTATTAAGTGGACGAAGCCAAGTCAACACCAATACGATTAATGCTAAAACTAATTTAAATAACTCGTTTTGTACATCATGAAGCTGTTTCAAGAGACTACTGAAACTTCAACGTCATATCTATATATCTACAGTTAAAAAGCATACAAAAAACATATACACTTACTAAATTCGTTATACAACTTATATAAACATTTCTAGTTTTTGTAATAAAACACTCTATTATGAATGGCGACTAGTGCGAGGCTAGCCATTAGGCAACCGTATACTAAAATTTCCATTACGCATGACACGTGGCTAGTGGTTGTTGACTACTGAATCTAATGTGATGTATTATTTATTACCACCATCGTCCTTTATAGTATGGATTCCATAAAATCTAACTTTTATTGTAGCTATTGCTGAAGTCTTTCAAATCGCATTGACAGTGGAACATAATAGTATTTTCTTTCTAAAATTCCTTTAAGCTCTTTAAATACTTAATGTACAAGAAGTATTCGATTATAGCATGCACGGAAACTCAAGATTTATAAGGAGTGTTTCAAGAACATAAGTGTGCATAACCCTAAGTGGCTTGCAAATCAAATGACAGTGGCAATAATATAAATGACAATGTCATTAACCATATTGTTTCAAGAGGTATTTACTCTTCCAACTACACATCAGTGGGTCCAAATCGAAATTTACAAAAATAATTCCTTTCATTAGTGATTGTTTCTCGCAACCAATTCTTCTAGTGTAGCGAAGCACGAAAGAGCAAATTCGACTAAAAATACTATTTTTATGTAATATAATCAATCATATTTTTCTTAATTCAATCCTATACATGGAATGATCAATATTTACTTAAATTACACGGTTGTCAGGTCATATTAGAAATGAGGACACATCAAATAGGGCATTTTCAGCATTTTTTAGCATTAAGCAATAAAAGGATTTATTAGGTTACTGTTTTCCTATTTCAGATGATAATATACAGGAATCGAATTCCAACTATGCTTATATTAAATAATTGCTTCAAGAAAAATTTATCCTACACACTTACATATAAATAACAGTTAATAAGTACGACAATAAACACATTTTCACTTGAGAAAGAAGTTAGTAAAATTACAGCAGGCTATAAGTTCTACTCACAATGAAAATAATAAATTATACAACACAATAAATACAATTAATTGTTATAAATATAATAAAACTGACTGAGAATTACATTGCTGGTAAAGGAAAGCGACGAAAGAATATTCTTTTGAGTTTTCTAAAATTCCAAGGAAATTTATTAGCCAATAAGCCATAGATTATCATTTTGTAATGTCTCAAGCCTTCGATAAACTATGTTTTATCCGTTACTAGTCCCTCCCAGAATATTATACATAGCGACGCATATACTTTACTATATGAAAGAAATTTCGAAATTTGAAATTTGTCTACACGCATACTTTTCGATAACATCATAGATCCTCCAAAACCTGTAACTCTTCCCGGGCACTCTAGCTGCAGCTGTCTTTTTTAGGGAACCTTATTAGGCAGCAGAGATTTTTCGCTCGCAGTCCATTACCAGCAGATACGCTCCAATTACTCGTACGTAGCAAATGAAACAGAATTCAACAGATAAAAGTGATAGGATTCTAACAAAGGGCGAACATTCATTTAATTTCGTGTGCATTAATAATTTGGAAAGTAAATAGGTGGGATGAACGAATATTCATTAGGTGTAAAGGGGTGTATTTGTTATGTTGAGTGTGTACACTTAAAAAATAAAACAAAAATTTAAGAAATCAAAGGATACAATAACAAATAAGAAACAATTTACTAAATCATAATCAACGAGAAGCATTGCAAATAAGAAAGATTTTTCTTTTTATATTCTTTTTATATTCAGCAAACGAATAAGGAAGCATAAGGAAAGGCAAAAAAACGAGTGGTTGTTGGGTACTTTAAGGAATTATAATAGTTCACATTGTAAAAGAAATGAAGTAGACAGATATCAGAAGTGTAATTAAATAATTAATTAATTTTTGTATTTTGTTGATTAATGTTTTAGTTGTTTATGGTTTTTGGTAGAGAGAATTTACACAGACCTGGTGTTGTTGCCGAATTATTGTTATTGTTTGTTAAATGAATGCATTTTTGTCTAGTATTATCATAATTGAATGACGAATTGGTCAATTGGTCGCTTTTATCCGATGATCTGCGTTCAAAGTTGCCTGCAAAAGAAATCATTCAAGCCATGCAAATTCAGTCGATCGAAACAAATACATAAGTAATTCAATTAATAATCATAGTCAATTACGTCAAATATCAATTTAGAACATAATTCAGTCTCATCGGATATACTGTATGTTTCTATGCATAAATAAATGAATACTTAAAATTTAATGCTTATGAAAGTTAGCTAAATTAATATATGGATGTATGATTTTATCTTATTTAAGCAATATGAATAAAATATGGCAGAATGCTACAAACACCGATACCACAATACTAACTAATTACTATTGTACTTTTTGTTTCACATTGCCTTTACGCTAGAAGTTCATAGTTCAAATACCAAAGATAATTGACTAATAAAAAAGTTAGGTAATTTATGGATTTCCTATAAACAGACATCATAGAAGATCGATATCTTTACTATTACCGCACTCTAAGATATGTATATGTACAAAATTACCGTTAGGACACATTAGTCTCAAGTTGGCAAAATTGCAATAAGCAATAATAATGAAAAATTGCCCAAAAAATGTAATTGAAATAAAGAATTATGCACTAAATAACGGAAACCACAAATGTATATATATAGGCATGTACATATTTCTGTTAAACTATTTTATTTACAAGTGCAGCTGCTTATTCATATGCCAATTTCTTGATGCGTTAGTGAAATTTAGCGGCGGAATAAGAAACAAAAGAAGTTGTTTACAGCTCAACTAACTCAACTGGAATTGCCTGACACACATGAGAGTATTGAAAATTCTTAAGGAAATCCATGAAAACTTAAAACTATGTATCTTTCAGCCGAGGCTCCATTTCACAACATTTTGGACAATTTTGAAACGATGAAACAATATTGAAATATTAATCCGAATTTCAGATTATTTTTAAGTTTAATGAGCCCGGAGCAGGCTGTGCAACCAGAAAGTCTCTTGTCTCAAAAAGCTCTACGATTTCTAAATTTCCCAAAGAAGGGCAACAGTTCATAACCGTTAATAACTTCAGTCGCAGCAAGCAAACCGCACAATTCCCATAACAAAACCACAAAAATTGTACTCTTCTTCTTCTTTCTGCTGTGTCACTCGGCCTTGTTAATTTCATACTTGTTCAATTGTGACATTTGTCGGCCACTGTAATTTTCATTAATGGTATAAGGACGAAGCTGTTTGGTACTTCATCTTATGCCAGTGCAACCTTCATCATTTCCATGCCCTTGTACCGCAATTGCTCACCATTCAACAGCTTGCCCACCATAGCTCAGCATTCAACCCTGACCGGGTAGAGGTCACTATGGCGACATTTTGTTGGTGTAGTGGTGAGCGCAATAAAATCGCCGCCTAAGGTAGGTTGTTTGCAGTTGAACAAAGCAGCATTGCTAACTTTTCATTTAACTTCTTTATTGTTGGCATTGTTCTCGCCGCAGCACTGAGTGTTCGACAAAATTTGGCAACTGCTTTCCGTTCAGGGAAAAATAGGAAAGCCATTGGAACTTGATCAGTGGTAACCGAAATGAGTAGGAAGTGAATGGCTGTATATTTCTATTTCTCCTTTATTGTTGTGATATTTCAAACAGGTCAACGCTCATCAGATGGAAATATTGACAAATTTCCCAAATGTTTTGGGTCTCAGATGTGAATCTAAGAATTTTAATATTTTTGGAGGATGTTTGCCTTTTCCTAGTAAAAATATAGATGCGCTTGTATATTTGCGTGCAACAGAAGGGAACTGATTACAAAAGTTATAAGTAGAATTTATAATGCGTAAAAATAAATATAAATAAACAATGTTAATTTTTTACGATTTGTGTATACTTCTGTTGTGCAAAACAAGTCAATTACTAAATAAATATTTTATTCTTGAAGAGTGTAAGATATTGTCAAGGTTTATACATATACATATATAAATAGCATTCAACACCGACTGTTGACCCCTGGGGCGTATGAGCGATACCTAGTCAAGGGCTCAGTTGATATGCATGTGTGTTCTATGTGAAAACAATCAAGCTTATTCTTCCGTAATTAAAACAAAATTAAGGACATTTGACACTTCCCACAAACAACTTGATATGCTTAATGCAAAAAGTGTTTACTGAGGGTTTTGTAACTTTGGTTAGAAAACTGAAAGCTGTTAAATGCCGTTTTTATCTCAGTGTGTTATAGGTTCATGTATAATATATGTATATAAGTAAATATTTTACAAATTTTTTTTTAATTTTAAAGCTGTTATTATTTAAAGTGTTTATCAGCTGAGCTCTACTTATTTTCTCCATGTCATGACAAGAAAAGCCGTAAACCTCTCTAACGCCGACTTTAAAGCAAGCATTAAATGCTCCAATTTAGAAAACAAAAAAAAAAACAAAAAGTTACCTACTACACAGGAATATTGAATATGAACTAAAAGATCTTACAAAAAAAGCAAAATATTTCAGAAGTATTTTAAATAAAATTATTATTTTTGAATATTTTGTACATATAAATAATTTGTAGCGAATTGTATTCCTATGTCAACGAGAAATACATTCTTAAGGAGATACAAAAGTTCATCCAATTACCATAATGAATTATTCCTTTTAATTCACATCTCTGCTTTTAACAACTTACCACCGCCGGCGCTATTGTCATGTAGCATTATCCGCGAATTCGTGAAAAACGGGCGCAGCGAAGGTTTTGGTGTTGACCCAATCGACAAGCTGTCCATGTCGGGACCGGAATCGTCGCCCTCGCAGCATGACAGCGATTCGAGCTCCTGGAAGAGTGCATCCAAATCACGCTCGCCACGAAGAGCTGCCGTGCCACGGCTCACTTCACCCTCCAATTCCTCAGACGCTTTGAAACGTTTTAGCAAAGCGACAATTTTTTGCTTGAAATTACGCTGTTGTAATGAAATTGTCTGCAAAAGGGAAACAAATTGAAAACGAAGTGAAATTAACTCTTCCACTATTTATTGCCCTTAAAATATGTAAAAATTAATCAATTATAAAAGTGTTATTCTATACCGGTGGCAGGTTAGAGCACTAAACCTGTTGTTGCTAAACAATTTTAAGCTAACAATTTCGAGACCAAGTCCAAATTAATATGGGTTTATTTGTCACCTAGAAGACTCTTTAAAAGCGTCCTTAGTTCTTAAAAACTGATGTTTTTTATTATTAACACTAAATTATTAAAATAATACTAAATAAATAAAACATTAACACTAAAAGGCACATTAACTGGAACGAAGGCGAGACTCTAATGCACAAGCTGCCCTAAGGCGGAAAACTTAACGGTAATATCTGAGGATAATACTTGTACATACGAGGTGTTTTCAAAAAATAACGGAAATTTTGGTTTTTTGAAAAAAGCATTTATTCATTCGTCCACATTAATGTTGTCCCCTTCAAAATAGTCTCCATTCGATATTATGCGCTTATGCCAGCGCTTCTTCCAATCGCCAAAACACTTCTCAAACTCGATTTTTGGGATAACTTTTGCTCCTTCAGCGCCGCGCTTTTAATGTCATCTATACTTGTAAAAACGATGACCTTAAGGGTTCTCTTTATTTTTGGAAAAAGGAAAAAATCACACGGAGCCATATCTGGCGAATATGGAGGCTGGGGCATCATTACAGTATTGTTTTTGGCCAGAGGACCTTGAGGCAAGAATTCATGACGCACTATGCCATTGAAGTCGCAGAACACATTCTAAGAACATTCCGTAATTTTCTGAACACACCTGGTACATATCTACAAAACATATCTTTCAATTGACGTAAACAGATTGTCTTACTAGTACGTAATTGTTTGAAACAATTTACTGATCCTTAATTGTTCGACAATTTAAAGTGCACGGAAGTGATTTTCATATAAATATTTCAGGAGCCTTGAACTGATTTCCAAGAAATTTTCTAAAATTTCATGTCTTTGTGTTTGCGTGCAGGTCTGGGCTTATATAGGTATGCAATTATAAACTATTCCTCACAGACTATTGGTCAATAGAAATAGAAAAGGTCTTTTCACAACTTCACTTCAAAACTTTTTCAATTAAGTAATTTGTCTTACCCCTTTTCTGTGTAATTCCCTCCTTCAATTATTATATTTCGTTTGCTTTCAATTGACCACAATGCTTTTGGTCTTGCTTTTTTTTCCTTGTTTTTTTTATTTTATGTTATTATTGTTTAGCTCTGAGCCACATAATTTGTTGGACGTATTTCTAATAGAGAATTGAATGCTACACAGATTTTAATGCAGGTTTGTTTTTGGCAGTATGTATTAAGAAAAATCCGTGACCGTTATCTCTTTACATTTAAGTATGTGAACAGGAATGTACTTTATATTTTTGAAAAAATTATACTGGCATTATAAATTTAGTTCAAAATACTGTAGTGTCTCCGAAAATCTCTGCTGGATATTCGGTCTTCGGTGAAATTTTTAAAGAGTGAAGAAAATGTTTGAAAAAATACAGGAAACAATAAAGGAGAAGGTACCGATAATAGACAACAGCCAAAACATTGGCGCCTTTATGGTTGAATACAGTTTATTTTTTAAAATAAAAGTTCTACTGGGAAGATAACCAATGGTTGGCTGATTCAAAATCCTAATTAATTACTTATTTATCAATACTCAATTGACAGTATATGAAAATTAGTACATTGATAGTCATATATAAAAGGAAATCGCTAGAACCCACCAAACGCCAGAAACTGACTATTTAATCAAAGCAATATGATAAGTCCATGCCGTAATACCACGCTCAAGGCAAGAAGCCACCGCAATAATCAACAAATGTGCATTTAATTAGATTTCTGCTACTTTCGGTTAAATAAATAAGTTTGTGTGTGTATGCATGCATGAAAGCAAATAGAATTCAAGTATGTACTGTACTTAACTGGCCAGAAAAGTGCGTACGATTCATATATATATACATTAAAAAAGCACTTCCAATAATAGGGAGACCGGAGTCAACGGGCGACAAATGAAAGGGAATCACGCACAAACTAACCGAAATGTGAATATTTGAAATATTAAGTATCAAACTTAATTAACATGTCAATGTGACAAAAAGACCTGAAAGACCCCATGAACATACCGGTGCAATAATAGCACACAAAGCCTTTGAGGGGCTGAAATAGTTAAATATATAAATTGTTTGCTGCAATTGGCACTTAACACTGCGTAAATGAAATACATACACACCCAGATGCACACATATTCATGTTTGTATGTACATATGCATAGAGTAAGAGGTACAAATGGCAACCTGTAAATTACGACCGTAATCATGCTTTTTAGCGTCGGCTATATTATTTAACTAAACATGTGTATTTAGTAATACAATACATACCTACATTTGCATATATACATGTCCATAATACATAGCATATAAGCTATGTTGCCGTTTTGGCGTTTTCACACTTTCTGCAACCAACGGCAAAGAGACGCCCCAACCTTTCAATTGGACTGCGGACTGACTGGTTGGAATAGCGGCAGTGCCAACACCAGGGGAGGCACCTCAGTAAAGGGATACATACATTTCAGTCACAATGTATCAAAGTCTTCGTATTCAATTTGTTTTTCGAAATTTTATTCTTGCAACATAATTGAGGGTCGGAATGATCGATCTTGATCTAGATAAATGCTTAACGAATTATTAAACCTTTCAGCTCCTGGTTCATTGGGAGCAGCTCTTACAATAAGAAGCATATGAGTTTATCGGAAAATTTTAAGTCCATAATTATTAATAATAAATCACAACAACAACAACAACAACAATGGCAATAGTAGCTTCTACTGTATTTCTCTCCAGGAGCAACACACCAATATATGGTATATACTTACAATGCAGCCCAAATCAAAACAATTATAAACTTTGAAATAACTTCCTCCTTCGTTAGCGGTCGCTTTAAGCATCCACATCAATATTAAAAAGATTGCATAAATAAGCGGATGCCACAGCGAACAAGGAAAGTATTTATAATAAAAAATGGTAAAGATAAATTTTGGATAACAACCAGTGTATTTTGGAAACTTCCAGTCACCGCCAACACTTCTAACCTCATCCGAAAATTACAAAGTTTATTTTACACCCAATCAGTTGCATGCGCTCGGTGCTCGTGGCCGACTCTTTATCTTCTCTCAAAAATTCACTAATAGGATTCCAACAAAAGCAAAGTCCCTTAAATAAAGTATTGAACCTAATTTGCATTTGAAATTCGCTTACATTATGAAGGCAACCAATAACAGTAGGCTTTGCTTAGGCGGGGCAAAGAAAAGCCTAATAAAACGAATCCCAAAAACACAAAATAGGCTTGCACTGGGTATAAATATACCACCGTAAGGATACGAGGTCTCGTAATCTATCAGGCGAACAAAGAAGCAACGCATAAGCTAAAGAGTTAAACCGTATCTGGGAGATACGTATACACATTCGTCCATACAAGAGGAAGCAGTGAAAATTCGCTTGACAAAACTTTACTAATTTGTTTTTGGGTAGAGTAGGAGTGCGCGACACAAATAAATAATACAAAATTCAAGCTTTTATGTAGTATGTGTGTCCGTTTGTATATAATTTTGAAATTGGGAGCACAACCTATGAGACAATGACTTGTGCGTGCATGTGTTTCTTTAATAGACTTAAAGCGGAAATGCTTTTTATTCCAACATATTTTCAATAACTTTTGCACAAATTGGAAATCAGTTTGTATGTTTCTTTCTCTTAGCACCCGAAATTCATAGTGTGAGAAGCCTGGTAGTCCATCTGTTGATCATATTTTATTTCTAATAGCAAAAAACCTGTGAGCAGGAGAGTTGAGTTGAGAATGAGTGGGCAGCCAACTCTGAACCCACCTAAGACTTTCTAAGATAAATATATATATATATATATATATATATTTATATTTACTTGCATACCTATGTATATATATTTACACTGATTACGGTATGTTTACGATTGAAGTTGCTTGTTGTGGGACCAGACCGCATTAAAATGGTGCAAGCGTCTATTTCTCATGCTTCCTAGTGCACACATACACACACACGCAGCCATTCAGGTGTATTTCTTGTGCGTCGTTGCTTTGTTGTTCTACGTCACAGCAATTAATGGTATCGGTGTTGAAATACATGTTTATTCTGAACACGTCTATTTTTTCTGCTTGATGTAGGAAAAGCACTTTAGGGCGCTATTTGTCGCCGTTTTTTTACCATGAAACCTTGTTCAAATGCACTCACTTTTGTGTTAAATAATTAATTTCATTGGCCCTAATGAACTGGTAACAATAATTTCAAAGTAATTAATTCTATTATGGGATTAAATGGAAATAAAAAATTAAGAATTTGAATAATGATTATTTTTTGTTACCCCTGCCAAAGCTAAAGAAAATTATTGTTCGCTCAGGTAAGCTGTGCTTTTAGGAGCGCAACCGTTCCAAATTTGAAACGTAAAGATTTTCATCTTGTATTTACAGAACTAATGAATGTTATGCAAATGCAAGAACTTTTTAAAACATCAGTAACAAAAGTAAAGGGAAACAGCTGATTTATTGATGTTAGCCAAAAATTTTGTGCTTTTATACCTTTGTTTGGTTTTTGGACACTTGCGAGATTGTAACTTTTGTTTACTCTCTAATAACCATATCAGACCAAAAACATGTGAAATTATCCGAATACGATTAACATAGTTTTTTAGAATGCATACACATGTATATGGAAGTTACCATCATTCTTAACAAGATGAGTACTTACGCCCGTTAAACTATATATCCCATATATTGGTTGACTTCTCAAGTTCTCAAGCAACTGTTACTTACAATGGTCTCATCCTTCACGATGGCACTGACAAAACAAATAAGGTTCCAAATTCGAATAACTGAACACACGTAGTTTTTCAAAATTGTAAATTACCAACAGTGAGGGGTCATGCCTTCGACATGCCTCTGAAAAGTATTGCTCAAGCAAAGCTTACGATATCAACAAATCGTGACTTGTCGTATTGAGTGAGATAATTTTCTTTTGTGTTATATTATTCACAGTTTAGCTGAGAATATGGTTACGTTAATAACACACACGCTATCTACAATATTAGCATTATTTTAATATTTTCCCGAAAGTACACGACACTTAAGTGTATAATTATTATTTTTTTCATAAAGAATACATTTACAAAAACAAAAAAAAAAAACAACAACGAGTGACAATAAAAAAAATATATAATAACGAAAAACAACGATATTCGATGAGGCACGTCATTGAGTGTCTATTGCATCGATTAAGCCTTTTATAATATATTCAAAATACAATTAAAACAATTTTTGTGCTTTAACTAATCAAACTTTGGGTCGAAAAGTGATGATCTCATGGACTTAAAGATATGTGCCTCTTACTAACTCATTTCATTCTTCTATTCCATCAGAAGAAGTTCGTTGATCCTAATACAGACTCATTTGAATTTAAATGCATCAGAATTTATATTAACAGTTACTATACTTATTTGACATTATCATATATACCTCCCCAATCGGACATATCTGTATACGAGGTAGGATGCATCTTTCTTTTATAAATAGCGTTATTTCTAAATAAATAAAATCAATTAAAGTTAAATAATTTTGATTCCATAACCCTTCTGGGTGATTTCAATGTACTGTACGTCTCATGGAAGGTTATCGATGATTGGATTTTACCGGTTTGCACTCTGTTATACTTCAATGAGTTTTTAGGAAAAGTGTCGGTAAATTCATAGACTTGGTGTACGTTGATAATGCATGAAAGCTTGCCGTTATTCGGTGTGATCCTCTTGTTCTGCGAGAGGATTTGTATCATCCTGCTTTGGAAATAACTGTCGAAGTCACAGGCAATTTACTTGATAATAGTCATCCAATTTGTAGCTTTTGTAAACGGTATAGTTTTGCAAAATCTAACTTCAAAAATTTTAATCGGGAACTTTCCAATTTAACGTGGTTTAAGACTACAATGGAAATATTGAATTAGTGTCTCACATTTCAATAAAACTATTACAATTTTGTTCGAAAAGTGTGTTCTAAAAAGCATTGCTACTAAAAGAAAAAGTACTAGTCCGTGGTACTCTAAAGAGTTATATAAATTCAAAAGTAGAAAGACTCATACTTTCAAACTTTAAAAAAAAACTGGTTTACCTGTCGACTATTCAAAATATTCAGCAATGCGTCGACAGTATTCGGATCTAAAAAGAAATGTTAGAATAAATACATCAATAAGGTAAAAAAAAATTTTTCTAAATTTCCGTCTGCAATGAAATGCAAATCTGTCATGTCATGTGACAATCACATTATTTCTAACATGTTTGAGGAATTTTTTAAGTCAAATTACTGTACTAATTCTCCTAAAAAAGTTCCCCATCAGTATGAGTTCAATCCAATTACTTCAATTAATGCACCAACTATTTCCGAAGAAGACGTCTTCCTTCACTTAAATAAATTAAAATCATCTCTTTCCTACGATCCTTATAAGGTAACATCATGCTTCCTTAAAAATTGTGCCAAATGTATCTACTTGCCTTTGACAAAGATATTTAATTTCCCTCTTAAACGAGGTATATTTCCTTCAATATGGATATCCCTTTGCATAGAAGTAGATTTAGATTAACTATTGAAAACTATAGGGGAATTGCAAAAATATCGACAATATCTAAACTTTTTAAGCTATTATCACAGATCAAATAACTTTTTCGATTTCTCCATGAATTCTTATTCTCAGCACGGATTTCGTAAAGGAAAATCCACACTAACAAATTTGGTTGAATTTGTGAACCATGTATCAGAGGGTTTTAGTGAAAATAAGTATGTTGAGGTTATATACAGCAATATACATATTATTATTATTATTATTATTATTATTATTATTATTATTATTAAGAATAATATGATAACACATGAGCAATATAATATGAATAATATTCTATTTTTAAAATAAATGTTTAATTATTTAGCGCAGACAAAGACACAAAATAATCTAAACCAAATAAATGATGTACACACATACACATACATACATATGTTTATACCCCAAGATCTAAACGCAAAACAATAAGCTTAATTGACGTCCCAGCAACTGGCATTGACCCCACTTGAATTGTTTTGATCATCATATGTAAAAGGCAATTTAGGCAATCTCATCACTGTTCGGATGTTTTTTAAATAATATAATTTTTTACTAAGAAAGAAACAAGCACTCTTGTTTGTAACACAAATAGGATTGGAGCTTTCTAGGGAAGTGATAAACTTAAGTTTATAAATTGTCCAAATAATCAATAATTTTTAATACTCTTCTATCTAAGAAATTCACCTCTCCTCGCTTGTTTTCGAAAAATTCATTGCCACATTCTTCAAGTAAAATGCTTATACAAAGATTACACAACAAATGGTTGTGCGTTCTTCCCGAGAACCGCTACTAATTTGCAAATGTGATTATGTGGCACTTTATACATTCCGATAATGTACTTACCCGACTGATTTTCGCCCGTGACGAGCTCTTGTCCTTCATCTCAAATTCACTATCACTATCGACTGGATTGGTGCCAAGAGCGGCGTCTTCCACCTCAGAGCGTTGCAATTTGCGGTACTTTCGCATGTCGTGCTTGCTTGGATTGTAGTCCCGCTTGGGATCGTAACCGGGTATACCCAGCTCGGCGGCCTCATCGTTAAACTCACCAGAACTGAATTCTCCTTCTTCATCCTCGTCCGAATATTCAGCAACACGATCTGCACGATAATTGTGGTTATGTACGTGTGGATTACTTGTGGTAATTTGTTGATTTTGATTTGGATCTGGATTAGCATTCTGACTATGATTGTTATTATTACTATTCTTAATATTATGAGTTAAGTTCATAAATTTTCGCAATGTTCGTTTTTTGTTTGTGGGTTGAACATTGCTTGTGTTGTTATTGTCATTTTGGATGCGTAGATTCGGCATTGTATGACAAAAGAACGCTACGGGTAACAAGGAACTATAACGGTTGAGACAATCCCGTGATGCAATCTGCGGTGCTGATAAGACTATTTACATCACTTAACTTTAAGACTTTAGAACTTAGCGATTTTTTTTAAATTACTACACTGATGGCACATTTAGTTAAGTTCTTGTTTATTAAAATATATTGTATTTGGTCAGATTACTCATAAATATGTATCCGAGTACTATTAAGTGCCTATATAGCGATAAGGCACAGCGAAATCTAACGATATCGCATTTAAATGCGTATTTAATTTATTATTTTCATCACTCAGATGAAAAGTGTTTTCTGTAAGTATTTTAACCTGTTTCCCTTCTCCCCGAAACACACCGCCACGCACTATAAAAACTGCGTAACTGCTGTCAAAAAGATTATCGTCAAAATACGTGCGTACGCGGACGCGTTCACTGGCTTGCTTTAGCGTTTACTGGTACATGAGCCGCTTGTGTCGCGCCAACGTGGTATCTCTCGTGTAGTCGAATTTCTACTGTTCGCCAGTATTGGGCCGCGGGAGCAATCAACAATCAGTCATTCATTCAACCGGGCTAACTCTCGCACTCAAGCATTTCTAGCCAATGAGACTTAGAGCGTGTAAAAGCTCCGTAGTGAGTGAGTAATCACCCATCCGTGGCGTTCAATACGAGCGCTCGAAAAGAAAAAAAATAGATATATAATAAGTAGTATTTTTATCGGTTCTCATTGCATCGGACATTAACAGACATATGTATGTACATGTGTGGGTGTATGTGTATAACTTACACACCCGCTAGGAAATGTACTGCTGAGAAAAAATATAGTTATTACATTGCTGGTACTATGAGGAAATGTTTTGAATTTATCAACACATAACTGACTATTGAATGAATTCAATAATTATGACATTTTATGTTTTGTTCATACGTTTTAATAATACAATAATTATATCATTTTTTTTTCAAAGTGTTTTAACAACAAATGGAAATGAATTAAAACGTAATCTTTCCAATCTGTATGCGCTGAGTTTGTCTTGTCTTGGTTTATTTCTGATAGCAACACCTATAAAGTTGGCAGCCAAGACACCGAAAACTAATAGAAATTCTGATTCGAACATCAAACCAATAATATCAGAATTCATGACATCTACTACAACTTTTTGTCCGTTTGAATTCTGATTCCGACAACTATCAGATTCCACAACAACCCTGACTATATTCATTTGTCCAATGCTTTCCGATACAGCTTTTGAAAAAGTTTACGTACGAGTATATTCTTGATGAGAGAACCCAAAGAGACAATACAATATGGCTTAGAATTTGGTCATTAACAAATAAATATGCATAGCGTCTTCCTCTGCATACGTCGCCAGCAATAATTAATGCGGCATGAAATTCCCTGCACCGCTGTTTATTTGGCTGCCAAACTTAGGTGGGATAGATTGTTGAGCAGGCAAAAAAGCGCTCAATACATGGGCAGCATGTACGTGGTGTCGACTGAGCACTTGTCGGCCGCCCTTTAGGCGCGGCAAAGGCGAAGGCCAGCACACGATTATTTATCTAAGACCTCACGGCAGAACGAGAATAGACCCCACATTATCGCCACTCATGTACTTTTACTGCTCAGCAACAGCAACTGTTGGTGTTACACTGTATTTAATATACACAATTACTGTCGTGAGCAGAATGCCGCAATTGTAACCATATTTTTTGTTTACTACACATTGATATCAAAAATAGCACAAACCCCACGCGCAACAATGAACAGATTTTTGTTTTTGTAATAGCGCACAGTGTCGTTACTACACCAAAAATGTGCTGTATTTAAAATTCTTTCCTTTTTCGTCGGTGGAAAGGGTTAAATTTTTCCATCAATAAAACTCATGGAGCAAAACTAATGATGCAATTTGTACGGAGGATACATGTTTCGAATTAATGGAGTGTTTACAAAAAGAGCGAAATTAGTAAGTAATTATATTACAAAATGAATGAGTAAAGGAGATTTGATAAAATAAATAATATAATTAACATGATCACTAAAAAGATCACTAAAAAGATCACTAAAAAGAAGTGTAATCCAGAAATTTGCTATATTCTCAGTATATTCTTACACAATCTGTTTCACAAATTTGCACCTACATCTCCCCAGTCTACCAGAAATAGCAGCTGCGGAGTCGCACACATTGTTTGCTGCACGTTGCTCTATTTCATTGCGTTGTCTTTGTTATGGCTATAACTGCCGGCAACGCAAGACAATGACCGCTTGCACTCAAATTAACTCATTGATTTTATTATATATTACAATGAAATTTTAATTTTTGTTGTTTTTCATTCTTTGTTGACTATTTTTATTTTTCTTTCTCTTCTCCTAGCGTGGCCGAGGTGTTAGCCATTTCGCCGGTCGGTCACGAAGCCATCGAGCCAATGATAGCCTTTGACATGTGGCAAAGCTTAGCAATATGTAACAAATACATTCACATTTGTATCTGTCCGGAAATATGACAAGCTTGGAAAAAGCCTGTGCACACTCTATTTATTGATATTATTTGGTCGAAACTCACAAATGGTGACAATGAGCTATAAATAGGAAGACTAACAGGTAAACCTGGCATCTGCGCACATATGTATGTATGTACGTGACGGAGTGCTTTTAAAACGCATCATTGGAGTCACATGCCCGTGATTATTTCTTTCACTTTATATTTAAACTCAATGCATATGATGATACTAATGCATATTTCGATGATTTCAATGTGCTAAATGAAATGATATATGGCCGAATACTGTGCATGAAAGAACACTACTTGCAATTAGTTATAACAAAAATCTCAGCCTCTAAAATGTTTATTACGGAGCTTAATCGGTTCTTTAAGCAATAACTAAGATATGTCGGATATGGCTCCTGCTTTAACCTGAATTAATTAACTATTCTCTCTATCAGTCGACGCACCCATTCATTATAGCGGATTTTCACAACTAACATTAATTCAAAACAAGTATCTAAACTCGTATCTTTATTAAACGGCAAATAAATTTAACACACATTGGGGTAATAGAAACAGTTTTCCATAACCTATTTATGTAACGCTCACGCAATTTCTCCATGTCCTTGTTTTATAGATAGGAATAAGACAATCCAAAGGACACACAACCCACATTTAACCGTCCTTCGATTACGAAAATAAATTCAAGTAGCCTAAAGGGAAACAAATCTAAATAGTAACAAAATGGCAGCTGACAACAATATCGTTGGAATAGTAGAGATACGCGGTGCTGCACGAAAGAAGTAAAGATGAGGTGGCAATATTTTTAAGAATGGACTGGAAAAAAGATAAAGAGTAAAAGTTTAACAGAATGTGTACCTCTCCGGGAATTAGCATTGGTAGGTTTTTTAACTGCGGTGAGAGGAGACACTTGATATCTTCAGATTACCGTAAACTCTTCAAACAGATTAGAGTGTGAACTAGATCAATTTACTTCAAAGAGAAGAAAGGCTCATTTTTGAACTCTATGGTAACAAATGTGGGCAGGTCCAGTCGGTCCAAACGTGTAGCAAATAATTTCAGTGAGTGAGGTAAAAGCATTTGATCGAAACCTTTTGAATGAACGGCAGAGGGTACGAAAAATAAATGGTGTTATTAACGAAATACCTGAATATGAAAGAACATAGTATATCTAACTCAAATATATGCATTATTCACGAGACGTACAGATTTATAAGACTATATGAGTCATGCGGTTTTCTCAGAAGATGTGTTATTATTTACTCGCTGTTCTCATAGCGGCAAGAATGCCAAAATGTATGGGAGCGAAACTCGTTAGTGTTGGTAGAGACAAAGAGAAAATGTATTAAGACAGAGCGCCAAAGCAAGATTTTTATTTTATTTCTACACCTGATTCATTTTTAAAGGCTGAATTTCTAGCAAAACAATTGATAAACTATTTTTATCTGTCATGCAAATGAAGTCTTACGTGCTCTTATCGAAAGTACTGCAACTCCTATGAAGTGTATTCGAAGTGTCTTTATTTCTTCTCTAAAGAAACATAATGCACTATAATGCTAATCATATCAAATGTTAATATCAAATGTTTTAGTTACTAACGATTTTATTTGAGCTACTCTTATTAGATTGCAAAAACTGAAAGCAGGGACACAATACTAATTAATAACTTTTACGTTGAAAATTTTCCATAATTGCTATTTTTTTGGGTACTTTCGTATTTTCATGCAATTCGTCAACTCACTTCATGATCTTTGCGCAACTTTCAAATGCGCGCGAGTTTGAAGATTTTGAGGTAGTTTGCTGACTCACTAAAGTAAAAGCGCCGCGACCACGACAAACAACAATACTCATAATAAATTATAATTAATTGACACTGTCATTTAACACCTTCACGTTCTTGGCTGTCAGCAAATTAAGAGAATTCAAGTTGAGAATAAAGTGAAGATCTCCACATACAACACGAGGCAAGAGTAACACATAAATTGTCTGTTTTTAATTTCCAGGCGATGTGAGCGAACTCATACTAACCCAACCAGACGAGATAGGAAAAGAAAGGCATTGGAGGTGCGGAAAAATAGCCAAAGTGACGAAAAGAACATTTTTACCAGCGACCATATAGAAACGCGAACAAAACGAATACAATCAAGGGCGTAAAGCCACACAAACACCAGAATTTGCCGCACAAAAACAGAGAATAAAATAAAATAAAACCAACAGACAAGTTTACAATGAAAGCATTGAAAAATTAAGCACAACTGCAGGAAGCCAACCGTTAACCACAATTCCCATCATTATCATAACACTCAGCACCTGGCAGTGGCACAGGCCACTCATCTCACCAATGCCATTCAAAACCACAACTCAACGACACCGCAGCTTGACACAATTTACGCATTTTGTCATTAAACACTTGAAGGCGAGCGCAGCTAAGCATCATGAAAGCCAGCACACAGCGTTTGAGCCCCTAGCCTCCGTTGACAACAATGGACACATTTCACTGCCACAAACAACATGCAGGTGGGCGTTCATTCATGCAAGTGTCAACCTCAGCGGCGAAGGACGAAAACACGAGTATACTTACATTAGAGGACACTCGGTAGTAGACTAGAGGGAAGTCGATAGGAGATCTGAGGAAAAAGTGAAGCATCTTATGAGTTTGACGTATTAAGCTTCCTTGGTGATCTTGACGCTGGTTGCAATTTTAAACTAACGGGATATTTGCGTTCGAATATATGCTGGTAGTACATGCACATAGTACATAACAATATTTTTGAAATAAGATTATATATGTTATATTATTGCAATTTTTATCCCATTTCCATATTTATTACTTTTGGGAAGAAAATTAGTTTGGACGCCTGAAAAACGAAAAAACAAAAAAACGAAAAAACGTAAAAAAGTAAACTAATAATTATTTTGCTTGTAAAAAATAATGGAACCCTGGTACATATGAAAATGGTGCACCACAGAAAAAAAAAAGTAAGGGATGGCTAAGTTCGGGTGTAACCTAACGTTTTATACTCTCGCAATTTGAGAAGGCTCCAAGACGGGGAAATATTTTAATTATAATTATATTATTATACTTTTCAGGTATTGGCAAAACTTTGTGTTAATACAACTACTTTATATTACATAACTAAGATATGCTTGAGAATGTGTTTCCCTGCAAGTTTATTAAGATTACATAAAGTCCACTAGAATAACGAAAATCATTACATATAGTATATTGGGCTGGGGTAATTAGTTGACCGATTTCACAAATTTTTGACACGAAATATGGTACAACCAAGATTATACGCTCGTTTAATTTTGGTAAGATATATTAAATATTGACCCCTATATAATCCTTATAATAGCTATATATGGGGGCCATGGTAAGTATTGACCCATGTTTATCCATGCTTGGCACCAGGATACATTATTATCAGGAATGTCTTGTAAATTGCATTGAGATATCTCACATATTGATCGACAATTTCGGTAAAAAGTCAACCAAAGGCTCTGAGGTCGTCATATTCGGTATATGGGGCCTTGAAAAGTTGTGGTCCGATTTTACTATTAGATCGAAGTTTTATTCCGATTTCTTCGTTTGTGCTTGATTTGTATACTGTGAAGTGAAGGGATCAGTTGGAAATTAAAATTACGGTAAATCGATAAACGATAAAATCCGTAAATTATTGAATAACCAAGGAACGTGTACAAAAATAACGTATACAAAGCTTCATTAAGATATCTTAACTTTTACTCAAGTCATCGCTTGCACGGAAGGACTGACAGATGGACATTCGGAATTCAACTCGTTTCTTAACTTTGATCATTTTGATATATTTGACTATTACAAAAAACCGATCGGCGAACAAAACTATTAGACCCTGTGGCAACATGCACCGGAAATATAATAAATGTATTAGGCTCTAATTAGTGAGTCATACCGTAAATTACAGATGAAAACTCCAGCGGTAATGAATCAAGTTAAATACTTTCTGCACAAAATTACACGAATTACTTCTCCTACCACAGCAATAAGACACAATATCAATAGCAATCCCAAAACACATATTACAAAAAAGATCAGATATACTATGTGAAATTGTTCGCCTTAAATTTCATTGAGATTTGGTTCTGAGAACTATTCCATGAAAAGATATTCCCATTTTCAATACCATTATGACACGATCCTAAAGGGAATATCATGAAAACAAAACATCATATGGAACTCAACGACCATGCAAGCACAACCTCTCGGTTGTGCCAGTAATAACACGAAAAGTCGACGAACCAACTCGCAAAAAATACTAAACATAACAAACATACATATGTGGAGCAAGGCGAAATGAAGTTAACTTTGTGAACATAACTTTGTGCCCAATAAAGAAGAGGGAAATCGCAAAAGTTAATGAATTTACAAAAACAATCCAATGAAAGTGTGCATGAATTGCGAGATAAATGAATATTTGAGTAACCTAATGAATGAATTAAATGCTAAAAGGGGAGAACCGCAGCGATATTAACAATTCATTTCGCACAGTGTAGCCGGTCACCGGCTTTGTAATGGTTGTGGTACCGTTCTTATGCATATCCCATAGCTAAATAGATACATATGCATAAGTGCAGTCATGCGGTAAACATACTCGTGTTAGGTAAGTAAAGTTTAAAACATTGTTTGCCGCATCGACCCTCAAGCTGTCATGCACTGCGACGAGTGCGCTCTGGCAGCCTGCCAAAATTACACGCGTACGTACTCATAGCTCTTTTCTATTTATATATTCAGTAAAGATTTGATGGCTGTCCGAACATAGGAGAAGGAAGAGGAGAAGGAAGAGGAGAATCGAAAAAAAATCCTTAAACCCCTTTATATATTACACACATACATACGTAAGGAAGTACGCGATTACGTCTCGCTCGTTCCTCTGAGGAAAACACATAACACATAACACATAACCTTTGAAATATACATAGGCATGAGCGAAGGAAAATCAATGAACCTGATTATAACAAATTGGTGAAAAAATTAGCAATATATATTTATATGGAAAATTGTTTTGTCACATGCGTACACTAGGTGGCCGTGAGATTAAGTACTCAGTTCTAATCTCGCCACCTATTATTTTTAAATTTCTTTGAAGAGACCCGCGAATAATGACATTTATTTTTTGAAAAAAAATTCCTTGAACTTCAATTTGGTTTAAAGCAAATTCTATGACTTGAAAAATTCTGGGTATTTAACAGAAGATATATATATGTAAATGTGTCGGGTTTTATGGACACAATGTTCCGACGGGTACACCATAAATATGTATCTGTGCACATTTGGCTTTATGAAAGGATACTCGTCTCGCAATTTGTAAATGCGAGGACACAAACATTTACTAAGAAGAGAAGTTAGAATGCTACATTGATAATTTTCACATTTGCACATGTGACAATGTGACAATGTGGCAAGTACTAAAACGACACCAAATACGTTGACTTAGTAGCAAGGAAAACGTCAGGAACAGTTTGATGGCGGGACAATTGAAATTGGAAACCAATACAACGAACTGCACTCACCAATAGGAACAACAGGAACAACAGCAACCGAGCCAGCAACGACACCACCGAGATAAGCAACTAATTGCAAGAGTATGAGGCATACAACAGGTGCAATGGCAGCAGGCGAAAGTGGGTAAAACCACATTGAGAATATGCGAACGCAACATGAAAAACTATTCATGCGAAAGTTAGCAGATTGAATCTAAAAAGTTGAGGCTCGTGAAATGAAAGTATTTCGGCAACATTTCAATAATGTGCGAAAATGGTGGGAATTCAAGAAAAAAATCTGCGGTGGCACTTACCGCCAAATAAAGGAGAGTCGTATTCAAAAACTTTTGCGAACAGCTTAATGCTTTGTTTGTGTGTTGACGCCTTACCACCGTGTTGTGAGCATTTTAACCATTTCGTGCGGCTAAAGAACAAGAAGAAATATTCAATCATATTTGGGAATATTGCTATTTAATTATGCAAATAGTTTGCCGAAAATAGTCTGCCCACATTCAACCACGATTTCAATAAATGAATCAAACATGCTTACTATTATTGTTGTTGTAGAGTTTGAAGCACGGCAGTTGCTTGATTTCACATATGGTTTCGAATTTTCTTCTAATTCTCTCGTTCTTTTGAAACTCTTTCGCAACCGCAACGCAATAGAATTTCCTATTCACACATCAGATTTCGCTGTCGGTTCATGCAACATGCGGCATGCGGCATGCGGCATGCGGCATGGCGTGTTAGGTCAACTGAAATATGCTCGCCCAGTGCACAGAAATAGAACATGTACTGTGTGTTCCATATGCATGTGTAATTTTCTTACACAATTCCAATTATCCAACGCTCTTATTTGAGTGTGTGTGGGTGTATATGTTCAACTAAATAAAACAAGTAGCAGTTGAGTAACTCTTAAATGGGCCATAATTATGCCATGATTATTAAATACTGTTGTGTGAAATATTTTGTATTAATAATGCGTGTACATATACAGTAGATATACATACATATGTACATACTAGAATGTGCGCATAGGCCCTCAAGACCATATAACGGGTAATCCGGTAGGCAGGCACCAATTTCGAATTGCTATTTGGGGCATTCCAATGACGTTTAACATTAATAATAAATGAAAGACATACGTAAATTGAACCGTTCTGTATCACTGACTCAATAAAAAGACTTAGTAAAAAAAAGCCAAAACCAAATTTGTTTTCCTCTAGTAACATAAACCAAAATAGTAATCGCATCGATTTGATCTGAATAATTAGTGAATCAAGGCATGACACCGTTCCTCTGTAATTTTTTATAAAAAGTTACTTGCATGGCAAACACGTTGGACAGCTTTATGGTAGGACAGTTTAACACATTTACTTAGTTACTTCTAGCAGTACTGATAATTGTGTTGCAAAACTGAAACTTGAACATTATACAAGCAATACCTTGTATTTCTTCAAATTCTTGATTCTAAAACTAAATGCTGTGCTCTTATTGGAAACCCAATGAATGGAAATCCCTAGAAACCATGTAGTGTACCGCTTATAAATTCGATTGGCAAGTATTAGGGGGTTTTCACTCAATAATGGGCGAATGTACTCCAAAGTCTTAAAACAAAAGGCAATAATATTCAATAGAAAAAAATTATAAATAGAATTTGACCTTTGTAAGTATGTTTTCCTAATTGGAAGTAAAAAAAAGTACAGTCAGATACCTAAGCCTAAATTGACTAAAAATTTGTAACTCAATTAAATGAAAATGTACTTCTCAAGAGTTCATTTCTATTGGCTTTCCTTTGTTTGGAATAAATTTACGCGATTTTTCACCCACTGCCGATCTATGTTAAAGCCGATTCTACTTAAAATTACCAATTTATTTGAACCTTGCGTCAAAAGCTGAAATATTAACCGAAATGCACAACCGAACACGGAGGCTTCACCATAAACACATGTATTTGAGCTGTTACGGGATAATAAGCACCGTTAGAGGCAATAATTAACTTCTCTGATGTTTCTTATGATATATTGAAACAATAGCATACAAACTTAGTATGGAAGTCAGTATGAATATTCAATTGACCACATACAAAAGACGATTGCGTAAGCAGGGCATCTAGAAAGCAGGTTAAATTTTGATTATTTCAGTTATTTACTGGGGCCACTCACCTGCTAGTAGGACACTATTGTTATTCTTATTGTCTTGATCAACTGGAATGGAAGAGACGCGTTCGGCGCGCAGACACGCCACCGTAGTGCCCGGCCGGCCATTCTTGCCAGTTGCCGTCAGTTCGACTGTCATGTCCATGGACTTTTGCAGCACTGCATCCATGCGTATAATCCCCTCGGCGAGGGTTTTGTAGCCCAAGATGGTGCGTGATTTGTATTTTTTGCGTCGTTGCAACAATATAACCAGTCTATGTTCATTTGAGCGTGAGAAGGGAGAAAAGGGTAAATTGTAGCCAATGCGATTGCTGTTGTTGTTGTTGTTTTTAATAATTTCAATATAAATTTGTAGTTGGTTGGTTGTGACAACAACACAGGAATTATAAATATTTTACACAAACATGCAAAGCACCAATGAGAATGTCATTTTTGATATACATGAATTTCAATTAATGGGATGAGCGATGTGGCATTAGTAATTGTTCGTATTTCGGTGTTTTATGATACATTTATAAGTCAGAGGATACATTCATGTTAATTGGCAGTTATTATATTGATAAATATTACGTAAAAATATAATTTCATCACAGCGGAATTCCGCATTAATATTGTTATTGTTGTAATTTTTATTGTTGTTGGCGTATGTATTGGAATTCGTGTAGGAGTTTTGTTGCATGGTAACAGTCAGGGATAGTTTCAGTTTGCCAGTGTTGTAGTAATTGTATTGCAAGCATTGAAAAGAAATGATGAAAGTAAGAGTGTTAACTTAGACTCACATCGCAAACAAATTGTAAGCACTTCAAGATTAATTAAAGAGTTTTCAAAGTTTTGAGTTTTGAAAAAATATAAGCATAACACAAATATGGTTAACATTAATTTTCTTATAAATTAACAAAATATTGTAAAACTGACTCACTAAACACCAACTGGCTTTATATCATAACTCTAGATAGAAAATCTTAACAACTATTATCGAACAACGAACTCAAGGCCATTCACTTACACTTAAGATATGGGATAATAATTCACGGTGTACCCACCTATTGCCGTCGCGCTTAATAAAATGCGGATACTGCAGGCTGAAGTGAAGATCTAGTTCAGTCTCTGCCAGCGGTATCGTCGCAGCACCGCCTACGACACCGCCAAAACTGCCAAAACCGCCAAAACCGCCCATTGTCATAGAGGCACCGCTGCCACTTCCGCCAATGCCAATGCCCGTGTTTCCAATATTTCCGGGTGTGCCAATTATGGCCGAACCCATTTGTGCGCTGCCACTGCTGCCGCTGATAAGCGCGGCTCCGGAGTTGCTCTGCTGTATAATGTTGCCAACACCGCCGCCGCCGGCACTGTTGGGAGCAGTCGAGCCGGTTATTGCCCCACCGGAAGCGCCACTTTGCGTAAAACCACTGCTGTTTATGGGTATCTCGTGTGAGCGCAGCGTGCGCTTGGAGCTTTGCATCTTGACGGCCAACGTTAGTGACGTCATATCGCCGGGCAATGGCGTGAGTATAGATAGGCGCGTTATTGTCAACGAGCATAGCCTGTAAAATGAGGAAAACGAGAAAAATGTGAACAAAGAAATGTAGATACAAAGGAATTATTGCTTATTATTATATCAATTTCGCTTTATTTAATGATGATAAGCCACTACGTATATATGGTTCATAAATATAGGAATATGTATATGCGAAATATGTGAATTAAAGAATCACAAGGTTTTACAACAATGTGCATCTAGGATAGCACAAGTAACGATAATTTAGAGCAAAGCCGATACAGTTCTGCTATCTTTCCCCGTTACACATTCTTAATACGCTTTTATACACATGTATATATATGTGTATATGTAGCATTACCGTTGCTTGCCCCTACTAAGTGTATGAGAAAACATAGCATCACGTAGAGTTTTCTGGAAAGCCAAATAAATGTACGTGTATGACCACGTAAGTATAATAAGTAATTTACCAGAATTATTCGGATAACATGTGTGTGTTGTACTCTACTTATTGTACAAATCGTGGAGAAGTAATCACTGCTACATAATCGTAGTAGCCAACAGCAACCTCAAAGCCATAACTGAATTCAATTTGTATTGTGTTCCATTTACAATTCCTTCACTTCATTAACTTCAATAAAGGTTCAGTACAAGAGCAACTGACACTACCGAAACTAAAGAAGCTTTAGAACACATCTGATTGACAAGTGAATGTGCTGCATTGAGAGGCACAATGCAATCTTAGCAGGATTAAAAGAAATCACTTTGATCCTACGAACAACAGATAACAACTGCAAGCAGTGAGGAATCCCCTAAGGGAATGGTGGCAACAGAGGCTGTTGAGATGCTCATTGAAATAAGGCTTCTTTCTATACTTCCACACGCTAATATTCTATTGAACGGGATCAATATTTATAATACATATGTATGCGTAATATTGTGCATACAATCGCAGACAGATAAAAAATGTGGTTCTGTGCTTTCCTATTATATACAGAAAATCTGTATATAGGCAAAGATTTCAAGTCCGGCAAATCCTTGCAGAAAACAACTACGGTTAAAATCTTCGAATGTTATTGATTAATATATATGTAATGTTAGAGTCAATTGAATTCATAATATAGAAGATGAATTAGAAAATATTTGTCCGAATTGCAGATACTTCCTGTTACATTCGTGCATGTGCGTATGTATGTATGTGTTCAAATATAATATTTCGCCAACTATTTCAATCGCAAATCAAGTGGAAAATTGTAAAACTGAAATTTTTGATTTATATTTAATGAAGCGAAAACAAACTTAGAAGTAGTTGAAAATGTAAAATTGATCGAATACATTTTTATAACATACATACATACATGTAAAACCGCAAAGCATGCAACTTTTTATTGTAATTAAAAAAAATCACTTTCTTCTTTATATTTATATGAGCGCCGCATATGACATGTCGCCATATCTTCCACATATGTACATTTTTTTTTTACAATCTGCCACATGCGCTCACGTTTTGTAGTGTTGAAACAGTCGATAACGAATGCGGCTTATTTCGCAAGTTCAGTTAGCTGGGATCTTCGAAAGCGAAACGCTGCAGCTTCGGTGCGTGCGACACTAGTGTGACAAACACGTACACAATAGAGGTCTTCGTCACAGGTCATACGTCAAAACGTAACGTAAGCGAGAGTGGCGAAACGAACAACAGATATAAACCAAATATAACGGCTCAACAGAGATTGAATAGAGAGGTCAACCTTTTGAATGAGGTATCACCATGCTCTCCTATGTTGTATTCAACTGAATAACTTTGTTGTTGCTTTCACATGCTAATTATTTTACAAGAAAGTAGAGCTCAAACATATCGAGCAGTGACACTATGTAAATTAAAGAGCACTCCTTCGCAGTTGTATTGTACACCGAGGCTGATCGTTAGGGCGTATGTGACTGAAATAAACACCCCGACTTGGTTTAAAGCACAAAACAATGTATTACCACCGTAGAAACCAAACATAAATCCAAACCATAAACCAAGAACGCATATTCAATTAATAGAAGCAAAGAAACAAAGCTTAAGAAACAAAGAACGCGTAATATTTTTATTTTCTCTTTAAAAACAAACCTGCGATGATCTATTACGACAATATTGTGGGTAGACTAACCACAAATGTGATCAAGCACCTGCACTGCCGCGATATACATGGATCCAAGTTTTATTCATTAGCAAAAATAATTTATTCGTCTACTGACTATCGTCTAGAAAAAAGGGAGCCGTCTAGAATGATGACAACGGACTTATTTGAGTCCAAAAAGAAAACACTGGGCCTTTCACGGAGAGAGGGTTATTGTAATATTTTCCAAGTTCTAGACGCCTCTACTGTCAACACTTTATATACGCAGAAATACCGTATGTCAATATGCATTTGCACTCACAATCGTCTCCGATCATTAGAACATTTTGTAGTCTTAATTGGGGCAAATGCAATTACTCACTCAGACAATTCACACTTTGCTGCGGAATTTGAAATTAGTGAGATTGGCGCAATTAGCGCGTGGTTGCGAAGCGCAAAAAAGTGTGAATTCGAATTTATGCAATTAGTAATGAAGATATACATATGTACATGTGATAATTGTAACAATATGGCATAAACTACTTTGGTAGCAAAATGTATTTATATGACCCAAGTGGCAGCAATTACTTTAAAAATAGCATTTGTAAAGAATATGAATTATCAATGACTGAAGTTTGCACTCCTCAATGCCAGGCGGTTTGCTTGTAAAGTACTGTATTTACATAAAGTGCAATGAAGGAGCATACACAGAGGATCATAAAATGAAGATTTTTTATACAGAAATATTGCACCTCACCATCTATAGGATGAACATGGTCAATAGGTCAGGAATCATGTAATAACCAAGTCTATTTCCATAAATCAGTTTCTTTCACAAACTAGCATGCTTTTAAAGATAAACAAAATGGGAGACAACCATGAGCAAATCCCATAAAACCGCATTTTAAATCCTGAAAAGAACGTAACACGATGGAATCGGTTCACATCTTCTATTAAGTCATTTATGATAAAATGTAGAAAATAGATGAAATAGGTAAAAATTCAGGAATTTCGGGAGCAATTCATCATTAACTTCGACGAGTGCTTACTTCCGAAGCTATAGTTTATGTTTTAATTTTTTTCCCCAAAATAAACGTTCAAAAACAATTTAAAGTAGAACAAGTGCATTTTCTAAATCAATGAGTGCGATTGTAATTCCTGAGATCGTACGCCGACGGAATTTCGCATATGGGTAGGAATTTGTCATAACAGTTTTGCATTCAATTCTGGTTGCTGTAAGGTTTGTCGTCCAAAGTTTTTTTATCAATCATGACTATCTAAATGTCATGGGAATTTTTCCAGACCATTAAAAAGTGCATAAATAAGGCATATACAAATTTAATATGTATATGTATGCATACAAACTGTGCAACGCCCTCAAGCGCCCTCACAATGATGTGAAATGCCGTTAGAGAACAGAAACGCAAATATTTCACATTTATCGTACTAAAACCGACTACCGGAATTTACTAAACCTATTTATCTATATACATGTACGAGTATATGTACCTACACACAAAATAATACTTCATATAAATGTTTGTATGAACAAGTGTTCGGAGGCTTATAATTGGTTCAACGCGCTTTGCGCTTTACTAGCACTTTGGCTAACTGACAGACTCATTGGCCTAAGTGCTTCTACTAAGCGAAATAGGTAGCCTAAGTGAATAAATAGCAGCATGTGAATAATGGTTCTATGGCCAAGCATTGTCATTCGAATGAAATTATTCAATTATTGTATTGTGCAACTTACGTACTCAGGCAACTCAGCTTGGGCTCAGCAGAGACCATAACGATAAGTGAAATTATAACAACTTATTCGCCCTTTCAAATGGTAACAAAACGCGGCATAGTCCGAGGATAGAGTGCCTTTTCGTAGAGCAACCCTGAATGAAATTTGGCCAGAACGTCCTTTGCATCTGAATATTGACTCACTAGCTAACATTATCACTAAGAATTTGCAACAAAAAAAATGCTCCGCAAAGACTTGGAAACCGGAGTAGAGGAGTACCGTTAAGTTTTAGGTAAGGCATAATTTTATCATACCTATAAGTGGTTTTATACCCCTCCGCTTTTTCTATCTAAAAGATTCCTTGATACGAGCATAAGTACAGCATTTCTCTCGACTTGAGAAACCAAATTATAAAGTTAAATTATCATATTTATATGGGTTTCTGTCGTTTTGGGATTTGTAGAAGTGCCAATCCAAATCTAAATATTTTTAACCAGTACATAGTACACCAGACTACACAGTAGACGTAAGAGAACCGAGTGAAAACAGTTTCGAAATGTAACATGTAAGTATATTCGCTTTCAGGCTTATTACAAAAACATTAAAAAACTACTATTGTAGAGGCACGTGGCGATAGACAGCAAAAACTATTCTCGCATAATCAACAAAATATGTAAATTGTAGTTGGCAGCAGCACATGTAGCTCGAAAACCAAAAATAAATGGACACTCTTCTTATATGTATATAAAGTTCACTTCAAATTTGGTTTTCTCCTATACGCACCCATTTAAACAATTATTTGAGCATAAATACATATTCATATAACATTAGATTTTTTTGTTTAATATTTTCCATTTCTGTGAGTAACCATATTATTATTATTAGAGGTTTTTATAACCCTTCATTTGACCAGAACTATATACTCATATGTATGTACATATGTTGCAATACCCGCACCCAACTTACATATGCATTAATTACATACACTCTGCTTCAATAAACCAATCAGTTAATGATGTGACTAATTTCGGCAAATAGCTTTGAACCTGACAAAGCTAAGAGCTTCGAGACAACAAGTGTCATTTTGATTGCAACCTAACAGAATTTACAAAGAGTATATTTTACAAGGCCTTCGGTTGAATGCCACATGTGCCCAAAACCGAAGGCACGCATATTTTCCTTCCAACGAAGACTTGAAAAAACTTCCGGATCACTAAAAAAAACAACTCTTTGGATATTTTTGGCGTGATCTACTCGTAGGTACGTCCGCTAAACACTGAAACATGTAGACCGCGCTCATACACGAAGACTTTTATTGCCTAGACTCGAAGTCTTCGGTGCGGAGGCGACGAGGAAAGACGAAGGGCACCACTTTTCATTCTAAATTCTTTCCATGGGTGCGATTGCACTAGGTTTCAAATGAATACTTGCAATATGTTCGGAAATTTGAATTTAGTCAGCTATTGCAATTTTGTATGCAATATGCAATATGTAAAAAAATTTAAGTAATGATGATGTAATGAATAAGGAAAAAAATAGCTAATATAAAATATTTTTGTGGACCGCTTAAATGAAGGGTAAAAGGATTTGAGAATATGATATGAAAGGTAATGTAGAAAAATTCCTGGCAACTCGAGTCGCCCGTGTGAATGCAATGGGCAACACCAAAAGAGAATTTCCCGATAATGAGCAACAAAAGTTTTCATGTATGAACGCGGTCATACACATTTACATGAGCATGTGTGTGTGTACCGTTTATTTTTCTTTAATTTCTTTGTGTACGCTTGATGGTACATCAGCATGACAGTGAATTTATGGAGTTCGTTGAACGGTCGGCTCTTTGTACACAAGTGTCGGACTGCCTTGCGGCAGGCTGTTGACTGTTTATTGTGTACGACCATACGGATAGATATACCGTTGATAAGCGATTCAACTTGACAGCTAAGACCACAACTTCTCGCACCATAACCAACGAATGGTTACAGAGGAGAAAGCGGAATCGAACAAATCTAAGTTCCGGTTAAGATATGCAACGCGATGCGATACGTTGCTTCATTTCATGTTTTTCAATTTTTAGCTTTACGAATTTTAAAAAGTAACAAGTAAGGAAGGCCTAAGCTCGGGTGCGGCCGAAAATTTTATACTCTCGCGATATACAGGGATCAAAGGCGGGGAAAAGCTTTCAGATGCTGGCATAACTTTAAATTAAAAAATGTTGTGGAAGAATTTAACATTCATTATTCGCAGAAATTGTCTATGAATTGCAATCATATTTGGTATTTTATTAACTTATATTACAGGTCATGGACTCATGTACTTTCATTGTTTTATTTTACTTTGTGTCAGAAATACAATATTTATATTAAAATCTATCAAATTAACTCAAAAGTGATATATGCGATATAAACTCAACCAAAGTGGTTTAATACATATATTAGGTACATGAGGAAAAAGTCAAACAGAAGAAAAGGAAATCATCATATTAGGAATAAGCGACTTAGACCATGGTCTAGACCGATTTCTTTCATATTTAACGCGAAATAACATTGTGTTTAAGAAAACATTTCCACTTAATTTAATTCAAATATCACCCATATTGACCAACATAAACATAAACGGTTTAAGGTCAGATGGAAAGTCGGGAATTCTTATATCGGGCATTTTTGGTATAGAGGAATAGATGGGATAGATCTGCATTGATCACATTAACTCTTTTCTTTATTCAAGTATATTAGAGAACATATTTTCACGCAATTTTGTGAATGTAACTCACACAGTGACCGACATATTCGGCATAAAGTCTACTAGAAAAGCGAAAATCATTATATGTAGTATATGGGAGCTGGGATAACTCGTAGACCGATTTTGCACATTTTCGGCCGTAAACTATGGTATATCCGATATTACACGTTCACTTAATTTTGCTAAGATATCTTACATATTGACCTGTATATTAGGTATATGGGGGCTAGGGGAAGTATTTATCCGATTTTCCCCATTTTTGATACCAGAGCAGGCTATTATCATGGAAAGATAATCCTCCAATGTCATTACAATATCTTACAGATTTCCCGATATTTTCGATAAAAAGTCAGATAGAGGCACTGAGGTCCTAATATTGGGTGTCTGGTGGCTTGAAAAGTTATAATCCGATTTCATCTATTTTTACGCATGAGATTTTGAGTTTGATTTTCATATCCTAATTGCTGCTCGATTTATCTACTTTAAAGTGAAAGGATCAGATGAAACTTAAAATTGTGTTATATGAGAAGTAGGTAGGTAGGTAGGTACTCATATAAATGAGTAGTCCATTTTCACAGCGTGACATAAGAATGCAAAAATAGTCCCATACACAAAATTTTGTTGAAATCGGTTAAGGCGTTCTTGAGATATGGGATTTCTCCTAAAAGTGGGCGCTGCCACGCCCATAACAAAAACTTTACACGTATTTCAACGTAGCCCTTCTATGTCATATTCGCTGCAAGATTTCATGTTTCTAACGTGTTCCTTCATTGCGAGTTATCGCACTTTTAGTAGTTTTCAACATAACTTTTGTATGGGAGGTGGGCGTGGTTATCATCCTATATCTCTCATTTTCTGAGCATATGAAGAGATGCTAGAAAAACTTACTCGGAGCAAGTTTGATTGATATAGCTGTAACGGTTTCCGAGATGTATAAATTAAACCCATTAGGGGCAGTGCCACGCCCACTTTTACAAAAATGATTGCCCACAGATGCCCTATACCAGATTAGTTATAGCACATTATCTGTTTTCGATTAATGGCATTTTGTGGGCGTGACAGATGTCCAATTAGGCCCATCTGCAATACCAAATTACCATAATAACACAATACCATAAAAATATAGAAAAAATACGACATCTTCCTTTAGCATGGTGGGGTTATGAGTGGTTGTTCTTTTGAACACAACTGTATTTGCAAGCCACTATTGACGCAATCTATTTAGAGCAGATATCAGCTTCACGGCTTCACAATTTATAATTATAGATCACGTATATCGTATCGATTCGCCGAAACTTAGAAGGTGGCGAAATGAACAAAAAACTGGTACAAAACACAAACAAACTAGTGTAATCGAATAAAGATTGAATAGCGTGCAATATACTATACTTATTTAAAAAGCTGCATAGATTCAAGACAAACTTCAGTCTATTTAGACCCGCCGTTAGAAATACTCTTCCTCAAAATCAATTGGATTATCTTTACGTGATTTAAACTCGATTAAGGGATAGTTCAAGTAGCTACTTTAATGAAATCTTTCGTTTTACAACTCTTCTAAGCAATAATAATTTGACAATCACTAGGGCCGAGATAGAGCAAATTTATTCCTGGTTATGAATCTATGACTTTGATTTTAGTGCATAGAAGTGCATAGAAAAGATGGTGTTGGTTTATAAGGCCATATTATTTAATACCATTAATTGACTTAAGCCTTAAGGCAAGAAAATATTTCAATTATTATTCATACACTTTCTATTGAAACTTAAAATCAATTAAAAATATAATTTAAACATATATGTACATATAAGTATGTATGCATGCGTACGCGTAAGACTTCTCATAAGTCACTTAAAGCATTCGCGTGTCTAATAAAATTCAAATGCTAGACCAGTGTAATTACTCTGCTCAGATACAGTGCGAGTTGATGACAAGCTACGACTTAAATTTCACTTCACACGTTTTGTCTCAACACGAGGACAAACACACGCACTTCAATTAAAATAACTGTAATTCTAAGTATTATTTGAAGCATTTATTTGATTGTACTAGTTGTAATATGAGATCTTGGGTTATATTGATCAACTTACACATTCAAGTTGTCAAATATGGAGAAAATCCACCAAAAGACCATAAAACTATACATATAATATATGACGAGATATAAAGACATAACTATCATATACCATAGATATCTCCTTAATTGTTGAAAGATACTTTATTAAAAATAAGTGTACATTTAGTATAAAACATACTTTAGAACAAATTCCAAGGCATAAAGATCAAAACCCATGCAAATGTATCTAATTTGTTGGCAGAACACAAAGATACTTGCTGGAGCAGGAGGTCATGTGTGTGAGCGCTTGTCTTTCATGACGCCAACTGCATAATAATCATGAAATGGATCGTTCTGGTGTCGTATTTGCCACTTTGCAACGCCGTCATCACAATTGAGTTAATCACATTTCCCATCACCATTTGGGCCAGCTTTGTCACCAGCGAACGCAACGGTAGGTATTGAGTGAAAATAACAAGCACTACAAAAGGCACTGTTACATTCACACATACACACATGCTCAGATGCAAAAGCAACTGAGCTCACACCAGACACCCACCCATCTAGCCATTGCAGTTTGCTTCCTCAGCCCACTTTCAGCGCATCAGTACACTCGAACACTCGAACAAACATTTATGCATACCCACGTGGTAACGTGCCTCTTGCATTTCCCATTCATTGTCGTCGCTTTCATGCGGTGATACGTCGCCGCTTAAGTAAACGTCATTATTCGTGTCAATTTAATACTTAATGAAGCTTGTATGTACACAGTCCCGGGAAACGGCTTCTCCTCCAGAAAGTAGAAGATTATTTTAGTATTTTCATATACATATACGGTATGTTTTATACACTTAGGCAACATCTTGCACAAGAGTCTACTAGTTGTGTTTAGTTTGTAGCACCTAACATATCGGTACTACATATACACATGATCTAAATTACCGATCGTAAATGTGAGTATATTTTCGTAAATGAAGGGAAGCGGATCATATGAAGATCTCTTTAAAAATCTATCTATCGTCTATGACATACAGTACTTCCCTTCCTTTAACCGCGAGAAACTGTCAATGAAGACCCTCGACCCTTCGGCATACATATACAGTTACATATATCGTATATATCGATCGATACGTGAGATATATTCATAAACATAACGGAACATGCTTTCTTGAGTATAATATAATTTGGTGTTAGAATGATGAAATCCGTCAATAGTTAAGAGCAAAAAAGTGAATGGGGCCTGGCCTTCAAATATCGTGTTGATCTAGTCGATCAATATTATTTACTATTCTGTGACATTTCTTTAAATAGACACAAAAATGTGTCAATATTCAAAGCATCAGGTAGCGGGAGTTGATATAGGATTACTCGCGATCACTCATTTTTGCAATCGCTTTTGTAGGTAAAAACAGAAAATCATAACAGATCGATCTACCAAACCAGTAATTGTGAATCATATTGCACATGTATGTGTACAGAAATATATGCATGCATGTGCGTTCTAAATAAATACTGGAGAATCGCAATAAATACATGATTCGTCGTCTTCTTGACATGAGTTGGCTAAAGAAATTTAACTTTATACCAGTGTATATGTATGTATACACACATAAATGTTTGAAAAATTCTGTGCATACAACTATGATTTGCTGCAATTACTTATGCGACACACGCACAACTCGACTGGATAGGCCCTCCTCATACATGCAATGCTGGCATTCAATCGCAGCATCAAGAAATTGAATTATATTTATTTTGCCTTATTATGTATGTATGCATTTATATGTGTAGCACTGGATCAATTTGTATGCGACAGTTGTTGACAAGCAATTCGTCTTTTGTGTTTTCTTATTTTGATATTTTGGAATACGAGGAATTTCAATTAATTCAGTTGGTTTCCTTATTAGTTCCAAACTCTTTATGCTGAACGAGAGTATTTATATACACCTAAACATGTATATGTAAACTGATCGTTTCGATACACATATGGAAATAAAAGTTGAGTATTCGAAAATATGTATTGTACAATACGCACTTAGTCCGACAAAATATTTTAGCATGTACGCACATGTTTTTTTCCAATTGAGGGTTCTTCAGAACAAATTACTTTATTATGAGGAATGATGAATTCCTATGCTTACAACTAATACTCCCAGACTGAAATCGTTTACATTCAGAGGCAAAGCGCAGAGAGTGATGAGGCATCCCTGCATACATGTATACATATCGACTCTATACAAATTTGTAAGTCATGTAATTGACGAATTTGAAGCTTTCTTGTTTCTCCAAACAGCAAATGAAATCGAAATGCACTGAGTACGTCGAGAATGTGGAAATCAGTCATTCAAGATGACACTGCAGATAAACACTCCCTTCATAGAATATATACAATGACTCACACTATAAATGGGACTATTTCATTTTTTAACTTAGAATATGAATAGTAAGCAAAGTATGGTAACTTTTTCAGAAATTCCTTTTTATTAAAAAATCAAATAATTTTGAAGTGTCCCATTTATAGTGTGAGTCAGTGTATATATAATAAACAAAAAATATATAGACAAATTTCTCACTGCAATTTCCGGTTCAAGTTGCACAACTTCGTTATTGTATTGAAATTTTTGCTATTTTATACACAATATTTTATATAGTTCGCCAGCATTTTCTAATTTAATGATATCAAAAAGTAACTTCTTAAAGCCTGAGTAAAATCGATTTTAGGTTCTAACAGTCCATTTCAGGAATTTTGAACAATATTTTGCACAAATTGACTACCCATTCGCATACTACCATTATTTACTCGTAGGTATTGACATATTTAATATGAAATATGGGTACATATGTATTGGAAATACGTACGCATATATACAAAGTATATACATATTTAATTAAGTTTGAAAAAATTAAATTTGTATTTGTATTTGGTCTACATACACATTTCCAATGTTGAAAAGGTCAATAGTCTATCGATCAAATAAATATAAAGGTCTGAAGGCTGAAAGGATGAGGATAATTGTTCCCAAAGTCGTTAAGCGCGCCTCCGAATGCCGCATACATACTATGCACATATGTTAGTGGCAAGCCAACCCCGACAGTGGGTTACTAAACACCACACCTAGGAGCTGTGATGGCCAAGTAAACATCATCAATTTATAATTTTGTATATTCATATCGTAAGGTTATATTTGTAAGCCTCTTTATGGCGGCACGTCCAAACTAACGATATCTGCAAAAGGGTACTATGACATCGTTCTGCCATAGCCATTTAATTCCAATCGATAAACCGGACCATTGTCCCTGTATAAAAATCCATATTTACAACTCTATATCATATAAAAATCGAAATCGAAATCGAATGCGAATGCGAATGCGAAGTTTCGAAGCAAGTCAGGTAATGAATGGTAGCAAATATATTCTCAAATGATAGCACCTCAAGTTTTTCGCATGATCATACGATCAAGGATATGACCGGAATGGAAAATTTAGCAGTTCGGTTTAGTGGCTCGATATAAAAACCATATTGGTATTTGTACCTTGAAAATATTAAAATATATTAAAATGTGAAGAAATATATTTTCGAAATTAGTAATTAGTAGAAATTTTTATTATGTTTCATTTTTATAAATTTATAACATATTATGAAAAAATTCAGCGATTTCGATTTCGGTTTGGACTAGAAATTAGTAAACATTTCGGTTCGGTTAAAGGATTAGCTAATTAATCAAAGAAACCGTTTTCGAATTCAAAACCGGAAACCTCAGTTAGCTTTATAAATATTCTTGCCTTTAGGATAGACAGAAAAATTCCTGAATTTTTCTTGCCTTGAATTTTTAATATAATAATTTAATGTGCTTTACGATACTAAAAATCATTCATTCCAATAATTTATAGCAAATGGTAAAATGTTAAGTTTCTCAACAATTAACAGGATTTTTTTAAGTGCAAACCACCAGAAGCTCATGAAGCAATAAATAGCCACAGCATTGACAGCCATATAGTCATTCATCGAGCATAGAATGCACATACACACCCGTATACATACATACATGTATATGGACTGGGTATATACTCATATAAAAAGACAAAAAAATGTGTGCTTACCACTCACATTTCGTCTAAATTCATCACATGATATGTTCCAATTTAAGGAACCGAAAATTCTCAACTTTTTTCCTTCGCTCTAAATAAATGACGAGTCAGCGCAGATTTTTAGTTTGAATATGAAAATAAATAGTATCTGCATAGCATATTCACTAACTTACAGAAGCCCTGCAGTGAAACATCAAACTAGTCAGGAAAATATATTACTAGGAAAGTATCAGATTTTCATCAATTCATTGGAAAGTTGGTTCCGAAAGAGAACTCGGTTATATAAGCGGATCAGCATCTTCTCAATAAAAGTACGAGGCCTTGAACAAAATCCAAAATATAACTATTTCCGAGAAAAAAAAGTAAGTAAGTAAATATAAGTAGACAGGTATGTATTTATTTTAAGCTAGCATGAGATGAGTCTATTGTATATATGGACGAAACCTGAAAATTGGCATCACGACATCACGACATCAACACGTAAAAGACCAGTTGCTTGTAAAAGAAAGCCTAGATGGACTTGTCTTTCATACTAGTTGTAATGTGTATAGCTAGTTGGTTTCACTGCAGGGCATGTACTTACACAAACAAATTTCAATATGTCGAGTATGTAAATGTTTCGTAGCGCTATGCTACAGCCAATCGTTAGCCAAGTGGCAAAACAAAGTTTGTTTTGCATTCATTAACATTGGTTGCGCCGATGATCCGACGTTTGCATGATCGTCAATCAAGACAAGTTTTTCGACGGCAGCATCGGTAGTGCATTGTTTCAGTGGAATATTACAGCTGTTTCGTTCGAATTTCTGTTTATTTGTTTTGCAATTGTTGACGCCGAAGTGGCCCAACGTGACCTCTAACGGATGCCAAATTTAAAAATAAAATGACGAGGCAAATACTTCGGTTTCTAAATACACGATTGTGTGCAAGGGATTTAATGCAAACACCCAATACTTTTTGAAGGTATGTTGCTTTGGAAACCTATAATTTAAAGAATTATATACATTTTCAAGGACTGTACGATCTAGTGTCGTTTGATTCTGCGTCATTCGAATTATTTCATTCATCTTACTCATTTCAAAACTATCACCTAAAACAATTCATTTGTGAATTTATAACAGGTCACACGATTTGCCACTTTCGAAAATCATAAAGAAATATGCCTAAAGTGAAATATGTTAAGAACATTTTATGTTGGCTTATTGAATTCGTTAAACAGTTGTCAATATTGTCTCGCAATCACAGAACATATGTACATGTATATATTTAGACGGGGCCGATCGCATTTCGCCAACTTTTTATCTACCAGTACCCCGTATAATCTTAGTATCAAATAACAAAAATATAGAAGATAAGATAATGTGCATACTTATTTATATGACCTAATAACCAACTTAAATTAGTTAAGTTTACGATACTTTTTACATACATTTCTCCTAATTTATGGTACAAAGAAATCGTTTGGTACAATAGAAGAGGATGTTGAATAGATTTTATAAATGAGCAAGGAAGCAATGTCAGAGGTGCTACAAGTAACCTCAGGTCGCAAATAGGTGACGAAACTCGACCAGACACGCCTAGTAAAGATCTGCTTTGAAAATGCATGGAAAATAAATGCTTACATAAAGACACCCTTGATAAAAAGTGTGTGACTCGCACTCTCATCAATCGCAAATTGATTAATCAAATTTCCATAAATGGTTGGTATGATATAATACCCCCTTCTTCGTTGGACTATATATTTAATAGTAACAGCGCTACATTTCTCACATAAATGCACACAAAAATTTGTGTTTATACATTGTACACAAACATGTTAAGTTTAGAGAAATATTTAACAGCGACACTTTCATAATTGTTAAGACTTCCGCGCCAGCGTTATCAGTTAGCTTTAGTCGTCTGGTGCTGGGTTGAGTGCTCATGTTGTTCACTTGATAAAGACAAATGAGAAAAAATGTGGCCAGGCATTTAGCTTCGTTAAAATTTTCCAATTTAGATCAAATATGCACCGTTTTGTTCCATAAATTGTTGCCATTTTTTAAGATGATTTCGTAATACCACTCTCATGACAACCCTCTCATTCCTATTGGCAAAACCAAAAAGAGGCAGTCGATTTTCACAAATATTATCGCCATAGACAGGAACAGGTAGATTGGCACTTGATGCCAGGTCCGAACTATAAGTTGGATGCATAAGAACCTCCCAACCAAGCTCCCTGAGCTTCTGACAACTCAATATCGATATGCGTGTCATGGAGCTGTCCTGATGGAACACAATTCCTCTCCTACTGACCAAAGCTGAGCGCTTCTGGCGAGTGCTTCCTTCAGACGGTCCAATTGTTGATAGTACTGGTCCGAATTAAGAGTTTGGCAGTAGAGGAGCATCTCATAGTAGATGATTCCCTGCCAATCTCACCAAACACAGCAAAACTTTCCTGATCGTCCATCCAGGCTTGGCTACCGTTTACCCCGGCTCACCGTGATCCGACCACGACCGTTTTCGCTTGACGTTGTCGTAGGTGATCCACTTTTCACCACCAATAACCATCCGCTTCAGAAATGGATCGCTTTATTGCAACTTATTTTGCAGAAGATTTGCAGAAGGAAATTCCGTCCAGGTTCAGGTTTTTTGTGCTAACTCGTGTGCCTACCATACATCGAGCTTTTTTTATATCCAACCTTATTTAAATGGTTCCCAGCGGTCTTTGTGCAATGTTAAGCTCCTCGATAATCGAAAGAGGGATTACATGACAGTCGGATTCGACGATTTCTATTAATTTATCGATATTTTCGACAATTGGCCTTCCAGAGTGTGGTACATCTTTGACATCAAAATTACCGGAACGGAATCTTCGAAACCAAAATTGCGCATGATCGGCTATTTCAATATCAAAACCATAAATATTATTCACACTTTCAGTCGCCTGGCTTGCGTTTTCGCCTTTATTGAATAAAAACTGTAAAATATGGCGAACTTTCTCAATGCAGGCGTCCATCTTTGACGGCACAATCACAAAACTGTATTTGGCAAAAAAAACTGTACGAAATCTTGTCTTTCTAACCTCTTATACTTACAACGCGAGATACAGATTACTAGCGGCACATATTGGAAAAATAATGGATTTCTTTTCACTAGACCTAATATATCTCGCGACATTGTTTAAGAGATTAGATAAGCCTTCGCAAAAGAAGTGAAAAAATGTAGAAATAATAAAATTACTAATTGAGTTTTGTTTTTAATGAACGCAGTTATTTATAACAAATTGTGTTCAAAAATTCAAAGACTAAATAAACGCTTATTGATTCTTTAACAATATTATTTTAGAACAAAGAAATTTGATTCACCCAAATCCAAACAAAAACACCGAAAATAACCAGGTCACTAATCAAAATATCTAATTTTTCTATTTATTTTGTGTTATAAAAAAAAGCGAATTACAGTCCATAGCAGTCCGAGCAGCTATAAAAGTAGCCCGCTTATCTGCTTCGGTTAAACTCTTTTCTTCCTTTTTCATATTTACAACTATTATTGGATTTGATTATTTTAATTTAACGGTATCCAAGTAGGTGTAGGTAAGAAATAACAACAGAAGTGCTTCGGAGCTTAATTCAATTTGGTAGATGTTTGAAAATGCACGAAAGAAAATAGCTACAAAAGAGGGCGCTAAAATTCGCAGCTTTTCCAACATTTGTGGGGAAAAATGGAACTACAGATTCCTGATAAGATCCAATAGGAAACTTTAGAAGTCCTTCTTCATTTGTGCGAATTTATTATTAATTTATGTTAGTTATGCGTTTTCTGAATATAATAAACTGTTTGTAACTTGTCATGTTATTTAACTTTAAAGCCTGTCTTTTCTTTTCACATTTTCTAGTTGCTCAAACATGTAAGAGTAAGCGCATTTCATTCAGACAATCCGCGACCAAGGCAAAGAGAAGTCACAAGCTCAAATAAGGAAACCATACGCTGGCGTTAAAGCTTTTTGTTGGTGTTCTGCTAGACTCCCAGTATGACTTCCTCACAAAGAGGATAAAGTGGAAGTGATACACACACATATAATATAATGCAGTCATGTATACAGACAATCATTTGATTAAGTAAAAGGGAAAGTGGAAAAACTGTAGATATAAAACAGCTGTGAAGCAAGCATGGTCGACATTAAACTCAGGCAAGAGCAAAAAGTATGGAGTAACGTTTGGCCGAGAGCCAGAGAAATTAAAACCAAATATGTTTGAAGCGCAAGAAATACCGTCGAGGGAGCCAGTGACTGGCGAGAGTAGGGTGACACATACCAAACCATTGTAATTACACGTACTTCCGCATATGTAGACATGAACTACGGGGCAGTCAGCGGTCAATAACTACTGAATTCTAACACACGAAATCACACACACAAACAAGGCGGCGTAGGAATGGACAAGCCCCTCGTTGAATAAAACTTAATTGGATGATAACTGTCAGCAATCTGCTGAGCAGCAATGAAGGTAGCGATTTGCCACACAAAGAATGCAAGTGAGTTCACAATCCGTAAAAATTTCACATATCTATAAACTAACGGAATGACTGAGGGTGGCGGAATAAAAAATCATCACATAACAAAGGATGTTCCAACATCGCGAGACACACCGCTTAGAGTAGGACGTAGGGTGTATGTACCGACCTTGTTAAACATTGAATCATTATTTATACCATGCTCGCGAGTTCAAGCTAAGTGATGGCGTAAATTGAAACTACAAATATTCACGCACAAGTACAACATAATTCAACCGGGACGCTGTCGTTTGTGTCACTTTACCTGCGTTTGGGCAATATCTAATGCGATTATCAGAGTTTTCGTGCAAATTATTTAGTCCACCGAAGTGATGGCGGGACATTTTGTTGTTGCAAAACAAAAAATGGCTGAGTAAATTCTGAATTCGTGTTGTTGTGATATTAAGACTGCACGTGTGTGAAATTATACTATAAATGCGAAAACGCATTTAATTATAAAACACTTGTTACTTTTTAACTTTAGGTTTTACATCCAACAGAATTTGAACGCACGACATTCCGAGCGAGAGTCGCAGACTAAGCAGCGATGGTTTCCAAGTTTTTATTCTCAGACATATATAAATACCTTTGTGTATATATAATACATATAATATAATATAATACATATTTACACAGTTTTCCGCATTTTGGCCCTTCCAAAAACAACTAATAACACTTAGATAAATATTCGCTAACTAAACAAAGGGAAATGCAACATTTATACACGATTTGTTGGAAATTTAAATGACATCTGCACAAACTAGTTGTTCAGTTGAGCAATTTAAAAATAAAAAATATACAATATTCATCATAAATTAATTGTGATACATGCTCTCATTGGCACACATCATGAGGCAACACTTGTTTAAAAAAGAATTGAACAATAAAAGATGAACAATATAGAAATATTAATGTATATACAACCAAATATACATTTTTGGCGTATGAGAACTAAGAACTGAAAATCTGAACTGAATTCAACTTGTTTGGGGAGAAATTTTGAAATTAGAAAGGTGTATCCTTTCTTCTCTTGTTCTATCCTAAACAGTGGGTTTACATCATGCTCTAATAAAAGGCATCTTGCATATTAGTTTAATATTTAGCTGTTCAAAACCCTAAGGAAGGGTGAATAAGTTTTGAGTAAACACTTTTGCAATAACACCCATCAGCATCAAAAAGAATGTGTGTTTAGTAAACAATTGTAAGACTGAACTGCTCCCTCATTCAAGGGGCCATAAAATTATTTACAAACAAACAAGGCGAAGCCAAGTGGAGTAAATTGAAGTGAATGTCAATAAAGAAGAAGCCGAAAGACATAAATGCCCTTCCTATCCCTTGCAATGCAACGTCTAAGCCAGATGCATACATATGTATTTATCGGCGAAGCCTTGATGAGTTGCGTGACCGAGGAACTTCACTTCAGCTTTACAACAAAGAAACTAAAAAATCTGATTGGAAGCAGAAAATAAATAAAGAAACAAAGGCAAATAAACAAAGCGCCATCCGTGGTTCTTCGGGGTGAAAGGTTAGCCGATTTGTCGGACGACCAACTGCAGAAACAAACAAGTAAGGAAGGGCTAAGTTCGGGTGTAACCGAACATTTTATAATCTCACAATATACAATTATCAAAGGAGGGGAAATATTTTCTGTTGCTGGCAAAATTTTATATTAAAAAATGTTGTGGAAGAATTTAACATTCATTATTAGCCGAAATTGTCTATGGAATGCAATCATATTTGGTATTTTATTAACTTATATCACAGGTCATAGACTCACGAACTTTCATTGCTATATTTTGCTTCATGTCAGAGATATTTCTATTAAAATCTACCAAATTAACTCAAATAAGATATATGCGATATAAACTCAACCAAAGTGGTTTAATGAATATATTAGATACATGAGGAAAAAGTCAAACAGAGAAAATGAAATCATCATATTAGGAATAAGCGGATTAGACCATGGTCTAGACGGATTTCATTCATATTTTGCCTGAAACCATATTATGTTTAAGAAAACATATCCTCTAATTTCATTAAAATATCACCCATATTGACCAACATATAAGGTTTAAAGTCAGCTGGAAAGTCGTAAATCACTATATCGGATATATTTGGTCTAGGGGAAGGTCAATTACAGTAGAAAACATGCTTCAATTAAATTTTATTAACAAAAGTCACACACTGACCTACATATTCGGCTTAAAGTCTGCTTGAATAACGAAAATTATTATATGAAGTATATGGGGGCTGGTGTAATTCATTGATCGATTTCACACATTTTCGGCATTAAACTGTGGTATATCCAATATTATACGTTCACGTAATTTGCTAAGATATCTTACATACTGTATAAAGCCAGGACAGGCCTATAAGGATAGGATGTTTGAAATTCTTATATTAGGTATATGGGGGTTGGGGGAACCGTTTACCCGATTTTTCCCATTTTTGACACAAGAGCATTTTATTATCGTGGAAAGATAATCCTCGAATTTCATTACAATATTTCACAGATTTCCTGATATTTTCGGTATAAAGTCAGTTTTTTCAATTTTTCATTCTAATATCTTAATTGCTGCCGGGTTTATATACTTTAAAGGAAAGAATTAGATTAAATTTAAAATTTTCTAATATGAGAAGTAGGCGTGGTTGTCCAATATCGCTCATTTTCACAAAGTGACATAAAAATGCAAATATAATTTCTTGTACCAAATTTGGTTGAAATTGATCAAGGCGATCTTAATATATGGGTTAATATGGTGGACGGTACCACGCCCATCGTCCAAATTTTACACAGATTCCTATGCAGACCTTTCATACCACATTAACGGTAAGATTGAATGTTTCTTACGTGTTTCTTCAACGAGCTAACGCACTTTTAGTAATTTTCAAACTAACTTTTGTATGGGAGGTGGGTGTGGTTATTAACCGATTTCACTTAGTTTCCCAGTATATAGAAAAACTTATTCTGAGCAAGTTTGAATGATATAGCTTTAACGGTTTGTGAGATATGTACGTTAAACCTATTGGGGGGCGGGGCCATGCCCACTTTTGCAAAATTGTTTACCCACAGATCCCTACTAGGACCCTACTAGGATTCTCTGTACCAAATGTCACGTTTATATTTGAATTTGTTGCTTAGTTAGAGCACCTTTTTGGTTTTCGATTAATGGCATTTTGTGGGCGTAGCAGATCTCCAATTACGCCCATCTGCAACACCAACCGTCTTACGGTGACAAAGAACACGTGTTATATATGTCACGATATATGTCTATATCTAACTCGATCAGTTTTAGGTGTTACAAACAACCAATAGGTGAACAAAACGAATACACTCTGTTGCAACATGTATCGAGAGTATAAAACTGACATCAACTGTGTAGTGGCGCTGACAATGTTTGGAAGAAGCAGTTGCTATACATTCATTTATCTACAGCAAAAGCAACAGAAGCTTACTGTTGCACACGGGTACGCCTCTTCTTAGCGAATTCAACTACGCTGTCTCCACTTGGAAGGGCGATGCGAAAACCGCCAACTTGTCGGAAAATACAAATACAGACGATTGTCAGAGTAGCAACAGCTTGACCACAATAATAACACAAATCATGAGTAGCATTCCTGCTTGAGATTCCCCAGAACTGTAGTTTTAAGGTCATGTACAAAACTAATAAAAAGCAATTCCAATTATTCACTAAACTTAATACTCGAAAAGCAAGTACACAAAGGCAGTAGAGGCTTGGGCAAACAGCTCGTTAAACAATTGTACGACATGGCTCCACCGATAACCCTGCTTTCTTCCTAACCGAACGCTTTCACTATCAAATCGGACAAACCACTTTCAATACTTATATAGTTGCAAAATAATGTATTCTCTCTTTATACCTTGCATTCATGAAAATTCAAAACTGTAACCAGTTGCACGCTTGGCCATGGCTTCAATTCGAACAAAACCAAACAAGTGCATACGAAATGCTAAAAGCGATGTGCAAAAAACTTAGACGCTCAGCAATAACCGCAAACAATGGCAAAATGAAATATAGCACAAAGCTATTGTACTCTTATTGGACGGCATACACCATTAGTAATGTTGTAATATAAAGCTGCCACATCACCACTGGCGTCGCCAACACAGCGAGTGACTCATTCATGGCAATCGTGACGGCGATACTTTTGACGCGAGCTAGGCCCAACAGTCGATATATAATTATAGAAGTGTATGCATATTAGTTCACAATTTTAATCCCAAACAAGCATTTCCAAACAGCAGTTTGAATAAGTAGCCGGAATTGGTGTGCATTTAGCCGCGCCAAGTGTTAATGATATTCGAAGCCAATATGCAATGCGAAAATATCCAACGAGAGTTATATGCAATCAATTAAGCCTTGGAAATTCGTACATAGTCATATTACAAAACAACCAACAAAAGAGCATATGAACGACAGCACCAACAGGCCACACAACGCCACAACATTGACGCGCAACGCCAAGGGGAAATGGATACGTACACAGTTAGAGAGGCACACACACACAAGTTGCCACCGAAGCTCGAACATTGTGGGTAAGAGCGTTGGCACACTCACTACGGTAAGTAAACATAAATGGAGGCAACAAAATGCCGGTTAAACGGCAAAGAACAACAACACTACGGCTCAGAGCAAAAACAGGCGCGTTCAGCGTGGATCAGGCGTTGGTGACCGGCTACTCGTTTGCCCGGTTACGATAATCGATGAGTGTAACTAGCACGAAATACGAGAGCAAAGTCTAGCGTAACAAGCCCACGCTTTTGTATAAATTATATATTTGAAATAGCAAACACACTTTGGTCAGCGTTCGAATGCAAACCGAGTAGAAACATAAATGAGGAAATGCAAAAGAGGAACCGAAAGCAAGAGGTATTTGCACATTTCAAATATTTTAAAATTCCCCGCCAGAAACCATAATTTTTTAATAAAGAAAAATAAAAATACTCATTACAGGGCGAGAAAAATAATATTCCATATAATAAAATGCTTCGACTAGCAACATGAGAAGCATTAGACTGTTTTTAGATGAATAAAAGATTTCACTTTCAAAAAATTTTTGTTTTCAACACTTCTTATGATATTTTATACATTTTCCCCTTATAGTTAGACACTCTCCTCAATTAAATGAAATGTACACAATATATGTAAAATGTTCATTTTAAATGTTTAATTAAGCAAATAAAGAAGGGTGTGTGTGGAAATTCGTGTGGAAGCGAACATTTTATACTCTTGCAATTTGTGAGGCTTAAAGGCGATGAAATATTTTCAGGTGTTGACAAAACTAATATAAAGTTAAATGTTATTTAAATGTTGCAAAGACATACAGACGACCTCATATTCTCTGTATCCGGAGGCTCGAGAGGTCTTACTCCGATTTCGACCGTTTCTAGATGACTGATAGCACACCTTGAAGACACTATTTATGCTAAGTTCCATTCCTATAACATATCTTCATTGCTGCTTAATTTTTATTCTGTAACGTGAAAGAATCAGAATGAACTTAAAACTGCATTACATGGGAAGTTAATGTTGTTGTAGTCTGATATAGCCCATTTTCACATTACAACATAAGGATGACAGGATAATGTCATGCACTGAATTTATTTATTTATATAATTTTCTACCTATATTATAGTTATATATATATAGTGTATAGTATATAGTATAATACATAGTATAGTATATATTATAGTTCCTGAGACATAGGATTTCTCCTAAAAGTGAGCGGTGCCACGCCTTCCGCACCATCTTAACTGCAAAATTTAATGTTTATTTTTCTTTAGTGAGTTTCGCAATTTCAGTAGTTTTCAGCATAACGGGGGGGTGGACGTGGTTATCATCCGATGTAATCAATTTCACACTCTATGAGAAGGTGATAGAGGGACTCATTCTCAGCAATTTTGGTTGATATAGCTTTAGTGGTTTGTGAGATTTGTACATTAAACCTATTAGAGGGAAATGATAAATAAAAACCCGTCTGGATGTATTTTATATTATTTTATTAGCTGTTATTCTCACGTATAATAAAACAACATAATTGTCATTATTCTTCTGATTTTAAAAATTTCACCTAAAATAATTCATTTTAATCAAAAAGTGAAAGATCAAAACTAAAGCACCCCCTTTATATTTATTAATGAAACAAATTCAATTTTGAATTAGTATCAAAGATATGTTTGCAAACATATTAGGACACTTAATGTGACTTCTCCTAAACGGACGTTTGCTCATAAATGAGAGCAAACGCCTCGTTATTGTAGAAATGGCACTCGTGAATAACTGTAGTTTAGAGCTTATGAGAACAGCAGTGAGTAAATAAATGCAAGCGATTGGGCATGCAGGTCGTTATATACTTATAGGCATTCTAAGAGTTCATACACGATTTTCAAAAGTAAATAAATTAGCAATGCGAACAGTAAAAATTATTACTTATTCACCAACAAATCATTGCGAAAATACAAATGTAAAAATTTTTTAAGCTTTGATATTTCTTCATACCACGAATGATAGAGTACAAGTTTTCAACACTCTACATCATGAAGGAAACAAACTGTCAAACTTTCGTAGTAATTGTAAACAAAGCTTTCTTTTTCTTTCGTTTACGACGTCATGATCTAATGCTTTTTTCTGTCATATACACCTCAAAATAGGTAAGGGGTCGAAACTGTCATAATCTTTATTCAACGTCAACCAACGTCAGTCGGTGAAAATTCAACCTTGACTATCACATGACAATCTTTATAAACTATGCAATTTGTATGACAAATGAACTTACGGGCTTCAACGAAATGACAGTTTGCCAATATACATTTTGTTAGTAAATTTCCGAGATAATGTTTGTGTCTAATGATCTTAAATCAAAAGTGAAACTACAAATTAAAGAAGGTAATTATTTGGCTTGCTTTTATGTACAATTTTTATCTCATCAAAAACGAATACACTTGACTACTAACTGCGTCATTGCAATTCTGAAACGAACCACCTGAACTAACTCACCGAGATACTAATTTCCCATGGGGGCGGTGGCACCAAAAACTCCTTAGTAATTTTTTCATAACGATTCGACAAAACGAAAAACTAACAGTCGCTACAGCAAAGTACTCGTACCATTCCCCCAAGTGTTGGACATTAGATTAATGAACTTCAAATTTGGAAAGGCTGCAGCAATTAATGTCCTAATTTAAGCAAATAAAATGTTTGCGTTTTGTTCCCTTGGCCTGATACACTTTGCCACCTTACGTTTCCGCGTTGCATCATCTCTCTTAGTATTATTAGTGAGGCAGTCATATGTTTCGTTTCGTTGCCATTTTAATGAAAACAACCATTCTCTGGTTCTTGAGATACTCAAATGCGCATCAGCGCAATTTTAGGAGTGTCCCGTTGACTCGATAAATCAACAATTGAAATGACATTTCATTTACTGTTTATAAAAAAAAATATTTCTGTGAGCAAAACGTTATATACAACTGTGTTCAAAATAATAGGAGTGTTCATGGCATCTATATGCAATCGAAAAATTTTACCATGTAAGAACATGCAAACTTTGCAATCTGCTAGCGGTACTTCTAACGGGATTCAGCAAGTAAAACGCAAAACATTAACTTGAAGTTGCTGCTTTGTTTGCTGTGTTATTCATTCATTTCTTTGTGAGACTTGCATTTGCGTTGTTCAAAAAAATAGGAGTGGGAGTTATTAATTGATAAATAAACTTTTTATATGATATTTTGTTAAAGAAATTGAAAAGTAAGTACAAATAAAACAAAATAAAACATCTTTGCCTAAAATTAAACTCATAAATTTTAAATAAAATTTGTTATTGGGTCGAGGAAAACACTGCAGCGAAGAAAGGCGTCAAATCATTAAAAAACTTCGAGAGAAAGGTAAAACATATAAGGAAATAAAGGAAATACATGGCTGCTCAGATCAGATGATATCAAATGCCTTATCTTATAAAAATAAGCCCGAAACGCGTGGTCGCAAGCGTAAAACCACCAGAGTTGACGATCGACGCATCATTCAAACCTCTAAAAAACATCCTACTGCGTCATCTGCAGAAATAAAAAAACGTTTAGATCTTAGTGTGAGTGATGTTACCGTTCGTAGACGGCTTTTGGAAAACAAATTATACGCGCGAAGCCCAAGAAAAGTTCCATTGCTGACAAAGAAGCATGTTGCTGCACGCCTAAAGTTTGCCAAGGATCACATAAGGTGGCCAAAAGAGAAATTGAGGAACATTTTATGGACGGATCAGAGTAAGGTCGTTCTATTTGGTGGAACTGGATCCAGGCAGTTTGTCCGGCGTCCGCAAAATGCTGAATATAATCCCAAATACACGGTGAAGACCGTTAAACATGGCGGTGCAAAAGTGATGGTATGGGGCAGTTTCTCGTACAGTGGTGTTGAACCAATCCATTGGATTAAAGAAACAATGGATCAGCGTGTGTACGTGGAAATATTGGAAACAGTAATGCTGCCATATGCCGATTGGAATATGCCATTGAAGTGGTTGTTCCAACAAGATAATGATCCGAAACACACAAGTAAATCTGCGAAGGAGTGGTTTCGGTTCAATGGAGTTGAGGTTATGTCGTGGCCTGCTCAGTCGCCGGACCTCAACCCCATAGAAAATCTATGGTCAGATATAAAAAGGTGTGTTGCCGAGCGTAGACCATCAAATACTAAAGAATTGTGGAGTACAGTGCAGGAGGCATGGCAGCAAATCCCATTGAAACGGTGCCATGATCTCATCGATTCTATGCCACGCAGATGTGCAGCTGTTATACAAAATTGTGGTTATTCTACTAAATATTAGAAAACCCGATGTAAATATTAAATAATATTTAGCTTAATACTTGTAATTCATTTAGTTTGTTGAATTTCGTGTTACACTCCTATTATTTTGAACAGTTAATTGTTGGATGTTTTTCGAATAACAATTTTTTTTTTTGTTTTACTTAATGTTAATAAAAAAAGTGAACATGTATATAAAGACTCTATGAAATGAACAATGTTTGGAAAGAAAATGACTGAATAAATTTCAAGTATTTTTTAGTAACTACAACTTTTGTTTTTATGTTGAGGTCACTCCTATTATTTTGAACACAACTGTATATATGAATAGAGCTACCCCACTCACAGCAAAGCAATTTTCCTAGTCTTTCATGTTTTTTGTGGCTTTGCACAACTAAAAATATGATAATTGCAGCATTCCAGTTCGCATCATTCAAAAACATACTATAAATTTTATTATATTAAAAATACCGAACTTTTTAAAACACTTGTTTTTTATATGGTGTCAATAAACACTGCAATTAACTTATCTTCTTACGTAAACCCGGGCTAAGCCATCTTTTTTATTTGAATTTATGTGCATATGTAGATTAGGTAAGTTCTTAAATTACTATTGGCAAAGGTTAAGCAATCCAACAGTCCAACGGTAATGATCATATGTATATGTGAATGTAGCTCTAAAAACTTACCTTGGCATGCAATTTGGTGGTGTGCGATCCACTTCCCAAGCAGCGAATAATTTCATTGGCACCGGCTTCTGACCGTTTTGACTGCCAACACCGGTCTGCAAAAGACCACTAGCACCAGTCGTAAAACCACTGTTGACACCACTACCACATCCACCACCACCACCACTGCCTCCGGCCACGGTGCCGCTGACGCCCATGTTGGCGCTAAATTTATCCAACTTGGATGATTTATCTGCCATTTTCATTAGGCCGGACGTTGGGTTTGTTACACGGGAGAAGGGAAGTTTTGATTGGCGAGTTGCAATTGCAACAGCCTTGTCGCCACGCGACACGTATTATAATTAGATGTTTGGTATTTCCGCGTATTTATTGTTTGGTTTAACTTGTTATGTATAAAGATACAATTTTTGACTCTTTCCTTACTCCATATTTCGATGCTTGGCTATTTTTATTTTTTTTCTTTTGAGTGCATACTCGAACACCAAAATTATATTTCTACTATTCCACTAAGCTATGCACTACATCTTATAAGATGTATATGTGTACCTTTACTATCTTAATAATGTATTGTTACTTATTTGTTTTATTCATTGTCTTGGTTGTCTAAAGCATTTAATCGGTATATTAGTAATTATTATATTTGAAATTTATTATGATTTTACATTAATTAAATCGTACAAATTTTTTTAACTTTATTACCTAAATATTTAGAAATATTTGTTTCTGAGGTATTGCTTAAAAACCAATATTATCAAAACGGTAAAAACAACACCACCCATACTTATTTGGGCAACGCAAGTATCTATTTGTTGGGAGCGCCGCTCCCACATAAATAATTGGAACAATTCGGAGCTGTTAATCTATCAAAAATTTCTTAAAAATCTTGCAGAAGTGAATTTAAGAACATAACCAATATTTTTTTTTACCGTAAATTACTCACAAACTACAGCTAAATTTTACAAATGATTATTTAACAATCTCCATTTATTTTGTTTATACGCACATTAGGTAAGAACATTGCACATTGATTCCAACTGAATTTAATTTAATAGATGTATCTCATCGGAAACATCCCCGATTCACTTCACGTACACGCTCATTGGTAACTTCAGCACACAACCATTGTACAACTGCTTATTTTGCATTTTTATTCATTTATATTTTTCAAATACCTACTATTCAAACCAAAAAATGCCAACTACTTCCGTTTACATTTTTATGGATTTCAAAAAGATTCTCTTTGAATTTGCACACAATTTGTGGTCTCTGCTGAACATTTTTTTATAGGTTTAGTTGTAGCGCAACTTGGAGTTGCGCTTGGGCGCTGGTTTAAGTTGCGCTGCTCACCGTACACAATTCTATAACGCTCCAAAGTCGATGTCTAACTTGCTTTTCTTTTCTGCTGCAGATACACAAATTTCACACTACAGATACACAAATACTGAGGTGTTGCCACAGTATTAAAATATAACAAGAAACATTAAAACACACGAATTTCTCAACAGTTAAACACATAAAATTTAATATTTGATGGAAATATGAATAATATTCATATTTATTATTTTATAATAAACGCAATTGATTATTTAAGAAGCGACTGCAATCTTATTGGAAACGTGGCAGATAAAAAAAATAGTATAGCAACTATAGCTGGAAATGGTGGTGAATTCCCGAGACTGCACCGGCAGCCCTGCAGATAAATTGACCCCACTTGGATTTCCACCAGTGATAAAGAGATACCCAACTTCTTCCGGTGTGATAGCGCCTCAAAATTTGAGTTTTTTATAACATTTTGCATTGTTGCCAGATCATAAAAAATACTCATTTTTGGGCATTTAAATTAAAACTCCCAACATTTTCTACGATTAAAAAAATGTTATATATTGACCTTGTAATGTATAAAGTAAATATTTAAATATATTTTTTGGGATTTTATAGTATATTAAAACAACGTGTCTTTATTTTGCTTTCAATAATAAATTAAGTGAACTAAACTTGTCTACTGCCAATTAATACATGGTTCGTATCATTTTCAATGGCAAATTAATATCCCTGAGCTGCAAATCACAGAAGATTGCTATTTAACATTTTTATTTGTGATCTTGCACTGGGATTACAAATGTCTCTGTTGAAAAATTTTTTGCAGGATTCCAATCTGGTCGTTCCAGGCTTTCTAGTTGATAAATGCCATACCTACCCGATCCAGTGAACTGTCAATGACGGGTAGGTGATTTACTGTCTCAATTTTATTTGACAGAAGAGTTGCATATCCCTCTATCACTGATTTCCACTCTCGCCAGAAGGGAAGTGGAATGGAGAGAATCGACTTCAGCTGAAAAACCACTTAACTACGAACTTATACATATTTTTATTACCAATCTAAATTATTTTTTCGAATATTGACATATAAGGTTATTTTTTATTTACACTTCGTACCAAACCGTTCACATTAGAACACATATATGGAAATAAAATTATAACTTTCTTTAAACTAAGATAATTCTCACAAATTTATTTCACGAATTTCGCGGAATAAGCAAATTCACACTGATTATTTTATCTCTGCTGTTTATCAATCTATCGCACTTTTTATTATTTGCTCATAAGAGAAAAGAACGTCGAATTGACGTTCTCTGCATATGGATTGTTAATTCACCATCGGAAATGTCAATTTGTGGATAGTGCTGCCAAGTTAAGCATAATGTAATACATTTTTGTATGAAAAAATAGTCGGTATCGTAAAGAATCTTACTTTTTGCTAATTTTGAAGACCGTGTGAATTCTCCACTTTAAGTTCGCTGAAAACTAAGATTTTTACCACCTTCTCAGTCAAATTCTTTGTTATTAATACGAAACTTTATTACGTTGTTATACCCACCAAGTCACGACGACCGAAACTCCAATACATCGAAATAATTAGCACGGAAACTAACCCATTCACACTTTCTAACTTATTAGCCTTATACGTAAAAAAAGGGAGGAAGAATCACACGTATACAAAAGTTTCGGTTTCTTTTATCAATTCGGCCTTAAGAAACTCAGAGAAACTTTAACAAAAATCACTGGTAGCACTCTCTAGCAATTAACGTGTGACTTAACCGATAGTCGACTCGCAGATTAAATATCCTAAAGCAATCTAAGAACATGTAACATTTACTCCCTCTTTCAAGTATAAGCACTTAAATGAACAAGAGAAGAAGGCAACTTAAAACTAAAACACTATAGTTCTTCCTATTTCATAATAACACAAATAATGAAAATAGTATGACAATCGGTAATAGAAATAATTAATCGAATCTATGTGTTTTTTTCACTCAATACACCTTTTTTCATTACGGTATTTCATTAAATGTCTTACGCCACATCTCCACAGACAATAATTAATACTAACCAGCCGTCAGATTTCTTCCAATGATAAAACAATTATCATTGGTAAAAAAACTGCCAATAAATTTGTGTGTGAATCTGTTATCTGGATATGCGAAATGGTGTCGAGCACGTATGTTCGAACTATTGACATTCAAACATGACATGACATGACAAAAAATATATAAGAAAAATGTAAAAAGTAGAAAATCTTAATCATATATGAATACAATAATAGAACAAAAAGAATTCCATGATTTCTATAACAACTTTATCTATATCAATTATTGGCTATCAATATTGCCAATAGAAACTGCATATTGCTTAGGTTTGGCATAAGTCTAAATAATTGCCTAAATAATTTTTCTGATAACTATTGCGGCAATAAAGAGCGGCAAAATTTACATAGTTTCTGTTGCACGATGCCAGCAAAGATAATAAGCAGCCAGTGCCCCATGTTTTTATGTTTCGTTGCGTAAATTGCAATTTATCAAGGTGAGATTCAAAACAGAAATTTTAACAACATATAAGAAATATTAATAAAATACATAAGTACACACGTATGTATATACATATTTAATTATTGAATTTAATACCATCACTCTAAAATGAACACTGTGCAAAACCTATTCAAGTTTTGAACCATATAAAATATAAAATCTTGCATTCTCAAAACTGCATTCATTCTCAAACAGCAAAACAGTAGCTTTTCTACTCTTTTCCATTGTCGTACATTTTCGCTATTCTCATGAAATTTCTAAACGGTTCCAGAGCTGAATCATGCGCTTCTACAGCTCGAACATGTCTACCCGATGCCATTTCGCAAATGATGTTGTAAAGACAAGAAGTGGCCACACAAAAATATTGCCAACTTCAATGGCAATAGCTATGAAGCTATATAGCTGTGAAGATGCAACGTCACAAAGTATGCCGTCTCTCTTGGAATGGGAATGCTTCTGCTAATATTATCGAGATAACAATTATTGCCTGCGAGAGAGTAAGTTATACCCTGTATGATCAACTGGATAGACAGAAATCTGTGAATTCATTATATCGTATCATTCGAAATCAAAATGGCCTGTATAGGAAATGGAAGTGGTTCACTTGACACAAAACATATTGTCTGATTGCACTCTTCGCTTGACATTTTAAAATTATCTTCATATTATTTTAATTTGCTTCATGTCCTATTGTCCACAAATGTAAATATATTTACCATTTAGAGGTTTATTTTTCTGTCCTCTTCTATCTTACAATAAATAAATACAAAATCCTATATGTACAAACTCAATTTCGCTCCCACTGCTCTTGCTCTGCACTCATATACTGGCTATCACTCCATCCACCGCTTTGAGATTCATCTAAGTCCTTTTTAATGTCTTTTAGCGACTGTATGGGGCCTTCATAGTGAAAATGTGATATACGATGGCGTGCCCCAATATCTACTACATAGTCCACAGCATTGATTTCATGACTAGCGGTATTTTCAGTAGATGCACCGGTTTCATTGGGTATATCTTTCAGGCACTGTTGTAAATGATTGATGTAGTTAATAGCAATACTGAAATGTATTCATTATTATTAAGCAATTTGCATACAACTTGTCATATAATTACTTCATACGTACCGTAAACTTTCAATCTTGGAATACTTCTTGCCATTTGGCTTCGAAATAGGTAGTTTGGAGCGTAATAAATCGAACGCTCTGTTCATATCGCGCATTCGGGTGCGTTCTCTATCACAAGCAGTCTTTTTGTAATCTGCAGGAAAATGAAGACTTTCGTTATCAATTTTTATATTCAAGGTATCGGCTAAGTCATCAATAATCTGGCTACAATATTTACAAAATTACTGGAAGATCGTTTTTCCAGCTATTACAATTCCTGCTCTCCCCATTCTGAGTATTCTGAAAAAATTTAATGACAATTCAAAGTCCTAATACAGAGAGTTCAGAAATCCAGAAATCAGGATTCAGGTTGAATCCATATTTTACAACATTGTCGCTTTCATGCGATAAGTATTCAGAAAATTTTAATACAAGAAAAGTTGTTGAAACTCTGGGTAGAAATTAAGACTTATAATAAGAGATTAAAATACTAAAATTTAGCGTTAGTGTTTAGCGTATAGCTAAAACAGTATAAGTATTTTATGATTATTGAACTTCCGAGTGGAAAATTAATTACTTTATTAGGTACATAATTGGAAATTAAAGAACAATCGTTTCTATAACTGAATTGAATAATAATTGAAATTTCGATATGCTTCTATTTTAAAGGTCAAAGAACTCAAATTTGAAGCGAATTAGTTAACTTAGTTAATTTCTGTGCACACATTATTTTAAGTCATATGAGAAGAATCTCATCACACTTTTCTCACCTTTCTCCAACTGCAGCGCCTTCTCTTTCCATGAAGGATTTGTTTCCTTTGATATGATGTGTTCGCGTGCATCGAAGTAACTGATACTAATTGGTGGTGGAACTACTTCCGTCAAAGATTTCCCTTTCGGATCGGCAGCTTCTGGCCATGTGCTTACAGTCTGTGGTATCTGCGTTGCATAACCACTAGGCGTAACGGTGGATATCCCACTGGTAACAACCAAAGGCGAAGAGCTTGTATGTGGCGGCACTATTGCATTTGGTGCTGAAGGTATTGGTGGTGTCGGCGAGTTCTCATATTGAGTATACGGATTATTATAAATCGGTGGTGAGAGGTGGGTAGTAACCATTGGCAGCAAGTGCGGATCTGCGGGTGAATGTCCAGCAAATGGCGCATAGTGTGTGGCGACCAAATAGGCATTCCCACTTAAATGCATATCCATAGGATACTCTGAATTATAAACCGATGCCACAACACTTGCGCTCACGGCCACTGGCTTTGTTACAGTGCCAAGCTCCAATATTATTGGCTTTTCCGTTTCCGATTGATAAGAATCAACATCCTCACAAACATCCGCTGTACCGGTGGTGACTTCAATCGTATTGGGCAAAAGTGCCGTCGGCTCATCGTTCGGCCGACCGCTTAGCAATTTATCAGACATTGCACCAACTTAATTTAGTATAAAGGCTAAATTGTTCCTGAACGAACACACACGCATGTAAACATATGTATATACCGGCTGAGGGCATATGGGTAACACACGAATTTGTTTACTTATAATTTTATTAATACATATACACATGTATGAACGAACGGTTTTTATTCAGGCATATTCCGTTTCGCAGTTCAAATGAAATTTCAATTATTGTTTTAACACACCGCGTTTGCGCTTATAATCGTCCATCAGCGACAAATGTTTTCAGTAAAATGTCGCAAGATTTGAGATCGATTCGTTATCGCACCTTCAAGATCACTTTCGTTTTTTAAGCGTTAAAAGTCGAGCTTAGGTTCTCTTCACGAGGAATATGTGGCAGCGCACGAAATACATAACAACATATGTATGTATGTATATGGCAACCAATGTGGCTGACACCACCTTTAATAACATACATATAAACCAATGTTACATACACACATACATATGAACACAGGTATGTGCATGTACACATACATATGTGCATGCGTTTCATATATTGGCGGTTCTGCTCTGGCTCCATTTGTAATATTTCATACTCCATTCAATATTCAATTTGGTTTTATAGGAATTAGTTTCATAAGTAGATATGATGGCTTAGCGTAAGTGGTTTCAACGATGCCTGATGACCAGGGAGAAACACGGCACCCGGCCAGAGTGTTTCAAATGAGGCTGAAAATCCCTTTATACAGAAAATCATATTTATTGATCATATCCTCCACATTAAGAGATTAAAATGCTGCAATGGATCGAAGGGTTTTGTCTTTTGTAGTGTTTGACCGACCATATACTCATTGGGGCATGTATAAAATTGTATTAGAAGGGGCTGGCTGTTTGATCATGCTTCGAGCGTCTCCTCCCATTTTTAACGTGCGTAATTGTAAGTTAAAAGTTTTAAAAAGTGTTCATTTGGGAACACAAATTCCATACATCACAACAACAGCTTTTATATTTTTCATAATACAGTTTTGCGGGATGGGTTATTAACAGATTTCGCCCGATTACAATAACAACATGCCTAGTCATCAAGCATGTGTTCTAAGCTTCGATGAGATATCTAAATTATTGCCCTAGCAATCGTGTGTAAGATTGAGCGAACGGACATTCAGGGAGAGGGAATTTAAGGTGACCAAAACTGCAATCGTTAAATAATGGACGCCCAAATGGACGAACGTGTTTCTATGCCTTACTGCCGACCTTCTTACGAATACTATAAAAGTCTATTCCATTCTTCTAAATTATTCTAAGGCATATATGTATGTATGTTTCAAAATTCCGTTAGAGTTAAACATATACATATGTAAATACAACGGCCTATAGTTATAGTATGCACAGTTCCAGAACAAAAGGATCTTACATAGATCATTATTACCATTTTCATATTCGTCGGACGGTGGAATAATTGTACTTTACGACATTAACTATTCCACTACGACTATGTTTGCTATTTACTTTCTGCTTTTGATTAAGAGCTATTCTCTTCCCAGGAATGTGGGGAGGCTGAATGTGACATATATGTACATATATATCTATGTAAACACTCTTAATACACATTGGTGCATGTGAACTTACATACGTAAAACAAAAACAAAAAACAGATGTATTTGTATACATATATTTATGTGACTTGGTTCAAAAGAGGTCCAATTATTGCACTTCGTCACACATGCAACAAGTGTATTTGTATTGTCTACTGATACTCATGAGTACATGTACTCATACACACCTATGCTTATTGCACTACATATTCATCATCAGACACTCCACTATTTGCTAAGATGGAATTGTGATCATTTGTCAACAGTCAGTTTGCTCATCCGTTCATTTATTTGACGATCGTCTCACAGACGCTATACTTCAATTAGATTCGCATTATAAAGGATGAAGTTGACAAAGACCTGCATTCGTATATACATATGTAAATATGTACATCCATATAACTTTTTTTTCTTATAGAATATACGAGTATGTACAATATATACCTTCATCTTCTAGTTAGACTGACCATTACTGAGATAGCACGTCCTCGGTTCCGCCATTTCACAACTTCTCATTAAGTGAAGGTAATCCCATCTCCACTGCGGATAGCTGTCAGTGTTAAAGAGATATAGCTATGATTATTATTATTATTATAATTATACACTGCTGGGATATCGCCGCATTGTCGAACTGTACGACATAAAAGCGAACTGTACAGACATCTAACTCCGTTCAACGAGTCCGTAAAAATGCTCAATGGAAAAAGGTAACATGAAACAATTAATTTTTTAAAGGATTTTTCGTTCTAGTTTTGATTATACCGGGATCTCTATTGATGAATGAAGGCAAAACAAACATGTTTCCCAATTGGGTCTCCTTAGATTCATATTGAAAATAAGAACTTTTTAAAAAAAATTTATATATTTGTTTTGAAAATGTTCTAAATACGGGATATTGTATTTTATTAATTTTTATTTAGAATAAATAAATAAACAAATTCATTGGTTATGTGTATACAGTATATTCATATATATATGACTTCGGTATTTAAATATTCCCAGACTCTGATATAAATTTTTGTAAGACAATCTTACTGTTAATCATTAACACATATTGCATTGCTCTATTTCGTTTTATTTATAATTTTATCGAAGTAAACACAAGTGTTTTGCAAAACGAATGCCGCTTATATTTTTATATAGAGATGTCAATGTGTTTTCATTTTGTGTGGTAGGATCGAATGAAGTCAAACATATGTATTTACGTGTGAAAACGCAGAGCAACAACTATTAACTTGGGTGCATTTTGAAGATTAGGGCTTCTTTCTATCGAACATTTTTCCTTCAAATTTGTTTAGGATGAAATTCTAAAATTCCAGTGACATATACTCGTACTTTTCTTCTAGGTTAATAAGGTATATAAAATGCAGATTAATTGCACTTCGATAGCAAAAGAACCACACTTAAAAAAAAACCAAATAAACAAATAATTTCTGAAACGTACTGTTTCCCAATTATTGTTATTACTATTATTATATAATAAGAGGGTCTCCGATCTCCGATTTAAAAAACCTCTGTTATCACCGTTAGAAAAATCACATATCAGCACCTTAATTTATTTATTTAAAATTTATTATAGATCTGCTATATAAGCAATGGAATTTTTATCTAACCAGCTACGTCCTTCGACGTAAACAGAGAAGAGCCTCGTTAGATATTTCTCAATTATTTGATATTTGACCAATTATATCCTCTATACATAATAGATAACAAAATAACCTGCCATGTATTAGACAACAAATATTACCTTCCACATTTTCCATATATTTTAGCTATTTAGCATTTGTAAAAAAAGAAACAATTGAGTTGACAAAAAGCTTCTGGACCTTCAAAAATGGATGAAAATACCTTCTGAATACATAACACTTGAAGGTTGCCAATGCACTAGTTGCAGTTGCTACTCTAACAAAAATGTGGATGCTTATGCAATTTAAAGAGAGTGAAATATATTAAGATATTTAACGTTATGGTTCGAATAATCTTGAATTGCTTCTTCAAGACTAATACATGTCTGTTTTGAATTAACTGCTCCAATATGTACTGTGGCAAAGTCTAAAATGTAAACAAAAGCAAGGAACCAGACTTCCTTTTTCCTTTGTGTAATATGTTTCAATAAGGGTTTATTAAAAAATATGTATTCATATGATGGGTGCTTCCTGTTAGTATCCAGGGAATGTAACAGGAATGAAAGCCCTTGACAGCATTCAGATGTAGCAAGATGATCGATCGAGATATCTCGACAACCGGAAGTGGCGCGATTTAAAAAAGCCCGAGTTGTATTCCCTATAATTATACAGGGAATTTTTAAGCTACACGAACAACAAAAATATTACATTATACAAATTTTACTTTTCCGCTTTGTGTTACTACCACAATAATTAGAAGATTCGATTTCTGCTTATTGTTATTGTTGTTGATGTAACTTTAACAAATGTACGAGGCGAACGGCAATCGATGGCTTGGAACCATTCGGGAACAACTTTATAGCAACCTCACATATTCCATAATGTAGCGTCGTATGAATTTGTATGTCAAGAGAATTATTCAATTTTAATTTGTATATTACGCCACTGTATAAACATAGAGCTTGGTGAATTGCCTACATGTAATCTAAAGCGTTCTTCTCAAATTTCAAACAACTACTGCATTATTTAACACTGCCGTCGCGTAATAACATAAATTGTTAACAAAAGTTTGCATTATATGTTCTTACACACATTCAAGTATTCACACACTTGATATCATAAATATCGATGGATAAGTTGTAATTGGGTCAATATCACATTTGTTTACTAAATACCTGAAAGCAATAAAATTACCCATTAAATTTTCAAGGAAATGAGATATTTTATTTTATTTGTTACTGCTCCAAATTAGGAAAATTCCTCGAAACATACTCGTAGCAATAATACTTGAAGACAATAATTTCACATAATAAATATTCAAATTATTTACGAAATGTGTTTTACTTCTCACTCAAACATTAATGCGCAAATTTTAATGGACGTATTTCGAAGAACTTAGCTACGGTGTCATCGGTTAAAGCTTTGCGTACTTTTTGGTGTTCTTCTACAATAGGACTAACCACTTCAATAGCCAGTTTTTTCAATTCGCCTGTTAGTAACTCTCCCTTTATGTACGCAGTACGAACTTCTTCCAGTTTAGTGTCGTCTTCTAGAAAAAACTTCAGTAGTTGAAATGCCACGTCTACATCAGGATTGCCGCCTAATTTACGATGTTCCTCAACAGTGGAACGTCCACCAGAAAATGCATATTTATTGATTTTACTTTTTATTTGTTTTGAAGTATCCGTGAGAAAAACCGCCGAATTATTATCGCTCGCTGACATTTTCGATTTCGCGCCTTGAAGGGCAGGAAAAAAGCTTGAATGCAGCAGGGCACATTTTGGAAACCCCAGACGTGGCGCCACGTCACGCGTCATACGAAAATATGGATCTTGATCGATTGCACAAGGTATGAGGCAATGTACTGGTTTTTTGCTTGTAAATATGAAAGGAAACGTACTGGAAAGTGCTGGAGCAGCTTGTACAGCAGGGAAACTGATTTTACCAATTATATCAGAATCACTAAAACCAAAAATGCCTTTCACTTGATTGAATGTCACACATTTTTGTATGCGAATTATATTCTGATACATCGCAGGGCATTTACTAAAATTAAATTCTTATTAGAATCGAAAATATTTTTAAGTAAACTAAAGATACCCAATGAAATCGAAATCATTAAATATGAATGTTTTCTCCTGATCGAAACCAATAGCTATTATATCTTTAGCATTTTCAATTGCCAATTTTATAGATTCCTCGACCTTGAGGTTCTTCCAAAGTGATTTCTCGTCGTCTGTCAATTGTATGACCAACGGTACATCGAATGTTTCTTGCAACCATCTGTGGAGATATTTATGGATTTTTTGTATAATATATTGACATTTTATTAGATATATTGGTAGTAAATTTTTGTTTTAATTAATTCTATGATAAAGAAAACACACTTACTTGGCCATATAGAATGGTATCAAATGTCCTATGTGCAAGGAGCCAGAACTTGGCCCGCGTCCTGTATATAGATAAAATGGTTTGCCCTGCTCTTTTAAAGTCAATATTGAGTGAAAATCACGATGGGAAAAGAAAATTCCACGTCGCATAAAATGGTGAACTTGTTTGCCTGTTATCTTTTCAAAACGTGCTATCAATTCATCATCAATTTTCGACGAACCAAAACGTTCTGTTAAATAAGTACTGAGTTGAAAAGAGTCAAAAATATAAACATAAACGTAATCATACTTATTAGCTTATCATAATCGATGCCCTCATCATTGATGCTAGTAACATTCCATGGATCGACGATATCGCATTCATTTTCGGTAGCCTCCACACCGTTAGTCACCTTGTCTAATTTCTCGCTGCTAACTTTATTTAATGTGAGAGCATCAACACCCTCAGCGACGCCTGCAGATTCAGTTTTATCCATATTTTGTGTATTTGCTGATCGAAATTGCTCTCTTTAACACGTGTGCACTGCACTTTGAAATGTTTGGAATAAAGTAATATACTTAAATAACACACGAAATACCCCTAGATTATTCAAAACCCTCGTTTACTGATTTCCTCACAACAGTATTTAATTCAAGAAGTTGAAAGTATACTCTACAACATATATCAAATGACTCAAATTTGAGATGCAAGCATTGAAGTAGCAACAAATATACAAGTTATATGGTTATGAACATAAATATTTCACTTGCAATCACCAGGAATGCAAACAGCTGTTTACAGTGCTTAAGATTATAGTTTTTGTGAAAAGAATATTTATTATCCATTTAATATATAATATTTTGAATTTTAATAATATTAATATATAATATTCATTATTGATTTATATTTATACAAGTAAAATCTATCTAAATATAATCGAAAATATATCACAAATTGTTCGTTCATTTTCAAATATTGATCACCACTTCGTCCGTCAGCTGAGCATCATTTGAATATGCATTTGAGTTTATGGGATACTACTTATCGATTAAAGTGATATATTTGTTAAGTAAATGAACTTCTTATCCTCATTAACTATATTTCGTTGCTCAATCCTATCAAATGTTTCTTCTACATTTGAAGAAACATTTTTAAGTAATACCGCACCAAACAATGTAAGCAATGCAACCATGAAAAAATATGAGCTACGACAGCTTTGTGCCGTAATTTTTTTCGCACTGCATTTGACAGTTAACCACCAAATTTTCATATAGGTGCATTAGATACGTCATATGCAGCACTGCATTTATTCACTAATCATCAATACGATTTATTGATTTAGTTGTTTATATTTTTTAATAAGTGGGTGTTTCTTACAATTTATAAGGCAAAGTGAATTCGACACAGTACAATATGCCAATTATGTATAATACCGGTGATTGGTTTGCTCTGCGACCGGATACATATAGGTAAGTAATAGTCATTTACCACAATACCGTTCAAACACAGTACAATTTACATAAAATCATATAGGAAACTGGACCTTTTTACTCCTGATTGGCCTCTTGATGTGGATTTGGAGTACATGCAAGTGGTAGGTGCACCATTTGGTGGACCATTAGCAATGATTCGAGATCCAAAACAAATAGTCCCTATTAAAGGAAGTGTTAAGCCCATGATTCGCATTTTCAATACAGCCGGTGTAGAATTAGGAAAAATTGTGGTTTGTTTGATTAACATTAGCATACCTTTGGATATTATATTATTCTAATTTTTCCTGATGCATAGTGGAATCACGGAAAGATAATTAAGATGGGTTGGTCAGATGTGGAGGAGCTGATATGTGTACAAGATGACGCGCTAGTTTTCATCTTTGATATGTTTGGAAATGAAAAGGAATCATATAGTATGGGACAGGAGGCTAGCTTAACTAAGGTGTTTAAAATGTGATTAAATAATATTGTAAGGCTTGATTAAATATTTAAAATTCAGATTGTAGATGCGAAAATATTTCAATCCACTTCTGGAACCGGCATTGCTGTGCTTACAACTACTGGCCGCATTTTCATGAAACTAAATAATGCAAAAGATGTCCGCACACGACAATTGCCAGAAATTCCAAGTAAGCCAAATTAATTAAAATTGCCACTATAAAAGTTGTACATACAAGGGTCAAATGTTTACGAATATAGAATCGGCATCAGATTGCTCATGCTGGGAAATAATCACAGAAGAACGAAATACTTACTGTCTGATGGGTCGGGATCAAGAAGTTGTTAAATTATTTCCCGGAGAATCCGTAGGCACAATTACGCGGAATCTTTTTGATCGTCCTTTCGAACGTATCTTGCTTATGTCCATTTCTTACAATCATCAGAATCTGGCTCTCTATACAAATAATGGCCTTTTATGGCTAGGTACGGTAGATATGAAGAAAAAATATTGTGAATTCGATACAGGTCGTAAAGATATTCCGCGTCAAATCGAATGGGTTATGAACACGGAAAAAAATGATGCCGATGCTGTGGTAATCTCGTATCCTTCATTTTTACTTGTTGTGAACCGTAATGGCGACAAAAACCTATTTACTTACGATCCGGCTATATTTCTAATTGCTGAAATGGATGGAGTGCGCATTTTAACAAATAATGCTCATGAAATGATACAAAAGCTTCCAAAATGTGTGCAAAACATATTTGCTGTAAATAGTCAAGAACCTTCAAGCTTCCTATTTGAAGCACAGAAGAAATACCAAGAGAAATCCCATCAGGCCGATGAATATCTGAGTCTGTTTCGAAACAAAATGGATGTTGCTGTTGATGAATGCATAGAGGCAGCAGGATATGAATTCTGTACAGAAACACAAAAAAGCTTACTTCGGGTAAGTGGTACAATTACGCCTGGCTAGTTTATTTATTTATGAAATGTAATATTTTATTTAAATATGATAGACGGCATACTTTGGTAAAGGGTTTATTCCCTCACATAATCCCGATGAATATATACACATACTTAGAATACTGCGGGTGCTTAACGCTCTTCGTCACGAAAAGATTGCAATGCCATTGACTTACAAACAGTAACTTTCGTTTAAGTTTTATATATACTTTTTTATATTAAATGTATTTTGAATTTAGATTTTCTCATTTGCAACCCGAAGTTGTACTGGGCCGCCTTGTTTTTCGTAAGCACTATGCCATAGCAATTCAAATTGCAAATCATTTAAAATTGCCAGAGTCGTGGATTTTAGAACACTGGGCATACCACAAAGTTATTAATGACAAAAGTATTTGTCTATAGAATAGAATTTTGTATTTATTTCTAGAAAATAACAATCTAATTACAGATGATAATGAGGTGGCCCGAAAAATCACGGAAAAATTCAAAAATCCTTCAATACGCGGAATCTCGTTTTGCAATATCGCAGAGAAGGCACATGATGTGGGACGAGATGAACTGGCTATAAAAGTAAATTTTATGAGAATTTTTTTGTGAATAAATACATGCAAACTTCGGTTTATTCTTTAGTTGCTTGAACTAGAACCCAGCGCATCGTTACAAGTACCACTGTTGTTGAAATTGGGTAAATATGACCGTGCCTTAAGAAGTGCCACTCAGTCAGGCGACAGTGAACTGGTTGCCACTGTACTATTGGAAATCAAAAAGAAAATGATGCTTGCAAATTTCAACGTAAATAAATTTCTTAATTTTCGATAAACAGATCGAATATCGGCAAATGTTTAACTATTGTTGTTGTAGATTATCATTCGTGAGTACCCCATGGCTTTAAATATCTACAAGAAAATGATGAACGAATGGAGCCGAACTGCACTGTATGATATCTACAATCAGGAAGATGATCAAAAATCTATTGCCGAGTACCATTTTCGTAATGCTCTCGAAAGCGAAAGCTTAGAGTCAAATTTGCCAATTATCGCCAATAGTTATACGCAGGGGCGTAAAAATATTGAGGCTGAATTGTGCACAGATACTGGCAAAATATTAAAATTACAAAAGAATGTATTGAATCCAAAGTAAGAAGAACTATTAAATACCTTATATATTATAGACAACACAAATCTTTTCAGGTATGGTAAAGTGCATCAAATCAATTTCAGCGGTCTCTCTATACATGACACCATACTACAGTTGTTGCAAATTGGTGAATTGAAAGAAGCAGAAAGAATTAAAAGTGATTTCAAAGTACCAGACAAACGATTCTGGTGGTTGCGCATTATAACCATATCTGAAAAATACAAATGGGATGATTTGGAGAAATTTGCTAAAAGTAAAAAAAGTCCTATTGGATATGAACCATTTGTAGAGGTGTGCCTGAGGCAAAATAATTTGCATGAGGCACGCAAATACATTATCAAATGTCGTGATGATCGAAAGGCACATTGGTATTTACGAGCAGAGTAAGCAACCAAAGCATTTAGTCTATTACTAAGATAATTTAACCATCCATATTTTTATACATATTTTACAGACTATGGGATGAGGCCGCTGATAGTGCATTTGAAAATCGTGATATTAACACTTTATATACTATTCAAAATAAAGCGAATGCGATTGGTAATCGAGTGATTTTGGAAAAAATCAGCTCACATATTGCAGTGTTGGCTTTGAAAAAATAAAATGCCAGATTCATCTTCATAAAATAAAATTACTCGTTACGTGTTACTTTGACTTTTTCAAAAGGACATTTATTTTCCATACATGTATATTTATCATACGTATATATACACGTTAATATGTATTTCATTATGTGTAGTTGTTTATGAAGGTATTTAGGTAATAGATCACATAAAGCAAAAAGAAATATACTTATTTATATTTAACTAACACTCTTGCTTTTTCATTTTAATATTTTTCATATTTAAACAAATATGCATATCATATTATGTATACTAAATATTCAATATTAAGGACAATGTTTCACATAAAGTATTGTTACTATATATCGTATGTTTAGTTGTAGCTATTTTTATGCTTTGTATAGATGTTGTATTATTATTATTATAATTATAGATATACTTATATATGTTTTACGAACAAAACACAGCAGTCTTATATAAGATGAATTTATTTTAATGTTTTTAAATAAATTTCATGTGTCATTTTTATTTTAATTTTTGCAGTGTATTCATTCTTACTCTTTTCTTAGATGGTTGGGTATATGATTGGGTAAAATATTAACAGAGATTTCCTGTTGTTTGCTATAAATTGTCTGATCGTACTTCAAAAGTAAAGGAGCTGGTTTAAATAAAGAATATTATAATTATATATAATTCTGTGTAGCTAAAATTTCAACCAGAATATTACCAGCATCAGCACAGAAATCAATGTATTTTATTTCAAAATAAACTAAGACTTTTATTTTAATTTAAGATATAAAAATATACAAACATTAGAATTATTTGAATATTATTTTTATTTACTTACGTTTTTTTTAACCATGAACACACTCATATATCTATAGAAAAGCGATATTCATATTGAATAATTTTTTGCTATACTGTATATATGTACAATCGCTACTTTTTTTAGTTTTTATTTCACAATCTAATTTACATATTCATATCATATAGAATTACTTTTGATATAAATTATTTTTACGTTCGTGGTTTCCACCAAATTTAACTTCTTAATACATACAGAAAGGGCTGAATATGTTACGCTAAATCGGATTTCCAAAATTGGCTCTCACTCATATAAGAAGCCAGTTGCTCTGCCAACTGCCGACATAGAATAATTTAGCTAGGGATTATACTTATGTATATATACTTTTCTTCAAAAGAAAATTTCGAATAATTTCATTAATTTCATTAATTTATACACACATCATTTTTAAACAAATCTGTGAATTAACATGTCTATTATTTGACTATTTACTAACTATGCTAACCACTATTTATGTACAAAAAATATGATAATTACAATTTTCGAATTAAAAGTTAGTAACTAATTTACCTACAAGAATAGTGACTAGTTAAAGAGCAAAATAAAATTTCTTTTGTAAATTGCATTATATTTTGCTATAAATATTAAAAACATAGTGTGAGTAAAAAATTGAGGAGAATGAAAGCTTAGTAGAAATGAAGTGGTTACGCATTTCCATCCCTATACAGCAATTGCACCAAGAAAATATGCAGTATTAACATACACTAATTTCAACATTTATTGACATTTGAAACGTTTTTTCTAATTCTGCACTTTTTCCGTAATATGCCAATGCATATACTTAATTTTAATGTTGGTTCTTTTCTTTTTTATGACGACGCGTAGGTTAAGGATACATGTTGAACTCCTTAAGAGATAATTTTTGGTACAGCGAGTTTAATTAGTTACGATAAATATAATATTTGTATATAATTGTTTATATATTTCTTCAATTGATTTGAGTGACATAGTGTGCGGTCAAAAGAAAGAAAGTGATGGATTCAAAGTTAACGTCATATATAATTTACAACCAAATACAAGTGATAGAATGCCGAATTCTTATTATTTTATATATATTCATATATATATTAAGCCTTAGAAACTTTACCAAACTGAACTTGAAAAATTAACTTCTTCTATTGCGTAATTATCTTTTCATTGTACTGAAGTAAAGTGAAGGGAAATATGTTATTCTGGTGGACGCGAACATCACGACCAACCATATTAAATTTACTGTTTTCATACACAATAATTTAGTTCTTAATTTAACCTCCTTTTGACTTTAAGATAGTGCTTTATAAATATTGGAGAATATTGTTTATGCTTTACCCTGTACCCTGTAACTCTATCTTTTATTAACAGCCTAAAGTTTCTGCTGCCAGAGCATTTAATCATAGTAAAACTAAACAATTAACCATTGTTTCTGTTGCAATTATGACCAATTTAAAAGGCAAATGTTGGATTAATAATAAGCCGTAAACAACATTTTATGGATTCAAGACAAGGTAGGCAAAGAAAGGAACAAACAACTTAGTAACTCTCATTTTAAATACAAAAAAAAAGGATAAGACGGAACCGAAATATATTTTGGGAAATTTTCGTTTCATCTCCAAATCTTTAAAAGTGTAAGTTTTTGCAGCAAAAATATCCCACAACTTCTTGCCTAATCTGCTGCCCTTTCCCAAACTTTTCCATCTCTCTCCTTCACTGTTTCTAATTTTTCAATTCAATAATTTTCCGATTATTTTATATCGCCATTTTGCATTTCCGAAGTCTTAATCATTTACATCACAGCCGAAAATTTCACGCTAAATTTTGCACGCATGTATGTACGAATATTTTAATGACTATGTACAATATATATGTATTTATCTATTGTACGAAGCATTCCAATCTGACAAACGGAGGTGTTCAATTTATTGTTCTCGGATACATTGCACTTTTATTATAGTTTTCACTCAATTGCTGCTGTATGGAGCACAAATCATCAATACCGACTATAGGACTCATTTCAGGGACATCCGAACTGGGATTAACCACCAAACCACCGCCTGCAGCCACATTACCATTTTTAATTGCATTTGCAGTAATAATATCGCCATTGGTATTGTCAGCATCACAGCTATTGTTGGGATTATTATTACAAATAGAATGTTTGCTATAGCCGATTTTAGTGTTGTTGTTATTGTTGCTGCTGCCGTTATTGCTGTTAATATGGGGTTTACTCGCACCGCCATGGTTGGCACGAAGGTTCGCCAAAAATCTCTGCTTGAATGTGTTTGCTGAGTATTTATGCTCGATGAAAGTGGGTGAAATTATGGGCGAGGTGCCGAAGATGGGGGTAACTATATTGTTATTGGGAGCACCTGCAGCATTCATTGGGGTGCCATTGACACTAACCGCAACAGTTGCCACCGGAGTTGCCCCGATGACTGCGGCAGAAACACGACTATTGATTGCTGTGTTGTTGGCATTGGCCATCGACGAAACTGTATTGAGCAGTTGCCCATTGAATGGCATGCATGCGGAGTTGCTTGCATTCAATTGTTCTATAAACAACAAAAGAGAAGGAGAGAGAAAAAGAATAGAAATAAAAGTAAACCAAAAATAAAAAGAAAAATATAAATTTACAAGACATTAAATTTGACAGACAAAGACCAGAAAGGAGTATATGTATATACACTAGGAATGAGAATATAGAAGAGTGGAAGAGTTTATTTTTGTCGTAGAACTTTTTTTTCCGATTTTAGTTTTGCAATTATTAAACATTGAAATATGTTTTTAATATTTGAAATTCGTTTGTTCGTCGACCTGTAATAGCAAAGACACGTACAAATATCGACGGATTTTACGGATTTTAAAACGTTCAATGCAAAAGAAATTGCTTTCATTTAAAATTAAATATTGATACGAATACAATGAAAAAATTAATTTCAAATTAAATGTAAATGTTTTGCATAATACTGTTCACGTTTATACTAAATGATCAAATACTCGAAGGAGCTCCTTAATTAAAATAATATAATAAAAAATAAGAAAACAATAAATATTTGACTATCATACGAAATTTTTAAAATATATCTATAATACAGAGATTCAGTCTATTTGTAAACACAAATTGTGGGATAATATTATGTAAAATGGAAAATATTTCGAATGCGATGGTTGTGATGGATAAGTGATTTTTTTTATTTTAATATATTTGATATCATGCCTAAAATGCACATTTTGTAAATTTTTGCAGCACACATGTATGTATATATGTATAGTCATATATAATGTATGTAAACATTGGTACCAAAAAATTTTTGTAGATCCTGATGATAATACAATTGCATACTTTTCATGTAAGTGCCTGTAAATAATCGTTCGCCTACAATAGCTTCTCAAAATTATATATCTTTTATAGATATAGAATAGAAATTATATATCTTTCTAAAATTATATCTTTGTTAGACACTCTCGCTCCGATTTTTTTTTACCAATTTAAATTCAAAGTGGTGGAGACATTCATTGTAAAATCTGGCATTAAATAAGACATTTAGAAAAATTAACTAACATCTGCAGTTTACTATTCCAAAATTAAATAAAGCATAAACTTTATTTTATATGTGTAATTGGTATAGAATTTTTGTATATTTAGTTTTTAATTTGAATAGGAGATCAGCAGTTATCATAGCAATACAATATAGTGTTTAGAAAATCAGTATAAAATATACACAAAAAATTAGTACAAAATAATAATAATTAACTACGTAAATTATTTATAAAGAGTAGTATTGCACGAAACAACTAAAATATATAAAATAATTTAAATTCTAAAATAAATCGCAGCAGTCTAAATTTACAAGGATACTTGAAGGTTGACACTAACTAATGCTATATACTGGTAAAAATGTATATATGTATACACATATACATTTATCAATATTTGTATATATATATATATATATATATATATAGTAAATATACAATTTTTAATAATTTCAAAGCATTCTTTTGTTTTGCCGTAGATATATTTGTTCGAGTGCAGAGTACAAGCATTGCAGAATATTAAATACACCAACACTTAATTGCAATAGTGTATTTCATTTTTATAGTTTATGTATGTGAGATTTATATCGTATGTATTTGCGATATTAATTGTTAAATAAATGCTGGTATAATTTCGAATTTTGAGTTATTTTATTAGAAAGCTACCCGTTACAAGGTTTTAAATAAACAAAAATGGAAAATGTCTATGCTAATGCTACTAGTGCACCAAAATTTTACTATATATTGAAATATATAAAAATCCTTCATTTGAACGCTTTGAATAAATTGTCCTATTTACCAACTTTAATATCTTTGCCGAATGTAGATATATAAGAAATTTTTGTTGTTCTAATCTACCCTTTTTCACTTTTAGTTGGATAAAGAAAATCGAAACGTAGACAAATTTTTGCCGAAGCAAGCACAAATTATAAAGTCAACGGATCTTACAGTTCTCTAAACCATATTATGCAATTTAATCATATTAATAATTAATTCTCTAGGTGCTTCCACGTACTCACAATGTTTTCAAGAATACTTCTGGTGTCGCAGAAATAACAAATTTTGCGCTGAAAAGGCGCAGCATTAACTCTTTTAAGGAACTGACAAATATTTTTGGCGTACTCTGGCGTGTTTGTATGGTAGAGAAAATATTTCCCTACAATGACAGACGACAGCCATTTACTTAGGTATGCTGTGTGCCTATAATAAGCCAATACACAAAATATGGTTAGCCTTTTCATTAGCTTTGTGCAAATGTAGTTTTTTTTTTTTTAATTTACTAAAAAACGAATATTCCCCATCTATTTTATTTAAGTTCACGTCGCATTAGTAGTGTCTTTAGTATAGGCTACGTTTCATCGTTGAGAACTCCTACCACTGCGTCAGCAGAGGCAGAAGCAGCAGCAACAATCGCGTTCGCCATGCCTGCAACACCAGCGCCAGCAACAACACCATTACCCACTGTAGCAGCAGCAACACCGACACCATTGGCATTAGCAACATTTGTAATAGTGCCATTGCTGTTATTAATATTTATATTGGCATTTGATGATGTGGACGTTGAAGTTGATGTGGATACGGCTGACAAGTGAATGCTACCAATTATATGAGGCGTTTTCTTATGTTGTTGTTGTTGTTGCTGATGGTGATGCAACAGCGTACCAGTCGACAAGGAAATGCTCTTTTGTTGATGTTGATGTTGATGTTGCTGTTGTTGTTGGACATGTGTCGGCCCACTTGGACTAATGGGTGTCAAAGGAAGATTATGAGTATTTTGTGTCTGTTGTAGCTGTGGTTGTTGTGTAAATGTCAGCGTCTGTATGGGTGTTTTTGTGGGCGACGAAGCTGGTGTGAGAATGCCTAAATTCAAAAGATTCGGCAGCGCAATTTTGGATGCTGTAGATTGTTGCTGCTTCGATTGTACTTTATCAACGATTGCCTGCAGTTTATGCTGCTGCTGTGCAATGATATCAACTGAACTTACAGCATTAGCTGCGGCTGCAGCTGCTGCAGCCTGTGCCGCTGCATTTGTGGCCAATTTGAGAATCTTACTAGCCGTTGCGTTAGCGGCCAACAAGTTGGTAGCTGCAGTCGCAGTTTTAGTTGCTGTTTGCGTTGCCAGTAGGCCGGTGCCATTAATGCCAGTAGGGTTGCCACTGTTACTGCTGCGCACTAAATTGTTATTGTTACCTGATGATGCTGTTGCCGACGATCCAATACTTTGCAATTGTGGTTGCTGCTGACTGCTGAACTGATGTTGCTGCTGCTGAGGTTGATGATGTTGGTGATGATGTAAGTTGAGACCAACACCATTTGTAGTGGCAACAACATTGGGGCTGCCATTGCCAAGTGAACCGTTCGTCAATTGCTGCAACACATTATTTGTGACAACAGAACTTGTTGTATTGCTGCCACCAATATTACCAGCAGAGTTACTGTTGCCGTTATAAGTGGTGCCGCTGGCACTGCCATGACAGCTACTGGCACTACTCGACATATTGCTGATACTGGATGGACTGAGTGAACCCAACGACTGTGAAGGCGAGCTGCTGCGTTGCAAAATGATGCCTGACGCATTGACGCTAGTGCCGTTGCTAGTATTTGTTATATTAGCTACATGTTGTGCGCTCAAGACGCTCTCTGGCGATGAATTGTGTGATACCAACGCATGGTTCTTCAAGCCTTGAGCAGTTTTGTAGCTTTTACCGCAGTGACACTTGTAGCCTTTGCGGACTCTGAAACAATAAATATTTATTTTAATAATATTTTTATTTAATTAATTATCTCTAACAAATATATATAAGTTTTGCTCATACAAGACCCATACATGAGTATCATAACTGTGTTTCAATGAGATATATCTTATTGTATATGGTACAGGTAAAGTATCAAACAAAGTGTCTCGAAGTAAATCTTCTTTTTTTTTTTCTTGAATCACCTTTCAACTTAAACATGTGGAACAATTAAGTGTATCACAGAGTGTGGTCCAAAAAAGTCCAAAAAAGTCCAAAAAAGTAGGCATGGCCCCCTAATAAGTTTAATGTATATATCTCATATATAAATATTCAAGTCAAAAATTTAGTAATGAGTGTAGCACCGCTCTTTTTCGAAGAGAAATTTTAAAAATTTGTTGGTTAAAACAGTCTGTTTATATGTATCTTGATATGTCTGTTATATGTATCGGTTGACCTTATACGATGCTTTGATTTTTCAATGGTATAGTCTTTTCAAATTTACATTAACACCTCATTTGAGCTGCACTACAATTCGATCGAAAAATTATGAAAATTATGGGCAGTTTTCTTTGCGATATTTCATGTTTTTTCCGTTTCCGGTTCTCTAGAAGTAGACATTAAATAAAGGGTCTAGTTATTTAATAATACTTTAGCCGATACCTAGCTATTGTGTTTGCTGTGTAAGTACATAAAATATTTTCACATTACTGCTACGGAAAATAATGGAATGGTATTACATGCTTTAGACACTCACTTCCCGTCTTTTTTGTGGCCATTCTTAGAGTGATACTTGATGCCGTTGACGTTCTTGTAACGCTTTTTACAGCCAGGCACTGGACACGCAAACGGTTTCTCATTGCCTGGTGTGCCATTGCTGCCGGTACCGGAATGCCTTCACAAATATATATATTTAAATTTCAATGTTCATTTTTCTTACAAAAAAAGTTTTGTTGAGCAATCACCTGCTCCCATAACGCATTATGAACTCGGAGCTGAATTCTTCGGTTGTCCAAGAATCATTGCTATCCTCTGACTCCGATACAACCATTTCGTCATCGTCCATTTCACTGCCTATAAATTTTAGTATAAAACAAAAATTTTTAAACAAAAGGTAGCATATTAGTAAAAAATAACGTAAAATAAACATTTTTGTTGTGGTACAGTGCGAATACAGCTTCTTGTCTATACTGATTCGCTTTCTCACCAGTGGGCGTATTGCTGCGATTTGACGACGACATACTGTAACTGTGATGTTTGATCGCCAGCTTCCGTTTGAGTTCAACGCCCGACGTATTGGCGGATAGGAAAGGACTCTCTTTACGTGCATCTTCAGATATGAAGCGTAGTACATAGCTCAACGGCAAACACGCAGGCTGCGCCTGTTCTTTTTGTTCAACCACTTTAGGATCATAGTCTGGAAATAAAGAAGAAGAAAAAGTAAAATAATAATTATAATTATTAATTATTAAAATTCAGAAGTGTGAATCGTATTAAACATGCGTATGTACATACGTATGAACACATAATAAAAACTCCCATTTATTTGAAATCAGACAATCCAATCTTAGTCCCTTGATCAATATGTGCAGCTGAGCTTTAGTATACAGTAAGTATTATTAAGTAATTGTTTCTTTGATCGTGCCCGGCTTCTCTCTTTCTACATCCGACAGGGAATATTCCCAATAGCTTTAGTTACTATTTGAACCATTTTATAGATGAATAGAAAAGTGTTTGCAAAATTTTATTTCGAAAGAGGTGTTATGTGACAGATTATTAGCAAGTGTTATAAATACTGAGGGTAGCATTTTTAATTAGTACTTGTGCGCGATCGGATTGGTGCAAAATAACTCATGACTGCATTATTGAACAAATTAGTCAAATTCAGAAACGACAAGTGTCCAAACCTTTCACTACCTTCATGTTTTATAAAAATTATTGTTGTTTATTTCAATTAATTTGAACTGAAAGCTCCAATATATTTTATATGTTCACTGTTTAATTAACTACATTAAGTTGAACATTTTTATTTAAATTAAAAAAAAAAAATAAAATAAAATTATATATATAAATGTATATCTTTATAATTTGTATACTGAAGAACTTCCAAATATATTAAATTTCATATTTTTTACTTATCTATAGCCTATTTTTTCCTATATACTAACATTACAATATCAAAATGAAGGATTGAAAATTGGTACTATCTATTGTATAATTATACAGCATTCAATTCAATAGAATGCGGTGCATTGACTGAATTAAGCACATTGAAATTTGGGAAACCTGATTTAAACAAGTTGTAATGAGCAATTTAAATTACATATTACCCAAAATATATTCATATATTACGAGGTCACTAAAAAATTTTAAATGTGAGGTTTGGCTAACCCAACGCTAAAAGCTAAAGCTAACCCAAAAACGAATGCCTAGAAAGCAGATATGCATTTATATACATATGCATGTGTTAATAATACTGATTAGTAATTACCAATGTTCTTTCTTTTCTTTTCTTCTTCTTCCTTTCTTTTAATTAGATGATTGCATTTTTGTGCCGAGAAGGCGTATGAATACCGGTGGTCAAAGACCCCGAACTGAACGGACCTTTAGACCTAGAATAATAACAATAGAATACAACCAACTCGTGGAACATCTCTCTCACACAAGCCTTAGCTTGCTTGCCACCAAATAGGGCTTAGATAACAACTATACGCACAAAAGCTGCAAAAGATACTCAAGAAGGGACATACTCGATGCTACTAAGAAAAAGCTACCAAGGAAAACGTAGAAAATGGATTATTCGTCATATTATAGTCTTTTTAATTATAGAATTTGTTATCAATTATATATATTATTATTTGAAAATTGGAAATAATATTAGCATATGCAAACTGTATTTGAATCACTCTTTACTTTATGGATTTAACAGAAACATTGTTTTGTACATGAAAATTTTTATCATAAGCATTCAACTAGGTATATAACGCATATATACGAACGCATATATATATATATATATATATGGATATGTTGAATGAAACTTGTACCGAAAAACTACCGCCAATTAATGACAGCACCACTAACAGTCTACATTAACTCCAGGAATTGTTCTTCCCACCAAAATTAGGCTTGAAAGAGAATTGTGGATTATATATTGATCATGGCTGAACTCCCTCGTTCTATCAATTTAATTTTCACCAACTCTACAGTAAAAACATTGGCCATCGAAGTCTCTTTTAGGTATAAAAGCACTCTCTAATTAGCTTTTGTCTGCTAAAAAAATTATTACATTTATCAGGCTTAATATATGAATTATTACTAAAGTCTCCTCACTAAATATGCATACTCATCAGTGAAAGAACTTTAGTAAAGGAATGCTCCAGCAAACACACACAATTTACACAAATCGCATCTGATCAGAGGGAGAGCAGTAACAAACAATACGCTTGAAGCTTTACCACTCTCTTAACTTATATGGATTTCTTTAATTTCTAACGATTTTTCACTCTTGACAATATTTCAAATATGAACAATCATGAACAATTATGTTAAAGAAGTATGTATGTATATATAAATACGTAAATTCTTTATGTCAGCATTAAAAAACTCTATAACCCAATTTTTAATAAAAGAAAAGTGTACAAGATTTCGATTATTAAATTTCATATATACACTTGATTGAATAAAAATCGTCATACCATATTTGTAGTGAGCGTGTTGATGTCTAGAATCTGAATCTGGAATACAGTTCAGTGTAAAACATTATACATACAGAGAACAAGAGCTTAAATAGAATGAAGAGTATACTTAGATAAATGCCATTACAGATCATTATGCTAGAAGGATATTCGTAGATAAATAGTCTCTATTGATTGAGGAATTATACCTCTTATCACTCCTTAATAGATAAAAGAGTCAGGAAGGTTCAAACTGAAACTGAAACTACAATAATATATATTATAATATAAAATATGTATAAACGAAAGAGCGATATCTTGCAAAGCAAGTTCGAATCACAAAATATTGTAGTAGTAGTAATATAAATACAACATCTTATAATTTTATGGGTCTTACTTTTATTAGGTTAACTTTAGAATAGAAACCACCGAATTCGGGGTTAAGATAAGTACAGGGTGACAGAGGAGATTCTCCTGAGTAATAATATTATATAATATATAATTTTTTGCTGCCGCAGATTTATAGTTTTTAGATATTTGTATTTAAATTTCAAACATTTCAAAATTAATACATGCTATTTCACTATATTTAATCACTTCACACACATTTTTCTCTTAATATATCTGTAATTAGAATATGAATATTTTACTTTTATTGTGTTTAAAAAAAAAAGAATAGTAAAATCAAGGTATCCCACCCTGTTTGGAAAGGTAAGTAAAAAAATTGAGTAAAAAAAATGTTTAACTAAGTTGGGTGCAGCGGAACATTTTATACTCTCGCAATGTACAGGGATCAAAGGATAAGAATTCAAGTAAGTAAGAATTCAACATTCATTATTCGACGACACCGTGAATGGACGAATATGAAAATGATTACAATCCTATTTGGTATCTTTTTAATTTATACTACAGGTCATAGACTCATGTACTTTTATTATTACATCTTGCTTCGTGTGCGAGATATTTATATTAAAATCTATCAAATTAACTCAAATTAGATATATGTGATATAAACAGAACTAAAGAAAATAAATTTAATATATTGAGGCTTAAGTCAACCAGAGGAACGGAAATCATTATAATAGGAATAAGGGGGGCCACGGTCTAGACCGATTTCATTCATATTTTGCCCGAAACAATATTATTTTTAAGAAAACATATCTATTTAATTTCATTAAAATATCATACATATTGACCAATTTAAACGGTTTAAAGTCAGGTGGAAAGTCGGGAATTCTTATATCGGGCATATTTGGGCTAGGGAAAGGTCTGCACTGATACATTAACTCTTTTCATTACTCAAGTATACTAGGGAACATGTTTCCATGCAATTATGTGAAGATAAGTCACATACTGACGTACATATTCGGCTTAAAGTCTGTTAGAATAGCGAAAATCATTACATGTAGTAAATGGAAGCTGGGATAACTGAGTATATGGGGACCAGGAGAAGTATCTTCCTGCTTTCATATATATTAGACATTGTTTTCAGGAAGAGACGCTCTCTGAATTTCACAGAGATTTCGTATATATTGACCGCTCTATACGTATTATATACATACGTATGGTATAAAGTCTACCGGAAGTTTGTGTGACATTTTCTTAACCACAATATGATTTAGCCCTGAATATGAATGAAATCGGTCTAGACCTTCGTCTAAAGCCCATGCCTCTAATATAATGGTTATCGTCCCTCTGGTAGAAATTTTCTCATATACACAATTTATCAAATTTCGCCTCTTTGATTGATTTTATATAGCATATATCCTTATAGAAAATGTCTCAGCAAAATTAAATGAGAATATTACGATTAGTATTATGTCATTCGGTAATAAAAATTATGGCTGTTGTACCTTCCCACAGCACTAATATCATGAATACAGATTTGTTTTAGTTACATTGACTTTATGAATATAAAACCTGAAGTAAAAATTAATATGATGCCAAATATAGTTGCAATCCATTCAAAATTTCGTCGAATAATATAACTGAATTCTTACGCAAAAAATTTTAATATAGTTTTTTTTAACACCTGAAAGTATTTCCCCGCCTTTCTAACATTATCCAGCCAGCTGTCCTTGGTAACCGTTTAAAATATTGTACTTAATAGAACGGAAGAATTTATATAAAATATTTAAAGAGAGTTTGTCTTCAGCAACTCCTTATCCACAAGAGAAACGCAAACACATATAAGCATACAGAATAACATCCCCTTTTACTGTTTCACTTGTTCTCTAATCATCTTAATATTTATTTGAAATTCGGATCCGGTCGGTTAAGGTCTAAGGCGAGTATATATGCTCAAATATAAACATATGCGATATATATGTATATATCGTCGTATGTTTGTTATTTTCTGTGAATCGGAATGAATGAAAGATACACAACTCACCACTACTCTTCCCACGCGCCAGACTATAAGAAGAGAGGAGACTCAATCACACTAATCACCACACTAACGAATTGCTTTATCGATTTTGCACCGGCAACATAAGAAACCAGCTGACCGTGTCGTTTATGTAAACGACTTTGCCGTCGCCATAATTCATCAATTTCAAATTCACCATACCAACACATCATTAATCTATATGGTAAACTCAATAAAGTAAACAAATACTAACCGCTATATACACTTAACACCAATCAATTTTTTTTGTCTTTCTTTAATTAATAATCACGCGACCACACCACCACACCACCACACCACCACATTGCACTTTACATATTTACATTACATACATATTTAAAGATTTCGTATTTAAAGTGTACCAGAGAAGATATAAGATAGAAGGGGGAAGGAGATAAAAGTCCCTACTCACCGATATGCGTGTCCTCAATATGTTGTATTAAATCTCCTAAACTAGGAAATGTTATGCCGCAGCCATTGAATTTGCAGATGTTTATTAAGAACACGGCCATATCCCGACCGATTGGACCGATGAATATAAATGTCTGCTCTGCACTGCTATTCCGTTGGCTACTTATAGATTGTTTGTTGGCTCTGTTTAACGTCTGGTGCATACAATCAATCAGGTTATCACAGCGAAACGCTTATTCAGCGGCACGGCTTACTCAATTCCGGAGTAATTTCTTCCGTGGAAAGCAAATCTTACAAACAAACACGAGCGAGAACGCAGATATATGAAAAATATAAATTAATGCAGCGCGCTTGCTCACTCGTTTACCCTTTTCACTTTGTGCAGTAGTTGTTATTTTTCACCACTATATTGACTTGAACTCGTTCACTCTTTTGCACGCACTTGATAGTCTCAATATTCACTCGTCACTCTACACTTTCTATGCTATTCACTCTCATGATCACCGAGTTGATTGATGCAATACTGATGGGTTACGTTGGTAAATATATTTCGATTAATTTTTAAAACGAAACAGGTCTTGCTTTCTACTTTGCACAAAATTTTAATTCTTAAATATTTAATAAATATGTTTATGACGAGATTTGACTACCTACTACCATATACCCCACTCCAATTCTTTTATTCCAATTCACTTTTTTACGAGCAGCGCTGCTTGTGTAGACCTCTTCTTGACCAACGAAGTGTGGTAGCTGCAACGGCGACAGCATCGATTGTTGTTGGATAGGATAGAGTGGTGAATAAATTCAATTTTGTTTATTAAGTATGCTGCTGAATTGGCGTTGTTTTGGGTTTCAGGTTGCTACTTGAATGTTTTGCTTCTGTCGTTTCACCTCGATCCTTTATTTTGGTATCATTTACCGTTCATTTATATGGGAAGGCTTAATATTTCAAAACTAATGTGATCCAACTATGTTCTATTATTATGCGTTGTTAATAATCTTGACGCTCGGTAGTGAATAAAAACGGGGACAACTCTATTTACAACCTGCCATTTATGCCGGTGGGAAGTGACACACGGTTTCAATATGCCATAGATTATAAAATTATATGAATTGGTTTGAAATATACTGTATACGTATTTACTAAATGTATATACTGTATACTAAATGACATTAATTGAAACAATTATTGTCGATTCATATGTAGTAATACACTGGTATACAATTGTTAGCTGTGGTCGCATGCTTTTGTAACTAAAAGCATATACGACTAAAAAATTAACTAATGTGCATTATTAAATACAAATTGCACAATTGCAAATGCACAATATTCTTCGAAATCGACAGAAATTAAATACTTCAAGTGTATAATATTAAAATTCTATTTTAGAGCGTACTTAATACTAAAACTACTCTTTAACGCTCGTGTCCTCCATAAAGATACAGCACTGCGTTTATTATATTTTGGACGGATTTCAATATCGACCTTCCCCTATTTAGTTTAGGCAGCTTACTTCTCCCCTCAGTTTCAATGCATCTGCTCCATTCTTGCTCTGGTTTACGCCATTCAACACAATTTACAAGCTTCGTTGCCTTTTATATTTCCACCACTCCTGCAGAGTATTCACCAACACGCAAACACGCACTGACACTTATGCACATGTACACATTCGATGTTATGCAATTTGGGGCCGTTAACTCGAACTATAACAAGCCATTAAAAAATACTAAATTTTCTTAGTCTCAAATAAGTTCTCACAAAATTTGTTTGGTTTTTCGTTCTTTTATTATCCTCGTCTGCTTTTGTACAATAAACTACCCACTTTTGTCCAGTTTGGTTACAGCAGTTTGCTGCAGTTGCTATTTATCGCTGTTTATCTGTTTTTAATTAAATCATATTTGGTCTGGTATATGAATCAAAGCGAGGCGACGACGTTATACACGGCGAACGTTCGACCCTCTGTGCTCGCGGTTTAAGCGAAACAATTTGCTGTTTGCGTTGCTGTTTCAATTTGATGCTGCTCAGAATAAACGTCAACGGCGACGGTAACCGTGATTAGGAAATCAAATATGTATCCACAAAAGTTCTTTTATAATCTGTCATAATGTAATAGGGGTTTTCACACAGAATATTGTTGTATCAACGAATCTGTGATAGCAAATACCAACTTTACATAATATAGAGTTCTCAGTTCTAAAGAACTGTATCTCGACAAGAGACGTCGACATTAATTTCATATTTATAAACATACAAGTATTTCTTATCTTCACAAATAAATTGACATTGACACAAAATCATTAATTTTAATATGAAAGACAAAAAGAGCGTATACTTGATCAAAGTAAAGATAAGTGTAATTATCAGCTGACTTTGGTTCGAGTCAAAATACAATGAATAGTTTACAGAGAAATATTAAAAACACAAAAAGCAATGTATGGACGAGAACAATGTCTTTTGCTTCTAGAGTATTTTCTATTTTCATATTTTGGAATATAAATAAAATACAAGAACCAACCCCGCTGTTCTGATTCTACACCCGATAATTGTGAATTTTTACTAGTGTACGAATATCATGATTGATTTTGGAGATGGTTCATGCAAGGAGACTTTTCTTGCCACGACTCGTAGTTAATAACTGAGGAGGCGACGAAAAAAGACAAAGCCCACCGAGTTCCTTGTGTTCGGGCAACACACAATGTGTTCTTGTTCATAACAGTTCGCTGCTTCGGAGTTGAGCATTCCAATTCATTTTGAAATTCTTTCCATGAATATCTACAATATTTTCGGAAATGTGTAATCTATTTTTTGTTTGTTGTAATATGCAAATATGTATACAGATATGCATAATATAATAGAGAATGGTGAATAAGGGAAAAAGTACCTAATGAAACTTATTTTCGTGTTGTTTATATGAATGGGAGTCGTCCGTATGAATGCAATGGGCAACACCAAAAGAATTTCCTGATAATGAGCAACAAAATTATCCGTGTATAAACCCAGACTTAGGAAGCCAATCAGAGTAGCTCGAAGTTAGTAGGAAATGGAGCAAAGAGAAAAGAGGAAGGATTATCCTTTCCTGGTAATAATGTGCCCCGGTGCCAAAAATTGATGAGATCGAACTAATACTTCCCCCAGTCACCATATAGCTAATATGACAATTTTAAAAATTCCGGTGGAGTTTATGCCGTATATTTTGGTTAATATGCGAGATATCTTAATAATTTCAGACAAACTCTTTTCCTGGTAATAATGTGTCCTGGTATTCTTGTATAACGGTCAATATGTAAGATATCTAAGCAATATTAAATTAACGCATAATCTTGAATATACAGTAATTTGTTGGTAATAATTTATGAAAGCGATATACGAACTGTCGCAGCCCCCATATATTACAAATAATGACCGTTTACATATGTGAAGGTGTATGATATTTCAAAGGAATTATGTGTTTTCTTAACCATACTATGGTTTAACCATGAATATGAATGAAATCGGTCTGGACCTTCGTCTAAACCCCATGACTGTAATATAATGATTAGTGCCCCCTGGTAGAAATTTTCTCATATACACAATTTATCAAATTTCGTCTCTCTAATTGATTTTATATAGCATACATCTTTATAGAAGATGTCAAAGCAAAATTAAATGAGAATATTTCGATTAGTATTATGTCATTCGGTAATAAAAATTATGGCTGTTGTACCTTCCGGCAGCACTAATATCATGAATACAGATGATTTGTTTTAGTTAGATTGACTTTATAATTATATGACCTAAATTAAAGGTTAATATGATGCCAAATATGATTGCAAACCTTTCAGAATTTCTTCTAATAATGAATGTTGAATTCTTATATTACATTTTTTAATAAAAAGTTTTTCCAACAGCTGAAAGTATTTCCCCGCCTTTGATACTTGCAAATTGCGAGAGTATATATTGTTCGGTTATACCTAAACTTAGCAATTCATTACATGTTTAGTATAAAGTTGATTTTAATGAAAAATCATGGATGTTCACATAATTTTAATTTAAACTTCATTCTTAGTTTGTGCTAAGCAAAAGCAATTTCGCCTTATAAAAGCTGTTAATATAGAAAGAAGAAAGTTATTGTAAGTCTAGAACCAGGTAAGAAGTTTTATTGGTAATATTTGTCCTAGGTCTTAGCGTCACCTATCTGTCAATTACACACCCGACGAGGCAACCTAAACACCATCTCGTCGCTTCCACATTAATTGTTTCGCAAATGAATTTCTTGTGCGCTAAAGGCTGTTTAAATTTTATTTAAAAATTTTTTGAAGAAATTAAAACTTATGTTGAACGCCACTCATCAATAAATGATTTATCTCTATCTTTCACTCAATTAATAGTTGTCAAAGTAGTCAAAGAATTTTGTCTTGTTTGCAGTTTTTCTTTTTTGCAAGAATTGCAATGAAAAATAAACAAAAATACTAATGCATACGATCTCATTTCTCCTTTAATAAAATTAATGTTAATAAAAGTAGGTTGGGTGCCTTGGTGGAATTTTGTCAGCAGTTAAAGGAGAAGAATACGCTCAAGGATTAGGTAAAACTGGACTTGGATGTCAATATGTCAGTCTATTGATATGTTTGTTTAATATTTGTACATTCTTTCAGTGATTAATTTGTTTTAAAAAAATAATTTTTTTAAGTAATTAATTTATTTAATTACATTTATATAAAAATGTAAAACCGTTATAGCACGTTGACACATTGGGTGGGCTTTAGAATAGTATCCCACGAATTCGGGGTTAAAATAGGTATGGGCGGATAGAGGAGGTTCTCCAGATCACGTATATATAAATATAGTCGCCGCAAGCTTAGAGCTTTTAAGATATTTCCATTTATTTGCTTTGCATACGTTATTTGCATAACTTTAATTCGGCATTTTAATTTTTATTCAGTTAGATTTATTTACACAATAACAAAAGGGTTCCATTCTGATAAATAATAAGTGTTACCATACTTACATATTTTGCAAACGAGCCTAAATCAATAAAAAAGAAAGATTTCACCCAAAATACATGAACCATGATCGTGTAATGCGTGTTATAAAATCTTATAGTATTTCCCTTATATTGATAAGCCAACGCAGAAAGGAATTCTAAGCGAAAGAATTGAGGTCATCTTGATGTTGGACCGACCAGAGTTATTTTTTAAAACGCAGCCGAAGGTTTCCACTGCAGAAAGGAATTCTAAGTGAAAAACTGATATTGTCATAGAGGGTATAACTCTTTCTTTAACATTTCATTTTCTTTAATGGATATTATTACTGTTACTTTTGAATCAAGAATTATATATAGCCTTTCATTTTTATTAATTTGGGTTCATTTCCAAAATATGTAGATATGGTAACACTTATTACTTGTTCGCATGCAACCCTTTTGTTATTGTGTAAATAAATCAAACTGAATAAAAATTAAAATGCCGATTTAGAGCTATTTTTACAATAATTAATAAAAAATAAATATGTATATACAATTTAGTGAAGTGTTAGCGTATAAGTGTAAAATTTATTATAATTCGAGGAATTGCACATTTAAAATTGTTAAATTTTGAACTTAAAATGCGAATATCGTAAAAACTATAAGTTTGCGGCGGCTATATTATATACGTAAATTGGAAAATCCCCTCTATCCGCCCACACCCATTTTTACCCGAATTCGGGGATGCTATTCTAAAGTTTACCCGACACATTTAATTATTTAAATAGTTTTTCTAATTTCTAGACAAAAATAATTCGTCAATTGTAACATTCAGACGTAGGAATTCAAAAACACTGACACTGAGTAAAACGATTTGCTTCTACACATTGCCATAAATTTATGATGACTTTACATAAATGGTAGAAATATTAAAAGAAACGAATTTCATAATTAAGAAATAAATTAGAAGTGTAAACGATCTTTTAGTTTGAGAGTTTTTCACAATATGGTAATTCGAACTTATATAATAGTACCACATCCAACATCACTTCGAATTTGATTCACCACCCCAAGGGAAGATACTTAAATCGTTCATTTGCCATTCAATTTTGAAATTCAAGCACTGTTGTAAGGGTTTGTTCGAAGTGAGTACTCTTAAAAAATTTAGCATCTCCTCCACTTTGCAGATAGATTTTTTGATATTCTGCCTCCTCCTATTGATTGAATAATCATTGTCATATAGTGAAACTAAAGTGTTTTCAAAATCTAAAATTGAATAGAGTACATTAAGCGATTAGTAAAATTGAGTGTTTTATGTTGAAGAATATAAATTAATTATTGAATGTGTACAGATTTTATGCAATGAAATGTGATTTTTCCGGTTGCGGCTCCGCCATCTTAACAAAAGTGTACATGTGTGAAAAAATGTCTATAATGGGGAAACGGGTTGGAATGAAATGAAACGAAACAACACGATTGCGAACGTCAATGAACGGCAGCGGTGAATTTGTCAGTGGAAGAGGACCGTCGCAACGTTACGAAAGCAACTTTGTGGCTCTATCAAGACTTTAGATAAATTGTAAAATATATAATTCTTACATTTTATTGTAAAATATGTAAAATATTTCTTATAGGAAGTTTTTTCTGCTTTTGAAATTAAATTTAATATTTCAATTTGCGAGAAGTTACGTATTTGACAGATGGTTCAAGTTATGTAACTGAGCAGCTGTAGTGAATCAAATTGTGCGGAAGAAATATAGAATTGTCATCTCCCTTAATAATTAAAACGTCTTAATTTATAACTACAAATTTATTTTAATGTTTTCTTTTGCAGAGCACTGTGCGCTAGCTTCAATTTCCGGTTGATCCACGTAGCATCATCAAATTAATATATACAAAATGTTCGTGTCAACAGTCTCCCGTATTGCCCCCGTCGCCAGGGCCGCAGTAAGTTTTAATTTCATTATTAGATTTTTTTTTATGAAAGAAAGTAACTAATATTCTATATTACATAAGTTGTAAATTAGGAATCGATTTTTCTCTCTTTTCTTTTTTTTAAATCTGAATAATTGATGCGGTGTGGTGAAATGTTACATAAGAAAAGTTGAGGTTAGGTGGTAGTGGTGTTGCTGCCTTTCTAAATTGTAACTTTTGCAAAATAGCTTAAATTGTAAAATATATATTAGCATAGAATTCACTATTTAATAATTTTGAGATTATCCGTTGTTTTATGTTTGGTTTTGTGGCAACGGAAATTTGTCTGGATTGGGGAACAATATGCTTTATTGTATAACGACAATTGTCTAGTTCTTATTGAGGTTAGAACAGATGGCTGCTATGAGGAAAACTAATTACCTGCCTGCAAAACAAAATAGATATGTACGTACTAAATTATTTTTATACATACAACCCCAATCCACGTTCTCATACAGTTTCTTAAACATATTGTTAACAGGACATATAATTTTATGCAGTAATAAGAGCCAATCTTTATTTCAAACATTACAACATTACATTACATTATTACATTTTAGATACTACATAACATAAATAGATTATTTTACACGTTAATCCTGCGTAATTTTCCCTAGGGTATATAAATATATATTATATAATAAATGGATAACAGTAAAGATTTAATAAAAAAAAATGTAAATTTAAATACCAATGATTCAGATGTATATAGAATAAGGGAGTGGGTATAAGTATTTATTTTTGTTAATTTCTAATAAATTAAACAAACAATGATTTTAATATATTAACGTTTCCTTGGTTTCTGGTTTCTGTATTATTTCATATTTTCCACCCTTACAGCTCCTTAACGGTTCAAAGCTATACTTGCGACCATTGAGCAGCGCTGTGATTAGTCAGAGCCAATCCCTGGCAGCTCAGAACACAACGCCCGTCGCTTTACTGCCACAAATAAGGTCATTCCAGACCTCTCAAGTCACTCGTGACATTGATTCTGCTGCCAAATTCATTGGTGCTGGTGCTGCAACAGTCGGTGTAGCCGGTTCTGGTTAGTATTGGAAGAGTAAACAATTTCGTCTTACATAATTAGCGAAAGAGAATTGTAGCATTCGCAGATATTACTGTAAGTAACATTTGTTTTTCACAAGTCAGTTACAATCTAGCATCTGGGGCACACATACGAGTATTTTTCATCGATATCTTCTGCAACTTTTAATTAAAAAGTTTGTAGTTGAATTGGTGGAATGTTAATTACTCTAATATTGCCTCGGGAAGGTCTGAGAGTTGGTCAAAGTTCAAATCAAAACATGCTGTGGTGCGTGTGAACTTAAACCGATGCATTTTCTAGCAGGAAACTTGTATGATTAAGAGGCAAAGGAACAAGAAAGTATGAATTTTCTTCGAGCTTACGGGCGAGTTGAGCATTCATTGAAATCCTTTGTGACCAGCAATTTTAGTGCGATGTGCTTGCTGCATTCTATGCAGAACTCAATTCAGACTATTCTGTTACTGACTGCATTTACAACAAATATAAACAGTAATATTGTGTCTACAGCTCCCATTCGCTATATTATTTAATTTAATAAATATTGATTTTTAATATTAATTTTTTTCAATTGCAAAACTTCCAATATGAACAGGTGCTGGTATCGGAACAGTGTTCGGTTCCCTCATCATTGGTTATGCTAGAAATCCATCGTTGAAACAGCAGTTGTTCTCATATGCTATTTTAGGTTTTGCCTTGTCTGAAGCTATGGGTCTTTTCTGTCTTATGATGGCCTTTTTGCTGCTCTTCGCTTTCTAAAGTGTATGTCATTGAAAGTTTATAAACAACAGTAATAGCAATAACATCAGCTACACCATTTATTGTTTTTAAAAAACATCCAAGAATAAAAACACGTTTATTTAAGTTTAAAACGAAAATAAAAATACTATGATAAAAAACCAGAAATGTGCAGAATACGTTAAATCAAAAGCGAAAAACCACCCTTACCGAAAAGCAGAAATAGCAGCAAGTAAAGCGAGTAGTTGCGAACGAAATGTATGAAAAAAAGTAAACCCTGAATCGGATATAGTCAGTCAGCAGACCAAACCATCAGCTAGGGCAATCGTTATTGATCCTGAATATCCTGAGTATCCTGATTCAGTTTAGCGATATGGAACATTTCAAATAACACCACATACATAATTAACATCGATACTTACGTCTATAGCTATGATTTCTCGCAAGTAGACCTACAAATTTAATCGGGAAATGATTTAAATTTGTTATTCGTCAGTATATACATACAATAGATTAATCTTCAATGCCATGATATGTAGGGTTGTGTTTGTCCTGTCAGCGCTCTCGTTAAAAACTAGGAATGTAGGAAACATGGAATAAAAGCGATGCAATCATGGAATGAAAAACAATTAATTTCTAATGTGAAGTTGGGCTTTCTGTATGTGATTTTTAGTGACGCTAAAAGTTATTTCTTACTCGAACTGATTTTGAGAAGTTTGTCTACATTCTGTTCTGAATACATATGTTGCTGCCAACGCATTTCTTAAAGAATAATATCAGCAAGGAAAAGAATTGAGTCCTTATTATGATAATGCCTATGAAAATATTTATTTGCATACAAATTGTAACAAAAAGTATATACTGAATAAAATAAAGATAGAATTAATGACTGGAGGAAGTACTCGTTTCTTTTAAGAAGTATGATAGTCGTAAAACATATTAAGTCCAGTAAAAATATCTCAATTATTTTTGCAAATAACATTAAATTAAATTACAATACAAACATTAAATTGAAGTTTTTTAACATAGTTAAAACGATTCGATTTATTGCAAATATACACCGATTTGTTCGATAACTTGTTGCCATTTTGAAGGTAATTTCATAATACCACTTTCATAGAAACCCTCACGTCCCTATTGACAAAAAAAACGGACAATCGATTTTCACAAGCTTTACTTGAGACGAATTTTTCACCAGCAAAATCATTTGCCATAGACAGTAATAGGTGATGATCACTTGAGGCCAGGTCCGAAATATAAGGTGAATGCATAAGAACCTCCAAACACAGCTCCCGGAGTTTCTGCGAAGGCACTATCGATATGTGTGGTCTGATGGAACACAATTCCTCTCCATCTGACCGAAGTTGGCCGCTTCTGGGCGGATACTTCCTTCCTTCCATTCCTTCCTTACTTCCTTCTTATTGGACTACTTCCGGTCCAATTGTTGACAGTACAGATCGATTTGTTTTCTTAACCATAATATGGTTTAGCACTGAATTTGAATGAAATCGGTCTAGACCTTGATCGCTAGTGATCCGGAATATAATGATTTACGTCCCGCTAGTCGAATGTTTCCTCATACACAATATAATTGATTTCGTCTCTTTGGTTGAGTTTATATCGCTCATATCTTCCTAGAAGATGTCTCAACAAATTAAATAAGAACATGTTGAATCGGTAATAAAAATTATGACTTGTACCTTCCCATAGCACTAGTATTATGAATATACGTAGATGATTTGACTTAGTTAGATTGACTTTATGAATATATAACCTAAAATAAAAGTTAATGTGATGCTAAATATGGTTGCAATCCATTCAAAATTTCGTTGAATAATAAATGTTGGATTCTTACGCAACATTTTTTTATATAAAGTTTTTCCAACAACTGAAAGTATTTCGCCACCTATAAGCCTCACAAATTGCGAGAGTAAAAAGTCTTTGGTTACACCCGAACTTAGCCCTTCCTTACTTGTTATGTATAATAATATAAGCATCTCGTGAGAAATCTGCTTGGTCTCCATTATTCAAATAGGTGAAATGAAATTACATGGTATCGGAATACGCATGTCATTTTCACCGTTCCTACGACAATGCTAAAAACATAACCGGAACGAACACAGATTTACGTTCGACCAAAGAAATATTTTTAAATGATATTAGTGAAGATAATTAACTAGTTTTGTTGTAACACCTTTAGCTTAAAAATAAAAATCTATATGAGTGTTATTATTATTATCCATTAAAATGCGATGTATTATTGTGTTTGATCAATTTCGAAGCTCCCTGTTTTAACATTATTGGCCACCCAACACGAAAAACATTGGAAGTGAATATTTGCAAAAATAAAAGAACTCAAATTTTTAATTGCAGTTAGCTCGAGAAAGTGGGTTTCTTATAGAAAATGTTTGAGAGTTAAAAATGTAATTGTTTCTTCTTACTCACCCTTCAGGAGGATTATATAGTAATTTATTTTCTTTTCATTTAAAAAATTGTCAAAAAATTTCCTTTGCTTAAATATTTTTATTAAAATTACTTAAATTATTAAAAATAACTGTAATTTATCAATGCAATTTCCATAAAGTGATGTACACTCGATGTAAAAAACACCCACGCAGTTGAAGATTTTTTAGTATTAAATTTTTAAATTGTCCCTATTCGCCTAAAATTCAATTCATTTGTCAATTTTGATTTCTTTTTATGTAACTACATTAGTTCACCGAAATTTCCGAAACCGTTAATCACTGCTTGCTTCAACATTTGCGGTAATTATATTTGAGTAAGTTGTGGAAACAAGTAAATTTCGGCATGGTGTTAACAGAAAAGAAACTGGAATCATAGCTTTACGCAAAAATAATTTATTCAAACGACAAATATCTCGTGAAATGGAAATAAGTGATCGGAGTGTGCGCAATTATTAAGAATTATACGAATTTTAATTCAATAGCTCCAAAAAAGACAAACCACTTCACAAGCGTAAAATTAAACGGTGGTGCATCACGAACCGCTTTTAACACACTGGAACCAAATGTAACATTTTGCGAACTGCTGCAATAATAATAACTTGTACCATACACTTGTACCATCACCTGTCGTAAATAATCTTGGATAAGAAAACGACGTCCAACCAAAAAGCCACTTCTTATTATCCGAATGAAGAAATAGCGAATAGTGTGGGCAAAAATTCATAAAACTTAGATCACATCAGACTGAGGAAATGTTATTTTACTGTAACCAAGTTTGGTGTTGGGAAGCTTGTTATTCTGAAGAGATCTGTGAATGCCGAAAAATACACTGCAGTTTTAGAAGAAAGCATTTTGCGAACTATTGAACAGCTGTCCGACAGACAAAAAATTAGTTTTCAAGATGATGAATCAGAAGCGGGATGATGATTTAGCCCCTTGCCATAGAACTCAAACGACAACATAAAAATATTGAAAGAAGATTGACAACGATACATTATAAACATTTAAAGAAAAGAAAAATATTTGTACGGAATTGAGTCTCTGTCGTAGCCAGAAAGCAGTCCAGATCTAAATCCAATTGAGAAGTGCTGGTATTATATGGACCAAAAGATAAGAGAAAATCGTTCAAAAAATCTAAAAGAAATGGAAACAATTATGGGAGTTGTGTGGAATGAAGAAATTAAAAAAGTTGTCTTCTGCGGCTGTTGGAATCCACGCCTATAGCCGAGGTTATTAGGAATAAGGGGTGCTCTACGAGTGTCTACGAGTGCCTATGTTAATACTAAGAATATTTTATAATAAATAATTTTAGTTTGCTTGGTTATATATTTTTGTGTTAAAAGCAGTACATAAAAAACTTAAAATATGGGAGTAACTTGTTTAAAATTTGTATTTTTCATTATAATGAATATTTGTTCTTTGGTTTGTTGTGAGATTGGGTCAAGATTTGTAACCAAAACTTCTGTTAGCCTATAAGTTTCTTTTTAAGAATGTTTGGAACAGGACGTAAAAAAATAGGTTGACTACAAAATGTATATTTTAAAGTTAAAGTTTCTATGAGTTTCTTAAGACCGAATTGACAAAACTAACCGAAACTCTTGTGTCATCAGAGATCATTCATACTCATAGCTTTCAGAATTTGGCAATTTATATATGTCTTGCGCAATTCGGATAGTGCTCACCTGTTAAATAATTGATACTGCTACCGGATAAATCTGGTACTACCATAAATCCAAAATGAAAATTTATTAACAAAATAATTTTATTACATCATTTATTTTATTACAAATATTTACAAATAAATTTGTTTTATCATAAGCACCCATGTTTGATTCAAATATGAAACTTTGTTGTCTCTTTCACTCATTTAGCGTTTCATACGAACTAATAAATGTAAATGTTTGTGTACAATTCACTTCTGCTGCATATACTGCTCATTTTGTAAAACGTCAAAAATATGAACTCTATATTTTATATTGTCAATTAAGCCCACTGAGCATAGATGCACGTGTAGCGTTTGTTTTTAAATTTTTTTTTTACTAAGTTACATTAAATTGATATCTAAAAATGAAGAGAAAAGCACTACTAGAAGCTGAAACAGATTCCGAATATTACTCGGATGATAATTCAGATGAAGAGGTGAGTAGAACACGAAAGTTTAAAATTCTTTAAACGAAATACATTATTTTCAATTAGCTTCAAGAAGCCTTTATTCGAGGAGACCTTAAGCCGGGTTTGAACATAGAATTCAGCTCAGGAAAAGAGAAAGTCAACAATATCGTTAGTAATGGAGAACTGATTATTATAAAAATTATTTTAATCATAGTAACTTTTACAGCCAAAATTGCTAGCCAAAACAGATGAAATTAAACTAGATTTGTCATGGATTGAACGAATGGATATGGTAAATGATTTGGCTCCACTTGCACCAGAATTAATCGTACAGTTGGAGAAACATGAGCAAAAGCGCGCTAATATGTTTAAAGGCAATGCTAAAATTCCATATGTGCGGCCAGAAGAAGATCCTGTACTAAATGACTTTAAACGTGAAATGCTATTTCATCGCCAAGCACAGGCCGCCGTATTGGAAGGAATAAACCGTTTACATTCTGCCGGAGTTGTTACGCGGCGTCCCGATGACTATTTCGCTGAAATGGCTAAATCTGACGAACATATGCAGAAGGTACGAGCTAATCTTATGGCTAAACAAGAGGGTCAAGCTAAGTCGGAACGTATCAAACAAATACGTGAACAACGTAAAATGGGCAAATTACTTGCAAAACAAACAAAAGTGCAGCGAGAAATGGAAAAGAAAGATATGTTGGATAAGCTGAAGAAATTCCGGAAAGGCAAACTAAAGAATCTTGATTTCTTGGAGGATGCTAAGGAATTGGAATCACAAAAAAAGAAATCAACAGACAAACGGAAACAACGTAATAAGAAGTTTGGGTTTGGTGGTAAAAAGAAGGGTCAGAAGCGAAACACAAAATCCTCCTCCGGCGGACTCGAAAAATTAAGAAACTTTAGGAAAGGTGCAAAAACATCGAGTAGAGGAAATAAACGACTAGGAAAATCACGCCGATTGAAAGCCAATTCAAAGAAATAATATATTTTAAATATTAATAGTCTACGCCAATTATATTAAACGCTAGATATAAAAGTTCAAATATTTTATATGTATGTATATGCATATATATTTTTTTAATTTATTTATTATTTAAAGGCATTTCTGTTTTTTCAGATCATCACTTATATGGTTTTCTGCTTTTCGCCTTCTTTTTTTGTGCTTCCTGATGTTGTACATGGGGTTTGGTTTTCTTTTGGCTTTTCATTCTTGAAGAATATTCATTTACATCTGCGAGCTCTTCAGGAACGACATCGGTAGTCATTAATTTATTTTTCTTTGCTTTCCCGTTGCTTAAGTCTAAATTTGTATTGCTACTTCCAGGGCTCTCTTTCCGTTTATTTTTCTCAAATTTAGTTACAGAATTAATTTCTTTCGACAAATTTAAAATCGCCAACCCATTTCCCGCACAGCCTTCATTTTTTCTTTTCTTCTGTTTTTCATATGATACATTAGGTGAAACAATTTCATTCAAATCAGATTTCTTATTCAAATTGTCTATGGTAGAAATTTTTGCGGATTTTTTTTTCTCTTCTTCCATTTTTGTCAAAAATTCTCGCTCCTGTTGTTCCATACGGTATAGTTTTCCACTTAATTTTAACCCATGCCGTGCTCCTTTATGAGCAGTTCGCCCGCCACATGCACGAAATAACTCTTCGTCTGTTAAAGGTTTGTATTTCTTAACTGATATATCGGTTACAACTATTTTGTTGGGATTTTCAATTACATCACCCGATTCTGTTAGTGTGGCTGATTGTAGAAAATTATCATATCGGTTGTCACTTTCGCAACTTTGATCTTTAGATTTTTTCAGTTTTTTCACAGAGTATTCCTTTGTAGATATTTCTACACTTTCGTCTTTATTTTTTAGATCCACAATTACACCATTTTTGGACATTCTGACATCAATATTTTCTGCAGCCTCGTTAAAAACGCGTTCCCACCAATGATTATTGAAATCACTCGCTGCTTGATCAGAACCAAGTCCAGCGTTGTCAAATTTCATACTAGCTTTTAAGGGTTTGACAATGCCATTCTTATGTTTTCCCAAACCTTCTCCGTCCTTCCATCCGTATTTATTTAATATTTTACGAGCAAAATCCATTCAAAACTTTTTTGTTTATTTGAACCAGGAAACGTGTAGAATTTTATGAGGTAGGTAGTAAATGAGTGATGCCAGATAATGTTCAAAACTTTTCACATTGCTTTCAATTTGGTTTAAACTTCATGAAAGAGATAAGGCAACTCCCTAAGGAAGTACTTTGTTCATATTTAAAAACTATGAATTCTATTATCCATACTGTTCAAGATGGTTTATATTGGTGGTGTTTTGACTTTTAGAAAACAAATTAAACTTTTCACGGCAATTATATTTAGAGTGTATTGTGAAGTTCAAACATACCTGTAGGAAGAATTTAAATTTTAATATGGAGGTATACCGTAATATTTTAACATAAATTTTCCGTTTTAATTATTTGTATTAATATGTTTGCCGTTCTTGTTTGCAACGCGATTATTTTGGAGACGTTGTTAGTATCGCTAGGCAAAAAAATTATAATTCATTGGGTTTGGGAAGATTTCACTTCAAATTCTACACAAAATATGTGCATGTTATATTTTATATATGCATGTATATGCGTTAATATTTTATGAAATAGGCTGAAAATATACTATTCTATTTAATCGAGTAAAAATATATTAATTATATTAGGCGTTTTTCAATAAAAACTGTACACTTTCATCTAAAATGTGAGTACAAATACATATGTATTATTGTATTGTGAGCTTAGTTTGTACGTAGTAGCTATTTTAGTCATTGATTATCAGCGAAACGATGAACAGCATTTTGTAAGAATGATTTGCATTATATACTGTTTATAAATTGATATGAAAAATTATACTTTGGGTTACTATGGATATGAAGTTATTGGTATTTCTACTATTTTTACATCCTATTGTAATTTCCATACTGTGCATGATAATACCAAGAACCGATGGTAAAATTATGCAAATGCAATCTTTACAAAGAGTTCGACGTCAAATTGATATAAATTTGTCAGCAGAACATGATAAGAATAACGACGAAACAGAAATAGCTCTAGAAGCTATAGCCAATTTGTGGCGTAGTGCTGATAGTAAAACACAGATCGATGGGTCAGCTAAAGTAATACACCATAGCAATTCTATGAATTCAGGAAATACGCATTTTTCAGGACGTTTACATGTTCATCACGACTATAAGAGAAAATGATTTCTGTAATTTCATAAACAGTTATTAAATTAGTCGCCTTTGGATTTTGATATATTTTTGAAATAATTTAAAATATAATATGTGTATAAATATAATAATATAGTCTCACATAAGTTTGCATTATCATTTAAAAAATAATAGTATATACATACATTTATGTCCAATTAACTTCACCGTTATCAACCCAGAGATAAGATGTTCTACATAATATAAACAAACCTCTTATAAATAAATTGTATTATTGTATGTATTGTCCCATGATATTTTAATTCAAAAGTGTGAATTGAGATAGTTGGATACTTTTGAAAAACAATGAGAAAACTAATCTCAGGATATATTCTTATAATAATGCTTATGTATTGTGCAACAATGCATCTTCAAAGATATTATCGTCAATTGGACCTAACATTAACCGCTGATCACGACAGCCGTCAGCAAAATACGGACATATCGCTGGAGGCATTATCAAACCTTTGGCGCAGTGCAGATAGTAAAACGTCTATTGATGGAGGAATTAAGCTAGTTCATACAAGAAACAATTTTCAAACAGATGGAACGAAATATTCAGCTCGTCTTGATGTGAAATTCGAACTTGGAAAAAAGTAAAACTCCAGTTAAATCTTAACTTGTGCTTTCTTGTGCATCTATATATTTATATATATATATTTGCTTAAGTTTATATAAATAAGTATGTAATAATATAATGGTATCTTTTTTTTTTATATATTTGTATAAGTGGGTATTTTATTAAAGCATATTCAAATATTAAAATATAATTATATACATATATGTAATGAGCTTATAATTTAATGCGCTTAATGTCATCTATGCGAAAATCGATACGTAATGCTAATAATGTTCGCACTTCTTGAGGCGTTAAACGCCAAGAAGGAGCCTCATTTTCATTATCCGGACCCCAATAGTCCGAAAGCTCTTCAACTTTTTCTAGATTTAATACTGTCGCTATCTGCGTTAAACGTGTCATTTTATCGCGCACGGACCATGATGTGACGTCAGTTAAATATGAGCTGAGTGCACGAATTTCCTGGTCGAGTATAAGTCCTCCCAAACGATTAAATGAAGATTTCTTGATAGCTCTCTCTAGTCTAGAAGTTGTATCTGATGCCAAAATACTCACAAAAGCATCAAAATTCCGTGGTGTTAGTGCATTTTTAAATTGACTTAAAAACGCATCGATCTGCACAATAAGTGTTTGGATAAAAGTTTCTCCAGCTTCGTAGTCAGCTAGTTCTTCTTCGGATAAGATATGGCTATAATTGAAGAATTGATCAATCCAGGGATTTAAGCGAGGCTTAATTGCACTTGACCTCAACTGTGTCATTCCGAAATTTACACAGGCCTTCAAAGTATCTCTTACAGTTCTTAATTCTGATATACAGCTATCTACAATACGCTGCTCTGTAACTGATAAAGATGGGAATGTATTTTTAATATCTTGTTCGACTGTTTCCCACAACGTTTCAAGGAATTCCGTTGACATATCGGCATTATTCAAGCGATTTATAAAATTGGAGCGTGCCTTTTCACTGTCGCTTGATTGCAATTTCCCATGTTGCACAGCACTTTGTATTGCACTATAAGCCAAATCCGTGTAACCAGAAGGATATCCATTTTTCAATGGAACTTTTAATGCACTTATGAAGTTGCATAAGCAAGAAGCGGTGTTATTAATTACTGCACATAATCCATTTACTGATTGTGTTGTTAACGATCGGCGAATACATTTTCGCAGTATGTAAAAAACATCATCTACCATAGAGGAACATTGTTGATCTACCTCAAACGAATCCAAAATTATAGCTTTATACACACTTTCTTCCATGAAATGCCTTTCGAAGAGAAGATAAGTGCTTAGTATCTCCTGCATTTTACGGCTAAGATCTGAATTATTTAATATGGCTGACAAATGTTGAACTTGTTGCTCTTTCTCATTGGCGTCTTTGTTACTTTCCTCAATATCCAATTTAACTTTACGCTTCAAAAATCTGAAGTACAATTCCATACGAGAATGCATTATTGTTAATTCCAATATTAGAGCGTCTATATCTTTAGGTTGTGGTTTATCAGAGTTTGTTGATTGTTTTTGAAATTGAATAAGGGAAGGCATACTACCACCCGTAGAACGATTGTACTCATTGATTTGTTGAATTAGATCCGGAATACGCCTATTTTTATTAAATTCTAAAATGACATTCTTGACCTCTAAGTCACATTCATTTTGTAGTAATGTGGCTAAGATAATAAGATAGCCAGATCCATAATACGTCTCTATAATTGGTTTGTTGACTTCAATAACTCTAGCGAAATTTTCTAGTAATGTTGTTAAGGTGTCAGCAAATGCGACTGATAAGCGGTTCTCTGCCTTTGCAATATCCAATGATGATCGCAGTTCTTTTTCACATTTTTGCGCTAATTTCAAACAAATGTATTTGCCAAATTTTTCAATGCCATCCTGATGCATACCTAATAACGGGAACAATTTTAAAAAACGTTCCACGGATGCTAAGTCATCTTTATTAACCGCTTCGTCAAAACGGATAACTACAAGCTTTTGCATTTTCTCCGTAGCTTTTTCCAGAGTATGGACCGCATCGCTTACAGATGTAACCGAACCGTTTGACCCGACGTCACCAGCAGTACGCCGTAAAACATTTTGATCAATTGATAAAAAACGTCCAATAAGTGCAGATCCCTTTTCATAGTCTCCGCCCTCGATAGCATTCAAAACACCTTGACTACAAAGTTGCAGATCTATCAAATCGTGTACACGCTTCTGGCATTCAGATGCCCTACTCCGTGCCATGTCCACAGAGCGCACTTTAGCACTAACCGATTCCGCTAAATCGGACGTATGAGATATTTGTGTGCACAATTTTTTAGTGTCTGTGCATACTGTATTTAAGGCACCCAGGAAATAACAAATTGCTCTAATTTTTGAATCTAATATTGACTGCTTTGAAAGCATATTTTCTAAATTGGAATTAATGCCATCCTCTTCGTCTTGTATTTTCATTAAAACTGATTGCTTACTATTTGTTGCACTAATATCCGTAGAAGTTAGCATCGTTTCTTATTTGATTTCAATTTAATCACGGTGTGTATAATAACAATACTAGTTGTCAAATGTATACAAATAAAATAGGGCTTACGTCGTGTCAATAACGTATAATTCTGATTAATTCTGTAGACTCAAAATCGGTTATCGATTTATCAATGCAGCATTGTTGCATTTTAGTGAGTCGGTGTTAGTAAAATCCATTTTAAGAAACCTTTCGCAACATTGAAGAGAACAATGAATACTTGCTTAATTTTCAACATAAAAATCATATATCATCAATGCGATTCCGTTGGCTCGACCCTGTAAGCACAACAAATTCAGCAACAAATTCTCATAAATGTGTGAGCCAATGATATTAATAAATATAGAAAAACTGTTTAAATATTTTTTTGTGATTTTGCTGTATTTTAAAACAGCAATTCAACTTGTTAACTGTCACACCTTTTATAATTTTCAATTTAATATTAATACCAAGAAATCGCAATTCACAAAACATTTCTTCAAATACATTAAAAATTTGCCTTTTCTTTTCTTTGTATTATTTTACATTTTTATTTGTGATCTTGCTCGCGGTTACAAATGTTCCCGTTCACTGAAATAAGTTGGGTATCCCTTCATCACTGGTGTGAACAATGTTTCTGGACGCGCTAATAGGTGTTGCCTATATTATTTTTGAAAGCAAAGTCAACCCTGTTATGGCTTCGTTCGTTTTGATCTTTTGAAAACTTTTCGCTGTATTTTTAAATTTATTTCAATACATTTCAATTTGTTTATTTCGCATGAAAGAATTTTGATAGTATGTCGACTCACTTGGCTAATGTTTACGCATTTTTATTACGTGGATATGGTGAATCATATACACTTATATATTCCGAACCTCCAACTTATTTATCAAAAATTGTTGGACAAGATAGATGTGGCGGCAAAGTTGTGTTAATTTATCAAGAGGTTATTAGCTAATTTGATGATTTGATGCTAGTTGGACCCCAAGATCTTTTATTTATTTTTTAGGATCGTAGCAAAAATAACAAAATCTACACATCACCAACCAAATTGCTTATGAAAAAAGATAACGACACTGATAACAGAGATATGGATCTCACTGGCAGTCCACTGAAAGATGATTGTGTGGTGGAGGCTATAGAAGATATTTCATTAAATATAAAGCTGGATCAAGGAAATTCTTGGAAAATTGAAGAAGAATCCCAGAAAGGGATTCCAGTTGAAAAAGCTCGTACTTTAATGTGTAAGGAAAATTTTCAGTTTGTGGATCCTGATGCGACAGGCTCTATATGGGTTCTTTGTAATGGAGCTGATGTGGACAAAACTCTACTTTTGCAATATGAATTTGCTCCCAGCTATTTTAGCCGAGGCGTAATTTCTTATTATGGAGTGATACCTGTCGATGAAGTAAAAGTACAATCTATAATGCGTCAACATATTTCTCTTAATAGTAGAACTTCAACTGGACAAGTAGAAACTTACATTGAGAACGTATATCAAATAAAGTCTAACATTTCTGTGCTTTGTTGTTGGTCCTCTACTGCAGCTCTACCTTCCTTAATTGATCTAACATCATGCGATGTTACTTTGCGACAAACTTTTCGGCTAGATGCTTGTAATGAGTTAACAGAAGATTTTATGAATCAATTACGTATATTGACAGTTATAAAAAATGATATAATAGCATACAAGAGTTTGGATAATTGTGATGCTGAGGGAAGAAATGAAGCTCTTGTTTACCGTTGTGGTTGGTGAGTAAGGTATGTCCACGTATTGAAAATGTTTATAATTGATTTTTAAAATTTTCCATAGCGGAATAGATATGGGTGAACTGCGTGAAAGTATAAACAATGCAGTTACAGAAATTGCTGGTTTAGGAGAGATGGACAGCGCAGAGAGTGGTAGCAAGTGCGACATAGAATCGGTTGTGCAACGCATAAAGTTCAGACGACTTACCGATCTCACAGATAAATTATGGGAAATTTTAAAACGTAAGGCAAAAATTCAAAATTAAAGTATGAGGAATATACTTCACATTTATTTTCTAGGTTGCTCTTCATATAAAGATCTAAAAATGGCTTTTACGCTTCTATTTAAGTGTGCGGCTCACTGCAACATTGTGGTAAGTGCCATACTATATAAAATAATGATACATTTGATATGAAGCTGTAAAGTTATTAATTTATTGACAAGGTAAAAAATTCTAATCCCAGTAATAGAAAAGTTTAAAAATATGTAATAAATGCAATATCTTATTAGGCTTTGTTTTTCATTCTTGTATTTCATTTTCTTAATTTCAACTTACTTAGAATACTCCTACAAACAAGAATCGATTGGCAGAAATTATTACCGAGGTTGCGAATAAACGCTTGGCCATACCATGTCTCACGGGGAGCGAACCTTTGGAATTGTTATTAGAAATCGGATTGGAGAAACTGTACAAAGACTATGAACTCATATTTGATGAAAGTAAAATATGTAGTTCAAACGATTTGAAAAGCAAAAGGTGAAACTATTTACGATTGCAGCTTTACGTACAATTTATTTCATTAAAAAATTTTATTTTACAGTCTTTTTGATTCGCAACATAACGATGAGAAAGGGTCAATACCAAATGTGCGCAAGTCATTGCGCAATGCTGTGCGTCCAGACCCGGTGGCTACGCGTAAAACATTGTTGCATAATAAAACAAAGGGAGATAATAAATTCGAACACGAAGAAACGGTAGGATTTAAGAATAGTAATTTTGATGAAATAGAAGTGTCGGAGCGTCTGGCCAAGCTATTACAAGTGCATTGTGCTTTGGAACATTTACTTATGATACATGTCAATCTGAATTTGAGTAATGGTAAGCGATATAGTCAGAGGGCTGTCAACATATCCTGTCGTCTAATTTCTTTTGCTACCATTTTTTCTTTAGTATATAGCGAGGTATGTGAGCAACTTTTAAGCAAGCCCCCCCGTTTTCTAGAAAATATTGATGAAAATTTAGTGGATGAAATAGAAATATCTCTATCGGCACATGATGTGCGTGAACATTTGGAAGGGTGAGTCATTTATTTTGCTTGCTTCTAAATATGAATATTAAAAATGTATTGATATTAAAATGTCCAACATGTTTACAGGAAAGATCCGCATATGCGCCGTATATCGATCCGCTCGGAAAACAAATTTCGAGAAGTAAAGTCTACCTTCTATTACAGCATGAATAACATTTGCCCTCCTGGTATTTCAAAATATTTTCAATCAGAAGGTGAGTTCCAGCTTAGTTTAGTATTAATTGGTTTTAAATAAGCTTTTTTTTTACAGACAAGGAGACAAGTAAAGATAACACATATTATAGCTGGTTGTATCGTAAAATTAGAACATTGCACTAAATAATGTGATTTATTAATTTAATTATATTAAAACATTGAAGTATAGAAAGTTAACTGTTCGAATTCAATGTTATATATTTTCTTAAAAAATAAAAATAAAATGGAAACAAAAAAAATCATTGATTATTATTAATTGTTAATAACAATTATTACAAAAGTTATTAATTGCAATATCTGTGGATATAAAAACTAAGAAACTTTTATAGAAATAGCCTAAAAATTAAAACGAAGGGAGTGGTTTCTCAAAAATTACCTCGATTCTTCATATTTTGATGGAATAATCTTGATCCTTCCAGTGGGATGCCTTTCTTGAACTCTTTTGTTTTGATCTGCATGTTCTAAACAGCTTTGGAATGAAATAATAAAAAATTAACAATATTAAACGAAAGTGCATTTTTGGTAAAACAAGGCACCCAGACGCTTCCAAATCTGACACAGACAACAAGAAAATACAAATTGCGTTGAATGTGGAATTCACACCAACAATTGTTTAAAAACGTATGCAATAGTTTAGAATAGCGACCAATATGCCACAATATGGTTCAATCCAATTAGTGTGCAGGTTAAGCTGCTTTCTTTTACATAAGTACTTGAAGTGTGCCTTAGAGCAAACAAGTATCAGAACGACAGTTGAAGTGCTGAGGTTCGGACGTGTTTCAGCACAAAGCAAAAGACTTTGAACTTATGGTGCACATTTGTCATTTGCAAGGAAATATTCAATAATACATATTTATTTTTGTGAAAAAAAAAATCCTTAAGTGTCCTGTTTTTGATCGGGTTACTAATACGATACGGAGAGACACGACGATACAATCAGCATTAACAACTTGTCAGCAGCTTTTATAACAGCTTTTATCAAAAATACAAAACAGCGTGTGTGTTTTTTACAGTTTTATTCGAAAAACACATATTGAAATAATTTAAGAGTGTCGGCCGTAGTCGAACGTTTTTTAAATTTACTCTAGGAGCAATAAAAATACTCACACGTACATACATATGCGAATGCTGCTCATCGTGTAAAAAAAATAAACACCAATAATGGTACGTGTTTTAATAGGCGTATTTGGCAGAAATAGTGTGAATCCATAATAGCAAAATTCAACTACCCAAATTATGCTTGAATATATATATATATATATATACATATAAATTTTGCATGCAAAAATAAATCGCCAAAACGGCACTGTTAGGGCTTCGGTGCAGCTTACCTATATATATGTGTATGTATGAGGATATATCTATAGGATTGAGTGTCACAGATGTTAAGGAATATCAGTGCAGACAGGACATATCAGGACATATGGAAAAGGAAACTAAAGCTTCAGTGCTTTCGTATAATGGTATAAAATTTTTTTAATAATTCTTATGTACATCTGTAAATATTAAAAGGAATATACGAGGATCTACGTACATACATAGTTAAAAAATCTTTTATCTAAATGTGTTTAAAATATATATGGAATACCCAAATAGGGTGCTTATATGGCCATCGTAATTTTGAGTATTAACAGAGAACAATTAGAGGTGACTCGACTAATGAACTAAAAAATGTTTCAAAGGAATTGTGAAGTAGGCTGGTCGTGCGGAAATATTCAGAAAATTTGTCGAAAATGTGGCTTTTGTACTTTGAGCCGAAAAAGAAAGGATTAGTTCTGAAATTTTTATTTATTTACAAAACTCAAGATGACCATTATACTAAGATTTTACAAAGGCACTGGTTACAAAGACTTTTGGCTTGAGATTTATAGCAAATGTTATTCTTGTGACAGATCGGTCGGTGAATATAAACTCCCATTCTGATTGGAAAGATACAATGGTTTCGCTGAGGTGGTGTTTATATTCAACATATTGCTGAAGTTTTTTATAGCTGAATAACTTATTACAGAGAAAATATTTGAGGGTAACCTATTGTAGGTGTCTTGGAGTATTCAAAAGATTGGGTCCAGATATAATGTTGAATTCTTTACGTTACGACCGCTATGTTATTAGAACCGATAATGAGTATAATAATAGGTTGTAATTCTAATACCCGTTTTTGAATATTTTTGTTAGGGATTGGAGTTCTTTTTCAAATTCGGCTATGCCTTCCTCATCGTAACGCTTATGATCATGATATGGATGTCCTTGGCGCGCGCCTCGATGCATATGTACGAAATGGACGATTCTCACAATCCGCCGTGTACACAAAACGCACTTTGTACGTGTTCGAAATCGGCGCCGGATCTGGGGATAGTTCATTGCAAGGATGTTCCATTTCCGGCGTTACCTAAAATGGTGAACGAATCGAAGGTACGAATCAAATGATTGATTTTCTGCATTGCAAACGACAGTGCGTCTAAGGCAAACAAGATCACTTTTATAGAAAATTTTTTGCGCACTTTCGACAACGGTTTAATATTTGTTGTTTTACTTTCGATTTATATTATATGCAAGGTCTTTTCGCTACACATGGAATCTACTGGTTTGCGTGAAATTGAATCATATTTCTTGCAATCGACAGGTTAGGAATTCTTTGCTAATTAGATTGTATATGTATATTATTTTGTAATATAATTTGTTTTCTGAACTCCTTCAGGGATGTACCGTTTGAAAATATCTGGAAATCATTTGACGGAAATACCCGACGATGCCTTCACAGGGTTAGAACGGTCTCTTTGGGAACTATTGCTACCCCAAAATGATCTCGTTGAGATACCTTCAAAATCTATACGGCATCTTCAGAAGTTGCGCCATCTTGATTTGGGGCACAACCACATCACCCATGTACAGCACGACTCTTTTCGTGGCCTTGAAGACTCTCTGCAATGGTTGATTTTACGTGATAATTGCATATCTTTACTCATGGCACATAGCTTCTCGGGCTTACTTATATTGGAAACATTGGATTTGAGTGGCAACAACTTATTTGAAATTGATCCTAATGTCTTTGTGGATGGAATGCCACGTTTAACCAAGCTGTTACTGACTGATAATATTCTTTCGGAGATACCATATGATGCGCTTGGACCTTTAAAAAGTTTGCGTACGCTGGATATATCCCATAATGTGATATGGTCCTTGGGTGGCAACGATACATACGACATAAAATCCACCACAAAGCTTAATTTGGACAATTTGCATTTAGAATACAATAACATTGATATGTTGCCACCAAATTCTTTCAAGAACTTCGATATTGTAAACAGAACATTCTTCGACGGTAATCCCATATACACTCTTAGGGTGAGTGATTATCTGGAATGAAAAGAATATCTGCCTTATTAATTCTACTTCCTCATATGGTACGCCTAGGAGGACGCCTTCAAACCGGCCAAAATACGTGAGATATATATGCGCTATTGCGGCCTGACTAACGTATCGCCACTGGCTTTCGACAGCTTAGTCAACAGTTTGCAGATCCTGGATTTGTCGGGCAACAACTTAACGCACTTACATCACAAATTATTCAACAATTTCGATGTGTTAAGGTGAGTACGAGGTAATGCCCCGTTCCCCATTAAGGGCTGAGGTAGCAATATATGTACTTTTTTTTTTGAAAGCAATGCTTAAAATACTTTCTGGATATTAATACGTCATACATATGTATATATGTATATTATTTCCATATTTACATGAGTGGGCATATTATTAGCATTGATGTGTTCCGCAAGCTTTCGCGTCAGTTTGTGGAGGCTAAAAGTGGTACAACAGCGCTTGTCGGCGCCGTGTTGCATTCACTGTCATTCTAATCCGATTGCCACAATTTGTTGGCAAAAACCAAAAAAAATGCTTGCACTTACATATAAATGGTTCACGAAACCAATGGAAAGTACCGATGAAGAATCCGCAGTGAAAAATACAACTAGGCAAGAAACGGTTGCAGTCGACCGAATCGGGGGAAATATTTGTACCTTGTTGAAAGTAAACAATATGGCTTCTGCTGACTGTTATAAAGCGCACTAAAACATATTGGTACGGTAGTTATACCGTTAGGCACTCAGCCGTCGGTGTTGCCGATTACTAAGTGACCTTTTTGATCATTATAAAAATGGTTACACCCTAATTAAGAAATGCATTTTCCAATTTTTAAATAAGTTTTATTTCTATAAACTATGTGTTCGCCGAATCGCCGAAGCTTTGAAAAATTCACTGCAGTGAATTGCAGTAAATGGTTAATGCCTTTTTCATATTTACATATTATATATACATATATATACCCTAATGCAGAGTTATTAGCTTGCGGGACAACAAAATCAAGATCGAACAACCGCTGGAGACTTTCAACGCCATGCAGTACACCCTGCTAAAATTGGATTTAAGCGGAGATAAGAACGATCCAACGAATCTTCAGACGCTACGCAAGTAAGTCTCGCATTTGACATTGCTTCGCACCAAAAACATGTGTATTTATTTGTAAAAAGTATGACCAGAATGCGGAATATGCGTTCGTTGTCAATGTCGCGTATGGGTAGTACCACAACAATAGGTCCGGATGATTTCAAGGATTTCGGTGTAGAGCTGGAGGATTTACAAATCACACGCGCCACACTCGCCACCATACAATCGCATGCCTTCAAACATGTACGGGGCCTCAAGCATTTGGATTTCAGCGAGAATGGCATACAAACAATTGAAAACGACGCATTTCACGAGGTGAGCCGCTGTTGTTGTGCATTTGGGATAATTATGATTTGTTCTTCATAATGTTATGCGAACATTTATGCTTATTTTGATGCCTCAGATTGGTCACTCATTGATTTCGTTAAAAATCTCGCACGGGTTTACGGGCACGGCGCTGCCGGCCGATCCGTTACGCCATTTGACCTCACTACAAGAATTGGATTTTAGTAACAACAAAATCACCAGCATGAGTGATACAAGTTTCCACTTCTTGAAAAATCTACGGCTGATGGAATTGCACGACAATCGAATTGAGCAAGTCATGAAGGGCACATTCCAAGTAAACATCTAAGAATTGTTAATGAAGAAATAAAATGGATGACTTATATACTCGTTTTTGTATATTTTACAGGGTGATATTCATTCCAAATTGGAGGAAATATCTCTACGCTTCAATCACCTAACTCAAGTGTCGCAACATACTTTCTTTGACTTGGAGGTGAGTGCAGCTTTTAATTGGCAGGATTTTTGAATTTTATCGAAATAAATATGAGAATTCGCACAGGCTTTGAGGAAATTATATTTGGACGACAATAAAATTGAACGTGTCGAACGAAGAGCCTTTATGAATTTAGATGAGCTGGAGCATCTTAGTTTGCGCGGCAATAAACTAAGTAATTTAGCTGATGAATCATTTCAGGTATAAAATATTAATAAAAACCTGCCCTATATGCTTACAGTAGTACTATTTTCGCAGTAATATTAATGAGATTATTTGCAAGTTATTTACTTTTTTACTCTTTAAGTTTTTAGAAGAACACTCGGTTACCCGGTGTGCTTCGCTACACTAAGCTGAAAATTAGCTAATTTAAACAATTGCAACCGAAAAATTTTCCTCTCGGAGTGTGTAATCACTATAGAACTCCTATCAAAAAAAAAGCGTGGCTTTTATAAGTCGCAGCTGCGTACTAATCTTGCCGTTATTGCACTATACATATATATACAGTATTTGTTGGGAGGTTTTTCGAAATGTCTTAAGTAGTTTTGTTTGCATACACTTGGTTGTATATAGAGATGCGTAAACCTAGTCCAAATGTTTAACGTATGTGTACATATGTATGCATCCAAATATCTAGATTGTTACGCAATGCGTATGTAGCTGTAAAATATGTATGATGGCTTATTAATGGATATTTTATTTACAAAACAGAATTTACCCAAATTGGAGATTCTCGATATGGCTTTTAATAATTTACCGAGTTTCAACTTCGACTACTTTGACCAAGTAAGTGAAACTTCGCTCTACTCGTACCCATATCCATTTGCATACGCGTACTCTTTGGGAAAGATGTACCTACCTAAAAACGAATTGAATTAACTTCCAGGTGGGCACCTTATCCACTCTAAATGTAAATGTGAGCCACAACCAAATCAAAATGTTAATGTACAATAGTACGTGGGCAGGGCGAACTGATCATGGTGAGTGTCTGAGTTCGGCTCTTGAATACCCTTTATTCTCCGGGTTTGTCTCTAGGTTCAATGCATCATTCAAATATAAAGTTACTGGACTTGTCACATAACAACATATCTCTGATACATCCAGGCTACTTCCGGCCAGCGGAGATTTCATTGACCCACCTATACATGGGCTATAATTCATTGATGGTGAGTTTCTAAAAACCATTAAGCTTACATTGTAAAACATGAAAGGTTAGACAAAAATTAAAAGAACATCTTAAAAAAAATTAATAGAATGCAACACGAGATGTGTTCGGTAATATGCCGCACTTGCAATGGCTGGACCTGTCTTATAATCGTATACGTGAGCTGGATTTTGATGCGTTTAAAAATACCAAGCAGCTGCAGGTGCGTGGAATGGGGAATTTATGTTTTAGGAAACTAAATAATTTTACTATTTTTAATTAGCTAATTTATCTGGATCACAATTATTTAACGGACATCCCCCAGGACATATTCAAACCCATCTATGCTTTGCGCGTTATCGATCTGTCACATAACCATTTACGTGGTTTGCCTGACAATCTTTTCTATAACGGCGGCATGGAAAAGTAAAAAAGAGATGCAATTACATAAAACTTGTACAGAAACTTTAATTGTATTTTCAATTTCTCAGAATGGATGTTTCGCACAATATGTTGCTCAAAATACCCTCATCCTCGTTGTCCAGCTTGGCCGCTTTAACCCTTTGTGAGCTGCACTTATCCGATAACTTCATTTCAACTATACACAGCATGGACTTATCGAATAAGTTTAGGGTTTGTATAACTTATGGGAGATATTTTATACTTAATCGCCGTAGTGAATTTGTTAAATATATTATAATATTTGTATAGTCTCTGCGCTTCTTGGACATCTCTTACAATTACTTGCTACGGATAGACGACGCAGTTTTCGCCACAATGCCTCGGCTCGCTGCGCTTGACCTCTCACACAATCGTGATCTCAAAGTGATGGACAAATCGTTTATGGGCCTGGAGAATTCACTCATCAAACTGGGGATGGAGAATGTTTCTTTGAGCACTATTCCCGAAATACGCTTAAAGTACTTGCGCGAACTACGCTTGGGTTATAATGAACTGCCGTCGATCCCGCAAGAATTGGCCTTCAACATGAGCAATTTGCGCATGCTAGATTTGTCCAATAACGACTTGACTAATGTACCGCTAATGACGCAATCACTGCCACATTTAAGGTTTGTCTAATGTGTAAAAACAATGATAAGCGCACTTCCTTTAATCACTCAGGCTGTATTTTTACTGTTACTTTTTTAATGAACTTTCACAGGAAATTGATGCTGTCGGGCAATCCAATCACCTCGCTTAATAATAATAGTTTCGACGGTGTCAATGAGGATTTGGAAATGTTGGACATCTCCAATTTTCGTTTGCATTACTTTGAATATGGTTGTTTAGATTCATTGCCACATCTGCGTTCGCTTAAACTTACCGCTTACTCGCATTTGGAACACTTCAATATACCTCATTTGTTGCGGTACCATCATAATATACGTGAACTATGGATTGAAGCGCCGCAACCGTTCACTCGAATTATAAAGAAAGGCTCGGGACCGAATCAAGACATTCAGCAGGTGCAGATGGGCCAACCCACTGATTTGGGGCGTGAAATGGAGGGTCATCTACCATCGAAATTGACGAATATAACTTTCAGTGGTCCACAGTTTAGTAGTCTCAATGACCGTATTTTGAAGGTTAGCTGTAGGTATTACTAAATAGTATTTTTATATTAGAAGAACACATTCTTTACATACAAAAATTTCTATATTGTGCGTAGTTCACATATGTGTGTAAAAGTATCAGTGCACTTTCATAATTTTCTGCTACAGTTACTAGATAAAAGACCGATTCCCCCGTTTTTTTGTGCCTTATAGTTAGGGCTACCACACGTATTTCATCGCCCGGTTCACGGCAATTGCAAGACTACTTATAGTCCATCACAGACCAAGTTCTTTACTATAATTTATCTGCAATGTACCTCATATTAAGATCGAAGGAATATCTCATTTTTAGAACCAGAAACCTCCTCAGATATGAGCCGTGCCCCTTTCAATGTCCTACTAAGTCTCACGAGAGATACTATTCAGTATATTCTCTATTGAGCAACCTACCAGCCCTTTATTTTATTAAGGTAAAAGATACGAACTAGGTTGGCTTCACAAAATTTAAGAGCGGAAAGTTGGAGTTGTTTTAGTAAAATCTTGTTTGATCAATTCCTGAGATCTCCTTATAAAAGACCTCAATTCGGAAATTCAGCCACATTTATACCAAATAAAAAGCTTAAAGTCAATCTTTTAAATGTAAAGTTAATGTTTAAAAAAATGAAATTGAGTTTTTATATTTTTGGAAGAGGTATATTCTGAATATTGTAATTTCTACGACGTAGATGGTTAAACACTTTCTTGCTTAAGCTTGACATCAGTATACTCAATACATAGTGATACTCCTCGATAAGTGTTTTTTTTTTTATAAATATCGATTTTTCCACGAATGGGATTTGAAGTCTTTTATGATTTAATTTTTCTCATTTTCAGGGTATGAGGTCGCCGTATTTATATATGCAACTATTTAATACTACACTGAAAGAGATGCCAATCAATTTCTTCAAAAATATGGGACGGGTCCGCAATATATCCTTGGATATACGCTACAACAATCGTATGCTAAAAAAGATACCAAATCCCAATACAGGGAATGTGCCTTTTCTGCCGAACAGCGTTTTTCTTACTGAACTTAAAATGTCTGATTCCGATTTGAACTGTGACTGTGATTTGGGGTTAGTAGCCACTTTCTGTAAATACAACTTATTTATATTTTAGAGTTATGATTAATTTTTTCTTTCATATTTTGCATTTCAGATGGGTAGAGTTTTGGCAGCGCAAACGAAGACAGTACATTTGCTCATCGCAAACGTGGACCGATTCTGTGTTCAGAACATTCATGAATTCACCTTGCCAAGTGTATGGCAGACACAATTGTGATGATCACGACGATGACCTTCGTGAGACCCGATGTGATAATAAAGGCGGACAGCAGTTAATGGAAGTAAGAACCTAATACTATAATGACATAATAACAACAAGTAAGAAAGGGCTAAATTTTATATTCTCAAAAATTTCGAAGATCAAAGCCGGGGGCATATTTTCAGGTGTTGACAAAACTTTATATTAAACGAGTAAGAAAGGGCTAATTTCGGGTGTAACCGAACATTTTATACTCTCGCAATGTGCAAGGATCAGAGGCGGGGAAATGTTTTCAGATGCTGGCATACCTTTATATTAAAAAATGTTGCGGAAGAATTCAGCATTCATTATTCGAAGAAATTGTCAATGGATTGCAATCATATTTGATATCTTAATAACTTATATTACAGGCCATAGACTCATGTACTTTCGTTGCTATATTTTGCTTCGTGTCAGAGATATTTATATTAAAATCTACCAAATTAACTCAAATAAGATATATGCAATATAAAGTCAACCAAAGTGGTTTAATAAATATACTAGATATATGAGGCTTAAGTCAACCAGAGGAACGGAAATCATTATAATAGGAATAAGGGGGGCCACGGTCTAGACCGATTTCATTCATATTTTGCCCGAAACAATATTATGTTTAAGAAAACATTTCCACTTAATTTCATTCAAATATCACCCATATCGACCAACATAAACATAAACGGTTTAAAGTCAGGTGCAAAGTCAGGAATTCTTATATCGGACATTTTTCGGATAAAGGAAGATCTGCATTGATCACATTAACTCTTTTCATAATTCAAGTATATTAGGGAACATATTTTCACGCATTTTGTGAAAGTAACTCACATAGTGACCGACATATTCGGCATAAAGTCTGTTAGAATAGCGAAAATCATTATATGTAGTAAAGGGAGCTGGATTAATTCGCGAACCGATTCACTCACTCACCGATTCACCACACTTTCGACAGTAAACTATGGTATATCCGATATTACACGTTCACTTATTTTTGCTAATATATCTTACATATTGACCGAAATATATGGTATAAAGTCTACCCGGAGGTTGAAAATCTTTGTATCAGGTACATAGGGGCTTGTGGAAGTGCTTACGCGATTTTATCCCTTTTAAGCACATGGACACACTGTTATCAGAAAAAGACGCTCTCTAAATTTCAAAGAGATAACTTATATATTGACCGTTATGTATGCTATAAAGTCTACAGGAAGGTTGAAAATCCTTATATTAAGATAATCCAAGTATTACTCTTTAAAATGAATCCTTATATTATGGGGACTTGGGGAAGTATTCACCTGATTTTCGCCATTTTTGATACTATATCACATTATTATCATGGAAACATAATCCTCCAATTTCATTACGATATCTTATAGATTTACCGATATTTTCGTTAAAAAGTAAAAGTAAGATAGAGGCACTGAGGTCCTAATATTGGGAACTGGTGGCTTGAAAAGTTATAATCCGATTTCAACTATTTTTACGTATGAGATGGCATATCTTGAAAGCGCTATTTGTAAAAGTTTGATTTTTATACCTTAATTGCTACTCGATTTATCTACTTTAAAGTGAAAGGATCAGATGAAACTTAAAATTGTGTCATATGAGAAGTGGGCGTGGTTTTTATTCGATTTCGTCCATTTTCCCAGCGTGATATAATAATGCAAACATAATTGTCATATACCAAATTTTGTTGAAATCGGTTATGTCATTCTCGAGATATGGGATAAAAGTGGGCGGTGCCACGCGCATCACCAAATATTTACACGGTTTCCTACTCAACCCTTCCGTATCATATTTGCTGCAAGATTTAATGTTTCCAACGCGTTCCTTAAACGAGTTATCGCTTAGTAGTATCGTAAGTAGTTTTCAACATAACTTTTGTATGGGAGGTGGGCGTGGTTATTATCCGATTTCACTCATTTTCTCAGTATATAAAGAGATGCTAGAAAAACTTGGTCGGGGCAAGTTTGATTGATATAGTTTTAACGCTTTCGGAGATATATATATTAAACCTATTGGGGGGCGGGGTCATAGCCATTTTTTTAAAAATTTTTTGCCAACAGATGGCCTCGCCTACTAGGATCCTCTATACCAAATAACATGTTTATATCTTAATTTTCTGCTTAGTTATAGCACATTATCTGTTTTCGATTAATTCCATTTTGTGGGCGTGGCAGATGTCCAATTACGCCCATCTGCAATACCAACCGTCTTACGGTGACAAAGAACACATGTGCCAAGTTTCATCAAAATATCTTAATTTTTACTCAAGTTATTGCTTGCACGGGCGGACGGGCGGACGGGCGGACGGACGGACAGACAGTCACTTGGATTTCAACACGTCTTTTCATCCAGATTATTTATATATATATATGTATATGTCTATATCTAACTCGTTTAGTTCTAGGTGTTAGAAACAACCGTTAAGTGAACAAAGCTAATATACTCTGTAGCAACATGTTGCGAGAGAATAAAAAGACAATGATTGAGAGTAATTTGGATGTTTCATCATATGGAACGTGGACGCTTTGTTTTATTAGCTTTTCTTGACAGCAAATATTGATTGTGATCGAAGTATATTAATCGCAATGGTACAGTCATTTTCCAGTTGTTTTGTTCTAACAATCTTTGGTCCAAGTGTATTTTCTGTAGCGTTTATAGTTAGGACTTGATAAAGTCGTTAGTACTTTTCAAGATTAGCTTCATTCATCATTACCATTAGATTAGCTTAAAATGTGCATCGAAAAGTTTTGACTAATAATTACATACGTTTCAAATAGAGTAGGTTGGTGTGCTCTTGCTGCCGCAGAATCGAGATAACTCTAACTTATGGCCACGAGTACCTACCTTTATTTATAATTCATTTGTCTCTTTTCAGGCCCTGAAATTCGATTTGGAATGCGGATGGGATAATGCAGGTTGCCGTGAAACGTTCATTTTGCTCATCACAGCTTTGCTAATGATCGTTTTCTGGATGTGACTATTGAGATGCGCATTCAAAGTGTCGGCAGATTTTTACAAAACCTTAGAGAAGGTATACGGAGACAATCCGCTTTAAAGAGGAATTTTGCAAAAATTGTTAAGTAAAGAGATACAAAAGTAAAAGAAGTTGAAGCAAAAAGAGGATGGAAAGCATAAAGAACAAGTGTGCTACCCGAAGAAACCCAAAATAAAGTACAATTCCCGGACCTCAGCTGAAATTGGATTCGTAGAGTTTTTAGAAATATTGAATTTGTATGTTTGTTTTGTAATTTAACCGATAATTGAATGTGCTGGATTAACTTATAGAATTTGGAATTATTGTGACCATTTTTTAGTTTCATAATTTTTTAATATTTTACTGCATATTACCTTCGTTAGGAAAAATTTGTGAGAATGAAGTTAAGTTTGAGAGAATTTTTAAGTCACCTAAACATACGTAATGCACTCATATCCATGTATAGTATAGTTGAATCGAAATTTATTTTCGGCACTAATTCTTGGCTAAATTAAATAAGTTTTCTAATTTCTTTTTAACTTACCTAAGCGTCCCTGTTTTTATCGCTTCAGTCCATGCTGTTGCTTAAATAATTTGTAAATGATTTCGTATTTCAAATAAATATTTAAACACAAAAAGTAGATGTATTATTCTATGTTGATTTATAAACAAATAAAATAAAGCAAGTATGGAAGATCTAAGTAAGTCGATCATAAGGTATTCTTGCAATATATAAAAATTAAAAGTGTCTACAGTCTATTCAGTCAAAATTTTGAAATCACACATGCCACTGCCTAGTGGACTAATTGTACAAAATTCGAGTTATGTTCTCAGAGTGCCATGGAACATATTTACCAAGTTTCATCAAAATATCTCAGATTATTCTCGAATTATAACTTGCGCGGACAGATAGACTACAAAGGCATTTGTAAATCAATTCGTCTCATCATACTGATCATTTCGATATAAATAACTAACTTACAATTATTTCGGTTGTTTTTAGGTGCTACAAGCAGCTATTAGGAGAACAAAACGTTGTGAGAGTATAAAATTAAACGAGAAAAGGTAGGAGTTTTAAAGTAAAAGAAGTCTATATTAAACGATAAGAGTTAGATACTGTTTTCAAATGCAATAATCAACTTCAGTCATCAGACATTGACATCTGAAAATCCTGGCAGCATTATACCTATAGATTAGTTAAAGGAGTTCGTAATGACTTCTTCCACCTCTCGTTTATGGATTTTGCCAATGCCAGTTGCGGTGGTAGCTGCTTCAGACCGGCCAACGTATTTCAGCTGAAAAAATATTTTTCAGGAAATGTAATGTTACGAGGAACGAATATGAGCATGTGTATCTACTTGTTTGCCAATCAAAAACTCAAAACGTGGGCGTACAAAACTCCAAGCGCCCATATTGCGGTGCTCTTCCTGACTCCAAACAAACGCTGTCCACATGAAAATGAAATATGTCATTGAGTGGCAATGCCAGTAGTATTAGCACGTGAGTTTTTTGATTGAGTTCACTTACTTTTTGCCTGTGTGTATTTGGCCAGCTCTTGTTGTAGTTCATAGGCTGGAAAAGGACATAATGACTCGAGCCGTATTAGGGCCGTATCAGTGATGCCTCTTGTTCTGCGCGCCTCATCTAACACAAAGAAATGCTTGCCTGAACAGACTATAACTTTACGAACTTGGTTGGCATCAAGATTTGGGTCACCTGAGAAATACAATTAGAATTCGAAAATGTAGCACTTGATGCTTCAGGCATATAACATGTACTATATCGAGCAACAAAAGTGCAATAGTAACTACTTAATGGTGGTTATCTTAACTCCATTCAAAAAAATATTTACTTATCGTTATCCAGTATAATATAATGTTTTTGGTGCTTTATAATGAATTTTACAATCCCACAAGCAAGGAATAACTCACCCAGCACATTGTGGAAGTGCGTGCCTGGCTGGAAGTCAACATATGTGGATGTGGCAGCCGTATTACGTAACATTATTTTTGGGGCGATTACAATGAGTGGTTTACGGAAATTGCGGAGCAATTGGCGGCGTAACAGATGGAAGTATTGAGCCGAAGTAGTGGGATTAACAATGTTCACATTTACATTGTCACCATCGGGTGCGGTTTCCTTGGAGTCGCACAACTGCAGAAAGCGTTCAATGCGACAGGAACTATGCTCTGATGCGGCTCCATCGTAGCCATGTGGTAGCAATATCACCAAGCCATTTGAATCCATCCACTTGGCTGGAAAGTTATAACGTGCATAAGAAAAAGTGTTAGTGAGCCTCCGCAATGTTAGGCACATATTTATTATATAGTTGATGGAAATTTACTCTCTCCTGTTATTATATAATTGTCGATCATTATTTGTGCCCCGTTCGCGAAATCACCGAATTGCGCTTCCCAAATAATCAATTTTTGCGGATCATCTATAGCCATTCCGTACTCATAGCCCAGCACTGCCTCCTCGGAAAGTATACTGTGTGCAATTTCTAGCTTGCCACCGCTACCGCCTTCCATGCTATTCAATGGTATGAACATTTCATTGTTCTTCTGATCGACTAGTATTACATGACGATGGGAGAAGGTGCCACGTCCCACATCCTCCCCGCTAATGCGTACATGATGCCCCTGATACATAAGACTGCCGATCGCCAATGCTTCCGCTGTGGACCAATCAATCTTTTCGCCGCTATCTAATTTCTTTCGTCGGCCTTCAATATGTGTTTTCAACAGATGCGGATGAACGTTCTGGAACTTTACATAGTAGTTTAAAATACTTTAATTATTTCAATAAAATACTTACGAAATCTTTCGGGTGATAAACACTCTGATGACCAATATAGTTAAGTAGTTGATAGTCAAGTCCTGTGTCCCAGATGGTAAGTTTATCAGTTGCACTTGTTAAGTTAGTCCATTGTTTCTTAAAGTAATTAGCTTCGGGCTTATAACTTTTTGACACAGCCAATTCGGCTTCTAAATGATTCCAGTAATCAGAACGTATCGATTTTGCCTCTTCGGATTCAAGCACACCATCCTGTATTAATTTTTCCACATACAAATCAGGTACAGATCTATGATATATAACGAAATAATTTTTTGTAGAATTATTGTATTAATATTTTAAATACTGTTAACAAACCGACTTGCGATTGCGTATGATCTGGTAAACTTGCGGATTCGTAAAGGTTGGATCGTCCATCTCATTATGTCCCCAGCGGCGAAAGCAGTTCATATCAATGAATATATCTTTGTGGAATTTCCTTTGATATTGCATTGCCAATTCTGTTACTAAAGCAACCATTTCGGGATTGTTACCATTCACGTGGAAAACGGGTGCTTGAATGGTTTTGGCCAAATCGGAAGCGTAGTCTGTGGAGCGGCCTCGGTCGCCGGGAGTCGTAAACCCAATCTGATTATTCACAATCAAATGTATGCTGCCACCCACCTCAAAGTGTGGCACATAGGCCATATTTAGGCATTCCTGATTAACACCTTGTCCGGCAAATGCGGCATCGCCATGAATGAGGACATTGAGGACTGTAGTACCAAAGTGTTTTGAATGATCACCACTGAATGCACCATCACAAACATTTTGCTGTTTTGAGCGGGTCTTGCCCATAGCCACAGGATTTGCAGCCTGTTGCCGTAGGTGTGAGAGAAAAATTTAAATCATTTCGAAGGAAAAATTGGGCGAAATCACAGTTTCCCACTCACCTCCAAATGCGATGGGTTTCTTATTAAGCTCATATGTATCTCCTTGCCTTCCACCTCCAAGTCTTCGGAAGTATCTATGGATGCAAATAGTACGCCAATACGATTAATGTAAAAATAATTCTTCGATTTCAATTATTCATAACAATGTCTGAAAAGACAACGTACGGAAGTGACTTAAAGTATCTGACATAGCTGCTGCATCATCCGGAAACTCTGACTCGCCACTAAGCTTATGGAAAATTTTCGCTGGTCGCATATTCAACATCGTCGTTTGGAGAGGCAGACGTCCGCGATGAGGCATTGCTACCACAATATCCCCAATGCCAGCTAATAGTAATAATAAAGGGCAGTGTGAATAATAAAGTGTGAAGAGAAAGGTCAAAACATGTCTGGGTCAGTGGAAATACACTTGCTTTAGTAAAACTTGTACTTTTAACTGCACACATACCGTGTGTAGCGCTGCGCAACAGTTGCCAGTAGAAGGCTAAAAGACTTTCGGCACCTTCTCCGCCATAGCGCTTAACGCTTGCAAATCGAATTGCCATAAAATTCTCCCACGTTTGCGATTTGATCAACAGTTCGCCTATTTGGCGGCGGGCATCCTCCGAGAAGCTGAAGTCCGGCTGCTGTTGCTGATATCCAACAGCGAGTCGTTCAAAATGCTTCGCTAGCCATTCGCGCTCCTCCAGGTTCTATTACAGGAAAATAAATCAAAATCAAATGATCGAGGAGAGTTTGGAATACGTAGCTAGGAGATAAGTTTGTTCAGTATGCGAGTATGCGCAAACACTTGCCTCAATGTAGTCGAATTCCGCACTAACCGATGTGCCACAGTAAATGTCCTTCAACAACGATGCCAATTCTCGTACGGTTGCAGCATAGCCTTCAACAACCTGCGGCAAATTTATTAAATCCTGCGGTTGCACGGAATTATCTAATGTGAGCCCATAGAATTCGGGCTTCAGCTGATCGATGGTGGTACTGTGGATGCGTGCGATATTTATGTAACTGTTTATGATCAAAGTTAATGAGGAATGTCATGTGAAATGAGGATTTTATGGATGCGTATGTTTCTGTGAGGTATGTACCTAAATGATGGATGTGATGGATATGAGGGAGTGTGTGGGGTATTTATAATAACAACCTCTGCTGGTCTCTGATACTGATAGGGTTAATAGCTGCCAGTTTGTGACCATGCTTGCGATAGGCTTCGACCCAACGATAAGCATTGCCTTGGGCATTCCTCGACTGCAGCACTTCATCAGCCACTGTATGCATGAAAAATTTACAAAATAAAAATGAAAAATCATATATGATCAATGTCTAAACTAATATTTTGATTTCAACTTGTCAAGAATCAGGTTATATTTATATTTTTTGGAGTAAAGTTCACAATTCTGCCAGCTGAGGACTACTCGGTACACCTTACTATTTATCAGAAGTCCGAGTTCTTTATTCTTAACTCATTTGAGCTTGGCAAATGCCAATCGGAGTTTTTTCCCCCAGGGAGAACTGTGTTACTTAATGTGTTTTCTTGTGCTGTACCTTGGTACCATACCGGAGTTTGAGTCTGAATTTGAGTATCTCAACAAAAAAAATTTTTTAAAGTGAGGTAGGGCCTTTGGTGGAGGTCACATTGCTTGTTGATGATTATTCTTGGTGACCAGGAAGTTTTAGCATATACACAAAAGTAAAGTATAACCCATTCCAAGTCTAACGCTCTAACAAGAACACAAACCTATACATCCATACATACATATGTTGTACTTTTGTAGACCAATGAACGTCAGCCTTTATGGACGAAGAAAAGCTTCCATTGAGGAGAGGATATGCTTCAATTCAATTGATGGATAAAATTGATGAATGGACGCTGTGTAGGAAATATTAGGAAAACTTAAGCGTTCGGTGGGGATGACTGGATTGGTTCAGAGATGGCCGCTTTGTTCCGGGCAAATCGAGTGTAAGTAAGTTGTTTGTTTATATTGAATCTCATGTTTACGCAAAGATTGAGGGATGACCCTCATATATGGGATTAATCAGAGAAACATCGTTTTGACTGAACCATGCTAACGGTGTATTTGTATGCGGCTTAATTGTGGAAGGAACTGCGTACGTACGAGTTTAATAAAGGGTAAGCAGTTCGAGTATTTTGAGGTTAACTAACTGTGTAATATCTTCTTAAACCTCAGCAGATTCGTCCTTACCATTGACAAATTTTGGAAAATTTTGAGTTTTGTTTCGAGAATATTAGCAGCACTGTAGAAGCTGAATTCGGTACTTAATTTAAGAGAAAAGTAAAGAGAACGCCGGTTGATTTTATCAAAAATATAAAATAAAACTCACAAATAAAAAGTGCACTTGAGTTTGATAAGCAAATAAATACAAAACAACAAAGAATGTGTGTGATCTTTATACACAGATGCTTAGGTATCGCGAATGAGCAAAGTAATAATCTTCAATAACTGTTTGTGCATAAAACATATAGTTAGTTATCTGCTGAAATACATCTATAAATACACAGAGGTGAGATTGGCAACAAGGGTCTTATCAATCATGTAGAGATTTTATCACTGGAAAAATTATAGCCACATGAGCTGATTACTTGCGCAGAATGAAAGAAATATATGTATATATATATATATGTATATATATACATTCATCATCATCATAATTCATTCTCCTGTTTACTTCATTTTATTGTTTTGCTTGAAATTACCTTGAAAGGAGCGCTTTGGCAGGGGCCTGTAACCATAGACACCCTTCTCACTTTGATAGCCTCTGCGATGTACCTGCTGAAGGAATGATTGTGTATAGCGCATAGCTGTAATTTGACGCAACATTTTCACTTTACTATTATTTAATTTCTATTTTACTTTTGAACAAATCTTAGAAACACTAATTCACATATTTCATGAGCGATCACCAGCTCAGAAGACTGAATACTGAGACGAGATGCGGTCAACTATTTAGTAAAGCGAATGCATTATCAGCGAAATGTTATCTTTACCCATTGAATGTTTGGAAATTTTAAGTTTGAAATGAGTATAAAGAGGTAAGAACCATCCGTCCCTGAGCGCGCCACGTATGAATAAGAGAATGCCCAAAGAGAAAATCACCTCATTTCGACATCTGTTTTATTAAAGAACTCAAAAAACAGAATGCTCTTTAGCGTGAATACGCTCTTATCAAATGCTTAAAAATAAATAGCTCGTCATATAAATCTGTAAACTGCTATTTAGCAGTAAAAATATTGCAATTTGCTTAGAATACTAAATACATATGCAAACATTTATAAAAATAAAGAAATTCCAATATTCTTCATACCAAAAGGAAAGTAAACAATTCCAGTTGCCAAACTCTCTGTCGTATAACTAAACAACAATACCTTACATATCGCCCACAGAGAAAGTTTAGTAGAGTTTCAGTTGGATTTTAATTTCCGATCTGAAAATTCGATTTAGGATTCGACACACATGCACATGTACGTTGAAATATTTGGATTCTTCCAATTCATTTAGGAACTTGTCATTCGTCTGCCATATATACGCGTATGACCCATTTCGATTTTAAAAGAGTAAGTGCGTCGTTTTCGAGCTTTTTAAACTAAACAATTATATTTATTCTATTCATAATTAAAATAAACGTTAATAACCTTCAATATATATATGTATGTATATATAGTAGTTTGTCATACTCCATAGTGATCTAAAAGGGATCTCTAACTATATTGTTTGTCTAATCGAACGTCTATTGCTAATAAAATTTGTTGGCTGGTGGAATAGTCCTCATACCGGTACAATCTCGCAGGTTGAGTGCTGGGAGCGCTAAATGCACCTCTCCGCACTCAAATGTCTTAAGCGAGAAAGAGTACTGTTCACGGAATCACTTCTAGTAGAAAGTAATAACCAAAACAAAAAGTTTTTGAGTACCTCGAAGAAGTGGGAACTCTTTATATGAAATTACACAGTACTTGCATAGGTGATATGATTGTATATGGTTCTTCGTCCACCTTTCATGAAATCATTTTCTTTTTATACTCGAAACTTTCGCGCTGTGAGGCGCCAACTATTTTCAACAGTTATCGAAATATGAATGAAAGTTATTTACTCCTTATTGTATGTATAGACACACACATGTTTATATACATTGGTTCAGTCATCATCTGAATGTATGGCACATAAACAGGTGTGTAGTTCTTTTTTGATCGGCTTCAGAAAAGCGATTAACAAAGTTAATGACGCAAACGATAAGCGGTAAGCATTGTGCTTGATAGTGGTAATGAATCATAGAAGAATGCAACAAAAATATTGGCAACATTTTTATATATAGCGGTGTTTGTAATACATATATTCGTAATTCCCAACAAAGTTCGTACATGTGCATATACAACTCCAAAAGTGTGAATAATTATCTAGCACTGAGGTTTCAGATATTCCATGTTCCCTCTATGACCAAAAATGAAAAAGTTTGCTTTATTTTTTTTGCTGCGGAAAGACTTAGTGTTTACATTGGCCTATTTTTCCGATTTCTCCCTAATTGGGTATCGTTTATCAGTATTTGTGGCCGCAAATGCGATATGAGTCGGATATTTGGTCTTCTTAGCACACCAAGTGATAAGATAAGATAATAACACATTCTTATATGCACACACACACACACACATATACTGACATGTCCGTGTACTAAGTTATCTCAGCATAAATTTTACAATCGCAGGTGTATGCATGTGTTGGTGGTTTAGGCGGACAGGTGAATACGGGCTCTTAACCGAGGTACGACAACGTCCCAACTTCAGTCTGAAATTTCCGCGGAGTCGTGTTGTACCTATTTTACGAAAAGGTTCGCAAACCCAGTGATATAAATATAGCAGTGTTGGAAATCATAATTTCTGTTCTATTGTGAAAGTGTTGTTGTTGTATAAACGTGCTGATAAGCAAGAATTGGGCTGATAAGGCCTTTAAAGAAGACAGTTAACGGCAACACTTAAACTTAGTGGCCAATACCGGCAGTGATGATCTCATAATGAAGTGCTTAAAGGAAAATGTGATTTTTCTTTTGGTAATTCAGTTTAATTTTAATTTCTTACTTTTCTTTAGTGAAAACAGACACAAAAACGGCTGCACTCAACGAAAGTGCCATTAAACGAAAAATCATTTGTAACGAACAATTTCAACGAATACATTTATTAAAGTGAAGAAACCCACACACGCACTCATACAAATAATGCGTTTCAAAATTCTGCTAGCATACGTTCTAGCCTGTGCCTTTTCTACCTTGGCCATTGCAAGCGAGAATTATTCTTCGGAGCTCGATAAAGATGCCAGGGCGGTTGACCCCAAATTTAAAGTTTCTAATGATGCCGAGTTCGTTGAAATGATATCGGAAATCGTGCAAGAGCAAGCGAAACCAGACACTACGACTTCGCCAAGGACAACAACAAAGATCACAACACAAAAAACAATACCAACAGATCCGATTCCTTTACACCCGAACAATGGTGTGACACCTAGAAATCAGACAAAGAGCTTCTTAGAAACAGCCGGGGCCTTGAAGATGAGCGAAGATTTCTACCTCGGCGAATTGGGCTTCGATATGAACAATGACAACGGATATGACTGGTGTAAGTGCAGATATGTAATGAAATTAAAAGAAATAATCAAATGTATATGTATATGTATGAATATGTGAAAATGTATGGTATGTACACACATACAACACATTAACCAATTTGGAAGTACATTAAAAACGGTAAAAAGTTTTTCAAATTCACTTGAAATGAGTAAGAGCTTACTCACCACCGCTATAAAAGTTTACACTAGTGGCTGCGACTATTAGGACAGCATGCCACATTCTATCACACTCAGCACTCGTATCTACGTTCGCCAAATGTCGAATAACATATTAATCTATCTGCCGAAGGGCACATACTTCTTCATGTATGCAATAGATTTGTCCAAGTATGCGCTTAAAAAGTTATGCGTTATCTTATCGCCATAATTGTGTTTGCAATATTTACACACAATTTCTTGCCTAACAATGGACGCAGCGTTGCTTAACGGTAAACCGCATGTATATATGTATGTATATATGTACAGACGGTTTTTTCATATTGGGGTATATTCAAGTATACTGTTATTTATCGTTTGTGACACTTATCGTGTTACCCATCAGGATAAGATAAGCAAATTTACCTGAAAATAATGCCAAAGCTGTGTATTTGTTTTATAATTAGTGGTTCGTCATACAGATATTTGTGGGCAGGGAAGCAGTGGTTCTTTAGAAAAATGTGGACATTGCGCCAATTTTTGTGGATCAATACCTTTTATCATTTGGTATTTTTTGATAAAGCTTTACTTATGCACACTGATGTATTTATTTCTAGGGATATATACAAAGTTTTTGGTAAAAATGTAATGAATTATCCGAACTGCTCAATATTTCCTATCTAAAAAGTACAGTGAATAGTTTTAACGTAGCAGGTTTAGATGGATAAGGTATTAACCTCGCTGCAGCCGTAACTTAACTTAACTTAACGTTAGACAACCAACTTATTGTTAATTACAGTTTCAACGTTGTGATTGTTACACTCGGTGTTGAAAGATCGGCTATGAAATATCTAAAATATGTATGTACGTACTTAGTGATGGTGAAATGTTACAGTTGCGATAACATATGTACAGAAATGTGTTTGCCTTTTTGCCAAACTTAAAAAAATTATTTTTGAAGTTGATATCCCTTTAAAAAAAAGTTACCAATTTTTATTTTCTGCGTTTATTAAATTGATGTTTTAATAAAAAGGTTACACCAGCTAAGCTTTAATTACAGCTAACCCCAATAATCCAGTGGCCCCACCGGTTATACCATCCCATGCTGCCGGCGGTTATGTCATTTCCTCACAGCGTTTACAGGAGATCCGTTCGAATCTAATGTACTGGTATTTCGATAAGGACATGAATGGCGGGCGCGGTGATTATCAATACGACATACATGCCTCCATGACACAGTTGCATAAAAATCTGAATTTTCGTCTGCCATTCTTTGGCTTCGTCTACAATTACACCCGAGTAAGTTGAAGGAATGTTTTTCCTGCCAAAACACTGATTTAACTTCTTCTATTTACACAGCTCTCGCTCAATGGGTACTTGGAGTTCTCCGATCCACCAGAGTATCTGACATATCCTCTAGTCTTCCCGGTAAAGGATTGGCCGAAGCGTCGTGATCCCTCTTTTATGGGTATATGGTTTTCGAAATGCCGTGTGGGGCGCATATATCCGACGGATATTGACCAGCGCACACCTGGCGTGTACTTTCGGTGAGTATAAGATATTAATAGATGTATTTATTTGCACAAGGCTGTATAGTAATACAAAGAACGGATAATAAAGGTTTTTACATACAAATATGTATGTATATGTATAAATAGGCTGAAACTTCGACTCTTCCGAGCCGGGATTTCCTTCACTCACCAAATTAAATACTCAGAATGTGACCTGGATAATGCCCGAACAATGAAGGAAAGAATTATAGGTATTTCGTTAAAATCTCAATCAAAAGTTTTTCTTAAGATAAGAGCGAAGTGAATAAAAGTAGAAAGAATGTGAAAGCTTCGATTGTTTTTAAGGCTGCATGCGAACATTAGGGAATTATAAGTGCATTAATTTACATTCAAACAAAGTGATGCAATGATGCACCCTCAATAAGGCATTTTACGTGACCCATTTTTAATTTAGTCCCTATACAGTTTAAACACATATAATATTTCCCTCCATTCACGCGTACACTTAATAGCCTCAAACACACGCCTTGTACATTGCAATTCAGTGGATGTGTGTGCGGTCATCTGTGATTCGCCTGTTTTATTATTTCACATTTGCCCCTAATGCAACACTGTTGTTCCCTGGCTGTATCCAACATGGCTTATGACTTTTCTATTGCGTGCTTTATGTGAAAGCGTATGTGAAAGAATTTTTAAAGCGTTGGTGTGCACGTTCAATTCCATCTTCATTCTTGTTGCACACGCAAAAAGTCTTAGCTACGCTTTACTGCAATGAAATTTGCATTTGCAGCAATGAACTTCGTATGGAGTTGAAAATTATTAAGTGTTCTGCAAAAATGTGCGCCAAAAAATGTATGTTTCTGATAGACGAGAAATGAGCCATCACTTAAAGATTTATCCCAATTTGGCAAACATTACCGCACAACCTAGGAAGAGCGGCCTCATTGGAAATATTATACCGACTTTTACCTAATTTATATCTTAGATTTCACTTTTGGAAGTAGTAAGATAGAAAGAAAAGTCGAAATAATAATTAGTCTGTCAATCTGTACAAGTTTCGGCCACTTCGGGATAGTATTTTAACTGCCTAGCAAAGACGAAATAAAACCAAAACCTTTTCTTTAACTTTATATAACACAATTGAATTCCAGCAAACACAGGTGTAGATGGATTTAGTGTATAATAAATTTACAAATAAACAGTTGGAGTGGGTTCTTTGCCTCATGCCTTAGAAAAGAAAAACTGCCGAAATGTATGCATTTAAAGTTATCGCTTCATTAATAAAACTACATCTGCATATATATATTTATATATATTTCACACTTGCTATTACCATTGCGCTTACATAGCTTGGTTAGGTTCAACCTGTCCCCACTGAGGGGCTCATTTATTGCTTAAATCAGCACTTTTGATTGTTTGTTTGGTGTCAGCAGCAATTTGGCCCGAAATGATTAGACAACTTTTTGTAATTGTTTTCAAATGTGTGTGCATGGTTTCTAATGCGAGTAATGTGTTTGAGTTTAGGGTTAAATGCCTTTTCATTGGCCTCAGCCGACTGCGGCTTCGTTAAATTAGTGGAAATTAAAATAATATTACAACATGTAAAATGGTTTAATGTTATAGCCTCTTATGTAATCGTCAAAATGGAATGAAGTTGAGTACGTGGTTTTAAGGAGTAGAAAGTATTTTAGATGACTATTAAATAACCTGTGACAATTTGTAACACGCTTAAATAAATTTAGGTTTTCAAAATTAAATAGTTAACAAAAATGTTCCCGCTTGACTGCTATTAATTCATTTTGTGGAACAAAAACTGTTGGATAACGATATGGAGAAGATATATATTGTTTTTCGGTTTCGTTTTCACTTTCGATCTTTTTCACCACTTCATAATGTGTGGGAAAGAGGTAAGAGAGGTACGCCAGACCACAAATCCAATTGATGAGCACAATCTCATTGCGCGAACGTGCCTGGGGCGTCGTCCCATGGAAGGAAGCGTAACCCGTGATCTACTGAATTTTTTTTACCTTCTACGTGCAGTATTATTATTGTTTTGGTCTCTTCTTTCTTAATATGTTTCTCGGCAATTGCTTGAAATATTGTTCAAGCTATCTCCAATATGATACAATTCCCAAATTTCCAAATCAGCTTTGTTAACTTTTAAAAAGCAAGAAACTGCTAGCGCCAAAAGTAAGGTAAAATATTGTTTCAAAAAACCAAAAAATATTTAACACGTAAGGAGGGGCTAAGTTCGGGTGTCACCTACTATTTTATACTCTGGCATTTTTTGAAGATCAAAGACGGGGCATACTTTCAAATGTTGACAATATTTTATATTTAAAAATATAGTGTAAGAATTCAGCATTCATTATTCGATGATCTTACTAACTTATATTATAGGTAATAAACCAATTTAGTTTCATTAATACATTTTGCTTCGTGTCCAAAATATTTATATTAAAATCAACCCAATTAATTCAAATAATATATGTGAAATAAGCTCAACTAAAAGAGCTAAACTTATTATTTTATATTGGGTTCATTAGGGAAAGGTCAACCAGAGAATCGGAAATCATTATTTTAGGGATATGGGGTTTAGACCGAGGTCTACAACAATTTCATTCATAATTAGCGCTAAAACACATTATGTTTAAGAAAAAATATCCACCTAAATTCATTAAAATATCACAAATTTTGCCCAACATAGACGATTTAAAGTCAGGTGAAAAGTCGGAAATTCCTACCTCGGGCTTAAAGTCAGCTTTAAAATCGGAAATTCCTAATTCGCGTGTATTGGGGCTAGGGGAAGGTCTAGACTGATTGCAGTATCTTTTTGCCTTACTCAAATATACTCAAGAATATGTTTCCACACAATTTTATGAAGATAACTCATACATTGACCGACATATTCAGTATAAAGTCTGCTATAATGACGAATATCATTATATGTAGCGTTTGGAAGCTGGTTTAATTCGTTGACCGATTTGACGCATTTTCGGAATTAAACTATAGCACATTCAATATTATACTTTCACTTAATTTTGCTAAGATATCATACATATTGGCCGATATATATCGTATAAAGCAAAACGGAAGTTTAAAATTCTCTTATATATATGGGGGCTAAGGGCAGCATTGATCCGTCTTTATTAAGTTCTGGCATCACGACATATTAAAAGCCTGTAAAAGATGCTGTCTGACTTTAATTAAGATACTTCACAAATTGACAGAAATAGAATGGTATAAAGTCAACCGGAAGTTTGAAAAACTTTATATTAGGTATATGGGAGATAGGAAAGTATTTACCCGATTTTACCCATTTTTGATAGAAAATTATAATTTTATCAGACAAAGATTCATTCTGAATTTCAGTAATATATCTCATATATTGACCGATATTTTCGGTAAAAAGTCAGCCATTGGCACTGCGTTAACAAATTTGGTATTTGGGGATTTGAAAAGGCATACCTTGAACTCATTCTTTGTGAAAAGTTTTGCTTCAATATCTTCACTGGTAATTGACTTCTATGTTGTTAAGTGAATAAAATATATGAAATTTAAAATTGTGATATATGGGAAGTAGGCGAGGACCACACTATCGGTATCTGGGAGCTTGAACGGTCTTAGCGCGATTCCGACCATTTTTAGATGACATAAAGCTTACATTGAAGGCACTATTTGTACTAAGTTTTATACCGTTATTTTCATTGCTGCTTTACTTATATTCAGTATGGTGAAAGAATCAGACGGAACTTAAAATTGTATGGGACGTAGGCATGGTTGTACTCTGATATCGTCCATTTTCCTATTGTGATATTATAACGTCATGATAATATGATGCAGGAAAAATGATTGAAATTGGTATAGTCCTTCCTGAGATATAGGATTTCACCTGAAAGTGGACGTGGTACCGCCCTTTGTCCAACTTTTATACCGGTTCCTTTGAAGCCATTAAGTACCTTTCTGACTGTAATACTAAATGCTTGTGGCATGTGTCTTCGGCAAGTTAACGGACGTTTAGTAGTTTTCAATATAACCGTTGTATGGGGAGTGCGCATTTTTCCAATCCAATTTCAACACCGTCTAAGGAGCTGCCGGAGAAATTTGTTCTTAGCAAGTTTGGGTTATGTAGCTTTAGTCGTTTGTGAGATATGTACATTAATCCTATTAGGGGGCTGGACCATGCACACTTTTTAGAAATTGTCAACTTACAAGAGTCCCTTCCCACTGTGTTTCAGTTTCATATCTTAATTGGGAGCTTAGTTATAGCATTTTATAGGTTTTCGTTTAACTGTATTTCGAGGGCGTGACAGTAATCCGATTACGCATCTGCATCGTTATTACATCTGCAATACCAACCTCTTCTGAATGCCAGGGAACATGTGTACCAAATTTGATTAAGATATCTTAATTTTTACTCAAGTTATCACTTTCACGTACAAACCGACAGACTGTCACTCGGAATTCAACTCGTCTCGTCATCCTGATTTTATATATATATATTGTAGAACTCTATATCTATCTCGATTAATTTTAGATGTTGCAAACAACCGTTAGGTGAACAAAACTAATATACTCCGTTGAAATGTGTTTAACAAAAATTGTTAAACGTTAAAAAATCCCATTATCGCAAAAAATGTAAACTGATTCCTATGTCATTTCGTTAGTTAGCATAGCTCTGTCGCCTTCCTCGTCGCCATAGCCGAGCTTCCGTTTGTTGTCATTTGTCCTCGCATAATTTGCGAAAAGTGGCATACAACCTTAGTTGGCTGCGGCAGAGTAGTTCATTTATTTACCCATCCATATATACATCTGCAGATACGCATGTAACGACACACACTTTTTGGGTATCGCCAACTGCTATTCTGGTTGTTTTTACCGCACCGTTGGCAAACGGGTGTGCGAGGGGGTGGCTGGGTGGAGCACAAAACAGTGTAAATAACTTCCACACTCTGATTGTAGTCATAAAAACCGTTGTTTTTCCGAATTATGCATTTAATTTTTTGTGCTTCTTTGGCTTTTTTGTTGCGAGCAGCGATGTGTTTTTCGTTGTTGTTATATTTCATTATTTTTTTTCAAGCTTTTGAGAATCCATCCGTGGTGTTGTGCGAACAAAAATTGTAAAACCATTGTTTTGTCAGCTGTTAGGTAGTTTTTCTCTATGAGCATATGCGGCGAATTGAAACTTACATATTTTTGCGGCTGGTTCAGTTGAGTTTGAGTAGGAATATAATAACGTTTTCCTCAGACGTGATTTGCAGAGTTTTATCTTCAATGAAATCCGTAAGAACATATTTGTTTGAAGAATTTTCGGAATTTTCAAGTACAAAAAAAAAATTTGGGATTTGAAAAATATGCAGGTGCAGATTGAAACGAAAGTATAAAAGCATTATTATTCGAGGAATGCAACAGATGTGCATTTAATAAAAAAAAACCACTGCTGCCGAAACTACTAAATGAATCACAATAATTTTCGAAGTAATCCTATGTAATGCCATTGTTTCTATACATGTATTTTCACATAAATACCTACATTAAATACATATACATATATGTTCTTCATAAGTCGTCTGCGCCCTCCACCAGTGGTCTTACACACAGTGTCTTTTATGCGCTTAATTGCACAGCTTTAATAAACTTTTCGTATTTAAATGGGTCGATTGCAGCTGAGATCACTATTAATCACAGAAAGCTGATAAAAATAAAATGAGCACCGTGTTTTTAGTGTAAACATTTGCTGTCAGATTTTTTATTGACATCAAAGCCGCAAAGCTAGCTTTCATAGTAGCTTAAACCATCGCTTCTGTTTTCTCTTAGGCAAGCAAAATTAATGTTGCAAAAGGCTGCATTCAATTTTTTAAATATCTTTTTTATTAAACTTTAACCATTTAATTATTTAATGTGGATTCAGTGAATCAGCAAAGTTAATACTTTATTGGACCGAATTGCGGAAATCGAAAATATTGGAGAAAAAGTAGGAAAATCAATTGATGTATTTCGAGCAGCTAGCTCAATAAATAAGGACCTCCTTTTCCATCTTTAAGACATCCAAGCCGATTTCTTCCAGGTACCACAATTAAAAATTAACGACCCTCAAATCAAGGAAAGTATATGCACTCGACGGCAGTAGGCAAGTGACTTCTATTTCCTCGGCGAGTGCTATCCTACTTTACATATCAGGTATAGAACACATCTAGAATCAGTACCAAGTGGCTTGTACACAGTGATAATTTGGGACTGTGCAAGTGTGTCTAAACTGCTCACGGCAGTGCATCAAAATTACGAATCTAGCGCTAATTGGGGCCGCGAGAGACTCTGAGCAGCACTCTAACCAACAAACCAAGCAACATTTGATAATCAGTTCTATCTTGTTTTATTACCCCAAGTCTATTCATCGGTATTTGTTTTAATTCAGCGCAATAATCTGCACGCTGTGCACTTAGAAGAGCGGCCAATAATCGCATTAGTGCTTTTAAAATTACAAAGAGTTTAAAATATAAAAGCACACAAAAAAATTATACTTTTTTTACTGTCAAGGAATTTGAATTTCTGACGGTCGCATATCTGCCAAGCGGTATTGCAATGACAACAATTTAATGCTATTTGTTAACCGCATTTGCAATTGAATTGCATTGCTATGCGCACTCTTTTTGTTGTAAAATAGCTGAGCAACTGTTCAACGGTATGCAAATAATGCGTGAAACGGAAAAATCTTCAAAAGCCTTACGGAATTCTATTTTCACTGTGAAGCGATGCTGTGGGCGCTGGTTACGAATTGGCTTGTGTGCGTGTTTATGCGAAAGCATGACTCTCGCGTTTGTCAAGGTAGTCGTTAAGTGAATGATAGCCATAAGTGACGGAAGTGACTAGGATTCAGTTTGAATTTTTTACTAATGAAACCGATTAAAGATATGTAATTCAGCAGTGAGTTGCGGTGAAATACGTGTATATCTAAATAAAAATTAGATATATACTGCGCCGTACGAAATTTCAAGTACTATGATCGGTCAACAGTGGCGGTTTATTCTAACAGCCTTTAAAACTTGGACACTCCTTTGATTAGGTATGACAACTATACATTGAAAATCTACCATTAGAAGGATAGGTGTCTTATAAGAATTCTTCAGTTCATCTTATGCATTACAAGATCTGTTGATGTAGAATGTGGTGGGCTATCTGAGGAGCCTTCAGTATATTTGTAGACGGAAGGTGTGTTCGATTTGGTATAGTAAAATTTTATTTGCGTTCCGAGGTTGCTGGGAAAATCAGATTTTTGCCCTAAAGATAACCGATCTTTAGGCGAAGTTAAAGGTAATCACAGCGATCTCAATTAAATCATTTAAAAGACTTATAAACGTTTAATCAGTCAACTGCCACATATATTAAATTTGCGGCAAGAAAGTCAGTTAGGTATTGGTTGACGTAAAATAGGTAATTTGGCGGTTTATTAGCATTCGATGTCAAAATGACATCGTTTGCTATTATTTTTATCATTTCATCACCTCGATTATGCAAATGCAAATATTCACAGAAAGTGACAGGAAATCGTAAGCAATCGATATTCCGAAACTAAAAATATCTAAGCAAACACACACATCTACGAGCGGCGATAAGCTACGAATGTGAATATTGGGTAATGAGTCGTAGATGTAAACTCTTTTGTGCATAAATATTTCGATTCAACGGCATTCCGGCCCAACTTGTACAATTGTATCTGTTTTGCGCGAACAAATGTTTATTAAATACGAGATACACGTGGGCTCACATCACTTCTTTCTGACCTATCACAATATGATTTATGACATGGGCATTAGTAAACAAATAAAATATTCCTGACATGTTAACGACACAGATGGAGTACAGAAACCAACGCACAGACATACTTGCGACCTGGCACCCCCCTATCTTTTAACCTTATGCCTGCTATCTGATTCTACATATATACTATTTGATTTACATATGTGGTTTATTGTTTATGTAGTTTGTACTATTTTATAATATTTATTAACATGAATTTATATATGTATTTATATGTTTCTTACAGCCTCGAACGTGATTTGATTACTCGTACGGACCGTTTCGGCGTCGAGGTGCGTGAGCGCACCATGTGGGACATACGAGCGGGCGTCGTGGGTGCAGAGACGTTCATACCGAAGCATGTTCTCATCGCAACATGGAAAAATGTTTCATTTGCCGGTGGCATCGACAACGCGCTTTTCACGGTAAGTTGCAAAAAATGAATACGAGCGAAAAAACTGAAAATCGACACACGCATACATTCAGCAATCGTGTTTTGGCTTCCTTCATTTCGTGCCTTTATTGGGCTTTGATAGATCGGCGAATGGCTTGACACATAGTTGTGTTCGTTTGCGAATACTTTACAAAGGAAATTGTGTTCTCGCAGTGAGCGGGTGTGTGTTGACATGTTACAAAGTGCTCTCTCGAGCAGTCACAACCACTGTGCCGTGCATTTATCCTGTCTGTCAATCAGTGATGAATTGAAAAACACGAACAAAAGCACTTACATATAGAAAGCGATAATTTATTGCGTTTTCAAGAAATTGTAACTTGCACGAAATTATTTATTACTTATTTATTGCTACTTTAAAGAGGCCTCGCATCCATACTGCTATGCCAGTCAGTTTTATTTACTTTTTAATCTCTTCTGATTTGGTATTCTCTTATTAACTCGCTACGACCTCAAAAACCATTCCAATCATATGTCGCAATAGTTATCAAATTGAATTAAGACCAATTATTTAGGGTTATTTCCGACCTGATGCGACTTATGGGCACATTGTAAAATAAATTCCAAAGTGTGAATAAATAAATTCAATTAACAAATATTCTTGCACTTAAATATTCATGTACAATAATAGGATAAATAAATTTAATTCTCAGAAGAAAGAAAAATGTACTGTACTTTATTTAGATTATTGAGCTTAAAGCAAACAATTCTTTACAGCCTTTCACTGAATTTGGCAACGAAATATTCCAATAATGCAATTGATTTTCAGACTTTTCGTTTGCTAAGTAATTGAAAGTAATATATTTATGAGAATATGTATTATTGTAAATCCAGTTGAACACTGCAGACGAGCATTTGTATGTATGCGAGTAGTATACCTATATGTAGTTGGACGTCAAGGCTGTGATAACACAAGAAGCATTTTGATAAGTTAGCGAATTATTGAAAGCAAATAACCTGGTTTGCTTCAATATTTGAATCGATGTATGTATATGATCCAAAGTTCTCATAATTTTGAAGTTCTTCCGAATAATAGATATCCGAAGTTATTGATATAGGCGTGTCAATCCGATTAAATTTAATACCACAAAGACAGTTTAATACCTTAAGATTCGTAGCCTAATTCAATAAAATTGCCATTGTGGCTGTTCCAAATTCTGAAAGAATCTGAAAACTTTATCATGACTTTGTTGGCAGATAGATCGGTTTTCGTGAATTTCACTTAATCAGGAGTGAGTAGGCGTGGCACTTTAATGTTGAAATGAAAAACCTAGTTAAGATGACTACGGCGTCAGTTATTACTCAATTGTCCATAATTTGTCTCAAATGCTCCAGAAATAAATATCTGATTTACATTTTCGTGACAAATATAAGGAAATGGTGATAATAAATAGAATAACAGCCAATCGTGGGCTTGCTGGTGTCCGACAAATATATATTTTAGAGGAGCGATCTTTTTACAATTGTTTTTTTTTTTTTTTGTTTCTAAATCTATCATTCATATGCATTGATCTGTAAGCAGATTTCTACAATTCGTTTCACTGAAAAATAGTTCATTTTTACATAATATTTCATTAACAAAAATATATGACAATTTTTCAGACAAACACTTTCCAAATGGTTTTGGCCACCGACGAAGTGTATACATATGCCATATTCAACTACGACTTGCTGAAATGGTCTTCGAATACCGAGGCAGGAGGTGATACAACCACTGGCGAGGGTGGTGTACCGGCTTTTGTAAGTTTATATGTCTATATTCTAGTATGCCAAGGTAGTAAATATTCGCAAATAAAAAGTTACTTTGTAAAGTTAAATACAAATATGCGGCAGAAATCATTCGGTTTTGTGCGTATTTAATTCATAAAGTAAAATTAATATTACTAATTATAAACTAATTAAAATAATAAACGCAATGTTGGCACATAAGGATAAGCATTCCATATGTGTGGTTGCGAATAAATTCTTTGATATTTTTTTACTTCACCACAAACTGACGTGGGCATAAATACCAAAGTGTGGAGAAAAATGGAACAGGATAATTGATTACGATGTTTAAATGCGGTTAGCTGGTGAATTTAATTACAAAACACAATATTTTTAAAACTTATTAGTATGTACGTATGTTCACCCTTGCATACACTCAAAGTCCGTTGTTCATTTCGCAGGTGGGCTTCAATGCTGGCAACGGTACGCGATCCTACGAGTACACACCTTACAGCCAACAGATGGTGATACGTGACTTGACGGGTCGTGGTTGGGGTAATGGCTTTCCGGGCCGCCATCTCTTTCGTATTGATGAGCAGATTTTAATTGGTTCTTGTAATAAGGATATTGGTGCGTACTTCCTTTAATTGCATATTGTTGTTGTAATACAAGTACAGATCATAATTGTAGATGCTGTATATGTAGATGGTATAGAATGTATATAATATGATAATAATGATATTATTGGCTTTTGCTACAAATTATAGATGCTTCGCATTTACCGTTGACCTTTGCGCCCGAAGCTGGTAATATGTTGGGCGGCACTGTTGTCAACATCACCGGTCCTTGCTTTGATCCGAAGAAACGCGTGACATGCCATTTCGATACCGAAGATGTGCTGGGTACTTATGTGAATAAGAATCGAGTTATCTGTGTGCAACCGTTCTTGAAAGCCGAAGGTTGGGTGCGCTTCGAAATTTCAATTGGCAACCAGCGTTTCAAATGGCGCGGCAGATATTTTGTGGGTAAGTGAAGGGACTGGATTTTGGTAGTTTGGTAATGGTATAATTTGGTAATTATAATGACATAATGAAAATAACCCGATTTGTTCCAGAAACCCCCGCTTTAGCGACGGAGAAGATTTTCTTCGAAACCGAAGACGTCCACAAGAAATCACCCAACCAGATACAAATCAACTGGGATCCTTATAACTTAACCTCAAACGGCAACGCCAACATAATGATATCACTTTGGGGATATCGCGAGGTTACCATATAGTAAGACCAAAAAAGTACAAGAAATCTGAAAAGCTCCAAGCTTAATTTCACGTTATTTTCTCAGTCCCCAACTTGAGTACATTGACGTAATCGAGGCTGGCCTAACCAACACTGGCTCTTATGTGATTTATCCGAAAAACTATGTGACTCGTAATAATTACAACAACGATCTCCAATTCGGTTTCCTGCAAATAAATCTAACGAATCCCGAGCAATATTCTGGTCTGAAGATTAGTCCGTAAGTTGAAGCAATTCCTAGAACATACACTTGTATTCTAAAAGCCATATAAAATCCGTTTTCTTCACCATCTGACGGTGTCTCTTAGCTCAAGGGATGTCTGTCAAAAGAGTATAGAAAGTGTTCATAGCATCATTATAACTCAATTATAACAATGGTAGCAAAGAAATACGGAAATTTCATTATTACACAACTTTAAAGCTTGCGATGTGGCTGTATATATTTTTACATCTGTATGCTATTCAACAGATATAAAAGCTTGTTCAATGTTTTTCTTTAATTTCATATGAAAGTATTTGCATTCTATTAAAGTCATTATTTTATTACTACGTGTCGAACTTTTGCTTTGTATCTAAAATTTGTATGTGCATGTACGTTAGTGTTTGTGCAGGAGAAATGGCATTTAACCTAAGAAGCACTTTGCTACATGCGCACACAAACAATAAAGTCGTATCAGTGTTTTCATTCAATTTGTCACTTTACAGTTTCCATGCGTCCACTTGTCATTTGTCGCCAGTCAATTAGTTTTTTGTTTTTGTTTTCGCATTTGCATTTGCTTGTCATCAATGCGCAATATTTCAATTCAATTGTAAAATCAATTGCCTGTGCACAAGGTGCATTTAGTTCGTGCCAGTGATGTTAGCTTGTGCAGATGCTCAAGAATGGTTAGCTACGTGGCGGGCATGTATGTGCAAGGGTTTGTGTATTTGTGGGCAGCTGAGTAGGTTTTGGACCCAGTGTCACCGATGAACAAGCTTGTGATGCAAGCACTCTTTTAATTCAACAATGCTTGGGGTCAATATTGCATTCGTAATGCAATTACAAAAGTATATAACAAAACAAGTAGTGGTTAGACGAGGTAACCGAGTGGGGGAGGTAAAGAGTGCTGCAATTTAACATTTCATTCCAGATTCAGATAAAACATACATGGTTAATTGCACTGTTTAATGCAATAAAGTTTCAATCTCTGGTTATTGAGATGCAGGATTTGTTTAACAGAATTGTTTCAAATTTTAATTCGCTAGGCTCATAGTCTTGTGTAATAAATCGCGTAAGAGTAGTATTTCTGTCTCTGATTTTATATTTTTGGATGCAAATTTTTGCGAGTTGTAGTTGGTGGTTAACAATCTCCATAACTTCTTCAAATTATAGGCCACCCTAACTCGATGAGTACCAATAGTTAGGTTTGGCTGATTATATAGTATTTATGTACAGAATTCATAAATTGTTCATGTTGTCAAGCCTTCGGTTTAATATGCTTAGATAGTTGACAAACCTAATTTACCGATTATGGAATTACATTTTTTTGCAATAGGCTATTTCAAAGCTTTTTCCGTCGTCATGGCTTTGGTATTTGATGTGAAATGAATATTCTATTGGTAAGATTTCATCTTTAAGAAGATGGCAACTTTTTAAAGTAAGTAGGGTATCCAACTACATTTACAGATGTATGAGAGTATTTGCAATCTCGGAATTTTACTAAATCATTGGGTAAAAACTGCGGGGTCTTCAATTAAATCGAAATCGGACCGCAAGACGGCCACCTCCCTCAATTTAATTTTTGTGGATCTTGGAAATTAATTCATCAACCAAATTTAGTACTTAACAATTGGCGCATATAATCGTTACCACATATTCATAACTTAAGCCGTTTAAAGATTTCATTTTACTTGCACATAATAGCAAATCATGTATTAAATTCATTCGATTTCTTTAAAAAACTTTCTAACATCATTATTTTCTCATTTCCTTGATTTCCCTCATAACGGTTTGTTATTGTTTGCATTTTCTTCTCTTTGCAGAACGCTCTGGTCACGTCCCATCCCTCTGGGCTGGTATTTCAATAAACAATGGGAGCGCAAGCACGGACTGCGTTGGCCTGAGGCGCTTTGCGAGAATTGGATACGAAATGACCGCTATTTGAGGTAGGCACTGGAAAACATTATTTGTTGTTGTTTTAAGCACTCGCTGCTGTGGCAGTGAAATTAAGTAGAGTTGGAGTGACGAAAATGAGTTGTGAACAAAAGTTAATCGAACTAGAGAAACTACGTCAAGAAAGAAATAAAAAAAAGCCATTGATACTGTATTGTAGACTTACGAGAATCTAGAGCTTACATTCTCATTTCAGAACATTCACTGCGGACTTGCCGCTTTGTCCCTGTACGCTGGAGCAGGCCGTTTATGACAAAGGGCGCTACCGACCAGATAAGGAGTGTGACAAGGACTCGAATCCGACATGCTTGCGCCACAAAAACGCTATACATTGCGTCGTCAGCGGTAATCCAGTGTAAGTTCTCATTTACATATTCAAAAAAAAAAAATAAAAAATTTTGTTTTCAAATTTCTTTTTTGATAGTGCCGAGGGTGCCGAACAACAGTGTTGCTACGATCGCTATGGTTTTTTGATGTTGACACAGGATCAAGTGTGGGGCTCACGTCCACGACGTAATCATAATCTTGGTAAAATGCCTTGGAATGAGGCCGGAAAGGTGCCGACGCTATCTAATTGGTTCCACGACATGCGTCCCTGGTACTCTTGCTGTTATTGGCAGAAGGAGCAGTCTGTGAATTGCGAAACTTTCCGTTTTGAACGTCGGCCCACACAAGACTGCGTTGGCTATCAGGCGCCTGGTGTATCAGGAGTTTTCGGTGATCCACACTTCATTACCTACGATGGCACGCAATATACCTTTAATGGTTTAGGTGAGTTTGTCTTGTCGCGCAGTGTGGCCGCTGATCGTCGCTTCGAAGTGCAGGGACGCTTCGAGCAGGTGCCCAAAAATCAATATGGCGCTGTGATGGCTACCCAGCTGACCGCTTTGGCAATGCGTGGCAACACGACAACAACTATTGAGGTGCGACTGCGGCCGAAATTCGCTCGTTGGCGCTACGCCTTGGATGTGTTAGCTGATGGACGGCGTATCTATTTCGATCGGGAGAGCATGCGGTTCCAGCATTTTGATGGTGTCACCGTTTATACACCCACTTATCTGCTGAATCAGTCACAAATTGTTGTGATGTTCGATTCAGGCGTAGGTGTGGAAGTTGTTGAGAATGAAGGTTTCATGACGGGCCGAGTCTATTTGCCGTGGGATTTCATTGTGAGTACACATTTGATATTTCTGGGTTACATATTTTATAAAAGAGTATTATTTGTATATTTTAGAATAAAACCGCTGGGTTATTCGGCAACTGGTCGTTCAATCCGTTGGATGACTTTGCATTACCCGACGGCACAGTGGCCAATTTGAATCTGAACAATTTCCAGCAGATTTACTATAATTTCGGTCTGAAATGGATGTTGGCTGATCGCAATATTCCGGGTGTAGGCACGGCTCTATTCTCACGAGAAAACGGTCGAACTGCCAGCTATTATTCGAATGCTTCATTTGTGCCGAACTTCGTGAAAGAGCCACAGGACTTCTTGCCGTCGAATCGATCATATGACGTGGAGCGCGCGGAGGAGTTATGTGGCGAAAGTTATCAGTGTCGCTACGACTATGGCATGACTTTGAGTACGGATATGGCACATTTTACCAAAAATTACTATGACAGTTTGGTGAACATAAGGAATTTAAATTCGAAGTGAGTTCAATGGGTTCAATTTTATTACATTTCGGAGAGATAAGCGAGAGTGGGATTACCTTTGGAAATGTATTTTAATTGCAACAGTTATATATAAATAAATAAATGGGAGTAAATTTGATTTAATGCTTCAATACTTTTACAGGCGCGTAGTTTCGTGTGGTGTTCTGGAGACTCCTCGCTTTGGTCGCAAGTTGAGTTTTGACTTCATGCCAGGGGCGAAGATTGCATTTGAGTGTAATGAAGGCTTCGTGCTGATGGGTGACCAGCGACGTGAGTGCATGGCCAACGGCCTTTGGAATGTACCTGAGTATGGTTACACGTACTGTTTGCGTGAGTATTATTGATACCTGATACCTGATACGAATTCCATTTCGTTCTTTCCTTTCACAATATCCCTTCTTTGCTCAATCACCTCTTGCACCTTCCGTAAACTTGTTAACAATTTTACTTCCAACAGGTGAGGTATTCTATACACGTCGCGTCGCTTTCATTGCCATCGCCATTATTGTAGGCGTCATATGTCCTCTGATGATATGTATTGTTTGTGGTATTTACCGGTTCCGTCAGAAACAACTCAAGGAAGATCCTGCTTGGCAGATGACTATACCACGCTCGCGTGCTTCGTCGCGTTCCAACTTGCGTCAGCTGAGCGGACCGGACGACGATAGCGATACGGATGCCACAGGCACACTCAAGAAAAGTAGGTCATATGATAAAGTTTATCGTACGAATGAACCACTACCGGGCAAACCCCGTATTGACTTTCCAGCTAAGAAATGGGATCTGGATGACGAAGATGTAACCTCATCCGAAGGTAGTGAAAATAAAGATACAAAAGTAGCTAGCGATATTGAATACGTTAATAAAACAGGTGACAAGCCGCGTCAAATGGGTAGGCGGTCGCTGCGCGCCAATTCAGGCACCGACCATGATCTACACGAAGAGGACGGCACAGCCATAGATGAGCTGAGTCAAGCCCACGTGCAGGGGCAGGGGCACGATGCGACGGGTACAGCAAACCCAGCCGTCTATAATCAGCCACCATCACCCGAGACGGATGAGGAGCCACCGCACAGCTCCACTTTACATCAGCAGTACAGCCCAACATTTAGTGGCGCCGATAGTCGCAACAGTTCCATAAATTATCAAGCTAATGCAGCAGCACAGAATCGCTTTGGGGGTGTACCCGTTTTGCCCAGCAACACACAGTTCTTCAATCGTCCGCCATCGAATATACCGACGGGTGCGACGTCATTGCCAATACGCCAAACACCGACTGTAACACCGATAACGAATACCGCTTTGCCACTGACTCAAGATAGTGGCTTACCGTCGCCTCCATATGCCGCCTCACCCACACCTTCTGTGCAGCGCTCGACTGAGGTTTGAAAGTTTCAAAAAAAGAATTGGAAAAGACGCAAATAATTCGTCGTATAATGAGAATCAGTAGAAATTAAATTAAAAAGTTCATTCATCTACACAATAGTAATTCTGTACATTGTAAAATGATCGCCTACTAACCAACCATACTTTCCTATCGTCGTCCGCATCTAAATGCAGCACAACACAACAGCACAAGAGCAAATAATTGTAGTTATTACCAATACATTCCTATTTATAATTTGGATACATTCTGCCTACCTAACAACCAATTTCAAATCGCACTCATACACTCATCGTATCCGTCTCATTGCAACACTGTAGACACCGAATAAGCGACATACAGACAATCTTATCACTTATAATGTTCGCTCACGCCATCAACCCCACACTAAGTTTAATACTGTTTTCTATTTTCAAATATGAATTGCACTTGTAAGAAAAAGAAAATCATTAAAGAAAAAACTTAAATTTATATAGACTACTCAAATGTTCACAGTATTCACAGTATTCACAATAAAAACAATAATATTAAATTTCACTCTAACAAACATACATAACATCCATATGTACAAACCAAATACCATTCCTGAAGTTTTAGACAATATCGCCATCACTAAATATTTACCAAGTTCCAAGTGTTCAGAGTTGCTTGTAAATTGTCCATTTATTTTCTGCGTAAATAAATATAAGAATAATATTTGCTTGGTTTTATTGGTCAATACTTCGGTTTATAAGACCCAGATAAAATTGTGGTAAGTTGTGATACATTTAACACGAAGGGGTGGAGTCGAAGTATCAGACATAAGATATGATGATGATTTTCTGTGAAGAACTTTGCTGCGACCTAAAGCCATACTCTTTGGTTTGAGTAGAGAAACTTAAATAATAAAGATATTAACATAAACGTCTGGATTCCACACTAAAGTTGAGAGTTAACTACTAGGCAGATTAAAGGGTTATCAGACTGAAACTCGCATTAGGTCTTATTCCATTGTTTGGTATCAAAGTCGTTATTGTATGTAACAGCCCAACTAAAGCGCAGTCTTAATTAATTGCTCTTAGTCAATCGGAACTTTGAAACCCTTCCGGTTCTTTTTAAAGCTACGGTGTATTAGCACCCAACACACAAGTAAGTGTACTGTAACTGAACCTATGAAATGTGTAAAATCATTTTTTTTTGAGAAATAACACTTTTATTTCAAATAAAATTTTCAAAATAATATTTTTAGTTTATTAGTTCGTAAATTGTATGACAACAAGTTTTTAAACCGAATTTGGGGTATATGGTCACCACGACCGAGCTTTAGAAGACTAGGAAAATTCCAAATGCGAGAATTAATATTATAACATATAAATAATCGTTTCAAAAAAATGGAGAATAAAAAATAATTATGTTTTCCTTTCTTAATCGAGATTTGGACCTCTTTAATTTCAAAAGTACAAATTTCCTGTTTTTAAGTGAATTTAGCGCTTTATTTGTTTACATGATTTTGCATTGGAGTTTTTCTCAAGAATAAAGTTTATTACATTTTCAATTTACAATAATTACTTATTTATACAATACATTCTCAACTACAACACTGCATTTTATTGCTATTACAATATTCATTCGCTAGAATTTAAACTTTATTTTTCATTTCTTTTTCCCACTCTTATGCAACTAACGTAAATTTAATACACTTAGTTGGTAATATTTAAAATTCATATTTTCCAGTTTTTGTGTTGTACTTGGCATATGCAATTTTTGAAATAATACGAAAGTTTTCAGCGTAGAGATGCGGGAGACTGGGAGTGTAGACAAGCCGAAAGCTTTAATCAATCAAGACTGCGACCAGGTTATCAACAACATAAGTGAAACGTTTAGGAAGTTCCTTTAACAATTAGGAGAGGGTAAAATGAGTTAGATAAAATTTGCCGCTGTATGTGAGAATAATTATTTTAATCAAGGAATTGCGTTAACATTCAACGACAGCTACGGCTGGACGAGGGTATTGAACGGATGCTTCGTTCTGTCTTCACTTCGCCAAGCGTTGGAAAGCAGCGAAGCAGGAAACAAGCGAGTAGCACTTGCAGTGCAACCCTGTATTAACATGTCTTCTGACGCAGGCGCAATTGTGTTCCGATTATTTCTTTGGGAGAGAAATTCTCTTTCCGCGTCAAAAAACGTATTAGTAACCCCCTATTTTTGTTTTCTATATTCACTTATAACTGATTTTATGTCTTAAGTTTTCAAAATAAAAAAAAAATTTTAGCGGTTATACCATTTTAGTGAGCTATCCACATACTCTCTTATATCGTATTCAAAACTCCTTAAATTTGTTATTGTTTTATGAGTAATTATTTCGGTCAGAGAGCAGTGCGCAAAGATAGGGAGGATCGAGGGAGAATCGAAGACATCTTTGTTAAGGGTTTCTTATACGTTCATAGCTACGGTAAAAATATAATGGGAGAAAACATAAAAAGTACGAAGAAAATAGTTTGAAAGTTATTATGTAATAATATTTCTCCAAGCAAATTATTTAAGAATGAAGCTGACATAAATCTACGCCCGTCGTTAATATTTGCCATGCTTACATATTTTATTATTTTATGTTGATGTGTACATTGTATTTAGTGTGTGTGTGCGCTAAGTACGAGTATCTGTGTAAGTGTTTAAATGACAGCTTAAATATCTATAAAGCTATTTTCATCAGTTGATAAACTTCTTTATATTTCTTTATTAAAGTCATGTACATACGCTTGTACACAAGTACATACATATATGTAAGTTAGCAGTTGTATACATTTAAATAGCCTAAAACCTTTGCAGAATCGCGTAAATTACATTTTATACATTCATTTTCTTTCCTTTCCCCCTGTATCCAAGTGTGTGTGTGTGTGTGCCAAACAATCAATATTAATTATTCAATTAATCAATATTATAGCTAGTAGAATTGCTACAATTACAGTAGACTGGCTACAATTACGTACTTCCGAACTGTCTGCTTGCAATATGTGTAAGTTCTTAATTTCAATATATTTAATTTCAATTATCTTAAACAAATACGTATTGTAACACCTTGTGTATTTCTTTTCACTCCCTCGCCTTACGTGTCTAATAACGAATACGTAAGTTGTTGGTGTGTTTTAGCGTTCGCAAGTGGGTTAGTGTTTCAATTCAGTTTAATTTTGTGAGTTTTCTATAATAATAAAAATTTTCATTTTTATTTTTCTTCTTTGTAGAGCAGTTTTAATTGGAATATTTGCTTTAATAGATTGCGTTTGGAAAAGGTTTACTATTATCTACATACCATATATATGTATACGAGTGTTTCTTGGCTTATAATTTATTTGCTGAATTTGCTTAGAACTACGTTTTAGTTAAAGACTCTTCAAATCTAAGATTATTGCGATTTAAATATCCTTTGTGCTGGTTAGCTTTTTGTATTGAAGAAACCTTTTGGAATAGATATCATACCCGTTGAGTTTATAAAAAGAAACAGGATGATACTTCATTGGATTAACAAAGTTGACTATTAGCTTATGTATCAAATAATACTTTTGCCTCACCTATACATATAAATATTCTTTTATTTTCTCCTGAACTCACATTAGAAGGCAGTTGGTTGATAGTGTTTATACATTAAGAACAGTACGTTATGCTACGTTCGGGTGTATGTAATTTTTGAACAAATAGAAATTAATTATTTAAATTGTTTATACTTTTTAGAAAGCACATTAACACTAATGTCAATGGTTTTTCAATGGTTTTTCAATGGGTTTCCTTTTGGTACTCCCATGTGCGGCGACTCGAACTCAAAGCACAAGAGCAAGATGAGAGAGTTTAAAGGTGGAAAGGTGTAAGGTGGCGCCCACTCCATCTGTAAATAAAGGAAATGAACAAATAAAAAAAATTTAAGTTGAGAATTCTTGAAAAAACTAAATCAAATAAATATATCACATAGAATATATAGAAATTATAGGTACAAATGGAGGTAAATTCTTAAGTAAATAAAGTATTCTTATCCCTAAACAATCTTCTAATTCTCTAAAAAATATCTGATAAAAAGTATTCTTAAGTAATAACTCTAATAAATTCTTTTACTTTTATGTGGTTACAAATGAATACATCGACTTGCACTGGTATATTTATTATCTGATTTTTTACTTTTCTCATTTTACTTCATGTGTCCTATTAATCATTTATCTAATATTATAAATTGGCGAGCGCATTCTTCATGAATATCCATGACTTGGCTCGAGTTATAGCCGAATTTAGCAAATCACTTCTCGTTCAAAGAAGAACAGTTGAAATCAGAATGTTTAAAACTCAAGTACCTCTCTCTTTCGCTATACTTTTCCAACAAATAGTAAAAGGTATTGGCAATAAAATACAATTTAATGCTATTAAAATGAAGAAACTGTTGCCATTTCTTGCTTTAATATGCATATAAAATGTGCAGGCAATTTCAAAGTCTATGCCAATGTATACCGTTACTTCATCATTCCAGAGCACACTTAAAAAAGCATAAATATGCTTGAGTAAAGTGTAGTCGAAAGAAAGGAGAAGTGAAATTTTGAAAAGGAAGATACATAGGAGTGACACAGATACCTCACCAACGGTGTCTATGTCTATTCTTTAGTCTTCCTGCATTGGTGGAAAGCTAATATTTCAATATATAAATACATTGACAAATTGACATATATCAAAATAATCGAATTAACAGTATAATGACGCTGTTACGGCATGTTGGAACTGTAGATTTTGAAGCCAAGCACTTATGTAAAACAGAGAGGCTGAGAACAGTAAACCCAATGAAGACCGCTTGCATTTATTTATTATTAGGATTGGCTGCAAAATAATTCTTCAAATCGCAAAATAGGCTAATTTTCGATATTTTTTGACTAATATCATTGAAAATTAACGTAATTGTAAATCTACTGTCCTATTTAAATAGTACTTTATGACAACACTTAGAAAGGATATTTAAAATATTTGTTAGAAATAAAATTATAAATACATAAATTTCAAATACTATAGTAAATATTATTGATTTTCAGTACATTTTGAATAATATATAAAAAGTATGTATTCGTTTTGGGTAATATGGCCATTTGACAATATAATATGTATATCAGAGCAAATAGTGAAACGTACGTTACGAATGAAATCATCCAAATCATCCATGATGATGTGTGATTTTGAGCCGAATATTATGGTGGATTAATTGCTTGGTAATATAAAACACAAATTTTGGAAATTGGTCCAATGAATACACGTATATTTAACTATATATGTACTACTGAACTTAATCCCTAGCAAACTTTTTCCAGCTCAATATAGAGCTAGAAGCCTTAGTAATCAAATAAAAGGTATATATATTTAAGATAGCTTTTGTTGACATTTTCTTTATATTTTAAAATTGAATATAAAATGTAAAAAGCAAAGAAAAATTAAAAAACAAAAATTGATAATAATATTAAATAAATACCTGTCTTCTTATTTTTAATAACCTGTCAGAAATATACTATGAGACCCCAGGGATCATAAATTTCTTTAGTTGTGTCCATACATATATACATACAAGGTATACGATGTATAACCAAAAACAAGAATAAATAAAAGCCGACTAACTTTCCGTAAAGTAATACAGAAATTAGTAATGTTGGTCCAAAACCTTATCTTTACCAAAAACCCCCAAAAAAAACGTATAAAAGTGTGCAAAAGTTGTAATAGATGGGAATAGGGGCAGGTTAAAATTATCAAGCAATCAAATAAAACTTTGGCAAAGCTAAAACTTGATTTTCCACGCAGCCGCGGTAAGTTTCAAAGCCATACACCTGGAAGGCTCATCCGTAGGCACGTCAAATTCGAGTGGAACGCCTAAAACGTGGCTATGCAAAATGTAATACCGGACAACTCCCATGTGTACAACATAAGTTCGAACAAAAATACAAGACGCTTGCTAATAACTTTTCGAAAAAAGTAAACTTTTCGCACAATTTCCGGGCACAAGGTGAGTCCCTGAGCGGTGGATATTTGCTTGTGTATCGTTAGGATTAGATCAAATAAAAGCTGGCTACAGTGACTGGCATTAGTATGCAAACTATCGCCTCGAATTGAATATAAGTAATTACATATGTCTTTTATTATTATTACATTTTGGACTCACTTGTTCATTTTATATTCTCTTATATGTATGCTTGTATGAACATAAGAAAATGAAGGGGGGGGGGTCTATTTCAAAAACTTAAATTCGATTTTCATCTTAAATTTGTGCCATGGAAGCAATTTGAACTTTATTTGAGATAATTTCAAAGTATTAAAGCTATAAGAGTTCAGGCTCCTGAAAGTCCAACAATGTGTCTGAAGATATTGGAATTGAAGGTATTGAACAGGAATTGTGGGACCTACAAAGATGGAAAACCTACATTAAAGTATACAATTAATTACAAAATCTATCTAATCTTTTCTTGATTTGAAATACTCATGTATTCATTAAGGCGAATATTGTGGTAAGAGCAGCATTATAAATGAATTATGCTCCAATGAATATATGACAGTTCAGACTGACATTTTTGGCCTTTTGTGCAAATGCGGCTAGCTAATTTGTATGCTGTGCTCATTGTACACATTACGATGCATGATTGAGTGAAACTAATGACCATGAATACCACCATTAACAAATGTGGGGTGGGCGGAGCTGGCTATACTCCCACTCAAACTCTCAAATCTCATCGCATTTCCATGCTGGTCATGTGTCACATCAGCAACATCAGCAACATCAATGACATCTTCAATTTGTTGGATGGAAAAAAAAATCGTTAAATTCTAACATAAACCACAAGGCTTTGTCATGGTCGTCCACATAATCGCCAGTTTCCGCATCCATTTCATTTTCTTTCAGTATGTCTCGTTTTTTGACGAACCAAGCGTTAACGATTTTTATTATCATTAACTGTCATCATCAGAGTTGGCCGAGCATCGCAGCCATACGCTGTGCTGAATTTGCCGACTTGACTCGGCTGTGTGTGGGCACGAATATTGTCTACCTTCATCAAATGTCACCAGCAGTTTTGGCTTGATGCATAATCTTGCTTTTGGCTCGTCTTATATGCAAACAGCTTCCAGCTATATCAGGTTTCATGCATCCTGCTGCATATCCTATTTCCTCTCTGCACTGCTTACGTTTAAGAATTAAGAGAGCAAATATTTCAGTTTCGATGTTACTTATTCAATTTAATTTCTAAGTAGTAATCCGATGCAGAATTTTAGCCTTGGACTTGATATCGTGTGATCGATATCGGTCACATGAGAATTTAAGTTAAAAAAAAAAACATTATTATAATGAAAAGTAACATTATAATTATTTGTCAGTTAATTGATTGTCAGTTCGAAAGCTGTAAGCTTTCCACATGGATGTTGCTTAATGCATCAGAGGATATTTTCTAATACATACATATATGTATACATATATATTTATTTTCATTATATGCTTTTGTGTGTATTAAAGTATGCATTGTGTATATGAAAGGTGACATATTTTGTTGAGGACGAGGAGTACAGCTGGTTATGTACTCGTAGTTATCCGGCAATCAATTGAGCCTAACAAGAGGATGGCATTTTTATGCGGTTTGTTTACGGCAGAAAAGATAAAAAGAATTTTGGTAGGTTTTCCTATCACCATATTCTTGGATTGATACTTATTGATTGATAATTGGCGCCAAAATCGCCGTTGGATGACTGACTGGGCATCTCTTTTGTGGTTTGTACCTGGATATGTTATCCAACAGATCTTGTGATCTACAAGTTTTAAGATGATCCAGAATTTTATGAAAAGTTTTCTAATGGAATGTATAAACTTGGAGACTTGCCACTTTCTATCTCTGCTTTTCAAAAACGTATTAATTTTAATAGTGTCTTGTATATTTAATTCATGAAAGGTATATATCAAGATCTATATGTTCTTTTTAACCTCAAATTGATATGTTACGTTAGAAGATCAAAAATGTACATGTCCTCATGCACCTATGAAAAGAAGCATATTAACACCAGGTAGAGAGTATAAAAATTGTAACAAATTGCAACTGCAGAACGTTTTTTCTTCGAATAAGTAGATGACATTTTAATCTCTTTTGTATGTCTCTTTGTTTCTTTTTCACCTGTTTGTTGTAAATGGTGTTTTGCGAAAACACTTTCAAGTATTGAGCTGCCTTAGAAAGTATAAAAACCTCAATGGTCCACAAGTTATCATCATAAGAAAACAAATGTTACGACGATATATATTAGAATGCGCTCTTAATATATTACTTTCCGAGTTTCGCCGTCTCTACAAACAAACAACATCAGCGAAAAGGTTACAAGCAAAGAAAACTAGAAACTAGTAGAAGAGCTTCTGGCTTTTAGTACAAAAGATACAAGCGGGAAACAAGAAGTGCTGAAATAACTCTTCAAGAAGTGTTCGAGAAGTGAATGAAATTACGTCTACGAAGAGAGTTTTCATTAGAACTGGAATGTGATAAACTACAGTACTCCTTTAGTGCAACGCCCGGCAGTCTATTGTCAGAATCGAGTGTTTGGAGCGAAGCCCAGATTTCGATTATTCAAAGGAAACTGATCAGCAATACCAAGCCGACATATCCTCCGGCTTCGATGAATTGTATAAAAACGCTGATTTAATAAGTGAGAACATCCAATGTGATTCACGCTATCAGATGAAAACCTCGACTAGATTTCCTAGATATGTTTTGCTTTCCAACGGATCCAGTGGATAGATAAGTACGACAAGAAGTTAGACGTACAATACCTATATAGCAGTTCCACGTGTTCTGATTCAGCCAGTTACATACAAAGGGCCAGGCATGGACTAAAGGAGCATTGGAAGGACACAGTTCACTTAAAGTTTAAGTTAAAGTCTTCTACAATATAGAATCCGAAGTCTGCAGTAGGCACAAAAAGGGGTTCGGGAGGAAATCTGGCGATATTACAAAAAGCCAAATCCAAATTTCGCTCTATCAACAGCTATGTCCAATATTTGGAAGCGGAATATAATATTCTTGATTATGATTGCACTTGGGTGTATCGTCAGCACCAGGCAGATTTGCTTATTCGCATCTCGTCAGGTTCCGATTTAGACGACGGGTATAATCCGACAGGAGAACGGAGATTCCATATACGGAAGCTGGACCTACGTCAAAAGCGAAGTGAGACAGTCAAGTAGCAGAATATGGTCACTTGAAGCAGTTTGACTCAGATGGAAGCTTTGAGTTTTGTGGTGGATCAAAATCTACTTGGGGTGCGTAACCCACTCTTATTGAAGAAATGGGTTCTTTGCTCAATATGTTTAAAATTTAATTAGTAAAAAATAAAAATTAGGAGTACTTAATAAAAATTAAGTAAAGCAATAATTATGTTAAAATAATAGAATTTATTAAAAAAAAATATTTTTATATCAAAAATATGAGTTTTTGGTTACTTAGGTAATAGCCATACATACACGTACGTGTATGATATTTTTAGGGGTTCGGCTTATGTGATGCAGTTAGTGGAGTTAGTCTTAGTCTTCCATTAGTTATAGGCTTTTAATTATTAAACATAAACAGAATTATACACATGTATTTTCTGAAAAGTGAGTTAATAAATGTTTTTATAAAATAAAAGAGCTAGAGAGATGATGTCTTGTTATATTTTTTAAATTTACATTCTGGGGATGTTTCTATGATAAACATATGGTGGAATTACAACATATCCAACAGAAAATAATTTCAATACAGAAATCAGTTTTTATGGAGCCTAAGAAATAATAGGTCACCCTCATTGTCTTCACGTCACTATGAATTTTCGATTTTCAGGATATGGAATTCCTCCATATAACAGGATATATAACATAACAGGAATTTCAATTTGTACTTTCACTACTTCCGAAAAATAATGGATTTTTTGATTTTGCTGGTTTTAGTTGCTTTAGCCATAATTTTAGGGATTTCTTTTATGTTGTCGTCCGTATCAGCCTCTCTGGGGTTTTCTGCATTCATCGTCTTGATTAAAGAGGTATAACCGATTTTTTCCATACTAACGAGTTTTTTTTTTTTAAATATATTAGACCAGTTTTACTACTTTGAATTTCTCCTTCCTTGTTCTGGATTAGCTGTCTTCGATTCGCCAAGGATTGGAGACTGGAGAATCAAACTGGTAGCACTTGCATTGAAAATTTGCACAAATATTTCCACTGACGCATGTGCAATTATATTGCGCTTCCTTCTTTGGTGGAGACATGCTTCTTTCCGTGCCAAAAACATTTTAGTAACCCTTTCGAGCATATTTATTTGAAGTCTTAAGTTTTTAAAAGCAATAAAAAATATTTTATTAATAGTATTTTTTAATGTTTGACGGTAAGTTGCCACTTTAATGAGATATCCGCATATTCTATTGTATCGAATTCAACTCGTTAACTTTTTTCTTGCTTTTATATATAAAAGTTTTGACAAAAGAGGGGCGCCCAAAGAAGCGAACAGAGAAATGGCGAATCGAAGACGAATAAGGGTTGTGTGTGGATAATACTTCATTTTTCTTTGATTCGTCTATTAGTAGGAAATTCAGTAATTATAGCGCAACAGTATAAAAGAAGCTGCAGAAAGTGTCCCTAGTTCTTCAGGCATTCGGCCACTGAGTGATTTTAATTAAAAAAATTCAGCGGTTTTGCTATTGTCTGAAGTTATGTTTTATTTGCCTTTTCATTAAGATTCCTTTTGTTCTCCTAGGTTCTGCAAGGGTGTTACTTTGTTCTATTTCAGTTTTTTTTTTTCGGTTTGATGATAGTCGCTTTTATGTTGCGTCTGTGGTTCACTAGTTTTTTATTTGATTTCTGCTGCTTCTTATTAACTTGTATTTTGCTGCTTTCTTTAGTTGTTTTTGACAACACATTGATATATAATATATACGCCAGTGGATATTGTTGTTACAAAATTTTTAGGATAAATGTCCAAAGTAATTAATTTCCATTGCATTCGATGAAATTGAGTGACATTTATACTAAGTAGATGGTATCGGCAGTATTTCGAACATCTTTCGGTAATTGCAGTCTTATTGAGAATAGGATATACTAATCTATACATTTTATACATATAATTCATTTGTTTATGAATATATGCACATTCTGTGATTGTTTCAAAGTGTGGAAGTGTTTGGAACCGTTGCTCATGAGATTGGAAAATATATATAATAATATCTGGACGCCCAACACAAATAGGAGGAGAATATCCGCGAAAAAGTATTATCATATAAAGTATCATATAAAAATATAAAAACCATTAAATAGAGGCTAAAAAAGTCTAAGTTTCATTACAAAAATCCCATATTAGATAATGCTTAATAAAGATCGGATCATTAACTCTCGACTTTGTCTTCTTTTAATCACTAAGATGTTTCGCTGCAAGGTGACAAGTGGGAGCATTAATATAAATTACCTTTAATGTGTTGTGGAAATTTCCACATTGCTCTGCAGCCCTCATGCCCAGCAGCATTGCAATCTAACCCATGCCATTCAAAACAATCCAATCTAATCTGTACCGATATACACTGTTCACTTTATGTGCTGGCAGCATTTTCACTCTTCTCCCCCGCTCCGTACTTAAAGTATGTTTCAGCAGCAGCATGACGAGTCGTCGCACATTTTCTATGTCATTTCACCAGGTGGCGCAGCAGCTGGCACATCAATGTTGGTGGCTGTTCCAGCGGATGCGACGCCGCCACTTGCCACTGTAACGGCCGAGGAGGAGGATGATGAGATCGGCGATGTGGGCGAGAAAGTGTTTGTTTGTGGCGTTGCCAAAGGAGCTTGACTTGTTGCAACACCCTCCTCTGCTGTGCATAATAACTGCGTAGCCACTGCCACAGTTGCGACAGATGATTCGCTTATGCTGCTGACGGTCCCTGCTACGTTGTTGCTATTGGATTGCGAGTTTGGTGCCGTTGATGATGGTGGTGGTGTGCTCGGTGGCAATGGGGAGTCGGTAACGCTAACGCGTGTTGCTGTCGCCGAAGTGTTGCGTGTTAGGAACCAACAATCCATCGGTGTCGGTTTACCTTTCATCACGACTGGGCCACGGTATTCGAGATTGAATGAATCATCGTGGTTAATCTCCTGGCAGAGCAATCTGTAAATGTGGAAGCAGAATGGGATAGTTGAGATATTAGATGGATTCATTGACAGCTGCAGAGATTGTGATTGAGTAATGCAAATGCTTAGGCAAGTTGGCGCATTGTACACTTTAAATTAAATCCCAGCTGAAAAGCCAAGATACATGAGCGAAGCTTTCGTACTCTGTTTTTTACTTGATGTCTGAAGCAGTCGGTATAAATTTGTATTACAACGTACATAATAAGGAAGTAAAGGATGCCAGTCCAAGCCCAGAAGAGCTTCACGCGGCGTTTAAATATAGTATGAATGCCATTTCAGATATTCATTTGGAATCTGTTATGTTTGCCACAGAAGAGCTCATTAATTATACGAAATTCTATATAATTGTGCATTCTTGGTAACCGTAACGGTAACACGGATATCATCATTCTTTGAATGAAATATGTATGCAAATACAGCTTAATAGTCACTTTGCACATTCGCACCAATATGCAATATGCCTGTGCTTAACAATCTAACTGGATCCTGGGCACTCGCAGCTTGCGACGCTTGAGTGCCTCGAAGACTTACGTGTGACCCATACGCACACACTCACTCACTGGCTAAGTAATGCATGAAACATGTCCTTGCTGATAAGACGATTTATTCAGCTACACGCTTGGATGGTTTCAGCATTTTCTGCTGCCACTCTGCCGCTCCACTTCAACAGAGTTCACCTGAGAGATTTGTAAATTGTGGCAATGGTGCATGTTGGTCGGAATATGCAAGGCTTTAGTGTTACAATGAAATCAGTAGCGTCAATGTGGATTAGACAATGAAACTTCGGTATCATTGGGAAGTTTGCTAGCGACATCGTTGCGTTATATTTGGTTTCAGACGATGCTCCTAAAGTACAAATATTTGATGTAAACTTTATTTCCATATTTGTAGCAAATAATCAATATTTACAAATAAATTCGTGTGGTCACTTTACTAATTTCACGCCTTTGAAATAAACCCAGAATCTGCAGTTTTGTGCTGTAACTTTTAAGTGCAATAGAGGAAGGGTGTGCCCTCTATATCATCTAGACTAGGTGGCTAGAAATGTGCTTCAATTTGTTGTTCAAGCTGCCATCAACAGGTTGAACGACATTGCTCAGTTAGTTTCAGACTAAATCAGGAAGAAGAATAAAAATATTCCAATTTGTTTCCCTTTAAATGTTATTCTATCCTAATCCAAGAAATTTTATTAATTCTAGAAATTTAACAAAGAAGAACTGGGAAATATTTCGCCAATTACATAACCTGTTCTTCCCGTGATCTTCCCAGTCAGGAAAATTAGTTAATCAATGTTTAAATAAATTAAAATAGGATATAATAGAATTGGAAGAAATAATGTTTGAAGGCATATTTGCCCAGAATTTCCAAATTCACTGGTAAAACCTGTACGCGATAAATAACACACGGAAAATGTAGGAATTTTTTCGAAGGGAAAAAATGATATATTATAAATGAAATTTTTATTATTTATTTAACAGAGTCCATTACTAAAGAAAAAAAAACATGACCTTCGGGAAAACAATAACGTATTAAGGGAAGCAAAAACGAACAACAATGCAACAAAATGTGGGTTTTTTTGCACATTACCTCAAAAGCCGCCGGATTTTTTCACTCCGTACTGCGGTATAATCTTGCGTGAGTACCAGAAACATATCCTCAGAGATTGTAGTAACTTTTTAGTTTGTGTCCGCCTACCTGTTCGCCCGAGACAAACATATTTACATGTATGTTTTTCGGCGCAGTGAAGCCAATTAGTTTACCCTATTCCTGCTATAAATTGGCTTATCATTCTCAAGCCGATGCATTCTCAAAAATCGATCAACTTGAAGCAGATAGGAAGATCTTCAGCATACGCGTTTTACCAATAAACGAAGATCGCAATAAAATGTCTTAATAATTGTCGTACTCTTACACTTCACATGGTACACTTAAAAACATTCCGAATGTTGTATTTGTACTTATTGCAGTGCTAATGTGCCACTTCTCATTCGAAGAGCATCCCCTATAGCTGAATTTGGAGGGAACAGTAAGAATGAAGCGGCGGACGATGCAATGATTGCTCTACTGGCTCAGCGTTCAGCGAGAGCTCGGAAAAGTTATTGCAGGCAAACGCTTGTGCAAGTATGCGTTGTTGTTGTTGTTGATCAATGCATGTCTTTTCATTTAAGCGTTCATTTGTTTGCATTTAAGGGTGCTCGAATGTTGCCCCAATCAGGTAAACCGAAAACAAATGAATAGAAATTTACTAACTAATAATTCTAGGCTAGATCCCTTTATACTCTCGTAATATGTTGTCACAGAGTATAATAGTTTTGTTCACCTAACGGTCGTTTGTAATAACTAAAACTAATCGCGATAGATATACATAAAGTTATACATTATATATCAAAATGATCAGGATGACGAGACGAGTTGAATGTTCTTGAAAACTACTAAAAGTGCGATAACATACTAAAGAAACACATCAGAAGCATTAATTTTTATATTAAAGATTTTGTGGGGGCTTTATAAAAATCTGCGTATAATTTGGACAACGGGTGTGCCATCGGCCACTTTTAGGTGAAATCCTATATCTCCGGAAATGCTTGACCAATTTCAACCAAATTTGGCATATAACATTATTTTGACATCCTTACGCTACATTGTGACAATAGGCGAAATCGGAGCACAACCACGCCTACTTCCCATACATCACAATTTTAAATTCCATAAGTTTATTTCACATTACGGTATTTAAATCAAGTGCCAATAAAGATATCGCAACAAGACTTTCCAAAAATACTACCTTTAAGTTAAGCTACCTCACGTTTAAAAATGTTTGTAAATGGGCCATAACTTTGCAAGCCCCAGATACTGAAAACGTTGGTCTCTCTGAAATATATTCATGAAATTCATAGGGCATCTTTCCTAATAATATGTCTTTGTGTCAAAGATGGGTTAAATTGGGTAAATATTATACTTCCCCTAACCTCCATATACTTAATATAACTTCGGACTTCCGGTTCACTTTATATCGTGTATATCGGTCAATATGTGTGATATTTTAATGAAATTAAGTGGACATCTTAAACAAATCGGTTACTTGAATTATGTCAAAATCTCCTTTGTCATATCTCATTTGAATTAGATTGGTAGATTTTAATTTAAATATCTGGAACACGAAGAAAAATATATTAATGAAAGTACGTGAGCCTATGACCTGGAATATAAGTTAATAAAATACCAAATATGATTGTAATCCATTAACGGTTTCGTCGAATTATGAATGTTGAACCCCTACGCAACATTTTCTAATAAAATGTTCTGCCAGCACCTGAGAGCATTTCTACACATTTGATCCTTGAATATGGCGAGAATATAAAATGTTCCCTTCCATCCGAACTTAGCCCTTCCTTACCTGTTTAATATAGTTTAGTCAACGCCTGAAAATATTTCAACTACTTTGAACCGCACAAATTGAACCACACGAGAGTATAAAATTTTTGTTTGAATTCGTTCGAGACCAAGATTTATAATTGTTTAGAATTTGAATAATAATATCGACTATTGTCTTTGAAAAGTATTAAACAAAACCAACACTTTAAGTTCAGTTAAAATTTTTAATGGAAAGGCGATACATTAGTACATGAGTCCAACTGTAACGCAATGAATCCTGAGAATACCGCAGTGGTGTTATTGTTTAGTAAGCTAAATCTGCTAGTGTATCTTTATTTCTCCACAACTCCAAATGAAGGGAAGATAAAATTGTTGGTAATCGGTAATCGCCTAAATGCAGCTAAAACCACCAGATTCTTCAAGCTCAGAATAGATAAATGCAGCATCATTGCGTCACAACTCTTTACATGTGGTCGAAATCAGAATATGTAATTTCTACTCCCAGACGCCGAATATAAGGACCAGGTGCTCATGTCTGACTTTATACGGAAAGTATCGGTCAATTAGTGGCAAATGTTAAGTATATGAAATTAGTATCTCGAGTGGCTTGGAACTAAAATGGATGAAATCGGTAAATACCTTCATGTACCTTTTGGTTGGTCTAAATATGCGGCAGTAAGTCAAATATCTGGACAAATCTAGATAAGGAATCTGAAATTAACATAATGCGGTTTGATAGGAAAAATGGATGAAATCTATTCAAATATCCATTATAGTGAGCAAATTTTGCTCTTTTCGTCATAGGTAAAGTTATATAAAGTAAATCCCATATTGTTTAGTATAAGTTAATAAGTAATCTATTTCGATTTCGTCTATAAAGTGTTCTTATACATAGTTATATATACACATAGTTCTTACAAAATTATCCAATTTCTCTTAAAATTCTTTTTTAAACCAATTCAGAATCACCATCAGCGTTTAATGGAATAAGAACCTAAGAAAAGAAAGTTTCAAAGAATTCATTGAAAGTTTGACTACAGATATTTAATGATTACCCATGTAAGTATTATGAATTTGACTTATGGATTAGCTAATCAATTAGTTAAATTTATATACAGTTTTCCTTCCTGAGTTTGAACAGGTCTTCTATCCGTCAGTTGCATATCGATCGATTCGCCAAGCGTCGTGACCAAATCTTTCTTACAGCGAACTTAGCCACTTCGGCTAGTTTCTGTCCTTCGAGCGCGGCAGGGAGCGATGATCGACGGATCCGAAACGGTAAACTGAATGCAACAAAATCTGAGACGTCGCTGTCGTCTGTGGCTGTGTTGCTGTCACAGTAATCAGAATCGGATTCGGAATCCGAATCACTGTCGTTGATGGCTCGATCATGAGCCACTGCAGCAGCGGCCAATGCGGCAAGTCGCTGCAGTGCCGATGGCTCTCCAGGCTTCGGCGGAGTCATTTCATACGGTTGAGGTGGTAATATGGCAACACCAACTTTATTAACGACGGTATTTGAAACTTGCGTCATTTGCGTCATTTGCGCCAATTGCGTTGTTTGAAAATAAAACTCGGTTACAAATTTGTTTAAGCACGGAAGCGTTTGCTGATGATTATTTGGGATTCACTTTTCACTTATTCACTTATTCACTTATATGTGTGCATAGAGCCGCGGTTGTCTTGCGAATGTGTTGCTTTGCTGAAATTATCCTAATTTATATCGTAAAAAGTGTGCAGCGCTGCATACTTCTCTCAGCTGTTTTGTGTAAATGGAAAGGTCTAGTAAAAGACAGGTACCTAACCGGTGGCATAGAAGGCAGCTAATGAGTTTTCCTTGAAGATCTGGGAATCCCTATTTAGTTGTCTGCGGATTAAAAATGATTGACGGCCGTTGAAGTGGATTGCAAAAGTCCGGCACGCCATTGTTTATGTTATTGTACCCTTTTTTGGACAATGTTTTCGATTTACATAATTTATTTTGGTTATTGTTGTCTATTCAAGATTATTCAAGAGCTGTACCATTTTTAACAGCTGAAGGCGGGGACATTTTTTAAAGTAGTTCTTTGAATCAATGGCTTTAATGCGATACAAAAGTTGTTTATGTCACAGGATTAGAAGGGCACAATGTATTCATTAATTTTCTAGTTTTTTTTTCTTTCTTTAATAGTAGTAGTAGTAGTAGGTTGGCTAAGAATTAGTAGAAAAGTTGGTGGGTAGGGTTTAATATACGCAAACAATATTTTCGTTCAATTACAACCATACCTCATAGTTTTACGGAACGGAATATGTTAGTTAGCATAGTTTTTGCACGGGGTGTTAATGAATGGAAAACGTTTTTAAAAAGAAAAGAACTGTATTCTCATGAACCACTAAAGCTATTGTATATCAATAAATTTTGCTGAGACTGTGCCCTTCAAGCACTTCCTCATACAGTGTGAAATGGATGAAATCAAATGATAACCACGCCGACCCTACAAATAATGGTTGTGTTGAAAGCTACTGAAAGTGAGATAACACACTAAAGAAATACTTCAGAAACATTAAATTTACAGTAAAGATGGTACGGATAACTCTATAGGAGTCAGTTTAAAAATTTGACAATGGGCATAGTGAGTGCCATTAGCATTAGGATTTTCCTAATTTATTCAATACGTGGTGTGTTCAAAAAATAACGAGAATTTTCCTTTTTTGAAAAAATTTTTATTCATTCGTCTACGTTAATGTTCTCGCCTTCAAAATAGTCACCATTCGATATTATGCACCATTATGCCAGTGCTTCTTCCAATCGTCAAAACACTTCTCAAACGCGATTTTTGGATCGAATGTAGGCTGGGGCATAGTTACAGTTTTGTTTTTGGCCAAGAATTCACGAACAAGCAACGAAGTGCGAGCAGAATTGAGCAAAAGTGAGCAAAAGCCATGAAATGTTTTTCCATAAATCCGGCCGTTTTTTCGGATTGCTTCACGCAAATGGCTTAGAACTTGTAGGTAGTACTCCTTATTGACCGTTTGATATTGAGGAAAGTATTCCTGATGCACTATGCCACTAAAGCCGAAGAACATTCCCGTTATTTTTTAATCACACCACATACATACAATTGATACAATAGGAGAAAATTTCTGCATTCATTATCCAGACTAATTGACAATCATAGTCGTATTTTTTTCGTGAAAAATTATATCTGAACCCAGTTTTAAATCTGGTTTAAAAGGCTTTATTTCAAAGAGTTTTTTTTTTCTAAAACGGTTCTGGACATTTTTTTATTAAAAATCCTTAATGCATTATGTTAAATTCAACACATTCAAATGCACTACATATAAATGAACAAAAATTAATATTAAATAAAAAATAATACTCATCATTGCATATTCATTCCATCGCTAAGACCGCGTTTACACAGGAAGACATTTGTTGCCCAGACTCGTAGTTTGTCGGCGAGGGGGTGACGAGGAAAAACGAAGGGCACCGAGTCATTGTACCTGCTATACCTATACAATGCATCGAGTTGCTCGTGCACGGGCAACACGCTTTGTGTTTCATGTTCGCCATTCCTTTTTATTTTGATATTCTTTGAATGGTTACAATTGCGCTCGGTTTCAATTGAATATTTACAATATGTTCAGAATTTTTAATTTTATCAGCTACATTTTGCAAATAAAATGCATATATGTATACAAATATGCATAATATAATAGAAAGATTTTAGAAAATGGTGAATAAGAATAAAAATTATTTTCGCCAACTTGAGTCGTCCGTGTGAATGCAATGGTCAACACCAAAAGAGAATTTCCCGGAAAATGAGCAACAAAAGTCTTTGTGTATGAACGCAGTCTAACATTTTTTAAAAGTAGAAGGGGTTGCTCACAAATACATGGATCGACGTGCCATGCGTTGTGTCCACAACTTCTTCATAGCAGTGGTTGCGGCCTCAGTTACTTTCTGACTTTCAATGACGGTTGGCAAGGATTCCGTACGTGTCCGGAAGGGTATGTCGATACTAAAATAGTCACTGTCATCCGATTCCGTACCGTTTTCCTCATAACCACTATCGCTGTCACTGCTCCGGCCCTAGGCTGCGATGGCTGCACCGAAATCGGGCAGACGTTGCAAAACTCTACCTTGTCTTGGAATATCAATGGCGTTAAGATTAGTGGGATTTGATCGTTTTCTTTGATTTTTATTAATTCAATTTTCTTAACTTGAGACATTCTTTTTATTTTTGCGAACTTCTCACTCTTTAGTTTAGCTAAATTCGACGATTAGAAATCCGGCAAATATGTTTGGTAGTATACGTATTCACCAGCACAATTTACATCATAGCACGAGAACCGAGTCCTGAAATTCTCCACGCAAGCATTTGCATTAGTTAGGTAGGCGTGAGAGAGGTAGCTGATAAACCAGCGTCAGCTGACCTATAATAAACCCCTAAAATAAACGACTTTTTATCGTGAACGGTGTATTACTCCATAATTCAATGTGTAAGCTTTAGAGAGCTTCTTTTACCTGTTTCGAAAAAGTTAGTGCTTAAGAAACTTCAAGCAGATATTTCTTCATAATAATTATATTATCGGAAATCAAACAATTTGTCAAATCAGACTAACATTTAAGATAGTATATGAAAATGAAAAGAAAAAGCTTTATCGAATGGAAAAGATTTGTATGAATTTTTATAAAATTGAGATTTTCCTCTAACTCTATTGCTTTTATTAAATAAAATTTATTTTACATTAAATAAACGTAGAGACATAATAGATAATTTCGCATAAAGAAATTTAATCGAAAAAATCCAATAGCTACAATATCCACTCTTTAAAGCTACTCTACAGTATAAAATCGAAGAAATTTTATACATTCTCTTTTGTATATTGTTGCAACAGAGTGTAATAGTTTTGTTCACATAACGGTTGTTTGTAACACCTAAAACTAATCGATATAAACGAAACTATTTGAATTTCGAAGAACTGTCCGTACTGTCCGTCTGTACGTGCAAGTGATAACTTGAGTAAAACTTCAGATATCTTAATAAAATTTAGTACACATATTCCCTGGGATTCAGAGGTGGTCGATATTCCAAATGGACGTAATCAGATTGCTGCCGCGCCCACAAAATGCCCATTTAAATTTAATAACCTCAATTTGATACAAGGAATTGCTGTAACGAGGGCCTCCTGCAAGTTGAAAATTTTTGAATAGTAGGCATAGGGTCGCTCCTAATAGGTTTGATGTACATGTCTTACAAACCACTAAAATTATTTCAGCCAAACTTGCTCCGACAACTCTTTAGACGGTGTGAAAATTGATAAATCGGTTTAAAAGCTCGCCCACTCGCCATATAACGGTTTTATTGAAAACTACAGAAAGTGTGTTAGCTGACTTTAGGAGAATATGATCTAACTTAAAAGCTAATATGATGCCAAATAGGATTGCACTCTATTCACAATTGAGTCGAATAACAAATGTTGAATCCAACAACATTTGCAACATTTTTTAATATACAGTTTTTATGCGCCTCGGCTTTGATCTTTGAAAATTGCGAGAATATAAAATGTTCGGTTGCACACGAACTTAGCCCTTACTTGTTAAGCCAATGTTTGGTGAGTCCCCTTTTAGCTCCGGAGTGAGTCCTAGTACTATGGCCACAAGGTTCATATTTATATTTCACTTAGATAATTTGTGAATTTTTGAATTAGAAATGACAAAGAGACTTTCATGAGGTAATCCATAGGAATAAATAAGAATTATTCATAAACATAAGTACTGCTTCCCATTTACACCCCTCCATCATCTACGTGGGTATGAGGGCGGCAACAACAACATGTAATATATCCTGATTTTATGGCTATCCAAATCACACAAAGTACTATCGACCAGGTTAAAGTTGTTTTGGTAAACCTGCAAAGTTTCTCTTGAATTCAAAATAATTATTTGATTAGTTGCCGAAGAGATGTGCGCTCACTTTACGATTATGTACTTATGTATGTATATATTATGTACATTTATGTACTTGCATAGCAAGCCATACGATTTTGATAGCAGGAATAGGTGGTGTCTAGTTTACTTTAATTTTTTTTTGTGAAGGAAGTAAATAAAATACAAATACTATAAAAGAAGAAATAAAATAAATTAAAAAAGTTTATTTACAATTAATTAATATACTAGGTGTGGAAATACTTTAAAATAGTTCCCTAAGTGCCTAACTGTAAGAAGTATAGTGGAAGTGCGACAAGTAGCGCAACAAGAACAAGAAAAATTAGTTGATTGTTCCACGTTAATTAAGATAGGAAAATATATTCAAAGAGTCTTTTAATTTAAATCTTTTAATACTTTGGAAATTGTAAATGTGAGTAGTGTTAATTGTGTAGCGCGAAACTGAAATTGGTTTATAGAGATGTTCGGAACCGCTTTTGCTTAGATTTATTTGTTTATACGAGTACTATTTTGTTTCTCTTATTTCTTATTTCTTTATTGTCAGCATTGCCAGCTGAAAAAGTCGATATACCATGTGAAAACGGTGCAAGAAAATAAGAAAGGTAGAGCGGAACATAAGAGAATTGGCGCGAACCTAATTAAAAGAGATTGCGACACTTATGAGAAAGCTGATGAAACTTGTTGATTGTGTTGTGAGAGTAAGCGATAAGTTTGTAGGATATTTGTAAATGTTTGTACGATAGGTATAAGAGTTTAAATCAGTGGTCGGTGTGAAAGGAACTGTAACTGTGTAACTGAGGACGAAAGTAAAGCAACCCAGTGAGAACTTTGTACATTTATATTTTGATAATTTTTGTCATTCCTTCGCTAAACAAGCATTTTCGTTCTTCTTTATTAATTTTATTTACGTTAAGATTAAGAGAGATGTATAGGGTCTTAAAACGAGCTCCTTATTGCATCTAAATTACCTACAATACAAAATGCATTGCATGTCAACAAAAAACATTCATAAATGTGAAAATTTTCGCGCAGGGAATATTTGCCATTGCGGCGGGGCCTCTTGCGATGTTATTTAGTCGCTGTCTCGACTGAACGATAGAGCGTAAGGGCACGTGTGATGTAAGCTAGCAAAATTGTGTTATGAAATCCTGACCTCTGAGAATTGTGAGCAGAATAGAGTGGTTGTATTTGAAATGAAATATAATTTTTTAAATGTTAAAAGATATTTTCTAATCTTTATCCGTTCTTCTAACTATGACTTTTGAAAATTTTCTTATTTATATCACGAGTCTTACAATTTTTAAATTGAAGAAGACCTTCTTTTATAAGAGGCGTTAAGATTATAACAAAATTAATATTTAAGACCTCAATATCGGTGTTTAATTGATCCCATCAGCGCTTTACCCATATACATACGTATTAACTTAAGCAATTTCTTAGTTGACTAAATTAAGGATCTTTTTGAAATAGCCACAAGAGCAGCTATGTCTTATGAAAATAAATGAGATTAAACTAGCTGGCATAATCCGTTTTGATATTTTTTATTACTTAAAGATTCTTTCTGAAGGTGTAACTTTCCAACTGGCTGTACGATGGCACTATATATAACCTAAATGTGTTTATAAAATTTTGCAACGGTCCAGTTTGAAGTTTTATTTATTTTATAATGATTGCTTTTTTATAATCCTCCTCCTTTGTAGGAGACAGTCGAAAATTACGATGCTTCCTAAACATTTCTTAAATTTTACTAACTCTTACTACATCATACCGCCAGTAGAGTATGTACATACATGCTCACGTTCTTTCAATTCTTTTTTACTCTTTGCTGTGTTATGGTTCACACATAGGTTCACACTCGACTACTTAAAAACTTTCTTACTCCATTTTTGTATATATACCCAAATACCCAAAGCCACTATCTCAACGCCATGAGTACAAATAAATAATTGCGAGACTTTTGTTACACTCAGCGTTGTCGCGCTCTTTCGCTTGAGCTTTTGAGTTTGAGATGACAGCTTTCGCCGCTTCGCCTGGAAGCATGCTTTTACTTTCCGGCAGTCAGTCAGTTGAACTTGACTATTCGTACATTGCGGAGGGTCAGGTGCGCGCAATTGTGTCATAGGGCGGAAATCGAACGTGACGATTGTATGTAGTATTTCGGGAAGAAAGTAATCATTTATGCCGGAGAACACTACCTTCATGGTTTGGGTGCATATTCTTCTTACTTGAATGGACACGAACTTGCCATTAGATGGTTGGGTCGTCAATCACAGGCAAATGAACAACAACAACTACGGGTATTTAGAGGAAAAGATATAAAATTAGCGATTTGAGAGTGTGAAGTCGCTGTTTGATTTACAAACCGAATAAAGATACATGTTTATTATTTTAATAGATACATTTGTTGGAATTTTAAAAGTATTCGCCGTTCATCTTAAGAAATTATTGCCGGGTTCAATCCCCGCTAATTGAATTACGCCTAGCATTTTGTCAGCCAAAGTGGCTATGAAGTAGCATCTGTTTCTATGGCTTCATTGGCGGCTGGTGTGGTGCGTGGTGTAGCGGATTATTTGCCGAGTTAAGGCCTGTGATAAAACGTTGAAGATTTGCTTACAGCAACAACGATTGCCCGCGAGGCAGGTTGCTGCAGACTCTGATTGAATTGTATTAAATGTTCATTATAGAAAATTAGTTTGTAATTGGTTAGGAAATAAAATGGAATACATATTCGATTGCTTCTTCGAGAATACTTTCGACAAAATCACACGCAATGGCTTGCAGGACCGCTCCTCTCGTCGTGACGTACTGGATCACTTGAACGCTGTCATCGGCGGTTGCAGTGATGGTAAGCCTACCATACAGAACTGCCTATGAATTGTCATTACAGTTATTTGTGACACTCACAGGGCAAAATATGCACACGGAGGAAGTTGCGCGATTCGCAGTGTTGTCCGCAGTGCGTTATCATCGGGAGAAAAAGAGCGGAAATGGAGATGTGAGTAGATGGAGATTGAGAGAAATGTTCTTAGTAGTGCTTAGAGTTATGAAAAACAAAAATTTGCTATTAAGCCCAAGAGGATAAAGGCTTACCATTAGATATGTATTCTTTTTCAGGTCTGCCTCATGGGCAAATTTCACAATATTCTGTACATTGCGCTGCGGACTTGCTGGGATTGGGGCGTACGAGATTCCGCAGTTGTGGTTCTGTTGTTGGGTAAGTGAACGCTTTACAGCAGTGTAAGAATACAGAGCAAATATTGTATCGATTTTGGTTACTCAAACACCGCGTTGTACCAAAAGACACAATTTATGTAAGTAGCACACCACAGCTGCCATAAATACGTCTATTCCATTGCTGCCTCGAACAACCTCGAACACCACTCCAAGAAATCCTTCGTCGAGGAATAAGTGTCTAAAACACTGTTAAAATAATTCTGCTGTTTTGTCTGTCACCTTTGTATGTTAGATCTAATTAAAATCGCATGTAATTCGCAATTCATGTATATGTACATATGTGAGTTCATGTTTACATGGAATATTTTTCAGTGTCAACATTGAGCATAAACATAGAAAAAGAAGCAAAAAATAAATATTGTAGAAGATTGTCACTGACACAACTTTTGTGGTAACCAGTCTCTTTAAATAAAAACAACAACCACATTCATTTAGCGAAAAAGAGAGCTTGTTTTAAGGCTAGATTATTGGGTGGATTCATGTTTATGTTTGCGTAGAAATTACAAAATTCGTGTTAGTAAAGACTTAAGCTAATTGAAGAAGACAACTGTTTGGAGCTGAATGAGATGAGGTAAATTGACAAGTACATTCGCCAAGCGTCCTACTAGTGTGGGAAACAAAAGTCACTTTCAGATGAGCGGCTTTCTCGCCTGCGACTCACTCTTCTTAGTCGTAGAAATATTCACGTGCTAATATTTAATGATTCTGAGGTCGACAAGCATTGCTGTTTTATCTTTGTAGGTGACAAGCGGATTAATTAAAGTTAATAATGGAACGAACATATAAATAACTTAAGCCTAGTTGGGGTTTTCTGTACTTCTTATATTTGAAAAAACTTGCTACTTTATTTGCAACTAGTTTGGGTAAAACTTGCCCAACTTACTTAAAAAAGTAGTGAACTTTCAAAAGTATGTCTTCACAAAATTCTTATTTTGTAAAAATCCTTATTTTAAGATATAATCTCGCAACATGTTCCATAATAATACATATAGATATAGAATAATCGAAATATATATAGTAATATATAGCCTTGTATATGAGTAACGACTTAGAGATGTCGGTCTCTTCGTCCGCCCGCCGTGAAATCGAAATGTTGGGCAAATTTTTGACTGAGAAATCTTTATGAAACTTGTTTGTCCTCGGCACTTAAGGTAGATTGGAATTGCAAATAAGCGCAAGCGGACCACGAATATATTCCCCAAACATTATTAAGTGAATGCATGGCTTGGCATATGTATCTCCTAAACTTTCGAGATATAGCAGTCAAACCATCATGTCCTGCGAACTGAATATTAGTGGAAACATAATTCTTATTTTAAATTCATTAGTCCTTCTGACTTTGCCGAAATTCTGATAATTTAAGCGATATGAGAGATACCGAGATAAAAATTGGTACATATGAGACCCCATTTATGGGGTTTACTTACCCACTTTCATTTAATTTTATTGTCTGTAGCATTTGTATGTTGCAATACGTAGTAGTAGTCCCCTTAATTATTTATGTTTGAGTTAAATTTGTTAAATTTCCCAAATCTTTAAGTTAACGCTTCAACATGTTTAGGTTATTCGAACTTGTATGTACAAAAATGTAATATTTTACGAAAGCTACGAAAGGGAAAGGACCTCAATGGTGTTATTCAATGGGATTTTTGATTTTTCGCTTGTAAAACCCGTTAGAAGCCCCATGTGCATAAAAAGTGGACAAGTGGACAATGGGTAAGGGCGAGGAAGCGAATTCTAATTGCCATAATCTGGGTTAGAGCACATTTGGTTAGTTGGAAGAGAAAATGGAAGAGACGAGAAAAGTGGAGGGATGGGCGGGGTATGTGGAAGTTGCTGCAAGCAAAAGAGCAACACACATTGAGCCATTACGGTGTGTCAATAAAGAGAACACTGGCCTGCCGTGGCAATGTGTGCCTGAGTATGCATACAAATCTTCGACAATGACCGGTTGGGTGTGTGCGTCCAACAAGTGCGTTCTGCAATATTAGCTTATTTAATGCAATCATTTCCGACGGCGCGTGTTTCAGTGCTTTAGTGCCCCAGTGCACCAGCCAGAAAGTCGCTTTGACCTACATGCGCTATTGCTATCGGTGTGGCTCCATGTGCGTGCCTTCAGCGGCATACCACTACATCTGCTCGCCAAAATAGGCACCAAAGTGTGTACTTTTACACCGAAATGCATATTTGTGAGGTCTTAATGGCAGTTGGCATATGCAGAAGCGTATGTATGTGTGCAGAGAGTGTAAACATTTTGCTGGCTTTCTATGCGAGTGCATTGGCATGAAGCGATGCAGGACTCGTATCACGGGGGGCGGTGGGTGGTTGCTGCGGTAGCGTGTATGTTGTCTACGGTTATTGCATTGCAAATTGTGCAAATTAAATTACCAAACTGGCACACGTTCGTATAACGTCTGGCTACGTTATGAGCTAAGCAGTCGAGTGCCAGGAAATTTCGCTCGGGTAACAATTTAATTTATACCGACTGGAGGTATGGGTAGCAAGCGAATTAAAACGTGCCATATGGCCGAACGTGTAATACAAATGTGCTTAGCATTTAAGAATTTTGGGTTTTAGGGAATTAAGTGATTTTATTAAAATGGTGGTGATGCAAAACCTGGTAACGCTTAAAATACATTGGCATGGAACGAAATGTTAGAAAACCATCAAAACAACTTACTGAATGTTGAAAGCTGTCCTCCCCTATCCTCATCGTATTAGCACAATCCTTGCAAGATTGACGTTCCCTTTTCGCGTATTTCAATCACCATATCACACTAACAATGCTGTACTCTCTTTCTAATCTCTAATTTCTAATTTCTAATTTCAAATTTTCGTATTTTTCTCTTGCTTTCAGAGGAGATCTATTCATGCGAGAAAACATTCGAACGGATATTTTTGGGCGCCTTATTCGGGCCCAATGCACCACACTTCATAGCCGGTTGGCGCAGCGACTTTCGTGACCAGGTTAAGCGGATTAATTGCAATCTCTAGCAAGGCAAACAAAGCTGCCTACTTTCAATGTTTTCAATCGCGAGCATTTATCCTTCAAGTCCGTTCTAACCTAAAAACTTTTATTTTCAACTACCATATCAGTAGTTTGCTCATTTCAATTTCGCTCGCTTATGTAAAAACTTTCTTCATGCAAATAATGTCCACCATTATGGGAATAACAGTTCTTTTTCATTTTGCCACATTTGCATGCACCTTCCGGCTAATCAGGATGAGAACACGCGAGCCATGGTCTACTTTCTTCATCATGCCACATCACTTAGCATGCAACTGCCAGTTTGGATTGCGCGCTTCGAGCAGGAACGTATGGTAAGGTAAGTGAGTGCACCAGAGTTGGGTTTTATTCATACACAAAAAAGGCCATATACATGTACATAAGTCGACCGTAAATGAAACCGCCGCCTTTACTTCAATTTGCACAAGCACCTTCACAGGTTCTCTTGTTGAGCCAAATAAATGGCAAACAAATGGTGTGGTTTGTGAACGGTCGATATATACATACATATGTACATACATATGTTTAGGCAATTACACAGGCTACACATTTTTGTTACACAAACACCTTGAAATTCGGCTTGTCTTCGTCGTTTATGGCTGCAAAAATTGACAAAATTTGTAGCTTTGTAGCTGGAGGCTTTTCGTCTTGCGCAATCAGTTTCAAACGTCGTAGGTCCTTTGTGCTTTAAGCGGATTTGTATAATTCAAAGTAAATTAATTTATTTACGCGTTTGCTTCTAACGTCTCACTGAGCTCGCATTATGAAATGAAAAAGATCCATTCATTTGAAATGTGTGCTGTATAAATTTAATTGCATTAATTAGTCATCTGCCAGCCTAATGTTGATTACTGGAGCGGCAATTCATTGGTGTGACATTTCAAAAAATATATGCCGTTAGAGGGGAGTAAAACGAAAACACTAAATAATACAAATACAGGGCAGGTCTTCTATAACTGGCTTTAATTTTCAATATTCGCTGTCTCTCCTCAGTAGTTATTTAAGTTACATATGTATGTGTCTGTGAGAAAAATTCGAAATGCAGACAATGTCAGCTACTAAAAAGGTTTCTGAAATTATTCCTTCAAACACTTTATTGTCTGTCAGACATTGAGGGATTAAGATACATTAAGGTTCTGGGTGTCAACATCTTTTATTACTATTCAAACGAGAAACATTTGTGTGCGCGGGAATTGCCCAGGCGTACTCACTGCCACACATTTTCCTTTCACTTTCAACTCTAACTTGTATCACCAAGGCCTTTTGTGTGGAAACAATGTGTTTTTATTTGTGCAACCGATTACCTTTCCTCCTTCGCGCACATTGTGTTTTTTTTTTTGTTAAGAGTGTGGTTAAGAAGAACATTTGCTAAATACATTTTTGCTGATTTCGATAATTTTCATTTACTAGAAGTTTGAATATTTCTCGAATATGATAACTTTTCTCTGCAAAAATTAACTTAATCGGTTTTTATTGTCAACCCACAATGGAAATAGAGCTGTTCGTACGACTTCGCTTTTTCCTGTTCGAAAATTTCTCTAATTCCCATACTTTGCCCAAATGAGGATTGCATTATTACAAATACATTACATACATTTTAGTTCGGTTGAATATATGTCTAGACATACCACCTATTTATTTTAATTTTTAATTCAATATTACTGTCAATATTTGCATACAATTCTTAGTTGTTCTCAATTTCCAACTTCCGCACAATTTATCCCATCTCCAGCTTTATATGTGTCTCATAACACTCTCCACAATTATTTGCACTCGTCATCATCATTTTCGCGCATATATTTCCGACTTTGGATGATTTTCCAAATACGACTTTATTTTTGCCTCCTTTCTAATGTTATCTTGCGTGTTTTGACAATTTTTCAGATTCATTGACATTCCGATCGAGTCGTGTGGCCGTTCATCACCGCTACGTGTTGCCTTACAGGCGAGTGCGCCTGACCTCCTTCTGATATTATTAAGGTAGGTAAGCAAGTGTAACGAAATGCCTCGAGCTGCATAGCTTTTATGAGTGACGGCAGGGAGATTTGTACAATAAAATATTTTTGTTTATAGGAATTATTGGGAATCATTTTAAGTGCATCAAGTGCACGAATACATCAAGAAAAATTCGAACTTGAAAGCCATACTTAGTTATTTATTGTTAATTAATTATTTTTTTATTTTTATCTGAAAGACATTCACTTTTCTTTATATTGTTGTATAAAGGCAGCAGTCTTTTTAGTGCACTTCGGCGCAAAGTGATAAATGCATCGCATCATTTGAAGTTCACTGAAATCGCGCGCATTCCTCTATGCCAACTACTGCTGGAGAGCAAAGTAGGAAATGCCGACAACTCTGTTCCTACCAAATAACAGTTCCTAAACGGTATGTGAGTACCTCGTTATCAAAATAATTCACTTCGCTGCGCATTGCGAGTGCACAGCAACTGTTGCAGCTAAGGAAACCAGGAAGAGCGAAGAAATTCTGATTAAGTAAAACGAAAACGAAAACGAAAATTTAAGCGAAAGCATTCAAGCGAAAGTGCCAGTTCCTTGCATTGTATTGTGTTAGTAGCGAAATTCCAAACAATATTTCGAACGAATCTGGCGCAGAAATGCATTACTCCAACGTGAACGATGAAAAACTGACAAAATTTCAATTATTTCTTGATACACATACATACTATATATTGTGTATTGTTGTGTATTATTCATTACAGCTATTGTCAGTCATTAGTTATTCCAGTGGGGTGAAAAATATTGAAGTCATCTGTAACTATCGCTATCAAAGCTTTTAATTAATTGACTTCAAATACGAATTTTGTGACTGACATTGTAAAGGTAAAACATTTTTTAAAAATTGTCTGGATTTTGACCCGATTCCGAACAATCGGTAGACCAGAAATTACTCCGATGAAGTCTTGAACTAGTCTCGATATTATTATTAGCAAACCCTTGAATTTTACACTTTAAATGAGGTTTCCAACAACCTTGAAAGATTTGCTACTAACTATTGTGAAGACTTTTATATGAATGTAAATCTTGAAATAATAACTGTCAATGTAGTAAAAAATATCCTTCGAATTTAATTCTACCTAAAAATAATTAATTATCCTGGGTTTGACGACAATGTCTTCTCCGACGAGTTATACGGATTAAATTTTAACAGATTATTTGACTAATTAGAACAATTAATTGGGAAAGCTTAAACGAAGTAAAAAAGGTGTGTTTTAGTTATTATTCTATTTCCATATTTTCAAATGAAAAATTGAAAAAATTTTATTTTTAACTTAACTGAGGAAATTTTAACGAAATCATTCCTCAGCCCATTTTCCTTAAATGAAAGTGTGAAATTAATAACAACATCACTTGTGAAACAATAAGGCAACAACAATTGAAAATTATAAATACAAAGTAAAGCTGGAAAATAAAATATTTAAGCGAGGCAGTATGCCTGTGAAACTAAAATCAGTTTCGCAAAGCGGGGAAAGCATTTCCTTTGCTAAAGTATTCCACATTTCTTCATTCCATTCTAGCAATTTTCCATTCTGTAAAATGTTTATTGGCAGCATGCAAATTAAAACAATTTGCAGTATTGATTCCAAAACGTCGTTTTTCATTATTTACGAACAGAAATGTTAACTATATTCACATGCATACACAAAGGCATATGTACGTCATAAATTTGCTGAGTAACCAAGCGCTGCCACGCCCCATTGATTTTCATCTGTTGGAGCTGGGGAAGGGCGCTCACCCTGACTCCGAATAATGACTTTTGTTCAACAGCCTAGCCAAGCTGTCTATCTGTCTGCTTATGTGCACGGTTTGATGAATAATACGATAGCGCGCCAAAAAGCATGCAACGTTTCTTGAGTTGATGCATGCTTGCCAAAAGTGCGGGTGCCAAGGCAAATTTTAAGTGTGCCAGTTTTTTATTGGAATCTCAAACGGCGCAACCAACATACGTACATATAGACACACACACATAGCAGCGACAGAGAGCTGTGCTATGAAAATGAGTGGGAGCCAAAAGCAGTTAGCTTGGGTATTTTCTTTGAGCAGTAAATTTTATTGGCACACAACTGATAAGTGCCACAAGTAATTTCAAAAGCGAATAGTGAAACGGCATGCAAAGAGGACACGGAAAAAACCGTAAATCCATAAGGGCAAGATGTATTGAGTAAGCATGGCTTTTTGCTGACAGTTGGACTAATACACATGCATATGTGTGCAATGCATTACGTAACACTGTCAAGCACCACAAAGCATTCACTTAATTGTGCACATTAACAGTTCGGCGGCAATTTGATTGGTTATGGCACAGACAGCAGATTGCAGAGTGGACAGAATTTTATTGAAATCAAATGCATGGAAGGAATAAAAATTGTCACACATTGAGCAAAGCAATAAAAGCTCGCATTCATTGCATTATTAAAAATTTCCACTTTCAAATGGCGCTTTCATTGCGTCAGCAAAAACGTTGATCCCCGTTACGAATAACTATTTTGAATTCATCAAACGGAAGGAGCAAAAGAATTGCACACGTGTTTATCCAGCGTGTACATAGTTGAGCTACTATGATTATTTATTTTTTTATTTCAAATGATTCCTCTTAGCTTGAATAGGAATTTGGAGATTTCATTTCGAAAGTTTTTACTCTTGTATAAATAATAGAGACAGAGAATCTTCTACCTGCACGTGAACTAAACTCATCTTCTAAAGAGTTTCCAAAGAGTTGTGGTCTCTATTATTATTCGAAACTCATTTGCATTCTGTGCCATTTTATGTGTTTTATGGCAAGCATTTCTTTGACTTTCCATACCTCTCTGCCTATGAAAAAAGTAAATGCAACCGTAAATGCAACCGTAAATACTGCTGCGAGTTGCACCATTATAAGCTGTGAGTAATTGGATTGACAAATGCTCTCGATGATATTTTGTGTTTATTTACACCTTAGATTGCTGCTTTAGGAAGAAAACATCGAGCATTGAAGCAAATTTGTAATCATTTGTCTGTGTGTGTACGTAGTTTGTAAGGCAGCATATAAAAGTGGATATGCATGCAGAAATCTTTGCACCTTGGCTGTTCGCACAACGGTGGCAGCTTTTTTAACTCGCTGACTACCGAGTAATATATTTTATTCAGCTCTTCGTTGTATCAGCTTCTTTATCCTACGGGTAACATAATATTCACAATTACTTTCATCTGTACGTATACATGTATGTCCGTGTGCGTAAGCAAACACATTGCTTGATTTGTAATAATAGTTCAACAAATTCCTGCCGTTAGCCACAGGCACTTCTTAGCCAAACATACATACATACATATGTGGGTGTGCTCGTACGGAGGGATGCACACATTATTCTTGTAATCTTGTGTGCCTTGTGTCATTTTGCTATTATTGTAAACCTGGTTCGTAAAGGTGCATGCCCTTTTGATTTGCATACCACAGAGACCACGGAGAAAAGATGTGACAGATTTTCATACATATATGAATGCCCGTTTATTATAAAAGTTTCTACATTACGGATATGTATGTCTCCTAAAATGCAATAGTGATAACAAAATTCTTTTATATGTAACTTTGTGCCTGTAAAGGTGTTTTTGCGGGAGTTTTTCTTAATTACTTTAATATGAAGAAAGCCTCAGCCGAAAGTCATCGTATTTTGGTGGAAGTTTATGGTGAACATGCTCTAACTGAGTGAATGTGCCAAACGTAAGAAGAGCTCGCACAATCTTTGGGAGTCACTCAAGCAGGCATTTCGAAACTTTTAAAAACAGTCGGATCAAGTCGGTCAAAAGGAGGGAAATCAACGACAAATCAACGGCAAAGCCGCATACCCATGACGCCAAGGTGTGGCATTTTGCATTTGGTCGGATCAGATGGGCGTGCTGCATTAAGAGTTTCTAAAACCGGTTGAACCCATTAATTGGTTGTCGCTACCGACAACAACTCATCAAATTGCAGCGAGTGATTGCCGAAAAACGTCCGTAATTTGCGATTAAACACGAGGCAATAATTTTTTATCATAATAACGCTCGGCCTCATGTTGCTGGATCGGTTCCAAACTAATTGGAAAACAGCGGCTGGGAAGTTTCGCCTTACACGCCTTACCCGCATTACAGCCCAGATCTTGCCCCTTCTGACTACCATTTGTTCCGGTCGATGCAGAACGCCCTCACTGAAATAGTATTTACATCGGAACAGGATATCAAAAGTTGGCTTGTTTAATTTTTGGCCGTCAAGCCAGCGCAGTTCTTTTGTGATGGAATCCACAAATTGCTAGAGAGATGGGAAATGTTTTAAATCAAAAAAAAAAAAAAAAATAAAAATAAAACTGCACGAATATAGTTATAGACCAATAGGTTATTAGGTAGGTTATTCAGATATACCAAGTTTCCCTATTTTGAAACTATTTGTTGCAGACTTGTGTTCCTCAGCTGCACTGTATAGTGTGGGGTTTTGGTTTCATTTTATGAAACTAAATTTGAAATGGGATTAAAGATGCTTTTTATTTCTTTATAAAATCCAAGATATTTATTACTTTAGCTACTGAAAATGCGATAAGTGGTTTTAAAACACGATGATGTAGTAAGAAGCGTAAGTCATCCCAAACGGTTTGAAAAATACTCCTACCAGTGAATTTGTTATAGATTCTTCTGTCTAGTTGTTATAGATGTCTGTCTCTACTTTGGCTTTCAACCTTCACAGATTTTATGGCTGTATGTATTGGTGAAGAATTATAAAATTTATACCCAACTAATTTCTTATGTGTACTTCTGTAACTTTGAAGCCATAATGTACTCAGGATTACCTGTTAAATTTTCAGATATGGCGCCCATCCGAACCCGCCAGATGGCGGTGCCTCCGTCGTGCACGCTCTGTTGGAGAAACTCACCGAGAACGGGCGCAATTACGTTTTACAAAATGTGTCGTGTTTGCAAATTCTGCTACGCACTATACCAATGATCGAGATGCCATACAAGGTGAGTACAAGCCAGGTGCAGCCATCACGCTTAGGTGTACATATGTACAATAAACATACACACGTACAAACTCACTAAGGCGGATGCATGGTAGGCTCGCAAAATTACCACCCCAAGACTGACACTACACTTGCTACGTGAGAACTGTGCCTGCCACCAACATTAATCCAAGTTGTAAATTCCAAACTGACTAGGCGGTTAAGGAGCTGCTGCCATTTAGGCACACCATCCAGTGGTTGGAGGCACGTGGACAATGCGTTTCCGCTTTCCAACGGTTGTTAGAAAGTTAAAAATATGTCGTTGTCGTTGCCTCCGTCGCTGCCGGCGCGGCTGTGGATGATTGCTATTGATGACCATAGCGAAATGTGAGTTATGGGCACAGGCGCCATTATTGCGTGCCTGCGTGAGATACTCGTGGAGGCAGGCATAACTTGTGTGTGGGGGTACACTTTGAACTTGGCACGATTGAAGTGACTTGTGGTCCACTCCCTGTCAAATAGGGAGCGTACAAATATGGCGGAGAAAGTTTAAAGTCTGTATAAATACTCTTTTGATGCTTGTTGGTTACGTTTCAAGGACGGCATGATGATTTGACTACGTACATAATTTACACGCGGAAGAAGATTTTGTAATTAAATTATGCTTCACTTCCTCCTGATTCACTTACAAATTCATTTGCATATCCTTCATTTTACACCCCTCCTTTGTCCTACATTATTAGAATTCAACAAACTTTTCATATATATATATTTTTTTCATTTCAATTTGTGTATTTTTTGTATTTTTCAATCTCCCCTCACTATTTAGCCAATTGTCTACAGCGCTCGCCGTGAACTGTTTTTTGAAAAATACGGGCGCCTTCTAATTGATCGCATCATCACCAAAGAGCAGGTGTACGGCGTTGTCTCCTTGCGGCATTTATGTCGGTAAGTATTGTATTGGTATTTGTATTTCGACGCTACTTCCTCTACCGTTATCCCACTGCTGGGACGTTTAATTTGGTTGGGACATTGACAAATTTGTGGTTTTGAAATTTAATCAATTTGGTTTGCTTCATTAAAATTTCAATATGATTTGTAGATTTGTCGCAGAGACACATTCTGCAGCTTCGGCTGAACTTCTTCTTCTTATTAGGCTATTTAAAATTGGTTTCGAGTAAAAACGAAAATAAAATCCATTAACGCTTTCTGAGTTCTCCGTGATTGGTTTAGAATTTTTTATAAATATTTATATTTTTTAATAAAAGTGACGATGTTGTTGAAAAGCGAGATGAAAAAAAAATAAATAAAAATTAATGCATGCAATAACATTTTACCAAAACCATATTGATCATGTCACATATTGACAAGGGTTTGACGATAGGTCTTCATAGTGATAAATGCTATATGCTCAATGATTTCTGACACCAGAAGAATCACATGATGCATTCAAAATGCAATTTTCCGAGCGCGATGGCCTCAAAAATTTACTCAAACGATTTCAAAAGTATATTAACCTTCTTGGCGAATATTTTGAGGAAAAATTGCACAAACATCCACTTTAGGGTAATTCCTAGTCATTCTTAAGCAATGTTTGAAGAAAACTCTCATTCAACCATTTAATGCAAATTTTTCAATTAAAGATTCTCTTACAGACTTCTTTATGCACTAAGTTTTTAAATATGTATATATTTGACGATAAGAATACAAGGATACCCAATTCTTAAAAGTATCGATGCCAAAGAATTCGGTACCTTTCAACACGATTTTACTACACTCGTAGGCAATAGAACTGAAAGTAGAACATCCTTAGCAATAATTGTCATCCCTTTACGTAAACCATATCTATGTGTTACTCTTTGAGGAACTTACTTTTATGCGTCGTCTAATCCTAATTAAGGCATAAAGAAATGGATAATGTAATTTATCAAGCATTTAGCGAAACACCAGTTACAAAATCACAATTCCACCGCTAATCGAATTTCTTCAGCACGAGTCAACAAATTAAATAGGAGAGCACTGAAGCCATCTAATCATAAAGACGAATAATTTCCTTTGTCGATATTAATTAACTAACTCGAAAATTGTTGATTATCAATTGGCTTTAGACGGCTTTAGAAGTGAATAACAAGCTACTCTCCTAAAACTCAAACGCTTTGACTTCCAAGGCGGAGTGGGAATTTAGTTTACATGAAAGCGCTGAAATAATTTGGACGAGAAAGGAAGGCGGTGAGAGCGAAGCAAATTAAGTCAAATTGTTGGTAAATGGTGGTGGTTGGTGGCGAAAAACTTAAGAAATTCCCAAGTCATCACGATAATGGACATTATTACATAACTATATGTATACATATAATGAGTAGAAAGCAAATGAGTAGAAGAACATTATGTGAATAGAAGTTTTATGCCGTAACTGCCGGAAGGTACTAAGTACTCATACATACATGCATATGACTATAGACGCTATAATCACCAAGGGGTGAAGTGCATTGCACAAATTTTTACTCAATATTGTGTTCATGTGTATATGTGTTCTCTGTGATAGTGCCTTCGTTCAAATGATGACCTTGAATTTCGAAAGAATGCTTTCTCATAGGCTCTCAATGCCTGTAACAGCACCCATAAATTTGTGCTCCTTTCTTTCATAAAATCGTTTCGAGTTTAGCTGGAAATGTGAAAGAATATGCAAACTGCTCTCTCAAGTGTACGATTTTGAAATATTTTTGACTGCTGAATATTTTGACATAAAAAAAAACATAAAAAATTCCATATTTTTTCGATTTTTCACTTTTATCCACAATTCCTATAATACAGCTGCTTGTGAGCTTACAAAAGTCGGAACCTTAAAACTATTTATCTTAAAATTTGTATATATGACCACGGACAATAACGTGGAATGAAAATATGATATATATGATATGAAATGAAAATTTGTGCCATCTCTCATAAATCATAATATATTCTTAACTTTCCTTCTGCCAACCATTTATGATTTCTCTATAAAATAAATAATTTTTACTCCGGACTATGCCAATGGATTCCAAAAGCAAAAACATAAAAATAGACTAATAAAGGTATGAAAAGAGACGAGTAAGTGAAACAAGTGAATGAACTCGCTTCAAATGAAAGCAATTTGACTGGCAATTCGAATGGCGAATCTGTGCCAATTGGATCGCATAAAATGACAAATTGCTTTATAGAATAGGTTATGTACTATGTATGCGTGACTGTAATATTGAATGTATAATGAAAAAATATTTAATGGCTATGTTAAGTTGTAGAATGGTGTCAGGAAATTCTTCCTGAAAAGATGACAAACAATGCTCATATTACAAGTATCATCCAGAGACATATGTTTTCCGCAACTTGTCTCCTTTTTGGTTTCGATGGTGTAGTCATGTGCATGTTTATACATACAAATAGGTTGAAAATATAATTTTTACTTATGAAAATATTAAAGAGTCACTAAATTCTTCAACGTAATCAAATTTGCTTTGTTTCTGTTTTACACAAATAAAAACAAAGCGCAGTAGATGTTCACTCTGCTGTGAATTTGAGCGATGGCCGCGGGCAAATTTTTAAATTAAACCGCAAGTGTGAAATTGCCTAAAGAGCTATTTGCAATTATTTGAGGGCAGTTGTTGGGGGACCACAAATAATTTGCTTGGATTATTTTGCAGATCTGAATTATGATAGCTCTGTTTTAAGTTTTTTTAATTACTTATTTAAATTTGAAATTCGGAAGACAGTCTCGGTCCATAGGACCATTTTTCTACAGAGTACTTGATAAATTTGTAGAAGGAAATTTTTTGCATGGAGCAATCTAATAGAAAAATATTAGGTGGACATATTATATTAAATTGTATTGCGGGGCAATTCTGACGGAACTCGACCTACCCCTTGGTGATCATAGGGTCTAAAGCACATTAGTATTAGACGATGTTAAAGCTCCTGTTTTCATTTTTCGCAAGTATGTTTCCGTAAGTATTTCATTATTCTTCAAAGCGTTTACCCCTTTAACTCGATCGGCCTAAAATTCTTTACTCTGGAACCCATATTTTTGCAATATGTCTTGTTCAAATGTACAACTTTCGGCAACCTAGGAACAAATTTCATGAAGATTACTTTATGTTAGAAGGAAGTGAATAAGCGCCTTTAATATTTAATGCGAAATATAATTTCGGTCAGCAAGAATTGTTAGGAGATTAAATACAACCCCCCTTTGATCCCTTGTATCCATTAAAGTTTTCTATAATAAATATATGTATGATACATAGATATGATTTCATAGCCATTGTAATACAGCTTTATTATTGTTATTATTTTCTTTATCACTATTATCTTCTCTCTATTTCATATATTGGTGAAGCCTGTAGCGATGCCAGGCTGACCACGTTTAAAAATTCTTTCTTGTTTTCTTTTTTCAAATGTGAAACTTATCACTTCAAAGTGCCAAAACTTTTGAAAGAAGCACGCGCGTCTAAGCACGGACGTTTGAATACGAACATACATACACATATATCGAGAAGCACAAGCGATAAAAGGGACAGCTTTCAAGCTTCAAACTGAAATTGTTAAACGCGCTATTTTTAGTCCTTATTTTAGGTTAGCTTTGTATGTTGGAGACAAAAGGGCACAACACGTCCGCAAATTCTCCCTTTTCTGCCGGACATACTTTCTCACTTGCTTCTTTTGAAATTTCGATATGTTGATCTACTATGTCTTTCGTGAAAGGCTTCCTAATATTTCGTTTCTACACGCACTATAGGCTCGTAAGCTTTGTCTAAAATGCTAAATGTCTCTATTTTCAACATGTTGCAGATGTCGCATACGTGACTTGCTGCGGCACAACTGTCAACTGCCTGACGGCATAGATACATTGCGACTGCCCCGACGCCTTCATCGCTACATCGACTTGATGGAGGAGTTGGAGAGGCCACAAAAGGAGGACGATGACGAAAACAATGCGGCGCTGGAGAAATTACAAGCCACCGGCGGTGGCGTCAGTGGTGCGAAGAAACGAGTGCGTTTTGCTGAGTCCAAGGAGGAGGAGCAGTCTTCAGTGGATGTGGAAGTGGCTGTGGAGGTGGTAGAGAGTCTGTTGCTGGAGGAAAAGCATCCGATGGAACAGAAGGCCACCGTGGCGGGTGAATTGGCGACGTTGATGGAGGAAGACACGGCGGAGTTGGCAGAGGAGCAATTAGAGATAGAATGTCAAAATAAATTCACTGTTATGGTGGAGAAACCGTTAGCGGTCGAAATTATTAGCCCCATGCAGATGCTGTTGACTACCGAAAATAGCGGCGGCAACTGCAGTAGCAGTGACAACGACATAAGCAACGATCAAAAAGCAGGCCAAAGCAATTGCGAATGCAATAACAAGAACAACGGCTGCAATACTCTGGGCAAGGTCAGGGAATGCATCGAGCGCCCATTGAGCTAGCCAACGCTGTCATAACAATATTAAACATACAAGTAAGTAAGTACAAGTTACGAGTTTAAGTGAGTTATATGAACTGGCTGAGTTGTACGAACATCAAGAATAGCACGGTGACCATACAAACAACAACATCTGAAGACGGAACTGGCAGTTTTTATCAACTCAACTGCTTGGAATTGCGTTGTCTCTTGTTTAGCGATCCTTAGACTTTACTGGTATAGCAAAAGAGTTGCCCTTGTGTGGAGAGCATGTAGTTGGCGAAATGTTGAACAATATTTTTTTGATGCAAAAACTTTTTTTTTGTAGAATTCACTTTTTTTCAGCGGCAAGTTAGTTGAACTTACTTTGCCAACAAGTCAACAAGCAGTCGGGATTCATGAGCGAATTGTTGAATACATTGGGATTGGCGAAACTTCATTCAAAGTGTTATTACATTATTGTTACTTTTTCGAGTGAAGCGTGGGAGTGTGTTTGTCAAGCAGTCGATTTTTGTAAAATGTAAAAAAATTATCTGTATCTTTCACTCACCGATAAGTTTCCTCGCTGACGTTGATACGTCCTGGCACACCCGTGGTCTCTGTGCGGCTTGTCAGGTTCACTGTGTTGCCGAAGAGGCAGTAGCGCGGCACACGATTGCCGATAACTCCGGTCACCACCTCGCCCGAATGGATGCCAATTGTCACTTGCTGCGGTAATGAAAAAGAGAAAATTGTCAAATAGAGCAGATTAAAAATGTAACAGCCTGGATTTAATTAAATTTGAGTTAAATGCGTTTTCGTTTCGATATAGGAAATAATTTCATTCTTTTGTTATCTCGCTGCTACAATAATATCGAATGAAACACGCTTATGTATGTATTGGTATAAATTGGAGTTTACTTGAGCTATATGATATATCGATTAATGGTAGAAAATAATCCAATTTTGTGGAGATATGAATTGATTTGTAAACAAATAAGTAACGAAATATTATATCACGAGAATAATTTACATCGATAATCGATAAATGAATGTTATACTAAAGGATATGTGCTTTTATTTAAGGAGTATAGATAAGTCTTCTCAGGAGAGACACTCTAAAATATGTTAAAATTCAGTGAAATCATCACATGTATATTCCTATATATCGGATTAGAGTCAGAGCACTCTTTCAACTAAGTGGTGCGGTAACCACTGAACCTGATTGCAGCAAATTTAAAAATTTGACAATGGTTGTAGTCTTTTATATACTTACATATATTATAATAAGTATTTTTCAAACTTATTTCAAGTCATGTTGCAGAATTAAGAACGATAACTCTATATGCCTCTGCCATAACGACTCTTTACTTTAAAGAGTGATGGGTTAACGAAAGTTTTATCTCTGTTGTTAAATTATTTTTAAAATTATTATTAAAGTTGCAATCAAGGATTGAAGCTCAGTTTGTTTATTGATCCGTTTTTGGAAGGGATGGCTATTTGTGCTAAGTTTCGGGTAGATATCTTGAGTAATGCATGAGTTATATATTCTAAAGTAAAAAAGCTAACGGAATTCAAACTGATTTTTTATGGGAAATGGGAGTAATTATAGTTCATTATGTGGGTCATTTCGGAACAGTGCTAAAGTGGCGTTAAAAGAATGTGATCTAATAAATATGAATACAATCGATCAAGTAGTTTGTGAGATATAACCCTTCGCATAAAAGTGGGCACTGCCCATCAGTTGTGAACTGATCCGTAAATTGGAATGATCTTGGCTAATTTTTGTCTCTTTAGGTATTCTTTGGAGAGTTATTGCACTGCAAGTTTTAGTAAGTGGATGTTGGTAATATAAATTGGTAACAGGAGACATTTCCTTTAAAGGGACGGACAAACATCTGAAACAATATTGTCTCGGTATCCCCATTTTAATTCTCCATTTTGATATATATAAATCTATATCTATTCTAATTACTTATAGGACTTATAGGTTTTTCGAAAAGCCTACATGCCAAAAATACACATATACGTGATTTAGTCGCTTATATAAATTCTAAAAGGTGCATTAGAACGAGACTAATCCGGGTTATATTCTTCGACGGGTTTCCAGAAAATGTCAAAAGTTCCGAAATCATCATAAATTGCAGAGTTTGTAGCACGAGTTGCATTTCTAGATAAATGGAAAGTGCGAATAAGTCGAAATGGAAGAACAAACCTAACTGCATGTTGATCAAGCATTCACGCCTTGACGGCCTTGATACACAGGCAATCCGTCAAAATCCACTGTAGTGCATACTTAGCATTTAGTTGAATCACGTTGAATGTGGAATAATTATGCGGTTATCCGGTGAGCAGGGGAAGGGCGTATGAGCGAGTTGAGTTGAGCGACGTTATTGCAACAACTCCTCACATATAAACGCGCTCCATGGCCGCAGGATGTTGTCATGGATTGCTAATGGGGCTTGTGACCCTTGTGTGCGCCGTTCCTGGCGTTAGCAAGTCGATGCGTATCACGGACGTGTTAAATTACTTTGATGGTAACGTTAAATTACTCCAAATTGATAAAGACGTGAAGAAATTGTGAGTACGGATGTGGGAATTGGGATTGAAGCATAGCTCGAGTGAGCTTAATTTACTTCAAAGTTCTTCAATTTTGACTTATTTCACAAAGACTACTTGCACAAAGTTTCTTGGACAAAAAACACTTCATACTGAAAACAAAAGCAAAACGTTTAATGGGTACAATCGTTTGTAGGATGGACAAAGGAAAATTAAAGTAAAAAGTTGTTTTTTTTGTGAGAATGGAAGAGTAAGCATTACGATGTGCCAAACCGATTGCTTTTGCTTGCCTTTTACATTCGCAAGTAATTGCGGGTGGCTCCAGCCTTCTAATTGGCTATTACAGACACCTTACAGTTGGGTTAAATGTTCATTTAAATGCCACATAAAGGATTGCATTTCATAAACAAATATATCCCTGTAGAAAAATCCATTTGTGTTAATTTTGTGCGTACATAAATGATTCTCGTTCCTGGTTTCGCTAAGAAACCCAAGATTAATGGACAAAAGTTTAAATGTTTAAGAAACTTGAGTTCATGTGCGAATAATTGCTGTAAGCAGCGGCACCTGTGGTGCAATGGGCAAAGGAGGGCACTACCAATACGTAGCACTTTGGTTCGAAAGGCTTTGACTACACTACACTACACACTAACACTAAAATATATGTCTGCCTTATGAAAGGCTTACAATCAATAAGTCACTCAATTTGTCCTATAATATCTATGCTTCCATCCAATTAAATTCATGGGTGGAGACATGGATGACACTTTTTTGACGATCGGCGTGCGCCCTGTAATAAAGTACAGCTTTCAAAGGTGAACTGTTTGCCCCTGACTGTAGCTCTCAAATAATATTACTCTTAAATAATATTGAGTTCCTGAACAAGCAGTTCCAATGTCTGAGATGATATTCGGAATAGTCCCAAACAACATTTGTACCTTGTTAAGCATTTCATTTCAGTGCTTTGGAATTCTATGTTTCTACCTCATATAATAAAGCATATACCTATATTTCAAATAAGAAATATTGGTTGATCAAAGTAGCGTATTTGTAACTATAAGTGGATGGCGTTTCAATAGCCACTACCACCAGCGAAGTCGAATTGATAATAGCTCCTTTTATGCATTATTCTATTTTCACACATTGCTTCCAAAACAATTCAGTTGCTGCATTGTAAAAAGGTGAGAGAGCTAAGAGAAGCAAAAAGTTCGCGCGAAAAAGAAAGTGAAGAGACATTTTCGACACTGCCGGTAATTGCACTTTAGACTCAGTCGGTCTTTGTGGAATTGATGCCGCCATTTGTCTTACATTGTCCTAAACTTTGTGAAAGTGATGTCCATTCTAAATGGTGGGCCAAGAAATCACAGGGAATAAAAGTCCACAAATCCTTCAACAGTCGCTTTGCTTCAATTTTATCACCAGTTAAATCATTGAGTTCACTGGAAATTAATTTGCGGAATTTTAGCACAAAATTTGCACAAGAGCGCATCCGAACACTGATTCACACACTCAAAAACGTCCGTAACAGTAAAAATACGTGCTCTGGCCGATAGTCGACAATGTGGGACGATGTGAAATGCATTATTCTGTCATCTCATTTCAAAAATATTTAGTTTGTTTTGCTCAACAGAAAGTTTACGCTTTGCTGCAGTGTGCACTTTTACAATGGTCCTTTTGGAAGTTATCCGAAAAGTTAACAAAATCACACCCGGAGAGCTTTTATCAAATAAGTATATAGGTTAAGTGATACTCACTGCTCATTAAGCAAACTTCTCGTAATATAATTCGGAACACCTCTCGTTGAATAGACTATCTTTATCTTGAATTGAAAGCCATTTGTTCTGGGGAAAGTTTTGGTATTAAAAGTTTGGTTCTCCAAGGGAAAATAAAACTAAATAAATCAAAGCAGTGGCATGAAGTGATAGTTTTGGCCCAAATTCGGCCCAACTAGTTACTTTTTGTCGTGCATTGACGTTTCCTCAATCTCAAATGGGTTTCCTGTTCCCCAGTTCCCCCAGGCGATTTGAACGACTATTTTCAGTGTAAGTCGCCTCTCTTTTGGGGCATTGCATTCGTGTCCATTTTAAGTGTGAACTTGTCTAACCAACTCAATCGGATAGCGAATGTTTGAGTTCTTCAATGTTCACATACCGATATAAATTATGGTGCACCATATATATATTATTTGTCTTTTAGTGTCCTAAACCAACATTTTACTTACCACAGGATTTGATCCCATTTTCACATTCTTTGCCATATCCATCATGTCTAGCGCTAATCGGGCGATGCATTTGGCATGGTCCTCACAGTGATCAGGTAAGCCCGACACAGCCATATACTTATCGCCAACAGTCTCCACCTGCAACAAATTGAATAAGTTAATGCGAAGATGTTTGTAAAGCAATAAAACTACAAATTTTACAATGTAAATTTATATATTTCGAATGACCTAACACAGTGTAAATGCAGTTGCTGGAAGATCCGGAGAAGTAAACTCTACGCGCAAACATACATGCGAAAATACATACATGGACTCCTGAGAAACATAAAGTCGGGTGCATATAAAAGCGCAATTATTTTATGGCTGCCGTTAATGGCGGTGCGGCAACCACAAGTGACGGTCGTGGAAGTTGTGGGAGTAATCAAGGAGGTCGGTGCATATGCCCCAACCAACTCACAAATACATACAAATAACTTACGGATACTGTTATAAAGCGAACAAAAATGAGCGGTATACATAAAGCTATCGTGTACTTGCAATAATATAATGGTATGCTTGTATGTGAAGTTAACCTTTTATGGGTGTATATATTTTCGTTTAGTTTCTGCTTTTTTCACTCGAATACAGGAGCCTGACAAATGACCCAGATTTTTGTTTGGCAGAAAGTTTAATTTGGCGTCGATTCTCATAATTTCTTCCCCAGCGTTCGGTTAGTAAGTCTCTAAGCGAATACAACAGACAGCCGGTGAGGGAGTCGGTGATTCGGTTAGTCGGTCAAGTGGGTGCTGCTGCGGAGGAAAGGAGTTGAAAATTGCTTGAAAAGCGGAAAAGAGTATAATGCCGTACGCGAAAGGAAGGTGGTTGCATCAGCACTTTGCAAATGCGTGTTTGCGAAGGTAACGAAGACAGCGCATTGATGAGTCGAAGCCGAGCCGAAGCGAAAGCTACAGCTTAATAAGTTGCTATCCATATCGTTAAATAACTATTTCTACGTCCTTCTGAAGCTGAGTGAGTTTCATTTCCTTTCCCTTCAGCAATTTCGGTTTAAAATCAGCTGGAAAGTCGGGAATCACTACATTGGGTATATTTGGGAAGGATATAAAGGAAGGTCTTGACTGATTGCATTAACTTGTTTTTATTACTCAAGTACACTAGAGAACAGGTTTCTAGGCAATTTTTTGAAGATAACATGTTCGGCATAAAATTTGCTCGAATAACGAAAATTGTTATATGTAGTATATGCGAGAAATTAAACTATGGCATATCCAATATTATTCGTTCACTTAATTTTGCTGAGATATCTTACGTATTGACCGATATATACCACATAAAGCCAATCTAATGTTTGCAATTCTTATGTTAGGTCTACGGGGGCAAGGGGTGGTATTTATCATATTTTATTCATTTCAGACACACGGACTTACTGTTATCATAAGCACAAGAATAACTCATATATTGACCGAAATATGTGGTATAAAGTCCAACAGAAGGTTGAAAATCCTTATATTAGGTATATGGTATCTATGGGAAGTATTTACTCGATTTTCCCCAATTTTGACACGGTGGTATATTATTATCATAGGAAGATACTTCGTGAATTTCTTTACGATATCTCATGTATTAAACGATATATATGGTATAAAGTCCACCGCTTTATATATAATATGTATAATATGCCTTAAGTAAATAATTTGTATATATTGTATAATATAAAATACATTTAAATTTATAACCACAGATTTTACATTTATTTTTAACAGTTCCTGGTCCCGATGTCAATTCAAGCTTTCTTCAATAAAATGGAATAAAAAGGCAATAACTCTTCCCGAAGTCAATGACCCTTTATCTTTAGCGAGATACAAAAGCCTTATCGAGGTCAACCTTTTTGATTATATTTTGCGAGGTTAACAACCCTTCGACAATTTCGACTTCGACAATTTTTAGATGTGAGGTGGCATTCTTAACGCAAAAATTCGCGCCAATATCTTTTTGGTGCTTGATTTATATACTTCAAAAGAAATAATCATACGAAATTTAAAATCGCTTTGTATGTAAATTGATTGTATTGATTGTAGGCGTGATTGGATTCCGATTTCGCCCATTTTTACACTGTAACATAAGAATGCAAATATAATATCACGTGATAAATTAAGTCGAAAATGGTTTAGTAGTTTCTGAGAAATAAAATTTCATCAGAAAGTAGCCGGTGCCACTCCTAAAGTCCAATTTTTACACCGACTCCTTTAAAGGCTCTAAGTACCATCGCTGCTGGGAAAATCAATGTTTCTGGCATGTTTCTTCAGCGAGTCAAAGCTCTTTTAGTAGTTTTCAATAAAACCGTTATAAGGGGAGTGGGAGTCGTTTTAATCCGATTTTATCCATTTTCGCACCGTCTAAGCAGGTGCCGGAGAAGTTTATTCTCAGGAAGTTTGGTTGATATAGGTTTAGTGTTTTGTGAGATACGTAAATTAAACTTATTAGGGGCGGGGCCATGCACACTTTTCAGAAATTTTCAACCCATTTAGGGTTTATAACCCATTAGGGTTAATTTTACAAATAACCGTTACGTGAACAAAACTATTTTACTTTGTTGCAACATGTTGCGAGAGTATAAATATATACATGTACATGTATTTAAATCCATATGGTTGAAGAAGTGTTATGTGACGGCGTTCATGAAATTGCTGCAGCTCAGGCCGTCTTGGCAGTAACTCGACGTGCTGCTTCTTGGGGAAATTGTGTGCTTTCTCGGGCGAGAACTTTACGCTTGCACTAAGTTAACGTGCTAAAACACGCTTATATATCTGTGTATATATGCATACGCATTTATGAGTTCCGTTGTTTTTACTTCCCAATGTTATGTCTTTACTTCGTCATTGCTAATTTACCCAATCATTTCGCTTCATTCAGCATTTTACTCAGGAGCAGGAGCTATGCGGGCACAACGTAAGGCAAAATTTAAATTTTTTGTAAATTTTATAAACCATTAGTAGCTTAATCGCTCCCTCAACAAAATTTAGTAGGTCATTTCACTTGCACTCGGGATAAATCTTACCTTATAAACATTTGGGTTCCGCTTCGAATCGGTTAGAGCATCAAAAACCGTGTACAATTCATTCAGCATTTTCACAATTTTCATTGCACCCTCAGCATCGGTATTCTCAGCGCAGTATTTGCCAAAGCCCACGATCCCGGAAAACATCAGCGTCACCGAATCATAACTGCCTCATAAAACAGGAATAAAATTTTAAAATGAAAGTTCCGACATAAATATAAATGTTTTATGTACAACATTTAAGTGCTTTAATTAATTACCGTTTAGGCGGCACGGGCCGTTGATGCCGCAGCTCATTGGCCACGGATTTGGGTAGAACCGAGTAGAGAAGCCTGTAAGCAATAATTTATTTGGACATATAATTTTCTTCAATTGGCTTCGCACATTTTTTATATAAAGCAATTCACATTTATCTACGTCTTATCATCACATTTATTATACAGTGTGCTGCGTTATGCATAAATGAATAAGAAAATTACACATTGCTCACGACGTCCCTACTCACCTGTCCGTTTTCTGTTTTTCGCTTTCCAAATCTCTGTAGGTTTGTTGCAGCTTATCGGTAAGCAGCTCCAGATTTTTTGTCAATTTATACTCAGCCTCGAATTTTTCGGAGAGCAGTACCAAGTCTCTGGTGGCATCGTGTAAAGGGACATCGGAAATGTAGAGCCCCTTTCTGCAAGAGAAAACGCGGAGAAAACATTAAAGTAAAATGAATGCTGGTTTGTTTTTGTTTCGGCAACCTCTTTCATTGCCTGTGAATTGTTTTGTAAATATCTTAATGGTTTTTTGCGCTGAACCGTTATGGCGCAGGTGAGAAGCAGTTTCAGCTACAAATAATTGCAAAACAGGAAGGATGTTTTCCTTTTCGTCCATAAAAATGTACTTAAATAGTAATATAGTTTAAAGTGCTGGTAAAATATTGATTATTTTGTTGGGATGGATGCCTGAGTGATGGGAGTACAGCGCTGCACTGAATGCAAAGCCAATGCATGCTGTTTTATATAACTTTTTTATATAACATTCGCTGAACCTCACCTAAATTTCTTGCCGACTTCAAGCCAGCGCTTCTAGAGCTCGTTGGAGCAGCTTCCATGTTCGCTCGTTATTTGAATTGTAAATTTCGCTATTAATTTTGTTCCTATTTTTAAGTGCTCTCTTTCACGGTTTAGCTAAAAACAATTTCCAGCGAATTATTCAAACATCTGCCATGAACTGTTAGCTAAGTATTTATTGCTGGCCAAATGAACGGTACATCGACTTTTTATATCACATAATGAATCTAATCCGACATTATTTGAGGAGGAGTGTGTTAGCAGGTAGACATTAAAGTTCCATATATTTTACATTGACAGTGAAAGTGCGTGATAGAATACGTTTTCAAACTATTTTTTGAAATGAACATATAAATTATTTTGTAATCCTAAGGCTGGAGCCTTCAAAGCTTCAAAAGTGTTTGGCCTTGCAATGCCGGTGAGAACATTATTGCAAAATTCAACTGGTTGTAAACTACTTATTTCCTTAAACTATTTCCGTGATGATGATTTAAAAAGTAGACAATCTTGTAAAAATTATAAACGCTTTCAAATCAAAAATATAAGAAAATTCCGCCCAACAGTGTTGCCACAGGGAAAAATCAACTCGAAATAACGTTCCACAAGCCAACGACTTGTAGAAGCCAAAGAGTTCGCGGGAAAGTAGCCAAGCGGAAGGAACTGCGAATTGCCTGGTAAAATATAACGGCTACGAAATTTCACTTTTTTGTTTTTGTTCTGTATGTGTACATATGTTTTTGCTATTGTTTTTCTGAAGCATAATGTTATTGGTGTACCGGTTTTTAGTGCTACAGCTTCCGTTGCTGCCATGCTATGTGTTTATTCTCTTAAGTTGCGTTCTGCTGCCGACAGCAGCAAGCCAAATTTGATTTTGTAAAACACAGAATCTGACAAAGTAAGCCATTAAAGGCATTTAAAGCGGCCAATTTGTGCTTGTTTTTTACTTCATATGTCGAAACAAAGCTTTGGAGCTATGAATGTGAACTTCGTATGTAGTCCGTGCAAGCAAGGCATGCCTTCAGGCGTTTTATGGCACTTTGTGGTTCCTGCGGAATCCGATGCGATGCGATTCGCAAATATATACATGTTTCGGTGTTGTGTTAGACATTTCGGGTGGTCGCTTAGATTTGTTTGTGTGTAAGTGAGAGAAGATGTGCTAAATTTGAAAAGAATTTGAAGCGGTTTTGTGGATTACTCTTCTTGACGGTTGTTGGCAAATGCTATATTGACAGATAAAAATTCTAACGGGTACTTCTCAAACCCATCTCATAGAAATAGATTTTGCAGAAAGTGCGATTTCATGGTGAACATTTTCTCCGATACTTCTGGCGATTTTTAATTCAAGACTGACTTAATAAAATGTTTCCTTCAAGCTGAGAAAACTTATCGACGTACAGGACTCATTCACATAGATATTATATTTGGTAGATAAAAACTGTGTTACCAATTGAAGAATTGCTGGATTTTGTAGAAATGATTGGATAAAAAAAAATTTGTTGCGGTATTTATTGAAATTATTAAATAGCTTTTTTATTTGTCGACCTAAATTCACTCAAATGGCCGAATTTTTTAAAAGTGCAAATATTGCGTTTTATCATGGAACTCCTCATTTCGTTTGATTCTACATTTTTTCAGTTCAGCCTATAGTACTCTCGAGCTTAAATGTTTTTAAATGCGAACATTTTGATATTTTTACAAGAAGTGACTATATAAAAGTTAAAAAATTTCCAATTTCGTACATCCAAACTAACTTTAAAATATCTGTCACTTATTTGTTATTTATTTTATGAAAATTTAATGAAAATAATGTAAGTCTATCAACGTTTCTTATGGTAAATAGGTTATAAAAATAATTTAATCTTAAAAATTATATAAACTAATGTAATTAAATGATAGATCTTCTTACTTGGTCAAATCATCCAAATTCATGACGCTGGGATAGCACTGAAACAATATGCGATCGCACTCTGGTATGTACATCATTTGACCCTGAAAGAAATTGTTTGAAAGATCGGTTGAAAACATTTAAAAACCATACATCACATCAAAAAAATATATAATACAAACAGTTCAGGAAAGATTCAAGCTGGATTGGGTCCGGGTAAGCGAATATATCCGGTATGAAACAACAAACCATATATTTATTTGACGGAATCTCTACTACGTGAGATATAGGGAAGGATATAATAAAGTTCCAGCACTGGATATGGGGTCGGAAGACTTGACAAAATCTAATAACTCTAACAACAGGACCAATTGCATTTCCAATTTGAAACAGTTTCTGGAAAAGTATATTAGCTAATAATGAAAGGGCACTTAGAAGGGCGTAGAAGAATTTTTCAAAGAAATCCTCAGAAAATATTACAAATTGCAAGTGTAGTTTGTTATTTGGTGAATATCAATAGCATTGTCTTTGATCAATAATCATGTCTTACGCTTTTCATAACTCACCTTTAACCTCAGGTACCGTTCATGTTTGCCCATCGCCCCTTGACGGGTCTGCAGTACATAAATTGTGTTGATGTGCGACAAGATGTTTTCGAAGCTTAATTGTAAATGGGGACGTATGGCTTCGAGAACCTCCAATATGGAACAGTTTTCCACCGCAACTCTGTGAAAACAATGGACAATTTTGAATTTGTTTTCAATAAAACAATTTAATTAATTTAGAATATGAATCGAGAAATAAACCATGATTATATGTATTTGTGTACGTGTGTGTGTGTCTTTTGTGATGCATTTCGTAGTTTTCTCATTGTTACATATTATTTCATCGCACTTGTTGTTGGTGTTGTTGTTTGTCGTCGTTCGTGTTTACCTCGGAATGACGCGCGAAACGGATTTACCGGCCTGCACAATTTTCATTTGACGATCGAATAACAAGTGGAAAGGGAACACCTTGCAGAATGTGGCGGGCGAGATAAGCGGCGCTGCGTTCCATGGTTGAATGGAGATTAATAAAGGTGAAAAAATAATATTTATCTGGGTTATTATTTGCTATTGAAAATTCAGCCAAATATTGTTTTAAATGAAAAGCTTTATTCGGCATGCCACATACATTCTCACTATACCATACAATGCACTTTTGAAACACGATGAGTATACTGATTAAACAAACGAATGGAATTTGTAAAGGAAATGATTGTGCGCTGTTGCAAAAATTTGAAATAAAATTGGTTGAGAAAATAGAGATTATTTTTAATTTGTTGGCAGCTTCAAGGGCATTTTTTGTTCAAATTTCGTGTATAAGCCTCGGAGCACCTAGATCGTATTAATTATGAAAAAATACATCAATGGTGCTGGCCCCATTCCGATTTGTACAAAAACCCATTAAGGACACTACCTATAAAATAAAATTTAACTAAAATTCTGTAATATGTCATGATGTGCGTCTAAAATAAATTCTAATAAGGTTCTCGCCAGATATTTACAATTGGAATAGTTTAAAGGCATGTTTTAATTTTTATTTAAGAATGGTAGTACTGAAAACAATCTGCTCGGTACAGTGACCAAAATTTGAAGATTATACAAATATTTCTTGTAGCCGCTGCCACCTGGATGTGTATTTATTTAACATATGGCGAAAACCACCAATATTTTCCAAATGTTTTGGTTCCACGGTAAGGGAGGATGCTGCTGTTTCAAAATCTATTATTGTCTAATACAAAGGTATGTTAGAAAAAATTCTGTGGTTTCGCATGAGCATTGATACAAAAAGGAGATTTTGGGGCCATGTCACCGTGAAAAGTATATCCGATAACCAAAAATAAATGCTCTGAATTTCTCGTCCAACTAATATACTTTTTTACTGCGATAAGAAGGATAATAAAAGAGCATCTGTATTTTGTAGTCACCGTCTGTCTACTTTAGTTCGTCCTTGAAGACAAGTTACAATAGTGGAGAAGCTTTTGTTGCAATAGGAAGAGGAATTGGAAGAGAATGAGTAATAAAATCAAAATTATTGTTACAATACCAAAAAACAATGCAAAAATAATTTAAATGAAAAGCGAACACACGAAATAGTTTTACTTTAACATTTATCTCTTAAACCACATACACGCAAACGTATGGAATAATGTAGATGTTTTTATACAAACCAAATGAAGAGAAAACATATCACATATAGCACAGTCTAAATACCATTATCACACCACCGATTATAGGCAAGTAGCGTCGCAACCTTTTTGCACGGGCACAAACTCTATATTATAACTCTATATTATATATATAATAATCATACATATATATATATGTATGAATATTTGTTAACTTATTAATTTGGACTACATAATTTTGAAAAATACTGGGTTTTGTTACACTGATAATTTTACATGGCAAACAGCAGTTCATATTTAGGCAAGAGCGAATCGCAATGACGCTCCGATTGCAATCAATTTACAAACTGCTTTAATAGCCAATTCAGTGCTCACCTTCGCTTATAAAATACACTTCATCCGGCAGATCAATCTCTTTGCTAGTGCTTGTACACTCTGAATCTTCCTCACCTTCATACAAGAAGTCTATCTCATCTGGCGGCTCTTTGGTCTCCTCTCTGCAAGTGGCTATCGCGCGCTCGTCCCCGCTCGACGACGAGGCCAGCGATGTTGTGGCCGTTGTTGTGGCGTTGTCCGCAACCGCCGTGGCATTGCTGCTGCTGGTGCCGATTTCACGAATTAGAAACTGCACGTGATCGTAGCGTTCGATGTCGTCACTCTTGTTTTTGAGCAAACGCAAACATTTCTGCTCCTGCTTGTCGGGTTCGCTGTCGAAACTATCACCCTGCACTCCGCTGCTGCTCATCGACGAGGCCGAGTGGGACTTGGTGCGGCCAAAAGGACAACGAGCTGTGGAGAGCATTGATTGGAAATTCGTGTGGAAGAGAAGCAAAATACGAAATCAGTGTTTTCATTATATGGGCGTTGTTGTGGGGTACATGGTAGAAATTAATTGATTACGGTAAAGAAAATTTCACTCAGAATGGATTAGTACGTGCCGCCCATGCAAAGCTCCTGCAGATTTGCATGTTTGCCGTAAATATGTGTGTGTTACTGTGTGTGATTGTGTGATGGTGAGTGAAATTGAGCCATTTGTTGGTCTGATTCAATTAAGCCATAAATATGTGGATATATGTTCCGAGTAAAATGGAATTTTCTCACATTTCTCGTTTGCATGCTTCTGCAGTCATTTGATTGGAGGCTATTAGATTATTCACATCCACCCATGTACCACAAGATTGTTTTTGGTTTTGCCTGCTGTGTCTTATTGGTGTCTGTGAGGCAGTCGGCTATACCAGTGTATTGTTGGCTTACCTTGCTTTTTATTGCTAACATCTGCGGCTGATAACACAACCACATCATCATCGTCATCCGCGTCGGTTTCGTTGTTATTGTTATTGCTGGCATTACTATTGGTGTTATTATGATTGTTATTCTCTTCTGGTAGATTTTCAGTTGTTATTGTGCTACTTGATTGCTGCGATTGTTGTTGTTGTTGTTGTTGTTGCATAAACGCATCCGTGCGATCTTCATCATCAATGGGATCACCTTTCCGCTTGACGATCTCGATTTCCACCTCAACGCCATGCAATTTGGAAGCCACAGCCTAGAACGATTTGAGGAAATTTCATTGATATATCGCACTCACTCTTAGAATATAATATAAACATATATATACTCGTATGGTGGTAACGGTCTAAGATTATCTGAAACTATTCTTGATAGTTTCAGAGAATGAGCGGAAATGTTCATTTATATATGGGGAAAGAGTTTGCAGTTGTTGCAGGAGCTATGCGCTTGTTCTTAATGTTTCACTGGAGAGAGAGAGCAGTAGCTACATATTTACAGCTATGTATATTTCAATGCTGCTGTTATTTCGCCAGCAGTGTTCCCACTCTAGACAGCGAAAAATTAAAATTAAAAGTCCAACAGGAGTTCCTAATCGGGTGCAATAAATAGTTTCTTGTTTTGAACTATTACAGGACAACAATATGCTAAATTTCGGGCAATAATACTAGAGGTTCCATTACTTTCATTTGCTACTACCGTCTCTTACTACCAAGTACCAAGTCTAGTACTACCACGTACTGCTCCATTTGGGCACACAGGGAGGTTCTTCAATTTTGATTAGATTTAACATCCGACATTAACACCGTTAATGTCATGCACTTTCCCGTGGCTGAATTAGGAGAGTTTTTAATGAAGTTGAAATCCATTCTTAACTTAAATTTTTAGATCTGTCTTTCAGACTAATACTAAAGCTACAAACAACTTAAAAACAGGTCGGCTCAGCATTATCTTGACTAGTTCCTGTTACTATATGGTCTATATCATTCCAAGTTATAGGCGAGCTTAGTAACTTTCCTTTCAATTAGTGGGTAAGTAAGGATCTAATTTTCTTCAAGAAATTTACATTGCAGTTAACTCACCTTAACAATACCAATCACGATGTGCTCCAAGCCGGGACGTTCTGAGTAGTAGTGCAATAGCAGTGAGCCATCCTTCTCAGTACAACGAAATGATGGTGCCCTCATACCGGGGTAAAGGGTGCCTAGATGGTCATGCAGTGCATCCAAGTTCTATGAAAAAGTAGTAAAAGCAGACCAGAAAAATTACATTTTTGAATAATATGTTTGCGAATGAAGTAGAATCGGATAAAGAAGATAATAAAATGCATTAATGAATGGACACCTGAAGTGAAATTACAGAAAATTTCAATTTAAATTTCCATTGTACCGAACAGATGAACGACTGAGCAAGTGTATGGCATGAATTGTGGTGGCGATAAGGCGGTATAAGTCCATAGATTGTGTGTTGCTGCGTCTGGTCAGCGAAGGAATCGAATTGACTGATGAACAAAATGGCAGGAAGTGTGGAACTCCGTTATAGTATTGGTTTTGTGGTTTCACACTGACGGAAACCGCAAGTGAGAAAGGAGAAGCGAATAAGTAAGCAGATAGAGTTGGTGGACCAGAAGAGCAGATGCGACAGTTGCAAATCACATATTAAAAATTACCGAATTGTGTGCCCAATATTCCCACTACTGCAGGTGCATATATCGTGAAAAGCATAAGCAATTTTTAATCAGGCAGTTATTACCAAAGAAGATCAATGAGGAAAATAAACAAGCTTTGTTGTTAATTGAACCAGTAAACTAATTAAGTTACATGTTAAAATTTGCAAGCTTGGGTTGAATAAATGAATATAATAATCCCCAAAATGCTTCGATGAGTAAGGGCAGTTCACAATGGCGAATGAAGATAGATGGATAATTATAAATTATTGGTTTTCTTGAAAGTTCCTTCACTTCTTCCACGTACATGACTATGACGCCCCTGTGATGTACAACGGGCTAACTTTGTTAATATATTTCAGGGCTGCTATAAGAGCATGCATTGAGAGATATTTTGGAAAATGTGGCATATTTACGTTGTAATCACAAAGCGGACCCTTTGCATGTGGACTACACAGTACTTTATATATTGTCCATATGTGATTCGTTTGACAAAAGCTTGTCGGCCTAGTTTGTGTACCTGTCCACGTAAGATTGAATAATTTAATATGTATATTTCTGCCTCAGATGTCTGGAGAATGGCTTTATGCATATATTGTATTTTCTTCTTCTATACCGAATAACATTTTGGTAACGAGAAATGAAAGGAAGATAACTGCCTGTTAAATTAGTGAATGGTTACAATTCGCTCATGACAAAGATGTTAAGCCCATGAAAAATGGTGGAGCTGATAAAATATTTTGCTTTCTGTCTACTCACCTGGAGAAAGTCCCGCGGTGTGGCGCCCAGCACTTGTAGGATTTTGTCATAACCCGAATCCTGGCAGAACTCGAAAAAAGTCTTGCCAAAAAGCTCCAATATATCATCTGCTGGTATATCTATAGGAGGCGAAATGGAAAAAGCGGCAAAAAGAGTAGAATTGTGATAAATTGTGACATTATCTACAGCCGCCATTGTTACAGCTCGTAAGCAAGAGTGCTTCATTATGCTTATGAGGGTGTATATTATTTGTATTTGTAAGTAAGCATGTCGGATTTTCGCCTATACATATGTTCATAGGTATATAGGGCAGTCTGTACTCACGTAAAATTTCCACCGCCGCGCCAATGAGATTGTAGGTGATTTCATCATCGTACGTTTGTCGCACCAAAAACTGACCTTCCATGCTGACCAAGGCTTTTTTCCTGCGGAAAGGGAAGAAAACAATAGAGCGTAATATAAGGAGAGGTGTTCAAAAGCGAAAATGAGATAAAAATAATTTTTAATTAAAACGCGTCTCCGTGCTTTCGTATGCTGAGCGACCTTGCTCACTGCACCAACGATATGCTCAAGCACATTTGCACACCCACACACATACACACACACACACGCACACTTTATATGTATGTATGCAATGTTCGGTTGTGTGCAATTGTGTGCAGCTTGTGCGCTTTTAATATAGTTTAAGTACTTATCAAAGGGTTAATTAAGTAGTTTTGTTTTAATTTTGGTTTTGTTTCGTGAAAAGTTTTGCGAATGAACAGGGCGCTGAAGAACTTAATTAGGTAATTGTCCGTTTTGCAGTTGGCTAATTCAATGAATGAAGTTCTAAGCTTTAACTTCAGCAAAGGGCTTCGATTGTAAACCATTTATTTGTATAGTGTCATCACTTAAAAGCTTGAAAAGAACAGTAGGTTTTTTATGAGAGAGCAAAATTTGTAAAAGTGCGATGTCGACCGCTTATTTATATTTGTAAATATTGGCATTTAATATTTCTAATTATTCTAGTAGCTTTGGATTCGTATCAGACAGCTCTAACAAAAATGCTTTCAGATGGGTGAAAAAAAATCATTAATTATTTCCCCAAAAGTTGTTAGATGAACATAACATTCGAAAATATGTAATAAAAATGTAATTTTTTAATAAATATGTAATGAATAAAATGGAAGTACAAACAAATAAAAAAATTTTTAATTCACTTGTTTTGTAGCCGAAAAGAACAAAATATCTAATTAATTTCGTATTAGAAAAGTTGAAACATACCTGCAATTGAGAGGCGTGAATTTACACAGCGCGCTCAAGCGCCTATATGTATACTGTAAATTAATTCGTAACACTTCTAAATCACTTCTCCGCAACATAACTTTCTCAAATGTGTTAAGTATTAGGAGAGGAAAACGAATCTTTAATGAGTATGAAATTGTAATGAATTTCTCAAACTGTGCCAGAGATGGCTACGAAGATGGATATGAGAAAATATTGCAAATATTATACATTAGTGTACCATGTGTATGTAAGTTGTCTAGTTGTTTGTGCTGAGCAATTTCCTGCCAATGTGAAAAATCGGACTTTAAAAATTTTTCATTTTGTAATTCATCATCACTTATTCTGGTGTTCGAAGACTTTTGAATGCTTGTTCGCATGTATACTATGAAGGTTTTAACGCAATGGAGATGCGGAGTAAGGAACGTAACGCCATTTAGATCATATGTGGGTAGATGTGGATTATATCTATCGTTGGATTATATCTGAGCATCAGCTTTCTTGAAAATTTCCAAGTCTTTACTCGAGATTTGCTCGGGGGGAGGTAGTGACAAACGGACATATTTAAATACAGTTGTGTTTGATAAACGTTATTCAACGGAAACGAGGATGCAATGACGGAGGTGTCGCATATATGCTTTGCCTTGGGAAATCAATCACTTACATAGATGTGTAATTTATACCGTGAAACACACATATTTAGATAATTATCTATTATTATATTTGTATATGTATTTCCACCATATTCGCTTCTGTGACTGTTCGTCCGTGCTGCGGTGGTCGCCGTGGAGACACAGACCCAGCAGTTCCACCAACTCGCTCACACATCCAACATTGCCAAAGCTTTAGAACACTTCTGCTCTCTTTCCTTTCCATTTTATTTATTCTACCTTTTTCTTTTTTTTCACTGGTTGTGTGCCCAGTTGGTGGTCCAAAACTCTGCTTGCCGTTCGATAACTAGTCTGTCCGTCTTCCGGTTTCTGTTCATTTGTCGTTGTCATCGTGCGATTCGTTCGGCGCTTGCCATCGTGTTAAATGAACCAGGAAATTCAATGTGAACAAAATATATACTATTAAATATGTATATGAGTGAGATGTATATTACTTTCTATTCATTTTTCAGTTCGCTTGAGTTCCAGGGAATAAAAATAATCGTCCATGCACATGTACTCACACACATAAATAATATTTGTAGATGTATATTTACATGAGTGTATTCCTTATAGTCGCTTGTCGAGAATGTAATTTGGAATTTAATTTAAATCTTTTTCGAAAAGTGATAAATTATCCTAAATCGATCACAAAAAATGTGATTTGTAAAATTGTACAGATTTACGTAATTTGGTGAGTTTGGTGCTGATATGTATGTGGTAGCAATTGGGTCGGTTCAGTTGTCGATTATACATGAACATTCGTGACTTTGATTAATTTGCTTTCGAATCTTAACAAATGGCTTAATTAGCTAACAGAGTGAACACAATCTCTGCATATTGTTGATTCATAATGTGTAATTAGTATTTTTGGGAGTTGATGGGGGAAAAATTATGTATTTCTCTGTTTTTCTGGTCTTCTTTGTTACTCAATATGGAACAAAGTACTGAATGAAAACGAATTTGCAATATTCTGTCAGCCATCAAAGGGAACACCGAGGTTAATTGCATCAGTTTTGCCATTCCAAATATTTATATATTCTATTAAAGGGTTATATATTCAGAAATAAACTTGAAAAACCCTGCTGAGAAGTATACAAGTAATACCAATACTGACAAAATTGTTGTGAAGGCAATTATTTCCAGCGGTAGTAATATATGGTAAATTCAAATCAATTGGCGATGCATTTGTTTTACACAAATAACATTCAAACTTGAATATTCAAATCTCAGCACTTAAGTAAATGATTGAATATTTGTAATCGCAATGAAAATTAGACTGTTCATAAAGCATTACTACATTCCCATTGCATTTCTTAATGACACATGTCATAAATAGCCGCCAATAATTATCCAATCACGGAATGCATCAACTGCACATTGTGAGTGCCATAGCGACTAGGTGTGGCATGCTATACCACATGTTCAAGTGGGCAAAGAAAAAACTTCACAAACACTGGCGGCACAACCGTCATTCCAGCACGCACTGCAATCCAGTTATCGCAGCAGCTACACCAACATCGCGAGGCGATTATTACAACTGACAAGTTCAGTGAGATGCCAGCTGCCGCCCGTCGGCATATCTGTTGGCGCCAATACACCTTTCCACCTGCAATTTTCCACAAGCTTTTACAGACGACAGTGCGGACACACCTGCCATCCGCACACCAAATTTTCCGCTAAGCGAACGCAGCCGCCTGCTTCATTTGGTATACATTTGCGAAATATTGGAAAACTTTGCGGGAAGCACTGCGTGTGAAACTTTCCCAGCGCAAACTTACACATACGTTTATTGGATGAAGAGAAATTCGCTGGTGTATTCAAATACACGATGATCATAAAAAAGCGCGGTTGCCTAAAATGTTAAAATGTACGAAAAACCTACCGATCGGGACTTCATTTATAAACTAAATAGCTATAAGCTTTGTATAATTCCTTCAGTTCATTTGATTTAATGTAGATTTCTGAAAACAATCAAACAGGGAATGAATTTATAAAATTCCATTGCAAATGTTGCTCAGTAAGCTCCTCATTTTTTAATTCTTCAATCGCTAAACAATTTAGTTAATTAAAACAAAATATAACTACTTGTATATTATTACTCCATATTGGGATCCAGAGGAAGAAATTGAAAACGGAACTTAAAAAGGAAATTCACTCTAGATTTACCAATTCACAACTGACTTCACAGCAGACGGTGCACTCGGCATACGGAAGAATAGTGATTGCATTTGAAATTCATCGCATTAATGTTTTATATTTTTTATATAGCATATGAATATTTCATTCACATTTAAGTTCCACCAACTAGTGTCATTTCCATTTCTTAACGAATATATGCTTATGTACATAAGTGTATTTTATGTTTTGTCTGCGGATATAAGTGATTCTTTTATGGATTACATTTGAATGTGTGTGTGTGAACTATATATATATAATATTTCCGCATGAATAACTTAGCCCGCGATGGTTGACAAACAAATTTGCACCACAGCAAATTAAGCAATATTATTAAAGTAGACTCACAAATCAGTGGAACAAAGGAGGTACGAGTAGCGGTGCACTTACTACCCTTCAGGAAAAACGCTGGCCTCGCTGAAATGGTATACAAGCAAGATAAAGATAAAGGCAGATGTAAGGATAATTATAGAGATTTAATTGTTTAATGGGATGCAAATTTCGTTGTTGACAGTGCTGGTTTTTGGTTTTGTTTTTGTTTATGCCCGTTCATAGTTTCTCCGAAGATAGTTATTCCATGATATTGCTTCAAAAGCAGTATAATAATAACAACAGCATCGATTTTTACCGCCGTGATGTACGTACTCACGTCTAAAATATTTTCTTTGTTGGTTTTCATAGCTACGTACATCAGACTTAGTTACAAGCTCTGCTATCGCTGACGGTGCACCTACGATGTGCTAGACAATATGTGCAAAGAAATGCTTCGACTGCAGCGACACGACAGTTATGTCAGTGACTTACTTGAGCGAACGCCCGGCACGACCTCCGCTCGTCCACTTGCGCCAAAGGAATACTAGTATGGTGTGCTGCGCATGAAGTTGGATGTGCTTTAAGTGGCTTTTAACCTTATTTCACAACCACTTCCGCCCTACTACTTACAAAAACCAACCTAATATAATATTATAATGCACATGTATGTATATACCGATGCAAATGTGTGTGTGTTTGTGCCTTGCAATTTTGTTCTCGCTTCATCATTTCGCATGTTTCCGCAGTTCGGCTTGAGTTGCATTCGCCGGAATATGCGCGCTTGTAACCGCGCACTTAATGCGCCTAGAAAAACATAAAGCAACGAAATAATATACATTTGTGCTTTTACATATATTCGGTGCTCTCACGCACCCACACACACGCCCAAGTTGCACATTTACATTTCTCGATATTCGGCTGCTGCAGACGCCGTTCAAGCCCACATGCTTTCGGCATTGGGAAGATGTCTCTGCTGCAAGTTCATTATCTAGTACATTTGCAGCTACACTGACACGCATAGCTGTGTACAAATGGAACTACAAATGTATGGAACTACACCCGCTCTTACACGCGTATTCTCGCGTAGGGAGGGAGGGAGGTCACAAATCGTTTTGTTAGCCAGCTAAGCGGCAGAAGCGACAATGCTGAAGCGTACTTTTAAGCTGCTTCCACTTCAGATACCTCACTTTCACGTTTTTCGTTTCCAGCTCTTCATCACTGTTGGCATTGTGTGGAGGACATTTGTAAGGATAAGCATGTCAACTTAATGCTTGTAGCTTACACTTTTAAGAAACATGTTTATAAATATATTTATATATTTTCTTCTGTTTCGGCTTTGGTTGCGGGCGTGTGCAATGGACGTCCTTTCCGGTGGGCTATAATTTCCCTTGTGAATAGCAATCACTCAGCCCACCAACCCTCACTATCTCTCATACAAATCTCATACAAACGAAGCATATTAATCAAGTTTATGAATTTTAAAAATGTCCTCTTAGAGTCAATTTAAGTAAATTACCCACTCACAAAATTTCTTGTGGAAATGTTATGAGAGTGAGCAATAAGTTGGTGTCCTCCTGGGGAAAAGAGATCGCAAATTTGTATCTTATCGACCTGTGTGCAATTCAATTGCAATAGCAAGGAACATAATCAATTGTTGACTACTACACTACCATATTTTTCTGTTAGTTTTTAGGCAAACTACAAAAAATTATGGTATCCAATGAAACAATTAATTTTTGATAAAATAATACAAAATCAAACTTAATTTGCTTGATTTGAGAGTTTGAGGAAGGTCGCAATATGGTGCTCCAAAGTATAATATTTTTCGCCACCTAACTGCTGCTTATAATACATAAAACTAATGGAAATAGATATAGGGTTATATATATATTTAAATGATCAGGATGACGAGACGAGTTGAATTCCAGGTGACTGTCTTTGCAAGAACGTCTCCTTGGCTCTCAGAAGAGATTGGTATTACAAATATGCGGTATCGGATCATTGCCACGCCCACAAAACACCCTTAATCGAAATATCATAATGGGCTATAACTAAGCTCCAGATTAAGATACATAACTGTACCCATTTGGTACAGGGCATCGAAGTATGGATGGTTTAAAATTTTTTGAAAGGTAGGCATGTCCGCGCCCTCTAAAAGTTTTAATGTACATACCTCACAAGCAACTGAAGTCTTATCAACTAAACATGATGAGAATAAGTCTTTTTAGGACCTCATAGAGTGGGAGAATGAAGAAATCAGATTGTTAATCAGAAGTATTAAGTTTCACGGTAAGGATGAATTAAGTAAGTGATTTATTTACTAATTTACTGTTTGCCAATTGCCCAATGGTCTTTTAATAACAATTAGTTGCTACTACTTAGCAGGTTAGACGCAATGTGAAAGCCATCTCAATAAGTACAAGTAGTTCATAATAATAAAATGTGGGCTGTGTACTTGTCTTTCTGTGCGAGACATATGGCGATGAGATTCCCATAATCCGCATTACCGCGCACACAACAGCAATAAATAATAAATTGCCAAAGTAAAGAACCGCAGGCAAGAAAAAAAAAAAGAAAATGATTGTGAAGAGCATAACAGAAAGAAAGGAAATAAAAACGAAATGTCTTGTCAGCTGTCGAATTAGCTTTCAGTGGAGAAAATACGATAATAAAATTGATGCTAAATGTATTTAAGCAGCATTCATCATTAAGCGAATCAACAGCAGCAAACGGGACGACATACGTGATCCGGATGATGAGCTTGCCTCAGAGCAACTGAGGATTACGTAATTGTATAGCACAAGTAGCAAGGAATAAGCATACATTGATTTGCACATTTTTATATATGCATCACATTTTATACGAATAACGAATCTTCAGCAGCTAATTTTTCCTTCCACGGAAAAAGTAATCGCAAGTAATACTATAGCCGGCTATCTCATTCTTCCGATTTCTGTTATAAATTTCCATAAAAGCAATAAGGTTTTTGCGGAGTCGCAGCTATTGGGGTCCAACTAAGCTCCATTCAAATTTTTATTCGTTTTCCATTTGATCATAAATCATGTTATTCAATTCCGATAGAAGTGCGGAGGGGGGTACTGCAAATTTTAGGAACATTTACAAATTGTGTGCCTTCGAAAATTATAAAAAAGCTCCAGCGAAGCGAAACCAGATATATAGGGATAAAATCAGCGGTAGATATAAAGCAATTGTATGTAAATACATGTGAAAGGGGACTATGGGAGAGTTTATGGTATCGTGGGGAAGAAAGGTGAGGCAGGCTGAGAAATATTTTTTTAATTTTGCCTTTAACCAAAACCAAACCTCACAACACTTTAACTGAAAACGCGAATTCAATATTCTTTCAAGAATAAAGAAGTAGTTACACAAGTTTAATTTTAATTACCAACAAAATGTTTTCGTTTCAAGTCAGTGCATGTTAAGGCGAGAAAGGACGAGCGCAGCTGAATATCGAGACGTTAGAGTTAAGCAGATGTCAAGCTGTCATATTGATGTTTATTAAACAGTCAACACACCGCTTAACACAAACAGCTCCAAGTATGTTTTTGTGTGCTTTGTTGTTGTGTGTGACGCTGAGATGTAAGCGTCAATTGTTGTGACCTTCGGAAGCCAAACTAAACAGGCACTCATACGTATGTGTATACGGTATTATGCGATATCCTTGTCACTGTGACATACTGTGTGCCCAGAACAGTAAGAGCCTTCAGGTACAGATAGCGACTGTCGTGGCCTGTCGATTGTTTGAATTGGGGTAGGGACAGTCAGTAGTCGTTATTGAAATGCGGCAAGCTGCTACGACAATGATGGCACGACCACCCCGCCGAAGGCCTGTATATCTACTTACGTTGAAATGTGTGTCTCTCGTCGCTGACGGAAGTTCTTGGCCATAAAACGCACTCATTTTACAAGTGAACCGTTGCAATCGAGGGACACGGCGCTCGAGAATTTTACCCATGCGAAGAGCATAAAATAGTCTGTAGATATGCCGAAAGAATTGCACATGTGCATATTTGTCGTTGGAATTACTGGGGCAACTACCGGAATCTTTGCACACATTTTCCTGTTGTTGTTTCGTTAATTTCGGGTCTTGAAAATTTGTATTTTTGTTGCTTCATACACCATATTTATTGTACATTAACTTGTTGAATCGTTTCTTACGAACCGGTTACTTACAATCTGTAGCGTAAATAATTCGGATATGCAATTGCATATTCAGGTATCCTCACTCTCTCATATCATCCACATGCTTACATACAAGTACATTCGCGCATTCGCGAACTTGTTTGCTCTCTGAATTTTAATTAATTTATTTTTTTTTGGAAACCCAACAGACTGTAAATAATACATTAAGGAAGGCTGGATGGGCCAACTGCCGTGCTGCTGGTACTTTACACAGTAATAGTGATAATCTGTTTATCATCGTTGCGTGACATTTGCCCCATCAATGGCTATTTTTGACTAAATGGCCCACCAAGTGAAATAGAATGGATTTCACGCACCACTATTAGTGATACTTCTTTACTTCTTCGGTCTGAACTTCTTGCATTGTTTGTAGCCACTTGTGGGCGAATTTTAATCTACTTCTTGAACTTAGAACTAACGTGGATAAAAGAAGTATTTGTAGAATGACTCTCAAACGCGTTTAAATTGATGAAGATGTAAAATCCCCAAAAGTATTTATGTGTGCTCCAAGACATATAGTTATTTAAAAGTTGCCAAATTTCCAAAAAAGAATGAATTTCGGTGGATGGAAAAGTTTTTGTAATGGTTGTTTTAATGCTACTAAAAATTGTAGTTATTTTTATTTTACCTAGAACCAAACACTAAGTAATTCAAACACTTTATATCCGGTATATTTCACTCCAACTGCTTGTTTGGCCTTCACCGAAATAGCTTGTACTTTGAATCAAATTGATCCCGGTATGTGGCAGTCTCTCTTATTATTTTTTTATTTTGTTGTTTGCAAATTAAGAAGACGCGCACATGGACACCTTGGCAACCATGGGAAGGTGTATCTACGCTTTTGGATTGTTTATGTTTGCGTTTATTTAAAAGATTTTGTCTCTATTTATTTCGTAGAAAAATTTAGACGGACTTCTGCATCATTAGGTGGAGCCTTTTTTAACCGATAATAACTTTCCACGTTGTCTTATATATAAAGATGGCATTGTTTGAACCGTCCATGTACCCCTTCTGCCCTTGCGTTCATATGTACAAGAACGATGTTCAAGGAAATTACAGTTCGAGGACAAGAATAGTCACTATGTCGTTGGAATTCAAAGCTAAGCTGTCTTTTTTGGAAAATTACAGGGAGTCTAAAAAGGATGCTCAGAAAATTTCAGCCGGAATTCTAAACTGAGTTGATCGTAATTTTAAAAATCTACATATAGACCTTTTGCCAACTCTCTGTTAGCTGAGTCAATTTTTGTAGTTTGCAGATTGTCAAGTTGGAAGAGGTAAATCTGTAACCAATCGTGCCTTCCCACGACGAATCACTGCAATTGGAAGTACATTTATACACATAATAAAGTTGCACAGTTCGAATTGTCGGCAACTCAGAGCATTATTACTTCTGTACCGTTATACATGTGTCAACATTCCGCAAGAAATGCGTAGACGTATATGTGTCGAATATGTTGAGATTTACGAGCAATTACGTACGAGCAGATGATAATATTTATGTACAACCTCAACCATGTAGACGCAATTTGTAGGTATAAAAAGGCGCATATTGAATGACATTATAAGTCCTTAGAATAACATTATAAGGACTTCTGTGGTATATGATACATAGTGCTCATGTGAAAGAGTCATAAGATTCATAACATAAAAATATAAAAATAAAACCTTAAAAATAACAACTTGTTGTTGGCTACGAATAGAGGGTAGGCCCTGTAGACAGATGGAAGAGCGCTTATACTAGTGGGAGGGCAAAGCATAACACATATACAGCAACTCCCATTCATGGTTACTCAAGTGCACCCCAAATATTATAAAAAGACTGACATTATTAAGGTTGCGCATACGCCCCGCCGACATTTTAAAACTCACCGACACGAATTCATGTAATACATACGTATATATGTACGCAAATGGGTATAGAATGGCAGAGAGAGCACTTAGCACACTGTAATTGACGAAAGTGTTGCTGCCGCTGACATTCCGCTGTTGACTTCCAGTCTCTATTCCCTCGCCTTCGTTGTTTACCATGCGTTGCAACTACTTTTCGCCCCTTTTGTTCGCCCCATCCGCTAATTGTTTTTCTTTACGGTGTCACTTGTTTCACGCTTCTTCTTCGCACGTGTTTTGTATTTGTTATGAGTCCGAAAGCTCCTTCTTTTCATTGTCTGGCCACAATATGCTCCAGATGTCCGAGGACCGACAGTTCACGTCGTTTCCCTTATTTTTAGTTATTTATTATTTAGGGATGTGTGTGGTGTTTTAGTTGGTCTTAGTGGGATTTCGAGAATTACTGCATCATTAGCAGTTGTCGATGGCGTTTGATAAATGCGCGTTGTGGTCGGCTAATTTGTTTCTTTGTTGTGTTTTTGCTCTTATCTCTCTTTTGTTTTTTCGCTTGCTCCCGCAGTACTTTCTGACTTTCCATTTGTCCAGTCAGTAATGAGTTCGTGAAGAGATAATTGTGCTTCATGCTTGGTTTACTCGTGGGTTATCACAGACAACTTCAGGCTGCTGGCGGATAAATACGTACTTGAATACGTTTACACTTGCATATACAAATGTTGGAGTGTATAAAGAAAATAAATGAAATTCGATTTCACACATTTTCGGCAGTAAACTATTGTATATCCGATATTACACGTTCACTTAATTTTGCTAAGATTGTTACATATTGACCGAAATATATGGTATAAAGTCTACCCAGAGGTTGAAAATTCGTATATAGGTACATGGGGGCTAGGGAAAGTGCTTACTCGATTTTATCCATTTTAAACACACGGAAACACTGTAATCAGAAAGAGACGCTCTCCAAATTCCGAAGAGATAACTCATATATTGACCGTTATATGTGGTGTAAAGTCTACAAGAAGGTTGAAAATCCATATATTAAGTATATGCGGGCTAGGGGTAGTATTTATCCGATTTTCACTATTTTTGATACTAGATCACACTATTATCATGGAAGCATAATCCTCCAATTTCATTGCAACATCTTCCAGATTCCCCGCTATTTTCGATAAAAAGTCAGATAGAAGCACTGAGGTCCTAATATTGGGTATCTGGTGGCTTGAAAAATTATAATCCGATTTCGTCTATTTTTATTTCTAGTCTACTTGTACAAAGTTTGATTGTTATATCTTAATTGCTGTTCGATTTATCTCGTTTAAAGTGAAAGGATCAGATGAAAATTAAAATTGTGTTATATGAGAAGTAAGCGTGGTTTTTATCCAATTTCGTCCATTTTCACAGCGTAACATAAAAATGCAAATGTCATGTCACGTACTAAATTTTGTTGAAATCGGTTAAGGGGTTCTTGAGCTATGGGATTTCTCCTGAAAGTGGGCTGTGCCACGCCCATCACCGAAACTTTACGCTGATTCCTCATATTGAACATATTTGTTGCAAGATTTAATGTTTCTAACGTGTTCCTTCATTGCGAGTTATCGCACTTTTAGTAGTTTTCAACATAACTTTTGTATGGGAGGTGGGCGTGGTTACCATCCGATACTCATTTTCTCAGTATATGAAAAGATGCTAGAAAAACTTAGTCAGAACAAGGATGATTGATATAGCTTGAACGGTTTCCGAGATATATATACTAAACCTATTGGGGAGTGGGGGGCGGTGCCATACCATAGCACTTTATCTGTTTTCGATTAATGGCGTTTTGTGGACGTGGCAGATGTCCAATTACGTCCATCTGCAATACCAACCGTCTTACGATGACGAAGAACACGTGTACCAAGTTTCATGAAGATATCTCAATTTTTACTCAAGTTATCGCTTGCATGGACGGACGGACAGACAGTCACCCGGAATTCAACTCGTCTCGTCATCTTGAACATTGTGATATGCAAAACCCTATACCCATCCCGATAAGTTTTAGATGTTACAAACAACAGTTAAATGAACAAAATTATTATACTTTAGGGCAACATTTTTCGAAAGTATAAAAAAATCATTTTAGTTTTTATTTCCAAAACTATAAGTTATGCCCTTAAAAAACATTTCAAATGCTTTAGTTTTGAATGAGAAATCCTTCTAGAACCCGACTGAAGCTTTAACAAATTTTAGATAGCCGTTCTCGTTTTTTGCGAGAATATTTTCAAAACATATTATATATTTGTCTAGGTAATGATTTTGATTTTTTGTCACAATATTTTGTCACAGTCACAAATGTGATTGAGTGTAGCTGAGGACCCGACCATACCATAGTATGTTGACTGTACGAGCATTGATCGGTGGCTATGCTTTGAAGTAGATTTGTCTGTCATTTAAAGAAGAGTTGAAGTGAAAATTTTACTTTGTTCCATAAGAATGAAATCTTCAGCCCGAAATTCGAACGGTAATATGAAAAAGTGAACCCGAGTTCTGATTTCGTTAGGCTACGCAATCATGTCTAATTTAGCATAAGAGTAATTATAATTAGGCCTGTCACATTTTAGTTCTTCAAGTATCAGCGCATTCCAAAGAAGCAAATTCATATAGTAAATATTCGAATATTTGTTTTGAAAGTATGCATGTATAAGTAATATACATATATATATATATACTTGTAAATTATATATTATATAATTATATATACATTATGTATTATAATATACTTATATATATATTTGAATTATTAGCATTCCTAACATCGTAAAATCAAGAGTAAGCATACAGGTATTTGTTGCACGAATTAAGTGAATTCTTATTATATAACAAATGATAAACATTGAATTTTTATGTATATCTTCGAAACCATTTTCTTGCCATTCGCTTTTTACTTAAAACTTTGAAATTTTATCAGTTTTTGTTTGGTTCTTCGCTTTCAACACAGTGGAACGTAAGCATATGGCATATGGCATAGTACGTATCGATGCTGTGATGCAGAGCAGATACATGTTTTTGTTGTTATATAGTTAAATAACAAAGTTAAATAGTTAAGTAAATTCATCGACTAATATTTGAATATTTCAGATATACTTGATAAGTAGATTTTCATATACAAATTCTTCGATAAGTCCTTCAGAGTGTTCACAAAATATCAAAGATTTCGAAATAACTGTGATGGCAATGAAAAAGAACAACAACAATCTGGTGCAAATGCGAAGGAGCAACATAGAAAAGCAGAAGCAAAAATGAAGCATTTAAATGTAGGCAAACAAGCCCATTAAGCATGTATGGGCGACTTACATTGTGTAACACTGACTTTTGGCACAAAACGCACACAAAACGCTGCAACAACAATAACAAAAAGTGATGCGCCGCATGCATGCCACTTGCTTCCGCCGATTGTAGCGAATTTGTGCCACAATGCGTCGCATTTAATGCTGCTGAAACTTAGCCGCTCACCCGGGCGGTGGTGGCTTGAATAGCCTTAGTGGCTGCTTGCGGTGTCGTTGGCAGTTGAGTTGACATTGTTGCTGCTCTGTGTGTGCTTGTGCTTGAGGAAGCAGCAATGGCCGAGATAATGCTGCCACACAACTAATATTAATGCAGCACAACTGAAAAGATGCACCACAACAAGGCCACTATAATGACTGCTCCGTTTGCCAAAACTTGCGCATGGAATTGCTGAATGCAACCGAAAAGATTTCAATTTGCTGAAATGCTCTTGTGGCTTTCCGAGCTGACGTGGCGTATACACCCGCATTTGTTGTTCGCTTGTCGTTTGCAGTGGTCGGCAAGTTGGCTGCCGTAATACGAGGATATGTTTGCAATATCCCATTAGTCGCTTAGGCTTAAGGCTGAATTTTTTCAGGAAGAAATCGAAGCCACCAAATTGGAAAAAAAATTCAACGGGTCTTTTCTTCGAAAAATCTCCTATTTAAGAAAGAAGGAAAGAGTTAACCTTTGTGTAGGAAATGAGGGGATCGCGCTCAATTGCATACACTTTCTGTTCTATACTTTCTGTAATTTTCACTGTTCTATACACTTTCATTTTTGCCACAATTCACATGTTGTGATTTATGCTAACGGGTTTTTAATTTTTTTGAAGTTAGACTGCTGCACGGCCTGCGGGACACTTTTTAGTTAATTTGGAAATGGTAGAGAATAAAATCTGAAGCATGCCTAAAATAGAAAACAGAGCTAGGAGTTTTGAAGAGCACGAAGCGGGTGATTTGCTATTCATAAAATGACTAAAACGAAGGTACTCATAAAGGGCGAAAGGAATGGGGGTCAGAATACCACTACAAAATTAAGCGCAAAACACCAGCAGAGCTGTCTATTCTTAGGAGGCTCGTGTAGGAAGACCACAAGTAAAAGAGCCCGGAGGGAATCTTTGAAACAAATACAAGTGGCTTGATGCCTCAAGATTCAAAATTTGATTAGGTTTTGGTCTTGTTCTTGCATTAATTGCAAATATATACAAATATAGAAGTAGAAGAAGAAAATACAGGAGTATACAGTGTATACATCTTTGTCATTAGCTAGACTTTTGTCTACCACAAAGACGTTTGTTTTGAGGAAGCTTGATTGATGTTCTCTCGGAATATTTCTTGAAGAAAACAAGATATTCCACAGGAAATTACTTCAAGCGAATCGTCAAGTTTTCGGACCAACCAAGTAAATCAATTTCAAAATCTGACAACCTTAAGTTATCTTTGAGAAAATAGAGAGATTGCACTGTAGTGAGGCCAACAATTCTTAATTTATTCATAAGTTATATTAACAACATGTATGCAATGTAACGACTAAATTAATAATATTGCACTCACACCTTATACAATTTTTGTATAATATGCAATATGCAGTTACTTAATAAGCGTATATTAACTTATATGTGCCAAATTATAGCAATTAAGTAAGAAATTTTAAGACACCGCTGTTTTAAGCATGATTTTGCCAGCAATAATAAGAAGGTATATGCTTGGAGCACTCTTGCTCCTGTTATCAAAATTATTTGTACATCATACTACAAAGTTGGGGATAGATAAATAAATGAGATTATGAAAGTTTCCATATTCATGCCTCCGAAAGTTTGAACAGGTATTAACAAAAGCGTATCCTTCTACAATCCAAATTCGTTTCCTCATTTAGCTAAGATGAAATTCTAATTATCGTGAGTTCGTGTCTTCATATATGTTTAAGGAATACAATTTGAATTTAACTAAACATGGCCGAACCAATCTCATCTCTGCCCAATCTTCCCGCCTGTAATCTGTTATGAATATACATACACCTGGATATATATTTATTTAATTGGTAATTTTCTAATTGTTTCAAATTGATTTTCGCGCCTTTATAAAATACTCTGTCTACCTATTTACCGTATCAAATTTACTCAATGAAGTCGCTTGGTGCGCGCCCATCAGTAGCTTTACAGCTAGTTGCTTGTCCATATATACATACATAAGTTTGCTTACTTTCATTGAGTTAGTTGAATATCTTTGTAAACTGATTGTGGTAATAAACTCTTACATATAAACAGTTTAACCCAAACACGTGCATTTTCATATATAATGTAATCGGAACCGATTTAAAGCAGACTATTTTAGTAAATATTATTTGGTGGGCTTGGTGGTATTGGCGGATTTGGCGACCATGCTAATTGTCAGTTACCAAATTATACAAGTTACATAAATAGTAACATAAATATTTCCAACAGGTGACAAAATTTTGTCTTACAGATTTCAGGAAGCTATGAATAGCCAGGAATATTAGGAATAGCCCGATTATATTTTAAAAATAATTTTTTGACGGTCAATATATTTTCATGTTGTTTAAAACATAAACAGTTTCAAGGTGAAATCTTTGATCCCAACACATACCATATTGGCCTGAATTTCTTGCCATATCGTAAAATGTTCCAAAGGATTTAACAATTCGATGTAAAGCGAATCATCATCAGAATCTTACACATCGTTAATCAAGTCGACATTCATACAAAATTACTTTCGAATTACATGAATATGCGTGTTCCCGCGCTGGCTCCCTCAGCTATTAGTAGTGGAAACGTATTTGTGATAAGCACGACTGAAAGACACACACATATATATACGAATTCGTTGTTAATTAACATCATTCATTGTTTTTAGCGCTGCACTATCGCTCTTTTTAAGCTACGTTAGATGTTGTTACCATAACTGAAACGATAGGGTGTAAAGGTGTAAATTTGCATAACGCATGAGTTTATTGAGTGTGCTGGGAGGAGCCCTCAGCAAAAAGAGACAATACGTCTTTCAGCATGCACTTTAGGTTAGTATACCACTTTCTTGTTCCGCACAACTTGACGATTTGACAATTTCCTTCCTCACAATTATGTTGTACATGTGCATGCGTTCTTACGTTGAACTCTATCCCACTCACACCAAAGCAGCTTATTCACATCGCTTGAATTTGAACTCTATGAACTCTTTGAACTCTTAGTATGTGCAAACATGTCTTTGAAAGTTTAAAGCTTCATGTCTTGCAGTACACAGTTCTTGACGAACTATATTAGTTTTGCTTAAAAATCGTATATTAGTTTTCAAATACACGCAGGATAAAATATTTTGAATAAACTTTTAGCGATTTCGATATTAAAATTCGTAAACTCTTTAGAAAGAAGGTGGTCCAGTCTTACATTAAAATGTTTTCTCCCATTCGGGAACATTTTGAAATTCTTAAGCCAACTTTAAGCTTCTTAGTCAAAAAGCAGAGATTTTGAAAATGTGTGAATCTGTGAAAGTGGTTATTTCTGTGTCACTTCAAATCGAATTACAAAGCGACGTGTTATATAAACGAAGTTCTGGCAATTAATTTTACTAATATCAGCACAACTTTTTAATGTCTTCCGATTATATAAACCGATTTACGAAAACATAATAAAAGCGAAATAGCGAAAGTTTCCAACTTGCAATCCATTTGCAAGACGTGCAAAGTGCACACACATCGCCAGCACACAATCTCCAGCAAGTATTCGGGCACGTTCAATGGCTGACCGGATGCTCCACACATTTTGGCTGCGGAGCTCACTCCCATTTGCTTGCTTAGGTCATAATTTTTACATGGCATGACAGAGGTGTGGGTGAGTGCGAACGTGACTCGGGCCTGTACTGTCGGCTTCGAAGTCTGCCGCCATTTGCGAAACCACTTAGTGAGGATTTCCACTTCCCTACTACTTTCCACTCGATTTCTCCAAGTCTGTTTGGTTTTACATTTGTTTACTTTTGCAAGATTTGACTATTCCCTTTGCTTGTATTATTTGACAATTCTCACATATGATGAATTCGCTTTGTATTCAAAGGCAGATGGGAGAGAATATTTTCTGTGACTACATTTATGAGTTAAAAATATGCTCAAATATGATTAGAACTCCATTAAAATATCAACCAAACAATCTGTTACAAATTCTTTAAACAATTCTCGGAAAGTGTAAGCCCTTAGTCTTTTAAAATAAATATTAAGTTGGACTTGTCACTATTAGTAGGTGCTTATGACCTAATTTGCTTGTCATTATTAAACAAATCTGCCTACTTAGTAGAAAGTTCACATAAATCACTTATCAAAGTCTCGTTGAGCCAATGCGCCTTATAAGAAAAGCCGCAAGCGCAAATGCATGTGTAAACGTGTGCCTGGCTTGCAAATGACTCTATCAGCATATTGTCTCATCAAAGCCAAAAATTCGCAAATCTACACTGAATTACAATGCGTCCATTACTCAAATACACATAGAAGTACATTGTAGTTGCAGGTATGGCAGAGTAACGACTGCTTTGCACATTGCACCTAATGACCGTTACATATATGCACGCACGCGCCACTTGATGCTTGACGACTAATGAGCGATTTGTAGAACAAATCTGTGCTGACTGCAGTTAAATAATTTTGGAAATGCTTGAGTGTGTGTAGCTAGTGCGGACAAATGTCTAGAGAGACCTTGGTACCTCTTAACAAACACATACATACACACACGCAAATAAACATACATTTATGTAGTTGTAAATTTCGGGCAATAATAGCAGCATTGAATCATTGCTGGCATTCGTAGAATTAACAGTTAGTTATAAATTGCGGTGGAAACAAAGTACTCGGCCAACACAACATCGACAAAGTGACACAAAGTTGTCGAAAACAATCCCTCACACACACAAACAGGCACATGCACACGCGCAGACACAAGCCCGAATAAATAACGGAACTCTTCGTAAATGTATGTTCGTAAATGAGTTTAGGGTCAGATGAAAATACGGAGGATGGGAAAGTGGAAGAAGAAAGTGAGAAATGAGAAATGAGAAATCCGAAATAGTAAATAGTAAATAATAAATAATGCGAGAGATGATCAGAGACGAGTGCAGAAAGTGAGTTTTTGTAATTACATGGTGTGTCTACAGTCAGCTGAAATGTGAAAGCCAACATATGCCATCTTGTATTTGCGAACTCCCCTCATGCGATGGAGGAAATAGCACGCAAACGAAAGTACTGGTGTCTGCGCTATAAACAATTCATCAGAGTCCATATAGAAAGTATTAAGGGTGAACTCACGTTGCTGAAAAAATGATATGCACATAGTGTGTTTGGGATACTTGTAAATGGTCACATCCATGCTCATGCGCCATTGGACTTGGCATTGACACGAACGGAGCTAACGGCGGTGACGACTCCAACTAATTTGCTGATGCATTCGTTCCACTTCTCCCTAACCGTCCTTTCGCCTTATTTATTCGCTCCTATTTTTTATTCGTTTTTCTGTTCGCATCTACTTACTCAAGCAGGCAGGCTGAGCCCAGCCAAGCGTTGCTAATATTTCAATAAAATTATGCACAATGCCAGACATAATAGCCCAGAAGCAGAGAATATGAATCAAATTCAACTTAGACATCCCATATACCAGGGCAAAAATTACAGTGCGACCTCCTTCATTGCCACTTACTCGTACTATGAACGACGTGACCCAAGAGGAGAGACAGATTTCGTATTCATAGTGGATTAATTTTCTATGCCTGCAAGGGCTAAAATGAACGGATTACTGTAGTCTATGTGTAGTCTTCATTAAAGACAAATTTCCATAAAAGTTTCGAAGTAAATAAGGGGAAATTGTAATTAACGCTAAAGTATTAAACTGGAATTCAATATTTGAACTGAAACTCAAACCAGAGTAATAAATTGCCAGTACAAGAGGATGCGCATAGGAACTATGAGACTATAAAAAGCATCGTATCTTGCATTGCTATCATTTAGTCTAGGGATATTATCGTCATTTCTCAAATATGGTTATGTAAGGGCATATGGAGATTAGTCACTTAATCACTCTGACCGACCGAGTAAAACAGAGTTTTGGACAAATGCATTTGCTCCAGAAATTCAAATCAATCTTCATTCTTCATTGTATTATCAATTAGTTGAACTATATTGCTATTTAAAGAGGGGATGAATTGAAACGCATTACTTTTCTTCTTTAATAAGAGGCGAGCGTGCAGAGTTCCCTTTAGATCAACTCATCAGAATCTACAAAGAAAGCACATTTAAACGCTATGAACTGAACGCTATGAACATAACAAAAATGTCGGGAATATCGATTTCCATTTTACTTTCCGGAAAGTAATGTACATACACACTGGCGTCGTGACGAACTTTCGTAACTGCCTGGAATTCAAATTGCCGAACTCACACCTAGGCAGCCATGCTAATGGCTGGAGCTTCATTTTGTATCGCAGTGGCATTGAAGGCAATGAATGTGGTAGGAATTCTACAGAAACTTTTAGCGAGTGAGAGAAAACTCATTGCGGATTCCGCCTACACAATTTTGGTGTGAAAATGCAAAGAATTTCAATTTCAATGTCATTGCTGATTCCACTGCCGTTATGCCTTTATCACGCCCGGAATACATATAAATAATAAAGGCCGTTAACAAATGGGAAGAGAAGACCTGAAGTGATGAGCAAATATGAGCATAGATAATACCCTATATACACATTTGCCCTCGTGTGGATGAATGCCCTGCGAGAAATTCAGTTGACTGCATTTGAGTTATAATACCATGTCGCTTTCATTGAGCTCCGTGTCCGGCTACTAGCTACGAATTTCGTGACTGCGCTTTCCGTAACATTAACATTCATTCTTTTGACATCAGGGATGCTTGGGAAGATAAAAAAGAGGAATTGAACCGACCCAAGTTTCATGATACTCTCATGTAGCTGTAAACGGGCGATCGATTTGGCTCGCTAGGTACCAACAAAAGTTCCATAAGCCTCGCGCTCAGGTTTGAGTTTGGCTAAGCTTATTTATGCTGTATTTATATATGTTTGTATGTACTTGTTTGTGTTCATTAACTTCGCCTTTATGTGTGTTTGCTTGGCAATATATCACCAGAGTGCGACTTCAGCCTCGAACCGAAAATATTTTCCTTTCCTTATTGATTACGTTCTGGATTATACTCGCACAAACATTGTATAAATATGTGTATACCACGGAGCAGAGCAGAGGGGCTGAGAAAAACACTTGATTTCATAGAAGATTTCTTGGCTTGCAAATGTATTTCTTATATTTTATTTTACAAATTTGCATATGTCTGTCATGTTATCTGAGCGAAAGTATCTGAGCAAAGTTTAAATGGCGGCCATCCAAGTGAATAGGTGTAATGTAAACTACACAAATATTTGGGGAATTTCTTTGGAAATATTTGTAAATACCTGAATACCTATGACTATGTAAGTATTTAAAGTTTGAACTTTTTCCGTAAGATTGATACTTAAAAAATTCCATGAAAAGAAATGAAAATATCAGAATAAAAAAGCAAAAAATTTTGACAACTCAAAGTGAACTGTAAACAGAAATGAATTTTGAAAACTATGTATGCTCGTTCGAAAACGTATTTAAATATATTCACAATAAGCATAAATACTACTCCATAAATAGAAATAATTATGATTATGAAGCCTACTTCAGCACCTTCAGGTGCACCTTTGTTTATTAAAAAAACTGATAAAATTTTCCCCAAATACATACTTATATTATGTTATTTGCATACTCTCGCAACACTTTGCAACAGAGCATATTAGTTTTGTTCATCAAATGGTTGTCTCTAACATCTGAAACTAATCGAGATAGATGTAAAGTTATTTATATATAAATGATCAGGATGACGAGACGAATTGAATTCCGGGTGACTGTCGGCTTGCCCGTCCATCCCTGCAAGCGATAACTTGAGTTAAAATTGAAATATCTTAATAAAGCTTGGTACACATGTTCCTTGGCACTCAGAAGAGGTTGGTGTTGTTGATTAATGGCACCGCACACTGCCATGCCCACAAAATGCTGTTAAGCGGAAACCTATATAATGCTATAACTAAACTCTCAATTAAGATATGAAACTGGAATTTGATTCAAAGAATCACAGTAGGAAGTGGCATTTGTGGGTTGGAAAATATTAAAAAGTGGGAAAGAGCCCGCCCCTAAGAGGGTTAGTGGGCATATCTCCCAAACCACTAAAGCTATTCAACCAAACTTGCTCAGGAAAAGCCTTCCCATCATTTCCTTAGTTGGAGGAAATGGATGAAATCGAGCAGGACTCACGCCCACCTCCCATACAAGGGTCATGCTAAAACAAAAACACGTCATAAGCATTAAATTACAGCCACGATGATACTTAAGAGTATTATAAAACAGTATGAAAATGGGCGAAACCACAACACAAAACGCCAACACGTCTACTTTTGATATATCAGAATTTTAAATTTCTTCTGATTCTTTCACTTTACTGTGTATAAATCAATAGCTAATGCAGATATGGAAGACAAGAAGTGCCTTCAAGTCACTGTCATCTCCTGTGCAAAAATTGTCGAAATCGGAATATAACTCTTCAAGCCCCCATATGTCGAATTTGTGGACCCAGTGTCTATGGCTGACTTTTTAGAGAAAATATCGGTCAATCTGTAAGTTTTATTACTGAAACTCAGAATAAATTTTCGCCTGGTAATGTTGTGCTCTTGTGTCAAAAATGAGTAAAAGCGGTTAAGTGCTTCCCCTAGCGCCCTTATACCTCATACAAAGAGTTTCTGTTTTTCTTTACCGGATATATCGGTCCATATGTAAGTTTCTATGTGGAATTCAGAGAGCGTCTCGTGCTAATAACATTGTATCCTTGTGCCCAAAATGGGAAAAATCAGGAAAATACCGATTTTACTACATTTTACGGTTTCGTCGAATAATGAATGTTCAATTCTTACACAACATTTTTTAATATAAAGTTCTGCCAGCACTTGAAAGTATTTCCCCTCCCTTTACATTTTATACTCTCGCAAAGGGTTACACCCGAACTTAGCCCTTCCTTACTTGTTGTACCTATATGTGAAGCAGCTCGGTTTCGAAGCATAAAGCAACAAAATTTCATATAACATATTGCCTTTAATCATCGAAATTTCCAAAATAAAACAAATATCTCACAAACAGCTACACTGTGGCCAAAGCAATAAGGAGGAATAAATCCGAACTGCATATATGCAGCTGTAACATTTTCGACCATTATTCGCCAAAATCAAGTGACTACTACCCCATTTGTGAATATGTAGAAGACTAACGTGGGCCAATGAATGTTCGATGAATGAAAAGGCGAACGTGCCACGAATTTTGAATTTTGAACGCATTTGCTTCCATTTACACCTCCACTTCCTCCGACTTCATCACAACAGTGCCCACTAAAATTTCAAGTGCCGTGTGAATGTATGAGTGTGAGTGCAAAGTGCCGTTGCAGCTTCGCAACTTGATTTATTTCTATCCACACATTTTCATAGCCTTTCGTGGGAGCATGCCCATAAATACGGAAAGTACAACTTGTGGACGGTTACATCAATGCTCATCAATAAAACAACAAAAAAGCTTAAATGTCTGTGGAATTGAAATTATCTGTGTTCAAAATTGCAGTTCATACATTTGTATACAGTTCATTACATTATTTCATTTATTCATTTCATTTCATTTCATTTATTCCTTCATTTATTCTGAGAGGCAAATCAATTGACTTTTATAAGGCTATTTTTATTCACACAGGCGCAAAGAAGTCAAGGTCCGCCAAGCAAATGCTACTACAATGTATTCTTGACACACCGTTACATACACAGAATAGTATTTTAAACGACGCCAATTGCTTGTGACTTAGCCGTGGGCACACATTGAATTGTACATACGTATGTAAATGGGAGGGTTGTAATTTAGGTTTCGTTCGTTTCAAGTTACTAATTGAGTTGGCTCAACCAAACATCAATCTTGCTAAATTATATTCTCCTACATTTTTACATGCTTTGTTAACTCAATTGATGTGACACAAGTGAATAGATGGGTTTATATGCGAGTGTCAGCTCGGAAATTGAGCATATGATTTATATAATGCATATAAACTTAAATATCTTCGAGGCTCGATTCCGATTGATTCCTAACCGGTTCACCAGGACTGCGTGCAGAAAGCCCGAAAGTTTTTTGTTATTGGACATCGTGCCTGAAATATAATGTTGATAATTATTACTTAAATATTACCCGGCAAGTCCAGCAAGCGTAAAGATACAGTTTTGGTCTTTGTGTCCGTGGCGTGGAATTTCTACTAACGGCTGTTGGCCTTAAGCTTAATGCTTCAAATGAATCAATTTATACGTTTTCCAAATGTGAACGAGGATGTATTTACCATTTTCTTTCGGGTAGAAGAATTAATGCTACAAAAAAGATGTTCCAATATGTAAGTGTGATATTCCATTTAACAAGCTAGTAGCAAATAAGGAAGCACGAAATGCGAATGCTTTACATAGGGGCCTTAAGACCAGAAGTAGCCCATGACGTTCTTAAGGTATGTGTGGAACAGGCTTACTAAAGTATCCATACAGTTGAACCGTTTGATTGTTACAGGAGCAAGTTAAAAAAGTTCTAATTGAACTTCGGTTTACTTTAGGGACACTGGGAAGATGTGTTAACGAAATTAACCTTGCAGTGTCTATTGCCCTGCTAAAGTATGATGCATCCATGGAAACGTAATGAAACCTTGACATTAGGAACGTTGGTCCCAACTGTGCGTGAAACTCGAAAGTTGTCGATCATGAAAGGCAGCAACTAGTCCTAAGGAAAACCACCAATCGATAATGTTCATATCTGTGTAGCGGTGTGCCCTTATTGTTGCACCCTTTCACTAAGTTCTGCCTTTGTTGTGTGAACCAGAGTATGTGATGAAGAGTAAGAAATCGATTCCTCTCGATTGCTTGCGGCAAACCAAAATCACCAAAATCACCAAAAGTTAAATCGACTATTCAGCGTTTTCGGCGTTGACTGATTGTGGTCAATTCAACCACATGCGAACTTTCATAATGAGCTTTCGATAAAAGTTCCAAAGCGGAATAACATACAATTACATTATGTGTGTATATGTGTATATGTCAGTGAATGACCCACATGTAACGAATGAGCATAGAATTCGTGAGGTCTTCTGGTATGTGTGTGTTTTCTTGATGAGAGCAAGATTAACTAGCGGTCTCTGGTGGCTTCTTTGGATGCGGGCGATATTGTTCCATTCTTTTATCTTTAACATTATGGTCACGTTTGCGGCATTTTGCACATCCGTAGCGGCAAATCGGGTGTAATGTACGAATATGCCTACACGATATGGCGGGGCGCGATTTATGAACTGTTGACACTTTGGTCAAAACATTTAGTGAATCTCCCTCCATGTATTGTAGTTAATGGTGAATAGAGGGCAATTTATTAACAATGTGCATTTGCCTATAAAAAAAACGATATAGTAAACGATAGAACGATAGTAAATATGTGTTTATTCTTTCCAAGTACATACTCATTTGAAGTTTGAAATTCCATGGCTGTCTCTTCTTCGTTTCAAATTCAATGAAGAGGTCGTTTCGTGCATATTTTCCGCAACAAATTTTTCAAATATTTCAGAAAGAATTTTTATTTTTTTCAAGGAGTAGCTATAACTTTAAATTTACAGTATTTTTGCGGTAAATTTACGCCACTATACTGATAAAAGTGACTATAAACACTCGGGTTGAAAAATATTGAAGGAAAATAGTATATTTTTTTAAATAGAACACAATTCAAACAAGATCATTTTTGCTTTTCTAAGTTCTTCATTTGATACGTTATTTCATATCATACTAACGTGGGTGGCAACTCTGGTTTTTATTAAAATTGTTCTCAAATATCTTCCTCTATTATTTAAACCTTTACATTCAATAACATATTTCAAAAATATATACACATTTTAGGCAGGGAACAACTATTATAAAATGACAATACTTCAAAAGAACACTCTTCTGCACTCTTCTTCTATAGTTATCACGCCATCGTACTACTACTTACAAATATATATATATATACATACATGCATACATACATACATATATATATATCGTATATGTATATGTCTATACGATGTGTGAATAAAATACGAAAACATCTAATTATCGAGAAAAGCCACGAGGCTGTGAAGTTCACCGCTGATTTATTAATATTTAAGTGCTTTTTTACAATTTAGTATACGATTCCCTTAATACATGCTCCTTCTTCGAAATCTAGGTACAATCACTTTGCAACAATTTTATGTGCACTCACTAAACCAATGGTTTTGTTGTATGTACACAAAAGCTCGTCTGTTCGTGAGTACAAATGTAATGCTAACAGACATTGATAGCTGAATGTTTGAAGGTCGCGTGTGTGTGCCACGGTACTTATGCGGCGATCACATTAAATATGTATCATCATTTAACCCACAAACATTATCACATAGTTGTGTAACGGTATTCTTTCTTTCTTACTCTTAACAATCTGATATACCATCCACAATGTTGGATTGCTCATGATCAATCATGCCAAAAAAAAATGAGTTAGAGAGTGGCTATCGAAAATTAAGCAGGTGTTTAATAGAATTGCGAAAGAATTAAAATAGCTCATTGGAAGAAGATCAACACTTGCATCGATTCAGTTTGAAACTGAAAAATTTCTTTTCAAAATTTATTTCAAATTCAATCTAATTTCTTTGCTTTCTCTAGAAATAACAATTTATTTAGATAATTTACTAAGAGTAGTTCAATGATGAAAATCTTACGGTGTGAGCTGCGGGGTTCGAAAGGTCAAACTTTGTCCAGTTTCAAAAGTGGCGATCATTAATATAAGTAAACTGAAACCTACATTTTGATGAGGCTACATCTTTCGCTTGTATCATATTGGTTTCGAGGGTCTCATTGACTCATTGCTTAAACTTAAGATAATTTTTGGCTACGAAAATTAAACTTTATCAGGCTTGTATTTTTATAGTCGTCGTTGTTATATTTCGATTAAACTAATCGATAAAAAACCATAACCTATTAGCGACAATAAAACTCTTATATATTTTCAGTAGTACGATTGGATTTTCTAATTTTTCATAAAGCATCTAATTCCGTCTCTATTTCCCTCACATAGCACAGTTAGGAGAAAAGAACAATTGAGCAATACCAACTTATCATTACCATTTATCACTCGTTTAAATAACTGGAATAAATATGTTGGCATATATATGCCATATAATTAGTACCTCAACCTCAATTCTGCAATAGTGATTCATGCACTACCACTTTAGAGGTCATAAATGACTAATTGCAAATATTGTTATGGCAAGTCAAAAAATATAGTCAATTTCAGCAGAGAGTGGGAGCGATAAAATGTTGACTGAAAACCCTGCAGACATGACAATTACTTGGAAGATTGCGTGTTCGATTTGTTATTGTGTTGGGTAAACACCTAAAAGATGCATTATATTTATTACTGAAATAAAATATTGATATTCTTTCGAGTAACCTACTCTTTGCGCCTGTCCATTTGTCCTTTAGCAAGGTTCATAATGAAAGTGACCTCTCTCTATTAAACTCGTTATGTAGTGTGATTGGCGTGCTTGCTGGACTACCATTTGCTTATATATCTGTAACTATTCTTTTTCCTAAATAAGTTGTTTAATTTGTGGCAAGATATGTGTTCCGATAGTAGCGAGATGGTAGCAAATTGCGCGCATTACACGCGAGTGTAGAAGTGTGGGCAATTTAATTGGGTTTAGGCAAAGTATTCGCGTTTCCTATAACAATAAATTATTACAGTGTTTTAAACGGACGAAACTACGTTTTAGGAGAATTGGTCTTCGAAACTAGTCAATTTAATACAAGTGGCAAATGAATTGAACATTTTGTGTCCTCTTGAATATGTTCAATGTACGTGTTTATGTGCTTATAAGCGGAAGTATGTATATTTGTACGTATTGTATATAAAAGTACACCAACATCAATGAAAAGGCAATATGAAATATGTTCGGATATATGGCTTAAACAATTAATTTGCAAAAACTCAATAACATCTCCTCATTCATTGCAATAATCCATTGCGCAACGCAACTTAAATATTTATATATATGGGCACGTAATTAATATTGCTCATACGCAGTGTATTCCCCTTAGTATAAATGAAAGTGTACAAACTCCATCAATAATTCGCACGGTCGTATTATAATTTTCATAATTTCCGATTTTATTGAAATTACCTGAGTGTGCGGGCAAAGCAATCAAACATGGCGTTTAACTGTATATTCCACACAAACACACGGCCGAATTGAATAATATTTTCAAAATTTCGTATTGAATAAATTAAGATTATTCGAAATTCCTACCGATAAATAAAGAAGAATGCCGCTGTAATTCATTTCTGCTTATGGCACAGTTTTCGCTTCGTTTTAATAAAATAAAGTGGCGCAAAAATAGCTGTGATTCCGAAAGAGTCCGGTGTGGCAATATTTGCTCGGTTTAAGTAGAACATCTGCCATAAATGAGACGAAGCTTGCGTTTCAACTGAACTTCATCCATTCTCATTTGCTTTACCATAGAATTAAGATAAAGAATATTATGTTACCAGTGTATTACTATAATTACAATCTCCTGCCCAACCATTATCCACCTGAACAGTAAAATAAGTTATAAGAGAACTGTGTGCCTCTCTGTCAGGATCTAACATTCTAGCAAGCTCTCGAGTATCCTAAGGTATTTGTAAGCACATGCTAATATACCGTTATTGTGTTCGCGAATGGAGGCGAGTGCGTTTATTGCTTAGCCATCGTGATACGGTGTAAGCAATGTCGACTGCGTCCGTCCGAGGGTTCACTTACATTATGAGCTGTGGCCTACCCTCACACACGCACACACAAATAACAATGCAAAGCGCCCGTGTGCGAGTGTGTATGTTCCATTCAATCACTCGAAAGTTTGCCAGACCGCACTTTTAGTGACTGAAATTGATTCCGGCGCACCAATGCAGATGAGAAAACGCATCTACGATTCGTAATGGTACTTAAATGTATGTGTGAATAACTTTCATGCACCTCGGACGTGTTCCACGCTGTTCGCTGTCTTGATGGCTGTGGGGGAGTGCAGCAAGAATTTTGTGCAGAGGAATGAATTCAGACCAACGAAATAAATAAAGGCGGAAGGCAATGTGCGCCACAAATTATATGCTTATAAACTATTAAGCTACCAGAAGCAACAGCAAAGATAACCAAAGGGCCTGACATACAAGCATTCGTAGCACACACACACACCACCACAACGGTTAAATCCACAAGCGAATTAGGATTGAAAGCCGCAAAAATTATGGCGACATATGTCACAGCGCTTTACAGTTATAATTGTTTTAATGTTCCTCATCATTACCATTTTTACCATTTTAACCATTTTAATGTTAAAATGTTCACCAACTGCCTCGGCACTTTCGAAGTCACCAGCTCCTCGCTTTTTATATGCTAACCCATGCGTTGACAAACGTGCGTCCGCTTTGTGCAATTATGTGCTTGAAAGAGTAAGAACGAACATTATGTTGTTTGAAAAATGATTTACTTTCTAGCACAAGGCAGTCACGAGAGAAATTACTGCAAAACTGCTCTCAAAGGACATTACGTCACGTCAACGATATGTTGCGGCAATTAAAAGTTTGCTTTTGTTAAGAGCTATCACTGCGTCCAATATATGTACGAGTATGTACATATGCTCATATATGTGCACAAAATGTATGTATATGTACCCAAAGTCCTGCAGTGCCCTCGGACCATGTGCAACGGTCGCACAACTAAATTAAAGTAGTAAGTAATAAGTGCCGTTTGTACCGGGGAAACATTAATTGACTTTGCGTACCGCAGCACTCTCACACACACTTACACAGCACGACAGGCGGCACTCGTGCATTTTTTACTGGACTGAAATTCCTGTCACTGGCATTTTTCACTTTGGATAAGCATTGGTGAGACACTCTCCTTCCGGCCGGTGTTTGCGACAGCACTTAAAGCTTCACTCCGTAGTTATTTGCCGAAATTGCTTTTGTAACTCGAAAAATTATTCAACACTATTTACTCAGGAATCTAATTAATTGATATACATTATTAAAGTGAAGTATGTATGTATATATAACACACCAAAGAGAAAGAATATTTTTCCCAATAGAGAATAGTAAAAATTTTTCTTTGAACTCAAAGAACTTTTCCCTCAGAATTATGGAGTTCTATTAGTTCCAGTTAGCTTAAAAAGCGAACCTTATATGGACACAACTATTCCTTGCAAATTTAGACGCATTCCTTCAGTGCAGCCGTTTCAAAACAATGTTTTTTTTTTTTTTTTTTTTTATTTAAGTATTTTCATTTCAAGATTTTTTTCGAATTCTGCTTTAGAAAATCTGTTTTTAATAACTCCTCACACTAATGGCTTGGTCGAGTCGCTAATATTTATATTGCGATATATTGTCCTAAATATTAAACGGAGATAAGCAATACATACGCATTTTATTTTGAACACTTATTTCCAACTAGTAATTTTATTTTATTATTGTATTGAAGTAACTGAGTCGTTATTTTATAACTTTTCAGAAACTTCAAGTATATATTTTAAGCTTTGACACATTACCTTCTGATACGACTTTAAATTCTCTTTCCCATGTAGAGCATAGAACATATGACTGGTGCAAGCTTCTAGTGACACATTAAAAGTATCGAAAAAATGTGGCGACTATGTTTATCTGTATGTGTTCATCCCGGGCACTAAAGAAAACTCGGCAAAATAGAATTGTATTACTCTAGGAGAGCGCACGTGTGGGTAAACATAAAATCCGTTGCAAACCGAGTGTAACTTGGCAAAGTGAAAAGATTCGAGGGAAACAAGTTATTATAAATAAAAATAAACTTTCTCTAAAGTTGTCGCGAGTAAAACTTTTTATATGCTATAGTAGTTGAATTATGTAAGACATTGTCATAATAAATGTATATATTCTAAAGTGCTTAATTGACTGGGCGTTGCTTGCATTGATTCATTGTTGATATTTTACAATAAACTAGTAGAATACACTAAGGACTCGGAATATGTGAGAGATTATCATGTATATGACCGTCAAATAGTTTCTAGATGAAGGCCTGTGTAGCAAATGTGGACTCACATTGCATCCCATACACTTCAATAATATTCCACCCATTAGATATATCTCTGATTATTATTATTGCCTTATTTGAATTTTTCTTTTTTGTTTTTTTTTTTCAATGTGAAAACATAAGTCTTCATGAGTTGGTGCAAATATCTATATTAACTCATACTGGTATCACGTGCCCAATGCTTGAGCACTCCACCCTACATGCTCTCACTGCTATTAAAGGGAGGTATTTGCAGCTATTTCACTAACATTTCGCAAGCTGTTATATTACATTTATTTTACTTTTAGGTAAACCGATTTGAGTGTGTGATTACGTGAAGCTGTAATACATTTGACTTTCGCACAACACAAAAAAAAAAAAACAATCATCCAATAGCAATACTTTTATGATGTAAAATGTGTACGATGGAGCCACGCGGATTCGTTGTGTATACAAAATGTTTAGCTTTCTTCATATTACCATTTGCGACCGGATGTGGAGTCTATGAGCTCCGGATGTTGGGCAAACATTTTCGCAAACATAACCATTATTAAATAATTGAATACAATAGATGAGACATCGTGAGCCACCTTTGGCGTAAATCTAGTCACAAGTTCTTGTTTTTACTCTCAAACTCACAATTTGCGCTTACTGCAGTTTTATATCCATAATTTCTATCAAAAACTATAACATATAAAGCGAATTAGCGAATTTGTCAATTTTCAGGTATTATGTTTGACTTCTTAAAGTTTTATACCGAACAAAAAGGGGTTTATTTATTTTTGAAATGCTCCCCTCGAGAACTTCTACTGGGAACTAACAATTTCTAATCTTGGTACTATTTAGTTTATGCAGTGCGTATATGCATTGATTAAAGATGACATGTTGTTGAATTCCCATTGATTGATTCTACGATTCCTCACAACGCCTCGCAGCCTCATAAATTCAAATTCGATAAAATGGATGGACATTTGGTACTCTAAACAGAAGGTACCTCCCTGTATTATGTTATGCACAAAAAAAGTAATATTTACGAAAGCGAATTGTCGTCAGAGATTTGAAATCTTTGAATAAGCTTGTTATAGTTTACAGCTATTACTCTGCCATCTATACTGAATATATAATAACAACTTAGTAAGCCAAATATGGGCAGACAATTACGTGATTGAAATATTTTCGGTTTCTATAATGCGCACGAGAGATGTTAGCATTTAGCCAAGGAAAGAATACCTATACTCCAGAAATATTTTTAAAGATTACGCGTCGTAAATCTGTGTACACTGCTCTCTTGATAAACATGTTTGCTGGAATAAAGTGTGCGAAGCGGCTATACTTGTGCCATGCCGTATACATCATGGTGAAATTATGTTTACTTTCACTTGCCAAATAAACATATGTGTATGCAGATGGCCAAACAGACGGCCAGGTAATTGTATTCGTCAACAAAAGCCAACTTTCCTTTCTTATTAAATATAAATAACACATAAGTAGACTTAGCACGGCAGGGCGGTCAACCGAAAACGTGCTTATGGCAGCAATAACTTCGAATGACAATAATTTCGACACAAATGCGCAAAATCCCTGTGTGTGTATGTATATGTGACGCCATAGGAGTGTGTGCGATGGCATAAATCTATCAGTTCATTGGTTGTACTTAGAAAGTCCAGCTTATTTGCTTGTGCCGTTTGTTGGAATTGCCGCGGATTATCCTTTATCCAAACCCAACGCAAATTAAGGCGGCGCTCTTAGTTACATAATTAACACAAGCACAACTACATAAAACATATGTAACATAGAATATCTATCACAGTAGTATTGATGAAGACGAAACCCCCATATGGCGGTGCGGCTCTACGATGATTTTTTAGTTTGAAGTGCAAATCATAATCATATTGTAGGATTGAAAAAAGTAAAATTTGCTGAAAAACAACTTTTTATTGGAGAAGTGTTTTTAGCATTCAAATCCAAAAAATATATCTTAAAATTATGACTCGTATTGAAATTTTTCAATTGATGATTTCGTAAATGTAGAAAAGCTCGCTATGACACTTTTAAATGGTAAGTACTTCATTCACATTCACACAAACCTTCGTCAATTCACATGAATATCATGATTTAACACCAATTATTTATGAGCCGAGAAATTCAAACGAAATTTACTTACTTTATTTGGTCCCATATTTCTTCACCGAAGTTCTTCAGCACAAGCAGCTCCAAGGCGTAATTAACGAATCCGTACTGCAAAGTAGAGGGAAAATATACATTTCTTTTTAATAAGGCTCTAGGAGAAGAGGCTCTTAAGCAAATAAGTTTGGAATAAAAGCTAGGCAAAATGAAAAGTTTGAAGAGTTTCAAGTTGTTTATGTGTGCAGGATCTCGCTTTAGCGCGGCGGTTTAAAAGATATTGAGAGCAACAACAACAACAACAACAACGAGCCACTTAGAGTGTCTGTGCAAAATGAATTAGTTTGTCAAAAGTGTGAATGCGGAAGGAATGCAAGGAGAACTGAAAATTTTAATAGCATATAATTATGTGCATACACACAAATGCGAAACAGTAAAAAGCAAAAAGTAAAAGAAACCTAACATGAAAACTGTTTGTGCCACTCCAAGTGGATTCAAATAAATTCAGCGCCACCAACGGCAGCTTGCGTCAACTAGGCGGCATGGGATCCGAAGTGGCAGCTGCCACAATTTTTATTTTCCTCTTATGACTCTCGCTTTCAATTTCATTACCAATATATCCGGCGGATAGAAGAATGTGTGTAAGTAACTATTTGCATTTACGGCCGGCTAACCGGTGCAGTGATATTTTAGATCACAGCTAATAATTACCGAAATACAATTGCACCTTAAGGTGAAGACACCTTAGTGGAAAGACGAACAGTGTTGGAGAAATTGATCCGAAACGATGGATTTATACGCGGGTGTGTGATTTGATATAAAATCGGCGAATGAATATTTTATGCATTTGGCGATTACTAAATGTTTCCATATTCAACAAACACTCGATTTTCAATCTGACTTTTACTTTTTATTTTAGGTTTCAAAAATTATTATTGCTTCCCGTCACAAAGTCAAAAGTTTGCATTTATAATTTCACTGCAGATAATTGCACTTTTAATATAACACCTATGTATATGTGTGTATATATGCTGTGAGGTCCTCTAGTTAGTCGAATGAAGATGTGAAATTCTAATCTCAGCGGGAAAAACCCGTCAGTGGCATAATTTGCTTCATCATTTCTCATTTATTATTAGCCCACATCGATGTGTACTGACATTGAAAATATACAAAAACAAATAGGTAAGCAAAAAGTTCAAGGCAGAACCGAAGACTGTCTGCTTATCGCTTGTTCAGTCGCTCACTCAATTATCCCTATATTTTTGCTCGCTTATGCTCATACACCCACATATACATATTATATCCCTACCTACATATATAGATATACTTCTATATGTATACATATAAACGCGTTAATGCCCGTCGAGAGTATGAATTATAAATATTTATCAAAGCTTAATGTATCTGCCAACAACCGCAAAGAGCAACAACATTGTCGGCCCACAAGAAATACAAAAAGACAAAGTCATTTTGCCCTGTCCACATCGATTTTACAACAGTAATGTGAAAATTTAAACTAAGCAAACAAAACTAAAATCCGAGCGTAGACCGCACTCCCCCGGTTACCCCGAGGACTCATAAACTTTTACTAACGCAAATAAACTGTATGTAATCTGCGTGCGTATATTTGTGCGCCTTGCCTTCGCAATAATGTGTTGAAAGTTTTCACAATTTTCCATTCACAAGCAGCCCCCGCCGCCGCAGTGAGCGGCCCATGACGCGGGCATTAATCCCGAGCTCATTGTGTGCCTCATGACATTAAACGTGCGCACAAACATACAAACATAGTTCAATATTTGGTGTGTATGAGTATGCGAGCACATCAAAGCGAATTGATTGCGCATATGCTTGAAGGTGTTCGCGTGGAAAAGCCAGCCGTTCAGCCCGCCGGCTAGTGTATCCTTCGTGTTCCCGAGCGCATGCAATCATTACCGGTTCGGGCTGATGTTTTCTTTGCTTTAGCTTTGCTTTTCTTGTTGCTGTTGTGATTAGTTCTTGCCTTCGCTTGATCCGCTTGATTTGTTCTTGCTTATTTGCCTGACATTTCTTTCACATTTTATACTCCCATAATATATTGCAACAGAATATAATAGTTTTGTTCACCTAACGGCTGTTTGCAACAGCTGAAACTATCCGAGATAGATATAGAGAATATATTAATATATATATTATAAATATATTTTAAATATATATATACATATAAATGATCAGGATGACAAAGCGAGTTGAATTCCGAGTGACTGTCTGTCCGTCCGTCCGTCCATCCGTGCAAGCGATAGGTTGAGTAAAAATTTATATATTTTGATGAAACTTGGTACGCGAGTTGCTTGGCGCTCTGAAGAGGGTGGTATTGAATATTGGCGAGATCGGAATATTTCCACGCCACAAAATGTCAATAATCGAAAAATAATAAAGTTCTATAGTTAAGCAATAAACTAAGATTCAAAACTGTAATTTGGCACAGGGCATTGAAATAGGAAAGGGCATCTGTGATTAAAAATTTTCAGAAAGGATGTGGTCACGCCCCCTAAAAAGTTTAATTGTCATATCTCACAAACTAGTAAAGCTATATCAACTAAACTTCCTGAGAGTAAGTGTTTCTACCACCTACTAATACAGTGCGAAAATTGTTGAAATCGGATAACAACCACTTCCACTACCAAAAGCATTAAATTTCACATTGAGGATGGCACGGAAGGACTGCATTTGAATCGGTCTAAAAATTGAGTAATGAGAGTGGTACCGCCCATCTTTATGTGAATTTCTATAGCTCAGGAACTGCAATACCAATTTGAACCAAATTTGAGCGATAATATTATATTGACAAGCTTATGTTACGGTGTGAAAAAAATCTAAATTGAACTACAACCACGCTTACTGCTCATATAACATTATTTCAAATTCCATCTGATTCTTTCACTTTAAAGTAGATAAATCAAACACCAATAAAAAAATCGGAATAAAACTTTGCAAAATAGTGCCTAGGTGTACAATATTACATTGAAAAATGGTCGAAATCAAACAACTTTTCAACCCCACTTATACCGAAAATCTGGACCTAGGCACTCAGGTTGACTTTTTACAGAAAATATTGGTAATTTTGTGAAATACCTTAATAAAATTCAGAGTACATCTTTGTCTGATAATAGGGTGCACTTACATCAAAAAGGGATAAAATCGGGTTACTATTTCCCCTAGCCCAATATACCTAAATAAAGATTTCCGAACTTTCGGTTGACTTTGTATCATAAATATCGGTCAAACTTTGAAGTATCTTAATAAAATAAGAAAAGAAATTAATAATAAATTTTCGAACAACTCTGACAACACCTGAAAATATTTCACCGCCTTTAAGCCTCACGAATTGCGAGATTATGAAACTACACTTTAATGGAACTATGGGAAACTATAATGGAATTTAGCCTTTCCTTGTCTCAAATTCCCCCAAAAAGTCGCGCAGTTGACATCCTTTTCAGACAAAAAATCTTCCTAGTTTAAGCGGAAAGCAGGTAATTCCTTAATATATCTTATGGCAGATTATAAAAAAAGTCTACTAATGTTTTGTCTAATGCATTTGAAAATGTTGTGGGGAGAGACGAGAGAGGGAGACCCATCAGCCTGTTGTTTTAAATTTTTTTTTTTTTAATTTCGACTTTTCGGTTAACTTTAAAGGATAACTCGATCAATAAGAAAGACATGGTGCAAACGATCGGGAAGGTGTCCGACATTTTCAATTCTTACTAATGCAAAGTGCCTATTGTTTTTATGTTCTTAAGGTGTGCGCTTTGTTTCTTTCTTTTTTTTCCACTTCCATTTCTTAAGCAAAACTAAAGAAATTTATGATTTGAATAGAATGTGGTAAACGCAAATGTGTACAGTACAATAATAAAGCAAATGAACAAAAATTGGTAAAATAAATAAATAAACTGCATATTTATTAAAAATCAAAAGCACTCACCATTTTACGTTGGTATGAGTCAATCGGTTGATCAAGGAAACTCTGCAACTATTAGAACATATACACGTGCTTATATTAAATTTTGGTCAGCAGATAAGCGTCGGTATATATCTAATTTGCTGCCGTCTTGAATCGTCCTTGCTGTTTTACGTTACATTCATTTCAGGACAATAAAACATTGGGTTTAAGCCCTGTTCCACTTGTTGAGTCACTTCCGCAGTTACGCGTGAATTCTCTGCCGCTCACTGACGTCGAGAAGGAAAGGATTTTCGAAGTTTTATTGAGCCACACCAACGTGTTGGCACGCGGAACGAGCGATAAGCGACAGGATGACGGCACAGACTTAACTGTGACTGCGATCACACACAACCAAACGAAAGTTTATTTTTATCATTGCATTTCGCGTTTACACACTCGCCCGACGGCTCGATACGGTTTCAGCGATTTTCCGGCTTCACTTCACTTCATTTTTTATGTTGTTGTTTTGTTTTTAGGAGACCGGAAATGCTACGCTACCGTTATTTTATCAGTGACTTCAATTCAGCGGCAAACTGCTCACTACGAACTTTTTGCAATGCTTTGTTGGGGAAAACTTTTCAACTCATTTGCATGCACTTCACTTCACTTCATCTCAACTCACCACAAATTTTTCTTTTATTTTGTTTTTATTTTGTTTTTATTTTGTTTTTATTTCTTAATTTCTCTACGGTTTCCGTTTCAGTTTACACTTTTTCTTAAAAAATTCGCTGTAATCTTCCCTTTCTGGATGAAATGAAAAATCCAAATCTGTATAACCGTTGGGATAGTGAGTATTGGAAGAGCACTGTGCCCTATTCAATACGTCAGAAGGATAACAAAACCAATGTTCTGGGAATGATTAATAATAATTTTGGCGAAATGCTGAAGACCACCCTCTAGCACCGAATGCTCTTTGTGAATGTGTCTTTTGGCCAGCTACTCAATGTAAAATATAAGTATTAATGCCTTTAGAGGTTCACGACATAATAAACATCATAATATATTAAGGAGCACTAATATGTGTGTGCATAGGATGAAATGAATACTCTTCAAATTTTATCTGCACACATCCCACTTTCATCCATGTTGAAATAGGTAAGGCCTGTTCTAAGATCAAATTAATAATACATTTAAATTACGAACTGAAAACAGTTTCGCACGCTTTTCTAGAGATTCTTATAGTGCAAAAGTCGCTGTCGCTGATACACCGTTTACCTTTTCTTGTGTGCTTTAAAATTTTGTTTTCACGTTTAAAAAATCGATTTTTCCCGCTTTGCTCGCTGTGTGGGCAGGTTTGTGGTGTAATCTCAGCGACCTTAGACCTGCAAATTTACATGCGGTCACATGTGGGTGTATGTATTTGTAAGCTCATATGTTGCCAATAAACAGAGCTGCACTGGATTATTCTTTTTATGAGGAAGCTCATGTGAAAAATCCAAACAAGTAGTATTCTGAGGAAGTACACATATATATACCTTCACCAGCTGTGTTGCCACCACGTTATACAAAGCCGTTGCAGCGGTTGCTGTTGCTGGCGCTTAGGATGCGAATAAGTCAAGAAAAGCATTCCGAAACTAAACACATACATGTACATACACATACATATATACATACATATATACATACATATAATTGGTATGTAAACTTCTACAACACTCATTGGATTTACAAGCACAATAAATATATACGCATGCACATAAGTATATATAATATGTTTAACCATGAAAGAGCATTGCGGTTGTTGTAAGCGGTGCTGTTGCCCATGTTGCATTACTCATGTTGCTATGAACATACTGTTTTGTACTTTTACTGTTGCTGCCACACAATAGCTTACGACGGCTCAGTGGTTGTCAATGACCTACACTGGCAAATGGTGTGCAACATCAAGCCAGTCTTTAACGCTGGTCCTTCTGGCTTAGCGAGTTCGTTATTGTGGCTGCCTGAAATTGAGCCAATTCTTTGAAATACACAAAACCACACTTCCACCTATTTAAGTACATCATATGTATATTTATATATATGTACGTGAATGCTTATGTGACAACATATTAAAGGTGTAGCCAAATATAAAATCTTCTACATAATTCCAATGGTGTATATAAATACATAGTGAGCAACCCAAAAGCTGAGACACGTCAAAGCCAATGATTTAATTTCAACACTTTCTTTTTCACGTTTCTTTTGAGCACGTTTCCTCACGGAAAACAGCTAATCTAAGCTCAAAAATTTATAACGTCGCTTTTTTAAAGTAAAACATAAACACTGAATTATATAGTTTAGCTCAGAAATATTTATTCCAACAAATGGGAGAGCTTTACTGGCTTCTTCCATAAACCATTTTTCTCTGATTTCAGTGAAAACTTTTTACACGATATATTTATTGAAATTAAAAATGTAATACCTTCATATTCCTTTTCTGCTTTCTCTAACATTTAAAATCAGCAAATCGATAAAATTTTTCTTCATCTTGTATAGATATAGATAGATGTATCCTTTTTAGACAACCACAGAAATATGAACTTAATCTAATCAAATATATGCCGAATTGGAAAAGAATGAAAGACAAAATTTTTCGCAATTAATAACCATATAACATTATCAGTTAAACACTACAACTTAGTATAATAGCCCTCTAATCCTTAAAATGCTTGCATTATAGATTTGCCACAAATGAAACTTTATAGACTTATCCTCATTTTATCAAGAGTAAGTTATTTATTTTCACTTCTAATATAAATATTTTCCAAGGTAATTTGTTTATTTGTATACCGTAATAAAAAGTTTGCATTGTTGTTGTCGCAACGTGCTTTTCTCCTATTTCACCTATTATAACTAGTTATGTGAAGCTAAGGGAATTGTTGGACGATGTTGGAGTACTCTGCAAAATGTTCCGTTGGAATGCAGTATTGAACCAGCTCCTTTCCCTACTAAAGCTCGTGTTTCAACGACCATAATTACTCCATGATGTGTGGTTCTCTGCGCCTTACACTAGTATTTCACAATATCCATTATGAATATATCAGTATGAAATTGATACTAATATAATGAATTTTAAGTAATAAAGTTAATAACAAAAATAATTTGAAATATAATATTCCATAAAAAATTCAAGGAGTAGCCTGATTTTATCCGAGTTGGAGGACATGGACCTCTCCGCCTATTTTATATTCCAAATATATGCATTGCATTTTACTCTGGAGCACTGCACGACCCAAGCGGAGCACATTTTACATGCAAGAATGGTACACTCGAGACCTATGAGGGGAATAAGAAAGGCGGAGCGTGTAAGTGATGTTTGGTGGGTGATTAAATATGTAAGCGTGCGCCGCGACTATTTTATCATGACATAAACAGGCGGCATTAGTGTTCAAATGTAAACAACTACATACTCGTGCTTATACCGTGAGATACAAATGCACTTGGCAAAGCGTAGTTGCATTAAACACACACTCCCATATATGTGAATGCATCCTTCATCCTTTGAAGTTCAACTTAGTATAGCATAGCGTTCATAAGTAAAAATGTATCAGTACATTACCCCAGCACCGTACCCTCTTAAATGTCCTACGACAAGTGAAAAGTGCAACAACAACAACAACAACGCTGCCACACAGGGACCACCTAGTCATGTATGCACATATGTTTGAGTATGTAGTATGTAATATGAATAGATCTGTGTGAATGTATGAAGAGTTGGAATGTTGTTATTGTTAAGTGAAGCGGACAATTGGCTTTGCGCTGTCGCTGGAGCTAACAAACGGTTTGCAAACAAAATAAACGTTGTTGCTATTTGCTAGTGTTCAAAGGTCGGCAGCCATGCTACAGTTAATTCTGTGATTATCATCTAATTTTATAGACACAGCAGAACTGTCACACACTCAATACAAGCATATTTAGATACGAGTAAACATTAAACGATGATAAATGACTTTCATAGTTCAGCAAATGGAGAGAATGTTATTATTGCGCCAGGACAATACCGCTAGTTATGACTGGTTGAGATTGAAAAATTTGCAAATACTCATCAAGGCAGTTATTCCATTAGACAATTTAAAAATCTATAAGATTCTTTCTTGGAGATATCATTGAAAAAGTTGTTTATTGTTTTAGTTATGTGAGTCTCTGGAGCAATGCTTTATAATCAAAATGATTAAAATCAAAAGTTCCCATGCGCGTATTTCTTTTGAATTTCATTTTCTTTCCTTAAGTTATTGGTAGTTCACCAGAAGCTTTCGAAACATTTTTAAACTCAATTAGAGAAAGAAAATTAACTGTATTTTACCAAACCCTTTGTCAGATAAGATTTACAAATATATTTATCTAAAAAAGGAATTTTTTATGCTTATTAGACACATAATTTGAAAGGCAACGCAAATGGGTAGAGATACTATGTATCTCTGTACACCTGTTTACACTTTGTAAGAACACGTAGTAGAAAGAGGCACGATGTCTTATTACCATAAAGTGGTTTGTGAAATCAGTTTGCATATTTAAAGAAATAAAATACCGATCCAAACTTACGGTGCCCCAAGTAATTTTTCCAGAATAGCTTGGAGAGTTCTAGAGTTTCAGATAATTTATATTGTTATTACTTTTGCAACTCAGGACCTGGCGAACACTTGTTTGTTTTTGATTTTTTGTTTCAGTAAGCTGTGTTTTAACTTGTTGCTATATATTCTTGTCTTCAATCAGAAGTTCCCAAAGTAATTAAAATGAAGCTTGAAACATTTATGTATTCACAATTATTAACCGTTTATGAAGAACTAGCTTATCACACGCCCTAATGGGTTATGATGGCTTATACGCAACTTGTACTCGATAGAGTACAACTGATTTTGAGAGAAATGCCTTACAATTTATATCTTTAAGTGACCGAATGAGCGAGCACTTTCACCAACGGAAAATTACAGTTCCTTATATTTGGTTTCTTATATAGCTTTTATTTCCATATTATATTTATTAGTCAGACACTTCGTTTATCACTATTTCCCGTTAAAGAGGTAATTCGCACATCAAAGAGCCGTCAACGACTGAAGATTTTCCATGCAGTTTGCACTATAAATATTACAGTGCGAATTGCGAACTCAAAAGGATGCTCGGCAGCTGAAGGATGGTGAGCTTTTGGCAGCGTAAGAGAGAGCGACGAAATCGAAAAGGACTCGTTGAATTATGAAACATGCGCAGTTGGGGGCGCTTCTGTACTCTTAATTTATGTAAAGAGAAATACGCGATTCCAGGAGTGGCAGTACAGCGTCAGTTGGCCGAAATCACACTCCAGCTGTTAAATTAAATCTACAGTGATTCTTTAATTTTGTAAAACGATTTTTATTTAACTAAACTTTCAGTAAATCATAAATCACCAAAACACTTTAACAAAAAAATATGACCAACAATATTTACAGATGAAATTTCTTAAGCAATGTATGTATATTTATTACATTTTCACTTAGTTTCCGCTGTGGCCCAGACTATAACTGTAACCTAAGTGGCCGAGTTGAAAAACATTAGCCGCCGCCGGCACACTATTTCCAGTGAACGTATGCAGACCGCTTCGGGCGCCCTGCAACTGATAAAGTTTTGCAGTCGGTTCAAAGCTGAAGGCTGATCGCTCGACCCCGCTCCTGTAGCTCGTGTTATTCAAAGCATTCAAATTCTCCCCGTTTGTATAGAGAATGCTTTTGATTTGATCAGAGGGTGTGAATAGCATTTGCGAGGACACGGCACTTCTGCTGGGATACTTGAAACGCATGAGTCGGAAGTTGATCTCGTCTTTGTTTACCGTTTCTAGTGTGAAGCGGTTGAATTTCGAGGACATGGCATACACCACGCCACTTTCCCATGGTGATGCGCTTATATCGGCCACAAACTGCAGGGCATCCACGTCGTAGAAGAGGACCGCCTGTTGCTTTGTTTGCGGATGCCAAGACACGATTGCAGTTTCTGTGACCGGACTGAAGAGCAGGCTTCCATCCTGTGGCGCAAGGTAAAGCGGAAGTCCTTGGGAGGATTTTTTGCCCAGAAAACGTATCGGCAAAATGTCATGTAAACGACGCGGTCCAGCTCGTAGGGCATCCTTGGTTATGGAGAACATGCTTTAAATATGTGTTGAAGTAAAATAATTTTCAATTAAGGAGTTCTGAGATTAGTTTTAAGAAACGTGAAAAATATAAGTCTTTATACAAATCAAAAAACAAATCTGAATTTAAAACAAGCTACAACTACTATATTTCAAATTCTACGCCTAAGCCTTTAAGTTTTAAATGGTTTATTACTAAATATATTCGTTGGAATTTGTGAAATAACTTTGGAATTTGTAATAAAATTTGTTATACCTGCTTCTATTAATCACTAAAGAAGATATATTATATCAGAAAAATCATGGAAGACGGAGAGGCGATTAAAGCAATTCTTCTTTACGGTAATTGAGAGCTTGAAAATGTGAGCAATCTAAGTGAAAATTGGTATGCTTAAATCAGAAGTTTATTGCCAAAGTCATAATTCGTTAACAACTTGTTTTTACATAAAAAGCCGATGTCTGAAATTATATAATACATAGTTTTATGAATCCGACTAGTACATTTGTTACATTCTGTAACGTTCCTTTATTAGATTTTTCTCTCATCGGTGTAACTTGTCTTAGAATTTCGGCCGTTACGACTAAATAATATTTATAGATGCTGAATCATATTTAGCCTCGGTATAAAAATGTGTAGTTTTCAACGGTACATGGATGTTTTAGTCTACTTCTACTATAATTCGACAATTTAAATTTTCTTACCGGTCCGTGGCCAGCGGTTGGAAATAAAGTATTCCATTCACTGTGTCGAAAGCTAAACCAATAATACCATCCATTATGAAGAACCGGTCATTTAGCACCTGTACCAAGCCCAAGTCGGGATCAGGCCACATAGCCGGATGTGAGAGACGCCACATCATATCACGTGTCCCGTCGTATACAATTATCGCTGATAAATAAATAAAATAAGTTTAAGGCTAATGAAGAATTAGTAATCCTCCTAACAAAGCTGACTAATGCAGAACCATTAAAAGTTTGCACTCTGGGCATTACGAATTCTTTTTAGGTGTGTTGATAAAACTCGGTCTTCGTTCAATTCATTACAGACTCGGACTTCTAGATACAGAGGAACAATAAATTTAACCAAATCCATGTAAATGCATCCGACAATTCTGACTTGAACCTCAAACCGAATTTGTATAGTTGAGGGGCTCCAAACTTACCTGGTTTTACTGTATCCGCAATGTAGACAAAGACATCGTCGCACGTTCCCGAAATAGAAGTAGTTTCGTCAACGATCAAATTGACGAGGATCGACTGATTGCGCAAGACATCTTTCTGTAAATTAACATTTCTCAAAACATATTATCAAAACTCTATCGACGTGAAGTCACTTACTGGAATGTCAATGCGTCGAACCACTTGATCTGTATTCAAATCGAATACCAGTATTTTGGGTTGGCAGGTTTGCTCGGAGTCTTCAAAAGTGCGCGAGACACCGGCGTCTAAGATCCACAAGCGGTTGCAAGAATCAATGCGCATGCGATATACTGACACCAAATATGAATCGCTGCAGTTGAATGAGCTGCGACCGCTTACTGTATACGACCAGTCGGGGTAAGACTGCGAGATATGTATATAAATAAGTGAAAATTATCGAAACAAAGCGCGAAAATATGTAAATTGGATTGATTGCGGCAGTCAATGCAGCACTTACACCCAAGATCGGTGACTCGCTGTAATCCGACTTCGATATATAACTAACGGTTGTCGGCACGCCCGCAAAGAGCTTGGGTGTAGCAATGAAAATTCGGTCATAACCCACTGTCATACTCGTTGGCACTATATTCATCGGATTGTAGTAGTTAGTGTCGGAGACGGGAGCATGCGGTGGAAATTCATACGAGAAAAGCTTCCACTGCTTAACTATTTCCAAATTGGATCGCACGGCTAGGGAGCGCGCCGACCCAATGCCGCCAAGCAAGATGTTGTGGACAACCAGCAATGTCACTATGAAACCGTTGCGCACGCGCCACATATTGACGTTTAGGTTTGCTACACGTCTTGCTGTGGAAAATGTTTGTTTCGGACCGTTTAAACGCTTCGTTGATTTGGTGTATGACACACAGTGACAGAGTTTTTGACAGCAGTACTTTTAACTATCGGCACCATATACAAGCAAAAACTACTGTTGAACGGTGAGTTAATTGGTTAGACAAATTAAATAGTTTTCTTAATGGCTAGATATAAATTCAGCGATCTGATTGCAATTAACATAACAAACTAATCGCTTCGTAAAAGAAAATATTGCTAAAAGAATATTTCTAAAAGAAATTCTTCTAGCTAGAAAACTTGAACAATTTTGCAAAGGTAGCTTCGCCAAAGCATTTTGCATATTACATTTTTGAACCATTACCGAAACGGGCTCTTACTGAAGATATGTGCCACTAAAACATCTGAGTTATCATTCACCATTGAGTTATTCAGTTTAAAATCAAATATATAAAATTTATTAAGTTTTGTTACAATCTCTCCATTTTAGCATGCGAATGACCTTTTACCATTAAAAAACTTTAACTATCTGGAAATTACAGCTGTTAACACATTTTGTTTGCTGAGCTTAACCATTTTCGATTCTAGTTCAACCCAAACATTATACAAATCGTATATGAGTTCTTTTACATAATTTGTATTACACAAAATTGGCAATTGAAATTCATAGACTCACACTTAATGAAGTGAGTTTCGAGAGCGTTGATTGAGAGCATATTCAATCCGATAATTACAAAATTTCCGATTACTTCCATCCAGACCCTAAATACAATTGTATTATACAAATTTATATACCCCATACTAGAGACTAACGTTCTCCCACTGTTGCTTATAGTAATATAATTTAAATTGTTCTTATTTTTGTTATGTTACACAATTTCTTGTATGTATATTATTTACGTCAGTTAAAAGTGATTGTGCTGGAAGTTACCAGAGTCGCAAATGTGTAATGGCGACCAGAGACTGCTACAAACAATAAACAAATAAATAAACTACCTATTTTGCAAATTTCAACAATTTTTGCCAAATTCGCCGCTACAATATATTGCTTTAGCAATTTAACACGTGTGTCTCGCTCTTTGCCTCGCCGCTATAAAGCCAATCCTATTCACATGATGGCTTATCTCTGGTAATTTGGTGGTTGTAAGAGCTGAGGCGCTAGCGGAAAGATTGTTGAACGTTACACTTATCTACTTGTATACTTAGATACGTGCATAGAGACTCTATAGACATACTACTAAATGTATATTATTTAATGCACCACGGACGGAAATACAGCCTGCTTAAACGTTCATGGACTTGCATGTGCCCAAACTACATAAATAGCACAATTATGTAAGTAATTTTCGATTGACCACAGTCGGCTGCATGTAACCCCTGCGGAGCGTGCTGAGCGGGCGCGTGCGCTCATAAATAAGCATATGTACGTATGTACAAATAGATGCTCGCATTTAGCGGATTTTACTACAATAAACAAAAAGCAATCCAATAAATTATTATATATAAAAAGCCAAAGAGATTGCTCACCAATTCAATTAACATTGAAACTTTGGGAATGTTAATACAAATATTTATATGTCAGCGTATACCGGCAATGAGTACATATATTCACAGCTATTGCTGTTCAATATACATGCTTTCTAAATACATGCTCCACTTTCTACTTCCATGGGGAAACATTACATTGCTGAAAAGGTATGCGCTTTCTGTGGGGCAAGTCATTGAAATTCGAAAAATTGCACAGCACTGAATTACTTTCCGCTAAATGTAGCGGTGTTGGGAATATATTTATTATAATAATTTTATATTTTCTCTAATTCCGAAAAGCGATGTCAAAATATCGAAATTGTTGCGCGGATTCTACCTATTTAATACCGTTATGGCAACGGAAAATGTGAATAATGAAATCTACTCGAAATATACTCGTACATGAGATGAAAAATAAGCACCTTCATCTCTTGGCTTGGGTTGGCTTGTATTAGTTACTTTAATAGTCGTATTATCTAAGTTGAATTAAAAATTTGTCTGCTTCCTCTCCACTAAAAACAGCGGAGACGACGAGTCACAAAAGATGTGGCCTTTGATGGTGTCACTGCTATTGCTGGTTGCATAGAAAAAGGATCGGGCACTAATTCCGAAAAGGACGAAATAGTTGGGATGGTCTTCTAGGGCTTAGTTCAATGGAGAAAAACGACTGATACTTACGACATGACAAATATTCTCTCAACGCAAACGGTTAACGAAAACCTTTAATAATTGATTTGCTTCAAAAATTTGCTTGATGTCTAGACATTGACAAACGAATTGACTATTTAAGAGAGGAACCCGACTATTAGGTAAAAGGAAAACTTTTAAACAAAGTAATTTAAAATTGCAACGTTTTTCTTTTGAAGCGAATCAAACTAAGAAAAATACCAGATAATACAAAACACTTAAAATAGAAGTGGCCTTTATATTGCTGAGCGAACATTGTGCCGACTTACACCCTATATTAATTAATAATAAAAATAAAAGTTAACTATTTCTTCATATATCAACACACATACTTACTTACACACCCGTAATTGTGTATTTTAAGAATTGAGCTCAGTCATGCTCTTTTCACATAACAAAGAACAATTTTCCATTTTATCTAACAAAATACATACATACATATGTATAATTATTTCAACTGAGGGAGATACCAGCTAGTGATTTTTCAATATTTTTGTATAATATAATTATGGCAGGTCGTGTGTGCGCTTGCTTTACTTTCCTGCATATGTTTTAGTAGATATATAAATTAAGCCAATTAGAGTCAGCAATAAACATTTGCAAATCTGAATGGTGTGACCACACCTGTGGGCTTCAGTATCAGGCATATCTTGAATATCCAGCTAATGGAGTTGATCGTATTTATGTGCGCTTGATGGGTGTGATTCAATGCAAAATGTTGCAGCGCTGAGAGCATGGAGCAACTACAATAATGGTGTCAGGCTAAATTGTATGTATTTGGATTATTTATATTTATCAGAATTAAAATAAAAATTTTAAGCGAAGTATTTTTCACTTTTTCGACTAGAAACTGGTAACTCGTTTACTAGCATTACTGAGGGCTAGCCAGGTCATGTATATCTACAAACACTGTCTAGAAAATACTAAAGAAATCTATGGATGTCGTGTTGTATTCTTGGTAATCTTATAAAAGTTACTTTCTCATTGAACTTAGGAGGCATCGATTAAAGATAAAGAAGTGACAATATCTCGAAGACCGACTAGAATTATGGTTTAAGGAGCTGCGCTAAAACTCATGTCTTCCGAAATTCGGAAAATGCTTTGTCAATTACTTAAATTTAATGAAGTGGCCGCCGATTCAATGAAGTGGCTTCAGACGGGCGCTGGTTCCAACAAGACGGAGTTGTGTTTGAAAATGTCGCAATTAAAGGAGAGATAAATTACTAACTCAATGACTTATGACAAACAGAAGCTACGCAATGACATACAATAGTTACATACATATATGTACATAGATCGACCTACATAAGTACATCACAAGTGTAGATTTTTCAACACGCTCATGACTCATGCAAATACATACGCTAAGTGCTCGTTGTAGAGGGACCGACCGACAAGCCAAGCGAAGCCGTAGGCGTTTCAATAACTGTTTCGCGGTAGCTGCATTTATGCTCGGTTTATTGCCGTGGCACTCGGTGCATGCGACTGTCGCCGCCGAGTTGGAGTTTCTGCAGAGGACTTAAGCACCGTGGCACAACATTCAGATGTAGAGTGTGAGTTCGAGTTCGAGTTCTTCTTTTTTTAATTTTTTTTAAGTATGTCAGTTTTGGCTTTTAACATGTTATTTTTCTGTGTTCGTGCCTTTTGTGCTCTGACATCCTTCTGACATTTGTGCCTGAAAAAGGTTTACTTAAAAATTTGAGCTGGTAAACAAATCTTAAGCTATGCGCTGCATTAATATTTAATGGCACAAAAAAAGTGATAACTATCAGGTGTAGTGAGCCTTTTACGAAAATCACAAAACAGAAACGAAGTACATCCTCTGAAATAGCAGGAGCGGCGCAGAAGTCTAAGGAATGCCAATATGTATGTACCATATGTATATTTCGGAGTTAAATGTTCTCGCTTTACTTCATGACACTACAAGCCGCATCAAAGAGTAGCCGTTGTTAAACGGACAACAATATAGTTTCAACCTTGTGTAATTTAACAATACAACACAAATCGGTTATGGGCAGAATTTAGCAAGAGCTGGGTCACTGGAGAGATAACTTCGACCGCAGCAGTCGAGGGTTTTAATAAAGAGTAAGCTCATAAAGGAGACTGGAACTATATAATTAAATAATCACACAACGGAAGCATTTTAAAGTTAGAAATAGTTGATCTCAGGACAGACTGAAGCCACATACATACGTCGATCAATTAAAGATATATGTGTAGAAAAAGGAAAATAACTTAACTAACAATCACAAGTTCTTTTCAAAATTGTCGTGTCTTTTCATGCATACTATTCTTAATATCCATACCATTTGCCTTATAAAAACACAATCACAATTTTACTTATTAACGCCGCTAGACTGTGTGAAAGGGGCTTCCTCGCTCATCAAACTTCCTTCCAGAAATCAGGTGTAGTGTCAGCTTTTCGAACGACCAGTTGACCAATTCTAAGCGAAGTGGAAGTTCGATCGGCAAATACCCATTTGTTGAAGTAATATTTTTTAGTTGATCCTCTCATTATATGCAATTAACAATTTCAGCAACTCTCTAACAACAAACAAAATCGTTCAGCTAAATTTACCTTTATCTGTATACTATTTTTCCGATATCTACGAAACTTATTTCACTAGAAAATCCAAGTTTCATAATCCATCCATAAAAGCTCAGTGGGAATTCCTATTAATTATGGAGCGTTTTCAAGTCTAAGAAGTTTTGCATAAGTTTTTGCCTTTGTTGTCTTGCTCAATTGTCATTTAAAATTTGGCACGGGTCGTCGTCGGTCCGAGAGCGAATGTTTTATTAAAGTTAGTAAAAAATAGTTCCCTTAGAGCAACCAGAAGTAGGAAATATAATGTAATTTACATATGATTAAGTAGGCGCGCCACCGCTCTACTGCTCCATGTAATTGTCATGTAAATGAGAGCAGAAGAAAACAAATTAATATCTCAATAGCTAAGACTAATATGTTACTGAAATCAATTTTGCGAAATAATTTATTTTTCTTCGAACCTTTATAAATACGAGCTGGTTGGCGAGTTTCAGTGGACATCTCTGTCGCTGTATTGAATCAAAATTACTATATTTTGACTTGTCAATTTAACTAAATTTATGGTAGAGGAGTTGATAGCTGGCGGTATTGGTCGGAGTTGTTTACATTCCAAAAGCACATAAGTACGTTTAGCGTGCTTTAATTACGGTTTTTAACATTCATTGTCAGCTTACACACACCCGAGAGTGGCCGAAGTCAGTTATTTTGACAGAATTCAACACATATTAATAACGGCTAACGGTGGATACCAGAAAATTAAGTAATTAAAAATATGAAAAATTGAATATTAATTGGCGTGTTAATTTTCTTTATTGTTTTTTGCCATTTTAAGCTTATTAGTGCGAATTTTATGAGTAAACATTCAACTAATTGATATTGGAAATTCGTGTTAGGTATAAAGTATAACTCTTTAAGACAAATAGTGCTAATATAGAGTAGATACACCCACGGAATGCAAGCTTGGCACATTGAACATTGGTTGGCTTTCTTATTTATAGTTCTCCAACAAGGTTTCTAACAAATCGGTGAATTTCAGATACACGTGATAGCAAAGCAGTTTTGAAACCTTACTAGCTAATATGTGGAATGGAAAAGACTTTCTGTCTGTCGGGCTTGGGCGATTTCAGCTATTTAATATCTGCTGTGTGGGAGAGAGGTGGAACGGAAACTAATAATTTTCTTGTATGTCATAAATTTATATGATTTAGTTAGCGTTATTCATTACATGGGCGAATAAAATTGAAAATACCGAAAGTGTCTACATGTGTTCCTAAGGGAAAGTTCTTTTCCATTTGGCCAAGTGATTACTTATTTTAATATTATTGAAAAACCAACTAACATTTCTCCTCGACCGTTGAAAATTTATTGCCATTTTTGAAGCGTTTGCATTTATTTCCAACCTTTATCACCTCTTAAATTTTTAGAAGATTTCGAATATCGGAGGTCATGACACATACTTAAGGTCGATTATAATAGTTTTATACTACGCATATGTGGAGAATTAATTTAAAATTTCTGTAACGCTTATCTTAAATCTTTACGTCAAGTAACGGCGATTACTAAGCAAAATCAACAAAAAAAATACGGCAAAAATGGTCCACTTAACCAGACCTTAGTCAATCGACAAGCACGAAGAGGAAACAATTGTTATTCACAAGTCAACAGTTAGGCTACATTCCGTCACGTCACGCTTCCATCATTGAGTCGTGAAGTCGGAGCGCATTTGTGGCACGCGAGCACTCTTTAAGTGTTTGAAATTCCCCGCCTACTTAACGGAGCAGTCTTTCCAAAAAAATTATGCAAAACTTTAATAACAGTACGTGTGATCGATTGATCAATTATGCTTCATATGTTTAGGAGTTACGATTACACGAGCCTGCCACCGGTTGTCATTGACGTTGATTTGATAAATTTGCGATTGCTAGCGAATTACGGTTTTCGACATTTATTAGGTTTGCTTAACTTACGCCTGCTTAAGAAAATTCAGTTAATATTGTAACGGTGTTGCTGTGGAGTCGTGTGCTGTTTTATTTGATTTCCGATTTTACACTTATTGTTTTAATAATAGCTATTCACGTTTATGGTCTTGTCCAACTCATAAGGAAGCCATTTAATTTGCTTAGGTTGACATTAAGTGGAACGTAACGCATGCGATCAAGCAGGTTGGTCAAGTCATTTGTCATTAACACTTCGCGTTTTATTCGTATTGTTGTTGTTATTTAGCGTTGTCAATGGATTATTGTTTGAATTTGTTTCTATTTCTTAATGAAAACTTTTCATTGTAATTGTTTGATTTCTCTAAAGAGGTTTATTAATGAATTTTAATTTAAATTTAGACTTTATTCGTATTCGTAAAATATGCATTCGCAAGAGCTATTCAAACATTGTTATCAATTGCCGAGTTGCCTTGTAATCTATCCATCTTAAAATAATAATTATTATAATTGTAGATTACTTCAATCCGATTCAAGGGTGAAGTGCACCAGCCATTCAAACCCCTCTGTTATAGAAAAATTCCGAAACCTATAAGCTCAAGGCATTGAATATAATAAGCCCTAATAATCAGTAATCAGAATAATCGTTCATGGCATAAGAACCTAGGGTAATTTTTTAATAATTTGGCAGACTATTTGGATAAGTCTTTATTAAGCTTTATACGCTATGTTTAATTTAAACGAAAGGATATTCAAATTCCATAAAGTCAAAGCTTAGTTATTTAATACTAGAGGTTCCTTGTTGTCTTTCATGAAAGTTATTACAACTAATAGTCACTGAATACCCCTTATACATATGAGCCATGGTAAGGACAATAAGGGCAAAAGGTATGATCCCGTTCTACCTATTCAACTGCAAACAGATTTTTTCATTAAACTATTTTAAGTAATTATATTGTTTACTTTTTCGAATTATGTAGTTAGTCTTTTAGCGGAAACTAACGGACTTTAAGGTACTCATAACCACGCCATTGGGCAGATTTCCGCATTTTCGACCGAAAATAAAGCTTAGCTCCAATAAATCTCTTTTAACATTTTTTGCAAGCAGAACGTTTGTTTAGTGATTGCAAGGCTACCGTTCTTCAATATAGTTTCAATATAGTTTACTTTTTCTTGAATTTACATTTTTTACACTCACTATTCTTGTTTACAAATACTTCATGCTTTTCACCACTTTCACACATAAAGTATATCTCGCTTTGATTTTCCGTTATTTTGGCTAGAAATGTTTATAAGTCCTTTCAACCAAAGCCATTCACTTTCATCAGTTCGTGCTTCGGTGCTAGGAGCGAGAACAGCGTGAGCTAGTGTACGTCAGCTTGGCGCGGTAACCATGAACCGACTGCTTTTGCCAATGCACTTCAGCGGCAGTTAAATTCAGTTACGCTCTCCAAAACCAGATACCACGCTCAAACATGAAAAATAAACAAGTCAAACAAATGCAAACAAATGCAAACAAAGTGCAAGGCATAAAGCCACCACCGCGACAGACACACATATGGGACAAGCGCTGTGCGGTGTGCGAACAACAGCGGCGCAGCCATAAATTGACATTCGCACAATCTAATGAGCGGAAAATTTAATACCAAACTAATGCGTGTCTAGAAACATTTAATATACATTACGCAGAGGATTGGATGGGTGATAAGCAGACGCTCGAGGTGTGCAAATTCTCGCATTTAGTCGAACATTTCCTTATTTCATTTAAAACACTTCGTGCGCGTGCTGTGCGTAAGCACATTCAGGTCTTGATCAATACAATATTCAAATGATTAAACATGCGGTTGCAACATTTTTGTGGCACATAAATTTTAGTCAAACATCTGCTTGTGGAATTATTATATTATATTAAATGCGCAGGCGCTTGATTCCTGATACACTTACACTCTGCATTATACACTGGTGAAACACAACATTTGCAAGTGTGCTTGAGCCAAACGAACTGGTTTCTGTGTGCACTTTGGCGGCTAAAGTTTCCTCACGCTGAAAATGTGCATTAAAAGCCAGTGACAGAAAGAGAACTGCTTTTTAAATATTTTATCGCAATTGCTAAGGTAAATACACATACACATGCACATATCTATAAATGAATATATGCATACTTAAGTATTCATTGTAGTGCCAAGCATCAAATTATTGGTGTCCAAACCATATTCATATGCGTCGTATGCAATAGCAGTTGCAGTAAGCGTGGCTTTAATTACGGCAAGCATTGAAGCATAGAATATCCAAAGGTATATGTTTGTAGGCGAATTAGTTGGATTACTTTTTAAATATTTTCGCAGTCTTTAAATAACATATGTTTTTATTCATATGAAAGTATATGTGCGTAACCGGACTATCAACTTGTGCTCGGCAATTAAGTATTTATTTTTTATGATGTGGTAAATACCGAGGTACATAGTTACATACATATGTTTGCAGGTATGTAGGTGCTTTTATTAATTTTTGATATTTTTTGGAATGGCGCGCCAAAATGGGCACGGCTCTGATCGCCCCACCCTAGGCACCTGATTTATTTTAAAAGAAAACTTGTCATTACAAACATTTTTGATGTAGACTTGTACGGCATAGCAGTCTCTTCCAAATTGAAATTTTCCACAAATATTCAAAAATATTGCGTGGACTGCCGAAGTGTAATCGGAGTGAATGTCCACCAACCATGTCAAAGGTTAAAAGTCATTTGAGCATATTTTCATCTTTAAATAGGTAGTAAACAACGGTAAGTAGTTCTTCACGAGAATAGAGAAGAGTGGATAGAAAGCTTTAACTACGATAAAGGAACTTGGAAAATTTGAGACGTGAGAAAATCCGATTATATTTTTGAGAATTCAGAGTCGACAGCTTAATATTCACATTTTCTCTTTCACTTATAATAATATAATAGAATTCAAAGGTTTATTATCAAACACCTTGCTTTATTAAGATCTATGTGTATGTAAAATTCTTACCTTGGTCTGATTCTCAATTCAAAATCTTGCATATTGCATGTTGCATGCGCCACTGAGTACATTAAGTACATTGCTCATTGTTGCTAACTAAGTTTTCCTTTCGCATCCTTAAGGTGAACACTTTAGTTATCTGAATTGCAAATCAGTGGTTTCAACATTATAAACAGAGTAGTTAACGATGACAACACATCTCAAAAACTTTCATTATGTACAATTATTTGCATTAGTCCACACTTATTAATCACACATCTACCAATTTTTAGTATGGAAATTCGACAATATTTTTCACCGTTGTTGTATCGATTAATTTCATTTGTTTGATTTAAATGAACACATAAATTATTATGTTTTACTTTTAAACATAACTCCTCCTCCTCCATAAATAAGTGGCGATTTCATAATCGTAGTGGCAAAAAATCAAGAAAAATTAAAGACATACATATTTATTTTCGATAACCAGAGATACAAGTAAATGACTTATGTAACTAGTTTCAAATAAAATCTAACCTATATATAATATTTGTTTCATGGAGCGGCGGATTGAGTCACAGTGGAAAACTCAACTATATCCTGGTTAACTGTATTTGATTTAGATGCATATATACATACATGTATGGAATTTCAATCAAATATTTATAAAAACCGCCTGTAACGGATATCCACTTTTATTCAGCGTCATAAGAAATAGTCTAGTGGAAACAAGAATACAATACCCTTCACCAAAATATTTACCACCGCGCATACATATGCACATATGCATTGGTAAAGCATTGTGCATGATTTGCCTAGTCGGGCAGGTCTTGCATTGCTACAAGTGAATGAGTATTATACCTACCCAGCAGTAGAACGGCAACCTCCCACATTGATGCGAAACGAATGTTGAGTAGGATAGTTGAAACTCAAATTTGAGCCAGCAGCGCTGTCACCTCCGTTGGTTATTCCCAATCTGCATGGATATATGATAATAAACCGGCGATATGTTTTATAATAAAATTTCTCTGTGCAAAATATTTTTAGTTCATCTCTTATTGTGGTATTGAGGGGAACTCTGTTAGAATATTGATTTCTTTTAGTTAGTTGGTTTTCATAGTTAGTTTTGCGCCAATTTTAAACTAGCTCGCTTTGTTACTAGGTATTTGCAACTAATCTTATGTGTACGTATATATACATATTCATATACCTACATACGTATAAACGAATGTGTGTTTGTGTAAAATATTTGAAATGCACGTGAGTGTTAAGGCTACTATCATGCTTAATAGTATTTGCAATTATAATGCGTGCTTGAGAGTCTATACTTAACAAACTGTCTGCTAGCAGTAAGTAAAGGCCGGATTTACAGACACTAGTACGGACTACAAACCTAATCGCTAAGTATTAAATTTGTTCGAAAGAGTTACGTTCCGTTTTACAATCCGGTATCCATATTTATTTTTTGGTTTAACGAAGTCGGATATTAATTTTTTTTCAATACACATCAGTAGCTTATCACTATAATCGGTGAGATACTTGCCAAAACAAAATATCGGAAGTAAGTTGGTGTTCACATTCACCATTTGAGAGCACATGTTTGGTTGCCCCAATAGTTTTACTTCCTTGTCTCAAAATATGAAATATTAAGTAACGCAACAGAGGGTTTTGGTAGTCAATTTCATAGTTACATTTCCAGGAAATTTCGAATATTTTACCGGTTTCAAATTTACGTTTGATCGCCCTGTAATTTTTTTCCCCTTAGTATTGCTCCATTTCTGATTAATATTTTTGTTGGAGGTTGCAGTACTTGCTACTTGTTTGCGACAAGCTTTACTTCATACATTTTATTTCAAAAGCTTTGCAAATAAAGCTTTCAATGAGGCTTTTCAATGAAGCTTATCAACCCGATAGAAGATTAAGTTGTTTAGTATGTTAACTTACTGAGCTTATCGGTGGGCTATGAAACCACTACGCTGATAACTGTTAAATCTATTTAAATTACATGTTGAACCCGGTGTTACATATAGTCCTATTAACCTTCCACAATACCATAAGCAATCATAAAGACAACGAAGTTGCTACATAAAATTCAAGAACTGTACACGTCGATAAGTCCGCCTGTAAAATATCAAGCCAATAAGCAAAAACATATTTGCGTATATATGTATATGCATATGTATGTATGTATTACAATGATGTTCGCAATGCCGGACAAACATGCGATTACTCTTTCCCAGGGATAAAAGAGCAAACACTTTATTGACTATCTTCTCCTAAAATCCACAATCCGAATACAAGCTGTCAACGATTTATGAAATGCAACACATACAAGCATATGTACCATATGTATGTATAGTACTCAAGCAAAACGGAATTGCGGAATTCTTCACTGCCTGACACATTCTTTCTATATTAATAATCTTAACCCTTAGATTGACAGAGGCCTTGTGCTAATCCCCTAATAACAAGACAGAAGGAAGACGGCGGGAGTCATTGGAACTTCAAATTAGTTTAATGTATGTACATATGTAAGCCACTCAAAGATCATCAGACTTGATTTTGTTAAGAAAAACGCCAGATTATTGTTTTGAAAATATTTCTATATTTTTGGTATTTTCGTTCAGCATGTTTATGTACAAATAAAAATTAATTATATAGTATATAGTATATAGTAAAATTGTACAACCACATATGTACGAGGATATATAAATATATATAGCACTTAAAACTAGAAGGTACATAAAATACTTTTGCAGCATTCGATGCCGATTAAAGACATGTTTAATATTTAAAATACAAATGATTAAAATTAATAAAATATTTACATATAATGTTATTCTATATGTTATGTGAGTAAATGTTGTTATAAAACAAAAAAGTTAGTGCAAGTTTGTGAGTGAATTTGCTGAAAGTAGAAATGCTGGCGTTGCACAAAAAGAATACATATATATGTGTGTGATAATCTTTCAGTCTAATATTGATTTGATTCATGTGCCACGAAATCCTTACAAAGGGGGTTATACAATATAAAATAACTCGCATCGTCCCTGCCGGACTCTACGTCTGAGAGGCCTGTGGCTGAGAACTTCCATTTGCATTTTCATTTCTGCCTTCCTGAGTCATAGTGTCGCGCGCACACGCCCCACTCTCCAGACCCGTAGAGGCCGTCATCGATTGCAACTCGGTGGAACGCTTGTCGCTCTTCTTCTTCCTTTGCAAGTGGAGTAAATTCAGCCAAGCACTGCGCGGCACCTCATCCAGCAGGACAAAATAAATGAACAGCACGAATCCTTGTAGAGTGGCAGTGAGGCAAAAGAGATAGGAGAAGAAAACGCCGGCTTGCATATAAGCGAACAGGCCGAAGATCCACGAAATGCCGAGCAGGAAAAACAACAACACCGATAAACGTATCTGCTTGATGATCATTTTCTTCTCGCTGCGGTGTATTGCCTGATTCAGCGTGTGCGAGATGCTGTAGAACACATAAATGAAAATGGTAAGATTGACGATCACAACGGCGGTCACCGGTAAAATGACGCCCAGCGCCAGACCTAATCCGCTGGGATAGCATATTGCAGTACTCGCTTGTAGCTCATATTCGGAGGGTATGTACGACCTGGGAGCAATGCAGGCCACGAGTACGGTGGGTATGAGCGGCAAGCCCCATGCAACTATCGCCGACTTCAGTATGTACCGTTTCGGGCGCTCAATACCAATAACAGTCACGTAACGCTGGAATTGCAGCACCGCTATAATTAGCATCCACATGAAGAGCACCAATATGGAATACTGCAGGAAAGTACCCAACAGCACGCAATTTATGTATAGACGATCCTCCACCAGCTCGGCGGACATATCCTCCGTATTGACGAACACAAATAGCACCATTTGCAAAGTCAGGGCGACACAAAGGTTTAGTAAAATTTTGGTAGAGGCAAGTGCCCGCCAACTCTTGAACATTGCTGCCGTGACCCAAATTCCCAGTAGACCCATCAGGGAAAGCGAACAACCGACAAGCGAAATTATGTCCAATGCTCGTAGATGTATGGGCGTAATGAGCACTTCATCGGTAATATCCGCCTGCTTGTAGGTGCCGCCTAAAAGGAACGAGAACTGAGTCAAATGCAGTGTCCGGCACTCTATAACGGAATGCTTGAGCAAATCATTAATGTCCGTCTGAACGCCATTATTCACCCAAGTGTTGTAGTTCCAATAGCCGCAACCGGTACCCGGCTGTGCTATGAGCGAAGGATCCATATAATCGAAACGATTGCGCAGCAGAAAAGTTAACGGTTCCGGAAAGTTTTCTGAAATATTAAAATTGAATATAAGGAAAATCAGAAAACAGCAACTGCTGTAAGGCGACTCACCATTGTACCCCGGTATGGAAATTGATAGAATTTTGCTAAATGGTTTGCGCGTATGCACCAGTGTCGGGTCCACAAACAGCGCGTCATGACCATACACTTTCAAAACAATCACAGGTAGTTTGCCTTTCGCCTGCAACTTCGCGCGCACTTGCTGCCAGAGTCGCGTGGGCAAAAAGCCGGCAACCTGCAGCTCAGGCTCCTGCGCCAGCGCTTCCACAGATTCATTCATGTAAATAAAACGATAGCGGAAGTTCGCTACCACTGTATTGATTAGAGCGTGTGGCGCAGCCGATCCTATACTTTGTTGCGCCGTTGGCGCGTACAACGCAATGCCCGATATGTTGACACATTCGGGATTCAAAAAGAACACACTTATGTTTGTGGAAATGTGTGCGCGTACACCCAAGTGCCCCATTTTCACTTCTTCTACCGCCTTTGAGTAGCTGCTCGCAACATCCGCTTCCGATTCGGCACTCGGACGTGACACAATAGTTGTTGTTGAGGTACTCGAACAACCACCTGTGGGCACTTGACGAGCGGAGAGCGCATCCATGTACTCTTCAAACGTCTGCAGGATGGAGTTGGTAGCATTCAAGTCGGCCGATATGCGCAAAACCTGCCCATCGCTCGCCATTAAGCGATCGCAAATCCGAACCATATCCGCCGAAACCTCGGGATCTTGCGCCGTTATGGCGACCTCATGCAGTATCTGTGACGTCAAATGCACGTCGGCGGGTAGCAGTTTGAAGTCTTTTTCGCGCAACATTGAATTCAATTCGCCAGTCACTTGAATGCGTTGTGCCACACCAGCGTGCAGCAGCTGCCCTTCGAGCAGCTTCTCGTGTAATGAATTAAGCTTGTCGCTTAGTATGCATTCGCGAGTTTGTCGCATACAAACGACGCGCTGCCAACCGCTGATATCCTCCCACTCAGCGGCACGACTTCTCGGATTGTAACGGCACAAACGCGTCAGCGGCAAGCCATTTGGCTTCAGGCAAACTTCTCTTAGGCCCGCGCGCTCTCCAATGCGTGCACGCTTCCAAAGATTTATATTGGGATGTGTGTAATTTTCAACGATGATGTAATCATGCTCGAAAACTTCCGGAAAGCAATAGAGCAGGTGGGGTGAATCGCTGGTACTGCGCCCGAATTCTGTACTGCTGCTTTGCGATGTGGAAGAGCGGTCGGATTTGAGTTCTTTGCTGTCACTGATACTACCACTGCCGCTGTCATAGTTCTCCCTGTATTTGTAATTATAATCCATGTTCCAGCCACTATACGCGTTATCGGTTAGATTTTTTGTGGGGGTAGCTGCAGTAGAAGTAGTAATAGAAGTTGTTGTAAAAGTAGTATTGGAAGGAGGAGTAGTAATAGAATTTGTAGTAGTAGTGTTAGGTGTGGTGAGTCCTTGCCAACTTCGTAGTTGTCCTTCGGCCCTAATTACGGACGACAATTTGGGAACTCTAAAACTTGCACTCCTATCTTCATCGCTGTCTGGATCGGCATGTAAAGGTCTCAAGTGGGCACTGGCAAGTTTGAATTGATATTGGTGAATAACAACCACAAACAAAGATAATGTTCTCAAATTCATTTTACAAAAATCAGCACAAAATATATGCTTCGTGGACACAATAATCGGATCACTCCGCTGCTATTTGATCTGAAGAACTTAGTTTCCGTTATGCATTTCGCGCGCACAAATCCGCGAAATGTGCTTGCAATCTGACGTTCTCCGCTACACAAGCTAAACTGAAAACCCGCACTGACTGTAGAATTTGCACTCTCCGCTGGGCGCGCACACACACTCACCCATACTCACCCACACATGCACCAATGCGCGCACTACTTGCCACTTACCCACTATCCGTTCTCCGGCGCTGATCACAACGCAATATTTGTGGAACTCACACATGGGCACACACTCGTTCCGAATCGATTGGTATTTCAGTGGAATTTTCAATGTCTCACCTTCTGCTTATCTTGGCATTAGAACACTCATGCCTCCGCTCTCAGTTCCATTCCCTCCACTGAAGTCGCTTTAAGAAACTCTGCATTTTCATGTTTGCCTTTGCTTATGAGCATTTACCTTTACAGTTGTTTTTGTTTTTGCCTTTATTTTGTATGTGATTTTCGCAAAGTCTGTTGACCGCCTGCCATCATTTGGTTCGTCGTGTTCATAGATTTTGTTTACTTTTCGCGGCTTGTCATACTGTACACCTTTTTGTTTTATTTATTCATTACTGTTGGTTGTTTTTGTTTAATATTTATTAACTGAAATAGAAATGAACATTTTCATGCCCGGAATTTATTAGAAAATCGGTTCAGCAGCAAAACCTCACGTAGCGAAGTCATCTCGTCGGTCGCACAAACAATTGCACACATGGAAGGTAACTTATCCGACCCATATATATATGCATACATACATATGTACATTCATGAGCAGACATTTGTACATGTCTGTATGTATGTGTGTGGAAATTTATAGCCAATTTTGCAATGTTTCGCATACCGCGGATGTTCACATTCGTTCACGATTTTGTATCTCCAAAACGCTTCTCCTTCATAAACAAAGGCTAATGTAACAAATCATGTCGACTCGTAATTTCTTTTATACCCCATCAATACGTACACTATATGCTACGAGTACTAATTTATGATTTCTATCATTTAATGTGGAGAAAAGTGATGGTATGTCTACTACTTGCGGATTGAACTTTAAAAAAAAAAACCTCAAAATTTTGACCATGTGGTCACACCCTGACTTTGGTAGCCGAAATATTTCCCTTTTTGCCACAGATATTGGTTGCAAACGAACCATGTGAGCCTAATTATGATGTAAAGTTTGGTAAGGTAATCTTAAAGTAAAGGTAAAGGTAACATTAATAGATCAACTAGTAGACCAGACTTACATATCCCAACTTTCTTTCCTATCACAAAGGAAGGTTCTGAACAAGAAACCAAGTCTCGCTTAAGGAAAGGAGCTCCTTCGTGGGAAAATGCGGCAGCAAATGGGTCCATATCCATTACCGAAGAAAATACAATTGGTCCATATAAGAAACAAAGATGTTCAGCACCACAAACGCTCATATATTTTCATAAGCCGCAGCCTTTAAACTTAAAGATGTTGCATATAATTGCATAATGCGGTTCCATCCGGTTGACTAACTTACGTAACTACATTGGGAATAATGACTTCCTGATATGCGGTTGCTGTGATTGATAGTCAGCTTGCAAGTGAAATATATCGGCAACGTCGTTTTCAGGTGAACAAATTGCGGACTAATCAGCGAAGTTTCTTGTAGAATTAAAACCACATTTATTTATTTCATTTCAAAATTGTGAATCAGCATTTGGAAGATAAGTATAAAGCAACTTTTTCCACAAAAAATCATTTGGCTATCATGCCGCGACGAATGGTTGACGAGCATTGCCGATAATGTACGAACAATAACAAAGAAAACAGTAAAAGCAATAAAGGTAGAGATTAATTACAACAAATAAGGAAGAGCTAAGTTCGGGTGCAACGGAATGTTTCATACTCTCGCAACTTGTGAAGCTCACAGACTCACTTGCTTCTTGTCCGAGATATGTATATTAAAGAGATGTATGTGATATAAACTCAACCAAATGGAGTAAATTGAATACGTTTACATTGAATATATTAGGGAAAAGTCAACCAGAGAATCGGAAATCGTTATATTAGAGATAGGAGGTTTAGACCTAGGTCTGCTCCGGTTTCATTGATATTTAGCGCGAAACCACATTATGTTTAAGAAAACAGGGTCACTTAATTTATAATTCATATAATTTATATAAATTATATTTATTTTACTTATTTATTTTACCATTTTACCTATTTTACCCATTTTTGACACAAGGGCCCCTTATTATCAAGAGAAGGTACTCTATAAATTTCAATAATATATCTCACAGATTGACCGATATTTTCGGTAAAAAGTCAGCCATATTTACAGGGGTCCACATATTCGATATCTTAGGCTTGAAAAGTTTTATTCCGATTTCTACAACTTTTGGCCGTTAGATGGTAACCTTAATTTACTAAGTACTATTTGTCTAAAGTTTTATTCTGATATCTTTATTGGTGGTTAATTTATATACTGTAAAGTGAAAGAATCATGTATAATTTAAATGTGCGATATATGGTAAGTAGGAGTGGTTGTAGTCCGATCTCACATCCGTACTGTAACATAAGAATATAATGGTAATATTATCCACCAAATTTGGTTGAAATTGGTAAAGTAATTCCTGAGAAATAAGATTAGAGGGTCGGTGTTACGCTCGTTATCCAATTTCTTACACCGATTCCTATAAAGACTTTAAGGAATATTAATTAAGGAATACTAATTAGCAAGTTATCGTACTTGAAGCAGTTTCATATGGGGAGTGGGCGTAGTTAATATGCGATTTTAACATTTTCACACTATATGAAAAGATATATTACTTCATATGTATCTCGATTAGTTTTCGGTGTTACAAACCGTTTGGTGAACAAAACTTTTATACTTTGCTGCAACATGTTGCGAGAGTATAAAAATATTAGCCAAAAGACAAAGGCCTCTCAGCCCATATAATACATAAAATAGCGTGCATAGGAGCGTGTCAGATGAAGAAGAGTGCTGACATCTGACTGAATTGTTACAAATTTATGTATTATATGTTTAAAAATGCTTATAAATATATTTACGTATGTACGCAGAGATCTATAAACGCTTCCTTAATGCCTATAATTTGCGAATTGGCTTCTGTCTGACATCGACCGTCAAAACATTCTGAACTGGCATTTTAAACAACAACACATACACACACATCCAAACATCCATACATGTGACGTGTGTGTGTGTGCTGTATTAGCCAAAGCACGTTATGAGTTTGCGGCGCGGCTATCAGCTCGAGCTCCGTATGAAGTCTTTAATTACAAGTAGGTTTGAGATTTTAGCGCGACACTTGAAGCCGGCAATTGACTCACGAAACGCAGTGTAAGAGCAAATGGCACACAACAACAAAAGCAAGCCCGTGACAATCGTAGAAGAGAAGCTAAACAGAAGCAATTGTACCATCAGCATCAGATAAAACTGAAAGGTAAACAATTTTGGACACCATGGACCAAAACGAACAAAAATACGAACACAAGCAAGACAAAAAGTAAAGAAACAAAAAGCAAAAGTATTGTAATTAAATTTTTTTTAAACCCGTTTGGCTTTTAGATGTTTGAACAATAAAAAATATGCAAATTATGCTAAATGTATTATTAAGACCACTTTCGTAGAGCAATGCTTTGATGTCGGAATATTTGTCCAACCGTTGGCCAAGTCGAATTAAGCAAATAAACGGTAGTAATATCGAGTTGAAAAAGTGCTGATTTCGCAATTGAAATCAATTGTGCACGCGTCATCGCTGACGTTGGCGTCGAGTTGCGGCACATACATATGGACATGTGTTCAAGCGGCGTTAATGTGCGAGAACTTACATGTGTGGAAGTAGCTTAATGGCAGTCGCAAATATGCTCAGCATAAATGAAAAGCGGTGACTCACTAATTTATCGCAGAATTATTGCCAAGCTTGCCCGCTGCTTGGTTATACCTGCACATACACACATTGCTATCTTATCTAACAATTTGAAAAATGATATGCGTTATGTATGTATATGTATATTTATAACCGAATCTATGCATATATATATATATATAGTATATACTTATTTACAATATGAAATCGCAATTTTTAATTTAACGAATAAACCTTTTCTACTTGCTTGGCCTTTGCTTGGCCGAGTTTCGCCAGTAGTTTTTCATGTAAGTCTTAATTTTTGCCTGTAAACAGAGGATCTTGCCGGTTTAAAGTCGCTTCCAATTATATGATAAATTTTGGAATAAAACTTTTTAATTTCTAATGAAACCGATGATTTCATATTGTCTGCAGAGGGGCTATCGCTAGTCGAACCAACCTTTGAACCCACATACCCGCTTAACACACTCTGCTGCAGCGGCAACAAGCAGAAAGCAGTATTTTGATAATCTCGCTAATAGCGGCATAACAGATAACATTATTATAATTACACTATTATAAATAATAATGTGCTTGCACACAGAACAGGGTGATACAAACAAATGTTTCTCTCCGAATAGTTACAATTCACTTTTTGTATGCTTTGGAGCCTAAAATTATTAATCACGAAACGAGTCATTTTCTTTTCCAACTTTATGGGAAACAATTGCGTTATGTTCCATTAATGTCATTGCATCTAGAGTGGCATTGAAAAGTGAACTTCTAAGTCTGTCCCACTCCTTACTATTTTTCATTTCGAATATAAGAAATATATTTGAGGGCACAGGGATCGGAGATCAGAAAGTGTCAGCAGAAGAGATGGGTTGAACTCCAAACTGTCTAAGGTTACTTTTATTTTATCAAAAAACAATTTTATTTTTTTTTTTTATGGAAAATTAACTTGACGGCCTTCTAATACTAACACAATGGGCGGTCGTGAGACAATCATGACACAGCTGTCATAAGAAATGCGGATGTTAACTGGTCTCTCCAACAAATAATCGCATAGATCTTATCCTCTTTGGTATTCCCAACATTCAATTGGTTACTGCGGGAACTGTATCCCTAACAAAAGACAATTCAGGAACAATTCCATTTTTAACTTCTCTAAACAAGCTTGTAAACAAGTACTTTCGCATTTATTAGGAAAATGATTCAAAAACAATTTGCTCAATGTAAGATTTCTCACAGAGAAATATTGGAAGTAATTTGAAAGAATAAAATAACGAAAAAACGAAGTTTTTGCAAACATACAACACAACAACAACAATGCGCAGCAAGGAATTGTTTAGTGCGTAAAGAAATCTCTCGGTGGAATATAAGCGTTTGTTGGCTCAGGCACTGACGCCGCCGCAGCTTCCACAGCGGGAGCGAGGTACTGATTATTTACATTGGAAACGGCTGGAGCAAGATATTGCCTATTCACGTTTGACGCAGCTTCGTGTCCGCCTAATTCAACCACATGACCGCCGCCGTATTGTTGTACAATCTGCTGTTGCAGTAGTCGTGCCTCAGCGGGTGAATTATACTTAATGAAATGCACTTCCGGCTTGTGCGACTGGTATGTGGTGGTGTACTGTTGGGATGCAGCTGGCCTTGGCGCCTGGCGATTCGGCTCCTTGCTGAGTACGTAAATCTGGGTCCTTGTTTCTTCGGTGACATGGGGTACTGAGGTGTGCAGAGGCTGGTAACGGGTTTTACCGCTTTCAGGCGCTTTAATGAAAACCACGTTCAAGTGCTTCTTGACTACAGGCGCGGGCTGAGCTGCAAGTGCAACTGACCGATGAACGACAGACTCGGCAGGCGCGTTGAAGTAGTAAAAGTCCTTACGGTATACGGATTCTGGTGCAGCCTGCTGGATGTGTTGCTGTGTGGCAGCAGTTACCGGGGTGGAGCCATATTGTGTATCAGCTTCGGGTACGGGCGGCGCGAGGAGCACCTGCGGCTCGGGAGCACTCGCGCTGGCGTAGTTATAGCCCACACCCTGGGCAGAAGCAAGAGCCAAGAGGCTTAGACACTGCAACAAAAAGAAATTACCATTAATTAAAATCTATCCATTTGAGCTAACCAATTTCATTTACTTACCACAAAATAGTGAAACATTATTTCCACTCTGGTTCCTTACAGTTCAGCGACGTTTAATGAAATACGCTCCGGTTCTTTGTTCCCGCTATTTTATATCAAAGCGCGGAAGAATCAGCCTGTTGCCAATGATTGTTGAATATCAAGTTCAGGGCTTAATGTGCAACTCTTTAGCGATTATCAGATATAAAAAAGCCGGCAAAAGAGAATAATGTAAAAGCCAAAAGCGAGTCGAATTTGTTATAAAAGCGATTAGAATTTCGCTCACTCATATTTCTTAGGTCCCCGATATACCCTAATGACTGGAAAAAACATGAGTTTAATATATGCATACATTTATGAATTTTATGCAAATAGCCGGTAAGAATCGGCGGGCGAGACAAGCGTGCATACATATGTATTCATATTCAATATTGAATTTACACACACAAACGGGCGTAGACGAGGAAGATGCAGACTGGTCCAAAACTTGTATTAAAGAAATTCCCAACATTCATTATTCCCAAAATTATATACATACATATTTAATACCAATTGCCAACGAATTTGGCTTTAAAAGTTATCGTAAATATTGAAGTATTAAATATAATAAAGTATTGGTTATCGCAAATAGGAAACGAAAATATTAGAAATGCTAATTTAATATAGAATCTTATTATTAATTTATTAATAAATTAATATTACTTTAATTGTACAGTTATACCCTTCACACTGCTCAGCGCTAAGCTGCTGTTTATCCTTTGGTTAATTTAAATGGACCGATGTTTGTAAAGACGCTTCGCTAAGGTGATCCCACTTCAAGTTATTGATTATTCATTATTATTCTGAACGTTATGTTCGTTCCGCTTTTTATACCTTATTAATCTCATTCATATCCCTTGACACCGAACGCTGTTAATTAAGTAAGTTCTAGAATATTTAACTAGTGATTGAGTGTGGAATTTTTCTTACACCATTTTTCCATCGTGTGACATACCAAAAGACTGGTTTGCAACACAGTCGGGTAGCGTTGGTGCGAGTTTATTGCTTTTACACAAGCTTACAAACGCTTCCTTAATTAATTCACCTTTTAATGTTATGTTTTTTAATCTCGAACCATTAAGTATTAGCACGTGCTTTCAAATATTCAAACATTTAAAACGTTCATAACAATTCGGGGACATCAAAGATAATTCTTCTGGTTGAGTATCGAAATGAAGATCGATTTTTGTGTCATGTCAATATTTATAGAATTCTGGAACCACTGTTATGTAAATTAATTCATACTTAACTTGGAAATTTTTGCCAATGCCACATACATATGTAGATTATTCTCACTTGCTAAACACCAATTCATTAATTCAGGTTAGAAATATATTTAATATACCTATTAACGAATATATAATATGTAGCATACATACATACATATGTAAAAGCATAGAAATAGATATAGATGCAGTTCATAGAAATGTTCTCTATGCCAAACTAATTTAAATCCAGCATTTCCCAGGCACGCCACAATAACCTAATATTTTCAATTTTTACTTTGCTCTTTATACTTTTTACCTTATGTAGGTCAAACTAATATTTTGAAATCGTGCAAAAATCAAGGAATAAGGCAACGATTCTCTTCTTTTCTAATATCTAATATTCTTGTCAGTTATCAATGGTAATAGATTCATTAAAATTTAACCTCAATTAGAAAATAATTGCACACAAAATACTTAATAAAATCTAATGTTATTAACCGTTAACCGCAATGAAAAATTTACTGCATTTCATGTCAAATAAATGAATTTATTTTCGTTTATGTTATGTGTCTATACATCTGGGGTAAATTTGATTACAGCAATTTCATTTAAGTAAACATCAAAGTGTACATTTGCAGTGTTCATTTACATAAATACACATATATAAATACTACACTCATATACTACCACAAAATGATATTTTATCAAAACGAATGCACACACAGCCTTAAAACAAATGAAAACAAACTCCACATTCTTTTATATACACACATGGACAGACAGACGCATATAAAATTTAAGCAAATCATTTGCAGTAATCGTTGTTATACATATATACAAATGTTCATATCAACATTTATACAAACATACTCACAAAGAGCCGGGTGTAGTTGCATTTTGATTCATAAATGTTCTGCACTTTGTGTTCTGAATTCATTAATTCTGATTAAGTTCATTAAGTATTTACAAATATTCTAACAACGAAATTAAAACTTTTCTACATTTCACTGCCAATCTGTCCATTGGCTGAGTATCAGCTTAAGAACACTTTCGCACGATCAGGGCAGAATCGGCGGACCGAAGTACGCTTTTCCACAAAACGTGTTATTTTTCGCCAAATTTCATTTGAAAGTACTTGTGGCTTTGCATTGGATTTATGTGAGAACACAAGAAAATTTATCGATGTTGGATGATTTCCGAGTTCGAATACGATTACCTTTGAGGTTCGTTACCAATGAATACAAAACTGACTGTGAGATAAGTAAAAATATATTCGATATTCGTATATATAGTAACCATCAGTTATCCGGGTTCGGAAATGGGCAAGCTTGAGCAAGTCGCCTTGCTCAGTCTGACAAAGATTATTCGTTAAGTATCAGATACTTAACCTTAGTACCGCATCAGAACCCCTCTTGACAAACAAAACTAACTGTATACAAGCATTATATCATACTCTTCCTAAGATATGAAACAGTCCTACAAGTTGATATGGGTTAGTTTCTCACAATGGTTTCACAGGTATAATGTAATATATACATTTGTAAGCGTGTTATTGCAGGTGAATCTTCTCCACCTTCACGGTCATTTAAACTCATTTTATTTACATTCTCTTCAGCAAATCTAAATTTTATTGGTGAGGCTAGTCTCTAAACTTTAAACTTAATTTATTTCATACATTTACTTTAGTGAAGTGCAACTATGCTACCAGCCTGGTTTACATTTAGATTCGTACTCGGTTATTCTACAGCTATGTTTACTTATTTCTTTCCAGTGTCTATAATATGCTGACAATATGCGCTTTTGCTGTCGTGGACACTTGAAAATGTGCGCTTGTGGTCAAGGGTTGTAGACTTCCTGTATTTTGTTTCTTGTTGGGATATAAAAACACATAGCATATCTTAGTATAAGTAACTTGTTGACTTTGGCACGCGCGAACGGTTTGGCACACAAAGAATATTATGAACGGCGTTCCTTGTGCTTGTGTTGAAGCCATGACAGCATTGAATACCATCTCACATTTTGATTTTCTTGTTAACAGGCTTGGATAGGCCATCAATGTTCTTTGGTGCATATTTTTTGTAATTTGTCCCTTGATCTTCTTCTCTGTTATTCATGCCTATACATTTTAGTTCTTTCAGCTTAATTCTTGCAGCCGATTTACAATAACCTCTCCATATCCTCGCTCTCCGCTTCGCTGGTAAAGGAGTCCGTGTCGGTAAAGTAGTCGTCTCCGCGATTTCGTCGACAGCACACTTGGCGACTGGTCTCCTCGTCACTCCAGTGTTCAAACTCTTCTTTGTGGTGTTCGAGTATCATTAGTGATGGGAAGAGACTATCGCAGGCGTTGCAGCTGCAAGATATATTTTTAGAAAAATCGATTAACACTCGACACTATGAAAGATAATTATGTTGTGGGTTGTGTATGGTTTGGTTTAAATCGCTGGTATAACGAAAATTATAAAATTGTCTACAATAGTATGACGTCATACCATAAATAATGGCTGCATAACTTAAATTGATTTGATTTTTATATTTGTACATAATATCATTACATATTTGGAAGAAAATTTCACCAAATCGAACCAGCATTAATACCATGATGTTTCTAAAGAGTTTGGTTTAAGTAACCTATATCGCTTAAATCATTCTCAGCATCGACAATTTGGAAGGTCAGTTCAGATCTTGTTGCACATATGTTTGAACAACTCCATAGTACCCGGTTGAATGAGATGAAATGAAGCAATGCAAACATATAGGAGAAGAACCAAAGCAGATAATTTAGAATGAATGGACAAACAACTTGAACTTACGCATGAAAGTAGAAAAACTCTTGGGGTAAGTTCCCCATTTAAGTATTGTATTTCTACAAGTACGCATAGCAGGTGGCCAAGTAATCAAAATCCACATGCATCCGCTTTTAAGGTTAGAACGAGCTCAGCGACTTCAAAGAGGCCTGAGGAACGGTCTGCGCCATGCGAATATAGTTACGAAATATTGTTACAAATTGAAGTAATTCATTATTTTAAATAATTATTGGTGGTATCTATTAAGCCAATTTCACTAGTATATCCTCCATTTCAATCCCTAAGAGGAATGCAGCCAAAAATTATCATTGTAGCAGCTGGGAAAATATACAAAATTATGCCCAACTGACAAATGATGACATACAGCAAGGGGAACAGCTAGAACCAACTACAATGGCGCTGAGTAAGGACTCATTAGCCACCGAATGCGTTGTGGCACACAACCGCCTTGCAATTCTAATTAGACACATGTGGGTGTGAGTGTAGGTGTGGAAGTAGCTGCGCATTTGCTCCTTGTCGCCGCCGTTGATATTGTCAATGATCGTAATGATAATGGCCTTGATAGTACAAAGTATGGAGCATCTCTGCTGCTGGATGCTGCCATCCTTCAGAACCCATTTATATAAATGAATAGAACTGACTGATTACTGCTAATGACTGCTTCTGGACTGTCGGACTGCCGGTCTGCCGGTCTGCTGCTTCTTCGATGTCTAATGTTGTTTGGTTGATGCAGCATTTGCTGAGTTTTCTCGTAATTAGATTCTGCTTTCATATTAGCTATTCTCATTATGTTTGCATAATTAATTTACTAAATAAGTGCCAGCGTGTGTTTACAACAGCATAACTTTGTGCGCACATACTCAACCTTTTAGAGTGTTTTTGTTTTAAATTCGCTGACTTTGCCTGTAGCGTCGCAATTGAACGTATTCCAAATTTCAAGCCGGGTCACAACTTTTTTGCCTCACTTTGGGTTGAAATTGTATGAAATATTTGTGGCAATAAATATATACCGAAACCTTAAGAGAAGAACGGAATAAAGGGATGTAATAATTTAATTATGGGCAATCGGGTACTGTGACGCAATTGCAAATATTGTAGTGACCTACCAACGTTCTGTTATACAACCAAAACGTTCCTATGCCAGTTATTTTCCTGAATAACTACCCCACTGACACACAAGTGATTCAAATACTTTCTTATCCTCCTCGATATTCTTTTTCGTTTACCTTCCAGGCAATACTTAAAAACCACTTGCCAATTCCTCCTTAGATGCATCCTTTTAATTAGAAATTTTTGATTATTTTTATTTTGATTAATTACAAAATCCCCTATGCGTGCTAAATGAAAATCTGCCATCAATCCGCAATAAAATGTGTTGCAAACAAATAAACATATTATATTTATATGTATATATATTTTGGAAAGATTTAAATTTTTTACGTATACGTACTTAAACTATATGCTACGGTAGTGTTTTATTTGTGCAAAACAGAATTCAATAAAAAATACACATGTAAATATCTGTACATATACATAGATGTATACCCTTCTCTAAACTATTTAACCAGTAGCTTTGCGCTTTATTTCTCGCAAAATAATTTCAAGTTTTTTACTCAAAAACAGTTGCGTGCGAAATCATCATGTGTTCAACCACAATATTTATTAAATTGCATTGAATCTGTGCATTTGTGATTGTGTTTTAATGGACTAATTATTTTAACTTGAGTTGAAATCTACATGCCCCGCTATTTCGGGCGGGTACTTTTTATAAATTTTATAAATGGTATGCACATATACTAACACCTAACTGTTGTTTCCTATATTGGGAAAATTCCGTTTCTATAATATGAAGAGAGTTTAAGCGACTGACATATCTCCCCTGATAGTCAAACAAAATTTGTTTTGAGATCCTTAGATTCCTTACAGTGCATGCCATAAGTGTGTCCGTTAGAGAAAACAGATATTGAAAATGTTTCAGAACAGACCTAGAAATGCATAACTGTAGACTCAGCATTTCACGTTGAAATATATATTCTCCATATTTCTACATATGGTATATAGGAGAACATTCAAATTGAATTTGAAGCACAACACTACATGTGCACATGTAGCGCTTTCATGGTGAATATTCACAAGGTTACAACCACGAGTTTTACAACGAAATGGTGTGGAAACTAACTATAGGAAATGACATTTTTGTCCCGGACAGCTGTCAAATAAAAAAAAAAAAAAAAACAGAGGAGTTTTTGACGTGAAAAAATCTTTCTGTCAGCTCCGAAGAGAATATTCCCTTTGGTTAACTAAAATATTTTTTTACTTTTTCCATGATTTCGATATTCAACTAACAGCTTTTCGCATATGCACCATATCGTTTGTTGTAAAATTTACATATATACAATATATAAATATGTCTCTATTAATTTGCCATTATAATAACTCTTGCAAATGGTTGGAACCCATTGGATCATAACAACGCTTGTAAGTGTGCTGGTGTGGTTATTTATAAGGATTAAATCAAGCGCCAATGAAGATATCGGAATAAACACAAATAGTACCTTTACTTCTGTTGGAAATGGTCGAAATCCGACTATAACTTTTCAACACCCCATATGGCGGATATAAAGATTTCGGTGCCTACGGCTGTTCTTATATCGAGAATGTAGGTCAATCTGTGAGATATCTTAAGGAAACTAAAATGCATTTTCTCCTAATAATAATGTGTCACGATGCTAAAACTGGTTAAAACCGGTTAAGTACTTCCCCTAGGCCCCACACCCCTTACATAATGATTTTCAAACTCCCGGTTGACTTTATATCGTATACATCAGTCACTATGTAAGATATCTTAAACAAATTTAGTCCCATATTTTCTTAGATATGCTGTAGTTTGGTGTAAACAAATGGCTTAAATCGGTTGATAAATCACTAAATATGATATAAATGATTTTCGTAATTCTAATTGACTTTATGCCGAATATATTGGTCAATGTGTGAGATATCTTAATAAAATCGGACGTACATTTTACAGTTTCAAACCTAATTTAGTTTAATGCCAATAGTAAATGCAATCAGTCCAGAACTATATTAATTTTCGGCTTTCCGTATGACCTTATGCTATATATATCGGTCAATAAGTGGACGTACTTTCTCGACCACAATATGGTTTACCGCTAAATATGAATGAAGTCGATCCAACCCCTGGTTCGGCCTTTGCGTTGACTAAATCTGAAAATTGGAAGGGTGGGCATCCGGTGACCCGGAAAACCCACATTTACTTTACAAAACTTTTATATGGCGCGCTCTTTGGGATGCGTTTCTGACTAATCTAATTCAATTTCTTTCAGATATTCTCAAACGCAAATACTTTTCTCTCAGATGTTCAGTTGTTAATATAAGTCAGTCTTTTGGTAATATAATCGAAACAAAAATCGAACATATTTCTGTTTTTCTTTCGTAATATTTTTTTAATTTAATTGAAAAAAACAGCAATTTATTGTCAACTTGCTTATCGTTTGATCGATGTTAATTAGTAGACAATAATGGATTTATGGATTTACACCAGCGAAAATTAGTCTGTTGTCCTAGGTTGTTTTCTTGGTTTTATTGTACTCAAATAGACTCAGTATATAGTATAATATATAATTACACAGTATATGTACAAATATAATATACAGTAATATAGTAACTCACCCGAAATGACGTTTCTTCTGCTGATGCGAAGCCAATTGTCTGTGACAATGGAAAGCTCTATCACAAACATTACATGTCAGAGATTCATCTGAAAAAAAGACCCAACATTTGTTTGAATATGCCTCGAAAGAATATAAGCAAAGTGAAAAAAACAAAAGCAGTAAAATACTGTCTTTCGAGATGTTTTTCCTTCTGTTATCTATACAAAGTATATATATATATATATATATGCTCTATTATATTATGTACTTTTAACAGAGACCCTGTTTAACTGGCTCTCAAAAATACATTCAATTTTATTCCCAATGCAAATCCCCCGCACCTTTGTTCATTTTTATTTAGGATTTTTCTGCTTTTCTCCCTTGTTCCATATGCTTGTTTGTATGTACCTACCGTAATCATCATCTGACATCGCCATCGCTTGTAGTCGGTTTATGGTGTTCTGATTGACTTCCTTCTGTCTCTGCATTGTGGATGAGTTCGATTTGGATGCGCCACCGCTACCCACATAGCCTGTCTCATCATTTAGGTGACACATGCCTTCGTTAACGAAATTTCCTTGGCAATTGGGCAGTGTACAAGGAATAATGGAGCCATTAATGGCAGCTCCGACAGCACGGCCGCCTCCACCACCGCCGCCGTCGCTCTCACCCGTGTACCCATGCTGGCATGTGGCGCTGCCGTTGCCGTTACCGTTACCATTGCCGTTATTGCATCCGCTGCCCGAAGTTATTATTTTGAAATTATCAAACTCGTCAAAGGGATCATCGATTTTGTGCTTTTGCTGTGAACTGACATCATCCGAATCGCCACTGAGCCGCCCGTAAGCTTTGCGCGGTGGCCGCTTCACATATTTATCTGTAAATAAAAGGGCCCATACCAGTTAACGTAAGTTTAAAAGTATGTTGTAAATGAAAAAGTCGAATAAGTTGGGCAGGGGTATTCGAAAATAATAATCGCCAATATGTTTAAATGAAATTTTAAATTGTGTGAAAGCTGGTGACATTTAAATGACTACTTTGTAGAGCTGAAATATTTCCTCGTTTACTTCAAATAGAAGTTTCCTTCATTGTTGTCGTATACGACATTTTGGTTCAAAATTTGTAAATTACCTACATATATTAATACAAAGGAAAGGAATATATAAAGAATTCAAAAAAAAAAAACTATTTTGGAATGTTGTTGTTCTAACTGTTCGAACTATAAGTTGTGCCACCTCCCGCAGAATATGTTAGCAATGCCGAGAAGTACATACGTTTACTATGGCGTGCTTTATGTGAGAAGCAGTGAATTCGAAAAGCATAATCGATGCTTATTAGACAGCCGGAAATGAGTTTAACATTGTATCTAGGAAGCGGAATATTCGAAAGAGCTTTATAAAAGCTTTGCTAAATAACATAACTAATCCCGTTAATGACAATTAGTGACAAACAAAATGTTTAAAGGCTTACATATATAAAATAAATTCCAAGAAATGCACTAAGTATTTTCCTTTCATCGAAGCCTTTTAATTAGTTAAGAGCAAAGTTAAGACATTAGTTAAGACCTAAAGCACTTTGAAGTAAAAATTTAAATTACTCCATTAAAGTTTTTATGCAATAATGATGGGAGCCTTGCTGTGCAGTTTTTACTTAATGAAAATAGAATCACAGTTATTTTGCACATACAAATCAAAGGAAATTCGCGTGTAATAATAAGACAACTGAAAGTGACATAAAACAACGGGATCCTCTTCCCACTTTATTATTAAATTAATTCTCAAAGACATACCGAAATACTTGTGAACTTGCGCGTGTATATCGGATGCACATAAAAATTTTCTCTCTCTACTTATATACTGACATTTTTTTTTTCCAAAGAAAGTACTCAAATATGCTTTCAGCGTTAATGCGAGCAGAAAAACATTCATTCATGAATGTTGATAATAATGACAGCACTCAATTTTACAGACACGATGACATTTAAAGCACTTGAAAACTCTCCCAACAATTTTATGTTTCGCAGCTTGCAGCTGTGAGTCTCATTTTATATACTATATTTATTATTATTATATATATATATATATGGGCATGTACATATAATGTATATGAGCATCTTTCATTGTAAATGAATTTACGCCTCTCCACCCCTGTGAGAATAAATCTGGAATTCAGGACAATTTTATAATATCAAATATATGTAGTATAGTCCCAGTCGGGAAATCCGTTCGTCCACGCGAGCGATACTTAAATAAAAATGGTTTGAAAATGAGTAAAGTTGGGCCATGAAACCATGGGCGTGGCACGGTCTTTCTGTAAAGATTTATGTCCCAACGATCATCATTTTTCACTGAAACTTTTCCTCTGTCTTCTGTATTCTACAATAACGCATGCGATTTTTTCCCTATTTTAACTTGAGTGCTTTCAATTGTGCAAAATCCCGCCTACATACACCGTTATGTGTCTATATGTATGTAAGCGAAGTATGCAAGTATTAAAGTGCAAATATTTATCCCCGAACCAGCAAATAAGTCCGCGTTCATACACGGAGACTTTTGTTCCCAAATTCGTAGCTTCGATGGCAAGGGGGCGACGAGAAAAGACGAAGGGCACTAAGTTGCTCGTGCCTGGGCAGAACGTTATGTGTTTTTGTTCGTAACAATTCGGCATTCCTTTTCATTTTGAAATTCAGTCTAAGGAACAAAAAGATATGAAGTACTTTAAACTAAAAAGGTACGCGACGGGAGAAATGTGTCACCGTTATTATTTTCATTACTTTTATTTTCTTAATGTTAAGCGCTCAAACACTTCGCGAACTCCTTACTTTTCATCCCTGTTTCTGGATTTATACACCCACATTTTTGTTGCTCATTATGGGGAAAAACTTTCGTTATTGCCCATTGCTGTCACACGGGCCTCCCGAATCCGGCAACTCGTAGTCGGTGGGTTTATCAGTATTACAATTTGTTTTCATAGCTATCGTCGAGCTTCTTCTTTGTTATTCTACACAGCATTTGCTGTTGGCAAGTTTTAGTGTAAGGTGCACTCTTAGCCCTGTTAGAGTTGCAGCTATTATATATAAAATTTTACATAAATCAATGTCGCTGTCACAGCCTGTGTGCCGGTAAACTCAATGAAACGGTAGAAGTGGTGGAGGACGGTGGATCTACAGAATGTTGAAAAGTTTATGAGGTTCTCGCTTAAGTAGTGAACTATGCGAAGCTATAATGTTGAGAGAACTTTCAAATTATTTGATACTAATACAATTAATGAACGCATTTGTATGTATACTTAAGGACACAACAATTTTGATGGATTTTTATTTAGCCATCATTAGTAGCTATAAAATATGAATTTAGCAACTTAAGCACTGCATCTCTCCCTTATAGTTTAGCGCAGAGTTTTGGAAGCCAAAATTACTAGAACAATATTCTATTTGTTAGCTTTTTAGAAGCTTATCTTAGTAACATTTAAGAGGTGTTATCATCAGATATTGTATGTGCTCTAGCACCTCCGTAAGGAAGGGGTTTCCTGATGAAAACCTAATTAAATGTTAAAAATGCAACGAATATTTTTCCACTAAATAAAATTTCTAATCTCCCGAATACTTAAGCATTAACTTAACTACAAATACTTAGGCAATACATATGCTTTAATTTCTCTCTAAACTAATTTCTAAAATCCCAAAGTATCATAATACCCAACCATTCAGACATTTACAGGTTTATCTTTCAGATTTTCAGTATGATACCTCACATATTACTCAAGTTATTACTGATTCTAGATATTCTGATATGTACTCGTTCGTAAGAGTATCTATTTTTTTGGCGTTACGAACAACCTTTAGGGAAAAAGCCTATCGCACTCTCTCTGTGACAGGAATAAAACTCGTTGTATTTCAATGTTTTTAGTCATCTCTTTTACTAAATATTAATCAACCTCCTGTCAGATGAACCAATTATCACCACTATCCAACTGATGAGATTATTGTGTGGTGTCGTGAATTCACATCACGTGAAATGTAAGCAGTCTCAATTACAACTGGCGCTAACGGTTAAGCTGCCTGTCTAAACTAACGGACACAATTCCTCCGTTTTGCGATGTTCAAGCTTGAGCAGTCAAATGGTCACGACGGCACTCCATTAATCAAACGAATAAAGATAGGATAATACCTACACACACCCACACAGTATATAATATATATATACCCATTAGCTGTGCCTACAAAATAAATAAAACGCTAAATGATTTGTCAGAACGTCATCACCTACGACAGCAGCTATTTCCGGATTGGTTGAAAATCTTGTTTGGTATTATTTAGCTTTCAACTAAATATGTAAGTATACATATATGCAATTAAAGTGAAAATAATTATTCACAAGTGCCTTGTATTGCAAATAATTAATTTTATGTTTAAACAAAAATCATTTAGAAAATAATAGTTTTAACACGATTTTCGTTTCGATTTTAAGTTAAGAACGCTCCGTGCAAAACTCGTATGGTATTAGTATCTTCAGAAGCTTTCGGTAAGAGAGAACGAACTGATTTTAGGCGGAATCCAAAATCCAAAACCCAGATACTGCAACACTCCAACACTATCATATCCGATAAATTAGCTTTGTGCTAAGACAACGAAGCATGCATTTACATATAAGGTACGAGATTTCACTGAGCTCATAATTCAGCCAATCTATTTTCCATCAATATTGCCAGTGACCGGCTTTAAATCAAATTAACGTTTGGAAAAAACACAGATCAACCATAAAACACTAAGCCTTCTTTTTTTTGCTTTGTGTAACTTTATCACGGATGATGCGTTTCATTAATAGGTAAGTTTATCACCCAAGGTATTGTTGACTTTCTTGGTGATTTCAAATCGCTTTAATGCCATTGACTGCAGCCAAAATCTCTCATTCACTCTCTTGAATATGGTGATTTTAGTGGACAGTTATCGAATTTCGGAGGAAAATCGGAGGAGTTATCGACACCCTCCAAAGAAACGAATATCTTGAGCAGGGCGGATTACAAAATGCCTGAAAGCGGATGCAATTACAAGACGAGAGAACCACTGTGAATGTAACAGCAACTAAGGATACCTCATATGTGGTTTCGAGTAAGCAATAATCGCGCTATTCTAGACAAATAAATTGCATGTAGTAACAATCAGTAAAGCATCGTGCCAAACCAGCCAGAATTGCCGCAATTTCTTGAACACAAATGTGCATATCCTCACATGTTTGTGTGGGTCATAATTATATATATCCTCATATATTCATGGACTATGCCCGTCTGACGAATTCATCACTCATCACTCTACCTCTGAGCTGACAAATATTCTCCACATTCCCCACATTTTTCCATGTTGACTTGCCTTCCCTGGCATCTTAGGAATAATATAAAGTAGATAAAAATAAATTCACTTAAATGTCTCTAAAAAGTTGCTGCTCCTTAATATCCTCTTCAAATGCCAAGTGTATCTTCGAGCAATGGAATGGATAATGCGAACCTGCTCTGATTGTACCAGTCGCTGCGTTCTCTGCTTATTGGCTAGTTGTGGACGATATTTTTTCCATCCTGCAGTATTCATAATAGAATATTAATAAGTTGATTATGTATTTATATTCGGTTTAAAAAATCATCCCTATGAATTTTTTTTACTAAATATCGATGTTTCCTTGAGGTATTTACTTATAACCGCCATCTCAGATCAGTTCACATCAGATCATTATACTCATAATGGAACCGGAATATAGCTAAATGAGAAAATAAAATCTGCACTTATTTAATTATAGTAAGCTTAGAACCCCCATATATTTCCGTTTCGCTCACCCCGTAAGTGGAATGAGATCAATAAATCCATGATAACCGCACAAAATGCAGAGAAATCCCAACGGTGTGTTCCCCACCGCCATATCTTGGCAATTGTCTGCGGAATTCAACCCATTCCTTGCCAATATGTTTTCTAGGCGCGAGGGGAGTGGGTAAATATGTACGCATATCGGCGGATGGAGATCATTTCTGTTGGCAAGCATGCTTGTTCATACACAAATACTTACGCACACAAGTGAACACAAGTGAACACATGTGGCAACATGCGGTTGACGTTGTTGATATTGGTATTTCGACTTCAACATTGTTCAAACCAGCGCAGACGGAGGAAATGCAATTTTTAACAACAAAGACGTCGGACCCGAGGACATAATATGTGCAGTTCTCCCTTTCCATTGTGTAAACGTTACGCACCGTTGCACCGCAGCGATGGCGACGAACAGATTGTCGGCAGCTGCGGCACCCAGAGGAAGCGACACTGCTACCTTATTTGCTCATTTGCATATGTACAAATATGAAGGAAAAAATGGCACGTCCACAAGCGTGAATTACTCAACGAACTGCGGCAGGATTGATAGGAAATTAATTTCATTTAAGAGGAGCCCAGGTGATGATAAAGACACGCGAATAATAAAAGCCTGCCGCCGCAGGTCTGATAGGTTCGTATTCTTGGCTGCTGGTTGTTGGTTAATTAACAAACAGTATTATTTTACTCGTTGTGAGTGGTTAAAATTCAATCATTCTGTCGCTACGTAATTTAAATGCATAAAAAAGCGTGTGAAGTTTTGCGAAACACTTTTCAATGAGTACAACACGACGTATGTACAATGTAAACCGGAGTGTACTAACATCAACGAGGGCATTGAATTTACATATAATATTCTAAGGTCGTTTTAATAAATACTACTTTTATTTATTTATTTTTATATACTTATATATATAATCCCATAAAATATATTTATGGAGAGAAATGATTAGGGTGATCTATATTAATCACATGCGAATAAGACTTTACATTTGCATAATTAGCGATTTTTATTTCATTGCAGAAGACAGCCAAGCGCCCACTCATAGAGTGAGTGCAAAGTAGAATTAGACAATAGTAGTAGTAGACAATAGCAGAATTAATAATGAAAGTATATCATGAATGGAATACCCTGAATGGAAAATTTAACGAGATCACAGCTGGAATAGTTCCAACAAGAACATGAAGGGTGTTCGCTACTTACTCGACGAAGTGGACGGTAAAGGTTTCCAACTGAAACTTTATTAACCGGGTAAAGGAATTAGGAAATGCAAAGCGGACAAAGAGTCGAGTGAATGAGAGATTAAGTAAATGAATTCACAAATGCAATAAAAGGTAGGGAAATATGAGCTCACAACTGCTGATACCTCGAACTACTTCTGCTGAAATTATAGTGAACACTAGGGCGTATACGCAATGTTGGAATTAGGACCGCGAGCACTAAGTTGAAGTAAAAGCAAATGAAAGTGCTCCCAAAGATGGGCCGGTCGTGTGGGTGGTTGCGTGCGCACGGCTGTAAAGTATTGCGCTTTTGCTGACTTCCGCACACAAATGGCCTGCAAAATGTGCTGCAAATCACTAGCATTGCATTCGCTCGCCAACAAGTTGACCGCTCCTTTTGCATGTGCAAATAAATGAAAAAAGACGTTGCCTACTATTTTTACAATTGTATAAGATTTTCCTTCATTCCTTGCGTGGTTACCAGGTAGAGTGATTTCAGTAATGACCAACAATTCAGTAGAAATTTTTCCAGCTCGAACAGTCACTTACCGTTATGCTATAATTATAACCACCTTCACACATTGTTGAAAGTTAGAGTAGAAAGATTTATTATGGGAAATATATATATTATTATAGTCTGCTGGACCAACCGGGTGACGCAATTCAAGGAATCAAATGTATTCTAGTGGCAGTTGATCCTTCGTAAATTTTATGGAAAGATTCCACAAGCAAATATACTTATTAAAGCGATATTATTTCATGAGTTTGCTCTTATATTTAAAGACTTTCTAATTAATACAAATAAAAATTACTCAAACTGTGATGTCAAATTAAATGTTTTGGTTATTATTTCAAATTCAATTGAAAAGCTAATTGCCACAATGGGTAACTGTATTAGCTCATTTAATGCCGCAAGCCGATTAACGTTGCGCGTTACATCTCCCTCTCTTCTCATTTGTGGCAACTAACATTGCAAGTTCACATTTCGTACAATTTCAAATAGTTATGTAATTAACTTCACAGGAATTAGAAACCCCAGTAACAATATTAGTTTATTACTTCTGAAGTATTAGGGATTTACTTGGTAGCAACAATAACCAAACAACTCTCTCAGAGCATCACCAGAACTCTCTACCCTAGAAGAGCCCTAATAATGCATATAAAAAATAATATGCATCATATAATGTATATAATATATATACAATATAAAAAGTAAAAAGTATAGCAAAAATAAGGTAAAGTAGAAACTATTGAAAATGCTGCACTACTTTATTCAGCTAAATAAAATGTCTTTTTGGAAAGGCATATTTCTGGGCGATAGCGTCTGCTACTAAAAATAATTGACGAAATTAGTAAGTGATACCAGCGCACATATGCCTCATTGGATCAAATTAATCTGAGGCCATAAAAATTTAATTATATTCCTTATATACAAGCATACCCCTATATGCTCATGGTGAAAGGCTTTAATGTTAGCTATTGCACCGTATTGCCTGTATTTAATGCCCTCATTCGTAATTTCCTCTATGCTTCCTACATACATACACATTCATGTATGAACAGGCAACTTTGTACCACCAGACAATATGGTATTTAGTTTCATTAGGTGCTTCTTAACGGTAAAAAAATTCCCTTTTGCTTCCCCTTGCTTTTTTCATTTATGTTTCTATGTCATCTCTCTTCTGTGAAGAAATTTGGGATTCTCTTGCTGCTATCCTCTAACGCATTTCTTTATCCTTTATTACACAGTTTGATACTTTTGAATACAACCATTAAAAACTTATTAAAACAATTTTCACGTTTTCCTTTCTCGCTACGTTCGTTGCGGTCAATTAAGTCATGATATTTAAGTGATTAAATTAGGATTGGTCTTTCAACGTGTATGCCACATCACCTTTAATAGCTCCTTTGAAACCATTAATCTTTAATTTAAAATCAAGGAGAAAAAAAGTGTAAATAGAGACTTGATATTATAGGAGATAAGGAGTGGGAAAAGTCGAAATAAGCGAAATGCTGTTAAAATTTTAAATATATTTCTGTGTATCGAAAATAAACTTCACACGAAATACCAAAATCAATAAAACCCAAATCACGTCCATCATGTCTTTCTCAAATACATTCTTTCTCAATTCCTATTCTTTATGATGATTTCTATTCTTTAGTGCTAGTACTAAGTAGTTAAAAAACACCTTGCATAAATGCACCCATATTTGAAATATATAAAAGAATAACTAAATAAGAACGCAAATAACCAAACATGAAACAAGGTTTCTTTTTAACAAGAACAAGTAAGGAAGGGCGAAGTTCGGGTGTAGTCGAACATTTTATACTCTCCCTACGTGCAAGGATCGAAGGCGGGGAAATGCTTTCAAGTGCTGACAAAACTTTATATTAAAAAATGTTGCATAAGAATTGTGAATGGACTTTGGCATTATATTAACTTTAACTTTAGGTCATATACTCATAAAGCCAATCTATCTAAAATCATCATGATGACAAATCATGATATTAGTGCTGGGGGAAGGTACATCGATTTCGCTAATTTCTACCACCAAACTAGGGTATATTTAAGATTATAATATAATTTAATTTGGCCCAGGCATCTTATATATCGACCGTTATACACGGAATTTTGGTAATATTAGATATCTGGCGGTTAGGGGAGTACCATCCCAATCTTATAAATTTTTGCACCAGGATACAGTATTACCAGAAAAAGACGTTATCTGAATTTTACTAAGATATCTGGCAGATGGACCAAATATATGGTATAGAGTCAACCGGAAGTCCAAAACTTTTTATTTTAGGTATATAGAAGCTAAGGGAAGTATTGGGCCGATTTTAACCATTTTCGACACAAGGGCACATTATTATGAATTTCACTGATGTATCTAACAGAGTGACGGATATTTTCGGTAAGAACAACGAGGTCCACATGTTCGTTATATGGGGGATTGAAAAGACAATACTGTACTGTAAAACTGAAAGACAGTGAAACCACTACCCTGCTCGAAGTCAATGACCTCTTTGTTTACATTTAGTGAGGTCAACAACCTTTGTTTGCTTTTTTTGGCGCGGCCCACCACTTTTGTTCACCTTTTTTCTTTACTTTTTGTTTCTTTACCTCCACCACCTTTCCCGAGGTCAATAACCTCTTTATTTATCTTTAGCGAGATCCGCAACTTTTATTTACCTATTTGGTTGTTTACACTTAGCGAGGTTCACCACCTTTCCCGAGTTCAGTGACATGTTTATTTACTTTTAGCAAGGTCCACGAACTTTAACGGAGTCAATAACCTTGCACAATTTTGAAAAAGCTACCAAAGAAACTTTTTGGGAGATAAATATAAAACAATAAATCAAATGAATTACTTATTGAGAATCTGGAAATATATGCGGCCTAGTGCACTTTATGGAAACAAAATGCGTTTAAACAAAACACTTTTAAAATAATTTTTCGCCACGGATGCTGCACCCAACTCAAGTCTTCCATACCAAATAACATGTGTATATCTTATTGGGTTGTTCGGAAAGTCATTTCGTTTTTTCCCGCCAGAGGACTTAATTACGTTTTTTCGAAACTAACTTCACACTTAAGCCCAATAACCATTATATGTCATGAGAGCTGATATTGCAAGGCTTGTGTGTGAAAAAGTTCTATTAATTCTACCCAGTAGTTTTTGGTTGGTGCCTTTTTAAATATGGAGAGCAATAAGCAGCATTTTCGTCATATTTTACTTTTTAACTTCAGAAAAGGTAAAAATGCTGTCCAAGCGAGAAAAAAATTGACGGATGTGTATGGAGAAGGCGTGTTAACAGTACGCCAGTGCCAGAACTGGTTTGCAAAATTTCGATCCGGCAATTTTGATGTCGAAGATGCACCACGGTCTGGAAGGCCGGTCGAAGCTGACAAAGATGCGATAAAGGCATTAGTTGATGCAAATCGGCGAATCACCACACGAGAGATCGGTGAGAGGTTAAATTTGTCGAATTCAACTGTTTATGGCCATTTGAAAGGCATGGACTTAACCTCGAAGCTCGATGTGTGGGTGCCCCATGTCCTTACCGAGCGAAATTTGTGTCGTCGTGTTGACGCGTGTGATTCGCTCCTCAAACGTCTAGAAAATGATCCATTTTTGAAGCGGATTATTACTGGGGACGAAAAATGGGTTGTATACAACAATGTTAAACGCAAGAGGTCATGGAGCAGAAAAGATGAACCGGCTCAAAGCGTGTCAAAAGCCAACATTCACCAAAAAAAGGTGATGCTCTCCGTTTGGTGGGATGTCAAAGGAATCGTTTTTTTTGAGCTTTTGCCGGACAATACAACGATTAATTCAGAAGTCTATTGTCATCAGCTGGACAAATTGAATGATTCACTTAAAGAGAAGAGGCCCGAGTTAATCAACAGGAAGGGTGTAGTGTTCCACCAGGATAATGCGAGACCTCACACAAGTTTGGTCACTCGCCAAAAACTTTTACAGCTTGAATGGGACGTACTGCAACATCCACCATATTCTCCAGATCTGGCGCCTTCCGACTACTATTTGTTCCGGTCCCTGCAAAATTTTTTGGATGGCAAAACCTTTACCTCAAATGAAGATGTCAAAAACCACCTGGACGAGTTTTTTGCCAGCAAGGACCAAAACTTTTATGAGAGGGGAATTATGTTACTGCCAGAAAGATGGCAAAAGGTGTTGGACCAGAATGGCCAATATATAATTTAATAAAATATTTATTCATTATACGAAAACTGTCTTTCATGTTCCCCAAAAAAAACGAAATGACTTTCCGAACAACCCAATAATTTGTTGCTTAGTTATAGCACTTTATATGTTTTCGATTAATGGCGGGGATTTGTGGGCGTGGCAGTAACGCAATTATGCCCACCTGAAATACGAACCTTCTTATGGTGGCGAAGAAAGCGTGTATCAAGTTTCATTAAGATATTTTAATTTTTACTCAAGTTATCGCTTGCACGGACGGACGGACGGACGGACAACCGTTAGGTGAACAAAACTAATATGCCCTGTTGCAACGTGTTGCGCGTGTATAAAAAGCGGTGGCAATCAAGTGGAAAATATAGCTTCTTAATGCATTTATTTAGGGCAACAATAGCAAATTGAAACAATGCAAGATGCACAAGTGAATAAAGGAGCATAAAAGGTGGAAACAGTGTGGAAAATCGCATGCATACTCAGGCAAATCAGTAGCTAAATTTACTACTTTTTGTAAACCAGTTATTTCATTCTCAAATTCGTTTACTCACACACACACACCACTTGTGCACACATACTTAAATGAATGCAGTGAAGCAACCAGCTGGTCGAGAAATCTATTAATTTTCATCTTGATAACCCTAAATAGGAAAAAATCGCACCTTTATCTGATTTATCAATAGGTTTCTTCATTGAATATATATTTTTCCTGCAATCATAAGACTATACTGTGAGGCGACGAATTCTAATCTTATTAAAAACTATTATTTTCAAATCAAAATCAGTGATTTCGCTTCAAACTGACCTAGTATGAGAATGCAGTATTTCTGGGCGACCTGAAAATTGAGATCTCGTAGGACCTCAGCTAATGAAAAATGCTAATTGGTTTTATGGGAACAAAAGGGTCGGCTGACCAGTTGGACTTGCCCTTCATACTAGCTGTAAACTATTATATATGATACATAGTTGATTTGACTGCTGGGTATATTCATTCCTATACCCATGCAACTTCGTTTGGTAAGAGTAAATGCGTTCACAATGCGAGTATTTGTATGTGTATTCGAATATGTAAGTAAGCAAAGAGCTCACTGACTTGTGCGCAGCAGTGAGATAAAGTGAAGTAAAGGGAGAACAATTCAGGAACAGCAGAATTGGGAAAGGGAAGGAAAAAACTGAACGAAAAAGCGAGTAAGGTATGAGCGAATTCAGATAACATCACTTACTATTTAACGGGATACAATAATCATTTTCACCTAGTTATAGTAAATTTAAAGACTATCTATGTCCCATCAAATTGATTTCTATTATCGTAAGCTAATTCAGAAAACCGCTGAGTGGACAAAGTCATAAATATTAGATGTCTTCGATTCGCCAAGCATTGGAGAATAGCAATCGAGCAAACCATATCAGTTGTTCAACCAAACTGTCAGCACTTGCGGTGAAATCTTGCGCTAACATATACTTTTTTCCGCGCAGAAAAACATTTTAGTAAGGCCTTAGTTTCCAGCAAGGTCCATGTCGTACGTTTTCTCTAAACAATTGTAATTTATTTCAAGCCAAGCAGGTTTGTACAAATACATCCTCATATGAACCCAAGAACTCTTAAACACAGTCATATATAATTTGACGCATTTTTCATTAAAGATTTGGTAAGTATACTTTAATTTAGCACACTAAGTACATTATAATCATAAATCGTCTGCATTGATTCACCACCTTTCCCTTTTACTACTTGATTCTTTTTTCTTTCTTGAGAATTCTTTTACTACTTGAGAACCATCATAATTCGAAATTGGTTTTAACTGATATTTTGGGAAAGAATGAAAAAAATATCCGCTGATCCACAATTGTCGTGATTTACAAGCCAGTTGAAAATATTTATGAGCCAGAATATTATTGAGTGGGACTAGTAACTCGTAAATTAACAGAGAGCTGTAAAATATTTCTGCTTGGGCATGCAACAATGCCGATTGCGTCTTGTATGTGTGTGTTTGATAGCATATGTGCACAATGCAAACACCGAAAATGTTTCGATTTCTGAACAACAAAACTTCAAAATAAGCAGTTGGCAGCTGACAAGTCGTGACAAATAACGGGAAATGAGCATTGGGTTTTATATGAGCGTTTGCTATGATCAACTTAGCTACAACATAAATTTGGTATTAAATTACCCACCGGAAGAATTACAATTATATGTGTTCGTCTGTATAAAAGTGGTGTGTTCAAAAAATAACGGGAATTTTCATTTTCTTGAAAAAATATATTTATTCATTTGTCTGTATTAATGTTGTCGCCTTCAAAATATTCTCCATTCGATATTATGCACATATGCCAGTGCTTCCTCCAATCGTCAAAACACTTTGAAAACCCGATTTTTGGGATAGCCTTTAGCTTTTTCAGTGATACTTTAGGTTCTCTTTATTTTTGGAAAAAGGAAAAAATCACACGGAGCCATGTCTGGTGAGTATGGAGGCTGGGGCATCGTTATAGTATTGTTTTTGGCCAAGAAATCACGAACAAGCAACAAAATGTGAGCAGAATTGAGCAAAAGTGAATAAAAGACATGAATTTTTTTTCCACAAATCCGGGCGCTTTTTTCGGATTGCATCACACAAACGGCGTTGAACTTGTAGGTAGTACTCCTTAGTGACCGTTTGACTTGAGGCAAAAATTTATGATGCACTATGCCATTGAAGTCTAAGAACACAGTTGAAGAACATTCCCGCTATTTTCTGAACACACCACGTGTAACCGTCCACAAAATCGAAATTTATCACCGCAGATTTGTGGGAAACTTGGAGGTCAACTAAGGGTCTCAAAGAGAAAACAAATCGAAAAAACAAGGAGAAAAAGAAATAAAAATATATACTATCACAGCCTATCAAAATGAAGGGCTATTGCCTGTTGTTAAAATGAAAAAATTAAATGGTTAAAATAGAAGAAAATCCGCTTAGGAGTCATTGGAGAGGTCTAACGAAAATAGCTTCCCAAATGTGCCTTTATATAGAAAGTTGACATGATATATTGCCGACTCTCCATTCTATTGTGTACCGCATGCATGTAGTTTCCCATTGTTACCAAGTGCAATAGCAAATTGCCTCACAACTAATAACACGAGAATAACCTACCCACATGAAAAGCATACGTATGTTCAGACTCCACCGGCTCACGCATCGCCCGCCTGTGCGAATTTAGTTGCCTGCGCGCTGTTCACCAAACTCATACGCCCTGGTGCATCGCTGTTTTCCACAATCAGTCCCCGCCAAAAAGGCACATGGTGCCACCGCAGTACTCACTTTATGCAAGCATCCATTTTATGCGTGCAAAAGTTTTCACCAAATTAACATGCGTAAAGTAAAATGATTCATTTTCGCACCTCAGCATACAGATGAACGTATATATGGTTTGTGTGCGTTGACAGTTACAACGCTGTGGTGCGCGCATTGGTGCTGGAGTGTGTCGTCAGCTTTAATTTGTTGCAGCTAATTGGCACAACATTTCGCCGCGTTATCTGCGATAATTCACCACTTGCATTGGCGGCTGCTGCTCCATCCGAAGCCGTTTGTCGAACCCGTTGTGCATATGCGTGCCTCGTTCCGAATTCACTTCGCCAGCGTCAAGCACTCAAAGCATTGCGAACAGAGCGTTTTTGTCTTTCTTACGTGCTTGTTCGCTCCTGTAAATCAAATATATTTTTCACCCGCAAATTTGTATTTCCCGCGTTTTTCGCTCATTTCATGTATGCATCGTCAGCTATGTAATCACTACACTATATACATATGTGGTTTCGCGAAGGGCCTTATGCATAAGTGGTTGCGTTCGAAATGTTATTACAGCCTTTTAAACATTCAATATCGAATCCCATTTGTATGTTCTGTATGTATGGGGAGGATTCTCTAGAGTTTACTAAATAATATAAACCTATTTTGAATTTGAAACTTTTTGATAAATTTCATTAAACTTGTTGTATTAGTCATACTGGAAACAATGCGCGTTTACTACATTAATTGGCATCATATATTGGTGATTTATATATTTGACTTCATAAAAGGGAACAAAGTTGTTCTCATGATATTCAAAATGAAAAGTATTTTTCTATCTCATCTGTATTTTCTCTAAACAATATTCGATACATTCATACTACAGATAGCATTAATTGATACGATAATATATGTATTTGATATTTCACTCTTATATCGAAGGGTGTGCCAATTTACCTTTAGTCATCATTCAATCGTATTTATCGGTTATCGAACAAATATACACAATATATAATACAGTGAAAATTAGTCATATAATAGCCAAAATTTAAAAAGTATATACTTGTTGATAACATTTCTAATCATAACTAGTTATCATTCTCTAGTGATAACTAATTGGACTAAAAAATTAATATATTTCAGGGATGAAACCTTCAGTTCTTCTTTCCCAAATAATTTCTTGTGGATAGTTCCTAAAACACAAGTGGGGAAAAAATCTATTTTATGTTCAATATTAAAGTAATGTACCATACCAGGAAGCAATATACCATATTATTTTAATATACACACACTTACACATACATGCGCAATTTATTATATAAATTTTCCATCACTCACTTTCATAGGCTTAATGTCATCAATTTTTATTATCTTTTGATTTATTAATTGCAACATATATGAGTGTTGGATTATCTATGGTAATGTTTATTAACTCGACAATGTAGTGTTTCGCACAATTCTCCCACTGGAACGGAATTCTGTTGCTCATTTCTTTCGACGACCGTTAGCCCCTCATAAGTAACAATATATGAATACACATTTTCATTTGATGAAGAATTAATGGCGACATAAGCTGAATTCAATACAGAAATATCACAATATATAGCATATTTTTTTTTAAAATATCTTTTCGGAACAAACAGGTGGCTTTTTAATGAACGATGACTCTATATGTTTGTTTATTTTATAAAGCAAAGTGTAGTAATCAATTACTATACACACCATAAACAACAGAGCTGAACTTTCGTAGCTGCATTTAATTAAGGCACATCTATGTGATATATGTATGTAATTGGTAAACCCTGTTAACAGAATAACAAATTTGCTAATTAGTCACGTAACACTTTACCTAACTGTTGCGAAAACGTTGGGTTGTTCATACACATATATACATATATACACATATATTTACATCATACATATGCAAAAAGATATAGAAGCTAAATATATTATATCTTTAATGACGACACTATAATAAATCCCGATTTCATTATACTTTAATTAAAATCAGCATAAAAGTTTTCATGCAAAATATTTCACTCATTGCTGCCGATTTTCTTCTCGCAGCTGTTCAGTGCACAGGAAACAACTAAACAACTACAATAATTACGGTAATAACGTGCGTTATTTTCCTATTATTTATGCAATTAATATGATTGTTGGTAGTAAGAGAATAGAAGAGAAGAAGATGTGATCATTTTCTAATATAAATACTAAATCTTTTAATATAGAATACTTTTATGTTTATTTTTTGAAGCTCAAAACTCAAAATCGCACGTGCATTCAGCTAAATTGCCTGCTGCAATATCAGGATAAAATCTAGCTGTGTTGCATAACCACAGGAGAAATGTTCTTGGTCTATCCAGAATTTAGTACCATTTTATTTATGTTAAATTGAACTTCATACATTTTAACTGAATATCGCGAAGCCTTTCGAAAAATTTTTCTCTAATACCCGCATGTTTTCTCATTAAAAGATTTTGAGCTTTACGAAGAATACGTTAACTAGCGTATAGAACTAGTTTTAATGAATAGAACAGGTCAATCTATCCTACTGTCAACATAGATTACTCTCTGTTTGAAATACAGGATGATATACGAGTACATTTGCATATTTGTACCAAGCTCAAAATTGTCAGTTTCAACAAAAAGCAATGCTGAATAGGATAAGGAAATTTGCGTGATTACTTCATCTCCTTATCCTTCTGATATATTATCATAGATTGACCACTGGTTTTCATCTTCTTAGTTAGTGTTTACCCATGCAGGATATGAGGTTATTTTTCTTTAAGTTCCAGCAGACGTTGACACATTTCTCAACATAGCTATATTCAATCAAAGTAAAGTTGCTTATTTAAATGGAATTAAGAGTCGGGTGCCGAAATCGCCAAACGTGGTAACTGCCACGTTTCAGCACCAAACTTTGCTTTCGGTTTTCCTTTTATTGCGATTTATTTACTACATATTTCTTCTTTAAAGGCGAAAAAACTTCTTTAGTTTAAAATGCTTGGAAATAAGAACTGAAGCAATAAAAGGCTGAGGCGAGAGACAGGCATCTACCAGTAAAAGTATCTATCGTAAAAATACTTCAAAATGAAATGAAAAGTAGCAAATTTCAAAGGACAACAATGTCAAATTCCTAAGAAAACTTTAAATGTCAACCAGTTTACTTTGTACACTCGTTTTGCATTTGACAATTCCTTCGTTGAGAGTAGCGAAATCGTACACAAGCATTCATAGTCAAACTGCAAGCGTCTCCCAGGCGAAGAGATGTTTAATTATTCAAATAAAGCAACATAGTAAATGGCGCTAATGAAACTCAACGCCAGCGAAGTGTTTATACGGTGAAGGAGACTGGCACCACAAGAGATTTTGCCTTTCTTGGGATCCTTGGGTTCTTACTCGTCTCGCTTTGACGAGGAAAGTGTAGCTGATGAAAATATTGCTGAAGCAATAATGCGAAAACAGGGGGCCGTTATAAAGTAATTTATAATTTAATTGAAGCATTTTGAACAAAATTGCATGCAAATATCCAATCAACTGCTACCATGTGGCAAACTTGGCAAACAGGACAACACTAGGTTTAATTTAATACTATTATTTTTTCTTTTATTTATGTTTGCCGACGGCTAATTTAATTTGGTGCCCATAAATTCTGTTTAGAGTGTCATTCCCGCCCATTGGAGCATGCTAATGGCTCAGGTTACATATACGCACCGGGTGCCACAGTTGCTCGTACGAAAGTTTGCTCGAACATATACAACCATGACGAAAAATGAGCATAAAAGCAGACGCCACTAAGTCATTAGCGAATGCCACTTAAACTGAGAAAGAGATGGTGCAGAAAGCTCAGCAAACAGGACAAAGCCGTGACACTAAGCGACAGTCCAGCGACACATAAAAAATTATGTATTATGTAGTAATATATGGAAATTTGGGACATATACTCGTGTCTTACTCACTTATCAATCATCGCACAGAAGTTTCGTACCTTTTATTAAATTCTTGGCAGAAAAAAAATATTGATAATAATTACTTTAATAACTAATGGAGATCTCACTTTTAGTGGCAGCAATAACAGTCTGATACAAGCACGTGGTAGTTTCTCAATTGCCATCACCTCACTTATAATTGCTCCCAAAACAAACAGCTAAAGATTTACTTTTAAAGTCGTTTGAGTAGAAAACACTGCAAGAAAAACAATTGAAATGTCTTTGGGACATTTTTTAATTAAAAGTCACTTAATGGGTCTGTGTGTACTTAGGGCCATCCGTCCCATGGAGAGTGGTCCTTCGCGTTGTGTAAATAGAGGAAAACGATTTCGAAAGCAAACGCCCACAACTTTTATGGCCTACGTGGTGCTCGAAATGCAAACAAACTCACCCTCCCAAGCTTTCGTTTGCAGCACAAATAAATCGCGCATTCCAACGTCGGTGGTGAACTGTGTACGCCAACAACGTGTCAACATTTGGCGGACAAATAAAACCCAAATGCGCCTAAGTTTCACGTAACTTAATACAAATCTCTGCAAATGCCGTCCCGTTGCGGTTTACACAAACGCATACACACTATCCAAACGATATTGTGGGACGAAATTTTTTGGCCGAAAAAGTTAATTGCAAAGAGGAGTAGATACACAAAGATGCCTCACATGTCTGATCAAGTGCCAATGCCAAAAATTTTTTGTTTGTGTTCTATGTCATCAAAAAGCTTCACCCATGCGACACCGAATGCAAGTAGAGCGCTAACCTACAAGTCGTTTGGCTGGTGTGGATTATCCATGGGAAATACATTCGAACCCAACAATAAAATTTATATCCTTAAAAGAATATCCTAAGAAGAATTTAAATTAAGTGAAATGGTCGCCTTTTTATTTGCGGTGGCATTCCGGGTGAGGTCGGCAGTTCGAATATTGTCAGTACCTGCGCACGGCAGGTACTAAAAACAGCCTTGACTGGAAATGCGGCATACTTATTACCTATCTGTACACTAACGCATATGTGTATACACACATCTCTCTTTGCCTACCAGTTATCCTTGACTATTCGGAGCTCGCTTTGTACAAACAACAGGTTTTGACAGCTGACAGTTGGCAGTTATTCACAACAACGACTTTTTGATATGTAAAGGAAAGTTTGTCCCATAATTCTCATTATATTAACAGGGTTTCCCTATAGGCGGACTCCGCAATGCTCACCAAACTAAGCACACCCGATTAAAATAGTAGTTACATTTGGATATACAAGTAAGATTAACATATAAAAAACAGTTGTGTCGAATTGGGACCTAGAACAGAATGTTGTATGATTTGTTTGATGGGAGTAATACCAAGAATGTACTGAAAAGTAATGACATAGATGCAGCATCGAGTACCACATATTTGCATGTTAATATGCAAATTATATGTTTGGATTTGGTTTAAAAGCTAATGATTTCCTTAAAATGGGGACCATATTTAAACATTAATGACACTCTTTCAAGTAATCGCCACGCCATAAATGAAACTTTGCACTCCTACATGGCTCATATTCGAAGAGAGAAACCCTTTAAACAACTGCGAAAACCTCTCACGAGCTATTTGACCGTTTTTCCTCTTTCTTTCGAAGTTGAGTAGGATTATTACAGTTAGTGTTATTGGGTTTGCTTTGTCTTTGATGTCAAGTAGATCGTGTGCAGAAACTTTTTAACATGTTGCGTAAAACTTTTAGCTAAAGATTTTAGAAGTCTGGTTCAGAACATTTCATTGGCGACATTTAGGCGCTTTTTTTCAGGAATACATTTTAAAGCGTTTTATAGTATGTATGTAGCATTATCGAGTAACGAATATTATTAGTTCATATTTGAATTAGCTAGTTGAAGCCAAAAACGAAAAGAAATATGTTTCCTGAGGAAACTAAGATTAAAATCAGTAATTCTAAACATATTAGAAGACTTTCAATTTCTACATCTAATTGTCAGGTAATGTATTTGCTTGTTTCAGCTGTGTCAAAATTATTTGTTATGGCCCCCCTACCCTAGCATAATCAAAAATTTATCTAAACCGTGAAAAAATTGACTCACACACAGATCAAAATAAGACGATTACATTGAACAAAACCCAGAGACAAATGATATTTAAACTAGCGATTTGTGCCCTGGCCTGCATTCAATCGTGTACAAACATATTTACAACGAATGAAATGGACAAATGACCTTCGGACATGCTATAAAGGCCAGCAGATGTGCTTGAGTCAGCCTTTAAATGTTTAACAATGCCGAAACTCAACCAACAATTATTTAATCACGAGCACGGAGAAATATTTATTCTCGATGCAAGGAGCCGGCGGCACTTTATTAAAATGGCATATTCCCGAAGGAAAAACTTTAGATAAGAAACGCAAAACGTTTGAAGTTCATCTTTGCGCCGAAAAACTAGTCTGTCATAGGCAATAAACACATAGGAGAAGTCGCTTATGATCTCCTTCACATGCAGCACAGAATTATTTCACTAGTTGGTAGTTCGCAAATCGAGGCAAATGAATTTCCATCTAAGCAAGAGATACATACTTAACTATACATACGTAACCATACCCTTACGAATACGCCTGCAAAGGTTAGAAAGATTAGAAAGGGACCAGAAAATTGTAGCTGCCAGTGTCAGTTGACTCGAATTGCTGAATTTGCGGTTTTAATAACAACAAAATTGTGAGCAACAAATTGACCAAACAAACCAGCATAATAAATGTTGTTTACACATAATGCCGATGAACGTCGATGAAAGCAGATGAACAATTCAAGATGGCCCATGGGGCGCAATCAAATGATGTTGACCGAAAAGTGCCGCAACCCAGAGAATAGTCGGAGCAAAGCTAAACTCATTAAAATTTTACCAACAGACAACGAACCCCGAATTGGCTTTGCTTTAGTTGTTGCATTTGTGATTTTGCTATTTACTCTTCATGAACACAATGGAAAATAACAACAAAAATGAAAATGTGTTTGCATTTTCCCCTCTCATTTTCCTTCTCATAAAAAGGTTTATTTATTCCTCTGAATTAATGCACCTAACTGGTAATTAGTGGGAGGAAAAGTGTGTAGGTATTTGCAACTATGCGAGCGATGCAAACGACATGACGCTTGATTTGCTGTCATAACTCAGCGTTTTTTACTTCGTTTAATTAAATCGGTTTGTTTTAATAGGATTTTCACATCCACAATCTTCAATGACACTCGGCAGACGGTGGGGTGGATAGGAAAATCAGGTGAACAAAACAGCAAAAATAAGAGCCCGAAAATAAGTGCGAAAATAGGTTCCAAAACAACACGCAGTATTCAGGAAATAACAATAAAAATATTTCATTATTTTAGAAACCGAACAATATTTTCCAACTTCCACTTCTCCCAACATTCGTGATCATTGAGTGTAAGTCAGTAGTTCTTTTTTTTAATTTTTTTCAATCTTTTTAATTTCGTTAATTTTTATTTTAGAAAAAATATACAGATTTCTTATTGAATTGAAAATTACCATGTTTCCTCTGTTTTAAAAACTAAGAAATTAGCTTTCGCCTATCTAGGCAGTATGTTGCTTATAGCGGGAAGTAAATATTGTATATCAATTCCCTTTTCTATTTTGTCATGTCTGTTAAGCTCCAAACGCTATTTGATTTACAGAACAACGAAATGCAGGTGTGTTTCATCACACACTTAATAGGAATGGAATCCAACACAGATAAGATTCATTTCGGGTGCTTTTTAAGTGAGAATTATTTTTTATTTTTAATAAAACCGGTACTCGTATTATTCATTAAGCCCTCTTTCTGAATAGGCGGTAATGACTGTTGTCTGTTGCCATTGCTGTCATTGATTAGTTTTATGTTTTATTTCTCTTACGTTTTATTGTGATTAGGAGTTCATGAACCCGTGAATTGAAAGACACACAAATTGATATGGCTCTTAAATAACGGTAACCATTTGCAATGGCTGCCACTGCTAAATTCTTCTCTTATTTCGAGACTTGCTAACCAGTTGAATTACTGTACTATTTGCTCTTCTAAACAATGTGGGTATCAATGGTTTCGTTATTTATTTGTTATATGCCGTTAATTGTTCTCAACATCTTCCAATGTGTATGATAATGGGTATGTTATATGAATGTATGGGTCGGAGGTTTTGCTTCCGAAAACATTTGGTTTAGATGCGAATTACATTTTTGTGTAATCAGTTGAAAAATTTCCGCATAGCAACCGATTATTAGAAAAGATATTTGGAAATATACTACAAACAACAGAAGTTTCTGTCGAAGCGATCAAATTTTATATTCTACTTCTGATTTAGACGATATGATTAAGGCACCCGGAAGCATATAATTAGATAATGGACGATACCACAAGTTTGTTATGCTTAAAGTGCTGGTAAATATTTCTGAAAATAAAAATTTCATATTATGAAAATGATGTCTTGCAAGGAAATACACTGAAAAAGAGATTCCAAATCTATAGTTATTCAATTACTCGCACATATCCCTCCCGCTTCGCTGTAACTATACATCCTTTCAGCAAAAAAACTCCATTCATTGCTTTTTCGATAAATGAATGTTTATAAATCATTTAAATATCGATATAATCAACCGAATATCTTCGTTCACTAAGCTTCCTTTACTAAGCACATTCTTCCTACAAGATTTTTTCCAAGCGTAGGTCTGATACATTTACTGTTACAATTTCACCCTTCTTCTCCTTCAAGTGCAATTGACAACCAATTAACTTTTCTTTCACATCCGCTATTTTCATGTGTTTAACCTCTTTTAAAGAGGTCATTAAAGCTTTCCTAAATTGAAATATGTTTTCATTTTCATATAAACCAAAAGGATTCTAATTGTGTCAAACAGGAAGGGCGGATTTTTGGATCCCCAACAACTTGTAACTGGTAAAATGCTATTTTTTTAATATATTTTGCTATTTAATTAGAAATACTTTTTATATCGCAGCTCGAAAACTATCAAAATGTTTGCATTTTAGATCAGAAGATACCTTAAATTTGTTCAAATGTGCATATTTTAGCGAAAAAGAATTAGAACTCCTCCTCCATTTTTGCCTCATAAAAGCTTGACGGGGCGGAGGACCCCGTAACAAAACACCTCATTTTATGATACTGCTTTATAATTTTGGGATAAGTAAACCATAAAAAAACAAACAAATTTTGCAAAGCGCGTTAAACTTTTGTTTGTTATGGCATTTTTATCGGGAGAGTTTTGAAGATTATATTAAAGTAAAGCGGCGCACATTTGCACCTTTTCAAAACCGCCTGCATATAAAATTCTGAGACAAAGCGGCAAATCCGACATGAGTACGCAGCTAGCGGTACGGTGCGGCAGCAGAGCTGTTGTTCCAAACATCCTTGGCAGACGAGAGTTATAAACACGTGACAACTAGCGTTTTTGCAGCTGCTCGTATCTTGGCATGTCCATGCACACGCTTACACCCACATGTCCACGCATACATATGACTGTACGCTGTGGATTCGCTTTTATGTTTTTGCCAAAGCTTTATGTAATCTAATCGCTTATTCGCGACGAAAATGTATCACAAAATGCCACACAAGTTTTTGCCGCCGAAGCAAATTTCGAATGTGTCTTGCCCCGGCTTAAAAAGTTTACAACGCTCATGAAATGCAGATATAAATTGTGATTTCTTTGCGCAACGAGATAGTAGATATAAAATTATACGTTCAAGGTACAAACGACAACAAATACAAACAAATACAAAATGCGAGACTGTGATTTGTTTCTCAAAAGTACTGTGTGCCATTCTGGAGCGAAAAATATTTTCCTCACGTTCCTCTTTTCAAGAGAAAAATACCGTTAGCTGTTTTGCTTAACCTATCTCATTACTGTTATCGAGATATTCGCGGGAGGGAGGACTCTCTTTGGCCACTACAAGGAATTCCTTTCAAATAGACCTCAATTAATCACCTTGAAAAGAAGTCTAAACATGACTCATTTCCCCGGCGGTGGGTCATCTTCCACCTAAATTACCCTTATCAATGTCGATTTTGTATTATATAAATTGTAAGGAAAAAATTCCAGTTTCTCATGAAGGGAACACACAGTTCTATGCAACGAAAAAAAACAATTATTTACAAGTATTTACGCCCAAAATTAAAGTTACCAGTTGGCTACTGTGAAAACCAATAAATTACTTTAAAAGCTTGAAAGGTAAAAATGTAATGCCGGCAATAAAGAAAGTATACTTAAAGGATGGGTTGCAAAATGGGAGTGAGCACAAACTACAAGCAACAGTCGTATATATTATATGCAGGCATAAGGTGCAGTTTTTACCACATTTTTATTTAGTTGGGGCAGAGATATAGGTGGTGAGATTATCTCCTCCTGAGAGACTTGGGATAATGCTAGCGAGACGGCCTAACCTAACGGCTAATACATTTATATTTACCTAATACTTACATTGACAAATGAAGATTTCGGAAAAATAACATGCAAAGAGCTATTAACAAGAATTCTATAAAATTAATTATTACTACACTATATTTACTCACTTCAAGAAATTCAGTATATTTGGCACATCAATAACTAAATTTCGTACCCAAATCCACGAATTTTACCACATTCTAACTATAACTTAATAACAAAATACCGTGCTGAAGTGTGAGTTGAGGCTTGCCGTTAATTAAGGTTTTGTGTTCGCCATCTCCATGCTTTGCACGCAGCTTTGCTTTCGTAGCCTCTGCGAAAAGGCTTAATCAACATTATCTGAATTCCAATTTGGTGTACGTTATTACTACCTTCGCCAGACTTAATGTTATACCAAGAAAGTATTTGCGCATTGACGCGGTAAATCCCTTAAATTTGTCGGAAAATTTGTTGACTTCAGAGAAACCGCTACTCACGTTACACGAAGCAAACTACCCGTTACCCTCAAGACCACTCTCATAACAAAATTTGTAAATAGAAAACGTACTTTCTTCGTTGATATCTTGAGATCTGCACCTGCTGCTCCAAAGATTTGTATGTCGACACTCTTGTCGCTTCAAATAAACTCCATAAAGTCAGTTGGAATTATCAGAAATAAAATTTGTGATCGTAATATGCAGATACGTGTTGTTGCGATTATATTGAGATATTATTTTGTAGAATTAGTTTGTAATCAAAAGGGTAACGGGAAGATTGTACATAGTCAAGTCTGTGTTTATGGCTTCCTTAGAGAAAGGATGTGTCAGAGTTGAGGACATAACTATTATATATGCTTTAATTGAGCATATCATCTAGAAACATGAAAAGGCTATCAAGGCGAAAAGTGGCTGCTTACACCGGGCCCAGCCGCAACGATGTGACACCGTCGTGGAAGCGCTACTCATTTATAATTCACAAAAGACTAAGTCAAAGTCTCAAACAATCGAATCAAGAGATTTCTTGAACGAGAATCAAAGAAAAGCTTAGCCTAAAATGTACTATTTGAACAATTTGTGGAACCCTCCCAATAATGTCAGTATTTAATTTCGTCCTAGTAATTCGCAACATAAATTTTCTGATGAACTGTATTTTATCATATTTATGTAATATAATTCTAATTAATTAATAATAAATATGTAACTAATGAAATAAAAACTTGACTCTAAAAATATGGGCATCAAATTGAAACCATGGAAGTGTATTTTTTATGTCTACATTGTCATGGTTTAGACAAAACAGTTTAATTTAACACTTGATAAGCAATTTTTACCCCCCAGTCGGAATAATTAAATAATAAAATCATTTGTTTAATATACGACTTCCGTAAGATCCCCTAACATTCGATATACGCGAGAAAGTGCTGCACATTCGAGCACTTGACAGGAGAGGCCGTCGTCACCTTCGGGAGACATAACGGTAGAGTGTATTCATCGTTCTTCCACTCTACTTTCGACAACCATTAAGTTTGTTATTTTACGCACTGCTGCACATTTCAAAAACTTTATGGCAAAGATTCGCAACGTTATCCTTTCTGAATGGCGCATCCTGCTTCGCTCATATAAAAGCAATTTGCACAACTCTCGCAATGCCACTCTTCATACGATCTCGCGTTTAACCGTTATACAGATTTGCTGATGCATGAGGCTCTGCACAAAAATAAATACAAAAGAACAAAAATACAAAAATACAAAAATTCAAAAGGTCGTCAACGGAAGTAGGTGTCTAATAATAATCATAAATCCAGCAGAGAGCTGCTATGCGACCAAAGTTAAATAGCGAACGAACAAGCCGATAGCGGTGAGTGGATATATATATATATGTGTATGTATATATATATATATATATATATATGTGTAAATGTATACAAACAAAAATGTGCGTACTCCAATGGAGGAAAGCGAGAAAAGTGTGTCAGTGTGCATTTTAGGGGGCGACTAACGGTAACCACAGATCCCACATCATCTTTACGCCGACTTAGGCGAAAACGGCCATTATGTTGTGGCTCAAGCCACATTTTATCAATTGCTCTGTCGTTTAGCTTGCCGACTGGTTGGTGCGCTTGGCTGGACTTCTTAGAGACTCCCTCTAGCCATTAGTATGCACACTTATTATAATAACTGCTCCTGCTATTAGACGACGCCCAATGCTTTCGTTTCCACCAGATAGAAGAATCGACCCTATTTGTGTGGGACTGTGCTTGCCCATTTAGCAGAGGACTCTATATTTTTCGTTCTGCAACTTATCTGCCCCTCCGCAATTATTTTTTCATTTCGTCCTGACTTCTGCGTACTTAAGAAAATTCAGTCGTCACTCGTCTACTTAATATGCCCTCTCGCTCGCAACATACACATTCACATCTTTGAGTGACTGCGTAAGAACCTGATTACTGACTACTTCTACTACTGACTATACTACTGACTCCCATGACTACTTGATTTGAATTGTTTTTAAATGCTTCACTTTTTATTTCAACATATCTTCTCCATAGCACCTTTTTAAAATATAAATTAAATATTGACCAAGTACTTGAGAGGAAGTTCAAGAATACTCCATTTCGATAATTCCATGCTGAGATGAAGTAAATAAAAATAATAGCTATGCAAAAAAATTGTATTTAATATTTGCACAGTTATCTCTAATTGTTTGGAAACTCAAACCAGAAATTTATATGGAAAAATTTAGCCTTGATTCGATTTTCCCCCCCAACTTTCGACTTAATAGAAACAATGTAACAAACACAATGTACATTTTCCATTACAAGGATGCGTGCTTAAAGTTGACGGTGTACTGACAACTCTACAAAATGCATAAAATTCTGAAACATATTTTGATATTTTTTAAAAAAACATCGATAATTGAAAAATTGCTGCAAATCACTCCCACGCTGACTTAATACCTATTGGCGCTGCTCGCGGCTTATTCAACGCTTTAAGATCCTCCTTCTCGACCGTGAAATCCATTCTTAGTGCTAAAGAACCGAGGAGGAGGAGGACAAATAAACTGAAATTTATCGTAGAAATTTTATTTCATTTTATGTAATGATTCCAATCATCTTTCAGACAAAAGTTTACTTAATACAAATTTCTTAAAAGGAAAAGATGAAATATTTTAAGACTCAAATCTAGATCGGAATAAATTCCTCATCTAAGCAAACTCTAAGCCTCTTTGTCTCTTGATACTATTTAACTACGTCAGTACCCCTGTGAGTGAAGGAAATTTGTAGTGGCTGGATTTGGTTCTTGTGGCATTGCATAAATAGGAAAGCCGTAATATTTTGTAGAAAACACTGAAGCTTTTCTGTTCGAGACATTAAAATGCGCTGTATGGGATAATGGATCAGCGAAATGACGAGGTTGTGAAGCAAAGTGCACCAAATTACGTTTGCTCTCTATCAATATGCTGAGAAATTTAAATGGGGTTCTACATTAAAGAGCTATGTTCAACTGTTTGGTATGTTTACTGAATTTAGGAAATTAACAATGTTTTGCTAGAATAGGGTTCCATCTTTGGCGGTAGAGCGTCGCCAAAAGCCTTTGTATTTATATAGCTAACCCGATTCACACAAAACATATGCCAGAAATGTATTTAACTTTGTGTATTAAGTACATGAATAATGAATCGGTGCTCGTTTTCTTGAACATGTAGCGATAAATCATTTATTTATATCAAATTTTATTAAATTTCTAGCATTTTTTTTGGAATGAACTTCAAATACTTTTGAGATGGGGAAATAATAGTTCGAGCTCTCAGCTGCTCGAATTCAAAGAATGGCATGATATTACTAAGGTACCAGATATCTTACGAAGATGTCTTGACAAGTGCACACCTATTTAGTTACTCATACTCATGCACTTTATAAACATGTGTGTGAAGCTTTAACTTTCAGCTTGCTAAAGATATTACGTTTGTTGCAATAAAATCCTAATGATATTAATATTTAAATTAGGGAATATGAAGAAAAACTACCTTTCAAGAAATAATAATAAAAAAGAAAGAGACAAGGAAATTATATACAAAAATTGTGAATGAATTTTTGTGAAATTTCTAAATATATAAATGTTTAATGAAGTGTGAATATACCAAATGTTTACGCACACCTATATTAAGGGAAAAGAGTAGGGTTAAGCGGTTTGTCTTTCAAGGTCACTGCTTCGCCGCTTCCTCTATTAAATCCGCTCACACATCGCATTAAGTTCTTTTTATACGTGTATTTACTAACGCGTCATCTTTCTGACAGACGCACATTCATTCATTCATTATGTATGCGGCACTTATCCTCGGATGCATATGGTCTACGGGCTTAAGAACTCGTACATCCGCCCGCGCATTAACATAATGAACACACGTATTCCCAGCCATAATTAAAGTGCATCGAAGTGCAGTTGCATGTGCCACTATAGACGACGAACTGTGGCAAGTACTTCAAACAATCTTCTTTAGTTGTAATCATTCATGTGAGCAAAGTCCACAGTGAGGCACGGTGTACTCGTATGCCAGTCCTCCATCTGCTTATGCAAGCTCGTATTGACTTTGCATTAGTCTGGATGTTGTTGTGGACAGAATCGCTGTTGCTTTACATATTGTAAGCTGTAGTTTTATGCAGGTACAGGGTGTGCCATCTTTATTGACGGTATTTAAACTTTACGCAACCTGAACATTTACGAAGCGATGGAATCGCTTCACATCGAAGCTGCGCCACGAAATAGTGGCACTTTACATTGAAAATAATTGTTCAGTTCAGAGCTTCGAATCAATTTCACACCATCTATCGGCATTAATAAACAAAATTTCCGTATTTGGGGCGGGAAATCTATTCAAGATTAAGGAAACACCTTTGCGGGTCTAACAGCTGAATGCTGAGTGCTTAGTTCAGCGTTTGCGTCAAAACATCACAAAAAATCATTGGACTTAATTTTTTCAAACAAAATGAGCAGTCGGTGTAAATAGATATAGAGGGAAATTGGCTCGCTATGTCTGTCGCGAGTCATCGAACCTTTGACGAGCTCAGGGCAAACATTCGTGCCGCAGTCATAGCCAATAAGGAGCCCGAGATGTTCGAACAGGTAACAGAGAACACTGCAAAAGGGGCTCATTCTAGGCGTGTCCAAAAAAGAACGGGAATTTTCGTTTCTTTTTTTTCGGATCGCTTCACGCAAACGGCGTTGAACTTGTAGGTAGTACTCCTTATTGACCCTTGGACCACTATGCGATCGGATACATTGGATACACTATGCGATTATAGTCGAAGAATCCGCATTCGTACATTCTCCTTATTTTTTTTTTACACACCACGTATTACTGAGGCAATTCACTTGATTGATATTGTGTTCAGAGAATGGTCCAAAACATTTACAGGGCCAAATTAACTATTAATTAATATTAACTATTAATTTTTTTACTTGTCGAATTATTAGGTAGATTACAAAAGAATATAAAGATGGCACAGCCTGTATATAGATGTGACTTTAGATATAAGACTTTCTAGCATGTGGGAAATTTGCGCCACCCTTAAGCACTCTCAAATAAAAACGGAAACTGTACTCATTCTCTTAGCCATACACTTTTCTTTTCGTTACATTACATAGTATGTTTATAAAAACATAGATATAAGCATGTTTAAACATTTATATATATACATATTTAAAATTGAGCTGTTTTATTGCAGATGGTGGAGTATTCAGACAACAGTTGTTATTAACAGCTTAAGGCAATAGAGATATTATATTATTATAAAAGCGTTTGCCAATATTATCGGAGTGATGCCGTTATGCAGGGATAACTGTAACCAACTGTAAGTATGTCACTCTGCATTATTTCTTTCTGTGATTTATTTATTTTTATATAAGGAAAAAATATGTTTGTGTAAGAATTTAAAAACAAATTCACACTAAAAGGAAATCATTTCTTTTAATTTAGTTAATTTTTTGTCAAAAATAAGCTAAAACAAATTTGACATATGTTTATATGTAAACTGTCATTTGCTAGCCAAAGAATTTACTTTCGTGTCACTTTCAGCAATTGATTGCGAATTGTAAAACGAATAGCGTGACGGAAACTACTGAAATACAATTTCCTCGGAAATATAAAAAATAGATACAATAATTGGTATAAAATAGCATATTTAATTACTTTTATCACCATGCTTGTGTGTTCAACTAACGCGAGTGAATTTCCGAGCGTGAACAACGAAAACGTATAATATATAACCCGTCGAATAAAACCAAAATCACAACGTTAATTTTGATGTTCAATAGAAACTTGTATTTGATGAATTTTGATACAATTTCATTTCATAAATTGACTTTAATCTGTTAATTTGTCTTACCTTGGGTGCCTGAATTGCTTCCGCCCTTCGAGTTGCAATTGTTGTTTAGCGAATTGAAGAAATTCGCAGCACCAGTGCGTCGTAATATCCAAAACATTTCGCCAGAGAAAGCCGCAGGTTCTGCTAATGAATAATAAGTGTACTTATGATCTTTTATTGTAAGTAAAGTAAGTGATATTTTTGTTGATATCCTGTTTCACTGATATGTTCTGTTACAAGTTTGACCGCGTCGTCATGTACGCGTATAATACTTGTTCCTCTTAAGTTGAATTCATGATTTTATTTCTCATAATATTAGCTGCATTGATATTCACTTAAAAATTAAAACAAATTTGCTATGGAATTTCATTATTTTCTAAATTTCAACCAAGGCCTATTGTATTTCATGTAGAGGCATTGAGGTACTCCCGTGCGTATACGCAACCCTGTAGAACAAATTCAGCAATCTTCATTAGGAGGCCACTGTTTATTGCCTCCTCGCTTTGACTTCTTCACATAGTTACAACTATGTGCATTTTTTGTGTAAGCTTGTGCAACAGCAGCTTCGCAGTAATTATAATGGCTAACCGCCCATGTCAAATTGTACCTATACAAATTAAATGCCACTTTTCAACGTCTGCGCCTACTAATTGCAAGTGAAAGATAGCGCCGCCATGCAATTTGTGTTAAATAATGAATATGCTCTGTGGCATTTTCGCAATTTTCAGCACAAATAATCGGACGCCTTACGGGATTTAATGGAAAAAGAAACGCACATTTATTGAATTTTTGGAGTTATGGAATAAATCAACCTGCCATTATTATTAAGCTAGTGGTTAGGCAAATTCAAAACCGAAAATCACTTTTTGGTACATTAATAAAAAAAAGTGCATTATTTTTTCCTTATCTTTTTAAATATATTACAATTCCTTAAAACAGTTTAATATTTATTTTATTACATTTATAAGAGTAATAGCGTGCTTTCCTCAAAGAGCTGCTTAGCATTGTAATCAGTGAAAGTAGCGGACCAAGGGCGTCCTAAAAATTAATGCCTTGGAAAATTGTCCGCCGCGAATCAAAGCGAAACAAACACAGCGGTTTGTTCATCAAACAAATGCAAAAATAATTAACCACTCAATTAAACCGTTATATGAAGTCAGCAGACCAGCTGCTGGGTGATGAATTCTTTTAGCAGTCACAAAACCTCATTTCTCAGAAATTCAAGTCACGCAAAGGCTTTGAAATGCCGACAGTATTCAACAATTGCGCCTAACTCCGAGATATCTCTAGCATTGTCCTTCATATTTCTCTTAATTAGTAATAAAACACAATGTAAATGCTTTTATTTAACACACTTCTACATAAGCACAAATGGAAAGTCATTTGAATTCGCTTACAACAGCTAACAGCTGTTATTACTTGCTTGTTTATTTGTTGCGCTACCTTGTATTACACATGTGAATACTTTCACGCACACACACACACTAACGAACACACTTGTAAGTGCCGTCGCAGGCAATTTGGCCACACAATGCGTTTGAAATGCAGAAAAAATCGCTAATTTAAACGCGACGACGTGTAACAACTTCATTAATTCTGTCGTCAAGCGTAATGAGGAGCCTTCAACACACACACACGTATTTGCTATTCCACTTGCATGTTGGTGTGCTGGTCTTTTAAGCTGTTCTGATGTACTCGAATCATTTGCGTTTGGCAATAATAAGACGAAATCCTACGTAAATACCATTCAACGTTCGAATAAGAAAACATTCAAATTTCACTGCATTCTTTGTTCTTTTTCTTTTTTTCTCTCTCTTTAACATTCAGCAACGCGTTTCATGGCATTTGGCGAGCTGTTCGCGTAATCCACCATTACTCGCTACGATTGCCGACAAACTGATTTGATATCCTGTCGCGTTCGCCAATATATTCGCCTAATTCACTCAGCGTTACGCAACGTAAGCACGTAGTGAACGTAACGAAAAAAGAGTGCACACCAACGGACCAGAAGTCCAAGTAAATAGAGAAAGAGATATATGAGAAAGGGAGAAGTTGGAACTCGAACTGTACTATGCACAAAAATCAAATTTATTTCAACTGACAATAAAACTTCAGAAGAAAATTAGCTTGTGCACATTATACCAACATTTATTTCGCAAATTCTAAATTGATCACCTTCAACACACCAAAAAATTAACTCAACACTTTTTAATAAATAATGTTTTTAATAATTCTCCGTTTAAACTGTGTTCAAATTTCCGTGAGATACTTTCTTTCGCTCTTTGTAGAACTCAGAGCACACCAAAACTGTTCCCAAATACCTTTGCTCTCGAAGGTTGCTAATGTTAATGTTTAACACCACTACAAGTCATTAAGGTATTTATGTTTCTTAAGCCCGCAGCAATATTCCCGTCGATTTGAAGGACACACAGAAATAATTGCGAAAACTCACTCTTTTTTCATTAAATTATGCCGCAGCAAAAGATTTCCCACACTCAACCCAGCAATGAGAACTCAGGTTTATTTCTATGTAAGAAAGCACTCTGCCCTTGCCTTTGACATCCACAAACCACTAACACCGTTGCAGTATACAAAACCAAATACAAGCATATTTGCTAAATAAACATATGTATTACGATTTAAGTATCATATTTCTATGTAACTTTTTATTTCTTTCAGTTCTATTTGTGTTACAATGAATGGAGAAGCACTCGGTTCTATCCACGTTCCCGTTGGATTCATATAAGAAACGTATGCATCTACCTGCGCACACACATACATCTATACATATACGTATGGCAAATAAAAATCTTCGATCTTAAAACTTGTCAGCAGTTGCGAACGTTTCGTTATGATTGACGTCACATTAATCACATTAATCAATCAAGGGTTCATCCTCTGTGAAAATGTTGCATGTATGCATGTGTGTGTACGCGCATAAAAGTAGCTGAACATCAGCAAATGTAAGTCGACACATAATTTACTCGAAGCAGGTGCTTGTGGGCTAAATGCACATACCAATGCCATACGACTCTTAACAGGCCGTGGAAGAGACGCCACACCACACCACACCATTCCCAGAGTCAACACTTTATTTGCACCTGGTTAGACACTACACATAACAACAACGAATCAACTAAAACGCTGGGAATTACGTATATGGTGTGTGCTCAAGTGAATAAAACACTCCTTCAAATGATTCATCTATGCATGCGTGTGCATATGTATGTATAATTTATGTAAGCGGCCGCCAATGAGAATGTTGCGTATACGCCACGGAAGGCAGCTGAAGTCAATGCGAAATCAAGATGTTAAGTTGCCAGCCAATAATTTAGTATGTTCATCGATCATGTCGTCATGCTCAGTATTTATTCAATTACGGTGTGTTAATTTCTCGGTGTATTATTTCAAACTCAAAGTTGTTGCATGTTGCTTCACGTTCATGGCTTTTGGATTTTTCCCAAAGAAAAACTGAAATCACTTTATGCGAAAAACAATAAGATTACTCTAATTAAATACAGTTTGATAAAGTTGTACTATTTTCTTGAATCACTTTTTTTCTCGCCACACCTGCCTTTCATTAAATATTAATTGCTTTGCTCATGCACCTTCAAAGAGTTCAGTGCCCGAATTTCAACGTAAAAGGCATAACTTTTAATTACAACAAGCATAGTCAAATCACTTAAGGCACTTTAGCCTACAGCAGATATGAAAGTAAAAGAAACTCAGTGTCAACTTCGTCCAGTCAGACAACTCTTTCGCTGAACATTTGACTTTCAACTTCTAAAACTTTCAGGTGCACGCACAAAAACGAAAACACCAATTACTGCTCAAAACTGAATATTAATTAGGCTATTTTAAGCAAGCGACAAGCCAGAGCAGAGATAAGCGAAGCGGCGATAACAAACCGTAATGATGGACAATTAAAATTTCGTTAACGGTTAACGCAGCGCAAAGTCACCTTGGCTACGAACAAGTTGGGTGCTTATGGACCTATTTTGTAATGTCCACCAACCACAACGGTTATACACAAAATATAAATATAGAAAGCCTCGAGCTAGTGGGCAGGTCTCCCAGTTGCATAAGTGTTGTCAAGAAAAGCACTGCCCATATTCGGTCAACAAATGTGGCAGCAGGCGTTTGTTCTGATATAAAGTCAGCCTAGGACAGACATGAGAATGCGGCAATTTATTCTGAGTTTTGAATCGTTGAATTTATACACTGCAAAAGAGTTCTTACTGTAAATATTTCCTTTTCTGCCGGACAATTGGTAAAAGTTAAGCTTCTATGTAAATTTAAGAGTCCAACATATGTGACTAATATTTACATAGCATCTCCAAAGTAACAATATGCATATAATGCCGCTCTCACTTGCTAATTTATGCAAGACTGGCTGCTATTACCAGTGTATTTCTGTTGAGCGACACAAACGAAGCAACATGTTTGGTGGTTAACGTGAACAACCCCGGTGACAATTTTGAGCGTTTTAAATTCCAATAAACATTTTACAAACAAACACTTCTTCATACTTTCATTTGTAAATATATATATTTTTTTGTAAACTCTTTTAAGCTGCAGCCTGTTGTCTGCCACTCTGCGTTGCAAGCACACACGCGTATACATACACATCAGCACTCACGGAATACTCCCCTTTTCAAGTCCAGAAAAAATTTGCCAAACCACAGCAATGTCAACGAATTGCTGTGTCATTGCCAATCTAAACCGAACAAGTCGGATTTTAATGGAGCAGCAAAGCCGGGAAATAAGTAACACGCTCCCAGTTGATAGCTTTTAGCAAAAGGGCGTGCATGCCACAAAAGCCGCAAGCACAACACATCAGCTTCACTAATGCAACCAGCTTCACCAACAAACACCAAACAACAACATCGAACATCGAAAATACTAAAGGCAACTACAAATATATACGAAGCATTCTCCCTTCCGCCCCCCGCCATGCTATAAACAAAAGCGACTCTAGCCAAAAGTAGCCAAAAGTAGCCACAGCATCAGCAAGTTGAACACTTTCAACTTGGGAGTAAAAAAATAGGGTGAATTTTATTGGACTTTCGTCATGAAGCCATATTTACATAAAAAATAGGACCTGATTTTTGGTGGAGGGAAACCTGTTGCAAGCAGAGCATATCCCTACTGCTCCAAACTGCTCTTCGAATCACATGAAATAGTTCAAAATGAGCAGATTAGAAAAACAAGATTTATACAGTAGAAGTACGAAATCTCATGATCTAATAAAATTAGAAAAATCAGAGAGCGTGACAAAAATCACAATATTTGCATGAGACAAAGTATTCGATGATTGGAACCTACCGAGCTAAATTACCCAAATTAACACTTGGCGAAGAATTTGGCCAGGAATTTGCTATTTACTTCACTTCTTTGCATCTTCTTTTGCTTACTTCATCTCTTTGCAATTTGGCCTTCATTGGGGGACTACCATTTCCATGTTTGCTCTTTTGTTAAACATTTTCGGCTTCCACCATCTTCATCATCGCCATCACAATTGCCTGCCTTATTGGGTCATTGACAAATTTTTCCCAATTACGAATAATATGGACAGTATGTTTACAAAGTTCTGCACTGCCATTTCAGTGCTTCCAAAGATTTTCACGAAGCAACGATGCGTGAATGTGCTCGAAAGTCAATGGCAGCCGGCTTTGACTTCAAAGTGCTTGCCATCGCCATACTGTCAGCCAGGAATCTGATCTTATGCGTTAACGAATTCAGGCAATAGGCACGTGGCGAGCTTCTGCTGAAAGACACATTCTCCTTTGCCGCTGTAATTTTGCTTAAAATGCGTAGCCAAATTTTAATTTCCAACAAGTGTGTTTATTCGCTTTCGGTATTTGAGTTGAATTTGCCTGGTCGCAATCTTTAATGCATTGTTAACTTTTCGGTCTGATAAACATTAACATTTGAGTGGCGAAGGAACGATGATGGTGGCCGAAAACCGAGAGAAATCTTACTGAAAGTGGATAGTAATGACGATTGTGGTAAAAAAGAACGGTAAATTATATACGAATAATTTTATACCTGCATTCCTAATCAAGCAAAGCTTTTTAACGCAAATTGTTCTATTGTGGGCACGGTCAAGCTTTCTAGCTTAGTTCCAAATCAAAAGATATTTTGATTGTAGGTGCAGTTTTCAGAAACCGTTAAGTGTAAAACAACTTTTGGGTCCAGGCCTATTTTCATTCCTTCGTTGAAAAGAATTGTTTGAAAACCTAGCTCTTAATCCCCATCCGATTCCACATCATTTTTATCATTTCTAAAAGTCCAGAGACCGATGGCATAAATACTTAATCGAATGTCCGCATGAGTTTGCAAGAGCCATCCACTTAAAATAACCAGAAAATTAAATTTACATTGCTCTTGAAAGCACCATCGCGCACAGGTACGTTCGCACTTTAAGCATTTGTATTGAAATAAAATCGATTATCCTGTATTACAATGCTTCGATTGATGTGCAGCTGGGTGAGTTTAGAAACAAATGCAGGTGAAATCTGCAAGCAGCACCACCCAGTAAGAGCATATGCTTCTATGGCCCAGACATAAAGATATGTGTGAGTGTCGAAATGGACCGAAATGTTGAAAAGGACCAAAAAATACAATTTATTGTACAAGATGCTCGTAAAGATAGAAGCCGTGAGGAAAACCAGGTGTGAGCAAGAGAGTGTGTATCGAATTCGATTCGGGTAACGAATTCGCTCGATGGGTTAGTAGTCAGATAAGAATAAGCATCTGAATTTCTATTTGCCTTAAACTTACTGGAACTGCACACAAGTAACCGAATTCGCTCTTCAAGAAAGTTGCACATCTGCTTAAAGCATTCCAAGGCTTCTTGAAAAGTATTTACTCAAAGCTAATTTTAATGGGAAATAAGTGTAATATCTAATTAAATGTACACATATTGACACAAGGAGATAAAACCTAAGTATAGCATTTATTCCATGCTATGTGGTATCTTGCCAGAAACAGCTAACGTCTCTTCATCATAGAATGAAGCAATCAAAACCCTTAAAATTATATGTAAATGTCCTTCGGCATGAACACACTAAATACAAATTTTGATACCATTGTAGTCTAAGTCTCAGAGAGAAACTGGTGCTCTACTGGAACGGATGTGGCCCCTCCAATACAAATTGGTCAAGCTAGGTCAAGCTAGGTCAAGTTAAGGGTCGAGCGATTGGCCATTCAGCCAAGGAACTGAGGAATCAGCTAGCCTAGGAATCGGGGACTTCTGATATAGTTGGATTTCGACTATTTTCAATTAAGAGTTAAATTACAATATAAGCACTATTTTTGCTTTATATTCCGATATCTTCAGTGATTTATCTATTGGAAGAATCTGATATGTTTTAAAAATATGTCATATGGAAATAGGAATGGTAGCCATGGAGTTCTGAACATAACTTATGTATAGACGGAAATGTTTCCACTGAGGTTATTTTTAATTTAAATCACGCCCACTTTTTAAAAATTTGTAAACTGCAGGTAGCCCTCCTTACTGTAATCCCCTGAACGAAGCTTACGCGTGCTAGATTAATTTTTGATAACTTAGTTATAGCATATAGTATTTTTGCAGTTGTCGGCATTTTTTGAGTGAGGCCAACCTCCTCAAAATGTCAAGGAAGACATGTACTACCAAGATATCTTAATTTTTACTGACTTTATCGCTTGCACGACAGACAAACATTCGGGATGAAAATCGTCTAGTAAATCAATTATATATTATACCATTCACTAAATTTTAAGTGTTAAAAACAACTGTTAAGTTAACAAAACTATTATACCGTCTACAACATGTTGCATGGGTATAAAAAGACCGCAATCTAAAAAGTGTTAAAACGAGATTATGAAAGCGGGGTTAAATGAAAAGAATTTTATAGACAGCAGTACTTACGGTGAACATTTCTCTGTTTAGCTTCGTTGCATTCCATATGTGAATAAATTGCTTTGTTCATCCTAAGCATGTCTATTTTCTAACGCATTCTAATATACTCATTCTCCATTATATTACCGTAATCAATCCATTCGCGCTTCATGACTTTCGCGCCTTCGAGCAAAACAACAAATCTGCACCCGTCAAACATTCCACAGTGACACGCCTCAGTCACACGGAACCCAAGTGCAAATGTCAAAAGCGTGCATTTCAAAGATGAATTTCAACAGGCGCATTCCGCGTAGACAATTCTTACTAGAACAACGAAACCCATTTTGCACTTGTTCCTCTGACGGTTTCATAAGAGGAAAATTCAGAGATATTTCGCTTGATCGACAGTTATTGGCATAGTTTTGTATGAGCTTATGTAAATATATATAATCCATAATAGCAAATTCCGATTTACTCTGAATGTTATTTCGGGGAATAGTGCAAATGTAAAGTTCTGTATTTCCTGATAATTTGGATCTTTATCACAAAATCTTGAGAAATAACTTCAAACGTGTTGTAAAATTCACCGTTATTGAATTTGTACAAATTAATTTATTATTATTTTATTTTCCATTACTCTACACGAGGCCTTTGTATTAATTTCACTCTTGTATTATTTATGGCATGGTAGTATTGGACATTTAGTGATTTTAGAATTTCAATGACAAAAACAATTTAGGCTCGTACAATGGAATGTCAACTACAAATACTGGTCCGAATGTGCAAAAGCCCCTTGCGCTTAGGAGGGGTTCACTGGCATAGTCCTGTTGTTCACAGGATTACAAGCTTATTTAACTCTCGCTGGAGTTTGTGCTCTGGCGTTCGTGTGTCTAAACTTCTCTAATTCGCACTAACGCATCGACGGAGTGGCAACGACATTTGCAGGGGCGGTGAATTGATCCGATATGACGCAAAAACAAGTTTGCTCGTTAATTTGTTGATTGAATCACCACGCTTTAATTCACTCAATATTTGATGAAAAACCATTCAAATACACATGCGTTTATTATTGTGTAAAAAGCTAAGTGACAACAATGTTGCCAATTTAATGCTAATTTATACATTGACAAATCAATTTCGCTTTTACCCAATTGGAGTGAAGAAAGCACAATGATGATAGGCCCGATTGAACACACATTTGCATAAAACACAGTTAAACTAGTGTGCCGTTATTAGGGCTTTGCAAGCAAGTGCTATAACGCCTAAAAATTTTGAAGAGTAACTGAAGTTTAGAGAATGTAAATTAAATTTGAGATTGTCAACAGAAATTATTTATTAGAATCGTTTACAAAAATGTTCACCTTAACATTGAACTCAGTTCACTCTAAAGATTTCGTACATATTAAATCTCTAGCAAAAAAGATTTCATTCAACAACCCTTTACATTCCATACCAAACTTAGGAGAGAACACAAACATGTTCTGAAACAGCTTCTTATAAAGCTCAATCATTTATGGAATAAATTCAATACGCACTCTAGAAAGAAGGGGCTGAATTTGACTCACAGTTGAATATAACAAAATAAGGAAGTTTAGGTTAAGATCACTGAAATTTAGATTATGTTTTGTGTTTAAAGTTATCTTCTTAACTATGTGTGAAATTTTTACTAAAAACGTTAAGATCGGGACAAATATTACTGATTCTAAAAGCAATCTCATAAAAACATCGAAACTATGTAAACTTACGCTGTTCGAAAATTACACATTTAAAGCAAAACGTTTAAACTTACCAAGGATTTATTGTTAGCTCGATTCCACATGTTACATAGATTTTCCGTGTTCAGCTAACAAGTATTGTCAAGAAGCATTTTTAAAGGTGAGACAAAACCTAATCGCTCCATATGTTATCAAAGGGACCTCGTGTTGCCACTCGTAAAAGCGAAGGTCAATTATGATCAAATGCAGACAGCTGCCAAAAAATTTTACTCGAAGTGCCTAAAAAGTGCTTGTAGACCTGAAAATGTCTGGTTGGTGAAACTAAAAGACAACAATATTATTGAAATATGGTCTATCCAACTAAGAGCAAATCTAATAAAAATCCCATCACTGACCACACCATATGAACCGTATACTTATTTGGGAGTCAATCAAGCGAACGCATGGAAATCGCTTGAGCAATAAATTGGATAATAATGTGTGCATTTAGTTGACATTGAAAATAACAATGAACGCAAACATTTGAGTTAAGGAATTGTCGAAGAGACGTTTTCCCATTGATTGAATTAAAAAGAAATATTATGTCCAATGCCAAAACCAGTTCAAAGGTAATTTGTAATTATTAATAATCGAACTATTTCCAAAACTAAACTCAACTGGCATTAATGAAATCAAAAGCTGGTGATTACGTCATCAGCTGCGCAAATATAAAAAAAAAGCTCTATAGTGATGCGATGGCTAGTTACGAGTATGAGTGCCTAACCCATACTGCTTCTACCTTAGTTTCTCCACTGGCACATTAATCACTTTACATCACTTTAAACGTAGAAGATAAATGCAACCACCGAGCATTGTAATGTCCTTGCAACTGTGTAATTCGTGTAAGGTGGAATTAATTACATAAAATTATGCGAATTCGTCTTACTGCCACCCAACAACATTTCACATATTTTCGCGACATTTTCTGGCGCTACTGGTACGGTTATTACGAACTTCAGCAAACCAATGGCGATCTCTCCTCTTCCGTCCGGCCAAGGACTTTTCAGCACATGTTGTATATAACAGCAGTGAATGGAGGTATGAGTGTATGAGTATGAGCACATGTTCTCAGTTGTGTGACGAATTGTCCACAATAAAAGGAAAAATGTGCTGAAGATGCTATGCAAGATGCATATCAAATTTATCTAACTGTAAATATGAATAAAATCAGGTATGACGTTGTAGATAATCTCTAACATTCTGATTTTTGGTACAAGAAGAAGACATCTAAAATAAGTTGCTTGTTGCCAGTTCAGCTCTTCCCTTTATTTAAGTAAGTTTATAATTCGAATTTGAATAAAAAAAATTTCTTTTCAGATTGTCGCCTTCAGTATTAGCCATGGGAACTCCTCTTAATTTAGTTATATTTAATTTACTTTCGCTTCCGCAGTTCAGTTTTGTTGGTTCTTCGCGCACCGCAGTCGTTGCCATGGAAAAGCTAAATAAATGCAAACCATAATTAAATGACGTGTTTGACAGAGCGTGTAAAGTCGAAAGATGAAATTTCTAAAACAGGGTCGTTAAGACTTTTGCATTCAAAGCCGATTACTTTTCGCTTCTTAGTTGCTGGCTGCCTTGAGAGAATAGGGTTGTGAGAATATGACAGTTTACCAAAAGACACGGCTGAAGCTACGAATGACATGACATTTGCGCTCAATTACAATGGACTCAAGAAGTATGGAAATGATGGTCGAATCGATCCAACAACAAATACTAATAGATACCTATAGATAAGTGCACAATTGTTGTGTCTAGAAATGTCATCGGAATATTATTGGTATTAGCAGTAAAGTCTGAAAATTACATTAAACATTATACATACAACATTAAAGCCCCTTCCCGTTGGGAATATCATCCTCAATCTACCCAATATCACCTAACAACGAATGTATTAATTACTCTAAAACAACAAGCATTGTGAAACAGTGATGGCAGAAGAGAAAAAAAATTCACGAAGATCTAACGGTCTTGGAGGCAAACCCACCCATTGAGCAAACAAGGGCGTTCTTTCGATTATCCAAATTAATGCTTATTCGCTTCGCTGTTTCCTTACAATACTTCAAGAATATTTGCACTAATAAATAGTAGGCAGCATTGCATTAACCTGAATGCACACTAAATTATCATTATTCCTAATATTCGTTGCTTTCTTTTTCACTTTCACCCTTGCGTATGCGCAACATGGTGCAAACAGAAGCAATCGCCAACATACAATTTATCCAGATCCATGTTGAAAGCACGCACAATTGAACGTACATATGCGCCAGTGAGCTGGTAAACCATCCGAAAGTACGTGTTTCCATCCGAGCAATAAAACAATGGTAATAGCTTTTTGCATCACCTGTCGACTCCATGTTTGTGGTAAGAAATGAATTGCGAAATTATGTTGTCACTTTAAATATTTGGGCAGAATATATTCTTATTAAATTGATTCCAAGCAAAGACGGAGAATTTGATTTGCCGAAATATTTATGGTGTGTCTTTTATTCTGTCTCTCTATTAATATGCGAAATAGGTTTGTATTCACTGATTTCAAAGAATTCTCGTATTTCATAAAAGCTTTCTACCTACAGAGAATTTGTTATTATAATAAATTAGCGATTAAACGATTTGCTTCCTGCTATCTAACGGCATCTTCATTTAGAATTCATTGACTTTTAGTAGTTTATTAAAAATTAGAAAATGACTGAGGTAATCGTATTTTACACATAATTTACAAACACAAATCAGTTGAGAAACTTAAATAGCGCACAATAAGTTTTGCTTCACTTCTTCAAATTGTTGTGTTTCCTCGGAAACATTTAACAATCACTCCGCATAAATCCATAGCATGTCATATCACGTATATATCTATGAGCATATGCAATAGTCTTTAAACAATGCAGGATTAAAATATTACAAGGAGATAATAAAAGGAGAAATAATGATCGTCCATGTAAATGTCACTAAATTTTAGTTTTGATTAGTATTCAGTAAATTGAGCTTAACAACGGAAATGGTTGAATTTCTTAAATGCAAATGCCAGACAAACAAATAAGGTGAAATCGTTTCGTTTTCTAAGATATTACCTAAATAATTTCTATAAAATTTTAACCCAGACCTGGGAAAATGGCAGTTGAGCATTTCAATACCCTGCAGTGCAAAATCTACATTTAGATGTATTCGTATTGCTTGAAATAGTGTAATGATTTCTCTGCAAAAATCTTGGATACCAATTATTGTGTAATTTAGTTAAGTTATTCATGTTTTTACATAACATAGAACGAAGCCAGCTCAAGCGTTCCGTATTCCACTTCCGTATTTCCGTATTTAAACTTAAGTGACCTATGCGGCTCAAGGGGGATTATAAAATATTACGAAACTAATATTAATTAATTTTAAATTAATATTAAGCTTGGGCCTTATTTTCTTCCATTCTGTATAATACATGTACGGTATTGATAGTATAATTTAGTAGAGTATAGTCTTAGCATAAGCGGTTCCCGAAAGAAGCAACTTGACATTTAAGGATTTGCAGGGCTTTCACATCCCTTTAACCAATATTATTTGTCTCTATCAATAATCAGCATTTGCATTTTAGTCATTCGCACCAGGTTCCAGCTACTTAACTTACTAACTTGCTACTTTCTCGGATCTCTTTTAGTATGTGGGTCAGGTATCACGTTCCCCAAATACGAAATTATTATAGTCAAGATGTTCATGCGTTAACTGAGTTTCTCGCCATCAGAAAAAAGTCTACTCTCTTTGCTTCGCCAGGCAAGAAATTTAAATTTGGGTACTTTCGATCCAGCAGACCCAAAGTCTGATTTTTTCTTCCAACTCCACAACATAATTAGGAATTGAAGCATACCGTTCGTACCTGAACGTACTTATATCTTTTGTACATCTCTAACAGAGCTTCTTCACAAGTCATTCATGCTTGATTTATTTAAAGCATCAAACAAATCAGACCACACCTTCAAAACTGTGTCTGCCCAAGCGTCTATTTCGAGCAGTTAGCCAGCTAACCTGAAAGCGCCACTAAATAGATAATATCAACACAAACCAAAATACTGGGCACAACATAAATGTGGAAAGCAAGAGTAAGCTTCAGTGAGGAAATGAAGCAAAATAAATATGGGTCACAAAATAACGGAAGGGAGGACAAATGTGCAATACATACAGATGAAAGGAAAGGTAATGTCAAATTCAGTCAAAAGATATCCAACTCAATCACCGTCAATTCAGAAGACACATGCATAGATTTCTGCAACAACACACAACAGAGCGCGGTTGAGCGGAACAACCGTGATTTAAACAAATAATCACCGGAGACAGACAAAAGCACACAGTGTGGCAACTAAGAAGGGACAACAGCAGACTGGCACAAGACGAGTGTGCGATAGGCTTGAGACGAGAACTCAGCGCGTTGTCCCTGCCCACCTCTGCCACCATTACCCACACCTAGCTATCATAAACAACAACCATGAATGGACAACGGTAATTGCTCTAGGCTCAAGACGGTGAAAAGCGGGCGTATATAAATCAAAACCAGCAATAGTGATTAAGCAGAAAGATACCATAGTTGGGTGGAGAACAGCAGTGAAGGTAAGTTGACAAATGTATTTCAAATTTAAAGTAATTCCAATAGCAGCAAAAGTAGAAAAATACAACTGATTGTCTAAATTTTCAAAGCACGCAAATAGTCAACCAGTTAAAATTGAAACATTGACATGTCAACCGTCTACAAATCTTCATAAGTTACAACGGGAGCTCCATCTTCTAGACAAAAATATACTATATAATAAATAATAAATAATAATAAATATGACTATATAATCTGGTCAAGAGTTTAGATTTACTTTGTGACAAACTTAAAAATACTTAGATTTGACTGGAATTTATTACTTTAAAATCCCATATTTCATATCAAATATATGCAAACACATTTGATTGCCCTATAAATGTTCTAGTTAATATGTCCTTTATAACTTCAAGTTGATACTGTTCCCACTTTTTCTCTTTCATAGTAAGGAACAGAGCAATTCGCAGGGCACTAATTTTGAAGTGCGCATGCTTGCTCTCTCTCAATGAAATATAATGTGCCTTACGTGACGTTACGTGACGTTACGCCAGGTACAGTGAAATTGCGAAAGGTTGTTCATTTAGTAAGAGCCTTTGTATGGCCCAGTAAAGCCGCCGCAACGCATAGTACAGTTTTTCTATCAGAATCCTTTTCTGATTCTACGTAGTCGAAAAATTTAAAAAGCTTGCACATACGATTTTCAAAAGTAATGGTTTTATTTAACCATACAATTAAGCGGACCCCTTTCTCAGCTGGTTAGAGGTTCACAATCGCGGGCCTCGGACCGATCCTAAGTTCAAGTTCACCACTCAGGCGCGCCCAGGAAAACGTTCGAAAGTAGTTCCACAAGAAATGTTTCCCATAAAAAGCTATATATTAATAATATGAATTCTAATTGAATTGTGGTCTACACTATACCAGTTCGCGTTCACTTAGTTTTGGTTCTGTAAAGTTTATTAAATTTCGAAATTTGTCCGCCTCCGCACCACATAAACCCCACCGGAAAGGGGAAAGCATTCACGCGTTTCAGGCTGCATAATTAAATAAATAATTTTCAGTTGATGAGTTTATTTGCCGTGTGGGTAGTGCTGAGGTCATAACTGTAGAGTGGATATCGAAGGGGAAGTTAGTGGGTATCCATTTGCATGCACACGATACATTACTACGCTACTCATCTATACACGAGTGCAACAAGTTCTCAATTTTATTGTGAAAGTACGGCAGCTTGGCGTCGTGTGTAGAGTTACAGAAGCAAAAAATTTCACGTATGCAATAAGACATATGTACATATGTACTTGGCCGACTGTTTAGGTTTCTTCCTCCATCTTAAGTCACATTTTGGATTTGTTGTTTTTCGGCACCAGATCTAACATTTTTTGAAACCATATAATCAACCGGAAACATTGATCCCAGTTGAAATAAAATAGTAAACATATCGGATTGAAACTTCACATTTGTATATAAAAATAAATTGCACGAAAGGTCATTTTAAATCGCCGCAAATAATAAGCTTTAAAGAGCTGGCTCACGAAGCAAAGAAGCAACATAGTTACTGATTATTCTCCCATAGTCCTTTTCCTTTTAAATATGACCTCTAGGGGAAATATGAAAATATGAGACGAATGCAAATTAAGGTAAAAACAGCGTGACAAAATATGAATGGAAAAAGGCAGGTGCAAAAATATAAAATATGATAAAAACAACCACAAATAGTTTAAGACAAGAAAATTCAAGATCAAACATATAGCTACGCGTCGATGGTAAACTTTTTTTTGAACGATACCACAATTTGGAGGCTTAACCGACAATTGGCATATTTGGTGATTCCTGCGAATACACACACAAGTATACACATACAAGTATTTATTAAAAAGCCAAATTTCCAATGCGAAAATAGTCATGTCACAATGACTTCCTGAAAATGTGCCCTTCCTATTTTCAATTTTTACACTTTCACACAATTTCTGTTTACATGCCAATAAAATGTCGCTCTCTAAATGGGAAGGCCATTAATTTTTTCACCTAAACAATTTTTTATCATACTACCAATGGAGCTTCTAACATATTCCCGGCGAACTCCTCCGCTTGAAATGCACGTACCACGAAGGCTTCTTATGGTGGGCGTATGGTGGACGTATGGAGGCCATCGTATGTGTTCTGTGTGAATGTGGCCTGTGTAAGGCAAGGACTAAAAGATAATCTGGTCGGTGGCCAAGTAACCATGAATCCAGAAAAAAATAATATTAATTTAAGTTGGGCAATGGGTTGAGTAACCTCATTGGTTGTTTAATATAGCTCACAAATTCGCAACTTGAGCCGGGGAATTGTTATTCAAGGGCAGAATCTAATCATGGGCACTTGAAGAGCGAGATTTGCGCGATACAGGGTGGATCATACTGGAGTTATTTTGTTTTAAATCCCATTTCAAAGAAATTCAGGAAGTGAATCGTGAAAAACCATGAACACATAATTCATGGATAAAGTAAAATATGCAAAAAAATAAAATAATAAAAATTGTTTAAATTTAAAATAGTTATAAAATATATATTGCTCTAAAATGTAAAATGAGTTATTGTTATGGAAGCCCACAAGAAAACTCCAAAAACAGCTTTTATTGAAATATTTTGAAAGTGCAAACTTTAAACATCAGCATCATTCACTAATTTTATAAACGACGTTCACCGTCGACATTTCTGTAAATCATCCATCATTATAATTATTTTGAGATACGTAGCTTTCTTGAGGGACACCTTGTCTTAAGCCCAAGGCCATTCGAAGGCAATACGAAACCCGAGAAAATAACCAAAAGTACAAACGAAATGTATTCAAATAGATTGTGCATAATGAAGCTCAAGCAGAAGCTCACACGTGGCACTCGAATAAATCCTTTTCTACATAACAATGCTCACGTCCGCCACATTGGTGCTTATAGCCGCTTATAAGCGCACACAAACGTGCTCGGGAGGGGGTGTACGAAGTCGGGCGTCCAATAATGCGCACTAAACTCGCATTCCAATCGGTCACCAAGGACCAGAAAAGTACACGAGAGCTGCCAGCAGGTGCGTTGAAATCGTGTTTTTAATGCTTTCCTGCAATTTTTATGGAAGTTAAGACGGAAGAAACACGATTGTGCTAAAACTGAACAGCAGATATAAAGATTCTACTAAATATCAGGCAACCATACGTAAATTGTGAACGAAAACAACGGTAAAAGGAAATATATTTCCACCATAAACGGAATTTTGGTGTTTTCACTTTTGCCCTTTATGTTTTTCATTTCGTTGCTCTTTTCATTATTTTTTCAAAAAGAAGTGGCTCAGCCGTTAACGCCTCCGTTATCGATCTCCGACTGCGCGTAGTCGCCAAGTCATAAAATCCTGCTGCTCAGCAAGTGAGCAAACGCTTTGCACTTGTGCAAATACACATGAGAACACTGGAGGACGTTTTTACACAACGTGTTCTTTAGGTATTTGCCATTATATTATATATGTAGACATATCGTTGATGCCGGTGCTTAAATTATTTATTTATTGGTAGCAATAAATTCCAACGGCTGACGGAATTCTCGCTTCTGGCCAAGTGCATGAGTGCTGAGTGTGTTACACCGAAATTCAACGATGGGTAATTGGGTTTCAGGGGAAATATTTTGGTAGAATTTTGGCTTAGCAGCACTATAGTTGCTTAATTTCATTTCAGATTTATTTACAATATCAAATTGTCTTGATTTGAATAGAGTTCCATTCATATGCGAAGTAATTCTCTGAAATAAAAATTATTTATAGATACAAAAAAGAACAAAAAAGCACCTTTTAACTAGGTGGAGTTAACTGAACAATCTATGTACTTAATGAGAGATGAGAGAGAGATTACAGATGGAGAAGTTATAATCTGTTAAGTGATACGGATGAATTTTCTTCGATTAATTCCAGTATCCCTAGGTCTTTAGACAATCAGACGTGTCTTATTTCAAGATTATTTATACCATTTACTTTATGAACCTATCTGGTTCTCAAAAGAAACCCATAATCTAATTATTTCATAAATAAATGAATTACAATGTTTATTTAAATGGAATAGCAATCACATTTTTTAGTAAATATCAGATGCGAACTAATAAATTTTATAGGAAATTCTTACTGCTTGTTGCAAGAAAACAATACCAAAAGTTTATTTTCAGTTCACTTATGATTTTCGCATTGAGGTCCTGAGCGTCTCAGAGAAGTCAATGCTTTGACATTTCCTCAATGAACTGCATATACACATTCACATCCGAATGGAAGTAAAATGTGCGTGTATGTGTGACTCAAACACTGCCTGATGTAAGCAATCGCTTTAAAAGAAATTTGATACTCTTAATTTCCCATCATCGATCTATCTGCCTCTGCCTCGAACGTTTAGTTGTCAAATTATTTTTTAATATTTCTAACTACAGATGTAGATACATCTAAGGGAATTCACCGGCGCAACCGTTAGCGAAATTTTGCGCGAAAATAATCATCTTTCATCGCTTTGTAATTTGTCTGCCTTTAATCCGCCGCCGCCCAATTCTTATTATTAGGGAAAATAACTGTTTTCTGAAAAATTTTAAGCAATTCTGAAGTCGCAGTTGAGTGAAAGGAAAAGCTGTCCTCTTCACCCAGCTTATGTCCTTTAATAAATTCTCATTAAACTCTAATAAATTGTCTTATATTTCATCTCTTATCCCGCTGATTCAGCCATTTTACCCAGCAGAACGTGCATTCGCTTATCGGCAAAAGAGTCCTATCATTTGTAGAGATTTGTACAAATTTTATAGCTCCATAATAGTTGGTCATTAAATGGACGTAAAGCGTAGCTGTGCGACAATTTTCATGCGAAATAATTTACTTGCAACGACTCTCGGCCTACCCTTCCATTCGGCCTAACATTCATTCTCCATAGAATTGCTCAGGGGTATGCACTGCAAATACTGAGCTACGAAGCTGCTACACATTTCCCATTTCATTTCCCAATATTCACAAGAAACCCCTACACAATATTCTACTGAGCAATAATAATATGCAATAATCAACTCGAGCAAATTCCTCTAATAGTCGAAGACAAGAATGAAAAGTGTTGCACTGTAATAATTACCGTATTTAAAATCGGTATGAAGTAACGCATAGCCTATTCACGCTTATTTATTAAAACAATAGAAGAAGAAATGTATGCAAATTCGCAAAATACCTGACAACTCTCGTTTTTGCTTCCCAAAATACTCACTCCCTGTCCAATGCCCACGAGGCCCATGGGGAAATCTACCCCAAGTGGTGGAATATTCAATATTCAAATAATGTGACTGCTTGCACCATATGTGGCACGTCGTAACAGTGAACAATGCTGCAATACAATGCAATAAACATATTATATGTATACATATGTCTAACCTTGTGTAGAACAAGCTTTTGAAAAACTAAGAGTGTCTAACCATAACTTGAAATTTATTGAATTGGTTGCACGTGAGGGCGACACTCAAGGGCAATGGAAATAAATGAATAGACTCAGCAAGTACTGGAAGACTTCACATGCATATTCGATATGAAAACTCCTCCCAAATAATGCAAAGTTAAATAAAGTGTGTGTAAAATAAAGTGCGACAAGACAAAATAGGGAAACAAGGTCTGGATATAAGAGCTTGGCGATACTTTAAAATCTTAAAAAATCTTAATTTTTTAGTAATAATATTTATTTAAATCTAATAATAATTTCTGTTTATAACTGCAAGATGTACAAATTTCACCTCACTTTGTAGACTCGCATTCGTCATTTTCGCCTACATATCAATGAATCCACTTCACAAGACAAGACTGGTAGACAAGCGGGTGTTAATTAAAATGGCTCCGCCTGTAACTTTGTAATGGGCGGGTGTGTTGGGTCACAACAAGTTTTAGGCTCGCATTTGCGTCTGTGTGCACTTGATCTGGCTTTGCGCGTTCGAGGTTGTTCAAATCCTCTTTTATTGGCCTGAACCAATCAATGTTGGAATCGAACTACACCAAATTGCCTAATAAAGTGTGATGCGGAATGTGAATTCGGTTTTTATCGGTTTATTGCGATTTATTACGGCTTTTCGATTTTGTGTTCAAGTGACCCATTTCGGCACATTCTTATACACACTGTTGGTAGAATAGAGGGAAACGTGTAAAGGATTAGAATCTAAAAAGCGTTTTTTTTTTTCAATCAAGAAGTAAACCCCTCTTCTTGAATGACAATCAAAAATGAAATACTTGAAATGCTTGCAGCTTTTAGCATGGGAAACTTGTTTTTTATGTTCGCCTTATTATCCTTTGCTTATTAATCTCAAATCCGTTACAGTATAGTATATAGTATATGTATTGATTATATAAAGATCACATTAAAAACTATTTAGATATCGAATAGCTCTAGATCAATTATTAATTAAGGAAGGGATATACATCCCTCGAACGATTCGGCTGAATAGAAATATTTATAGATATATGACAATGGTTTGAATAAGATATACGATACCAGGGAGTATGTAATTAAATTAAAAATGCCTATGAGGGAACTATTTTGCGATTATCGCATTCCACTTACATCAACTCTAGTGTAGGGACAACCAAAATATCAAATTTAATTCACAGACTAAAATAAAATCTCATAACCCTAAATTATATCTCATAGCATACAGCAACCCCCTCACTCTGTGTACATTTTCGATAATGGAAAACATATCCGTTACTCTTAGAATATATTAAGTGGTTTCAAGTCAACAGTCAACCATCGATAAAGTATTCATGGGTCAACCATCACGCTCCCGAATAACTCTTTTAAAATATGCGTGTATATGCAAATAAATATATGCATAGCTCGTTTAGTTTCTTCTTTCACCTGTCCCAGCTGCGAAGTGATGTTAACAGTTGTGGCCGGAACACGAAACCAATTTTCCAAGCAGAAATACGCATTCTATTCACATTATTGTATAATAGTTGTGATATAGCTATCGCTCAGCTGCTGCAAATTCATATTGCCATACATACTAATGCATACTAGCAGCGAATTCAATGTTCAACAAAGAACAACTTCTCCTAAATTCTACAAATTCTACAAATCTTCCAAAGTCAAAAGTAAACACTAACTGGGGATACAAGATTTTTTGAAGCTTTGGCAGTAACCAAATTCATTGATGCTAAAATGGTTTGAAAATGCTTTGAAGAGCCAGCAAGATTATGCGCAACCTATTTGATATGATCATCATTGAGCTTTATAGGTAAATATATATTTACTATTAATGTAGCTTTTTTTATAGAAAAGAGTACACCTTCAAAATTCGTTAACTTCGAAGTAGGCTGCCTTAATTAATTCCGTTAATGGAACTTTTTCTTAAATTAGAGTCTCTCATTCATAATATTACCCCACGTTTCCATATCTCACCTATTTTAAAATCTTCCTCCTTCGACCGTTCTATCGCAACTGATGCTTTTTTTGGTTCATTTATAAGCCGACTCTTGGCACAAATGTTGAAAGCTTTCAAAATTACTATACTTTACGTATATTTTGCGTACCAAAAACAGGCGCTCCACTTGAAAATCCCTATCCCTCCTAAGGTGCAAGGATATTCGCCTTGTAAATATGTTTATTAAGAATCCTCCTCAAATTTCATAAGAATTGCATTTACTCGAGTACATTAATAACACACACACGCACAAACAAAGTCCCTCCGAAGGGAGTGGGAATTTTCCAAGTACAAATGAAGAGTCTCAAGCTACCCTAGAAAAGCAATTTTTACTTACGTTACCCTGGGGAGGACTATTTAATATGCAAATTCATAAAAGCGCTAAAGCCGCTGTGTAAACAAAATAAATGGTGAAAGTAGCGAAGTAATTTTTATAATCACGAAAATATGTTTTGCTTTTGCATTCGCCTGCTCCGACTGGTTGAATATATATATACCATATCTATACCATGAATATATATATATATACAAATATATATACATATTATATATTCCAACTATTTTTCAACTGATTCTCGGCGACTGCAAAATATTATTTGATATTCAATATAAAATAGCGGTTCTTATACTCTAACCATTGAATATTTTAACGATTAGAATCTGAGATGAAAATGTGGCCGTGAATCTGCAAGAATAAGGTCGATGAATAACTTCACAAAAGTACAGAGTTAAAAACAACCAAACTCGATTCATCGCCTCCCGTTAACAAATTAAGAATTCCCATTCTCGCACGCACTTTTTAAAACAAAGAAGGGAAAGCACATTCCAACTCGAGTGATGAAAATGTATTACACGTGTAATACATGCGCATTTCATATATGTACCATAACATTTTAAATTGTTAAATAAATGGCTCTACATTTTCATGTCTTTTAAATGCAGCTAACGATCAACACTCAAGTGTTCGTGCTTACGGGCGCACTTAATACATACTCATGTAGTACGAATTTACCTCCGAGCAACTAAGTGCCGCGGTTTTCGTAAACTTCGTTCAAAGCAAATTTCGTTCGTGTACAAATACCCGCATCAGTCGGCGGCAAAGGTGTGAGGGGTCACATGTCAGGATGCCGAAGACAAACCGACGCGCTTGGCAAGTGGTGATGCGACAAAGACGAACAGTAGCCGAGCCGTCTAGAAATATAAGCACACATGTGTTCAGACAACGGTGTCTCACTCTGCATATAAGTGGATATGTAATATAAGTAAGTGCCTTGTACACTTATATTTTATGATTTCTCACACACACGGCCACATAGCTGCCACATAAAACAAGCTGCTCATGAGAGCCTCCTAAGCTGTGCTCCGTCTAATGTAATTAAATTGATACTTTCTAACGCTTATATAATGCTTGTAATTTGGCGCACTGTTCCTCTTTCCTCATACATTTCCTCTGCTTGGCATTACAGATGGTCAGGTAAACGTCATAGCTCACGTTCGTTGTATTTTTTAAACTTTCTCTGCATGGCTGCAGGCAATTCTCATGTAAAAGAGCTCCGTTGAAAAAATGATTATATTGCTCTTTGCTTACCCAATAGAGAGAGCTTACACTGCTGGATCGACACCCGAAATTAATTCGAATATATTTTAATAGATGACCCGAACATGCTTATTACCGATAGTTAAGAAGCTGCAAGTGAAGAAAGACCTTTTATGAAGGAGATAGGAACAGGCCCCGGTCTTCTGGAGAATTCACAAGGTCATGGACAGTGTTTTACACAATATACGCTCAAAGAACTGTTTTCGTTTCTGAGCCAACAAAGTTCGGATTGTATGAATTTTTCTACAAGGCAATGCAGAAATGCTAAACATGCAGAGCATCCAGGCTTCTAATGTAGATAAGCAGTATGAAAGTAAACAAACGCTATCTCTTCACTTACATATGAATGTATGTATGTATAATCGCTTAACAGCTTGTTGCTGTATTTTGTGTAGTTAAGCGAGGTTTTAATTGAATACGATATGTTTTGAGGAGAAACCCCTTCAGCATATAAATACGGCACTGACAAATCGCTTACTTTGTTTGCACTTTTGGTTCACATATTCACATGCATACTTACATTTATTTAAAGAGAGTTAACAGCTGTTCAGTGGCATAATTACGATTTGAAACTTAATTTAACAAGTAGAGCTAAGTCAAGGTAGATTTCCCTCCCTAAAGTAATCCCTTAATCCAAGTTTGAGTTGGAGTGTCTTTATATTTTTCCTAATAACGCCGATTTGTGGAATCCTATCCCTAGTCCTAGTCATAGGTGTGTTTCTTTATTAGAAGAATTTCTACACGCCAAACAAAAAACCAACAAAAACAACAATGCCAGCAAAAAAGTCTGCCAATGTTCAAAAAAAGAAGACAATTTAAGCGAAATCTTTAATTTTAATCACTTGGAAGTATTATTATCTACCTTAAGTTATCCTTAAAAGTTTTGTTGTATTTTACAAAAAATTCAACAACACCAGATATAGATATATGAATCGTGATACTCAGAATGTTTCTTCACCTACATGCTTATACCGATATTTGTTGCGGTCACAAATATTCGATTCTGTTCAAAATCAGGTCTTCCCTAATTTTAGATATTAACATCTGCGCTTCGGCGCTCAAAATTTGAAAAGTAACTAAATGTGCGAGGAATTTCTTTCAATTATCGTTAATGAACTTAAACAATATATTGACTCCCACCAGACAGTTACTGCATTATTGAAGCACCCGCTTGCGCACGATGAGTTTATTCTGTTATTTTATATTATTTATTTTTTTCACTTAACGCTTGCTTTTGGAACATTGGCTGCTGCTGAAACATCAACTGCACCATGAATTCTTAATGATGACATGGGTTTGCACTCTCCAAATACACGTTATGAATTCCTGCTGAGGGTGTGAAGCGCTTTGTGGTGTTCTAGACATTCGATGTGATGCTCCTCGCCAGACATGGATACATTTTTAAACCTCATTTCTTGGCAAACATGCCGTAGATGCTCAACAATTTGTGCAGAGAACATGTTGCATTTATGCATATATATATTTATGTATTTGTATATGAAAAAGGTAAATAAATGAGATCGACTGCAGTACATAAATTTCATTAGCATTTCTGTACATACTCTTTGCAGCACTTCTCCTTGTCGCGATGCCACATGTGCTGAACTTCTGCAGAGTACTGCCACTTAAACACTTTACGACATCTTACGCTCTTAACTGCAAATGTAATCGACATATCCATGCTCGTATACGAGTACATTCAAACCAAAAGTACATAAACTGCAGCTTCTTCAGCACAAAAATGCATTAAAAGGAAACACTGAGTTTCAATTCACCGCCTGATATCTTTCACTGTCTCCCGATTAAGTTCGCCTTCTAGCAAGACAAATTTCGTTTAATGTCGCTTAATCAATTGCAACCTATGTGTAAATTGTCACAAACTGCCGAATATTGAAATTCTTAAGGATTGTGTACTCACTTAGTTCCATTATGATATCGTGATTTATATACGAAAGTTCACCTTGGATGCAAATCTGTTTAACAGGAATTAATATATCCTACATATTAGTCGTAGGCTAATGTATGACTCGGTATCGCCGGTTTTTGGTACCGAATCAAGAGAATTGATCATTTCACTAATGTTCCACATATTGAAGTATATATACAATGTAGCCAACCGAAAAGAAGAAAATAATTATATTCGGTATACGGGTATAGTCCAGTAAAGGTATGGGCCGACTTCAACAATTTTTAGGTGAGAGTTTTCAAACGCATTATTTGTGTATATTTTTGATTCGATATCTGCATTAATTCTTGAGTAATCGGTTATAGGGCAAACAAGGGAGTGGGTTTCAAAACAGCGTTATACTGGAAATGGGCGTCATTGTAGTCTTTTATCCCGCAAACCGATAACTAACTACTGCAATATGTTGTAATAGAAATTTAACAGATCTAATTTGGTTTCCATCGGTCTGATTTAAAAGCTGTTGCTTTTGTTCCGATAATTATGCTCATTCTGATCCTAATAACAAACGTTTCTTAAACAATTCAACCAGGACTTGTGCAGAAAATACAAGCATAGATTATCTTTCAACGGAGTTAAATGTTCTGAGAGTATTTCTGTGAAGTTCCGTCTGAATTGTCGAATTATAGAGTAATTTTGCACCTGAAAGGCATCCTCTTTAACTTTAGCCAACTTCCAGAGCCTTATATGTCAGTTGGGAAGATCTTGAACGTTGGGCAGGCAAAATAACTTGAAAACTTAGAAAAAAGTCTACAATAATCGTTTAGACTTTAAATTATGTGTATAAATCCATCTCGCTTTCCATTATATTTACCAGCGAAATATGCCATTAATAACAATGGAGCAATAATAACAAACATCGCCAGAATTACAAATGAACAAAGTTAACCGTCATCGTCAAGCACGTTCCGAGAATTATGTTACATTATCTTACAACTAAGTTGTTTCAGTTGCTCATTTCAGATCCGGGTACTTGATTCAGCTTTAAATGACCCCTATGTCGGCCAACACAGGCATTCGTCTAACTGTATACTGGAAAGCCTTTGGCCGTTTTGTTCAGTTGTGTGGTTTTTAATTAATATTCGAAATTTCAACATTTAAATGTGCGCATGAGAGAATATTCTCTATATAAACGAACAAATATATGATTTTTTCATCATGAGCGCCGAAACTTGGGTAATGGATCTGGTATGTGGCACCCTAATGCAAAAGCGAATTTCTCTTTCAAGCTGTATGTAAATATTGTATGAGTCCGAGCATATCCTCCTAACCCTCTTCAATTCATAATTTGCGCATTCTTTCTCAGTTATGCCTCACTTGCAACGAGGTCCTACACGGCGTATGAGTGTCATATGTTACTAATTAGATTCCCTTGGGCAGTTTCCCAGCACAAAAGCATAATGTCAGTAACGATGAACGCGGCAGCAACAACAACAACAGCATCAGCAACAGCAATAAATATCACAATTTCGCGGTTGAATCTCATTAGATTGGGAGTATATATGTACCAATGTATACCGCGTTAGTATATACAAGAACATCAACAGATTTGGCTTATAGACATAGGAAGCTAACTGCATGAATACAAGCTTGAACTTGTGTTTGAGTCAAATTAATTTGCTCCTACATGTGGTTTATTATTGTTGCCGATAGTTCATAATGGAGCAATGGCTTGCGGCAAATTATCTCATTTATGCGCACAAATCCCCCGTACTGGTTGCAAAATACATATGTGCGCATTCGAATGCAAAGGATTTTGGCCATTGCGGACACATTTAGTCTGGTTCTGATAACAACAGTCTAATGTTCTCCCTATTTTGGCAGATTTTTAATGTAGCCTGCGTTGTATTAGACGTAACCTCACGCTCGAAGATGTGAAGGATAACTAAATAAGCTTACCTCTAAGACGCTATTGCCTTACACCAATCCAGTTATTTTAAATACATGCCACTCAAAGATAACAGAAAAGTGACACGTTACAAACCAAAGTCATATATCCAAGGAACTTACTTTTACTATACTCTGGCTCACAATTTGAAAAAGTGACATTATTGAAGTAAGCGCCCCAATGCGTGAATAAGTGGACATAAGGAAGAGCAACAAGATATTTCATCTTGTATGTTAACAATGGTTAGACTATTGTGATGCTCGTACTTCCAATTCGGAACCATAACGTAGCGTTGGTTGCACCCGTACGTCGATGCCGATTCTTTTGGTGATCCAAAGAATTGATTTCGATTCTTTGGAACTGAAGAAAATCCAAATGTAAGCTCTGAAGCATTATTGCCCGAGCGCGATAAAGGGTGTATACATTTAAAGCGAATAACCATGAATTGCACTTAGGTCTTTAATTATTCTCACGCCATTTTAGCATGTGTTCAACATCCGTCCTTGTTTCCCCACTTATTAAATGGCAGGAAATTGTGTATGAGGGGCTGTAATCTGGAAGCTTAACGCTTGATTAAATACGATTAACGATATCCGTTGTCTGCCAAATGCATTACTCGCAACTTCAAACGCTCGTAGAGAACAAAAAATAGTATCGCTCCCACGCGCCTTAAAGTATACTTAAGTGCTTTTTGCGAGTTTGTGTGCACACGTTTCTTCTTCTCTCTAACTCTCAGTATGTATGTTTACCCATGCAAATGACTCCAAAAGTGGCTTCCTCAATTTGTTTTCTACATGCTTTGCCGTTTTCCACAGCTTCATTCACGTATCAGCCATTCCTTCACATATTTCTAATGCTTTGAGCTGTAATACATTGGAAATTCAAGCGCGGAACTGACTACGTACCGAATTCCACACCTTCGTTACTCTTTATTAAATCAATAACAACATACACACATGTCGACTTTTACGAAATTACGTAATTTATATATTAGCACGGTAGATAAAAGTGGAAGTTAGATGTTTCCGTTTTCATGACTTTGGCTGAAAATATAAGACAGTCTATGTTGACATGCCATGTATGTACTGTATACACGCATTTTTTTAAATAAAAGAGTTACAGTTAAAGAACTCATCCACAAAAAAACGGCTCTGATCATTATATTATGCATTAACCCAACATCTGCCACCCAACGTCTCTTAGTTCCCGGTGCAAAGTACTTCTGACTGCTAGTACCGTGGTATATCCTTCCTTTCCCGAATTATTTGTTCATTTATTAAGAAGAAGATGTTATACTCTTGCCAACTTGTTAGCCTAATTTAAGCTGAAGACTAATTTTACATATTCTAAACAGAAACAGCGAAACAGCTAAATTGCAAAGAACTTCCGTCCTTCTACTAAGGACGTATTCTTACTATTAGTCTTCGAAGTTAATAATGTTTGCACTTTGTCTTGGCCATCTCAAGCAAAATCCATAACTCTAACAATTTCGAACTTCTTTACAGAAATTGCCCCACGTGCTCCACAATTGACCTCCAAGACCTCAGACACCAAACTGTCTTTCGCCAGTTGAAATAACTGATTCGGAACAACTTAACCAGTCAAGCGATCCGTTCGGAAGTTTTCTCATTACAAACTTTCTTAGCAGTTTTCCCACTGCTACTTAAAAACAATTAAACAGTGACTTTTTTCACACCAAAGACAAACACTCTCTTTTATTTTTGTTTTAATTTTCCCTTCCTTGCAAACAAATAAAAACGGGCAAGTTCTGCGAATGACAAATAGCACGAAAGAAAGTGAAGAAAATTAGAAGAAAAATAAAAACTCCAAAAGCAAAAGCCAGAGAGCAATTAGTGAAATAACCGCAAAAAACGCTTCAATGGGACTTGCGCCTCCAAAACAACAGCGGAGGAAACGAATCGAAATACACTTTCTTCCAGCGCTGTGTTGTTGTGTCTGCTTCGTTTGTAATGCAAACGTAAGTGGCGTACTCGAGTATCCAATCATGGCGAGGGTGTCATAAGCGTTGTTCTTGTTTTGTGTTGTTAGTTGTGTTACTGACCAGTTAATCGATTCGGCTGCTCATGAATGCAGAAAGTTGTTGATTGAGTTGGCAATGTGAGCATCGTTGAGAGCAGCAACATCAGCTGCGGCAGTTATTAGGATGAATGCAGGATTCCAGGAAGCAATGGCTAGAGCTCACAATGGTACTGTTGCGTGGGCCGAGGACAAACCAGCCGATGCAGATAATTTTGAATTCGTGTGTGTTTGTGAGAGTGTGTGAACATGGAGGCAGCAAATTATGTTAGATATGGAAACTTTCCACCATTAAACAGCCCACAAGTCCGAGCTCCGAGCTCCGAGCTCCCAGCTCTCGCGTCGCAAACGCACGAATATACATCGACTAACTTATGTGCATATGGGCGTGTGCACGTATGTAGAAATGCAATAATTCATAACAACGTGATGAATGACTTCTGATTGCATTTCAGTTATGTCATTGCAGTTAGCTTTCTTCTCTTTTAACATGTAACAAGAACTCGTATTTATCAACCTCCCAGTTATGCGCCCGCAATTATCGCCATGTGAAACCTGGCATTTTAATTGCATTGCCATTGTAAGCATTTCTGTGTTTATAAAATTTAATTTTTTAAGTGATTCGTAAAGCACATGTCTCTCAGAAATACAGGGTGTCCTATATCATGCCTTTGGTTATATTAGTATTTCACACAATTGCAATAGGTAAGTTTGAGTTCCACAATCTAGACACTCAGCAGAACAAATTCCGTAACAAACAAACAAAAAAAGACTGAAAACCCCTAATACCGTTATCATCTAAAGTAAATATTATTGTATCCATATGTACCATTTATACGGGTATATGAATAAGACAGCAAATAAAGATTTATTTTGAATTTTCATAGCTTTCAAAACAATTCATTGTCATCTTTGTTAACACATTTTGGCAAGAGAACATTGATTGTTCCATTGAAAATGCCATGTTGCGTCTGCTCATAGCTGCTGCAGGTGATTGTTATTGAACTGATTATTGTTATAGAACTTGGTGTAGTGGATGAACCAAGTTCGATAAAGTAATATATGAACAATAGTCTTTTCCAAGGAGAATTTAAAAAAAATAACCCTAACAAATTATTAAAAAATGCCATTATTACTTAACGGTAAAACTCATAAATTAACTCAGCTTTATAGATTTGATTACATACCTGCCAGATTAGAACTTATTGAACGAGACGAAGCTTCAGATAGCTAACCAATCTACATATTCATCTTAGAATTCCTTAAGTGCTATTCTATTGCGAAGTGAGACCTGGCAGCAGGAAGCTTCTGAAGCGCGTTAATGGATAATCATTTATATTTGATCGGAAAAGGTTAAACATTACTTTTAAACCTCAATTCAGCAGTTTCTTTGAAAATGAATGGGAAGAATTACCTTTTTTCTTATTTACTTCTTTATTTATTTATTACCTATTTATAACCTAACCTTGTCAGGTTTAAGTTTCATGCATTTAACATAAACATTTCTACTCAATCCAATACATTTCTAACAATATCATAGAGAACCAATTCCATAATAGTTAACGTTTGCAAGAATATTTTTCTCAGTAAAATGAAATCGTATTCGAGACATGCATACATTTTAATACTAGCACTTGTGGTTCCAGCATTGAACCAAGTGGCACGGAAGTGTCGCTGAAGTAATGAACACAAGTTCAAGGGTCGTTCGCACAAACCTCTTTCGAATGTGATTGACGCGGATGGAAAAGTCTTTCACTACATAGACCACGAAAGGGCTAAGGAGAGAGAAGTGAAAAAAAATGCAGGATAACAAACGAGAAAAAAGCGAAAGTCACTTGACGATTAGAAAGTAAAAGTGGAAGTGGGAACAAAATGCAGAGAGCAAGTGTGAACAAGACACGAGTGCACTTTGATGCGCCTGCTTGAGATTCGCAAGCAAGTTTCTTTGACACTTCTTATCAAAACATCTTGGGATTTTCTGTAAAAAATACACTGCCGAAAATTCAAACTTTTATTTTACAAGCAACCTGAATGTGGTAACTAATTAATGAGAAACTTGGTTTTTATCCTTTAGGAAGAAGATTTGTTTTAATGCTTATACAAAAAAATAATAGAACCATCGGAATGTCGGTATTCGTTTAATTATATCGATTTTTCTAAACGCTTTCTAATCATCTATGAATTTTGATAAAGCCTCTTTTCTGGGTTTTGAAATCTATGGCTTCAGCCGTTCTCTAAAATTCCAGAAGGCGCGGTAAATAAAAATTTAAATCTTGAAACGAATTATAACATAATTTGTTTGTCTAAATTTTATTTAAAAGGCACTTGTCCATGAGGGCAAATCTCCATGATTTGTCTACACATGTAACTAAATAGTGTTGGAGAGATATTTAAAAGGTTTTAAAGCATTCGCACTCAAAGCTGCGCTCATCTTTTGTGTAATTTTTGCTTCAATAATTTTAGACACCATAATCCGATATAGCTTCATGTGAAGACATATTAGAATTATATTTTATATGATATATGAATTTCTTTCTTTTCAACTCAGATATATTACTTTCACTTTCGCATTCGTATAATGAAAAATTCCTATCTATCACAGAGGATCCCATTACTCTCATCCTTGCAGTACCTAAAACTGAAATGAAATTATACGCCGACAACTAGCTTTATTTTATATGTGATTGAATTATTTTACGCTTCAGTTGCCTGTCACGAGCCGCACACACACACACCAACCAATATTTCCACTTGTCAGTAAAGTGCATAAAAGGCACTCGCAAACGAGAAATGAACTCGTAGCACACAGTGTATTCGTTTGTATGAGTGTCTGTGGGTAATTTAGAAACTAGTATTAAAGTTACTTGTTTGCATCATATGTAATTCAAAGTTTTCAAACTGAACTTGTTTTTGACAAATGAAATCTTTAGAGTTGTTTCTGGGTGCGACTTCCAGCTGCACTTGCCTTGTTCAATCATTTTACCTCAAATGAAAATTAAATTTAACTTTTATATTCGAATAAGCTGGCATGAAGAATGGCATTTAAGCAATTCCAAAAAAAGGCCGACATGTATTTGAGGGCCTTCATGACTTAGTTCCGCATTCCGTTTTCGCTACAGAGGCAAGAGAAACACCTTAGTCGGTCGGTCAATCAAAAAGTGTTGTAATAGAAAGTTTGTGCATCACATCATTATTAAAGAGCGTATACATAACAACACCTCTTTCAAATTGAAAGTGTCCTAAATTGAAGGTACAGAGGTGCATTAGTCAAAAACTGTTTCAGAAGAAGGCTCGGACAACTACTTGTGAAATCTTCATTAAAGCACAAATATCTATATACTTCCTTTCATTAAAGATAGATATTTATATCCTACGGATCATAGGTTCTAGGCATATCGATCTTTGCAGCTATATTTCAAATCGCTTCTACCAAAACAAAGATTATGTTCGAAAATCCCTTTATAACTTCATAACATTGCTAAGTTACTTCAAATCTCACAAAGAATTATGCGGAATAAACCGGGAAATGTTGAACTGCGAGTTCAGAACTGGAAATTGCAAGAGCAAAGAGGTATTAATTTGAAATTCAGAACTAACTAAAGGCATTTGGTTTCACTTAAAGGGATCAGCGATGGTCGAGGAATTCTGCTGCGGAGGTGACAACGTATGGCATGCACCCAGCACACAGAGCGGTGCGATACAAATAGGTACACACATACATACATACATACATATGTATGCAAAGTAGCACCCGCACAAATTCGCTCGAGCACATACCGTTCAGCGCCAACAGTAACAATAAATTAAATGTGGTAAACAAGTGCCCCAGTAGCTATGATTTGGCGGCGGCTAAGATGAAATGATTCGATTTCATGGCAAGTCGCAAATATGTTGAGCACATCGGCGCAACGTCCAACTTTGACAGGCGTCCTTCCGCACAACAAACCCACGTACACACATACATATATATGTACATACGTTGATGTTAGCGGCGCCATATGTGCTTCGTGTACAATTTGTACCAGCTCACCGATGGATGGATGTGCGCATTTTTATTATATAATCATACTTAATATTATAACAACAACTGAATGAATTATGTGTCAGCTTTCAATTTTGTGTTGATTTCATTTCGCTGCACATTTAATCGAAGTGCGTATTTATTGCATAATTTAAAAAGTGCTTTAAAAAATACCCAGCTGTTAGTTTCCAAATGCATTGCGAATTTATTGCTAAACTGGCATAGGAAAAATACAAATCAAAGGCGCCGCCACAGTCAACTAAGCACAGATGTGCCGAAGCATTCGCGAAATACATAGAACACAGATGTCTACGTTGCAAGTCGATTCAGTTCGCTTGAGACTGAATCTTCAAGCAGCCTTGGATTAACCCTCCTAGTTCCAGACTACAAAAGTGTAGAATTTTTATTTATTGCTTCTATGACTTGAAACTTCCTTTCAAAAAATATATTACCGCAAGTAATTTAAGGAAGTCTAGTAATAATTAACAATTAAGGAAGAGCTAAGTTCGGAAAATACTCAGAAAACCTCAGCTGGCAAAACTTTATAAGTTGCAAAATGCGCAAAAAATTGTTAAGGAAGAATTCAATATTCATTATTCGACCGAACCGTAAATGGATTGCAACCATGTTCGATATCTTATTAATTTATATTATAGGTCATAGACTCGAGTACTTTCATTACTATATTTTGCGTCGTGTCCGAGACATTTAAAATCTACCAAATTAACTCAAATGAGTTATATGCGATATAAACTCAACCAAAGTGGCTTAATCAAATATATATAAGGAAAAAGCCAACCAGAGAAACGGAAATCATTATATAAGGAATAAGTGGCTTGGACCGATTTCTTTCATATTTAGCGCGAAACCACATTATGTTTAAGAAAACACATCCACCTAATTTCATTAATATATCACACATATTGACCAACATATAAGGTTTAAAGTCAACTGGAAGGTCGCGAATTATTACATTGCGTATATTTGGGCTAGGGGAACGTCTTGACTGTTTGCATTAACTTTTGTCATTACTCAACTACACTAGAGAACAAGTGTCCAGGCAATTTTATAAAGATAAAATATTCGGCATAAAGTCTGCTCGAATAACGAAAACTGTTATATATAATATATGAGAACAAGGGTTCTCGGATTCGTTCATTTCATTTCGTTTCATTTGTTCACTTAATTTTGATGAGGTATCTTACATATTGATCTTACAATTGACTTTTACGGACACGGTCTGACACGGACACACTGTTATCGGAACCACAGGGATAACTCATATATTGACCGAAATTGATAGTATAAAGTCTAACGGAAGGTTGAAAATCTTTATATTAGGTATATAGTGACTAGGGAAAGTATTTACTCAATTTTCTCCAAATTTTGACAGAAGGGCACATTATTATTATAACTTATGATATATCATATATTAAATGATATATATGTGATATATATAATGATATAATATGCTTTGGGTAAATATGAATATATTATCTATTATGTATAATAATACGTATAATATAAAATAAATTTAAACGAATAACCACAAATTTAGGCCGAGCTTTCTTTGATAAAATATAATATAAGGACAGCAGCTCTTCCCGAATTCAGTGAGCCTTTACCTTTAGCGAGTCTAACCAAAGTTGACAACCCTTCTTAAGGTGAATAACCTTTTTGTTTACCTTTAGCCAGGTCACCCTGCCTTACTCTTTATTTACCTTTTTTTACCTTTAACGAGGTCCACACTTACTTTTTTCATTAAACTAAAGCATGCTCGAGAACACATTTCCAGTCAATATTGGTTACCTCAAAATTAAACAGACATTTTCGGCATAGAGTCCAGTAGAATAACGGTAATCATTATATGTAATATTTGGGGCTGGGATAATTCGTATATCGTTTTCACTCATTTTTGTACCAAACTTTAAGATGACTTTTTTTACAATTTTACAATTTACAATTTTATTGAGATATATTACATATTAACCTATGTACACCGTATAAATTAAACCAGATTTTTTAAAATTATAGTATTAGCTATATTTGCGATGGGGGAAGTATTGGATCGCTAAACTAGTTCCTGAGAAATAAGATTTCACCTATGAATAGTCGGTGTCACCCCCACTGTCCAATTTTTACACCGATTCCTATGAAGCCCTTAAGAACTATTCTGACTGTGAAATTCAATACGTCTTGCATGTTTCTACAACGAGTTAACTCACCTTCAGTAGTTTCCAATACAACCGTTTATTGGAAGTGGGCGTGGTTTTAATCCGATTTCACCCATTTTCACACCATCTAAGGAGATGCTGGAGAAATTCGTTCCCAGCCATTTTGGTTGATATGGCTTCAACGGTTTGTGAGATACGTACAACCTATTGCGGGGCCGGGCCATGCTAGCTAAGCTATTCTCAGTGTCTTCAAACACTATCTCCAAAGCCACTCCATATATGTTAGGCAGACCCTTGAGATTTTATTTGTTTCAAGTTTATTTTTATCTTCATGTTGCACAGAATGTAATAATTTTGTTATTGCACACATTTGCATTTCAAACTGTGAGATTCCAAGCATAATCATCAACATTCACCGCTCAAAAGCTGAACAATTTAATGCTAAAACAACTGATCTACATTTACTACAGCCAATTAAAGTGACGACGTCCGCTTGAACTATGAAAGATCATAAATCCAAATGACCCATACAAAGTGGAGATCAAAGGGTACAATAGCGCTGCTAAGAGCATGAGCATGTATGATGGAGAATTTTCAAATGCGCGCGCTATACAGCATCCAAATATCGAGTAATGCCGAATCAAGCACAAACAGAGCAATAAAGCTTTTAGGAGGAGATATACGAACTCGAGATTCCACGACTGCTAAGCTCATTTGTGTGTATTGGTGGCTTTATGTAGGTGAAAATTCCCCTTTTTATCGCTTAAATTTAGACTTTAGACTCAAAAAAGATCAACAGTTGTCATAATTTCACGCTCATCTACACGGAGTGTGAATATGTGTGTTTTGGAGTATGCTAAAACTTTAGGCTTCATAACATCCCGATGTTAATTAGATGACAAAACACCCGTTTTTACTACGCATGCGGTTGTTTGTGTGACAGTGTGTGAGTCTCTCAGGCATTCACTGCAGTGGGAAAAAACTAAGATAAGTTGTTGGCAGCTAATTACGTTCTCTAAAACATTTCTATTTTGACACCCAATTGCCTAAAACGTGGCAAGAACTCTTTAAATACATACATACATAAATACATACATTTATAGGAACATATCTACTCGCGTGTACAAAAAATAAGGAAATTAACGCATTCGTGCAAAGTAATTTTTAAGTTCATTTGTGGTTAGTGATCTGTTGTTGTCAGCGACGTTGTTGTACTCAAAATAGCTGCGATTTGGATGAAATTAGGCTTTTGCTGTGAATCAAGTAAAAGCGTTCTCAAAATGGAAGCCAGCTTAATTATTTGCTTATTCCAAAATTAATATACAAATTATTGAGAATTAAATTGTTGACCATCCTGCAATATATTTGCTATAATTCAAAGGGAATATCTGACTATAACGTGATGAATAACCAAATTTCATTCGTAAATAACTCAATTTCTGGAGAGACTTTGTGTCTTTTGATTAGAGTTTCGAAAGTATATTATTGCAACTAAAATAGAGCGTTCAGCATCAGCGCTGAACATCTGGATACCTTGAAACTCGCCGCTTCACTTGAAATTTCGATTTATTAGTTAACCTTTAACTAGTTTGATCGTGTTTCCCCCGCTACAACTCAGGTACGGATATTCCAACAATAGATTCAACTTTACTGTATCAAAGGGGTCATAATTTGAGAAGAAAAAATCAAAAAAATACTCCTCACACCCACCATAATTCTCGATCAATTCTTCATCTTCATCTAGGCAGGGGCAAGTAACAAAGTCAAATCGGTTTCAGTGAAATTTTCTCGCCGCATGCAATTATTTTTTTGTTGTATTTCGAACAAATTAACACATTTCACCAGAAATATTTAACTCGTTGGATTTATTTATTTAAAAAATCATCAGGCAAGTATAATTTAATGGCACTAAATGAGCTGACAGTTTTACTTCGACCATTTGTGTAACTAGTATTCTGTGATTTGCAGAGAAATCCGCGAAATTTCGCAAATATGATGTGACGTTTTCGAAAAACAATAAAATCCACACCATAGAAAGGCCGTAGCTTGTAGTCACACACACTACTTCTGCACGAGACGTTTTGCTGGGTGGGACATCCTCCGTCGTGTATCTTTGCATTTACCTAATACAGAGCCATAAATTCCGTAAGTTTACAAATAAGTAATTACATAAGATCATCAACTCTGCCGCGAATAATATTCAATACTTTATTCAATTAGAATACAATAAAGAAACAGCTACCTCGACTTAAAATTATTAACATTCACTTACTTACTACAACTTCGTAGGAAAAAGTACAAAATAGTTAATGAAAATTCCATTAATCTTATAAAAAGTACTTATTACACAAAAAAGTGCTTCCATTTTTTAATGAACAACTAATTATATTTTGATTATACGGATCACCTTGCACATTGTTCCAATTCAATATGAAATAAATAGATAGTATTAAAATCATTTAACTTCCAGTTAGTGGAGCTCTTTGGATGGAGCTTCGTCGTGTTCGACCACGTAATGGGTAACGATATTTTCTTAAATTAAAACAAAATTATACTTAAAATTTGATGTCTTTTAAAAAAAATATGTACATGAATACATATCTAGGTTTTATTCTATATCAAAGTATTTCAATCAAAATATTTTAATAACTCTGACATACCGTCTATTGGAAAAATGGAATCAAATATGCCAAGTCAATTGTGTAGATAACAGTTATTGTCTGATCGTTAATTTCTATTGATAGACTGCCTTCCAGTTCGATTTGGCAATGGTTCTCTTATTCGTGGGGAATTGACATTCAGTGATACAGATGTGCAGTTTTCAAGCAACCAGCCGAAGTGGAACATAACATCAAACTACAACGCCTCACAGCGAGGTCAAAATTTCGTCATGCCAATTTGTCGAGTAGAATGTACATATTGGTGTGTGGGACTACTTAGGTGACCAACTGACAAGCAATTTAGTCGGATGGACACGCGAAAAAACTTGGAGATCGTGTATAATAAATGCATCAACTGCAACGGATGGAAGAGTAAATGAGCAGCCATTGAAAGGTGATCAGCTGGCCACGCACCCAATAAAGTTGATTATGGACTGACATAGCTACCCCAGATATGTTGTTGTTGTTGGTGTTGGTGAGAGTGCTGGTCGCGTTGTGCTTGTTGAAGCGACGAGGATTGCTGCTGTTGTGCTTGGTGATGTGTACCATAGTGCTGGTGATGATAACCATGGGAGATTGACAACGCTGTCGCGTTCATGTCAATGCCACTCGCATAAAAGCAATTACCGGAGCTGCCGACATTGCTGCCAGCCATACCGCTATTATTGTTGTTGCAATTGTCATTGGCGTTGCCAGCGCTGTTCCCTCCGTATTCGCTAGAAATGCCATTCGTTGCTGTTGGTGATGTTGATGATGATGTTGTTGTAGTGGATGTCCGATTTATCGGTTGTAACTCTAAAACATCGTTTTGCTGCTGCTGCGAATGTGATTTGTGGGACAATTGAAATGGAGCGGAGGATTTCATAGAATTACCGGCTGCGAATCCATCTCCGCCAGAGCTATTCGCTTCACCAACGATGGACCTTATACATGAACTCCCGCTTGGAATTGTTCTTGCCACTGACGGCACTTTAGTTATTGTTGTACACATTGCGCCAGCTGCGGATGTGGCTAAGATGCTGGGTGTGCATGCCGTCGCCCCTGCGGATACCGCACGTTGCGGCAATTGTGATGCTTCGGCCTGTGTCAGAGGCACCACCACTTGATCCATTAGATATTGGTCAATTTCCTTTGGATCAATGTCGCTATTGCTCATCGAAGCCGGCGCTAAATAGCTATGCACCGCTGCGAACTTGCCCATTGAACTTGCCGAGGGCGATTTGTTTGAGCTGCTGCTATTGTTGCCTGCTCCCACCGCCCCCGATGCAGATGCTGCGGACTCTAAGTAATTCAAAACTCCAATTGAATGTGGCGAATTGCAAGCGTCTGTGTTTGAAACGTAATTGTAGGCAAGATATTGGCCTGCGGCGTAATTATTATAGCTATCGCCCGCAGTTGCATCTAGATTAAAAATGCGCCCTCCGCTTAAGCCGCCCGCCGCATTGTAGTTCGGTGAAGCTAACTCGTTAGCTGTCAGCACTTCATGGGTAGAACGGGGAAAATCTAACAGCCCAGCATTATAAGAACTCTCATCCAAGGAAATGTACTCGCGAGCGCCATCCCCCAGCACGCCATAACCAACGGCAGCTTCCGCGTCCACCACAGCAGCTTCGCTGAGTGGGCGCAATAAGTTTTGTGCCTGCGATAACGGCATCTGCGTGGGCGTGCGTTTGCCGTTCAAAGCGCCGTTTAGCAGGCTGCCGCTACTTAATGTATAAGGTGTAGCCGGAGGTGTGAGCGGCTGTCCATCCGCGGAAGTGCTGGCGCCGGTCGATTGCAGTGAACTCGCCGTTGAGCAAGGCGAATCCATTTGGCGCGCATAATCGTAACGCTGCGACTGTTGCCCGAAATCAAGTCCCACCAATTCGGGTATGAGTCCGCCATTGGCAGCACTTTGCAACGAAGCGGCACATGCGCTGTTCAGCGAACTGATGAAAGCCTCGCTATTCAGCATATCCGCGGCGCATGTTATAGCGTCAGTACTGCTAGTATTCGAATTGCGAAATGTACCGTTTATGCCGTAGCTACTCAATGCATCCATTTTACCGTTATTGTGGCACGGCTGTGGCGTTTGCTTAATGATGCGCCCATTAATTCGATTTGCGGTTATTGCGTTAGTTCCGCCCATTGCCTTCCGGATACCCCCCGCCCCACTGCAGCTCTTTGACTGAAAAGCGCCAGGTGCACAGTCGGTTGCTGTTTCGCACGACAATTTTGGGGTTGAGTTTGTGGTTGTCGTCGCAGGCAGCACATCATCGCACTGAACTCCGCTAGCTGTCAGTGTGCGCGCCTTTTTGCGGCGCGGCTGATATTTGTAGTCGGGATGCTCCTGCTTATGTGTGAGTCGCAGCTTCTCCGCGAATTCCATGAATGGTTTCTTGTCGGACTCCTTGAGGTTTCTGTTAGGAAAAAATGTCAAAGTGATTTTAAAAAAATTGCGAAGTAAAGTGAGTAAAATAAAACCAAAGTTTGATTCTTAAAGACTAGCAAAAATCTGAAAATTCTAATCAAATTATGAAAATTGATTTTCCAATGAGAAAATAGAAAGAAAGGGCATTTCTGAAATGGGTTCATACAGTGATAGTACAAAGACTCGTTATATTTTTGAATCTCCACTGCTAATTTTCGCTTAATAATAAATAGAAATATAAAAAGAACAAATTTTAACTGATCTTTGTACTTGAGCCGTGAATTGCGAGTGTTGCTCTCCAATGAGGCGCGTCGATGAATTGAAGCCCAGCTGCTCAACAAAAGACAAAAGCAAAATAAGAACGCGCGAAGCATGAGTATGTAATAATTTGTAATTTTTTTTTGTGATATTTTTTGATTTGTTGCTGATAAGCCAACTCCCGTCCATTGAGTTGAATCGACTTATCACCAAACACTATCGATGAACCATGAGATTTTTAATATAAACGTAATCTACGCTTTACTGAGAATTTTTATTGTCAAAAGAAAAGTAATTCGGTTCAACGCTTGATTTATGGTTTTCAGCGAATTCGAAGCTTGAAAATCACAATGTTAAGTAATAGTATACTCTCGCCTAGCATAAGCACAACACAACGTTTGAAAATGTCTTTGAGTTGATTTAGAAATTTATTACATCTATGTCGATGTTTGCGACATTTCCTTTTTAAATGGATATTTTGAAATTATGATATTATTCATAGCTCTTCAATGAAATTCAAATATTAAATATGATTCCAATAGAGTCAGTAAACAAACAACTATACAAAACTCTATTGAGTTTAGTTTGAAAAAAAAAAAGTTTACTATTTTGGTCCATAAATAACTGGCCAAAATTAAACCAGTCGAATGGACGCGCCTTCCCAACCACATCCAAGCTGCTTTCTTGCACCAGACCTGCACATAAGCTACTATAAACAAGCTTATTTACTTTTCCCATACGCTACCACATCGATTTAATCTTTCTATAAACCATAATTTTCACTTAAGCCCGAATTCGATCCATTGTTCAAGGAAATCGCCATATTTATGGATGTAATCAGTTAATACTTCCGCGATAAGATTTATACACGACGGAGATTTTACAACCCAAATCGGAACAATTACCGCTTTGAGTAATTGGCGTTCTCTAGTGGGATTCGAAATCTTTATAGAATTTATTTAATATATACTTACTTCCACAATTTTCCGAGCGATTTACTCAACTCTGAGTTTTGTAAATGAGGATACTGCTTGGACATAACCCGTCTGGCTGCCTGTGCCCAGACCATAAACGCATTCATTGGTCGCTTAATGTGATCCTTTTTACGGTCTGAAGGGACTCTAAAGCGAAAAAATATCATACAACATCAATATATCAAGCACTTATAAGTCTTATTTCAAAGTAGTGATCAAGTATCTGGTTTTCTAAGTAGCTTGGTAACAAAACACAAGATGGAATTTGAGTATTTAAAAAATTCTTATCAGTCTTCAAATTGCTTCTTCTTTATGTAACTTATAGAACACCGAGAAGAGGAATATTGGTGGTAATTAAGAATATTTGTAAAATAATCGCTTTTATATTATTCAGGGCACCAAATTCTCTATTAAATGCTCGATCCGGTGCGAAGTGTGTCAAATATCATCATAAAATATACTATGCATACATAAAACTTTGTGTAACTAACTCAAGAGCAATTTAAGGAACAAACAACAGACTCTAGAGAACTTTTAAATTTTTTTAATATTTCTGAGGAAAGATTTTTTGTATCAGGAATTGTCAACGTTACATCGCCATAAATATAATTTATTATATTCCAAGTGTGCGGCCAACTCTCAAAAAGCAAACAGACAAAGTCTGCTGCAAAGTTATTCTACAATCTTCTATTAATTTCCTTCAGGAAAATAAACGGAATAGGAAAGAAGAGAGTAAATTGTCAGCCTCATCTAAATTGACGATGAATTATAAATATCTCGAATATTAAGACACCTAAACTGAACAGAGCATTAATACTACGAGAATTGGTCTTAAATGATTTAAATGTGCTTACTTTAGAGAGTTATCCGCGCGAGCAGTCAGTCTTCTTCACTGATATCATACATCTAATAGCTGAACCATTGCGAACGGTCCGCTTGATATTGAAAAAAAAAAGCAAAGCAGATTGCAGCACAAACGCCATGACAGTATCAAAACATTTCGAGTGCGTCTTACACATCATACTAACTGGGAAGGGAGGAAAATCTAATTTAAGGGGCAAAAGGTAGTGTCAGCCAACTACGGCCCTAAAGTGTGGTTAATGCGTCAGTAAAGTCAGTCAGTTCTAAATGATTTTGCAACTTCCGAAATGGTGTTAATTTTCAAAAGAGGTAGAGATATAGATATTGCCAGGCAAAAGCACATTCATCTTAGCTGTTTTGAACGCAATATTTATGTGCGAACCCGCCCTTTTTAATTTGGCGCGTTCACACTTCATTCATATCGCACAGGCAAAGTTCCAGGCAGTCACTTATCAAAGTGCAAATGTGCTTGCTACTCGATGCTTCATTTGCACCGGACGCTGAACGATGATGTTGATGTGGCATACAACGCTTGCGAGAATATGCGAGCAAAGTGCCATTTTGTCATATTTGTTTGTGTATGAAAGGAAGAATATGCGAGCGCACTTGAAGCTATCATTTTAATGAGTTTTGCAAATCTACATATTTCCAAAAACAACACAAATAACACTTGCGACGAAGGCAAAAAATGCAAAACGCACTGCCAGCAACAAGTGCCACGGCGGAGAAATGCATCAGTTGAATGTGATTAGCGCGCTGCCAAGCGTGAAGTGCCCGGCCGCGTAAGCACAGGACGGGAAGGGAAGCATTAGTCTGTAAAAGCTATGGGCATAGTAAACAAATGCAGATGCAGCAGCATGGGGGAAATAAAGCAAAATACTAAATAAGTACTACCGCCAAACTAGCATGAAATTAGTTCATTTTGAATGGATACCGGTCCATACCCTATTCTAACCAATGTCTTAGATGTATACATTTAGGCGAATAATATATTAAATGTGTAATTGGCAATTAATGCAGCAAAAATCACTGGTATGGGAGACATAGGGTATATAGACTAGATCTAACTCAACCTTTTTATAATTCAAAATGTACGACCAGCGTTTTAAAAGCATTTCAATTTATGAAAAGACACTTTGGTTTCCTAACTGTAACATATTTAATGGGGCAGATGAAAGCTTTCATCTTAAACGCTGCCCCAAAGGGTTTACTGTAAAACTAATCCCTTTATAAGGCTATATTACATTTTTTACTACATTGCAAGCATGTTTGTTTGTGCGCCTGTAAATCTAAGTGTAAACAAGAGACATCACAAGAAATCTACACCAAAGTGGACTTGTGTCATCTGTCAGAGTCACAGACGTTTTGCAAATACAATCTGTGTAGCATGCGAAATACCAGAGAACGAAACATATGCAGTGGGGTGATTTGAATTGCAGAGGGCAGCAGGAAGATTGTATGTTTTTTTGCATGTCGATGTGTCTGTTACTTAGGAAATGCATAAAATGGCCCAAAATGTAACCAACAACGGAGGAACGCAGAAACGCTATAGTTGCTTTTTCTTTCTTATCTCTCAGTTCTGCAATAATTTAATCCAATTTGGGCGTGAATGTGAGTATGGGAGTATGTTGGTTTGCCAATTCGTGAAGTGAAGCAAAGTGACTTGCGACAACTATGTGATTTTTTATCTTTTAATAGGAGATTCAAAATGTAATTGCGCAGTCGCATTGTTTCGGAGCTCAATTTCGTTGTGATATTCTCTTCTCCTAATTAGGAATGCATATTTTGCGAAAATAAAAGAAGTTGAAGAAGTTGAATAAAGAAATGCTTGGGTGAAATGCACTTATAGAAATGCTCACCGATTTAATCAGTCATTCATTTACCAAGAGATCGTTTTAATTACTATAAATACTTATAATACTTAAAATTAAAATATTTTACTTAATCTATTTATCGTACAATATTTAATTACCTAGAGATACGGCTACACTATGGAACATAGCAAAGCCAGCTGAATATCAAGCTGACAACCTTAAGAATGAGAGGATGTTCTCATTCATCTGGAAGTAAGAGCTAAGTTCGATTGTAGCCGATCAATAGACCCCGAAATTTGAAAGAACTAGGCGAATATATTGCTAGATGTCTGAAAAATTTTGTACATGAATTAATTCATCATTAGGCAAAATTGAGTCTATTATGCTCGTTTTGAAGCCAAATTATATTATGCTATAGAACACTTCTCGATTTGCTTAATATGTAAAATATCTACCCTAGAGTCTCTTCCATTAACGTAAATTTCTATTTTACGCATCGTATTAGTGCTGTGAGAAATTATAAGCCGATATCAATCACATTTTGTATCAAATCAAATTACCCTGTTGGGTACAATTATAATTATTATTATTATTATTATTATTATTAAATTACAAAAGTGCAACAGTTTCACCAAATATTTTTGATATCGCCTCCTCTAACCGATATGTGTGGTATAGGTAAAGTTAACGAGAGAGGTCGAGATCATAACTGGCGTACGGGACTATATGGGTTTAGACAAGGGAACGTATAGATCGATTTTATCCATTTTAGGTACCAAATTTGAACGAATTTTCTGCTTAAAATGGATGCTACCACACCCATTGTTAAATTTTTTAACAGATATACATTAAAGCCTTCTGAATTATCTCTGGACGTGGATACGCCCTTCTTTCTAAGAAGGATTCACACCCTTTTTTCTAAAACTTAATTTACACAAAATAAGGGTTTTCCTATTCCAAATGTGTAGCTTACTTGGCCAATGAGTTCGATTTCGACCGACCGTATGCAACACCAATATTTTGAGAATACTTTTATTATCAAGAAATCCCAATTTTTATCCAAGATATCGCTTGCTTGAACAAATGTACATGTTAGGGGAACACAATTAATACAATTTGTGCAACATGTTGCGAGATTATAAATATACTACCAAGTGGTAGAAAGTTTGGAATAGAGAGAATGACTCCAAAATTATTTCAAATGTGAACAACCGAAATGACACAACCAATCCAAATTCTCATGCATATATATATGTATATACATACTTGTACAAATATAGGAGAGTTAAAAATGAAAAATGTGAATACAATGCAAATACTACTTATAACAAATTCGTGAATAAATTTACATTTGAACGAAATAAGCGCAATTAGCACCTTTTGATGTAGCTATTGTTTAAGTACCTCCCACACAAACACACACATGCGTGCGGATATTTAACCGATGCAAACAAATTAATTTTCGGTTAAAATGTGCACCGTGCAGCCCGTGTGTTGCAGCAATATACAAAAAAACACCGAAACCAACAACTTTGCTATACGAGCGAAGAAGTCAATATTTATTGAACAGATAATAAAACTACAATCACTTACACGAGCGCAGCAGTGCAGTTACTTATTCACTCGGAGGGGGCGCGGCGCATTTAACTTCGTATGTCGCTTGGGCGTGTGTATGCATGTGTTAAAGCGCGTTGCAGCGATGTTTATGGAAGTGCGACTTCACTGCAACAATGCCCAACCCGCTCACTCACATATATGTGTGTATGGGATTGCGCCGTATAGACCGCTGTGTGACAATTCCCACGCAATGAATCCGAGTAGTTGGCCATTCGCTACTGCGCGCTCGGCCTAGTATATGCACACGCAATTCGTGCGTTACTGTTGTTACTGTTGTTGCTGTTTTTATTGTTAGTTGGTTTGTTTGTTTGTTTGTTTGTTTACACGAGTGTGCAAGTTAGTTAGGTTTCGGCTTCAGTTTTTGTTTTGAGCACCTTCACCTTCAATGCAGCGGAAGGTCGGAAGCTGTTTGTTGGTGTTTTCTTTTTGTTTTCTCTTGTTTTCACTTGCTTTGTGAACCTGCTGGCTTGTTGACATTTTGCGGTTGACACTTGTTTGCATAGTAATTTTTTTAATGCCCCAGCAAACTACTCGTCCCGCTGCTGCAGGTCGCGTTGGTGAAAGATTAGCAATGACGATCTTAGCAAACAAAAAATTTTTCATTCACCAACAGAAAATAAAACGGCCTTTCAACATAAACGCAATTGCATGAAAAAACCTGCAGCGAATTGATAAGCCATGACAGCAGCAGAGATGGGGCTTTGTTGCAAGGTAAAGTAGCTTAAACAAATTTCCGCTGTCATTCGCATGAATTTTTGATTGCTTTGGAAAAATAGAGATTACACTACTTTTAAGATTTTTCGTATTATTTTTTTGAATATTTCTTTTTGAGATAAATAATTGCGCGAACATTGAGTACATGCCTAAAGGATGCTATTTATTTTTATTTACAATAAGTATTAAGAAATCTTTGAACAGTTACAAAAGAAAGACAAAAAGCGTAAATTCTCAAAATAGCGTTTCTTGGTCTTAAATAATTGGGCCTTGGTAGTTTTGCTAATAATTTTACTAATCACACAGTGTTTACCGACTCCACTTTGGCCTGTGGAAGCCCGATTCAAATCGAAGGATTCGTTGTATATAATATTTATATATATAATATTACATATTATTATTAATATTCTTAAATAAAATTTAACGCTATATTCTTTAATATTATCTTTAATATATATATTTATATATTATAAATTTCATCCATTGTGTTATGTTAACAGTAAAACACATTTTCTCGTACTCACAAATAATTGTTTTATAATTTCTCCGATTTTCAACATAATAGTACTAATCTATCTATATTTTTAAATTTCAGACAGGAAATATACCCAATTTCTGGTTGTAAACTGGTACGTGTCCTGACAAGTTTGGTGCTCCCTCGCAGGGCACTCATATGAATCGAACCACCATTTCATTTCAAATTTCCATAGCCTTCCATGAATATCTGTGTTTTTGTAATTGTACTATTCCTAAGGGATCTCTCTGGTCTATTGTAGGCTTTGTGTGCGGTTTTTTTAATATTTCCTATTGACTTTCAATCATTTTGGATTGTATAAAGTTTTCATGACAGAGTAAAGCAACAAATGCCGTTCACTGACACTAAAACATGTAAAAGTTTCACTTGTTCTCCATAAAAGGACATACATACACACATGTGGTTTTTACTCAAAATCTATAAAAGAAAATTACAAAACCCGATCAGCAAAATATGGAAATTTATTTAAGCTCGTTTGATTAATTTAACTGATTATTATTTGGTTAAAATCTGATTCAAGAGCAAAGAAATCTTTAAAAATCACTTGCAAAGGCCGACTTATATAAATCACATAAAGTGACTTCAATTTAAATAAATTATGAAAAATTATAGTTACTCTCACGAGAAATATTCCTTTGTTTCGAAATCAAAGACTAAGGCGACGGTGGAATTCCTTGGGGTGCTAGCACAGCTTTAGAGGTTTTACAAGGACATAACAAACAACCGCTATACACATCCTACCTGGATCGATTAGCACGCCCAGCAAATACATATAATATATACGTAGATATTCTTCATCCTTATCATAGCATATTGCCTCTTATTTCACACCTATTTCATACCACAATGTGTCACAATTTAATGTGTTTATATGCTTAATTCACTCGTCTGAAGTACAATTCAGTATGAATGCATATAAAGACATAAACAATAAATGAATCATTAGTCAATAGCATGTTTTCGGCGATAGCCTGGCGTGCACTCGGTAGCTAAGATAAAGCTTTCCAATCTCAAAGCATAAATATAAATACATTCGTTGGCATACGTGTAAGTGTGATTTTGATATGATAAGTTGTGCAAACAATAGGGGGACAGTAACATTTTATTAAAAAAATACTTTTTTTGCAAATTTAGTTCTTATTACCAATATTTCTAACAGATATTAATACATATTTGCAAGTTTTTATATCCGAACTCAATGTTGTGCAAACGGTTTGGTTCAACTTGTGGACCATAATCACGCTCAGAAAACCCCTTTTACCATTACAAATTACCTAGCATAACTTGCATGACTACATGATTTACAGGATTCTATCAGGAATCACAGTTGAAATAAAAGATCTAAATTCTTAAAAAAGTCTAAAACTTGACATTGTTCTTAGTTGAAATGTATCCATGAATTCTATAAAATTACCAATTTCCGCAACCGCTCAAAAGATATAACTGTCTTTCGGATAACAAATCAGTAATAGTGTTTTAAGTTGATCTGAGCAACTGATGGCTGAAGAGTTTTCATTGAATACTAAAAACTTCTTAATCAATATTAAAATGTTGAATAAGGGCATCTAATGTTTGATTTCGCTAAGATTTAAACCCTCAGTATTTTTTAACAGTTTATCTTTTTTGCGTATGCCCATGAATTTTTTCTTCAAAGTTTATAATATTTGGCCAGTATAATAATTTATGCATTTGCTGTTAATTGAAGTTCTTAGAAGTAGTAGAAAGAAACATATCACCATGTATTTCACACAAAAAAAAACTAATTATCCATATATATAAAAACACACGCAGGTTTACTACTACGACCATAACGCCAATAAGTATCGTTGCCATATTCATATATAGGCAATTTCGATCGTACCCGAAAGGAAGACGCACTTACGATATTATTCGAAGGGCACCTATGGGTCTGTGAGAAACTATTAGTATCTAAAAGAATTTGAGATTTTAATACTACAAGAATACTTCCCAATAACATTGCCTTGTGAAATTGTTTTGGTTTTTTTCAAACGGAAACTATGTAGAAGTTAAGCAATGAGTATTTCGTTCATTTAGAGGCTGCAAAGAATAAATTTTGCTTAGATATTCCCAATCCGACGCCGCTAAATGGTTTTCACTGCAAGTTCACTAATCGAAAATATTTTACTTATAGATATATATATACATATGTATGCATCTCCTAAAGTTGCATATATTCTGCTAGTTGTCACTCATTGGCCATTGCATTTAAACTAAGTAAGGAAAACTAGGTTCCAAGTTGAGGACTGATTACATTTTTGCCACAGACTCACGCTGTACTTAAAAACAAGGTTCACTTAAATTCCTTAAGAAATCTTATATTAATGATACATAACAGGTACATTTGTTGAACAGAGTTGGCACATATGAGGAGAACAAGTTGGGCTAGATTTATTTGAACCTATAACCGAATTTGATGTTTTGTGGAATGTAAGATTTCTTCTCAAATGGGCGTTCCCACTGTTCCTTAAACAGTTTTCGCACTTTCAGTAATTTCAAACATTAACATTAATCGGCGAGGTTATTATCCAATTTCTCCCCTTTCAACGATGGTGAAACGAAATGCTCTCAGCGAATTTGATTAACATAGCTTTGGTAGTTTACGTGATATTTGCACGAGACTTAACCGAGATTGGGGCCATAATCACATAATTGGTGTTACAAGCAACTGTTAGGTGGTCAAAACTATTGCAACTAAAACTCTGTGCAACATGTTGAGAGAGTATAAAAATGTAAGAATGTGTTGTCACACGTAGGAAATAAATTCCGGCACTCACTTAGCGGTCGCCTGGACCAAGTTCCAATCGTATCCTTCCAAGACCTTCATAACTGCTGTCGTAATGCGCTCATCCTCTTTGCGCCCATTGCCAACACCACCACGCTTCTGTTCCACCTTAGCGGCATAGTTCGCCAAAACAAGTGTTTCCACCGGCTTAGAGTGTGATTGTTTCGACTCGGGAGAACTAGTGTCCGTATCCATTATGACAAACACGCACAAAACACAAAATTGTATCTCTTTATTGCTTAAATAATTTTTTCGCACGGCAATTTATATATTTCATAATATCCTTTCCTTTTCTTTTAATTTTGTACACTTCTCAGTTGTTTTCTTGATACTTTCTTTTATAAACTTTCAATTGGGTTGAACTGCACACACACGAGCACGAACCCACTCTCCACCAACAGCACGGGAAGAGCAAGTGATCGTTAATATCCGTAAGCGATCACAAAGTTGCGCGCATAGCTCGAACCGTCGACGAAAACTGTCGCCAGCGATCGCTGATCTTCGAGGAGAAATCCCTCTAACTTAGCCAACACTAACACAAACGCAGATACCTCAAGAATAGCAAACAAACAACTTCAGCCATAAACAACATCGCCACATACAGCTCCAAACAAGAGCGCGCCAACCCCGACAATCGTTAAGATAACGAATCGCGTACTGCCCGCCTTCCTATGCGTACTCGTGCACACATAAGATCGCTTTAACGATCATTTGCCGACCTAACGTTTCGCGGCAACTATACGACTAGATACAGTTATATATATATATATACGAGTATATATAAATTGTGTGTACACCCTTACATATTTGTATATATGTATATATACAAGAGTGCACGCCGACAAGTCGCGTTTAAGTGGAGCCAGGTTTATTCACGAATTTCGTTGAGTTAGTTTGCGCCTATGTGCCTATGTGCCTATGTGCCTGTGTGCGTGCAAAATCGTACTATATGTGAAATGAATCCCCCCTTAAGTTTAGTTATACAAACGATAAAGAATCGCATGCATGTGTACTTGTGTGTGCATTTAACTTTGAAAGTTCTAACCCTTCGGCACTTATTGGACACACTATACTAGTGCACATAGATACGTAGAGGGTATGTGTACGTGTGTACAAGCATACCTAATTTAAAGTTGGAATGCAAATACACATACACACATAAATAAAGTAAATATTCGTACTTTGATTATCGCACATTCATATTTTTCTTACGGAAATGTAAGTAGGTAATTGTGGTGCTTTAAAGAGTAACACTTGCGACTTGGCACCGACAAGGATAGTCTTATTTACATAGGTGTGTGCACATATTTCATAGGGATCCATCAAGTGGCTCAGTCGCATTTCCTCAGGATTTATGTTTGTGTGTAAATGCGACTGCTTGGCCCGTACATCCGTTCACGTTTGGAACGTATTGGCGGCCCTCGAAATCGGTTTTATCTATCCTTCATTTATAGATAATGGTTTAACGCATATGTGTTTAATTTTATAGATCGTGCGATTTTTGACCTCAAAGCTGAATGATGAATTCGAATAAAGTCATAAACAATTTCTTTATTTAATTAAATAATTTTTGAAACTTTTTGAATCAAAAAATATATTTGGTAGTCAACGAATTTTTAATACAAATATAAATATTTCAATAGTTTTATGATTAAAATGCTGAGCGCCCGTATTTGAAATCTGTTTTTTTTAGTTTAAATATTTATTAGTGGACGAACATTGTGTTGTAGCTAGTTGTTTGGGGTATGCCTATTTCCAGTAGTTGGTAAGGTGTATCATGTACATCTGGAGAAATAAAATCTTTGTACATTCCTTATATGGAAAGTGGAATTATTCCATTACAAATTCGAACCGTTCGTAATCGGTTCCGTTACTTACGGTAACTTACTTTTAAGCTTATTATAATTGCATCATTGTTTTATTTTATTATCATATCTCTACATGGCAACATAATAGTTGGAGGAAACATCATACATAATACATATATGCAGCGATCGAAAATCACCCAAGAATTGCAATGTAATTGCAATTTTCGCCCATGGTCAGCGCAGATCAAAACAATCGTGTTTATCAATTCCTAAATGTTTTAGTCACTATGTATTGCAGTGCCAACAATAGTGCCAGCCCGCATTGTATATATGTACATACAAATATGCATTCATTAGAATGTAGATATGATGCATGCGTTTTGGGCATTAAGAATAGAGCATTTCATTAGCCTTTCGATGCCGACAATTATGCATACTTCACTCGTATGGATTTGTGTGCATGTGCCTACATATTTTAATACAATGAGCAAGTGCAGCTGAAGACGCTCCAGTTAGATAAGACTAAAACGTATTCTTATAATTCAAATTAATTCTTATATGAAGTAATTGCGAATTCATTAGTTATTGCAATACTCCCTCCCCCATCGCCGCATTTAATATTTATTCCATCTCAATACTGATCAACTGTTTTATGTAACTGACAGACGCATTTCGCATCAAAGGCATAAAAGAATCGAAATATTTCCAAATGCGAGTTTCGCACATCAAAGGGACCGACGCATGGGTTACTAAAGATGAGTGCAGCTCCACATCACATCCACTAGGCATTAGACAAATGCTGTAAGAGTAGAAACATTTCTGGCGCATGAAAGAAGCTTGAATTAAACTTGGATTAAGTATGTACATGTGTAGCATTTACTTTTTTATTCGCTTTTATGGCAACTTGCAACGAATTAATGCAGCACATCCAGCACACCGCCGCAACAGCTTGACTATCCGCAACACGCAGCAGTTCACTCAACCTTAAAGAACTCAAGAAAAATTTAAAGTACAAAGTGTTCCTATGGGTTCTTCAATCAACGCTAGTTGCATACATAAATGAGCTCTAATATACATATACGGAAACACATTTCACTTAATAAATAAGTAAAATATATGTACATATGCATACAGACGTAGTATATTGGTGGCAGATTTTCTAGAGCAGCAGTGTTCACTCACACACACACGAGTATGCATTTGCTCTTCCATTTGCAATTTGTTATTTAAAATTTTATTTTTATTTCATTTTTTTTTTTATTTCTACTCACCTGACTTCGTTAAACTATTTCATTTCAATAATTTTCAATGTCATGTGATCGCGTACAGTAGATATGTATATCTGTACACATATAAGTCCTTAACGATCAAGTTAATTTGCAGTGATGCAGTTGCGTTTGATTTAAGGGGATAAATCCATGCCTTGTACAACAAAGAACTAGTTTTATAATAGGCCACAACTAAGCGAACTTGTCACAGTTAAATAATATATTAGCTGTCTTCGATTCGTCAAGGGTTGGAGAGGAGCGAATCGAACACACTATACCAGTTATTCAAACAAAATTGAAACACTTGCGACGCAATCTTGCGCTCACATGGCCTCTATCGCATGCACAATACTGTTGCGCTACTTTCCTTGGTAGAGAAATACTTCCTTCATGCAGAAAAGCTTTTTAGTAACACCTTGGTTTCGAGTAAGATCAATGTCGTGGGTTTTCTATACACCATTATAATTTATTTCAAATCTTACTATTTCAAAACCTATAAAAAAATATTTGGTCTTCCATTTTTGACAGCAATTACCAATATGAGCCATTCACAATTGGCAGCATTGAAAATAGCGGTTATCCCATTTTAATGAGGTATCCGCATACTTTTTTGTATCGAATTCAACTGTGTAACTTTGTTTTTACTTCTACATGTAAATGTTTGGACAAGAGAGCTGTACATACAGCATGAAGTAATTCGGAAAGATATATATGTACACCAAAATAAAAGGGACGAGGTTATTTAACCAAATAACTAACGGCATCTAAACTTGATGCTCAGATAAAATTAGATGAAGAATTTTATACAAAAAGTGGTGTAGGTGGTCATGACCCGCTCATGTTTAAGTGAAACTTAATTTAAGAATGGGAGAAACGGTGTATCCGAAACCATTTAGGAAATTTTTAATTCAAGTAAATAATGAATATCGCGAGTAATAAACGAAAGGAAAACTACGTATCGCCTTTTTCATTTTTTTTCACCTTATACCCCTTTCAAAAATGTTAGGTTCTCCACTGACCAGCAGAAATAAGTGTCAATAGCCAACCGCACTTTTATACAACTCTACAACTTTATAACATTACACACCTGATTTCGAGTAACATTTTATGAACCTGTGACTTTAACCGTGATCAATTAAACAGGTACTGTCCTTATGAAAAACAATGACGACAACGACTTCGACCGACAAAAGAGAAATCACGAACTCTTTTCTCATTGTCAAGAGATTAACCTATTCATGTCATAAATATATTACAAAAGTCGTGGGGAGACCATCAATAATGAAAATCGAACTCACTATTCGGATGAAGGTGATTACATCCCTTATCTTATATTTGAACCCGATATTAATTTAATTGTATAATGTTATATTCAATCACCATTTCCGCACTTTAACCTGTAAAATTCGTAAGTTGTTTTTGTTTGTTCATTTGCATGAATAACTCATGGACCTTTTAAAATACATAACTAAATCGATGTAACAAAAGAGTGGCAATTTTTCTTTTTTCTTCTAGACATATTGAGGTATGCACCTATACTTAGAATTGTGTAATGGGTAAAAAACAAATTTTGTTAATATCGGGAAAATAAAATGGGTATGTTCTATGACTGCGTTCTTCGACTTTAATGACATAGTGCATCATGAATTCTTGCCTCAAGCCAATATGGAGTACTACATAAAAGTAAAACGCCGTTTGCGTGAAGCAATCCGAAAAAAACGCCCCGATTTGTGGAAAACAAATTCATGGCTTTTATTCACTTTTGCTCAATTCTGCTCACATTTTGTTGCTTGTTCGTGATTTCTTAGCCAAAAACAATACTATAACGATGCCCCAGCCTCCATATTCACCAGACATGGCTCCGTGTGATTTTTTCCTTTTTCCAAAAATAAAGAGAACCTAAAGGGACGCCGTTTTACAAGTACAGATGACTTTAAAAGCGTATCACTGAAAAAGCTAAAGGCTATCCCAAAAATCGAGTTTTCGAAGTGTTTTGACGATTGGAAGAAGCACTGACATAAGTACATAATATCGAATGGAGACTATTTTGAAGGCGACAACATTAATGCAGACTAATGAAAAAATATATTTTTCAAGAAACGAAAATTCCCGTTATTTTTTGAATCGTATATCAACTAATAGAAAGTTTCTTTCGTATCCCACATGACAAGTCAAATCGTTTCAAGGAAACAATTCTCTTAAGGAAATCCTAAGGAAACAATTTGTAAGAATGTTCATAAAACGGCGATAAATTCATGAAATCAAAAAGGTTATCGAAGATTACCAAATTTTCAAGCAAAAAGAAATTTAAATTTTAATAAATTTCCTTTTTTATTCAGATAATTATGAAAAAAGAAAATTATTAGTTTTGATATTACTGTGAGAAATACTGTCCTTAATGGAGTAATCAAATGTTCAAATCGCTTCATGTAATCGAAGTAAATTTTAAAGTTGAAATTTTACGCTGACTGTTGATTGGCTGGCGGCGTCTGAAGCATCATTTAAATCAATTAACGGCAAGCGTACAAAACACCGCCTCGGGCAGTTAATGTCGCCTGCTATTGGCTAACGGATTACTTAAGTGGATGGACAATAGAAACAACAAAAGTAAAGAAAAGACAGGAAAATAAGTAGTACGTGAGAAACGTAAGTCGGCTATAACAAAGTGTAGTAGCAGAAAAAATATAAGGAAAACAAAAACAATAAAACAGAAATTACAGCCAAATATACCAATATGGGAGACATTAGCGAACCAGTGAATCAACACGACAGAGCGGGGCAAATGATCATAACGAGTTGAGTAAATATTGCTCGCGACATTTGTTAAATGAAATCAATTAGCAGCAACGAGAGAAGCGATGTCAACAACATACCCTTTGGTTGCTTTGGTTGCTTTGCCATGCTATGGTATATATGTACATCTTGTTAATGCTAAATACCCACATATATGCATATATGTTTGTCGTTTACGATTCACCGTGTTTCTTAAATACTCTGCGAGTGGGTAAATTGTGAATACTGTGCCGAAAACCTGTTGCCACTACGACGGATATTGTTTTGTCTCTCTTTGTTGTTTTTTCTTTCTTTAAAATTATGTTAGATCTGTTATGTACAGCGTTTGCCAAAAAAAATAGAAAAACTATAATACATATAATTTGTATATATACAGTTTTCATTATTTCGGTCATGTATTGGTGCGTGTATGAGAGCGTGTTTACTTGTGGATATCTAGTTGGATATAGTTGTTTCTAAAATATCTATATTTACACCATATTTTTAAGACAGTCTTTTAAACTTAATCTAACAAAGGTATTCATGCGATCATAAAAGGTTTAGTAGCTTTCTCAACCAATCTTGACAAGAATATTGTTCCCATCTCAACGGAATTGGTTACAACTACTAAAATAAAGACATTTCTCTGAAGACAAGATCGGAAAATTCGGTTACAAGCAAGCGATCGTACATCCAATATGTATCAGTCAAAGAAGATGACTCTAGCGTGACACCGCTCACTTTTAGGTGGAATTCTATATTTCGATTACAGATTACAATGCACTTTAAATATATACATACATATATTTCGTCATAACAAGTCATAGTCAAGCATGAGCATTCAAAGTCCGATGGGTGTTCACATAGCAAAATGTTGGAGGAGAAAAAATGTGTTAAACACCAGAGAAATTCCCATCACTTCGATACCTCAACCTTTAAACAACTAATACAATTATTCAAATGTATATGAACAATGCATTTATGTAGATTTTTAAAGAATTGAAAAAAATAACATTGCGGAAATTTTTCAAGTTTTCGGAATTGAATACCTGCCCTTACTTATTTAAAATTACAAATATTATGCAGAAATATATTGATGTAAATGTCACTCTCCAAAATTAACTTGTTTGCTAGTTTCACTCCTATTTTGCCTTCACGTCCACCCTTATGATTCTCTAAATCCTCTTAATAATACATTGTTATCAATCAAAGTGAAATTAATATAATATGTTACCCAAGAATTTATATTTCCTTATCTACCCTCTTTGGTTTTTTAAGTACTTATGTGCATATGATAACTTTTCTACTGTCTCCTTATAATGTCAGCCAAGGAAAAGAAATAATTCGCAAAACCAAAGTACCCTTTATTTTAACTACATTATGCATAAAACAAGAAAAAAGAGCTAAGCGCAGCCGAACATTATCAAATCTCGCCATTTGTAAGGATTAATGGTGTGTGAAACATTTCCAGATGTCTACAAACTTGATCAAAAAAACGTTCGCTATTAGGCAATTTACTCAATATTAAGTTAATACACACAGAGAACAATTTTAGTTGTTCTAGTTTCTGCTTAAAAAATTGAAATTTAAAAATTTTTTCTAATAAGTAGAAACATACAAAGTCTAATATCTGATCAATCTAATATCTGATCAGCGATCCTCACATATTATACATTATTATTGCATTATAAACCATTTTATGCTTAAAGAACAACCCCACTAAATTTCATTAAGATACTTTACATATTAACTGATGTAATATATTTGTATATGAAGGGTCGAAAATACAAATGTGCTATATAAATATTTATTATATTCTAAAGTAAAATAAACTAGGGGTTTTCAAAATGGAATACTGGTGGAAGTGGACATGGTTGTAACAAATTTTCAAGCTCGGAGAAGGGGACATAGTGAAAATGTTGTGGATCGAATTTGGTTGAAATCGGATAGATAGTTTATGAGATATGAAATATTTCCTAAAAATAAACGGTGTCCTTAATATTTGAACAGGTCTCTCACCCATTTAGTTAAATTTAATGTTTCTGACGTTATTCTTAAGGCAGTTATCGGATTTTTAATAGTTTCTAACATAACCGTTATCAACCGATTTCATAAGTAATGGCAAAAAAATGTGTTTTCGTTGTTCCATTAATATCGCTTGTACGGAGATACGAATGGAAGCTAGCCAGACCGTCATCTGCAAATTGTTTCATCATTTTAATCATTTTAACATAAATAACGCCATTTATGTCTATTTTTAATTGACTTAATAACTAGAGTTATTAAATATGAATCTACTTATAATAATAGAAACTTTAGAGAGATATTTTACTATAAGAAACTACGGAATGCTCCAAAATAGTGTAAGCTAGTACGCTGTAATTTAATGGATGCAACCCTCTTAGTTCAGATCCAAACCATGCGATGACATTTAGTTTCGACATTTAATATGCAATTCATAATTGCTCAACACTGAAATTCTGTTCGATAGCCTGAAATGGCAGTCTTATTGAAAAGATTAAATTAAGAGATATTCTAAATTAATTTACTACAAATATACGAACAAATAATAAAATAAACGTAAGTGTGAAATGAAGTTGTGCCTGAAACCTGAAATCGCGTGTGAACCTTATTTTCATTCGATATGTGTAACCTAATAATTTAGCATGTGTTATGGAGAGTCACCAATATAAGGTATTCAGTGAACGAGAAAAGCAAAAAAAAATTCGAAGTGGCGAAAAACATTCGGTTTCGAAGATTGGGTTATAAGCAGCCACGGTGACGTTGAAGCAAAATAAAATAATTCGAAATACTAATCGTACGAAGCAGGGTTACCTTCCCCTGTAGCCGATGAATGCCAAGAAAATATATTGTGCTCATAAAAAACCAAGTATTGACAAATTCTATTTGTTTTATAAGAATTATCCTTTATGTGTAGACGGTAGCTCCGTTAGCGCCAAAAACATATTTAATCAGTCATTTAATTTCCTGCACGAACAATGTGTAACGGTAACCCTACCCGTTTGCATTCGAATTCGAAGGTGAATTAATGAGAATACCATCGTCGATTGAGGCCAACGAGCTGCTGCACACACTTTTGTTGCTTATGTGCGCGCAAGTAAGATGGTCAAAGATTTCCTAAATTCCAAATTAATGAGTAGAAACGATACAGAAATAGCAGTTTACTGTTTTTCAACCATAGATAGCGCTGACAAGCTCGGAACATTAGCAAACGGACGGACAAAATTATTCCAACGAGGGGACTTCGAAAATCTTTTGTGATTATTTTACAAATGAAAATTTTGACAAAGCAACTAATGTGAATAAGTGCGCTTTTATGTCCGGAAGAAAAGATTTATACGGATTCATCTATTAAATAAGTGTAAAGTTTTGAAATATTCCGAGAAGGAAAATTTCTTGATTTGTGAGTGCATGCGTGGATTCCAGTTAAACGAAAAGTCGTAGCTAGGCATAAGAAGAAAATGTTTTGACGCTAAAACACCTTGGATGACTACGACGACAAACAGCAGATAGAATAGAATTATATGTGCTCTATGTATCCTCTTTACTTACGGTCTTGTGAATTAAATATCCATTTACCGATACATACACGCGATATATGCGGATTCAAAGTATCCTCAACATAGCCGTACTAGACAACTTTGTCGTGACCACCATGTCCATGGCCCGTTGTTACATGCTGTTGAAATCAACGTGAACATCGTTACAGATCACCTTTTCTTCGCTTCAATATACATGCATAAAACAAAATAATCTTCGTTAATATGTTTACATCTTGCTTAATCACAAATAGTGAAAATAAAAGAATTTAATTTCTCTTTTCTCTGGTCGAGGTATCTAATGAATGTGGAGTGTGTGTGAGCTTTTGGTGTCAGTTATATCCTGATTGTTTCCCTAAATTTCCAATATAAATATACGGCAAGAACTGACCACACGGCTAAAGAAAATGTGAGTATTAACATATATCATCGCACATATTTTACTTATTATATTTATAGCAGCTTACATGGTTTTCAGTTTCATAAATTTTTTGTTCTGCTTATGACTTTTGAGAGTGCCTGTCACATCTGGTTGTCCTCGTCAAAGCGAGGGCATTAACTACAAATGAATTTACTTTATATTTTGGCTGTAATAGCTTTTTTAAAAATGAAAATAGTTAATATCTCATAAAATTTTAAAGAACGTTCTGAATTTGGATATAATAGGGATTTAGTAATTTCTTGTAAAATAATGTAGAGAAAATGTTGTGGAACATTAGACCACCAGTTGCAGTGCATACCTCAAATTATAATCCATACAGTTTGTAAACATTAATATAGATTAGGTGAATATGAATACAACTTAACGAATTTTATTTAACTGAACTATCCCAATATGCATTTGAGTTAATACATGTAATGTAAATTCCATATTCAAGTGTATAGTTTAAAGGATTTATTTATGGGATTTAATTTTACATTGCTTCTAATCATACGTGGGTACAGTCATTCCCACCATGAATTCAATCACATCCATAGCTCTGTTGGCTGTCAAGACCTTCCTTTTTCTCACTTATGAAATTCATAGAGTGCATATATGTTTTTTTTATAAAGCTTTGTCTTTTTAGGGACCATTATTAATAATAAGCGCAAGCAGTTATAAATGATCGAAATTTTTATATTTGAACTAAATTTGTATCGATGAGGTAAAATAGTCATTACTGAATGCGCAAAATTGTAGACAGAGTTGTATATACAGAGTCTAATTGGACTCAAAACAGAAAGTGTTGGTGATTAACGATGAGGTATTGGCTTGTTATTTAGAACTGTTTCTTTAATAAAAATGTGGATATGTATTTTAAAACCAATGAAAGACCTTCCAGAAGGTTTCAGAACCAATGAAAGAAACCAGAAACGACCTTCACTTATTTACTATACGAACCCTGTTTCATCCATATTTGCTATTTTATATTATAAGATACTTGTATGCCGAACTTTCGTTGGATTAAAGATAGTTTAGAATAGAGGTGGAAACGGAAATTCAACGAATCTACAATGTTACTGTGATGCAGTCTTCATTAAAACCGTGAAGATAAGCGGTTTTTCTTTGTTTTCTATTCCGTTTATTATTGCTTTTTGTAGCTGGTCTTGTTATCTTTCTCCAATTTCTCTTCCAGCTGCTTTCGTCAGCTGTTTACTGTAGCGTGGATAGGCAATCGATAATGCGTGTGTGTATGTTGAAATTTTTGCACTCTACGAACATAGTTATAATTTAACAATAGTTCACTTAACATTTATTATTATAGAACCAGTTGACTATTTGTTCAAAACAATTATTACCAAAATAATTTACATTTCGAATGAAAAATGTAAAATCTGTATTTAGGAGAAATGAATTACTTAATTTCTAGTATTGGTAACAAAGGAGTATGTGTCAGTTTTAACAAATTCCCCAACAGATGCATAAGCAAATCCACAAAAATATATGTATACTCCCTTCCCGTGTACATCTATTACCAAAACATGCTTTCAATGAAAATAAATGAAATATAAAATAAGTTCAAGAAATTCACAAACAAAAAAAAAATCGACACATACACACATTTTTTGGAAGTTTTAATACATCAATAAAATGTTCAAATGTAATTCTACAGCGATGATAGTTTTTATGTTAATGAATAAACTAACATAACAAGAATTAATATTTAAATAATGTCAAATAAAATTCTTCTTGTTTCTGCTTACATATATACATAACTATTATTTTGCTATAGAACTCTCTCATTCTGACGTAAAGAGCAACACTATTACATGTCCTACCATGTTAGAGATGCTTATGTTAGCAACGGAAAATCCCTCGAATTCTATATATACATATACAGATTATTTAAGTACTACCGGAATAAATAATACATTGACAAAAAAATCGTTAATCTGTGTCAATTTGAGATGTTACCTCAAAGAGTGCAAGTTGTCAATAAATCGGTTGAAGTTTATAGGTAAATTTTTATGTTTTTAAATTCTATTATGCTTTTTATGTTTTATGGTTTTGCTAAGTTGTCGGGCATAAATCCTTTATAAAGAAATAATAGTAGAATATATGGGACCGTAAATGAGTAAAGGAAGACGAGTAAAGCGACGGAAAAAGTGGAAAGATTACTAATTTAATTTACTACGTTTACCTTTTTCCGCTTTGACAGTTATGTTAGTGATGTCTACCTGGTCAAAATGAAATTCTATTTAATGCTTTTTATCATAATTATAGAACACAATCCTGATCTTTACAATAGGACATAAAATATTAAGCACAAAATTATTAAGTATTTTGTTTTCTAATTGTACAGGACTATTTGCAAAAAACACATTTTTACATCATTATATTTATTTTTAAATACGCATTTTTATATTTATTTATAAAAGAGCTTATATAGTAGAATATGTACAATTGGCCACGAATTTGCACTATTATCTGGTCAAATCTCATAAAACGAGTGTTACTATCTGTAACGAATACTGTCTTTATCCTTCCGATCAATATCATTACAAATATTTTAAACAAAGCTATTTATTAGTTTATTTATTTATTATTTTCCTATAATTTTTAAGAAAATCAAATAATCCATTATATTGGATTGCCTCGAATATTTACCATTATCCTCACGCTTTTTAGCCAATATTTCCGGCATAGATGATATAAATTTCCCACTGATCTCAATAGGATGTTTGTACCAAGCTTCTTGGGTTCTTTTCCAAAGTTAGGTTTAGTCTTGACACGCTGTGTTTCCAATATCTTTTTTGAGTTCAAACAAGAGATTCTCAATGGGATATTGCTATATTTATTGATTTTAGATTGGGTAAGCCCCTTTAGAACGTTGTGTTTCGGATTGTTAGTATACACCTATTATTCTGACGTTGTAGTATGTATAAATAAGACCTGGTGACCTTTGCCTTTGCCAATAATAATATGTTTTTATATTTAACTAAAGATTTTCTCTGGCACCTATTTTGTAAACTTGTTGTCAAATGTTACTAATCAATTTTAGCTTTCACATATTTTTCAGAGCCAAAACGGAGCAAAAATAAAAACGACAACCAAACTCTACAAACCCGACAATTAATTGATGACTCAATTCAGTAAAAATTCGTAAAGGGATATGTATTTCAGAAGCAACAATATTTTACCTTAGAAGTAAAAGGAGAATAGGAGTATCAGCGTAAAAGTCTGAAGTGAGATTACGCATATAAGTATCACATATAATTCAAAAACCAATCCATAGCCGTATACCAGATCCCTCACACAAATCCCGTTCTTTTCTCTTCACCACACACTGCCACGAACGATACCATTCGCAACAGAGAGTTCAATATTATACCGTTCCATTCTTTCACCGGGAGTAGGAGCAGCAAAAAATACAACGCGGTAAGATTTAAAATTATGTTTATATATACACACATATTTCATGATTTGTGACAATAAGCAACTTCATGATATAAAAAAGAAGTTAATTTTACTTCATTTTTTTCAGCTATATTAACGATCTGACATAAATGCCTTTCTGACCTTTTATTTTCAAAAGTGTTACCAATATTATAAATTATTTCAAAAAAAATTAAATTTAAGAAAGAATTTTCATATTAAGAGAATGAGGTATATTCAATGACTGAGTACAAGATCAATGTAATTTCGATTCTCTTCCCTAGCACAGGTAGATTACACATCGAGTTTATATAATTTGTTTTATTATGTTTTGTAAATATAAAGTCTGTCTTCTACCAATAAAATAAAATTACCTAATACAGTGTATTCATACATTTGATTAATGTGCATATATTTCTGAAATTTTAAGTACTTACAAGAACAGTATATGTATGTGTTAATATATTTTCAAATATATTCACAACTATTTTGAGTTAAAAAAACCCGTATGTCAATTTCATTTTTCGAACCAACTAAAAATTTTATTTATTTTAGTTATTTTTTGCTTCTCTCTCGCTAAATTTCAGTAAAATAATTACAAATATTTCCTTACCTTTTAGTTTATGAACTCTACAACCGAAAACTTAAACAACGAACTCCTCAAAGAAGTCATTCATAACTGATAGCAAAATTTATTCCATATTAAAAAGGTTTAATCACTTGGCATTCTTAGCGTAGCTCTCAATAACTAACTAATATATTTATCAATATTTTAATTTCAGCACCAAACAAAATAACTTCACACATCAGTAAAATACATTTAAGCGATCATTGATTTGTAAAAATATGGAATTGCGGGTTGGTAATAAATATCGGTTGGGCCGCAAAATTGGCTCAGGATCATTTGGAGATATTTATCTTGGTACAACAATCAATACGGGCGAAGAAGTTGCCATAAAACTAGAATGTATTCGTACGAAACATCCCCAACTTCACATCGAGTCGAAATTTTACAAAACCATGCAGGGCGGCATAGGTATACCGCGTATTATCTGGTGTGGCTCGGAAGGTGATTACAACGTGATGGTGATGGAGTTGTTAGGTCCATCATTGGAGGACTTATTCAATTTCTGTTCCCGACGTTTCTCATTAAAAACCGTTCTATTACTCGCCGATCAGATGATATCACGCATAGACTACATACACTCTCGGGACTTTATTCACCGAGATATAAAACCGGACAACTTCCTCATGGGTTTGGGTAAGAAGGGCAACCTTGTTTATATAATTGACTTTGGACTAGCGAAAAAATTCCGTGACCCGCGCACACTGAAACACATACCATATCGGGAAAATAAAAATCTCACCGGCACTGCCCGCTATGCGTCGATCAACACACATTTGGGCATTGAACAGTCTCGCCGTGACGATTTAGAGTCCCTCGGGTATGTGCTGATGTATTTTAATTTGGGTGCACTGCCGTGGCAAGGTCTGAAAGCTGCTAACAAGCGTCAAAAATACGAACGCATATCGGAGAAGAAACTTTCGACGACGATATTGTCATTATGCAAAGGTTTTCCCAGCGAATTCGTAAACTATTTAAATTTCTGCCGACAAATGCACTTTGAACAGCGACCGGATTATTGCTATTTAAGAAAACTCTTTCGTAATTTATTCCATCGTCTTGGCTTTACTTATGACTACGTGTTCGACTGGAACCTATTAAAATTTGGCGGACCCCGCAATCCACAAGCCATACAGCAGCAACAGGATGGTGGCGGTGAATGCCAACAGGGACAAGAAGCGTCCGCAACACAGCAACAACAACATCAACACAGTCAAAAACAGATAGCTGGTGGTGTCGCTGCCATAGGTAGTGCACAAATCATTAATTCGGGCGGTGGAGCTCAGACATTGGTCAGTAGTAGCGGGGCAATGGTCGGAGGTGGCGGCACTTCTCAAATGGTTGTGGGCAGTGGCACTGGTGGTGGGGGTCTAAATATGGACGATTCAATGGCAGCCACAAATTCGTCGAGGCCCCCTTACGATACGCCCGAACGACGTCCATCGATTCGCATGCGTCCGGGTGGTGGTGGTGGCGGGGGTGTCGGATGTGTGCAACCGAGCGTTGTCAACGACGTGAGAAACACAAAATAATATTTTATTGTTTAGATTTCAACTACATACTTATATGCATACATAATTGAAACTAGTTAATAGAACATAGGTCAGGTCGTCTTCATATAGTTTTTTTTTTAGTGATTTTAGATTTTGAAATTCCTTTATTCACTTTACTCTCTGAGTAATGACATTTGTTGTAGGCATTGCAGTTATCTTTCAAAATAAGTGCCGACTAATAAACGATGACAGCAAAAAAGTGGCAAGGAGATTACTTGTGATCTTAAAAAATCCCCATTTCACATTTATAACAACACTTTAAGCGATATTATTTTACATCAATCAAAAAACAAATTACAATTATTATATAAATTACAAAAGTAAACATTAGTAATGTCAACTTATTTATCAAAAGAACTGCATTAAACTGATTAGTTAGAATCGGCTTGTAAGGATGTTTGGTGACGCAACAACTAAATACATTCAATTAATCCATAACTTTGCAAAAATCTGAATACAAATTGTATGTGTTCGATGTAAGTGCACATCGACATACTTTATATACACGATAATGTATAATGCATATATACATAAATGCTTAAATACATATTAAAATACCTTTAATATATAAGTTTATATCTAAATCGAAACTGCTCCTTTAGAAATTGTTTGCAAATCTGAAACTGGAGGAAAAACATTAACAAAACAAAATGTAACTCAAAGGGAAATTAAGCTGAGCATTCGACAAAATGAAACAGTACACAATTGAAGTAGTAAAAAAATAACTAGGGCGTATTCTTAAAAATAGCAAAATGAAACGAAGTGTGTATGTAACTAAAACTAACAATAACTATGATACAAAAACCATTGGAAGTATCCGCGGATGAGTAATATTATGGACCAACTTTGTAAATGAGAAATTCGATGCTGCATATAAAATTTGTAATTCGTGCTAAATGTGATGCATACATACTATCTATATATATGTATATAGATATATATACATTGAATGATATACATTGATATGATTGAAGAATGAATAGGTGTAGCTGTGAAGAAATATATAAACCACATTTGCTGTAACTGAACTCATCCACCCAAAATATACATGTACACAAATAGTTTTGCATTGTATGTATATTTATATATAATCATTCTTTAAGTTCCATATCAATTAATTCTTTTATATTAAAAAGAAAGAGAAAATATTTGAAAAAATACCTTAGTTTAAAAACTAAAAATATATATTTTTTCTTAATCTTTGTTGAAATTATTAAAGGGAGCTTTAAAAGCTTCTGTGAAATGTTTCTACATACAAAAGAAATATTTTAAATATTTCAAGATATGATTGCTTTAAAGTCATACAAAGCTAATGTTAATTAATTAATTTAATTAATAAACTTTTATAAACATTTCGGTATTTTATAACTTTGAACAAGAGTTTTTACAAAGCTTTGGAACTATTTCAACAGGAAAGTTGCTAGGTTTCCCTATTTAATGAAATTAACGTGATGGTTAAAGATAATTTTGTCGATTAAATTTTTATTGAATATCTTTGAAATGCATACATATATTTCATACAGCTTTATTAAAACTATAAATATGTATATATTGTAATTAATCCACACAAATGGAAGAATGAAATACAAAACGGCTTTTGATTATGATGCTTCGAAAGTAACACAGTGATTGTTTATCATATTCTTTGTGTGTTGAAGAGAAAGTAGGTATGTATTTTTGACATCTGCATTTAAAATAATAATTTCTCTATAAGTCCTAGTATGATGTCAATATGTTATTTTGCTTGTATATTATTTTCTTTTGGTTGATTTGCTCGAATAAATACTGGAAAATTGGAACCAAATTCTAGAGATTAAAAATCAATCAAAAAAATCAATTGTCACCAGAAACAAGGTTTATATAAATAACAAAATTTAAAAATATAATTATGATTAAAGCTTTAACTTATATTGTTTACTTGAAAATATTAAATAAGAAATATGGAATGCTTTATACACAAATGTATAAACCGCATACATTTTCCGTTGTTAATGATTTTCATACCTAAATCGAAATTTGTTTTATAACAATAAAAACCAGTTAGAAAATAATTATTAATGCAATAAAAATAAATTATTTGATAAAGCCAAGTAAAACACAAAATCGTACATTTAAATATATAATATAAGAAATTACATACATGCATATATGTGTATAAATATACAAATGTGGAATAAAGCTTGACTAAAACATTTATTAATTTTAATTAAAACTTACTATAAGTAGTTATATGTAAACTATTTAATTACGATATAAATTTATTTAGAATGCGGTAGAAATGTAATATATCTCAAAACATATTTCATAAGAAACGTAATAACAGAAATTATAAATATAAAATAACTTAAAAACTGGAACATAAAAACATCAAAAAGAAAATACAACTAAATGTATCTTTAATAATTAAAGCAACAAGCAAACGACAAAGGACACGTAGATGGAGTCCATAATTAGCTATTGGTAACTGATAAATATTTAATTTAATTCAATTCAATGCATATAAATGCGAGATATGAAAATAAAACGTAACTATATGAACTAAAAATACCTACCAAGTTTTCTTATTTTTCTCTCATTATTTATATCCAGAGTTTGTCAATTAATTCTTTGCAAATAATTCACTTTTAGGCATAGTATAGTGTTTAATAACAGAACGAATGTTTTCAGTTTTATTTTTTAATAATATAGGTGTATGTATCTTAAATCTATTTAAGACAAAAGAAATTTAAAAAATCGAAACATAGACTAAAAAACAAACAGTGTACATTACTCAAACGTCATTAAGAGAGACGAGTTTGTTTAAACACAAACCTTTGTTATGCAAAACTTGGGCCAACTTGGGTACAATTGGAAAAATGTTATCTAAACGTCTGCCCAAAGCCCAGCCTTTAGCCCCATCGAAAATTCGTGGTAATTTTTGAAAAAAAGAGTGGCTAAAAGGAGCCCAACAAACAAAACCGTCATCTACGACACGTCATCTACATACGTGAGTGCATCAATCCATATAACTGATATACTAAATACTAAGTGAAAATTAGCATTTTCTACTTAGTTGCAGCTTTATATAAAAAGATGTTTGCATTTTGCAAATAATTAATAGACAGCAAAATATTCGAGTTATACACATTTTGTTTGTTTTTTCCATTTATGTTTTCACTGTCGAAATTTTTTTTTGCCTTAAATGGATTTAAGATACATTCACCTACAATATTATGGAAAAGAAAACTAAAAATATTTAATTTTGTTACTAAAAACTAAGAGTAAAACTGAATTCATGTTGTTTTTCGTTTTGCAAAGAATTTATTGACAAACTGTAGGAATATATTGGAAGAGTAACAGTGTTATGGAATAGTTTTCATTCAAGGAGTTTTCACAAATCCACTGCATATGCATATTCATACCTTCCTAAGTAAAATATTTGGACTTGTTATCAAATGATTCGCTCATGTCAATCTTGTTAGAATTCTTACTTAAATTTAATGAAAGATATTTTCGTATCATGGTAATAACTGTCATAATACGAAAATGTATTTGAGATCACTAGGTCGCTTTAGGGGTTTAAAAGGAAAGTTGAAGCAAAAAAAAAGCAATTAAATATTTTCGTAGGCGCCTAAGTATCTCAAACAGTAAAATTTATCTCTTAATACGCCCTATATGAATTAGGTGATTTTATCCAATAAGCAGTGTAAAAAATTAGTAGATTTGTAGACAAACCTATCAATTATTTATCGATAACACATTTGATTATCAACCGTACTAAATATTTATATGATTTGGACCAATCATTACACGACATTTGTTGTGGCTCTCTTCATTGTAAAGGTGTTGTGTGCAACTATAACAACAAAAGAATTTATTACAAAAGATACTTTTAAGACTATAATTATCTAAATTAAGCAATATATTAATTATTCTTGAATGTTGTAATAAAATCGGATTGGCTTAACAAATGAAAGACTTAAGTCTTTAAGCAAATTAATTAAGGGAAAAAGTATTGGGATACAAACCGAAATGTGCAAACCTTTTAATGCAACCCTGTCCGCAGTAAGGAAACACATCTGAGAGAACGGTGGACTGAATATTAATCGCCACACATTATGTTATTTTGCAGTTGAGTGCTGATTGCAACGGTTTCAGTTGATCTTAGGTTTTTCCGCGAATTTTTTGTATTAAAGGAAGTTCTTTGTTGATTGGATAAAGTGCATCATTAAATCACAAGAAAAGTATTGTTGCACTATAAAATGAAGCATTTATTAGTTTTAACCTTGCTTCTTTTAGCAGGTTAGTTTCTATACTTTTAACCGCGCATACCGGCAAACCGCAAAACTGTCGATTTCTTTTTCACATGTGCAGTGCTACCAAAAAAATATATTTTTTTTTTTTATAGGTGTGGGAGAGATTGTAGCAGATGAAACCACAGAAGATGTAGAAACTATTGATTTGGATTTAGGCTCCTTCAAGGAAGGTTCCAGAACAGGTAAAGCAAATCGTATTTGTATACATACGTAGTATATATTACTCACTTGCTATCAATATTAGTTAATATCACCTAATATGTTCTGGTCGCTGCGATTTATACACGTCACTGCTGAAAGCATTTCTAATTTTATAAATTTTTTTTAATAAATTTTCGTTCAGATGCTGAAACTCTCAAGCGTGAGGAAGAAGCAATAAAGTTGGATGGTTTGAGTGTTGCACAAATGAAGGAGGTCCGAGAGAAGGTGTGTAAAGTATAGATATTTGATAAATTTTACGCACAGATAAAATAGTTTTTTTACCTATTAAGTATGAAGTATTTGATTCCATTTAAACTAGTTTATGGTTAAGGTTAAGTATTTGCCACGTCCGACATTTGGGATGTGAGATTAGTCGCACGATATTTGCGCTTCAACAATTATGTTTGATTATTGAATATGTATTAATATCTTTTCTCAATTTTTCTATGTTGCATAGGCAGAGAAATTTACATTCCAGACAGAGGTAAATCGCATGATGAAACTCATCATAAATTCATTGTACCGAAACAAAGAAATATTCTTGCGAGAGTTGATTTCCAATGCATCTGATGCTATCGATAAGATACGACTACTTGCCCTCACGAACAAGGGTGAATTGGACACTAATCCAGAATTGAATATACGCATTAAGGCTGATAAAGAGAACAAGATTTTACATATTATGGATTCTGGTATTGGTATGACTCATCAAGATCTAATCAACAATTTAGGTACAATCGCTAAATCGGGCACTGCCGATTTCTTAGCTAAAATGCAAGATACTACGAAAACAGAATCCGGCCAAGACCTCAACGACATGATTGGGCAATTCGGTGTTGGTTTCTACTCTGCTTTCTTGGTTGCTGATCGTGTAGTCGTTACTACAAAGCATAATGCTGATAAACAATACATTTGGGAATCAGATGCTAATAGTTTCAGTATTGTTGAAGATCCTCGTGGTGACACACTTAAAAGAGGTTCAATAATTTCGTTACATTTGAAGGACGAAGCCCAAGATTTCCTCGAGGAGGATACTGTACGCGAATTGATCCGGAAATATTCTCAATTCATCAATTTCCCGATTTTAATGTGGTCAAGTAAAACTGTTGAGGAAGATGTACCAATTGAGGAAGATTCCACAACTGAGAAGCCAGAGAAGACCGAAGACCATTTAGAAGACAGCGATGACGACGCTAAAGTGGAGGAAGAAAACGAAATCGCCGACAAACCGAAGACGAAAAAAGTATCCAAGACTGTTTGGGATTGGCAACTAATCAACGACAGTAAACCTATTTGGACTCGTAAACCCGCCGAAGTTATTGAGGATGAATACTCAGAGTTTTATAAGACACTAACCAAAGACAGTACTGAACCTCTAACACACACACATTTTGTTGCCGAAGGGGAAGTTACATTCAAAAGCTTATTATACATTCCAAAAATACAGCCATCAGAATCCTTCAACCGTTATGGCACCAAAGCCGATAATATTAAACTATATGTACGTCGTGTTTTTATAACTGACGAATTTAATGATATGATGCCCAATTACTTGAACTTTATTCGTGGTGTTGTTGATTCCGACGATCTGCCTTTGAACGTTTCGCGTGAAACACTTCAGCAGCATAAATTAATTAAGGTAATAAAGAAAAAATTGGTTCGCAAGGTTCTCGATATGATTAAAAAGATCGATAAGGATAACTACAGCAAATTCTGGAAAGAATACTCAACCAAGTAAGTAAAAAAGAAATTGAATGCATCTATGTTTAATATAAAAAGTCATAATTAAGCATGTCAAATGTTAATTTTAAATATTGTGTTTGCTTTGGAGGCTTGTCTTTATACACATTTTTCCAAATTTTAGCATTAAACTCGGTATCATGGAAGACCCCAGTAATCGTTCACGGCTTGCCAAGCTGTTGCGCTTCCAATCGTCCAATGGAAAAGATCTCACATCGCTAGCCGAATATGTTGAACGTATGAAGGCCAAACAAGAACATATATTCTTTATTGCTGGTGCTAACCGCGCCGAAGTCGAAAAATCACCTTTTGTTGAACGCCTGTTGAGCAAAGGCTATGAAGTCCTTTATCTTGTTGAGGCTGTTGATGAATACTGCATTTCCGCTCTGCCTGAATTCGATGGTAAGAAATTCCAAAATGTTGCCAAAGAAGGATTTAAATTAAACGAGTCGGCGAAGAGCAAATCCAGATTTGAAGAGCTAAAAGCAACATTTGAACCACTGGTGAAATGGTTGAATGAAGTGGCACTTAAGGACAAAATTTTGAAGGCTGAAGTTTCAGAGCGATTAAGTAACTCACCATGTGCACTTGTTGCTGGAATGTTCGGTTGGACAGGTAATATGGAAAGACTGGCATTGTCCAATGCACACCAAAAGTCAGATGATCCACAGCGTAGCTACTACCTGAATCAGAAAAAAACATTGGAAATCAATCCCCGTCATCCACTTATTCGTGAACTCTTGCGACGCGTTGAAGCTGATGAAGCCGACAATGCAGCAAAAGATATGGCTATAATGATGTTCCGCACGGCCACTTTGCGTTCAGGCTTCATGCTGCAAGAGACATCCGATTTTGCAGACACTATTGAAAAAATGATGCGTCAATCTTTAGGAGTGCCGTTAGATGAACAAGTCGAGTTGGATGAAGATGATGAGGATCTTACTAGTGATAATGGAAGCGATGAGGAAATCGGCAATTCATCAGAGAATAAAGGCACAGACACATTGAACGAGGATGATGAGGTTCACGATGAACTCTAAATTATGGAAATTTAAGTTTAGGCCTTTAGATTAAAATCATATTTTTTATGAATAGTAGACTGATTTTTTCCAGTTTGATCCCTTTCTTCATTTCGCCTGCATTGCATGTATATTTCTGCATCATACTCTGAAATTGTATTTATTATAGTGATCGAAGCAAGGCAAGAGTCGCTACTCATAAGGTAATATTATATACTACCTCAAACGGCGATTAATAGATTTCCATAAAGCGCATTTTTAGTGCTATTCTGGTATCTACATACATAAGTTTCGTGAAATGATGGAAAATATTTTCTCTTGTAATCTAGAATTAAAAACTACAAATTGAAATAAAATTTTTGGTTCTTAAAAATTATCTTTATATATATTTTATTAAATTGATTGTATGGCTTCGTAATTCATATACTTTAACAACATTAAAAATAAGACTTATTTTTTAAAGTTAGGGGAAAAACATTGCTGAAATCTTTCTTTAAGTTTTTGGGACATTATTTCAAATTAAGTGAACCAATAATTTTTCAATATCAATTTGCGGATTCTCTTTTATCTTAAGTTATCTATATAAAAATATCTCCTGCATTTCCTAGTGATAATCGTCTACATCCATGTATTGCATATATTCTCGTTGTTTATTCAAATGGGATACGGCTTCACTATGAGAAAACTTATACTTATCCTTGAATATATGAACCAACCACTCGGGCATCAACGCATTAGCGAATAGCGTAGGATACTAGATATATGAAATTATTTTATTATGTATTTAAGCAAATGTCGGTACCCACCAGAGATATTCCGTCTTGTTCGGTTTCATATTCTTCGCCAAGTTTGTGCATCATTTTCAGTTGTTTTTCATTATCGATCAGTTCAATGACAGAATAGTGGTTAATTCCTTTGTAATCGTCAACTTTCAGCGTTGTGTTCAGCTCAAGGAAAATAATATCTAGTTGATCTTTATATTTAGGAAAGGTATTCAAAATTTCATCAGTAGTCATGTTATTGAGTGATCTGTAAAAAAAATTCGCTTAAGTACTATTATTATTACCGGTTACAAGAAGCTTACGTTGAAATATTTATGTGTATTTACTTACAATATTTGGACTTTTTCGGGTACTTGCACGAGATTTTTCAAGATTGCTTTCATTTTCCTATTTACTCTTATCTGTTCTCGTTCTCTACGCTTATTTTCTGTGATTTCCTCTGCTGTAGGATATACTATTTGCTTTATGCTGCTTAAATTATTTTTCTTACAGTCCTTTGCTCTTTTAAAAGGTGATTTCTTTATTTTTGAAATTTTTTTTAACTGCTTTTTCTTTGATTTAGTTTTATGCTGGCTGACATCATCTTTCTCTTCTCGTTGACTTTTTTTTCGATTCGTTGTCAACTTAGACGGAGATTTAACATCACTCCCTGTTTTAGGAAAAGTGTAGTCTCGCTTAACTTTGTTGACTGGCCTTGTTTTCTTTTTAATCGTTGATGTAGATTTGATGTATTCTGGCTGAAAATGAAGAGGCTTTCTAGGTGAGCGATTAGAACGACGCAATGTGGATTCTTTTATAAATTTAACCGAGGAAGCAAGCTTTTCTTCGGGCTCATATCGACGAAGCTTCTCAGAGGAGCGGATTGATCGTCGTAATTCCCTATAATGTGCATCTATGTTTGACCTACTTTTTGATATCGCCTTCTCTACCTCGTTTGCACGTTCAACACGTTTCTTTTTATCCATGCTTTTTTAATATATTTTTTAGGCTACTTTTTAGTCCTCAGTTTATACGGACAATCACAATTTTGTGGTGGGATAACAAAATTTGCATTTGTCACTTTCAATTCAGCATAGTCGTTTCGGGTTGGCATAAAGAAAACGTCACTTAAATATGAAGCTGATTTCATGCTTATTAAACACTATTATAGCAGCTGGCATTAGCAAACATCTTTAACTTTATGATATCCTCTGCTAGTGTATATGAATATTTAATTCACATATATTACTTTCATAAGTGATATCACTGACTTAAATCCACAGGTACATAAACATGTTGATGAATTCGATGAAGCAGTTTTGTCTCAATAACAAAATGAAAGAAATCTACCTATTGTAGAATTTTCTTATAATAATAACCATGTTTGCTAATACATACTAATATTTATTGCACTAATATCAACGATAACATAATATGAAACTAAAGATAACAAAAATGTATATAGGTTTTTTTTGAAAAATTTTTTTTAAATTTTTGGTAAAACGCGTAATAGTGCCACTTCATCAAAAAATTTTCCATAAGACAAGAATGATATAATTACTATAGATATTAAAAAATTTTTTCTGTCTGCGAAAACACAGATTTTCCTGCCATATATATTGTGACGAATATGAAGACCAGAATTGACGATAACTTGACAGAATCTAATAGATAACGAAACTAGTGGTTACCAGAATGTTCGAATGGCGATATTGTAGCGAACTCGAATGTCAGAGCAAAACAGAATAGACGATAAGCTGCCAGAATCAACCAGATAGCGAACCTAGTGGTTGCCAGAACGTTCGAGTGATAATCTGTTGGTAACGATCTACTATATAAGGGCTGCAGGAGTGGCAGCAAGACACAATTCAAATAAGAGTGTTGATAAGTTAAGTACAAGTGAATTATAAGTAAGCTCGAATAGGGAGTAACAAAGTGCCAAGTTATTAAATAAAAAATAAAGAAAAGTGTATAGCCATTAAATTGTGACTTTATTTGGCCAATCCAGTGATCGTACTCGGGGTAGAGTTTCAACGTGAGCGATTAATTTAGAAAATCCGTTACAATATATATATATAATATATGTATACATGTAGAAATTTATTGGTTCTAATTTTAAACTCTTATTTTATAATGTTAGAATGTTTTTCTTATTGTTGTTCAATAAAATGCGTTGATTTTAGTACTGAGGTACCACTTTTTATCTGTCACCTTTGTTGAGGTACTCTAATTGGAATTTTTGGTAACTCATAGCATAATAGTGCAACTGATTTACTAGATTAATCGCTTCCATTGAAACTCTACTTCAATCTACAATCTCTACTACAATCAGTCATTTGTAAAACGTGTGTAGTTTGAATTTAAACGAAATATAACAAATTTTCCTTATCCTATAGCTCGATAAATAAAGAACACAAAATAAAATATTTTCTAATAGTGATCATCGGTATCCATATATTGCATGTATTGCCGCTGTTTATTTAAATGGGTTACTGCTTCGCTGTAAGAAAAACGATACTTATCTTTAAATATATTTACTAACCACTCGGGCATCAAGGCGTTCGCGAAGAGCATTGGATACTAATATGGAAAATAATTAAGATTCTAATTTCTAAATCATTTAGAAATAAAATATTTTTATTTACCTTGGATATTCCATCTGCGTCCTTTTCGTATACTTCTCCGAGTTTGTGCATCATTTTCAGTTGTTTTTCATTATCTATTAGTTCAATAACTGAATAATGGTTAATTCCATTGTAACCTGATACTTTTGGTTTCGATCGTAACTCACTAAAAACAGCATCAAGCTGATTTTTATAATCCGGAAAAGTATTTAAGATTTCATCACTGTCCATATTGTTGAGAGTTCTGTTGTAATGAATGTCGTATTCAAATTTTATAATTCCAAAAACATAGCATAGGTATATCATATTTAAAAGTCATGTATAACCGCGTATACTTACAAAATTTTCACCTTCTTCGGGACCTGTATTATGCGTTCCAAATATGATTCCATTTTTTTGTTAAACTTAATTTGTTCGTTTTGTCTATGTTGGCAATCTGTATTTTTGGAAGCCACGCTTTCACGCGAATTTATCTCAGATTTAGTTATTTTTGATTTCTTTTTGGATGCAACCAACACCTCAGGCTGCTTCTCAGTCAACCATTTACTATTTGATTCGCTTTCCTGACAGCGTAAAGTGTCACATTTTAGACTTCGTACTCGCCTGGTCTTTATTAAGGATTCTTGCGTTTTGGGCCCCATTTTGACTGGTGTTTCCACAGTAAAATCATCGCTTTCGTCATTGGAATTGAAACATTCCTTATATTCGCCGATGACTACTTGACAAATTTTTTTTCTTCTTGCCGACATACGCTTGGAACGAAGCTTCTTTCTTTGTAGATCATATTTTTTTAAATTTTCAGATGTTGACTCTACATATTTTCGTAAATCAATATTATCATCTTGCGTAATTCTTATTTTAACTGGTAAACGCTTTTTAGAATTTTCCTTATCTCCCTTATTTATTAGCTTGCTGGGGCTGTTACTGATATCATCACCACCATAATTTGACAATATATTTTTCTCTTCCAAGACTGGTAAGTTTAAATCTGATTCAGCAATACTGCAATAACTATTCCTTTTATCAACAATTATAGAACTATTTAAGTCCAATAACTGGGAGTTTTGTGAGTCTCTGCAAATATTGGTGGACAATATCTGGGAAACTACAAACTTTAGTTTTTTTCAACTCATTGGATTTCTCAAATGACTTACCCTTTTTTTCCTTTCAGATTGTCTTTGAAATAAGCAGTTTAATGATACTGAGTAATCTTTCTTTTTAAAACATTCATGTCCTAAAAACTTAGAAATTGTTGTCACACCTCTTGAGGAAATTGAAACCGCGACATCAATTTCATCATTTAACTGAAAAGCTTTCTCTTCGAGTACTCCATTTTCGAGTTTACTAATTGTCTTATCCAACTGAGCGTCAAATGTTTCCCAATCTGATCTATCTAACCAATGAAAGTCCCGTTCTTCTTCTGCATTGAAACTCTCATCCGATGAGTTTTCAAATTTTAGGCTGCATACTATTCTTCTACCTTTATACTATAATACGACGGTGATATTTTCTGAATATTGTGAAGAACATCACTCACCTCGCGTAATTCCAATATGCACGAATTGACAATACGCATTATTTTTATATACAATAATAATTGTATTGAAAGTATTTGAGAATAAAAGCGCCAAATTCAAATGATTACAATATTGCACTTATTGATTTTTATATTTTCTTCTGTGTCAAATTAGACCGCGTTCATACATGAAGACTTTTATTGCTCATTACCGGAAAATCTCTTTTGGTGTTGCCCATTGCATTCACACGACGAGACGGACGACTCGAGTTGTTGGCCAATTTTCTACGTTCCCTTTCGTTTCATATTCTTGAAATAGTCCACACGTCTTTTAAGTGGTATAGCAAAATGTTTTTCTTTAGCTAATTTTTATCCTTATTCACCATTTTTAAAAATATTTAAATTATTGGTATTATTATTATTGGTATACATATTTGCATAATACATTCAAAAAAAATGTGATAAAATTAAAATTTCCGAACATATTTTGCCAAGCATGAACCATTCTACAATATTTGTACAATTGTATACCTATACAATGGAATGACAGACGGACAGCGAAATACCTGGTTGCCAGAATGTTCGAGTAGCGATCTATTAGCAACGATCTACTATATAAGGGCTACCAGAGTGGGGCTACCGGCAGTAGACACTGTTCTAATTAGTATAGCTGAGTAAAGTGTTAAGTTAGTTCAATTGACATAATTGAACAAAGACAAGTGTGTAGCCATTAAATGGTGACATTTATTTAACAAACAATGAAACAAAGAACACCGAGCCAGAGCACGAGCAACTCAAGGCCCTTTTCTTCGTCACCTTGACGCCTACTCATCGACAAACTTCTATTCCGGCCAACTAAAGCCTTCGTGTATGAACGCAGTCTTACACGAAAGCTTTCAAAATAACGTGATTTATCATTAAAGTGTCAAAATAACTATGGTAAACGTAAACCGACATTATTGTAAAATTTTATGGTTCGTTAGAGCCTCCACAGACAATAACTGTTGCCTATTGCTAGATAAAATTTATTATTGGCAATATTCTTGTTCGGGAATTTTACTTTTAAACGAATGCATTTTATGAACAAGGAAGATGTGGTATGGAAGGGCAATCTTAAAACACGAGACTTTAGTCATTGTATAGTCTTTGTACCGGTGATAATATCATTGCTTTGTACAATGTAAGGGTGTAATGGTTTATGCATTGACTTTAGTATAGGATAGAATTATCTACCAATATTGCTTAAAAGGTACGTAATATGAAGTGTTTGAAAAATCGTTTCAAATTAAATTTATAATAATGATTTACATAATACCTTGGAATGGAGAAGTCGTCATTTTATAACGTTTTATAACGATTTTCTAACGATTTTCATATTTCTGTTGTATCAAATTTCTTTAATTTAGATACATGTATGAACATTAACGATACTAAATCTGTACATGCGATACAGAATATTTTTCCTTGTTATTTATTCTTTTGAATATTTTTTAATTAGCATTTACGTATATTATATAATGACTTAAATATGAATTTGATAAAACCTTTCTTACTTGTAATAATTTTAATTTGTTGACTGCAACCATTTTAACAAGACGTTTGTGTGTAAACAATTTATTCAACTGTCAAAACAGCCCGCCAATTTTACCAAATTACAGTCATACGAAAATTTTAAGATAGCGTGGAAAAATATTATAAATAATAAGGTGTTGTAAAAATGGATTTTCGGCGAAAAACGCGTGTACGATTATTACGGAAACCACAGTACGAAAATCTAGAAATAAAGTACCCACATAAAATTGCACTTTACCGAATGCCACCAATTGAAGACATAAAAATTACCGAATTCGAAGACTTGGCTTTGGAACGACTCAAAGTGCTTCGCATTTTGGAGCAAGCAAATTCTAAAAATCTTCGTTTTTTATCAGATGAATGGAAAGAATCAGTCAACATCGAGCTGAATCGAGAAGGTCTGAGAGGTTACTTGCGGCTTTGTACGAGCAGCAGCGTTAATCCGTCAACGGATAGTAACAAGTACGAACAAGAATTGCAAGCAAGGCGACGTGATTACATTTCACATTTTATTCTGCGGTTGGCATACTGTCGTACTGAAGAACTTAAGCGGTGAGTATAAGGAAAAAACGAAATTTAAAATAGTTTATTTAATGTCCAATCTTAAATAGTTGGTTTCTGACGCGTGAATTGGAACTTTTCAAATACAAATTTTCATCAATGAGTAGCGCTGACATCAAACATTTTCTTGAATTGAATAAACTAGAGTATATTCCACTAAGCGATTCCCAAAAAGATTCAGTTAAAGACGGATTATACGAAAGTACCGTTGGTCAGAGTATATCCAAAATCGAATTGCTAGATTTTTACAAGGTACCTTTTATACAAGTTTTGGACTTAGTACGAACACGACGATGTTATTTGAAGAGTGGATTTGCATATGTAAACACCCATGATTTTGTTTCAATTGTAGCTGTTATTCAGCTCAATGAAATTGAGCATGGATTGCGATCTGCACAAAAACTAATACGAGAGGTGGAAGCAGATGAGCGTATATTTCACTTACTGAAATCATTACATACTTCATATACAGGTAAAGATTATGCCCTCAGTAAAGAAGGAATTGTTTCACCTGAATCTTTGGACCAACTTTCAAAAAAATCATTTCCAATATGTATGCGTAGTTGCCATGAATATTTGCGTACAAATCACCATCTTAAGCATGGTGGACGAATGCAGTACGGTCTTTTCCTTAAAGGAATTGGTGTAACTTTGGATGATAGTTTGCGTTTTTTCCGAGAAGAATTTACAAAAAAAATTGATGCTGAACAATTTGCGAAGCGTTATGAATATAATATATATCATAATTATGGCAAAAAGGGTTCAATGATCAGTTATACACCTTATTCCTGCCTGAAGATAATCCAAGAGAACGCAGTTCAAGATGATTGTCGTGGATGTCCTTATAAAACAAATGATGTAAGTATGTTGAAAGTGAAACTTGCATCATATGGTCTATCTTCGGCGCATGTTCAAGAAGTCATGAGCTATGTGTCAAAGGGCCACTATCAGCTTGCGTGTGGAAAGTATTTTCAAATAATGCATGATTCATCTGTAGAACTTGGAGTTAACCATCCGAATCAATATTTCGAAGAAAGTCAAATTTTGATGGGTAATCGCTCCGATAAAAAAGTAAATAATACAAAACAACTTAATAGGAATAGGCGGGGTGTCACAGAAAATATACAGGCAATGAATGCCGATGAAGATGATGAACTCTGGAATACAGCTGAATCTCAAGAGAGTACTTACAACAGCCTGTCAGAGGAAAAAAATGCATGGGATGAAGACCTTGATCTTACAGCTATAAATTGTTAATAAAAATTAAGACATTGACAAAAATATACCAAAAATTTATTAACTTGACTAAGATTTGAATATTTACACAACCTGGAACTTGTGTCGAATTTATATGGGTGGAGGCTATAGTCCGACTAGGACTATGCTGAATTGCTTTGGGCAATTCAAAATTAAATACCGTTTTATTTTACATTTTATCGTTTTAAACGATGTGAAATAAATCTTAAAAATGTTTGTCTGCAAAATGTTTCTATTTATGTAACGATAACAAATCTCATGCATACCATCATATGGATATCATTGGAAAATAATAAATTTATATTCAATAGAATGGAACATACATTGTTGTCGATAGAACAATCATATTATTTTATTAAAATTAAAATTTTACTTTAGTAAAAATAATTTTTATTAACGAAAGTATCTCAAGCGCTTGCATACAATGCAACAGTGTATCAAAAATTAAAGTTCACGTTTTAATTCATATATATGTATATCTAATAATTCAATAAAAAATTTAAATTAATATTTTGTACGAATGTAACTAGTTCAATAACGTCCACTACCGTTGCCCCCGCGAAAACCACCATGGTAACCGCGACTTCCGGCACCATTTCGATCACGAAAATTGCATTTGGACAATTCGTTTGCACGCCGATCTTTCATCGATTTGAAACGGTTAGCCATCTCACGAAGTTCAGATGGAACGTCTTGATCAGCTTCTTCCAAAATACTTATTAGTTCCTTGGCAACACCCCAATCACTACGAGTAATATAACTGATAGACGTTCCGCTACGTCCAGCACGACCGGTTCGACCAACGCGGTGCACATATTCCTCAATGTTGCGAGGAAAATCAAAATTAATCACATGTCTAAAAAATTAAATAGTTTTAAAAAATAATAACAATGCGAGTAATAATTATTACGTTATGTCGTCGATATCTAATCCTCTGGAAGCAACGTCTGTAGCTATTAATATCTTAATATATCCTGAGGTGATATCTGCAATCGCTTGCTCTCGATCAGACTATAAAAGAGAAATGTTATGGATTATTGGATGTAAATTAGAGAAATAAATACACATACCTGTTCCCGTGAACCATGAATGGCAGTACATATATAACCTGCAATTGTTAAATCGCTAGACAAATCATCAGCTCGAGTCTTTTTTCCACAAAATATTATAGCTTTATCATTTTTCTCCATATTTTTCAAAAAATTCTGAATCTATATTTAAAAAATGTTTCTTACAATAATAAATGAAACAGGTTTTATAAATAAAATAGTTACCGCATAAAATTTATCTCCTTCCTCCATTATTTCGATAATTTGCTTAACTGTGTGCGTGGCTGCCAAATCGAGAGAACCTACACATACTTGTATAGGATTAGTCATGTAACTTTGTGCCAGACGGCGAACTCCTGGTGGCCAGGTAGCGCTGGTCATAACAGTTTGTCTATCGGGGCGTATATCTAACATCACTTTTCGTATTTGTGGCTCAAAACCCATATCTAACATACGGTCTGCTTCATCCAGTACCAAATAAGTAACACTAGATACATCAATGATTTTGGCTTCGATTAAATCATTAAGGCGCCCTGGAGTACAAATAATTATTTCAACACCACTTTGGACGTTGTTTATTTGATCACGGCGATTTCCTCCGCCATATATACAAACACTAGAAGTATTATAAAGTTAAAATAAGAAATTAATTAAGAAAATTAGACTTGAAAACACTTACGCTTTCATACCACGGAATGAATATTTATGAACTTCTTTTTCAATTTGCAAAGCCAGTTCCCGTGTTGGGGCGAGAACCAATACATTGGGTCCGCCACGCTCTGAGCGAGGTGTACTTTGGTACTCAGTATGAATCATGGCGGGCAACAAGAAAGCGAGCGTTTTTCCAGTACCTGTTTGGGCAATACCAATCATATCTTCGCCTTTTAATAAAATTGGCCAAGCTTGCGACTGAATGGGCGATGGTTTAGTAAACTTTTGTTTATTAATTTCCTCTAACAAATCGGGGTAAGCTGCAAAGCATTGCTCAAACTTCCAAATCGGATTTGGAATGTTTTCTGAAATGCCATCTTCCTTAAATACACGTGATACTGTTATGTTATTATTTTCTTTTCGTATGCGTACAGCGTCTTCGGCATATAAATTTGCTACTTCATAATCTTCTTTGTAGAAATTCTTTGTCAAGGGGGGTAATCTAGCCCACCGTCTCGCACTTGCTTCTTTCTGAAATTTATATTGAACTATTACATATAATATAATTACCTACAATTACATTACCTATAATACTAGGTAATGTTAATTAAATGCACTTACCGATTTTTTTACTAAAGCCTCCCAATCGATTTCTTCTATTACCTCATTTGGCATATCTTCAATATTTTTATGCATCATTTCTTCTTTTTCTACTTTATACAGTGACTCTGTCTGTTTCCCACGGCCAATACTACTGTTATTTCTTGAACTTGAATTCAACTGATTCTCTATATAATTAAAAGCATCTTTTACATCTTGCTCATTTTGCCCACTAATCGAAGCTGAGCCAGTTCTTTTATCGAGATCTATTCGTACATTGTAATTGTTTTGAATACGTTGTATATTGGAACCTCCGCGACCTATAATCAGTCCAACGCAATCACGAGGAACATTTATTTTTTCTCTGTAGTTATTAACTTGGGATGTTCGTTTTCTGCCCGACTCCGAGTATTGATGTCGATTTGAACTCCCTCTCCGACCATTACCACCTGTCATGCCGTAATTATTCTCGTTACATCTGCGGATTTCAGGACCTTTCACCATATCTTGGGAATCTTCATCCCAGTTTTCTTCTTCCCAGTCCGACATATTTATTTATATAATGCAGAGGAATCAACGTTTATTTGTATATTATTAAAGCAATCACTTTATCTCTTCAACCGTTATTCCTAACTAAACTTTGAAGTTGGAAAATGTCCTTAATTGACGCAAATTTGCAGAGAAAAACTGTATATTTCCAAGAACGAAGATTTGTAGTAATGTAGTTAAATTAGTAAGCCTTATGCCATGGTCACAATAGTAAACGAATTTTTTGTAAATATATATTTTTTTTGTTAGTCTGAGTTCAGATGTGAAAACTTTTATTCCTCATCAACAACTTCTCTTTTGGTTTTGGTCAGTTTTCTGCATTTCCTTTCATATCATTTTCTCAAATTCTTGTTCACAAAAATATTTTTCATTAGCCAATTACATTATGTATTATAATAAATTCATAAAAGAAATGCACAAAATTTTAATGAAACGGTAGTCAATACAATGTATAAGATTTCATCTATCAAGCATCTTGGGACGTTGTATCTAAAACACTATCATTAAGAAAATGTTTATTTGATATAATCTTATATCATATATATATATATTATATCATATATATATATATATATACTTCATTACGTAATACTATTTTATTTATTGTATTCAATCCCAAAGTATTGACAGATACTAGCAAGAATGATAATTGCCAATTAAGTGAAATTTAAACAGTGTGAGATTGGGATTTTTTCAGCAATAATTTCTTTCATTGTAAATAAATAAATTTTTGTATCAATAATATTTCCGATGTACGTATATGATAGAGATGATAGAGTGAAACCGGTGGGATATTCTATCGGAAAAATATTTTGAAATGAAATATGCAAATAAATATTTTTAACTTACCGTCAACCCATTGCAGATAACACAACGTTTTCGCCAATAGTTTCTTTTATTGCAAATATATATATAATTAATATAAATATATATATAATCTTATATTAATAATAGTTCTAATGTATTTATGTGAAATTATAATCTATTTAAATCTTTAAAATTAAAAAAAAAAAAATCATTCCGCTTACAAAACGTTACCCACATTACACATCGGAAGGAAAATCGAAAAAACTCTTCTTAGACATCTTATTTGTATTGTCGTTATTGCAAACCGGCAACGCATACTTCATTTTGCAAAAACAGTATATTTTTCAAATATAATTTCAAATAAACATAACTGAACATTCCGACTATTCTTCGTTTGGCTGTTTTGCTTCCATTTTCCTGCTATTTATTACGACTCATCTGTCACAGCCGAAACCAGAAAAAGTAATGTAAAAACTTGGCGTAGTTGCCAAAGGATGATTTACATAGAACTTTCCTAGCTTTGCTTGACAATTCATACATTGACATCGAAACGAATTAAACATATTTTTTGTCTGAATGAACGCAATGCTTTCTGTGCTTTTTCCGATATTTAATTTTTCGTTATTTGTTATTTTCGTCTTAATAAATTCGATAAACAAAACTACCATAAATTTTTCAAAAATGTACTTCGATCCAATTGAAGAACAGTAGAAATAAAAGAAATAAGTAATAAAAACGAAGGCGAAGGCCTACTAGACTACTATACCTGTGCAATGCAACGAGTTGCTCGTGCTTGGGCAACACGCTTTGTGTTCTTGTTCATAACAGTTCGTTGCTACGTAGTTCGGCATTCCTTTTCATTTTGATTTCAATAGATCGCCACTCAAACATTCTGCCAACTACGTATTTTGCTGTTTGGGGGATTCTGTCAAGTTATCGTCGAATCTGTTTTGTTTTGGCATTCGTGTTCGCCACAATATGTTCTGAGATTTGAATTTTGTCTGATATTTTTTTCATGTAATATGCAAATATGTATACACAATATGCATAATATAATAGAAATATTTTAGGAAATGGTAAATAAATATAAAAATTAGCTAATGAAAAATATTTTTACGTGTTGCTTAAATACAGCGTAATAGGATTTGAGAGTGTGATATGAAAGGGAATGTAGAAAATTGGCCTCCAACTCTGGTCGCCCGCGTGAATACAATGGGCAACAGTAAAAAAGAATTTGAAAAAATAAATGAGCATCGAAAGTCTTCGTGTAAGAACGCGGTCTAAACAAAAGTTGTATGTGAAAGACTTTATTCTATCATTCTTGGCTGCTACTGTTATGACATTTCATAGTTGCATATCATTTCAAAGAGCGGCAGTCTCTCACTGGTGTACGTACGAAATAGTTATTTCTAAGATTTTTCTGTGCCAATTAAATTAAAAATATAATTATTTTAAGGGATAAAAAGTAACTATACTATAATATAATTTCGAGGGTAGTGATTTCGAAACATTAGTGAAGATTCTGTATTCTGTAAAATATAAAAAATGTACAACTAATTTATCATTCAGTTGTCAATACAAATTTTACTAAGCTTGTAGGAAAAACCAATCGAAAAATCTTGTATAGAAGCGAATTTGCTTCAAGTAACAAAAGTGTGAAAGAAATGGATGCGAATCCATCAGTGGAATAGGGTTGTACTATTTTGATAAATGTGGCCGGGTAGAAGCGTAAAATTCAATGCCTATTAAAACGAAAACAAAAGCGATGACACAGTTGTTGGTAATATACAATAAAGAAGAAAAAGTGGAAGCGGAGTTAACAGTGATTGCTGTCAACTAAAATTCAAGTGGAAAAGGCGACTGAGTTTACCGAAAATGGCGTTCTAATCGAGCTGGTGTAAACCCTTTCCCTTTCCCTTTTGCTCGGTTCCAACTTGAAAGGACCAAACTGAGAAATCTGCAGTGTCTAAAAAAATTAATGTGTGTTACTAAAATACTAAATGCGCTATATGTATAATGAAAAATTAATATAAATTTATGTGGTGTAAAAAAAAAATAATATAAGTGTGTCCAATCAAAGTTAACTCAAACAAAGAAATTTTGTCTTAGGTGAATGTATGTTGTATGTATTTACACAAGTTTGTTTATTTATTTGTAATATGTATATTAATTACATAGTTACTATTTGATAATAACATTGTATCAACTATAACCAGTTCAAAAATAATCATATAATTTATAAAAGAAAAATGCCCAGCGCTTCCTTTACATCGTCACGTTCATACGTGCGCCGTTCTCGTCGAAAAGGTGTCAATCGCATTGCTTTACCAAATCGTCCATCCGGTTAGTAAATAATTACAACTCAAGGAGGAAAAGATTACAAAGTTTTCTTCTTTAAGGTAACATAATGGATCCTATGCAGCAAAATATTCCCGGATCAAGTTCTGCCTCACATTCTGGATCAAATTCGAGTGCTAATGCTGGTGCACCTTCACTTCAAAATAATGACAATATTACAAACTCAAATATTTCACCTGCTCCGTTAGACTCATCGTCCATGCAATCAAATTCTCATTCGACATTGCCAGTCTCAACGTGTTCTTCTGGTGATACATCATCGCAATCAGCTGCAATTGTAGTTAGCACATCGTCAGCCGCAGCTGCAGCATCAACAGTTGCTGGTGCAATTTCATCAGAGATGTTTGTGGATGTCTCTGCGACATCTTGTTCACAATCATCAAATTCAGGACCTTCAGTGTCTAGCGGTATAACAGGCTCTTGCACATTTGGCGTAGTCAACTCAAAAAATATGCTTGGAGCTGCTGGTTCCAATAAAGTAATGGGATCGTCAGGTTTTAATGGAGGAGGAGGTTTTGTAGGAGATCATCTGATGGATTCTGGATCGAGTAATACTTGTGCAGGTAATTGCCGATTTGTAAAACATTAATACTGTATCTGACTTAAATGTTCGATTAATTTAGGTCCGTCAAGTAGTTCAACCCATAATAGTACTTTGTCTTCTAGTATTGTAAATCATACAAGCAGTAAGAAAAAAAATTTATATTGCTTCAATTGATTATAAATATATTTTATTAATATTTGCAGATTGTAACCCACTTTATTCTAATTCGTTATTGTGCAACTCGTTATCTAATGTTTCAAATGTAACAGCATCTACAACTGCATCAGCGACCAATAGTACACATCAGTCACCATATGATCTTCGTCGCAAGATGCCTGCTAATGGGCATGAGCATTGGTGTAACACCAACACATCTTCTATTCTTTCATCTCCTTCTGCAACAATTTCCATAGCCAGCAACAGTAATATTGCAGCTCCAAGTATGGGCAATAGCAGCTCGCAATCGGTTTCTTGTGGTTCACCGCCTCATCTGGGAGGAAGTTGCAACCCCACATCCATCTCTGTTATGTCATCATCATCCTCATCATCATCAGCCATTGTGCATGCGCCATTAACTAGTGCCACCTTTCCTGTAAATTCAACCACTACTGGTGCACCATTAGGTCCATCGCCCACAGTGCACAGTTCTATACCACAACAACATTGCAGTGCTCTTCCGATTGGTGGAATTGAAGACAATAATTTTATGTTGCCAGCTCGCAAGCGATCACGACGTTTGTATGCACAAACTGCAGAAGTTCCTTGCATGGCTGCCTGTACAGGGAGCATTATGCTAGCAGGTCCAACTGCAGCTCAATACTTACAATATGAAATGCCTGACGAAGTTCTGCTCGCCATATTTTCATATCTTCTAGAGCAGGACTTGTGTCGACTATCCCTTGTTTGTAAACGTTTCAATACCATCGCTAATGATACCGAATTATGGAAGCGGTTGTATCAGTCCGTTTTCGAATATGATATGCCACTATTTAGTTCCGAACTATGTAAATTTGTCTTTGAAAAACCAGAAGAATCTGATTTTACTAATCCATGGAAAGAGAGTTTCCGTCAACTTTACCATGGTGTACATGTGCGTGCAGGTTTTCAGGTATATATATATATTGTTTATTTTCTTACAATACCTTGCCTAAAGATTTTTAACATTTATTAACTTTTACTAATTTTGGAATCGTACTTTAATAGGATAAAAAGTACTCCGGCCGTAGTATATTATTTTTCAATACCATACAAGCAGCGCTAGACTATCCTGAAGAACGTGCTGCAGCTGCGGCCATTGCTAGTTCGAGCAGCTCAAATACTTCTGGAAGTATTGCTAGTTCAAACAATTGTGGTGGTACTGTTAGTGCAGTAGGAAACATTTATGAAGAAAATGTACAACCCACGGATCATCCAGGACCACTTATCTTCCTACATGCTGGTCATTACAAAGGCGAATATTTGTATATAGAATCGGATGTAGCTTTGATTGGTGCAGCATCTGGTAACGTGGCCGAATCCGTTATATTAGAACGTGAAGCGGGTTCTACTATGATGTTTGTAGAAGGCGCCAAATATGCTTATGTTGGCTATTTGACGCTGAAATTCTCTCCTGATGTCACATCCACAGTGTCTCATCATAAACATTATTGTTTGGATATTGGAGAGAATTGTTCCCCAACAGTAGATAACTGCATTATACGCAGCTCATCGGTTGTGGGCGCAGCAGTTTGTGTTAGCGGTGTAAATGCTAATCCAGTCATACGCAATTGCGATATAAGCGATTGCGAGAATGTTGGTCTTTATGTAACGGACTACGCTCAAGGAACTTATGAGCACAATGAAATAAGTCGCAATGCTTTGGCAGGAATATGGGTAAAAAACTTTGCCAGTCCTATTATGCGTGAGAATCATATACATCATGGACGCGATGTGGGCATATTTACATTTGAAAATGGCATGGTGAGTATAATAGAGAATTGGAATGAAGGAATGTCACACAGTGTTTTTGTCTGGTCTATTCAGAACTTCACCTTCATTACTGAATACCAGACTATGAACGTTTGTTATTCTTATATCACATGAAAATATGTTGGTTTTAAGTTTAATATGGTATAATTTTTTCTAATCATAGAATATTATACACTTGTGTACCACTTAAAATCAAAATTTAATCAAAGCGTTCATGACCCAGACGAATAAATTTGATTTGGTGCACTGAAAATTACTCAAATCACAACCTGTAATAAAAAATTATTTTAATGAAATATAATAAAATCAATTGATCGAATTTTCCTTTATACAGGGGTATTTTGAGAAAAACGATATACATAACAATCGCATTGCTGGTTTTGAAGTGAAAGCAGGTGCAAACCCTACTGTAGTCAAATGTGAGATTCATCATGGACAAACCGGCGGTATTTATGTACATGAGAATGGCTTGGGACAGTTTATTGAGAATCGCATACACTCAAATAATTTTGCAGGTAAATAAAGCTCACAGACATAAATCCAATACATTTAGTTATTTATATAAAGTAAATACTGTAATCAAAATTATTTTGCTTTAAATTAGGCGTTTGGATAACGTCAAATAGTAATCCAACTATACGCAAGAATGAAATATATAATGGACATCAAGGAGGCGTATACATATTTGGGGAAGGACGTGGTCTCATCGAGCATAATAATATATATGGTAATGCTTTGGCTGGTATACAGATACGAACAAATAGTGATCCGATAGTGCGTCATAATAAAATCCATCACGGCCAACATGGGGGTATATACGTACATGAAAAGGGGCAAGGCCTTATTGAAGAAAATGAAGTGTATTCCAACACATTGGCAGGTGTTTGGATAACAACAGGCAGCACTCCAGTTTTGCGCAGAAATCGCATACACTCTGGAAAACAGGTGAGTGGGCTAGGTTATTTTATAATTCAAATAATTAAAATATTACTTGCTCATTCAAATGAAGTTAACAGATCCACAATTTTTGTGGGGACTCCCGATAGCTTAATCCCTTAATTTCTTTTTTTCATACGTAATGTAGGATAAATGTCAAAATAAGAATTTGTCAAACATCTCTTGTAATTTTTAAAATAGACCGTAATACTTTATGCATCTTTATACTCTCGGAACATGTTGCAACATAGTATATTAGTTTTGTTCACCTAACGGCTTTTTTAACATCTACAACTAATCGAGACAGATATAGAGTAACATATATATAAATGATCAGGATGACGAGACGGGTTGAATTTCGAGTGACTGTCTGCCTGTCTGCCTGTCTGTCCGTGCAAGCGTTAACTTGGTAATGTAGATGGGCGTAATCGGATTACTGTAACGCCCAGAAAATGCCGTTAAGCGAAGACCTATAAAATGCTATAACTAAGCTCGCAATTAAGATATACAGCTTAAATTTGGAACAGGGAATCATAGTAGGAAGAGACATCGGTAGGTTGAACATTTTTTTTTTCAAAATTTTAAAGGGCATGACCCCGCCCCCTAATAAGTTTAATGTATTACATATCTCACAAATCACTAAAGCTAGATTAATCAAACTTGCTGAGGACAAGTTTCTCCAGCACCCCCTTTAGACGGTGTGGAAATAGGTGAAATCAGATTAAAACCACGCCCACCCCCATATAACGGTTATGTTGAAAACTACTAAAAGTGCGTTAACTCGCTGAAGAAACATACCAGAAGCTTTAAATTTCACAGCCAGCATGGTACTTAAGGGCTTCAAAGGGACCGGTGTTAAAATCGGGCATGGGCGTGGCGTCACCCACTTTTTGGTGAATCCTATAACTCAGAAACTTATATACTGATTTCGACTAAATTCGATGCGTGACATTATATTTACATTCTTACATTATAGTGTGAAAATGAGCAAACTCGGAATACAAACACGCCTACTTCCCATATATTATAATTTTAAATTCCATATTATTTAATATAAATACCAATACCAATAAAGATATCGGAGCAAAACTTTGCACAAAGAGGGATGCCATCTTATGTCTAAAATATTTTGAAATCGGATTATAAGGTCAAGATCGGTCAATATGTGAGATATTATTGAGCAAAATTAAGTGAACTTATAATATTGGATATACCATAGTTTACTTCCGAAAATGTGCGAAATCGGTCAACGAATTACACCAGCTCCCAAATACTATATATAATGATTTTCCTTTTTATTGCAGACTTTATGTCGGTCAGTGTGTGAGGTTAACTTCATAAAATACGGTGGAAACATCGAGTATACAAGTACTTGTGTAATGCCAAAGGTTGATGCAATCAGTCCAGACCTTCCCCTAGCCCTAGCTTGTTGTTCAATATTTGGAATATTTTAATGAAATTAAGTGGATATGCTTTCTTAAACACAATATGATTTCGCGCTAAATATGAAAGAAATCGGTGTAGACCATGGTCTAAGCCGCTTATTCCTAATATAAAAATTTCCTCTTTTCAGGCCCAGCGCTGAATATGATTGGAATCGGCTTATACCTTGATATAAACCTCATATGAATAATATAATGATTTCCGATTCTCTGGTTGAAAGTTTTTTAATATAAAGTTTTGTTAACACCTGGAAATGTGTCCCGGCTTTGATCTTTAGAAATTGCGAGAGTATAAATGTTCGGTTACACCCGAGCCCCTTCCTTACTTGTTTAACATGGAAAGAATCATTGCCTAAATATAAACATAAACGTATATACACATAGGTTCGATTCATATTGTTCACCCCACGGTTGTTTGAAACATTTAAAATAATTGTGGTTTATGTGTTTTTATATATGCTTTTTTATATCAAAATGTTTACAACGAAAATGCGAAATGGTTAAGCTATATCCAGTGATATGGTACAAGTGATAACTTGTGTAAAAAGTGAGATATTGTTAAAATAACTTTATATAAATTATTTTATATATTTTTATATATATTTTTTTATTTATTATATAAATAACAAAAACTTAACCAGTGGGGTAGTTCACTAAACTATTGTGCCAGGACTTTCAATTTGATACATATCATTCATGAAGAGAATAAACAAAAATATCTCAAAAAATATTTGAGCTCCCTAAGCTAAGCGTAGATATAACATCATCAACCTAAAATATAACTTCTATCTATATAGTGGTAACTTTAAAATTACCTTTTTTTACATTTACATACACATAACTCCATAAATATAAAATATACTTATGTAGTAGAAATACGTGGAGACGTGGTGAAATATCATAGCTAATGCCGAATTCGACCAGAATTTGGTAGACACCATTCTTATAATACATGCCACACACTCTTCTCAGATGTATAATTATATATTGAATCTCATCACCTTATCAAATTAAAGTAGCTGTATCGAAACAACACTCAGCATATATAGTATTTATATGCTAGTTCAAAAGATGATGAGGATACGCGCTGTTACCTTGCGTATCAGGTTAAACAAAACAATTGTTCTGCACCAAACGAGTCCCTTCGTGACGTAAGCCACCTCTTTGCTTGCCTAGTTAGTCCCATTCATTTAACATCTCTCTTCCTATAGATTCCTTCGAAGCAATACTGCCTAGTTGAGAGGTTTCGGCCGGATGGGAATCCAAGTCCGTTCCGGTTACGTAGACCGACTTTACGTACTTCCATTTAATTTTATTCCGCGTAATTCGGTGGGAATGTAAAAAAATATAGATGGGATTACAAAATGTACTGCATTGTCATTTGAAATCAGAACGGATGTAATCGTTTCATAGGTTCTAATGTCAGCTTAGACCCGAATGTAGTCGTTTCTTCTTAATTAAGATTATTCATAAATCAATTTTTATCGGTATATAACGACGCTTAATTCAGATTTAAATGCAGTTGAAACTCCATCTTTGCATACATTATTTCAAATTGAGAAAGAAATTATACACAAATCTGTTTAATTCATAACCTCTCTTGTAGGTGGGCGTATACTTTTATGATAATGGCCATGGAAAACTTGAGGACAACGACATCTTTAATCACCTGTACTCGGGTGTACAAATACGTACTGGCAGTAATCCCGTTATACGTGGAAACAAAATTTGGGGCGGACAAAACGGTGGTGTATTAGTTTACAATGGTGGTCTCGGTTTATTAGAACAAAATGAAATATTTGATAATGCAATGGCTGGGGTTTGGATAAAAACTGATTCAAATCCGACATTGAAACGTAATAAGATCTACGATGGCCGCGACGGCGGCATTTGTATTTTTAATGGCGGCAAAGGTATTCTTGAAGAGAATGATATTTTCCGCAATACTCAGGCGGGTGTTCTCATCTCTACTCAATCTCATCCAATTCTGAGACGCAATCGTATTTACGATGGTCAAGCAGCTGGAGTTGAAATCACCAACAATGCAACTGCGACATTAGAGCATAATCAGATTTTTAAAAATAAATTCGGTGGCTTATGCCTAGCGAGTGGTGTACAGCCCATTATACGCGGTAATAATATATTCAACAACGAAGACGAAGTAGAAAAGGCGGTTTCCGGAGGGCAATGTCTGTACAAAATTAGCAGTTATACATCATTTCCAATGCATGACTTCTATCGTTGTCAAACATGTAATACTACTGACCGCAATGCAATTTGTGTCAATTGCATTAAGAATTGTCACGCAGGCCATGATGTGGAGTTCATACGACATGACCGGTGAGTTCAAATGGCAAGCCCTTAAATATGCTAAAGTAAAGAACATTATATTGATAGTACTATTTTTTATTTGTAATGAATTAATAGCAAACATTTCCTTTTTTAACTATTCAGCTTTTTTTGTGATTGCGGTGCTGGTACGCTTTCAAATCAGTGTCAATTGCAAGGCGAACCCACTCAGGATACGGATACGCTGTATGATTCAGCAGCCCCGATGGAATCTCATACTCTTATGGTGAATTAATATCGTCACCAATTTATAAATACTAATAATCTTATATCACTGAAATGAACTGAAAAAAATTAAGGTTGATTCCAATTAACGATCTAATGAGAGAGTATAAGAAAGCTGGATGCTATATCTTGACCTTTCAAATTGCTATTGTGAATATCTAATAGATTATTCAAGAACAGCACCTTATAAACTACAGGGTGCCCCAACTTTTATGTCGGTATGTAAACATTAAATAAATTTTACTTTTACTATGCGAATGAGTTAATTTAACTTGTTTTGCTAACCCAAATTCAGTACAATTCTATTTATGAATCACTTCATACTGACCGATAGTAACAAAAATTGGAAATAGTCAGTTGTGATAACATGCATGTGGAGTTAACACACAATGTGTTGTTGACAACACATTTCGAATTTTGATGTCGAAATTCGTTGAGAACAGGACAGTGAGAGATTGAACTGATTGACGCTATCGGAGAGAATCGAATTGTCGACAAGTAAGATTGGCGATCTAATCACCACATCACTTGAAACAGTTCAAATAGTCGTTCGAACGGCTGACACAAACCGATTTTTCGAAGGAACTTTTGAGGAGCGATGTTACAAATGCATGGAAGGGGTCTTGACGTTAACTGGGTTATCTGGTGGTTGCTTTTTTCAAAGCTTTCAATATCTCCATACTGACATAGTAGACGGCGCACCCTGTAGACGCAAGTAATTCTCCTCGGAACGGAAGTATACTTCTTAATATCAAATCAATTTGTGTCAATTGAATTACATTTAAAGACCTACGAATAATATAAAATAACAGCAATGAAATTTAGTTAAGCATAAACTCGAATCATATTTTTTTTTACATGTTTTCCATAATTGTATATGATTTCATACACCTTGTGTATAATAAATTCACATTAAATCAGTCGGATAAGGTAATCCCTTTAAGAAAATCTTTAAAATATTTTAAGTGTTTGTTTCAAACTTTACTAAATTTACAAAATAAATATACTAAATATTGATTGAGCGTTTGGAAACGAGCCACTTGGAATAAACCTTTTTTTTGGTGAAATGTATTTGTAAATGTAAGAAAAAACTTCAGTATAGAATATTTTGTAATTTAGTTACAATTTCATTGTACAAATTGTATACATTGTATATTACAAGAGAAAGTAGTATATATAAAAATTTAAACCGCGCTTTGAAAATCAAGGAATGTGCAATTGGAGACAATTAAGTGATCAATATTTAGGTTACTATAACGGTTATAATAGAATTAATCCATATTCATCCTCATCTTCATTTAAAAATTCGCACAGAGTAAAAACACAAAAGCACCTAGTTGTATAACCCACACATATTCACATAATGAAACTACAAGGGGTTAGGCCATAGGTTAGGGGACATGTTATTTTATGATCGAGACATTTTTAGAGTCGAACGAGTTTATAATTTTTAATATATATAAAAAGCTTATATTTTTTGTTGCATCATTTAGACCAAACAATATAAATTGTTTATACAACTATAAAAGCATTAAATGTATTAGGTAAATCCAGTGAATTTTTCGCAAATTGTTTGCCAATTAAACTTGTAACACAAATAAAGTATGCCAACAATCTATTAATAATATGCATGTAAATTGACATCTCATAAAGGATGTATTCAAACACACATTTAGCACAAACATGTTACATTCATGCAATTGAATGTATGTATGTACTATGCTTTTACATTAGTTTTTAAGTTATACAAGATATTTATCTACGAGTGCATGTTAACAGTATACGTATTATCGCATTACTACTTGCATTAAATATCAACGTACATACATACGCATTTCATAGAATAAAGATGTTATTTTGTTTGAATTGAACCTTCGTTTCGTCTAGTAGTTATCCACATATTTCATTTGTAGTAGTTGTAGTGTATGTCAAGCAATTTTCTATATATTAAAATAATTTTTAATTTTACGAAATCAAAACTTTTATACACTATATACAAGTATATTATAAAACATATTGTATGGATATTCAAAACAGTATGAGCAACAGCGGCTCTGCACAATTTAACAAGTAAACATATTTGCATATGCATAAATAAGGAACGAGCAATATAATATTACTACCGCTGTTTAGCAGAGCACACGCCGTAGACCAGAAAGTTTTCAAAGGAATTATAAATATTTTTTACTCAGCCCCAGCTATAGTTATAGTCAAAATAATTAACTAAGTATAATATATGTGTGCCAGATAAGACACACTAATATTACCATTTGACGTGTAATGAAAAGTGACTACATATTTTATGATTAATACACTATTTTTATATATACATTTTTGAATTGTTTGTTTTTTTTTGTTGAAATGTTTTTTAACTAAAAACACATTTTATGTGTATTATCCTTAAACTATGCCTTTCACTTTATTTTTATCACCGAATGTAAATTCTATATTAAAATGATTTTTTATGTGCTCCAGTGTGTCATTTAGGATTTAAATAAAGTTATCGTAGAATAAGCTGATATGTATGTAAATGCCATGTTGTATCATAATTATACGTACAAAAATATCCAAAGGCTGCATGCAATGAAATTTGTATTTAGACGTTAGTGAGATACAACAGAATAGTTTTGCGTACTTGAATATCCCGTATATGTTATACGAACTTTTATCGAATAAGTGCAAACATCTTTACTTGGGAACAAACTGTCAAAACATATTAGTATTTCTTGTATTGAAGAGCTTTCGAATGATATGAGTTCCATAACAAAATACAATACTTCACCTAACCAAGTTTATAGATAAATCAGAAAATGAGCGGAGCCGTAGAGCAATTGTTGAGAACATAACTACCATAATGACTGGGTTAAAATTTCGGCCGATGCAAAGTCTAAAATTACTTCGCGGGCTCCTCCACCTGTTTGTGATTCGCCTTGCTATTATTTGAGAACCAACATCCGAAAGTATATCACATGCATGTACATGTTTTTTTTTGGAAAACATATAAGTGAAAATTTAATGTACTTGCCACGCCCAAAAAAAAAAAAAATAATTTTGTAGTATGACTCTTTCATTCATAATACTCCAATAAACTAAGCTTAATTCATCATAGTTACAGTCAAGAGGGCATCGCATTTAAAGGAATAAATAATACTTGTTGTACTCTCAAGTAAGTCTCTTATCAGCAAGGACCCAACAATTGATTTTCTTGATTTCTTTAGCGGTGTGACTGACCACTTGTATTAAGTTGGTCTCTCGCCTTTGTTGTACTATCTTCGTTTTTAATTTGACTCGGAGTACCCGTGCACGCAACCTTCTGTCACCATCGCTAAGTTTTCATTTAGTTTTTGCTAGAAAGGTGAAAGATCCGATGTCGTTGGTTCGAAAACTTCTAAAAATCAGAGTAGAGTTGGCGATTAATCAATTAACCGTAAAAGTAAAACTCAATTCTGAGTGCAACGAAAGGTGATTAAACATTGAAAGCAAATAAAAAGTATTACAATAAAGGAAAACTATTTGGTAGAGTGAATATCATATTTTGCATTTATGCCCAACGGAACAGATGATCCGGTTAGTAAAATAAAGTGCTTGTTCTCAAGAAATTACTGATCGGATTGGGGTATTATTTTTGGGTAATGAAATAAGAAGAGTAAAAAATGGGTTTAGTAATGAATCGGCGACAACATAACCACTAACATTATATATTATATAAGTGTTTGAAAGAACAAATAACACATAAAAATCTAAATGCATACATACATTGGTATGTAATTACGTATAAACTATATGGATACATACATAGATATAATACTGATTACACATTAAAGTTTACTTAAAACCAAATGGAAAAGTGTTTTATTTAACAAGTTAAATTTTATAGAACTTTTAGTAATATGCATCTTTGGAAAAAGAGTTGCGAATAAATCACGGACATAACAGTTACATGTTTTACCGCAAAATATTTGTCACATAACAGCTATTAAATGATGTCGCAACATGTTGCATAGAGTCTAACAGTTTTGTTCACCTAACGATTGTTTGTAACACCTAGAACTAATCGAGATAGATATAGGTTTTATAGACCAAAATGATCATGATGACAAGAAGAGTTGAATTTCGGATGTCTGTCCGTCTGTCCATCCGTCCACGTAAGCGATAACTAGCAAAAGCTGAGATATGATGAAACTTGGTACAACTTGTTTAATTGGGTTGGTATTACAGATAGGCGAAATCGGAATATTGCCACGCCCACAAAATGCTGTTAAGCGAAAATTTATAAAGTGCTACAACTAAGCAACAAATTAAGGGACAAAACTTTAATTTTGTACAGGGAATCGCAGTAGGAAGGGCATTTCTGGTTAAAAACTTTTAAAAAGTGGGCATGGCGACGCCCCCTGAAGCTATATCAACCAAACTTGCTGAGGATAAATTTCTCCAATACTTTCTTAGACGGTGTGAAAATAGGTGAAATCGGATGGCAACCACGCCCATCTCCTATAAAAAAATTATCTTTAAAGTTACTATGTTAAAGTGCGTTAACTCGCTTAAGAAATAAGTCAGAAGCATTCAATTTTATAGTAAACTTAGTACGGATGGGATTCATAAAAATCGGAAAAAAAATGGACAATGGGGTTGGCACCGCACATTTTTAAGTGAAATCTCATTTCTCAGGAATTACTATAACAATTAAAATCAAATTCAGATATTATCCTGCCATCCTTATTTTACAGTGTGAAAATTGGCGATTTTTCGATGATTCTTTCACTTTACACTATATAACCCCACTTTAATATAATATAATAAATATAAATACGAATAAAATAGATATAATCACGAATTATTGATATTGATATAAATACGAATAATACTTTGCTCGAATAGTGTCCTCAATGTATGTCATTTCCTGCCCAAAAATGGCGGAAATTGGAAAATATTTTTCATTCCTCCAGGCACCGAATATGTGACCTCAGTGCCTATATTGGACTTTTTGCCGAAACTAACTACATTATTATTATAAAATCGAGTAAATAGTTCCCCTAGCCACCATATACTCAATATAAGGATTTTCAAACTTCCGTTAGACTTTAAATTACCATACCATACCTAACACACCATATACCTAACATAAGAATTTCAAACATCAGGTTGATTTAATGCGGTATATATCGGTCACTATGTAAGATATCTTAGCAAAATTAAGTGAACGTATAATATTGTTATTGTGAACGTATGATATACCATAGTTTAATGCCGAAAATGTGTGAAATCGGTCAACGAATTATGCCAGCTCCCATATTATACATATAATGATTTTCGTTATCAATGGATGAGTTATCTTTATAAAATTACGGGGAAGTTAATGAAATAAGTCTAGAGTTTCCCCTAGCCACAATATACTCGATATAATGATTGTCGACTCTTTAACTGACTTTAAACCGTTTATGTTGCTTAATATATGTGATATTTTAATGATTTCAAATGGATATGTTTTCTTAAACATAATATGGTAAATAGTAATAAATAAAAAAGTAATAAATTTGAATGAAATCGGTCTAGACCGTGGTATAAGCCCCCTATTCATATTATAATGAATTCCGTTTCTCTGGTTGACTTTTTCTTCATATACCTAATATATTTAATTAAGCCACTTGGTTGAGTTTGTATCGGATATATCTCATTTTAGTTAATTGAGTTGATTTTGATATTCCGAGATATTGGAATACGAAGTAAAATATAGTAATCAAAGTACCTGAGTCTATGACCTGTAATATATGTTAATAGGATTACTCGGTTACACCCGAACTTCTCGAACTTTTCGAACTTCTCGAACTCTTCCTTACTTGTTCTCTGTTAATAATGTACCCTTTTGTCAGAAATGGGTAAAGTCAGGCCAATACTTTCCCTAGCCCCCACATACCTAATACTATGGTTTTTAAAATTCCGGTTGACTTTATACCAATATACTGTGTATACTATAACTCCGTGGCAAAAAATAGTGAAATCGGCCTATGAATTACCTCAGTACACATATACTGCATATAATAATTATCGTTATTCTAGTAGACTTTACGCCGAATATGTCGCCCAAATTGTGGAAATATGTTCTCGAGCATACTTTAGTTTAATTCCAAAAGTAAATGTTAATTGTTTAGAGCTTCCCCTAGTCCCAAAATTCTCAACATAGAGATTTCCTAGTTTCCAGCTGGCTTTAAACCATTTATATAGGTAAGTATGTGTGATATTTTAACGGAATTGATTGCTTTCTTAACCATAATATGGTTTACAGCTAAATATGAATGAAATCGGTCTAGACCTTGGTCTCTAATATAATGATTTACGTCCCTCTGATCGACTTATTCAATTTTGTCCCTTTGGTCTTTCGGGAAATATCTACTCTGTACCAAGGAAATTTATCAGTCTTAGACTATTTCGATGAAGAAAAAAAAAAAAATTACTCACAAATAAGATAATCATGTGTCATGAAAACCCTATAGAAAATACAATTTACAGAGCAGATGCGCTAAGGATTTTCATTTCGGTGCTGAAGAGACCATTATGTGATATCCTGTTCTCGTCGCTCACAGGATTTACCTACTGTCTTAACGTTGGCAAAAGTACAAGTCTTGCGTCGGGTAGTGAAGATCAAAATAGAACAAAAAGTAATAATTTTAATATTAGCGAACAGAAGATGAAGTATCCATAAAGAAATCCACACTTTGAGATGGGGCAACCAAAAGAAGTGAAATCGTTAAGAACAATCAACCAACCCCTATGGACCCTTATGGATCTATCGGAATCATTACTAAGACATTTAAAACTGGCGTCCACAATTGCAAAAAGCAACCAGGATCAACCACAGCATCGAAAAAACTATCAAGGATACAACGCTACCCCTCAGCAAGGAAAACTTCAAGCAGAATTTGACAGAGCAACGGGTTGGAAATTTCAAAAAACTAATACGTTGCCACAAAAGCAGTTAAAGCAGGTATATTACAATAAGAAATTCGAGGATGAATTAGAAGTCATGGAAGGCGAACAATTCCAAACTCCCGTGGATAGAACAAAGAGTAGGGAATAACATAAAAATAAAGTGTTTAGTGGTCACTGGCGCTTCGAAAAATTATATAAAACTTTTGCCAGAACTGAAGGATATCGTCCCGGTATCCAAACCCATTCTAGTTCAATCAGTGCACGGAAATAGTGTAGTGAATGAAAAAAATAAATTAATGTGGTGTATGCGCGCAACTTTTCATACTCCCAAACATTAAAACATTTGAAGCATTATTGGTTTAGATCTGCTTAACCAAGTTAATGGTCAAATAAACTTACAACACGGAACAATAAACTTAACTTTGGAAAAGAAAATTTGTGGTTTTATCTACATATGTGAGAACATTAATTTTATGAATATAAGAAGCGAAGAACTCTTTCGGAAATTCGTGATCAATTATCCAATATGATACAAAATAAAACAAATAAGGAAGGTTCGGATGTAACATTTTATAACCTCGCAATGTGCAAAGATCGAAGGCGGGGGCATATTTTCAGGTGCTGGCACAACTTTATATTAAAAAATGTCGTGGAGGAATTCAAGATTCGTTATTCGACGAAATTGTCAAAGGATTGCAATCATATTTGGTATCTTATTATCTTATATCACAGGCCACAGACTCATGTAGTTTCATTGTTATGTTTTGCTTCATGTCAGAGATATTTATATTAAAATCTACCAAATTAATTCAAAAGTGATGTATGCGATATAAACTCAACCAAATTGGTTTAATAAATACATTAGATAAATGAGGAAAATGTCAACCAGAGAAAAGCAAATCATTACATTAAGAATAAGTAGCTTAGACCATGATATAGACCGATTTCTTTCATATTTAGCGCGAAATCACATTGTGTTTAAGAAAACATATCCACTTAATTTCATTAAAATATCACACATATTGACCAACATAAACGGTTGAAAGTCAGATGGAAAGTCGGGAATTCTTATGTCGGGCATTTCTGGGATAGAAGAAGATCTGCACTGATCACATTAACACCTGTCATTATTCAAGTATATTAGGTAACATGTTTTCATGCAATTTTTTGAATGTAACTCACACAGTGACCGACATATTCGGCATAAAATCTGCTGGCATAGCGAAAATCATTATATGTAATATATGGGAGCTGGGATAACTCGTAGACCGATTTCGCACATTTTCGGCAGTAAACTATGGCATATCCGATATTACACGTTCACTTAATTTTGCTAAGACATCTTATATATTGACCGTAATATATGGTATAAAGTTTACCCAGAGGTTGAAAATCCGTATATTAGGTACATGGAGGCTAGGGGAAATGCTTACCCGATTTAAGCACATGGACACACTGTTATCAGAAAGAGACGCTCTCTAAATTTCAAAGAGATAACTCATATATTGATCGTTATATATGGTATAAAGTCTACCGGAAGGTTGAAAATCTGTATATTTGGTATATGGGGGCTAGGGGAAGTATTTATCCGATTTTCAGTATTATTGATACCGGAGCACGCTATTATCATGGAAAGATAATCCTTCAATTTCATTACAATATCTTACAGATTTCCCGATATTTTCGATAAAAAGTCAGATAGAGACACTGAGGTCGTAATGTAGGTTATCTGGTGGCTTGAAAAGTTATAATCTGATTTCGTCCATTTTTATGCATAAGATGACATATCCTGAATGCACTATTTGTGCAAAGTCTGATTTTTATATCTTAATTGCTGCTCGATTTATCTACTTTAAAGCGAAAGGATCAGATGAAACTTAAAATTTTTGTTATATGAGAAAGAGGCGTGGTTTTTATTCGATTTCGTCCATTTTGATATCGTGATATAAGAATGTAAATATAATCCCTGTACCAAATTTTGTTGAAGTCGGTTAAGGCGTTCTTGAGGTATGGGATTTCTCCTAAAAGTGGGCGATGCCACGCCTTTCATCAAAACTTTACACGGATTCCTATGCAACCCTTCCGTATCATATTTTCTGCAAGATTTAATGTTTCTAATGTGTTCCTTCAGCGAGTTATCGCACTTTAAATAGTTTTCAACATAACTTTTGTATGGGAGGTGGGCGTGGTTATTATCTGATTTCACTCGTTTTCTCAGTATCTGAGGAGATGCTCGAAAAACTTACTCAGGGGGAGTTAGATTGATATAGCTTTAACGGTTTCCGAGACATATATATTAAACCTATTGGGGGGCCATTCCCACTTTTAGAAAAAATTTTGCCCACAGATGCCCGCCATTCCAGGATCCTCTATATCTATATCTATCTCGATAAATCGTAGGTGCTATAAACAACCGTTAAGTGAACAAAACTAATATACTCTGTTGCAACATATTGCGAGAGTATAATAAAGTATATAACAGTGGTGATAAAGTCCTGGCGAAGGTAAATGGATTGTTAGGTAATAAACTCTCAAACTTATATGAAGAAAGAATAATTGCGCAAGACCGGGTACCGCCGTTCTTATAAAGAGGAAGGGGGTCCCTCTAGGATTAGAGGAGGTTAGAGGACACTCTAAAATCTCCTAAGAGATCACACCTTTAGTTTTACCATTTTAGTAGTAATAAAATTAACAGACTACTCAAATCCACCTTTACTTACAGATTAACAACGTTGTCATTCCTGATGACGACTGCTTAAACGGAGGAACTTACGGACTTACTAATTTCAATTATATACCGATTTTAGATGGAGACACAATAATATGGAAACAGTAAGGTTGTAAGTAAGTCATCGCAATGAGCGATGAGACGAAAGAACTTACCAAACATTTTGAACGATCACCAATGAGGAAAACTTTAGAAACGAGTGACACATCGACACATTATTGCAGACATTCACCACCCACACTCACGTAGTTTAAATTGTTGTATGTATGTTGTATGTTGTATGTTTGCATTTGTATTGTTTGTATTTGTTTGTAGTTTGTAAAGTATTAAAATTTTGACACTGAACATTTATTTGAAGCGATCCTAGCAATAAATATAATAATAATTGTGTAACTGCAAAATATCATTACTACCTTAACATTAGCTAAACTTAATTTAGTTAGTCCAGTAATATTAGATAATAAATACTGATGTAAATAAAATAATTATCTAGCCTTTGACTAATGTGACTACAGCAGAAATATTAGAAATATCTAAAATAAGAGTATTACAAAACGTAAATTGTTTGTACTTTATAATAAAATACACAATACCTATACATAATAATATTTGTAAGAAATTCACGTTGTTCCCTGTACCAGAACGAGTGTTATATCTTGAAGGCTCCAATATTGTAGCCGAGTGCGAAAATAAAGTTCATGCAGTGCAATGTGAAAAATCTATGTTTGCTACATTCTGTAAGATACTGAAAATGAATACTTGCGGATGACAACTGATCTCGGGATTAATGGCTAACTGCTCAGAAACACCCAACCACAATAGAGGTATCAATGAGATCGATGATGGGATCATCATTATTAACGATGACACAGTCGAGATTAGAGATAAATTGGAAAAGGCACCTTCTTGATAAATTTTGAAAAACAAATTACTACAAATGGCACGAAATTTCGAAATAAAGGCTCTGCTTTAAGTCGTTCTTCTGAAATACCAGCGGCGCAGAAGATAAATTTCTTCGGATAGGAAGGAGTTAACCCAAGATATTGTCAACAAATATGAGATGAAATCGGATGATCACGAATTGCTGACTTTTGATTTGTAACCAATAGTAAAAACAAGACAGTCTTCTTATTCTCATTCTCATTCTCTTTTTAATCGGCAACTACTGCCCGGGGAAATTAAGTAAAAATAAAACAATCTTTTTCTTCTAATTCTAATTCTAAACCACAACGATGGTGATTGGTGATGGTGATGATTCTAACGAAACACCAAAGGATAATATAACGAGGTAACATAAAATAATTTGTATTAAATTTTCTTGACATACATTTCTCAGTGCTTGAGTTATCCCTTACAAAGTAAAATGCAATAATCGAATTATAGCAATGTATGGAAAGTAGGAGTGGTTCTGGTACGGTTTCGATATTTTCACGTCTATTTAATATATGATTTAGAAAAGGACGCAGAATAGCTCATTAAATGCTTTGATGTCTTGTGTAAATTTGTATTCAAGATACCAGTAGTTCGAAACTTTATGGAATTGCAAACAACCCTTAGGTGGGTAAAACTATTATACTTTATGCAAGATGTTTCAAGGGTTTAAAAATTAACTACTGTAGTTAAGGTATTAAAGTATTAACTACAGTATTAATTACAGGTATTAACTACATTATTAAGGTAAATATAGGTAAATATACTTAAAAAATATACAAGGAGAAGAAGAAATTACGTCTTTTTTGAAACAATTTTAAATTTGAAGAAATTTATATATCATTTAAGGAATGAAGTTTTTTTAGAGGCGGCCGAGCTCTTGAAAAAATGCTTTTTCTTCTATTTTAATTCGACTTTAGCTTTGTTAGTTACTGAATATTTTTCTTCTTTTCGTGTTTTATGTATCAACTTTTGTGGATGTCGCAAATGTCTCATTGCGCCCGTTTACCAAAACATTCTTAATTTTTTAAGTATTTTCAACCGTGTAGATGAAGGTTTCATTAGAGAATAAATTATTAGAAATCTCTGCTTCCTTTTTTATAATTTTTATTTCTAATCGTCTGAATGGGTGCAATGAGTCTAATTTACGTTCAGTATGTACATATTATACATAAATTTCCCTTTTGTGCTTTGGCAACATTGCGGTATAAAAAACTCAAAAACGTCAACACTATTCAGTTTAGCAGCATAGGTTTTCTCTGTTTGCATTCCGTAGGTAATTTATCTCGGAACATCTAGCCTAAATATTCTTGCATACATATCAGATGTAAAAAGTTGGATTTGAATAGAACGGTGGAAAGATTCAGCAATAATTCATTAGTGTATTTGAAATAGACTCATTGGAAAAGTTATAGAACAAATAAGTTTTCAGGGAGAGAAAGACTAGAGTAATAACGATAGGTGCAGAAAAACCTTATAACTGTTGCAGTAGCACAAGCAGTTCTATTTAGAGAGACCAACAACACCATGGCCTACCTTCCACACAATGGTGACTTGATTAATTTGAATGTTGGAGGACAGCGGTAAATATATAATCATCTCTCATTATTAAAGTTTACAATTGCCCAATAGAGATTAGTTCTGTATAATTATTATTTTTTCGTGTGTTGAAGTTTTTTTTTTGTCATTTTTGTTAAATTGCAGATTTTCTACATCACGCCAAACGCTGACGTGGATACCAGATACATTTTTCACAGCGCTTCTAAGCGGGCGCATTTCAAGTTTACGCGATGAAACTGGTGCTATATTCATTGATCGCGACCCTTTGTTGTTCTCAATCATTCTGAATTATCTGCGAACCAAGGATATTGATATCAAGAATTGCGAAATCCGAGCTTTAAGGCATGAATCTGAGTATTATGGTATTACTCCACTGGTCAAGCGATTAGCGCTTTGCGAAGACTTGAATCATTCATCATGTGGTGATGTACTCTTTTATGGTTATTTGCCAGCACCAATGATGCCATCAAATGATTCAATTAATACTGCAGTAATATCGACTGGCCCGCCCGTCCTTGAAGACCGTTCTGGTGGTGTTTCCGATTTACCTTCTTGTAGATCTTCGAATAGCTGTGGAATTAACGCTGTAGGTGGGAACTCTTATAATATACCGACAGCGTCAGGACCGATGGAACCTTGCTTGCCATCAACTTCAACCGGTGTTCTGTCCGCTTCAATTGCTAATGCTCGCCCTGGTTCGATGGTTCGTGTACCAGAAACAGCATCTACATCTAGTAGACACTCGTCATCACATTCACGGAATTCTTCTTGGGATTTGCGTTGCGGACGACCAAATATCAATGTCGGCGGCGAGGTCCGAAATTGGGGTCCTGCCGTTCCATTGTCTACACATTCGCGTACCGCATCTCTTGATTATATGCGTCATTCTCGAAATTCATCTGCCGACCTCAATAAAATAATACGAAATGATGTGGGCCTAGTTTTCAGCCCAACATTAACATCAAACTGGGTCGATCCACTACGTGTACAAATAATCAAGGCCCACCAAAACTGGATTGCAGTAGCATATGCTCATTTTGTAACTTGTTATCGTGTCAAGGATTCAAGTGGATGGCAACTAGTGTTCACATCGCCTCATATCGATGCGACTATTGAACGTATGGCGATCAACTCAAAAGTCAACACATCCACAGCTGAACCTACTCCGAGTAAGATGGTAGCCATATCCTACGGTAGTCAAATTCGCCTTTGGAGCATACATGAGGGGGGCAATAAGACTGATGTCGGAACTTTCAATTTAAATGTACGCGTTGAATATTTGTTTTTCATCGGCAGTCAATTGGTTGCTTTGTCGTCGTCTGGAAAAATAGGCGTTTGGCACGCGATGACACAACACTGGCAAATTCAGGATTTGGTACCAGTGTTATCTTTTGACTCGGCTGGATCGTTTTTACTTCTTGGTTGTAACAACGGTTCTATTTATTATATAGGTAATTTAGTTGGATTAGATAAATAAACTGCATGTATTTCGGAAATAAACCGTCAGTTATAAATTAAGTTCTTTATATTTATAACAAAATTTCTTCTATGCTCTCAGATATGCAGAAGTTTCCGCTTCGTATGAAGGATAATGATTTATTGGTGACTGAGCTGTATAAAGATCCCACCTTGGACCCAATTACAGCAATTTCCGTATACCTAACCCCAAAAACTTCCAGTAAGTGATTAAATTGCCCATTTCAAAAATGAGCTAAATACTATTCATATTTCACACTTCCCACTTCACACTACACACTGTTTTAGGTATAAGTGGAAATTGGATAGAGATAGCGTATGGAACGAAATCGGGCGCAGTGCGTATTATTGTTCAACATCCAGAGACTGCCGGTCACGGTCCACATTTATTTGAAACCTTTACTGTACATCAAAGTCCAGTAACCAAGGTATGCGTTTCACATTTTCATTGTATCGAGTTATGTTTAAACGAAATTATTACAAGGTTACCCTCTCGGAGAAATATCTGATCTCGGTTTGCAGCGAATATCATCATGTGCGCACTTGGTCACTAACACGTTTCCGTGGTATGCTGTCTACACAACCTGGTTCGACACCAGAGGTGTCTTTTAAAATTGTGTCACTTGAAGCTACCGATTCACATTACAGTTATGCAGCTGGCAACGATTTTGGTCCCTATGGCGATTATGATGAACAGATCTTTGTACAAAAAGTTGTACCCGAAACGGATCAGCTTTATGTACGTTTAGCTTCAAATGGCGATCGTGTTTGCATTATAAAATCGGTGGATAGTTCAACCATCACTTCTTTCTGCGTGCACGAGTGTGAAGTCTCGTCTCGTATGGGGTCACGATTCATTTTGACAGGGCACTGTAATGGTGTTATTCAAATGTGGGATCTTACTACTGCGTTGGCGTTATTTTCAAAAGGTGAACTACAGCAGAACACCTTTGGCGGACCAGACACGCACGAGCTTCTTCGCCTACTTGACCAATGCGAAATCAGCAATAGTCTCAGCTCAACGCCTTGTATGTCACCGTGTTTATCGGTGGTTGGAGGCATGGCAAACGCCGCAATAGCTCGTATGAAGGCGAGCAATGTAGCTCTGCTTAATCAGCTCCACAATCAGCACCAACAATTGCCATTACAACAACAGCCCCAAGCCCAATCGCAGCAATCAACCGTCAATGTGGCTGCGCAACTTCTGCCGCAACAACATCAAGCACAACAACAACATCAGTTACAACAGCAATATTCTCCTCCACCGCATCCAGTAACACAAGGCATTGGTAATAACGTTGATTGAAATGTGAAAAACGTGTGTTTATCGGCAGCAGTGGCTATTGCTGTTATGAAGGTCGCGTTGGATGTGCCTAATCCTTTCTAATATTTAGACTAGTAATAGAGCATGTTCCCAAATTGTTGAAAATAATGCTCTGTTCGATTATATATGTTTCTTTGTTACGTTATATCGCAGCAGCAACTGTGCAACGATCTTAGAAAGGTGAAGTAGCACCATAAAACTGGGGCACCTTTCGCTCAGCATTTGAAATTGACTAGATGTTACCTTTATATTTTGTTAAATTGATTTTTAAAGGTGATCATTTGTACAATGTCAATATAGGCAAATGCGCTTACACTCTACACATTTTTTGTATGAATATATCGAAATATACACATATAATAACCAAATTTTTGTATGTTATTTTCTTACATATAAATAAAAATATAAGCATTCTCATTAGTATATACAAGAAAAATAAATATTGGATATGAAATTGTAAGCATTCAAAATTTATAAATAAATTTTCAGACCGAACGATCTTTTTACTTCGATACTTAATTGTGTTTATTTACATACAAATATATCTGTGTTTCTCTCTAATAGATATTAGACAATCAACATTTATCTAACATTTTTGTGGACCTTGAAGCTGGCATGCTTTCGTAACGGTTTCAATCTTGCCTTAAATTTATAGTTGAGTCGATTAGTAAAAAATCGTGACTGAAAGCTAATTTGGGGCATTTCTTCGCTTCGCGTGAGGGTTTCACAAATTAATATTCGAAAAAGCACACATTTAAAAAGATATATACAAATGAATTTTTTTTTTTCAAAGTATAAATATGTTTTATTAACTATACAAATTAAATGTAGTAATTTGCACAAATACCAAAGGAAACAAAAAAGGAACAGTACAAAAATGTAAAAGAACAGACATTTCTTAAAAATTAAACAAATAATAAATTGTGCTATAAACTCAAATATTACATTGGTAAGCTGTTTCTTAAATACACAAATGTTTAAATGCTAATGTTTTAAAACACTCAATTGAAGTTTTTATATATCCCTTCGTATTATTTGAAATAATTGTACTAAACTGATTTATTTCGATCTTAATCTTATTTATATCTTGCAAGTCGCTTGGCGATTGGCGATTGGTGTACCGTATTACTCTTCGAATTACTTTCACGTTTTGGCTGTTGTTATATATCATTTAATGATTTAACTCGATCGACTGTCTATGCTATAGGTATATAGAAATATACAGTTACTTTAGTTGGTTAAATGTGACACGTAACGATTATTTAACAATATTTTATTTGTCTATGAAAAAATAATAACAAACATATGCACATTTATAAAGCCATATTTAAAAAAAATTTCGTTTTAACACGCTTTCGTAGCCGTGTGTAAGAGTGCAAGAATACAATATATTTTATATATATATATATATATATATTGATCGCTTTGTGCTCCAACCCTCCAACGTAATTAAGCAGACGGACATTTGACGTAAAATCATACGAAACATTTAACGTCATTCCAAGTTGCCTGCGTTTATATGAATATAAATAATTTTGGAAAAAATTGAGCAAAGAAGCGGGATTAATTTATGCCTGGATGCCAGAAGCGATTTCTATGACAAGTAGCTTCATACTCAATGATATGTATTGTTGGCGTTTGCTCGCACTAAAACAACAAAAAAATGTATGAAATGTAAAGTACAGTGGCATCTGCATTTCTGTCGCATCTATTTGGATGAACTTAAAGCGTTCGTGTGGTATATAAAAATCGCGTGTATGTATATGCTTCCATATAATCTTAACCTAGTATAATAATAAATATATCAACATATTTATTTGTTACTACCAAATATTTGCTCTTAGCTCAATTAAACCATAATTAATTTACTAAACTTGAAAGTAATCATCGACTATTACATCCGCGGAATTCAGTTCACTGGTACTTTGCAATTTTGCTGTTGGTCTCTGATGTCCCGTTTTTAGTGTTAACCCATTTGCTGTCGACTTTAACAACACTGTGGAATCAGATTTTGTGGTTGTTGTTGCTGTCGACGAGGCGCTTGTGTTGCCGGTATCGCTTGTTGTTGCTGTGGCATTGTGTGTATGTATACGCAGCTCTTCTGGCGTTAGGGGACTACTGCTGCTTAGTTGTGTATCGGAGTATTCGGTCTGTAGCCTCTCGTATGGGTTTTCATTTTCTGTGTTTGTGTAGCAAACGGTTTCGTAATTGGGATCTATTTCGCTGCCGGTAAGCGATTCATATTGTGAAGATGTCGATTGGGTTTGTTGTGAACTGATTGTGCTGGCTGTGCTGCCGCTGCCGGTTAGCGCTTTGGTGGATGACAAAGTTGAGCTGTTCGCTAGCAATGAGGATGAGTTAACTGATGAAGGCGATGTGATCGCTAGAGTTTCATGTGTGCCACTAGAAATAACCACTGCGCTCTGCGTAAGTTTTCCCGTTGATGAATGCAGGGTATTATGGAGTGGCAGTTCAGAGGTTGATTGCGGTATTCGCGGTGCTTCAGCAATGCGAGCATAGTGATCGGAGTCTTCGGTATCTGGGGTGGCGCCAATTATTTCTGCTTTCGATTCGGCGATGCTGGCGTAATTGTGATTTGCATCCGTTGCAATTATACTGTAACCACCTGTAGCTCCTTCTTCGATTTCCTCACCTTTCACTTTACTGTAGCCATTGGTAGAATCTTCGTCGACGGTCAAAGGTTTTCTTTCGTTGATTTTAGCATAGCCATCATCGGAGAGGCCAGTAGACTTCGGGCCCTCAAGCACTTCATAATTGGGATCATAGTCAGAAAATTTCTTCTCGTTATCTGGTACGGAATGATTTAGTTTGGTTGGCTTCTGTAGGGTTTCATAGCCGGGATCGCTGTTGTTCGTTATATCAAGCGGCACGGCAATAGTCTCATAATGTTTGTCGTTACTTAGGTCTGTGTCTATCGGTGGTTTTATTTTTGCTGGAGACGGATTGGATATTTGTACTAAAACAATGAAATAAAAGATATTTAACCGATTATTCAAAGCCTTTTTAAGGGTAGTGGGTGGGAAAATTTAATAATCACTTACAACAAAATGATTTAGTGCAAAAGAACATGCAAATCTCGCTACTTGCCTCACCATTTCTTATCGAAATCATTGTAATAAAGAGTAAAAAGTAATGGTGCTTGTATGTATATGGCTATGTTATGTTTTATATATATAATATATGTACTCATATATGTGGTCCTAAATAATGTCAAATAATTGTACTTATCTCCGTCTATATCAAAGTTATGTATTAAGCTTGTATTAATATATTAATTCTTAAATTATATCTTTTAGTCAGACATATCTATTCGATTATTTCGTATTTGAAGATTTCAAAGCTACGAGTATTTCAGTGTAAGCGAAAGCAACGAAACAGATAGTCAGTGTTTTCAAGTGGGTAAACGTCTTATTGTTAAAAGCATGCAAATTTCATGGCCATAAAAAAAGAGTATGAAATATTATTGGAAATAATTTGGGATTAGCAAATAGCTTTTATATACTAACCGCTGCTTCCAAATAAAAATTGCTGAATTTTTCGTTGACTTAAAAGTAAAACTGCAGAAATATCTCATTTACGCGCAACTAAAGGGGTGTTTTGTCAATTATGCAACATAGAATTTTTTTTTTAGATTCATAGCATGTTGGAGGGAGTAGGAGGAGAGAGAGAAGGAAATAATTAAATAAGTAGTACATCGAAGATAAAAAATAATTACAATTGTTAATACTTTCTGATTTATATACAAATACAATTAGCTAGAATTTACTGCAAGCTACTTACACATCTCTTTTGGCCGTTCTTTATGCAATATGCTACTGTAGCAATCCGATTTGCGATTTTCTAATGCTATTGATCGGTGTAATCCATCTGCAGGTATTGTTTCATAACCATGATCCTTGGCACCATAACTGTTGCTGCGCATTCGGCTTTTATCACCGGAGACATTTTGAATCGAGAATACATTAGCGCGATTTAATTCCATTAGCTCTGCTGCAGCCATGTCCAGTGGACTAATCCCGAGCTGATCACCACATTTACGCGCCATTACAGGAGAGCTGTGTTGAGAGGAAGGTGAGTGTTGCGATAATTTGTTCTTCTTCACCACCTGAAATTGGGATATATTTATAAAACAAATTGATAACGTCACAACTAATTCTAAATTGCAAACTAGTCAATCAAACTAATCAACTTGAATTACTTATTTACTGTATTCGCAGACAATTTTACATAGTCATATAATTTCGTGCTAACCTTGGCATACATTCCTTCGATATCTTTGGACGGACTTAGACTTTTAGTTTTATTCTTTTGCGGTGAGCCGTCGACTGCATTATTAGGTGCAATTGTAGCAGGGATTATTGTATTCGACATCGCTGCTAAAATTCCACTTATGTTTAAATCTCCAGTACCGCCACCACATTCAATAACAGATATAACTGAACTACGGCCTGAGGTAATGTTCGATTTAGGGGTTGGTGGTAGCGGAGAGTTGGCTTGGCGCTTTTCCGGTTTTGGCGAACCTAATGTACAAACCGAAGAACTGTTGTTTGATGACGAAGACGCTTGTCTGGAGTGCTTTTGTGTGCGCAAACTGTCGATAGGCGGTGGTATCGGGGTTATATTTTCAGAAATAGGCCTAGAGTGGCTCAGGCTACCAAATGTGTTTGGTTGATGATGGTGATTTGATGATGCAGACGCCGTAGGCGTTGTGTTGTCTATTGGTTGGGCTTTTTTAACATGCGCTTCATTAGAATTTGGATTAGCGTTACTGTTACTTATATTATTAATTTCCACCGATGCCACCATAGAGTTTGTTTGCATAGGCTGGATTTGTGCATATGTCTCCGAGCCACTTGTGTAAATGTCAGTTAGGACATTTGGGTTGCACCGAATATTCGGATCTTCGATAGCAGCATAAGTTTCATCTTCAGGCGGAAATAATGAGAAATAATTAATAACATATGGCTGCATGTAAATTTAAACATTTCACAAAACGGTTAATCTAACCTGAATCATCAGACACAGTCGCGTAGTGTGAATCATTTGTTTCACGGGTCAAAGCTGCTAACCGCTGAGATTGTTTCGGAGGTTGCTGAGCTAGAATATTGGCTAGCGGCTCTCGAACGCTGATACTAGTGTAGCCTTCTAGAAAAAATTTTTAAAATGTTTAAAACGTTACTTTGAAAATACAATGCTTTTAAATATATGAAAGAATTATACTTGAAGAATCTTGTGAATCGCCACTAAAGTGTTGATTTGTTATAGGCGGTGTCATATAAGGAAGATCTTGACTCGCTGAGATCATGCCTGCGATAGCTGAGGCAGCTGGAATTTCAGTGTGAGATGTTGAGTCATTAAGATTTTGTGAAGCATTGCTATGATTTGAGTTACGCGAAAATGTGACATTAAGCTGAGGCGGCTGATTACTGTGAATTGCATTACTATTACCGGCGGCCACTATGGCAGCCGCAGCAGCAGCTGCGGAAGTGGATGGTGGATTTACCTGTGCATACGGGTGTTCCGCGTTACGAACCTTTAATATAGATTTGGAGTAAATACACATATTCACAACTGAAAAATTTGTATTTATATGTAATTGTATGTATATAGTAGATGTTAAATCGAAGTGTATATTTTGGAAAATAACGCTTACTTTGGCATAGTCATGGGGTGGATTTCTAACCCTGGAATAGGGTGAACTAATATCATCTGCTTGGCTTATGGAACTGTGCTGAGATACGCTTATTTGTTTCTTTAAACTGGGTGTAGCTAAAATTATGAAAATAATTATATTAACTATTACATAATACATAATTATAATTATTTGGATCTATATCTTGAAAGATTTTGCAATCATCCATTTGACTTACGACTATGGTTTTGATCGTTTTCCTCCACCAAATGGTTTTTATCGGCCACAGTCTCGTATAGTTCGGATCCATTATCGCCATTACCTTCTACAATTGGTATGTCCGGTAGGCTGCGATGAGCTGCAGTGCTTGCTCTGGTAAATAAACGAGTATATTTTAGATCGTTTTCTTTAATTGTGAGTATAAAATTAATTACCGCTTTTCTGAGTCAGTAGTTGAAACAGCAGAAATATTTAAGTCCGTATGCGATTCACTACTTGCTAACACCTTAACTTCGATTATGTCATCTGGGTTGGTCATTTTGACCATTCCTTCCAATCCTCCCAGCTCATCTCTGAAAGAAGAAACACATTAACTTTTATTTAAAAATTAAAAAAATATTTATTAATATATAATTTCACTAAACAATGACATTTAAAACATTCTTCTATTGCATTAACATCAAAAGTGTCATTGAACGGCTGGGGGTTACATATACATATACTACTTTGAAGACAACCCTGATAGAAAAAACAACCTGCGTTGCACTTTATTTGTTGACGCAGTCATTGTGGTGACATCCTACAATGGAATTGTGTGTAATTTACTGGCATATATATATATATGTATGTATGCTTCGCTATGACGAAGTAGCGTTTTTTAAGCATGCCACCAACTTCTAATAAATTATTGAAATAATAATGAAATTTAATTGTTTGAGTTTTGGTTCCAATTAGCACACGGATACATTAAGAATGCTGGTTTCTTTAAAAAAAAATCTGCATTACTATATCATCAGACCTTGGTCAATTCAACTTACTTTGTAGCTCGGCGCCTGCACCAGAGACACGCTGCCATTAGCACCATTGCCGTCAAAGTTACATTCACTGTTAGCAACACAGCGTAGTAAAACACTGCATCTCCCGTACTTTCCCTCAAGTTCATCGTAATTATACAGCTTTTACAGTAGTTTATAAATTTTCTTAAGTTTTGCTTTCTTTGAGTTTGTACGCTGATTTTGATTATATTAGTATTCTTTTGAATTATTACTACATTTAAATTTGTTTGTACTAATACTTATTATAATGCACACTCATTAAGTGACTTGGTGCACCTTTCACTCCTGAATAAAAATATAAGTACATATTTCGGATACGTTGAATTGGTTTTTATTGCTTGCTCTGTATTTTAAATGTGGATGACTTATACATTTCATTGTACGTTTCTGAATAGTTTTTTAGGTGAAAATACATTTTTACTTTTGTAAAATTGTTTATATTATCTGAAAACTAAAGCAAGCAAATTTTTATTACAAAGTTTTGTATTTTGCACACGCACACTTCTAAAGTTCGACTCTGACAGCATCGCATTTGCGTCGACGTCGACACTTGTCAAAATATAGTAGCTGTCAGGTTTTCATTTATGTTGCCATGTGTATTCAAAAGTAATGAGAAATTTCTTAAATATTTAAGACAATTGTTCATTTCAAATCAATTTTGATTGCAAAGTGGATTATATTTTAATAATGGACATTGCGGTGTTATGTTAATGACATTTTTAAGATGTCCTCAAAGAAGCTAGTAAGGAGTGCATACTTGATTCTTTGACAACGTAACTTCGGTCAATTCGGAGCCTCGATTTTTCAATCGATTGCTTGCATGAATATGACAATTGCAAGCAATAAAAAATGGCGCTCAAGTTCAATGGTGTATAAGTGCCATTTATAAAGTTCAATTTACGATAAGTTTGATGGAAGTTGATACAAAAAAAAAAAATGTTTTGAAAATGATAAGCATTGTTTCCTAATTTAATATTGCGATATTTCAGTAATTTATTACTCAGGCATATTCAATCACAACAAGGTCTTTCATTGGAGTAGCTTGGGTCTACATACATACATACATATATATTGTATGCATATGTATATATAAAGCTAAACAATATTTACCAACATGATTTGCCGACATACATACATAAACACACATATAAATAGTAAATACGTCTTCGATTCGCCACTCCTTAGCTCGCAATGTTTGAACTCTCTTCGCTGGTCAAAAAATCTACATGTGAAAGAACAAGATGTTATACAATTAAACTAAATACCAGCGAGTGTGTTGATAAGGAAGGGCTAAGTTCGGGTACAACGAAAATTTTATACTCTCACAATGTGCAAGGATCAAATCAAGGGAAATACTTTCAGGTGCTGGCAGTACTTTGTATTAATAAAATGTTGCGGAAGAATTCAACATCCATTTTTCGACAAAACTGTTAATGGATTACAATCGTATTTGGTATCTTATTAACTTATACTACAGGCCATAGACTCACGAACTTTCATTACTATATTTCGTGTTCGAGATATTTATATTAAAATCTACCAAATTAACTAAAATGAGATATATCCGATATAAACTCAACAAGTGGCTTATATTTAATTTGGTATATGAAGAAAAAGTCAACCAGAGAAACGGAATTCATTATGATATGAATAGCGGGGCTTAGACTACGGTCTATACCGATTTCATTCATATGTAGCACTAAACCATATTATGTTTCAGAAAACATATTCCCTTAATTTCATTAAAATATCACATATGTTGACCAAAAGAAACGGTTTAAATTCTACTGGAAAGTCGGGAATCATTACATTGGGCTAGGGGAATGTCTGGATTTATTTTATTAACTTCTGTCATTATTCACATACACTAGAGAATATATTTCCCCACATTTTTATGAATATAACACACACTGACCGACACATTCGGCATAGAGTCTGGCAGTATAACGAATATCATTATGAGACATCTTACATACTGACCGATATATACCGTATTAAGTTAACCTGATGTTTGAAATTCTCATATTAGGTATATGGGGGCTAGGGGTGGTACTTATCAGATTTTACCCATTTTAAGCACACGGACACACTGTTGTCAAAAGCACAGGGATAACTCATACAGGGGATATTGGCCGATATATATGGAATAAAGTCTAGTGGGAGTTTGAAAATCCTTACATTAGGTACATGAGGGCCAGGGGAAATATTTACTCAATTTTCCCCATTTTGACACATTATTATTATGGGAATACTCCGCGAATTTCCTTACGATATCTCATATATTATATGATATACATGTGATATATATAATGATATAATATACTTTAAGTAAGTAATATGCATATATTATGTGTTATGTTTAATAATATGTATAATAAAAAAAAAATTAATCGAATAACTACAAATTTTATTTATTTATTTTAATTATTTATTTTTTCCATTAAACTAAAGTATGATTGAGAACACATTTTCAGTTAATATTGATTAACTCAAAATTAGACAGACATACTCGGCATAGAGTCCACTAGAATAACGGTAATCATTATTTGTATCATATTGGGGCTGGTGTAATTCGTATATCGTTTTCACTAATTTTTGCAACCAAACTATAGTATATTCAAGATTATATGTGAACTAATTTTGTTTTTCTAAGATGATTTACATATTGATCACAATACACGGAGTTTTGAAAATTCCTATTTTAGGTACAGAGGGGTTAAGGGAAGTATTGGCTCGATCTTATCAATATTATCGACACCACAACACATTATTACCAAGAAAAGACGTGGTCTGAATTTTATTAACATATATTACATATTAACCGATATGCACGGTACAAAGTCAAGCGGAATTCTTAAAACTATCGGATTGGCTATATTTGGACTAGGGCAAGTATTGGGCCGCTTTTATAAATTTTTGATAACAGGACAAACTATTGCCAGGAAAGAAGTTGTCTGAATTTCATTAAGATATCTGGGAGATTGACCGATATATACGGAATAAATTCAACCGGTACTTTGAAAATCCTTATTTTAGCATATGGGAGCTAGGGAAGTATATACCTGATTTTACCCACTTTTGACAATAGGGCTTAGTATTTTCAACCAAATATTTTTTCTGAATTTCAATTACATATCTCACAGATTCAGCGGTATCTGGGGACTTGAAAAGTTATAATCCGATTTCTACAATTTTTAGATGTGAGATGGCATACTCTAAGGGCATTCTTTACGCAAAATTTCGCTACGATATCTTTATTGGTGCTTGATTTATATACTTTAAAAGAAAGAACCATATGGAATTTAAAATTGTGATATATGGGTGGTAGGTGTGTTTGGATTCCGATTTCGCACAATCCGATTTCGCCATATTCCGAGATATAGAATTTCACCAGAGAGTGAAAGTAGCTTAAAAAGTAGGGGAAGTTGAAGTTTTTAAAAACTCTTTTATTTCGATTTCATTGCAATCTTTCGTGTTATGGTAAAGCACTGTATCGTCGAATTAATAATGAATTTACATGAACTGCATTGATTTGCAAATTGAGAGTTCTTGAAATATAAATGATAAGCGATTCAATTAATCTCGAATATAATATATATATATATATAGTATTATATTACTTATTAAATTTACATTATTATTTGCAGAAAGTTAAGTTTTAAGTTATGCTCTTTTTTAATTTACACATTTCAAAAGTTTTATTTTTGGGAATGGCTAAAATTAGAAGATGTGTTTCTCTACTCTCAGAAATTCGATTGCACTTTGAGAAGAAATAGCATCAGTCGTACTATTATATTTGATTGGAACTGCACGCGAGTTTTCCGGAAATTTTCGGGTGTTACGATATATATTTATTATTTATGGAAATGTATGGCTATAAATATCGGCAAGGAGCATCGATACAATTTTATTGCAATCAAACTGTTTAAACAGCTCACAGCAACAAGTGAATTCGTTTCAAGCTTAACATGAATTGTGAACAAAATATATAATCGTATTTGCATGAGAACTAAATCGTCCAGAAATAATGGCAACGATAGAGAAACGGTCGGCGGAACAACATGAGGGTGACGTCACTTGTCTAGCATACCACAACAGTCAGGTGTTCTCTGGCGGCGCCGATGGGAAAATCAAAGTTAGTACAATAATGTTTAACCAATAGGATTGTTAATGAAATGCAATAACAAACAAAATATATACAATTTCAAAAGTCTCATATGTCAAATTGGTTTTACCACAATTCATGTGGACCACATGCATTTTGTACATAACTGTATATGAACATATGCAAGCGTGTTTTAGAATCGGTTAATGTCATTCCAATTAATGTTCACTTTTATAGATTTGGGATAATGACTTGAATCTAATTAAATCCGTGGATGCTCATGACAGTTACATATATGCGATGGCAATAAATTCAAATAACGGTAAACTATACTCCAGCAGCTGTGATGGTTGTGTGCAATTTATGGTACCACCTTACGATCAAACGGAAGAGCTTTTCAGCTGCGAAGATGCCATTCAAGCGATGTACTGTGATGGTGATATTTTGTATACGGGTGATGAGAAGGGGGTAGTTACGAACTGGATAGATGATAAAATCAAATTCAAATATAATCTGGTTGAGGAGGTTAAATCGTTGGGGGCTGAAAAATCTCTTATATATACAGTTCGAGATTTGGATGTGGTGGTATCGGACATGATTGCTGGCAAATCTGGCAAATACAGCAACAAGGCTGTTCTGCCGGGAAAATCGCCGTTAGCGCTAGTTGGTCCTGTGATCAATGATAAACGATCTTTTCTTGTGTTCGCCGATCGTACCGGCAAAGGATTATCATTCGTGAAGAATTTGCCGCAACAAAAATTCGAAAATTTGTGGAATTTACCGGTAAGTAATAATAAGATACGATAATTTAGATTCGACTTCGACTTAATATTCGATAAATCGAATTTCGCTTGCCATCGCAGTAGATAGTGCGATAGATAGTGTTTACATTGTTTTTTATTTTCAAGGTAGATGGAAAGACGATCATTTACATTTTCTACTTACCGATCCAAACAAGATTAGATCGCCGGAACACAGCCTTTGGATGGATAAGATCCGAGCCAATTCCGACGACATAGAACCGGCTGTTGTGGGAATTGAATCCAAAACCACCATGATAAACAACTACCCTATGTGAGAACGTTCCCACGACAGTCGGCTCTGCTTAACCGAAATGGACCTGGATTTTATAACCAGTATAACCGAACATAAATATTATACTCTCAAAATTTTCAAGGATCAAAATCGATACAATATTTTCAGGTGTTGGCTAAACTTTATGTTAAACAAGTGAGAAAGGGCTAAGTTCAGTTGCAACCGAACATTTTACTCTCCCGCAACTTACCTTATCTTATTATGATATTTCACAATTTGACCGATTTGTTCGATATAACGTCCACTAGAATAACGAAAATCATTATGGGTAGTATAAAAGGGCTTTTGTAAAATAATTCATGAACCTGTTTCACCCATTTTCGCCACCAAGCAATACATTATCCAAGATTATATGTCTATTTACTTTTGCGATATCTTACATATTGACCGATTTAGACAGTATAAAGTCAACCAGATGTTTGAAAATCATTATATTAGGCATATGGGGGCTATGGGAAATATTGACCGCATTTTATCCATATTTGATACAAGGTCACACTAGGACACAGAAAAAAAAACGCTCCCTGAATTTCATTATGATATCTGATATCTGATATATGATATAAAGTGAATCGGAAGTTCGAAAATCTTTATATTAGATATATGGGGGTTATGGAAAGTATTGACTCGACTTTACTTATTTTTGATACAAGGACACATTATCAGCAGGAGATGATTTTCTTTGAATTTTAATAATCAAAATCAAAATCTCACAGAATGACCGATATTTTCGGTAGAAGGTCAGTTTTAGGCACTGGGGTCCGTATATTCGGTATCTGTGAATCTGAAAAGTTATAATCCGATTTCGACAATTTTTAGACGTGAGACGGAATAGCTTGAAGATCTTATTTGTGCGAAGTCTTATACCGATATCTGCATTGGTGCTTGATTTATATTCTATAAAGTGAAAGAATCAGAGCGAATTTAAAATTGTTATATATAGGAAGTTGGCGTGATTGTTTTCCAATACTGTAACATAAAATATCGGGTTAATGTTATGTACCAAATTTCGCTGAAATTGGTAAAGTGGTTCTTGAGATAGAAGATTTCACCTAGAGGTAGGCGGTACCACGCCGATTGCACTTTTTATATTGATTCCTATGAAACCCTTAGGTACCGTCTTGACTGTGAATTTTAATGCTTTTAATATATTTATTTAGTGAATTCTCGCACTTTTCGTAGTTTTCAATATAACAGTTATATTATTATTATAGCTTTAGTGGTTTGTAAGATATGTACATTAAACCTATTGGGGCCTTGCTCACTTTATTAAAATATTTGAACCGCACATGCCCTTCCTACTGCGATTATATGTATCAAATTACACGTTTGTATCTTTTTTTTGTTGCTTAGTTATAGCATCTTATGGGGTTTCGTCCCATCCAACGACCCATTTGTAATACCAAGAATGCCAAGGAATACTTGTACCAAGTTTCATCAAGATATCTTAATTTTTACTCAAGTTATCCCTTGCACGGACGGACGGACGGACTGACCTTCACCCGGAATTCAACTCGTATCGTCATCCTGATCATTTTGATGTATATATAACTATGTATTTCCATATTTATCTTGATTAATTTAAGGTGTTACAAACAACCATTAGGTGCACAAAACTATAATACCCTACTAAACACGTTGCGAATTGTTAATATTTTCCAGAATTGTCACGAATTGATCATTCAAGCGATCTGCGGAGACGAGAACACTATTTTCAGTGGCGGCTACGACAACAAGGTAAAAGGTTGGACTAATTTGGAACTGGCGATACCCACACCTCTTGGCGAAGTGGAGGTCGACAGTTGTGTGAATGCGCTGGTATGTAGCGCGAACAAGCGAGTTTTTATTGCCACATCAGATGGCTTTGTGCGGAGAGCGAAATTTTCTTAATGTTAATAATTAGGGAACCACTAGTGTGATGATATTTATGAAAATAGACAACATAACTGGTATTCTATGATAACAAATTTCACGTTGCAAGAAAATAATGTTTATATTAAAATTTTTAAACGGACTTAGTCTAACTCTGTACATTATATTATCTGAAGATAGAATTACAGAGTTGCTTGAAAAAAACTTTTTAATTCACCCAAAAAACATGTGTATTTTCGTTCAAAATATCTTTTTATTATCTGTTGTTGGTTTGTTTTGCAAAATAACTTTATATTTTAACAATTTTTAACATTTTCCAATTTTCTTGTACATATCAAAATGTCTGTTTGTTAATTGAGTTCATAAAGCAGATTATTAATTAAAGTTTACAGCAGTTGTGTCCAGCGAAAACGTTACACTTTCTGAGATTATATTGGGTACACTGCGTTGACAGTATGTTATAAAAGAGTTAGTTAGTTAGAGATTTATATTGTATATGTGAAAGCTTCGAACGAGGAAATATAGTTCCCATTTTATTGTTAATCATACTGTGCAATACGTATACTGCTTTGTGATTGGTGCTTCTCTGAAGTCCGATGAACGTCTGCTGAACGATATGTTGTGTCAATGGAAAAGCAGAGAACTCGCTACGTTGGCGAGCTCAAGGCGTGGGCAAAGCTGGTTCACAGTTTCTTTCACCTTAGCTCTGTTGATCACCATTCGTATAAGCTTGTCCATATACCGGAATAGCAATATTTTCTTAAAATAATTCTATAAATATCACAAAAAGTAGTGTGCACTTAAAAATGTAGTATAAACCGAAATCTAACATTTAAATTTGTATGAACGAGCAGATGTGTGCCGATTTGTACAGATTTGTACAGATTTCCGGCTGTAAGGTTAAGAATTTCGAACTTTTCACGAAGTTAAATGAAGTAAAGTTTATGTTAAGTCAAGATCAGGTTATGGTAATTTATTAAATGCCAAGAATTGAAAACATAAGATGGCTAAGCTATTCTTCTTTCGTTTCTGCGTTTCGGCTTCTCGCCGCTATCTCCTTACGTCCGCTGGTAAAACACATGCGCACAAGATTGTCTTTATGCTTGGTTTGTTAAATCAAAAACTTGCAAACTGTTCTTACTCATATCTTAAATTTATATGCAAATAGTATTTGTTTATGTAACGGATTACGTTTTCGCTCTGCCGCTATCGTTAAATATTTTTATTTTGTTTGTTTATTGATATAATTAATTATTTGGTCTATCTGACGGTATTTATTTATATAGTAGATATATCGAAACACATGTAAACAGTAATATTTCTAATACATTCACTTAAATATTTATATGCAACTTTGGCTTTACAATATGGTATCAGCTCATTGCGGGATATCTAATACTTTATTTTGTAACTTTGTATAAGACATTTAATATATAATTACCAACATTCTGCAGATATAATTCACTTAGGTACAATTTCTACGACAAGTGCCCTACGTCTCTGCGGTGAAACTTCGAACTAGGCACAAAATATACGAATCGGAAATGAACTGGTCCGAGAATAACAAAGTGGCTTAGTTTGTTTGACTTTCACCATTTAACACGATTAAATACACAAAAAGTAAAGTAAAAGATTAAGTAAAATTGAATAAAAACTTAAACCACCACAATGAGTGCAAATTATATTATATAACCATAGAGCTGAATATCCATAAAAAAATATTTGTACAGCAAAGTATAACTCCGTATAACTCAGTTTAAGTTTATTTAAAGTAATCAATAAAGCAGCCTGATACAGTTTTGTCAAAAAGCAATCTTTGGTACAAATCGTTTACCTTTTTATTAATATTTGTTTGTTCATATTCAAGCGACTTTGATTGACTCAGGAAGATTTATGAGATTCTCTTCTAGACACTCTTCTAGCAAAAACAAGACGATAAATTTAACGTGGTATTCTATCATCTTAAAGAAATACTACTTAAACAATTTTTTGTTGTTTTGAGTTTTCAAATAAAAATTGCTAATTTATTGGCTAATGGCTAATGGCTATTTAAGTAATAGGGTTTACTGTGTATTTATGAATTCTTTCGCCTTCATGTCTTGCTTTTATGAACCTAAATTGGTACCTTTGGTGAATCGAACTAGAGCTGAACTAGATTTCGAAATCTGAACCTGAGAACATCGCAACTTAGCAAATTCCAATTGCTTGTATGACAAGAGATGACTGTCTAGCTAAAGGGGTACTAAATTATTTTTGTGTGTAGGTAAGTGGGATTACAAAATACTCGTATTTGCTAATATCTTCAAAATGCCTACGCCACTCAGTTGATCGTCCCCCATCACACTTTGCACTGTGCTCGTCGGCCATTACAATTTGAACGACAGTAATTTAAATATAATATGTTTAGCTAATATCTACATACAAATGTATTTACAGAATTTTTATGCGGGCTTAACAAGGTAAGTGGATTTCTATAACTGTAACTCTTATCTGGTGGATTGTATAGTATAGTATATTTTTCTCCTCTTAATGTTTCTACATATTAAAGTTCCAAATGGGTGGAATAGAAAAATAACTGCATGTGAGCTCTCTTGCTCACTGTAGCACGAAAAATTTCGAACTCTCATTTTTCCCACTGAGATTTCTTTTGAAGAATACGTGGAAGAATATTACATATTTTGCACAGTAGTATAATATCGTATGGAAAACTTTGAAAAAACATATGGATTATGTGAAATTATTGAAGTTATTGAATTTATTTGTAAATATTGGGAACCCTCCCTCTACTATTTTCGGTCGAAATCAGCGTGTTCAGCTGGTCTTCATTAAGCAAGACCTAGATCCCATCTTCTGCTTTGTTTTGATAATGTTGTGGCACACCGCTCAAATTTTATCGTAAAATGAATATTCATTTAGTTAAAATTGTGGATTTGGTTTTATGAAACGAATTTCATAAAACGCCCATTTACACGCTCTATCTACCTACCGTCACTTTTCTCTTTGCAGATCTCTTGCTTATTCTGCTTAACATAGTTCACTATTTTCATAAAAATCAAATAAACTATATTTTTGTAATTAAACCAACAATCATAATAAATGTTACATACGGTATTTGAATAAGATTCGCTTGGATTGTTTTTACAAGTATTGCTTTTTGACTACGTGTCTATATAACTAACACATCTGATAACTACGTATGTATGTACATTAATTTAACACATATGCAGATTTTAATATTAAATTCAATATTTATCTATTACTAAGTGGTATGAGGTGACGCTATCTACGCAAGCGAGTGCTCATGTTTGCTCAAGTTCAAATTCATAATTAGATAAATATATTTAAATACATATTTGTTTAACGTCTAGTGGATTATTTTGCAGTATGTATGTGTGACTTCTTCAGCGCCACAAAACAAATATAGTATTAAGCATAATGATGTTTTTTCAAACTTTAACTTACAAATTCATATCACATAAACTGTTTGAAGTACGTTTCTTTGCTCATTATGATGAAAAGAAGCACAATCTGCTAATATATTTTCCATGCTGCGCTGCGTATGCCTTATGCAGGTGCTGTATATCATGGACTAGGAACGCAAACTTACTACTTTTTTTCATGAGCTCTCTCAACATTTCCGTACTACACATAGTAGGCGTCGTAGGGGTTACGCTTGCGCAAACATGGAATCACACATTCTAGTGTATTGCTGAAAGCTTCGCGAAAGTCCAGGTTGAAATAGGCGTAGATTACAGGGTTAAGGGTGGAGTTGGAGTAGCCGATCCAAAAAAGTATCGTGACGACCGTATCCGAACAAGGGCATGCAGCACCACACAAAGAAGTTATTACATACCTTCAAAGGGAGCAAAATAAAATGCAGAATGAAAAAGATATATATACATGTATATCAATAATATTGCTGTAAAAAGTTATGGGTAAACAGGAAGAAATTATCGAACAACGTAGTTCTAAGGCTTGGGCCATAGTTATCGAGACCAAATATTGTGGTAAGTATTTATGAAATATGTATTTTCTCAAGTCTTCTATTATTCCCGTAATAATTTTATTTTACTCACCATAGGAAGAAAGGCAGCCAGCAGAGCAAAAACACTCCCATTATGATACCCAAAGTTCGTGCTGCTTTGTGTTCAGCTTTCCAGCCTTTCGTCGGTCGTGCCGAGCCGCCTGGAAAGTACGAAATTTTCATCGATGTAAATAGATGTATACTTATAATCAAGGCTCATTCGACGTAGAATGTGTAGAGAAGCGCATTCGTACATATTTTTTGTGTAATGCAATAGAAGGCTTTAAAGTTTATTTACAATATTTACAATACTCAGTTACAATCTAAATTAGAGGAAACAACTCAAGCAAACATTTAAGCAAGAATATCTTTATTTTTCGAATTTAAAATGGGTTATGAAATATAAGTTATTTGCAAAATGTACATAAATATGTGGTACATGTGCTATTTATGAGGTATTAATGAAGAGCAGTGTAAGTGAATATTTACAATGGTACAGATAACGGCAAATGCCTGTTTTGATATAAAAAAAAAAAAATTTTATGGTAGACACGAGCAGATAAATGAATGCGAACAATTACGAAGCGAGCGAGCGAAATAGTTATTACATAAAAAGACAAAAGGAGTAAAGGACCAATAAAATTTCCCAAAAAATGTACACGTATAAAACAATTGACGCGGCAAGCGCAGTCATAATATGTATTTTGACAATATAGCTCTAAGAACCTACCTCAAATACCTTATACCTCTTATGCCCCCATCCTCTTCATACGTTCACCCGTTTTTACAAATTTAAATTTTCTGACAACATTGCATTTTAATCTACGAAGGCGCAATTTCACCCAGTCTGATGAATTTCATCAGAATTCAACAAACAAATGTCCAAAAACGCGTTTACACAATACTAAAAACTAAATTTTTATTACTTATAACACAAATAGTTGCACTCAGCAAAAATATTAAAAATACAAATTAACTAAAAAAAACAATAATAATTAAGTTTTGCATCCTGTAATAACATTTTAGTTGTCATATGGTAAAATCAACATGTGAAATTGGTCGTAAGTGGTAGAAACGCATTCGGCTCAAAATGGTTCATGAGAGATCATGCAACTTTTTTTACAAGTGGAGTTCGGTTGTTGATAAGACAAGATAAGAAACCGCTGATATGGTCGGCATCTCACAGCGGAAATGACATTAATATATGCAAAAGAGTTTAAAGGTGATCACTGAATACTTTTTGAAAAAAAATGTATGTATACAGGTAAGTAAGGAAATAATTGTATAAAATTACATTTTAAGTGGATTCTTTCATTCATTTCAAGTCTGTTGGAGACCATCGACGGGACGAAGAGGAGGAATACGTAAAAATTACATATTTTTTGGAAACATTGCAGAAAAGTCAAATATTTTTCTCAGAATCAATATATTTTAATTAAAAATATATTTATAGAACACAAATAGATTTACAAAAACGTTGTTCATATTTATAGCACCAGGATCAAACGATCATTAAGGGTACATTTAAGAGAGAACGGTGCATTTCCTTGTATGAAAATTTGGACTTTTTCATAGATGCTTGGGTATGCTTGGGTTCATGACTTACGTATTTCCACAGTTTCAATAGTGCTGCACCGGTACCCATCGTCGGATAAATGACGTTTATTTTTAAAACGTACTTGCGTACCTAAATTACCTGCGAGTATATATGCGTATAGGTATAAGAATATATTTACTTGTATATATGGAAATACTTACTTATGTACATATAATACAATAGTCACTTATATGAAAGTATATTAACTTTGCTTGTAATATAATTAGTGCAATGAACACAAATATTTGGTGTTTTTGAGAGCTAAATATGTACGTTTCAATTTTAGATTATATAATCTTGGGATCATAATTATATTTATTAAGAATGGATGCAATTAATCTCCCATTAGAATATTAGTATTGACAAGTAAGGAAGGGCTAAGTGAAAAATATTCAGGTGTCTCTTATTAACTCACTTAGTTTCATCACTACACTTTGCTTCGTGTCCGAGATATTTATATATAAATAAACCTAAATAACTCAACCAATAGGGCTAAATTTGATATATTATGAACATGAGGAAAAAAACAAACAGAGAATCGAAAACTATTATATTAGGGATATCGGGCTTAGACCAAGAGTTAGACCGATTTCATTTATATTATCGCTAAACCACATTATTATAGCGAGTATATTCGCATTACAGGAAGTTCTGGACTGATTGCATTAACTTTTCGCCCTACTCAAGTATACTCGAGAACATGTTTCCACGCAATTTTATAAAGATAACTCACACATTGGCCGATGAATTCGGCATAAAACCAACCGGAAGTTTGAAATTCTTATATTCGGTATATAAAGGTTATGGAAAGTATTTTTACCTATTTACTTATTTACCTATTACCCGATTTTACCTATTTTTGATCTAAGGGTATATTATTATTAGAAAAAGATGCTAAAAAAGATGTAAAGTGAAAGAATTAGAAGGAATTTAAAATTGTGTTATATAGGAAGTAAATGTAGTTGTAGTACGATTTCGCCCATTTTCAAACTGTAATATTAGAATGTCATTTAGTTACATTATATATGGGATTCCACCTACAGATGGGCTACATCTAACAAGTTTCATCAGTATTTCTTAATTTTTACTCAAGTTATCGCTTGCGCAGACTGATGGCATGACGGATGGACGGACAGACAGACATCCGAAATTCAACTCGTCTCGTCATCCTGATAATTTATATATATATATTTATATTTAAGTTATATATTTAAATTATATATTATAATAATTATTATTATTATTATTATATTATTTATATATTAATTTATATATATATAACTCTGTGTCTATATTATTTATATTATAATAAAATAATAATAATACAAAAAATAACCGTTAGGTGAACAAAACTATTTACTCTGCTGCGAGATTATAATTAAATTAATATCATAAGGTCATTTTCCAACTTCTTTTCTGGCCCCATTACAATTCAGTCATTTCGGAACTGGGTACCTGATAATAAAATATTATTCACAATAAATATCTACTCTTTACTATATATAAATATAAGAGTATTACTTCTTTATTACCATTACTTTACATTAGCGAGAGCTTCGTACAACTTCGTTAAGAAGATTCTTATACTTATGTAAGAGAGTAGTGCATAATATTTTCCCTAAAACTTGGTTAAATTTGGTTGGTGATCTGTTGTCGCTTCCAATCCTACTTGAGCTTTGTTATTGTATTATAGCAATGTATTGCCGCAAGCTTTTAAAGGTGAAAGTTTTCGGAATCTCTGATTTAGTGCCTAGACTGTAGAGAAGGGAAGGGATCACATTTAGAGAAGCCGGCATTATTACGAGAGATTTGAAAAGGTTAAAAATTTATAGATTTGTATTGCAAGCCCAAAGTTGTCCAGATGTCTTTTTCATTTGTCTAAATAAACCCTTCCAATAAGTCGAAGACACCTATATATATAGTTATATATAGTTTCTCGTTTTATAACGACATTTCGTTTTTCCCTCCTTATAGATCACTTTTCATGTTTTCCATTTCCGCCTTATAAAATTTTGTCGTATTGACTGAATGAAATGAAATGGTAAATCATCATTATTGTCTATTGACTTTTTAAGAACTGTACCCCCTTATTTAACAATGTTTCTCCATCTTTTCAGATGCAATACATATGTACATATATAGCAAATAATTTCATCGCAACTTAATACTCCAGCGGAAGGAAGTAAACTAATCATTTGAATGATTTTGGTAAGCGAAAAACCTCATTTTATTTCATGTATGTATAACCTGTATACATAACATGTATAACATGTATAATAACCTTTTTCAATTCTATCTTCCATTGATATCATTAGTTCATTTCATTAATGCTAGGTGTATGCTAGATTCGTCGCTCTCCAAACTTTGGGGAATCGAATTTGGAATAACTACATAAGGAATATGATTTACTGAAGAATCATTTTCATTTCGATTTTAATCAGACAATTTTATATTATATATTAAACAAACATTTATGTTATTTCTATGTCATTCGATCAGTTATTAAAAAATTTATGCTTTTTGAATTAAAACAAATATACTTACACACGTATAGTATACACATAAAGTATTCACATATAGATTAAAAATGTAAAAAAACAAGTACGGTAAAATAGTTCTGTAAAAGGTAAACAGTTACATAACACCAAACAGCAGAAAAGGTTTATAGACAATAATAATAATATAATATTGGAATACAAGAATAACGACTTAATAGAAAGCTATTGGATATGCATATGTACTTGGAGAACTGTCTGAGAAATTTTGTTTAGTCGGAAGTTACCGAGTCAATCGAAAATCATATGAACATATGTAGACCATTTCGTTAAATCCACCGATGTATACATATTTACATATGAAGTTTTTTAACACTTCCTTCCGGCCTTGTATAGCGTTCGGTTCGGTGATAGGAGTAGATAATGAGCGATTAGTTTGCAAATAGTTTTCCATAGTGTCGGAAATGATTTAGGAAAATTTTGACTTTATCTCTGCGAGTGATCGTCCAAGCATATTTTATATAGGTATGTCTCTAATTGGTTCTAATGTATATACAATACTTACGCTGGTATGGACACTCTCGTATGGAAGTGAGAATAGGATATGAATGCAAATAATAGTTCTACTAATTACAGATGCTACGTGATAAGTACAAGCAGCGTTTTGATATCTTTGGCCGGTCATTTACATAAATATGCATGTCTGTATGTGTTTGAAAGCATCATTTTTTTTATATTTATATTTTTCATATATGTACGAGAATGGATGTGGCCTTTGTATACATCTCCGTAATCATGTGCTCGTTTTAACAACACTCACTCACCGGTAGCGCCGCACTGGCATTCCTCCGACCTTTGATGGCGGTTCTTCCGTTTGTGCCACCAACGATTCGTATGCCAAAATCGTTTGTCGTTTCGACTGTGACCTTGTACTTGATCGCCGGGAACTGGTAAACGCAATTGCGGCCTCATATTGGCGCCACATAATTGACACTTAACGGCCGCCTTATTGACTTTCGCGTTGGCCATATCGGTGCTCTCGTAGCCCACGTTCACAGTATCGAAGGTGATGCATTTGACTTGATTGCCACTACCAGTCTTTTGTTCAATCATATTAATGGCCTCTTCCTCATCGACAAATATGCAGATGCCGCCGCGTCGTTTGAGAGACGACTTTTGCGAGCAATCGACTTCTGTTGGCCGCTGCGGCTCTGTTTGCATGTATCGGTTTTGGTCCATTTGTCGAAGGTTTTGGGGCAGTTGCAGAACAGTCAGTGGTTACATAAACGGTTGCAGTTGGGATTGCAGTGATTCAAGTGGTCACACATAAATACACACATATTCGAGATAAGGTTGGTTGGTATTACAATACGGAGTTTGAAGTTGGTTGATTGGTTGTCGATTTGTTGTTGTTGGTGGAAGTACAAAAAATATACAGGACGATATATTGGAATGTTAATTATTTACAATTACTCGATAGGGTGGAGAGGACTCAAAATTCTATGAGAAAACTGATGTAAGATTAGATATAAAAGACAGTGGGACAAAAGGCGATAGAGGAAGCGGTTAAAAGATTATGAAATGTTTAATTTAGAATGTATGAAAGTATGCAATTGAAAGAGGTAAACATATTTACAATACGGATGTAATGTAAATTATTAGCATGCAGAACATGCGTGTTTATTTTTAATGCTGCCTAGATACGAGGGCGGGTCAAGGCGGGTCAATAAGTCCGTGACTTTTTGAATTTCTGACCTCTTTACTGAAAAAACAACACTACTCCTACACTACTAAACACTACTACTAAAAGTCACGTACTTATTGACCCGCCCTCGTATTAATTTTCAGATGGTCTGGCAGAAGCAAGGTTGGGTAGAAATGAATGTATTAATGAATATATTTATTTATGTTACACGTTTGTGTGCAGGGTGTCAAGGAGGTTTTGCCTTGGCTTGTCATTAATTATTTTCAATGGTAAATTTTTCATCAAACTAAACCAATGAAAAGGTTTTGGAAAAAGGAAAACCAATGCGCCCACAACATTTGCCTTAGGTTTAGCTGGCTCAACACGAAATAATTTCCGCTTAACTTCAAATTTGAAAAAATGAAGAATGATCGCTATACTCCCGTTAAATCGTCTCGATTAAGTGTATAAAGTATGGACTCATGACGACTATCTTTGCCACACTGAAATGAAATTTCACACCCTTCTTGATAAAAAAATCGAAAAAATCGGAGCAGAAACACTTCTTTCAATATTTCCATCATTTCGGATCCCATCAGGTAACTCGAATTTAGTATAAATAAATGAAGCATTAACACAGTCCAATATGTGAGACATTCTAATAAAAGTGGTGGTTGTCTTACTACTAACTAATGAAAGCCGCTACGAATAATGGAAAAACTCGGCCCATATCTTCTCCTTGTCCCAAGTATGCATATAAGGAAATTCATTTCCTGCAAAGTTATTCTCCTATCAGTCAACATGACAGATTTTAAGAAATTATTTGTGTTTAAACCGGCATTCGAGAGCTAGGCCTAGTTTAACAGCTTAATTCTACATTTTTTATCCTGTCTTAATGAAAATAAAGAAAATCAGTTAACACATCCTCCTGGCTCTCAAGTAATGATGTATATATATATATGTCACATTGGTTTCTATTACTTTTATTTTCATAAGTGCTAATTGACTTTTGATTTTGACCTTTTTATTTATAAGTGCATACTTGGTAAACTAATAAAATATCTGGTATTTTTAATACATGACACCTTGTCAATTAACTGTGAGACCTCCTAAGAGGTTATCTTTGTCATAATAACAGGAATGATCTAAATATTCAAGATTTCACTGACTTCTGTTGCTTTCGGTCAAATGCGTCCAATGCCAACGGCGAAATCTGCACATATTCACGTACTTACTTCCACCAATATCATTACTATTTCCCACGTGTATGTGTGTCTTACCACTTAATAAGTTAACGATGTGGAGAAGGAGATAGGGAGACATGTGAGGCTAGTTACAACATCTACCATTGATTTATGTATATATGCATATAAATATAAACGAAATTAAAACAAATTAACTATAACGAAATCAGAATCGAAGTAGCAACAACAAAAGTACCTAGACATAGCAAAACACAAATGTCAAGGAAGGATCAAAATAGTAGAGGTGAAATGCCCTTGTGACCACCAGTACGCGTTACCAACGTGCAAACCCCACACGGACCACAAGAACCATGAACATTATCGCATTCATTTAACCGATTTGAGGTCATCACGACAACTGAGACTCGTCTAATTGGCGCAATTATGCGCGTACGTGTAATATAAATCTACATTACATATATACACACATACAAGCGTTTGACCAATGTGATGGAATTACAAACTCGCTTGAGTACATTTATGAGCAATGACTTTAACCGGCAACCGATTGGCGGCGTGTTCTATAATTGCCGGTCTCAGGTCGCCGAGGGCGATTTGTGTTCGTATATTGGTGACTTTGGCGATAGAGGGTTAAAGTGGTGGTAGGGTATAGGTGATGACGATATTGACGTGGATTGTGTTGGTTTCGAAACGTTGCTGATGGTATTAGTAGTTAGTGTGCTATTCGTAATGAAATATTGGCATCTAAAGTGAAAATCGTGCACTACTTACTTGCTGAACTGGTCGATACTCGACCCATTGGTATGTAGCTACGGCTATCACTGTTGTCCTGTGAAAAATTAATGACATTGACATCATACGTCACTACCGAGGCCTGACGTATGCGTATCGATTGTCCGTTGCTGCCGTTATAAGCCCCGCTTCCTGCTAATATGCTGGCACGATGACGCCCAGCCGCTTCTATTGTTGTGGAAGTTGTTTCTGGCTCGCTGTTGTGACGTTTGAATAACGGCGAAGTGAAGTCTTTTTCATCGCCGGTGAGTATACCACCATCACCACAGTCGATGTCGCCATTGCTACCGCTGTGCAATGAGTTGGGAGAGAGTGTAGAGTCTAGTATAATTTCTGGTTTTGGCGACTTGCATTGCGACATTTGCGGCAGGGTTGCGTGCATGGCCAAGGCTTGTTGGCTTTGAGACGACGGCACTGGCAATGAGGTGAGTACGTCCAAGGATAATGTGGCCGTGTTACTGGTGAAGGGATTGCTTGCTGGTAAGTTGTTCGGAAATGGTTGCAAAGTTGCTGTTGGTGGTGGAGAGAGAAAGTAGACGTTTACTGTGTTGTTCAGTGCGCTTGGCAAGACAGTCGCCTTAGTTGTTGGTAGATTTTGTGCAGAATTGAAGTTTGGTGTTGTCGGTGGGGACATGAAAAAGTTGTTGCTATTCTTTGTCACTAAAATTTGATCACTGAGTGTGCTGAGTCGCTGTTTAATCTGATTTGCTGAATTCGCTGATTTGGATTCGGTAGAATTGGACGACGAAAGGAATTTATGATTTGACGAATCGATGGTGGTGGTCCCCAACTCCGCAATGGGAAAACTTAAAGAGCGGAAAAGCTCGACAAGGTCGGTGCGCGAGGTAATGAGAATATTGCTTTTCTTCGGCAGTTCTATGGCGCATTGAATGGGTTGTTCAGGAACTATAGCTTCGGTTAGTGAGGAAGGCGATAGTGACGGTGGCGGAGTGGCTGGTATATGTGGTGACTCAGTAAGACAGTCGGTGTACTGTGAGAAGTCTTCCGATCCGCTATAAGCTACTTCGTGAGAATCTCCTAAGTCTATTAATTGCACTGAGCCATTGTGTGCGTGAGGAGACATAGTTATCTCGAATTCGTGGGTTCGAACTGAAGCATTGTCCCTCATAGAATCATCAGTTTGTTCGTTCATTACATTGATATCAAGTAAAATGTCAGGAGTGTTGTAGCGCGTAGCCGTACTCTCCTGACTTTCGCCCATAGTGTACGAATAATAGATGAAACCGGCCTCCGAGTCAGTGTCACTGTGTTGAAGCGAACGGATCTCCTGCTTGCGGCTTATGCCACCGTTGTAACTATGCGACAGCTTCCGATTGCGTGACCGTCGAAAGAGTTGTGCCCGATTGCTGCGTATCTCCTCAGAAGTGGCCTGGTGGCGTTTCTTTTCGATAGAAAAACACTCCGTACTCGATCGTTTCGTTTTCGCTAAGAGACCTTTAAATGTAAAGCCCCTGTCCTTTCCTTTGTCCTTATCCTCTTTCACAACACCTTCTTTGAGTGATTCCAGTTGTTTTCGCTTATTTGTGCAGTCAGCCAAAGTTTTGAGGAACTCAGAATCGCTCAGTGCAAACGGTTTTTTTGCATTACCTTCATTGCTGCCACTACTACGACTGCGATTGCGACCGTTTTTCATTTTGATAAAATCACTTTCACTATGCGCCGGGAATTTTCGATCCCCAGTAGTCTCTTGTTGTCCAATTGATTCATCACCAACCTGCATATTCGTTTGCTTCTTAAAATACAAATAACTATCTTCGATGAGGCGCTTTAGTTCTTTATTATCCTCTGCGATTGGCAAGCATGTCGTTGGGGCCTGTAACTGCTGCTGCTTTACACCCAAATGGATTATATTGTCGCAATAGTCGGTAGTCTCACTGCTATCACTCATCATGCCAAATACCTGTTGGTATTGTTCTGAATCAGACACTTTTTGCTTCACATGTAGAGATTGCTTACTGCTAGAACTTTGACGTTGGCTGCACGATTGCTTCGGCGAAGTCTGATTGGAATTAATTGGGGAGGCGGATCGTTTCGTAATGTAAACGGATTGCTGTAACTCTCCTAGGCCTTCTGTCCAAATATGAGGGTTGAGGGTCGTGACATCACCATCTTGTTGCTGCTGTGCAGCAAGATGTAGTGCGATCATTGATGGCGCACTGTCGGTGTGCGTGACTCTCTCGTAACGTTCTTGCTCCAAGTCTCGCAAATCGATACTGCTGCGGCTGAGACGGCGCGGCGGAGCTGGCACTCGCAATTCATCACAGTCGTCTTTCTCATCGTCTTCATATGTTGTTTGTGGCAGTATATCCTACGGAGAAATTGTAAATTCAATTGGAGTTACTAATAAAAAGTAGCGTAATTCACAAAAATTAAACATTTGCAAATATTATTTGATTTCGATTGGAGAATTCTAAATAATAATTAGTCGTTTCACCTCTAAATTGCTGATGGCGCTATGTGTTTCCTCGCGCGCTGTAGAGGCATTTAGTTCGCAATCGCTTGGGTGCAAATAGTTGAGGTCGGTCGAATGTTGAGTGTGGCCCATGTGTACACTGTTCAACAGAATATTTGAACTTGTACGACTTAGAGCTTTACGTTGCCGCACTGCTTCCCTGCGCGAAAAAAACGCACATATAAGTACAAATTCAAGGCTTAGCATAACCTATGGTGCCGACGAACTTACTTGTAGATGCGCCAATACATACAGAGCATCACGATGCCCGGTATCCAGAAGCTTACCGAACTCGAAATGATTGCGTATGTCCTGTTGACCACAAATGAGCACTGATCCGGATGCAATGAGATTTCCCGCTGGTGCTCAGCTGTGGTATACCAACCCAGGAAGATGGGGGTGAATGATATGAGGGCTGGCAATATCCACACATTCGCGAGCATAAAGTAAACAGTATGAGTCGTCATATATAGCGGATACTCGAGTGGTCGGACGATGGCGAAATATCTGAAAGGAAGCAAAGTTAATAGACTAGTGCTTGTAAGCGTATGATCTCGAACAGTAGTCTATGTGATGCCATTCTAAAAACCGAAGGTACATAAGACTTTCATTTAAACGCTTAAAGCTTTTAAACCCCTCCAAACACAACTAAACGAATCAAAATTATGGTTTGCCATTTGTGGCCGCATTTGTAGAAATCCCATTAATCATTTCATCACAATTCATCATATTTAGTATTGTTTTATGCGAATAGAAACTGCTGTTCTAGGCTGTCGGTGAGCTGTTGCGCAGTTTATAATAAATTTCTGATACTCGTCACTCTAATAAAATCCTAAACAAATATCTCCAGCATTCTCTTCCTCCACCTTCCCGTTCCTTTAGGTTTTGAAAATACTACTTCCCGAATATTTGTTATTGTTTGCCATGAGGCTGAAGGGAGTTTTAGGTGCGAAATTTGCTTGTAGTGCCTTTAATTAATTTCACTTCAAGAGGCGTGCTGGAAATTTCTTTGTTGTTGGCTCATTTGTACAGCAGTTGCCGTTGTGTTTAAGTTGTCTTTAAGCCGACTAAGTGCTCGCAGCAGCTGCGTTGGGACAAACACGTGCCAAGGAGGAATTTGTAACTAACAATGTGAACATCTTCGTGGTTTCCACGCCGTCTGCCACATAAACATATACACACCTGTACTCCGTTTGTAAATTAACATTGAAACTGATTAATGGACACTTTGTGTGGAGTCAATTGGTTTTTGACATGAAACAGCCGATTAAGAATTGGGGTTTAAACAAAAGCAATGAGTGAATATAGAAGTTATTAGAACTTTCTAAGCAGCATCCGAAATAAGGTAAACATTAACGACTTTTATTAATTATTCTTTCTTAATTGAATAAATAAGAAAGGGCTACTTTCGAGAGTAAACGAACTCTCGCAACTTAGAAGGACCAAAGCCGGGTAAATACTTTCAGGTGTTAGCAAAGCTTTATATTAAAAACTTTTACAAATTAATTCAAAATTCATTATTCACGAAAATCGTGAAAATATTATAATCATATTTGGTATCTTTTTAACATATATTATATATTATAATGATAAGATATATAGATCAGCCTAATAACTCAAACGAGATATATGTGATATAAATCCAAGCAAAGGGGTTAAATTGAATATATTGGGTACATGGGGAAAAATCAACTAGAGAATCGGAAGTCATTATATTACGGATATCGGGCTTAGACATATTCATATTCAGCTTTAATCCACATTATGTTTAGGAAAACATGTCCTCTTAATTTCATTATAATATCACATATATTAATCAACATTTAAACCAGCTGCTGGAAAATGGGAAATCATTATATTTGGTATATTGGGGCTAGGAGAAGGTCTGGATTGATTACATTAACCTTTCGCATTAAATCAATCAAAGCTTGAGAACATTGAGTATATGGAAGCTGGGGTGGTTCTTGGTCGATCTCACCGAATTCGACATTAAACTATAGTATACCAATATTATACGTTCTATTAATTTTGCCAAGGTACCCTACATATTGATCGATATATACGGTATAAAGCCAACCGGTAGCTCGAAAATCTTCATATTAGGTTTATGGGGTTAGTGAAAATATTGAATACAGTTTACCCCTTTTTTGCAAAAAGGCACTTTGTTATTAATTCCCGAAATTCAATAATTGATCTCACAGATAGGTGGGCGGTGCCACTATGCCCAATGTGAGCAATGTGCCCAATGTGCCCAAAATTTACTGATTCCTATCGAGCCTTCCGTACCAACTTTGCTGTGAAATTTAATACCTCTGCCATATTTATTTAGTGAATTATCGTGCTTTTAATAGTTTTCAACATAACTGTTTTATTGTAAGTGGGTGTGGTTATCATATGATTTCATCCATTTTCACAGAGTATGAGGAGATGCTGAAAAGACTGTTCTCAAAAAGTTTAGTTGGCATGTATTTAGCGGTTGGTCAGATATGTGCTTTAAACCTTCCAGGGGCGGGCCACACATTATAAAAAAGTTTAAATCCCACAGATGCTCCTTCATACTTTGATGCCGTGTACCAAATTATATTTTTATATCTTATTTCGTGGCTTGGTCATGTCATTTCACAATTTTTCGCTTAACGTCACTTTGTGGGCGTGGAAAATGCCCGATTTCGCCCATTTGCATACCGACCTCTTCAGGATGCTAAGTGAAAGTTGTATCAAGTTTCATAAAGATATTTTAACTTTTACTCAGGTTATCGCTTGCGCGGACAGACGGAATGACGGACGGACGGACAGACAGGCATCGGGAATTCAACTCGTCTCGTCATCCTGATCATTTTGATATATATATCTATTTATTTCCATATTTATCCCGATTAATTTAAGATGTTACAAACAACCATTAGGGGAACAAAATAATTACACTCTGCCGCAACATGTTGGGAGACTACATAAGTGAAATAAAACAGAGATATGTTTACAACTAACCTATCCTAACTTTGTATCTCTCTTTTGGATAAAAAGTGGTAACTTAAATTTTTTTATTTGCTTTACCAAATTCTTTATATAGTGACTTATTATATATTGTATATCACATGCAGTTGTCTGTAGAGGAGACCAGCACACGGTTCGGTTTAATTAAGCCCATTAAAAATGTAAAATAATCGCCAACCAATAGTGCATAATGTAATTGAATGAAAACAACATAATGCCAAGATATTATTTGCAATATGACTGGGCTGAGTGTGATTTATGGCGAACTTACCGATCGACGGAGATACAGCATAAATGCAAAATACTCGCCGTGGAAAAGTACACATCTAGGCTGTTGTACACGTTGCACATGAACCGGCCGAACATCCACTTGCCGTCTGACAGCTCCACCGTCGCATTAAATGTCATTGCACATAGCGCCACCAACATGTCCGCCATGGCCAACGAGACGACGAAATAATTCGTGATAACGCTGCAAGGGAGAGGAGAGATGAAAGGAAACATATGTGTAAATACATAACCTTAAATGCTGGTTTGCATGCTCGAGTATTTATGTCTTTTTAAACGCCACCGATGACAGAATAGACGCACTCTTTTAAAATTTTGCTAAAGCAAGGAAAGGCCAGTTTTCAATGGTACATTTCAACTCTTTCTGTATTGTCTGTTTGTGTATTATGTGAAACTTATGAAGTGTAACTGGTTATGGTGTATGGAAGTGTATATAAGAATAATTTAAATTCGAGGGCATTATTCTATTCGGAAGAATATAATCTATTTGTGGGAGTAAACTCTATTCAAGGTCACTTTAGACAGAGACATAAAAGGAAAAAGAATTCTAAGGAATGACAATACGTAAAGATACCGGAAAAATGAGAATGAGGTGCAAGTTTTACTTCCTGTGCTTTTTATTCACATTTAACACATTATGATAATTAATATGATAATTGGTTGCAGTTTTGCAAGATTCCACGAAGTGTTTTATGAAAAGAAAAATCAAAATCATCAAATAAATTTTAGTTACAGGTTAACTAGGGGATTTGTTTTATTAGTGGGAATCTCAAACAGCAATAAATGTGCAATTAAAAATATGTTCATAGGTTCATAGCGACCTTTTTGCCAAAACGGCCGTATCTCCAAAGACAAAAGCTCTACGAAGATTCACTCTAAGTAGATTTAATGAAGTGTTTGAAAAGCTCTTTCAAAAAGCGCAAGAGTCAAACCTCTCCATATTCTTTATCCGATTTACTGCTAATTGTTAATTACCGATTACCGAAATAAGTAAGTATATACATAATGTGTGGTAAAGTATATATAAAGTATATACCTAAAGTATATACATAAAGTGGCCTCAATAGTTCCACTGAGATATCGTGGGTGCTTTAACTACAAGCTCTCTATTAATTCTCTTTGTATGTGTTCAATTCTCTACTATACGCCCCACATTTTTGAACATTCCTTACTAATTATTTTCCTACAATTACTATGACATACATAAATTATACTAGACCAGCCAAATTCGGTCGTCACATACTTCTACTTTTTCTATGGCTTTGATTATTATGTCCTCATTTCACATCAACGCTAGGATGATGCCACCGTACTTATTTGCTTTAGCCTTTCTTCTATTTCCTTATTATTGTTTACTGGAAGACTTGCAAATTTTTAACCCTGCTTTACCAACGGTTGGCGCTCCCACGTATCAGTGGAGGTCCTCTGTGGGCTACGGCGTATACTTTACCGTTTGCCGTTGTTGGTTGGTGTGTAAATGCAAGTTAATGAGGTCGTAAGTAAAATGATGAGGTGGAAGATTATTTACAGTTCACTGAAAGCAAGCAGAGATGTGCGACATCCATCGAAGATCTACAAGGAAGACTGCCGCTTGATTGCAGGGAGTGGTGGAATTTTAAATTTATACTCGAGAGTATATTTATTTTTTGAAGAATGAAGCATGCATTTAGTCAAAGGGATCTCTAACGGATGTCATACCATCTATGCTTGGGTGTGCATCTTTTTTGAAAGTGGATTTTATATTTTATATTTTGGTTTTGAGCTTTGATTTAATTTCCCCTCATAACAGTATTCTTAACTCCTTTTCAGCACATGGTCGAATTTTACCAGATAAGCTTCTTTTTTACAATATCTCTCATAGTCTAAATGTTTTTTGAAAAATAAATCTTTTCTTAAATTAATGTAATATTTGATGCTTCTTCGAAGTAAATTGTATAGTAGTCGCTAGAACTTGAGACTAATTTGAATGATTGCGACAGATTTCACTTGATGATACTCTTAATATTATATTAAGATTGTCCAAGAATACAGAGTTCCATTGTTTTTTTACTTCCCTCTTTACATCCGTTTACTTCTATCAATTACGAGCCACTTAGTTTACTTACCGTAATTTGCGATTGCGGCGCACTGAAATTATGACCAAGGCATTGCCCAGCACCGCTGCCGAGATAATCGCAGCAAAAGTGAAGACTTTCGCAATGAATTTCGTTAGACTTGACCATTTATCCCAGTTGCTTTGCGAAACGATATCGGTGATATTGAGTACCGTTAAGTTGACGTTGTCGCTGGTTTTGTTGTTGCCATACAGGCTAGCATTGTAACTCTCTGTAAGTGAGTCGTTAAACATTAATGCGTTGAAGGTCGATTCCGCTTCACCAATGGTGGTGGCTAGCACTATCGCCATTGTTGTTGTCGTCACTGCAGTCACATAAGTATTGCCGCTGCTATATATCGCGTTTCTTTTCGCGGTTGTCGGCGAGGATCTGTCTATGTAGGCAGAGGTGCTGGCAGACGCTTGTGTCGTTGTTGTTATAGGTGAAGTCGAATCGAAATTCGCCACTGAATAAGCAGCTGCTGCAAGCGCCGCTGTTGCTGATGCTTTAGTCGTCGAGTAATCGTTGATATTCCGATATTCCCTCTGGGTGGTCGCTGCACTCGACGCTGATGGGACTGTGAATTCTTGCGATGCGGCTGGGTTGCCGAGGTAAGTGATGACAGCCAAGCTGGCTGCGATTGTGGTCGCTACGCTATTGCGTCGGCTACCGCCGTAGGTACAGTTGATATTGTTGTTGCACTTTTTGTCGTCACCTTTGCCGCTGCTGCTGAGCGCCGATTTAGCTGCAACGTTTGTGCACATCATAACCCTATCATAGGCCGTTTATTCCTCGTGCTAACACTTCAGTTCAACCTTTGCTGTTGGCTTTGTGGTCGAAAGTGTCAGTGATAGTATTGCAGCGTGTAGCGGTTTTTCGGCCCCGTTTTCACAGATTATTTTCCGAGTTGGTGTTTGGAATTGTGAGCGTTTATAATGTGGAAACTGTTCTCGTTCTTATATAATATAAGGACAGTAAGTGATCTTTACACTTTTTTTTTGGATCTTCGTATTCGTCACCCCGATTGACTGCAGGTTTAATGCCATATAGCACCAATATCTCCACCTTCTTTGCTTTTCTCTACGTTTAAGTTTCTTCCTCTATTTTCTGGCTCTTTCTATTTTGATTGCTGACAGTGCCGAATTCAGTTTTTGTTCTTGTTGTTAGTTGAAAATTGCTGTTATTACTGCGTTTGTTGTTGCCTTCAGGAGTGAAAATGGCATTGAGTGGATTTTGGGTCAGCAATTTGTCGTTCGGCTTTTCCGTCGTTGCTTCACATCCCAGCGGCATTGATAGTCTCACTTTCAGTTGCAGTAGATATTTCGGTTGGAATTGCAGATTCAACATTATTCTTATTGTGGTAGTCATCAGGAAATTTTGCTGCATCCAGTGCCATCAATGTCATAGTCATTGTCAACCTAGCTGTAAGCTATGTTTCCAGGTGGCTTGGTCAGCAACAGTGTCGCTCGTCAAACTGTTTGTCTACCGTCTTCACCAACCACTGCTTTTGTTGATTGCCTTAAAGTAAAGTAATGTTGACCATCAGGTTTTCATCACCCTTTTCCTTCGGCTGCCAATCACAAATCACAGCGTGCCTCGCAATTCCAATGCTACGCAGTTTAGGTTCGGGTGAGCCATCTAGGACACGGTCGTCAACAACACCCACCATTAACTGCTGCTGAGTTTCGGGTCACCCACCTACTCAATCGCTTGAGGTCCTTGTATCTGTCGACGGCAAAATCAGCAAATAAGTCACTTGTCGACGTCGTCAAATACTGATTATCCGTTTTTAATTAAACGCCAGCAAAAATCTAAAAAGGAAATTAAAAAGGACGTGAATTAGCGATAGTAGAAGGAAATGAGAAATAAACCGTGACGGAGCATTATTTGTTGTTAATCAAGCGATTTCGGCACAATATTCGGTGGCTCTTCAGTCGCATGCATGTGTGCATGAGTGTAAGTTTGTATGTATGAATTTATTTAAATAAGTGAACAATTGTGTGTATCTATGGGCGATACTGTAACCATGAAGTCCCGTTTAAATCATAGTCTATATCTAGTCTAGCATATTACATTTTGGTTCCGGCGCACTAAAATTTAAAATTAGTGAAATTCAATAAATTTTGTTGATTCTGATTTATTTTGGTTTCTGTGATATTGATTTTAATATAAATTAACAAAATAGATTATTTATCTAACAAAACATATTTCAGACAATTGCCAAGAAGTACAACAGTATAAGAAATTGATAGTGGAGTAATTATGAATATTCTAAATATAATTCCATTTTAATTTTCATTATTTCTCCCTGATATTCAAACTCAGGCAACTTTCGACATAATGAATATACATGAACAAATAAAATATTATATCCAAAAAATAAAAAATAAGTATTTTCTTAAAAAGTCAATAAAGAAAATTAAAAAAGATGATCTATAAGATATTTAGCCGAGCTTCTGAAATGATGCAAGGGCTTGCATCTTGATACTTTTCCACAAATGGATGACTCAGAAGATTGCCTTCCTCCAAAGAAACTATAGACATATTAATCGCTATGCCTATATGATTCGATTGGGATCACCTCTTCATTTTGTATCATCAAATCCTTAGCAATCTTCCATTTTATCAAGAGTCTCATGCAACATCTACTTCCTAGAGTTTTAATCAATGAACGAGTAAGAAGCTGAAAAAATTAAGCAAACACATGTATCACACTGTTATGACTTCCCTGACCTACTGAACCTAATTAATTATTTTAGAAGATACGACAACAAACCACTAATCTCAAACAAACCCTTTTATAAATACTAATCTCCGAAGAATATTTTTAACGTACGCAATTTCTCGCGCTCTATTCATTTATTCTCCATCCTTTTTTCTTAACGTATTTGAAATCATATTCATACGTATTTACAAAATTATTTACTATTCACACAAATGCATCAATAATGACTCAAAGAGGCAATTACCAATGCTTGAAAGGGATTTGTTGTGATTACTGCAAGCAATTTGAAATACCGTTTGATTTCTCTTTGAAATGCAAATGTAACTAAAGTAATCCGGAGGCAAATATTAAACAGAAATGAAACAAACACTGTCAACAAATGAATAATACATAGTGGGAGTCGAACAAGTGCGGCATGCGACCCGGCAAATCCGACATCAAATATAAACAATACGTGAGTCGGCAGCGACGGTGCAGCAGAAGCAGCAGAAGAAGTGAAAGCGTTTGGGAAATGAAATAGTGACATTCGCTGGGGAATTGACGTGCTAATGGCCGCGGAGAGGGGTAATCACAGCAGCTAATGAGGCAGCAGTAGAGTGTTAATACATAACACAAACAATGACACAGAAGGAGATGCAAATGAGCTTACCTTCGAGCTGGAGAGAGAGGAATAAGTGGTTAAATGAGCAAGCTAAAGGCAAAATAAATATTATCTGTAAATGACTAAAATACATTGGCAACCTGTATAGAAGAAAAGAAGAGGTTGAGGCTAACTAACCAAAAGCTCCACTTACCACTTAATGGAAAATATTTTCGTGTACCGCTTAAATGAAATATAAAGGCATTTGAGAATGTCACATGAAAAAAGGGAAAAAAGGAATTTCCCGATAATCAGCAACGAAAGTCTTCGTGTATGAACGCGGTCTAACAAGCAAGCCAGAGAAGCGGTCAGACAGAATTGGTCCTATGAGCAACGAAATATATCGTTCTTTGATATTGCAACGCTAATATTTTGCATTTTCAACGACAAAATGAGTGTTATTGTTGTAGATCCAAAGGAAATGTGTTCTAAAGCCCGAAGGTGAAAAGTTATTGCTGCTGCAATGTTAGTGCCTCACTTGTTGTTTGGCTTGTTTCACCGTTATGTGTCAACAACAGAGTGCAGAAACAGGGAAAGACCGGCCAGAGAATGAGTGCGATGCGCAGAATTCAGCAGAGCAATAGCATAAATGCAAGCATATCCCCATTTAAATAGTTTATAATGTGCGAACTCGTCGGCCTGTAGATATGTTAGAATAGCTGTTATCATTGTTGACCTCACATGTCAATTATCGTAGCCTTTTCTACGTCAGTATGGCTGCGTAAGAATTTCAAATACAGTTATATATGTGTACATGTGCACGTGTAAACGTAAAGGCTCCATTTTGATTTTGACAATGTTTATATGTACTCATGTCTGCTCATACTCATAGGCATATGTCTGCTGGGAATACCAGAATGTCACGACCATACTACATATCAGTGCATCCCTTTAGAACAATATGGCATGGCTTCGTATTTATGTACATATGTGTCTGGTTGCATAAGTATCTGCCAGAGTGCGGTCTACTTCACTTACGTGTGAATATGCAGATGCTTTAGATTTCTTGCTGCCGCCAACACACACTAGCGTAATGCGTGTATAGCCAACTGAAAGCCAACATTTGCATACTTGCAGGCGCATACAGCAAGCATTTAAATATCAGCAACTACATGTGTAACTGTTTGTCCGATTATTTAAATGTCTGACATGACAGTCTCTGAAGCTCACGGTAAATCCGCTCACGTACTAGTTGACCATAACAAACAGCTGCTACAATGAGCTTCTCCTGCCTTCATACCTACACACCTACTCACATACTTGGCTGGAATGACACATTGGGTTATTGTTTCGAATGTTGCTACAGATTTCTTTCTCTCGAAATATATTCGAACTTAGATATACAAATGGGAATTGAAAGGGAATTGTGCTTGCAGATTCTCGCCCTGTCTGTCGTTGAAGTCTGAGCCAGCAAATCCTTCTTTGCGCTCACAATTTTTCATAATGATGATTGCATTTGGTATTTTCAGTGCTTATTCTGACCATTTCTATAGCGGCCGGGCCTGTCGATGGCTGCCATTTAAGTAATGAATGGAAATCGGTACGAGAATATAAGCAATTTTTGCTTATCAGCAAACGTTCACAATTATCTCTGGCCGTCAACTTACTTGCGCATAATCTGTGACTTATTGGTTGACTAATGGGCGATTTACAGGCTTAGTACATTCCTCCATGCAATCACACAATGTTGCCTTTGAGTTCAATGCCATTTATTGGAGCAAATTTTAGAGCATTTAATTTCAGTCTGAAATGGCAAAGCTGGATATTAGTTCTACATCGATTCATTAAATTGGCATGGAAGCGCAAGTATATAGGTTTATATGTTATGAGGACTTTGAAATGCCATGCCAAACTGTTGTTATTAATAATTGTCTTCTATCACTTTAGAGATTTCTTAATTGAAATAATGGATTAAAAGTTTCTTCGGATTCGATCTACTCATATTTTGGATACATTGGTAAACAAGAAGTATCAAATCTTAGTATTGGCATTTGGCATTTGGCATTTGGTTCAAACTTAGTCAAAGTAATTAAAATCAGACCTAATTCGGTACATTAATTTCTTAACCCTGCTCAGAATATAACTTCGAGCTCCTACTTTAGACAGATCTTTAATCCGATCTGATCTTTCAGTTTTAGGTTAGAAAGGAATACAACCAGAAACAGAGATGTAGTTAACCAGCTCATGTTCCGTTGTCGTGTGAAGCCTACTTAATTCCATTCCGTTCCGTTCCGTATCTGATAATACTAATGAGGCGTATATTGGCAGCCAGATCCTTCGCAGAGCTTGTTTTTTTCAATCTGTGATGGATCCACTTTTATTATCCTTTGTCCAGGTGTGGCGATGTACATATAATGTATTAGTAATAGTGAACGGATTAAGAAGTTAGTTGTTTGTTTCGGAGTTTTTTTGCGTATAGCTTTGTGTATAGATGTGTATGTATATATGTGTCGATGCATATATATTAATCAGCTTGACTCCCCATTTCAATTTGTCAATTTTTGACAATTTTCCTAAAACAACGATTTAGAAGAATCGAAAATGGCAAATCATGCTTTGTTATTGGATAAGCTTCAGCATTTTTGGATGACGACGCATCTACACACATATGAATATACATATATACATATTGGCAATATGTTCCCATCAAAGCGACTATAAATTATGGCTGCTACCAGCGTTATGGCAACAGTAGTCATTGGCGATTGAAAGTACCAACATACTCATTTATTCTCATTAAATCGCGAAATTCCCCTTAAAAAACCATAAATAAGCCATGGGTCAACGAAGTGTTCTCATCATGATGCTATTCGCTGGTTATTGTTATACGATTTGCAGCGCCAAGTTGCTTGAGCCGATCGACTACCAGGTTAGTATGCTTCAGAGTTTAATTAACAAGAAAACGAATTTTATGCTCTGCCACATACTCGCGCCTATCAGGGTGACCTGTTTATTGGTTTAAAGAGTCAGCAGCCCCATAAACGCTACCAAAGTAGTGAGCCAAGTGAGCTGAACGCCATCCATGGAAAAAACGAGAACGCGGACATATTCGACGATCTACAAGCCGATGTTTACGAAAACCTAGTGCGTTTAGTGAAAGGTTGGTGAGCCACAGTATTTTATTTTTCATAGCTCAGTTATGCTCGAGAATCTATATCGAAAATCTCTTTCAGAAATGCAAAAGGAGCGCGAACGCTTGTCAATCCGTTATAAACCGAATTTAGGCAAACGCTCTCAGCTATACAAATAGACGGAGCTCTAACATCATTTGAAGATTCCGGAATACCTTGAGATAAATAATGCAAAATGTGCATGTTCGAAGCCCAATATTATACTAGATATAGAGTTGTAAGTCTTTGCAAAAACAAAATGTAAAAAGTAGGTTGAGTATTCAGTTCCACCAAATGGATCTTTGTTTTGGTTTTTAGTATTTGAAATATATTTAAAATAAATTTGAATACATACTCTACATCAGTAATCGGGATTTCATAGCACTATTGTGCTTGCTTAGCTAAAGCACGCTTACGCTCTATAGTTTAGTCCAGTGGTCGGCAAACTTACACATTCAAACGATTTATTTGTTGAGGGTGTTGAGGCTGTTGAGCTAGTTAACTGTCCTAGTGGTACATTCTTATAAATCGTTTTTGTATGAAAATAGTGCACAAAATATTTCTAAAGCTCTGTTATAATTAATAACACAATTATTTATAATTTTACTAGTATTGTGAAAAAATGTATTTGCGTTTTTAATTATGAATTGACTGGCCCAGTCATCTTGAAACACACGAATGCTCAAAGTGCGCTCAGAGAGCGCCCGACAAGCAATAGGTTGCCGACTGGTTCAGAGCGTATAACGGAGAAGATTTCACTTGTTTAAGCATTTGTTTTGGAGAAGCGCCTCCACATTAACTCAAATTACAATTTTCTTAATAACATCTTTGAAATCGGTTCAGATTTTTAGAGACTACTTGGAATGAAAAATAGCACATATACCCACTTTTACGTATAGAAAGAGAACTAAAGGTAGTGGCAAAGAAAACGGAAGAAGTGCCGCTCTGCCAAACTAATGTTAACTAAGGAATGAACGAGGGAAGGGTTTTGTGGACTTTTGCTGCAATCTTCATAGCTTTTAGGGCGAATAAAAAGATGTAGCTCTACTTTTATGAAAATGGGTTTTCTTAATGCAGTTCAGCCATGAAAGGCAAAGGAAAGGAAAAATTGAAGCTCCTCTGATCGCTGACATAGACTCTGATCACCAAATAGGAGGAGAAGCTGCGTGTGATAAACACATATAAACATGATATATACAATACATGTGATACATATGTATAGTTGTATGAGTGTGTTCGCCAATTTAATTTTCAACCATTTTGAGGGGTGTTAAAGGAGCAGATAGCACTACTTTCAAATCACACAGATTCTAAATTTAGGCGTGCTGCTTGCGTGAACATTTCATTGTAACGATAAACGCGGTGCAAATGGGTAAAAAAGCGTGACATCGGCGAGCAGCGATGTATATAAAAATAGTTTATAGCACTTGCATACATACAAACACATACATAACTAGCAACTGAGGAAGATATTAGAAGCCTATGATGTTAGTACAGCCTGCTGTCTGCCCCTGTCTGCCCCTGTCTGTAATTTTTCTGACTTTCATACAGCTTCACTTGCTCTCTCTCTCACTATCTCTCTTGCCCCTTATGTTTTGCAATGCGTGGATCAACGACGTCCTGGGGCGCATTTCAACACTTCGGCGACAAATTGACATTAATCACTATTGTTGCGAGATGATGTTGTTTGCATGTGCACAAATATTGATTGTTGGTGTTCTTAACCGCTTTACTGTTGATTAATCTATTGGGTAGAGAGCTTAACTCGCACTACGGCAGCAAGCCTCTTTGAAAGCCTATAAAAAGTTGCTGCTGCCGGACAGCGGACAACAGTTGTCGCTGATGGTCGCTGACGGTCGCAAGGAGCTTGTACACGACTTTCGAAACATTTTTCAAATATAAAAATCACAAACTGCCTAACACACTGAGACGCAATAAATCTTGAATTATTTTGCTCCAGATATATATATATATATATATATATATATATATATATTCACATATATCTCATACTGTTCAAATGGGTGGCATAAGGCTTTTCACATTATTATTAAGCGCAATTTCATGCTATGTGGTTTGCAGCTGTTTTCAGGTAAGGTTTTCTCTCATATGTGTAGGTAAATTCAGGTACCACCAACAATTAGTTAACATCCCTACATTAACTACTATTACTTCTAACCTTTCGGAATGTCCTAGCCGATAGGATAAGAATATTTAATGGTCCGGATGACATTTGTACTATCATATAACCAGTTAAAGTCACATTAGCTGCGGCTGTAAAAAGCAAAAATAACGACATAGCAACTGTGTTCTATGAGCTTTGATTGAAGTTCAACTGAAAACCTAGTAAAAGCTGATAAATTTTAACTTTGTTTTATTGTAGAATGAGTTTAAAGGCGGGTATAAAGGCGTGGTATTCCTGAACTTGGTCAATATTACATTCCTTAATAGGACGACTATTGTCCAATAGAATGTAAGCTGCAAGCCTTTATAATTTGTGTTTGTAATTAAAAAGCAAACAACTTGCTTTGCAGTATTAATATGTCGGGACAAATTTTCCAAATCACGAGTCTGTGAATAACATCAAGTCATTATTATTTTCTTTTCAGCTGAACGATTATCCGAACGGTCTTGGATACTCTATTGCCGCTCTTCGTCGCCAAGATAGTTCGGACCACAAAATTGATGATTTTAGAGGTCCATTGCAGGAGAAACGTTCACAGAAATATGAAAACTTCGTGCAATACCCTAGCAGAGAAGCCGACATTGCACCTCATCTTGGCTTTGATCGAATACCTTTTAACGACTACAATCGGATAGTGAGCGCGCTAAAAGGTTCAATGTTCGCTTCCGATTTTACTCTTTAAGACATTTTGGCAAACCCTTTTTTTCGTTTCTTTCTTTGTGTACGTTTTCGCTTTTCAATATTTACAGAAATGCTGCGAACACGTGACGATAAACCCGTAATATTGAGACCTCGGCCGGGTCGACGTTCAGCAGCTGGTGAAGCTCCGCTTTGGCAATACTTCATAGATGATGCTGACAACGTGGGTCTCGGCACGGATGATACTGTGGCAATTGTGGGCGATGAAGACGACGCGTTAACAGACACATCACTGAAGAAGTCGGCGCCTTTCAAGCCGCGGCTGGGGAAACGTGGCGAAGGCCTAAATTGCGAGTGAATTGTTTTGAGGTGTTGCAATATTCATGGGCGCCGAAGTGTTGTCGGATGAGTGATAAGTGGGCTGTGTGGCATTGTGGCATTGTGGCAGTTGGCAGTGCATTTCAGGTGTGTACGGCGCACGCAATTTGGCTTGCGTGTTACATAACCCATCCGTATGCATATCTGGATATGCAAATATTTTTTGTTTGTTTTGATTGGTGCACACTGCGGTTGAGCGGTGGTGCGGTTTTAATGGTTTGCCCGGTTTTTCAAGGCTATCATTGGCGACCAACAATAACAAATTCCACATAACCGACGAAAATATACACACACATAAATTACGTTCGAAAATTGCAAAGAAAATAGAAAAAAATCTAAAAAAAAAATGATGTGTGGCAATATTTTTGAAAAGGCCAAATTGTAGCTGGTTTTGAGAGCAATTTCCCAGTTTTGTGGTTAATTAAAAACTTTCTCATGGTACTTATTGTAAATTGTTAAAAAAGCCTCCAAATATATATAAGTATGGCAACATATATTATGAACATTTAATAAAAAAATACATATGTAAAAAATATACGAGTAGGATAAATTCTTCAATACACAAACTAACGAATTTAATTGTTTACACATGCAAATAATAGAGTAAATAGTATAAAAATGCTTAACGTCATACTTGGGATAAATATTTGGGGAACAGAATATGAACAGAAAAATATTGCTAAACTCTAAGTCTCAGCTAAGGCCGAGCATTTTTTGTTTATGTAAGATATATATCATATATATCAGTTGTCGGGTAGGAGATTATTTCCTAAGCTTATTGTTAAATGTTAATGATTCTTTATTTAATAAACGCTTATTTATGCGGCGAGATAATGAATATAGTAGATTACGCAGCACTGATAAAAGTAAATGAGTCAGTTATGTGGCCAGGTTTCTCATTCTGAATGGCAGATCCAGCAATGAGAAGAAAGCTTTAAAACATGCAAAATCATCTTTAATTTGATTAAGATTATCCCCATTCTTAAGTGCGCTCTCTGAAGTTAGTTTCCGACCTTAAGTTCAATGGGTATAAGTTCTTTGCTGAGATCAGCCCCATTAAAGGTAGTTGACACCATTTGAATCCTTTGACGACCCATAGTACCTGAGTCCTTTGAGAAGCTGCAAACATGGCGATTAGCTCCAACTGGCCAACTGTCGTAAGTTATTTGCAATGAATTATTTATATTTCAATTAGACTTTGTTGAAGAGGTGGATGTTAATGCACACACACACACACACACACACACACACACACATCTTTGTAAATGTTGATAGAGGCGAAGGGCCGTCGGGGCGGCAAAATTATTTTTATTTATAAATGTAGCAGCAAGCGGATGTGCGAGCTGCTACGAGCTGCAACCGAGAGGTTATTTTCGAACGCAATACTCAATCAAGGGTCGCTGAAGCAGGTGACCGAAGGTTGACCAGTTGAACAAAGAGTAACAAAATAAATAAACGGTAAAGAACGAAAAAGGGTTAAATGGTCGCCTAATATAAACTCACATAAATTTTGTTGCGTGTGCGCAATTTGTGAGGAATACTAGAGTTACACACAGCAGGTGGCTGCTATTGAATGTGCGAAAAGAATGGCGTGTTTGGCTTACGCGCCCAGAAATCTGTACTGAAGCAATAATATATGGACATACGCACATACACATACACATCTCGGTAAATAGCTAATGGAGGTTTGCACGCAAATGTGTGCCACACGGATGAATAACAAGAACTAAACCATTTAGGATAGGTTGATTGATCTATTGTTCGAGTTGTCTTGATGTGAGTTTCTTTTATTGATGTTGAGCAGAAGCGATGAAAGCGACAAATTCTATGCCATTTTGCTACGCTGCTAATTGTGCGGGAAAAACTGATGGGCCAAAATAGAATAAAAGAGCATTTTGTGTCACACAAAAGCGTTTGATACACTATGCCTCCTAAGTGCGTGTATAAGCCTCTACATATTCTCTCTAAGGCCATAATCGACTTTAAGTATACCGAAGGCGGTATTTCAACAGGAAAACTCTTAGATCTTTTGAATGAGTTGATGGCGACTCGCCACAATTAAGTGGAATATGAGAAGATGGGAAGATGGGAGAGTTTCTGTTATTTTTCTGATGTTCAAACGATGATTTTGAGTGCAATGTCTTTAAACTTTTCGATTCATTCTTATTTGCCGAGGCTTCCAGTGAAATGTATTTTCTATAGTCTGTAACCCAATTGAATTTTTTGCACAACTTAAGAATAATTATTCTCGATGAAGTAGATTCCATAAAGCACTTATGGAGGTCGAACTCGAATGTTCTACTAGCCCAACCTATTGAAAGCGATCAAGTTTATGACAATATAGCACATTTTGTGAAAAGGAAGGAAGTCAAAGAAAAATAATGATTTTGATAGGTGACGCTCTATTCGTGGAAGCGTTCGGGCTTTAAAGGAAAAACTAAAAGGTCTTTGCAAGTTTCGTAGTTCTCATCAGTTCTTCGGTCGTGACTTTTGTACTAATGGTGACTAACTTCTTTATGTGATGAGCTAACTAACAACAAAACAATCTATGAACTATTTAGGTGAATGGATCAGCCATAGAGAAAAAAATTTATCAACTTGGCGAGGAAATCTCTGTATCTTTATGGTAAGCTCGCACATAGATAAATTCTTTAGCCAAGGTCAAGGCCAAATGTGGCCATATATTGGGAAATAATTAGTACAATACAAATTTCGCCACACCGCTCAGCAACAGGAGCGAATAATTAATTAAACTCGCTCAAATTAGAACTCATTCTCGCCTTCATAGGACCAAATTTATGGGTCACCAAGCGAATAGGTCTTATTTGTTATCCAATGGTTTTCTCACCCTTCCACACGACAGGATCTAAATAGCAGTAAATTGCAAGAAATATAGACAAAATTGATCAAACACAACTGTCACTGGATTGATTGGCTGCTCTGATTTCTAATAAATCCACATCTGCGACTATCTCTTGACGGGAGCAGCATCTCCGTCTATAATCACATAATGATGAAGTTGCAGGAATCAGTGGGTTGCTTCTCATACACGTGCAGCGGTTCACCAGTGTTGTTGCAACTCTGTGTGCTATCGCTGGTATCATCGCCTGTAGCCTTTGTTTTTGGTTTTGGCTTGGTTACTGTAATTGGTTGTGATTGCCATTGAGTAAATTATGTCCTGCGGCGTTGCTAAACACACGAAGGACAGCTTGGCACCAAGACAATTTGACGGCCAATGTGTCAACCGTGCAACAGATTGCCATTAATCACAATTTCCTCGAACGCAACCTGCTGTGTGATTTTTGTCCTCTCCCTTGTTAATACCGTTTACTAATGTTAAAGCGCGTGAAAGTGGATTAACACATCAAGAAATAACAAATTGTTTACCACCTAATTGTTTGTTGTTTTTCCTTCTCGGCGGTAGTTAAATAGAAAGAATAAAAACTTGATTGTCCCTTGAAACTATAAAAATCAACAATCTCCAAGAACATTCATCAGTTGCCATCAACAATTGATTTGGTGCACTCATTCGTCACCGCGAGTTCTACGACAAAGCGAAAGTTAACTGTACTCGATATACACCTTACAAGCGTGCCGGCGAATTTGTTTAGTTATTTGGCTTGCCATGAGCAATTTAAGTGTGTTCAGTCTGCTGCTCATTTTTGCTACTTCCTGCTATGTTTCTGGCGGCACCGAGGCAGCCAACAAGAGTGACGATGAATTTCTGCAGGTGAGTGCCACCGATTGATACGGATGTAGACAATTTCAGTTCAGTCTGCTTCGCTTAGCTCACACAGTTGACTTAAAGGCAGATTTAAACGATATGTTAGCTGGACCCTTTGCCAAACTATTTCCCGAATTTCCGAGCTTCCATTGAACGCAAATTAGTTTCGTTTGAGATTTGCAATGTTGTCTGACTTGCACTCGCAATTGAGCGAAGTTTAAGGATATAAACACCAAATAAACTGCGTTCAGTGATAATATATTTATTACATTACATACATATTCAAATGGACGGCAATTGGTTGCATGTTGGTTGCAATTTTATGCCTGCCTCCTATTGAGCCGAGCTATTGATTATTTGTAAGTATATTTATTGTCCGTTATTTTTTAGGTTTTGCAGATTTTAGTACTAATTCTCCCCATGTAAACGAATTTGCTCTATAGTATCTCAGCTGTTACTTGGGGCCTTATCCACAGACGCGCGGAAGGGCCAACTTTGTTTGTTCTTGTTGTTGTCCGCTAATTCTAAAATCCGCTCTTTGCTCAATCCTCGCCATGCGTTCTCAGGTGACTTTCGACGTGGAAGCTTTTACTTTGCTTGTAACTACTTTGTTCTTTTAAAGGGTTTTGGAACAGTTTGGTAACTGTCATTTGTCTATATTGTAATTCATGCGAGAGATATTTTGTAAGCTGGTTTGCCATTGGTTGCGTATACGCCATGTCTTACATAACCTGCTAAGTCTTGCTTGGCAAGTTTTCAAATTCGTGTTACAACTCAGATTGAGGCATTTTTTTTTATATACAGGAAGTGTTTCTTTGTGGAAGGTCAGCAAGTAACCAAATAAATTCTGGATCTCCTGCTTCAATACTTTTTATATTAAATATTCAATCTTAATTTTAATTCAATTTGAAAATATGTGTTGAATTGAGTGATCTATTATCCCACTCGCTACTAGAAAATAGCATTGTAATAAATAATATTAACGGTTTTCTTGCACTCTGCCACCTAGAAAGTAGCCAAGTGTCTGACTTTGCATTTTCCTAAAATCCCTGATGTCATTTAATGTATATTGGAGCATGCAACCAACCGTTAAAATGGCTTAGTTACGCCATCCACTTTGGCATAATGTAAACTTTTAACTTTAATGCGAGGGCAGTGGAGAATGCAGATGATGCTACATTTTCAATTGGATGTGCGGAAGAAACGATAAGAAGAAACTCCGACACCGATACGTCGCAGGTCGTAAAAATGGTGACGAAACAATCCACATAGATATTATTACTGCTAACGGAGATAATCAAGTTCCTCTCAGCATTAATCGATATGTGTTCAAGTCGCACCTTTCATGGAATTTGAATTAAAAATATACCGTTGTCTTCATATTTTAAGCTTTCGTACGATTTCATCACAAACGTTATTAAGTGGGGGAAGCAATTCGAGCCTATTCAAAATTCTGTCCGAAACGTCCATGACTTTAAGCCTTTCGATATAACAACATAATTATACAAGTAAATATCAAAACAAAGATAATGTTAGAAGCCATCCATAAAATTTTCGATCTCATTTTCTCCTCTGCTTGTCACGAGGTAAGTGTCAGCTTACGCTTAGATACATTGTTTTTAGGATGGGTCATTCACGCCGCCGACTGAACAAAAATATAAACTCTAACTGTTCATCTTCTTCCAGTGGATGAGACCATTCAAATAAATAATAAAATAATAAAGAATAGGAATAAAGATCTGTGACAGAAATTCATTTCACCACTTTGGTTCTGCGCCGCAATGCTTTCAGAAGTGTAAGAGTATGCGCGAGGAGCTGAGTATGTGACAGTGCTGACCTCTAAAGGTCAGCAATATAAAGATTTTTATCAGTGGTTAACAATAAGCAAGTGTAATTTTGTTTGTAAATTAGGAGAAGTAGGAGCTTCATGCTTATTATTTCAACACATAGAAACCATTTTTTTTAAATTTTATTCAGATAGAAATAGTTAATTTTAACTAATGGAATTTCAAACGCCGTATCGTAAGTAATATGTATGGCAGGGTTTTGAGCTTGCTTAAAATTTTGAAATAAGTGCGTATATTGCGAATTCTACTCCGAATGGAAGATGAAGTCTAATGTTTGTGTGCTTCTTTTCACTAAATTTAGTGGAATTCTTGACATAGTTACGGCATAATTTTAACCGTCAACGGATTTTGATTTTGTAAACAATTTCCCTATTCTTAGTTTCTCAGATTACAATTTAATCGATTTGTCGAATCTATATGTGATATTCAGGAAAACCAATTATTACTTCATCGTGATATCTGATTGAAACAAAACGACACAAGTAAGGAAGGGCTGAAGGAAATAACCGAAACTTTCAGGAAAGAATTCAATATTCGTTATTCAACGAAACTATGAATGGATTACAATTATATTTGGTATTCTATTTACTTATACTACACGTTATATAATCATTTAGTTTCACTGGCGAGATACTTATATTAAAATCAGTCTGATACAAATTTTTTTTTTCATGATATTATTACTAATGGAAAGTACATACCGATGTCCATAATTTCTAGTACCGAATGATATTAATTGAAATATTGTCACTTAATTTTGTTGAGACAACTTTAATGGAGAAACATGGAGATATCCCAAGGGACGAAATTTAATATTGTATATATGATATGAGGGAAAAGTTAGGAAGAGTATTAGCTAGGTGAAGTATTAACCCAATTTTATCAATTTTCGGCATAATTTGTACCTTTATTCTATAATAAAATTTATTTATTTTTAAACGCCTTCCTACCGATATTTTCTGTAAAAAGTGAATTGGAAGTTTCAAAATTCTTATATTAGGTATATGGGGGCTCGGGAAGTATTAATCTGATTTTGCATAATTTTTTATTTCACTTCATTTTGATTTTTGATTAGAGTGAACTTTATTATTACGAAAAGATGCTGGTTGAATTTCATTAAAATATCTTACACATAACCGATATTTTCGGTAGAAAGTCAGCCATAGCCGATCTCGATCATTTTCGGAATGCGAAGGCTTAAAATGAAGGCACTATTTATGCAAAATTTTGCACCCATATCTTCCTTGGTTCTTGATTTATACATTGTAGAGTGAAAGAATTAGAGGGAATTTAAATTTGTGATATATTGGAAGTAGGCGTGGTTGTTTTTTGAACTGTAACGTAACAGTAGCTTTCAGCATTATCGTTATGGGGGATGGGCGTGGTTTTGCTAGTTTGGTGATATAGCAATTGACGGGATCTTGCAATATCTTGATACCATACGGGGCGATACGGGGGCGTTGCAATATTTCGGCACCAACCGTCTGCAATACCGACCTTTTCATAGTGCCAAGGAATACGTGTACCAAGTTTTAACAAGATATCTCAGTTTTTGCTCAAAATTATCACTTACGCAAACGGACGAACAGACAAACATTCCGAAATCGGTTCGTCTCGTCATCCTGATCGTTTTGATATATGTATTGTGCATAACTTTATATCTATCGCTATTAGTTTTCGATGTTACAAACAACCGTTAGGTGAACAAAACTATTATACGCTGTGGCAACATGTTGCGAGAGTATAAAATTATTGTACTCTTTGCAAGATGGTGCGAAAGCACAATGGGAAATAATAAATCAAACGGTGAAAACAGTAGCAATATTATGCTACGGAAAACTGTTTCAGTGTTTCTGTGTTTCTGAAAACTGTTTTTCAGCCACAGAAGCCATAATGATTACTTTTTCGCTTCATTTTAGGCCATCAATTTTGGAAAATCACCGAGTAGCCCAAAACCGTATACACCCATACAAGAACAGCAAAAGGAGCTAAAATATGAAAAAGTCCGCAAACAGTTTGGTAAGCGGTCAATGTTAGCTTCAGAAGCCGCCACAGTGATTGCGCCATCAGCCTTGAGGACACGTCAGAAGCGCTCCCAGCACGCTCTAGCCACAACAGAGGAATATTTCAAAAGTATGCCGACTTATGCTTACAACTTGGCCCTTCTCAATATAATGCACAGTTTAAGAAGTGAGTACAACTGATAGTAACAATACACAACACTAAAGTGGCTAGAAAGAGCGGGAAATTAGTCCTCGAGGAGGTCAAGCATATATCTACTTTGGTCTTTATAAGAATGTGCAAGTAAATGTCCTCCTGTAAAGAACCTCATTTCCTCAACAGAACAATTTCTTCTCGACTTTTTTGAGTTAATAGTAGGAATAAGATTAAATCTACTGGAAAACACAGTGGGTGTCTAGAGAAATACTAAAAGTTTTTGCTTCCTTCTTCCTCAGACAGATATTACCTAAAACATATACCGATATCTGCCTGAAATCGAGGAGTGTTTGGTGTTTAGGTCTCCTGAAGGGTATACCTTGATCTAGATTCTAGATAGAAAAACGTAAAAGAGCAGCGTTCATATTCTAAGGTTAGAAACATAGGATCCAATGTCGGATTATATGACACAGAAAGCTCCTAGTATATCTGGTCTATTCTGAGTATAAGCAGTCACATAATATAATCGACGCGTGTACTTGAGTAGGATACACCACAAACTGTCTGCCCTCACCCCAAACATTGAATGTTCTACGCCTAAACTCCGATGTCCTTTGCTAATATCAAATATTTACACTTGGTTGTTGTTTGGCAAATCGTTCGACACCTTTACACATTGCTTCGCATATTATTGTTCAGTGCATGAAAAGCTGACCACAACTTCCCTCACATGTGTACCTGTGTATGTGTGTGTGTTCATTTGAATTTGTTGATTTCCCCTCCTGTTTGCAGAGCAACTTTCCGACATCGAGTTGGCGCTGTTGCGTGTACGCCTCAGACGTAGCGCTGCTGCTGATTTACAATTGTTCAATGAAATCTACAACAATAATGACAACAACGGGAAGTACACTGGCGAGATGGGCAGCGGCAAAAATAGCGATGGCGTTGACTTAGCCGGCAGTGGCTCCGAGACTGGTATGGGCGTTGGCGGTGCCGCTAATGACATGCTTGCCAACGACATTGAGGACCTTAGCGTGCCATGGAAATTTGCGGCGCGAGTCAGCAAAAAGTCCTCAGCACTCTATAAGCCGCGTTTGGGTAAACGCATGCAAAAACAACAACAACAACAACTCCAACGACAACGATCAGCGTGCAATTAATGCGTAGCGCCGAGGGGAGTGCGGCAATCGGTTCAGAAGAGGTGCATAGAAACGGAGGGATAGCCGGTAGGTGCATGAACGCCAACTACTCGCATGTTGCAAGGTTACAATCACTTGTTTGTTTGTTTAGCGTACCAGTTTTAGCAGTGGGCGAGTTGAAGTGAGGGTCAGGCCAAGTGGTTGAGACGCCGGACTTACTGATTCAAATCCAATTGTAACTTTTTATTATCAACATACATCCGACATGTGAAGGTATGCTAGACAATGGAGTGCATCTGTGCTGAAACAGTTGTGTGGGCAGCGTTAAATTAAAAATTCTTTTGTAATATTCGTGGGGAGCCAGGTCGTACTATTTATTTACCTCAGCTAATTATGTATTCCTAAATGTTAATTATTGAAATATAGAAAAATGTGATTTAAACAAATTTTATACACATATTCTAGCCAAATGCACTTATCATAAAGTAAACGATTAAACCCAGAGTAAAAATGTGCTCATTGTGAATTTTGTTATTCATTCTTCTTTCGTAGCCTCTTTTATCGCGCTTTCATTAAACTATTTGCTGAATGTATTTTGAGGCGCTCCTCTTATACGATAAAATAATTTTCTAAAATAAAGTCACTCATACGACGTGTTGAACTCATGCGTTGAGTGAACTCATTTAATACAAATGCGAGTCACAAACATGTATTGTGTGCGAATTTCAGTTTGCTCATGCTGGGCTAGCTTTACTATTAGTATTTCGCTTTTTCCTCTTCGATGTACTCGTATATTATATATTTGTGCTTGTAGTAGTTTGAAGTTCCTTCCTATGTGGTTATGATTTACCTCATGTCGTTCATAATTTGAAGAGTGAAGGCATAGCGTGTCAATAAATAAAATGCGATGTTTGGGTCTTTCTAATCAACAATAGAGGTGTGTCTTTTTTCTACAGGGAATTGAATGACTTAGTCGGCATATAGGATTAATCTCAGATTAACAAAAAAGAATTTGGCCGCGAGAGTTACGCAAAGCAGAGGGTGAAGAAGTACACACGCGCCAAATACAAATTACGGTTCTTTGATGTCCATATGTATGTGTACGTGATGGATTTGCGTGGCTGGTGGAGATGAAGAAATGCAAAGCAGAATAATGGAGCTATATGGAGTGGCACTTAAGTGAAGCCGAGTTGAGTGCGAGAACGCATGAGTCAGACAAGTAGCGGTTGTGAATACGTTGTGAGTTTAGCTCAGCGTATTTTAGCTTGTTGAAATGCATCTTTTATTATTAATTATTTATACATAGAACTCTGGTGAATTGTTTGAGTTGAATAAAATAAGTATTGATTAAAAACTGGAGATTTAGTAGTTCAGCGAGTGAGTGTACATGCTCCTGGTACAAGTAAATACATTTGTACAATAATATAAACGTTATTTCATTTTATTTAATAATTTAAACATTATTTTTCACTTAATTTTCAGCTGGTTCTCTTATAATTTTCAAACATAAAATCTTCAACAAAATCATTTCAAATTATTTAAAATGCTGCAACAAATTAAATGAATAAAACAAAGTTTTCATTGCAACTACCTCAATATTTAGTGTTAATTATTATTTAAGTCATAACTCTCTTGGTATGGTAAGGGTGGTTAAGTCTTGGAAACTCGCTACTTCTTTTTAGTTTTGAGACTCTCTCCAGTTGCTTTTACACAAGTACTCGAGTGGCTTATTTGTTTTTCTGAACACACACTTGTATCATTCTGGCGATGCACACATTTAAAAACGCACATATACCCGCATTTATACCATTATTCAGGAGTACAAAAAGAATGGATTACAGTATGCGAGGTGACTGTGAGTAGGACAGCACACAAAAACAGACCAAAGCCAGTGTATTGGTGGGATGAAGAAATAGCCACTGTCAGAAAGCTTTGCAACTCAGCTAGACGCCGCCTTCAGTGTAACCAATTTGGCGAAAACGCACACAGTCTCAGGAAATCGTTTAAAAGTCAGAAGAAGCTCCTGAAACTACTGAACTGAAAGAGCTATTCTATTGCGAGAGGGGGACCATAAGGCTCGGTTTTAGGCCCCCTTCTATGGAACCTGATGACCTTCGGAATAAATATAATTGGCGTAAGGCGTAAATTGCCTTCCCCAATGGTTCCCCTCTATGAATTCTATAGGCACTAGAAATGTGGAAGAAAGAATATCGCTCACCATAGTAGAGTATGAGATTACTTCACAGCCACAATAGAAGTATCTGGCAGTAATATTATATAATAGTAGTAATAAAATATATATTGTTTTATCGAGAATGATGGCGAATAGCGGCTGTGTTCGTTCAAGTCGGTGATTTTTAATAGCCAAAGGGAAACAATAGCATCGCTATATGGCAGCAACGGTGGCAAACCTCATCCAAAAGAGGTTGGACCCACGGACTAATACCGGACATCCACGCATGAATAGATAGACGCCATGGAGACCTGGATTTCCACCTTACCAAAATACTAAGTGGACATGGGTGCTTTTGAGGTTACCTCTACAGATTCGAACATGACGTCAGTCCGTACTGTCCGACATGTACTGACTGTATAGAAGACTCCGAACAAGTAGTCTTTCATTGCCCTTGGTTTTTAATCATGAGAGAAAAGCTAGAAACTGCTCTCGGGTGTAGTTTTATGGTGGAAAAGTGTACGGTTCTTATGTGTCAGTCCTCTGATAAATGGAAAGCTGTCAGCGAAGCGGCAGTTTTAATCATGACAAAACTGGGACATTTACAGCAGATTAGGCGCCCATCAGTCCGTACCGTAGATGAGACTTAAAATGTCTTGTCGCCTCCACGAAGTAATACTTAATCATGTGGTCCCGTGGGAGAGTCTTGAGGTGGAATTGGGTTAGGTTTAGAGAATTAAAGATCCATCCGCCGGCCTTTGATGCTTCCCCTACTATTAAAAAAAAATAACGTACGTATTTACGGGAGCATCTTACTGTTAGTTGAAATGTTTGGGTGAATGTTTTCCCATAAACATTTGAGTCTTTTGCTCGTCAACTTGTGTCTGCATGCGAATGTGTTGTAAGGTATACCGCTAAACACACGTACACACACAAAGAGATACTGGTGGTGGATGTGTTTGCGGTGTGCTGGGATTAATTTATTGTGAAATATTGTTTAATGCCGCTTAAAAGGCGCATCTCTGCGTTGTCCGCAGCAGTAAATATTCATTTCATGCTCACGCACACACACCTAAAAAGCGTCGTCTAACATTTATATCAGTAACATTGTTTACAGGAACATTTGTGCGAGCAAGTAACGTAGAGAACATAAAGACCCAGGTAACAATTTCGGCATACAGCTAGGCAGGAATACTTATGATCACACATTTGTCCGAGTGTGTGCCGGCGCAATCCTAAAATGATATTTATTTACTCACATTATTTTCTGTAATGCTATGCTTATCTTTTTATAAGGAAAATCAAAGCAATTCGTGGCTTGAAACGCTTTCATATGCAAATTGTGGGAAGCAGTGTTTCGTAAAAGGTCGACTCATCTGTACATATACGCCTATATACATACAAATTTATATTATTTTAGTTGTTTATGGTTATTAATGATACAAAATATTTTTAGAAATTATCCCCCAGGTGTAGTGCGGAGTATTTTAGTCAGCAAGCTTCCTCTCTATGATATATGGTACAGTAGGGACATGAATTAAGGTCTTAGAAACCTCCAAAATAATAAAGTCAATTAAATAGCAAACCGATTTGATTCATTGGTAAAGTGCAGAGGCTATTGGAGGAACTGTTATGCGAAATATTTCAGTATCCGAAAGCAAACGAGGATTTAAAATTGTGGCCAAAAAAGCGGATTTTCCACTCCACCAATGCTTATGATATTCCCTGCAACTTTTAGAATCAGTCTATTTGAGGTAAACTTTAGCATGTAAAAGTAAATGAGCGCACAAGCTCAAGCTGTCGCGTGCAAGCGGAATGCTGAGAGTAGCAGAAGGAGGCGAAATTCGAGTAATGAAAATTCAAACGTCAGCTTGAGCGAAATTTTGCGAAAGCATTTATCCACGTATGGTATGTAGGTATATGCGCTCGTCCCTGGTCATATGTGCATTGTTGCTTTTAGCGCCGTTGTTTTCATCCAAGCACTCGCCTCGAGATTCTACCCTAGCCTAGCTGAACTCCCGTCCCCCTATCGCCATATCACGTCTTTCAGCGAAGTTACAAGGTGAATATCGGCAAAGGACACAAGCACACACACGCACATGCACTCAAGTACTCACTATGCAAAGCATGAGCAAGCAGCTGACGAGGTGTAAGCACAACAAAAACAAAGCTGTGCAAAGCTTATTGCGTGGAAAATGTGTTATTTTCCGATCTGCCTTGCTTGAGAATAGTTATAAAGGGAAATGTCATAAGTTTATATATAATCCTTGCCTGGTTAAAACACTTAGAGCTCACACGGAACGCCCGAGGCTGCGTAGGAACTCAAGGAAGGCAGCTGACTTCGCAGTACCGCGGCTCATCAAATGTTCGTGCACACATACGCATCCCCTACACACAGAAACAGATCCACTCGCATGCAAATGTGTGTGTTCGAATTCATTATATTGAGAGCAACTGAGTGCGTGCGTTTGTGTGTGTGCACTTCGCCTAGAGCCGAGCCACTGCTGGGCCCATACGGGCGAATTTGATTGTGTGTTTGCAATAAAGAAAACTTTTTGGCAACATTTGCACACATTTATAAAGGTAATAAAAAAGTTTATACTCGTTTGTTTGCATGAATTGCGAGAAATTGGATTATTATTTTGGCTTTTGTTTTTATAGCTTATGTTTATGAAAAAAATTTGTTTCTCCAGTAGATCCAAGCTTCAATCTCACAATCTAACCGTTGACTGGCTTCGGTGCTTTGCATCAACTTAAAATTCTCTCCTTCGTTCCACATAGGTTAGCACTTTTCACCGTAGCCATTTTTCCTTGGAACGGCAAAGGACCAATACTTTTATGTTCGAAACCAAAATGGAATTGATAAAACGAGGATAGTTTTTAGATTCAGTTGCTGATCAAATAGTGGACGAATTTGAAATTCGACTCGAAATGTAGATTTTGGAGAAAACGGGAAATTTTGTTTTCTTTATTATAGAATTTTATTTCAATTGCGGCCGGTAGACTCTAGGAAATTTTTTCATTAAGCTCAACTTCAACTTTTATATATATAGTTGAACATAAATGTTATTATTTTGCTATTACTTTGCAGCGCGTAACTGCCAACTGCCACGAGTTTCCTTCGTTGAACAGCCGGGCATTGGATAGCTCACCAGGTGGCGCTCGTACCTTCGCGCGGCTTTTCCCATCTCATAAAACGGCGGTGCGCTTATTAATATCATAAAACATGATTTATTTAATGGTACTTACCGTAACATTTCTACACATAAAATCAGTAGAGTGAACGTGTGCGTAAGAATGCATTAACGTTTTAACGTTTTACCGTATTAACGTATTATTGTATAACTGCTTTTTATTGCTTTCGTTTACATCGTGGATTTGGAGTTGGAAGGCATGCGTTTTAGAAGCTGAAACAATGGAGAATAATTAGCGAACAGAATGAAATAAAATGCAGCAATCGATCAAGGCAAATGAATGATGATAGGCCTAAAGAAAATTTTACAGTAATTTGTTAAATGCACACACAAGGACTTATGAGAACGTTGGGTAATACTCTAAGCGCTATCTATCTACGAAGGCACATTTATTTCCATTTATGGACTGTGTTTCTTGTTAGTCCTCCGTTCCTAGTCTCTGGTGTGTATTTAAAGCTTTTGGTGCAGCGTCAAAATATAACAATATAATGTGCGTGCTTATGTACGAAGGCATACTTATCCATACAGAATCAAAAACAAAGCCATAATGTTCGCTCGAAGCAGTTTATGCCCCAAAGACATTGGGCCACACATTTATGCCACATTACCGACTCTCAAAGGAGAACATGTTATGTACAAAATCAGAGGTAGCCATTTACACACACTCCTGCATCAATTCCAATTTCGTGTATAAAATGAAACAAAAAATTCCTTCATTAAACTGCTCTAATATTATTTATATCATAATATCAAGTTTTCGATTCTTTTAGTCGATTGGATGATTACGAATTTTTTTACAGCTAATAAGTATTGAACATGATATTTGGCAACTCTGAACACAAATAGTTGAAATTGGCGCTTACCTTTCTCCCTCAGCAGTTTTCTGCAATGGATAAAATTAGTCCACGCCTTTCCCTAGCCCCAAGCTACCCAATATAATGATTTGCTTTTCTGTTGACTTTGTATCGTATATATCAGTTATGTATCCCCCTGCGGGTAGGGGGAGAAGAACAACCCGAGGTAAGGCATGTCTATCCATAATCCATAAAATGCACTAGGCAATAGCCATGTCAGAAATAGTGCTATATTACTTAGCTTGAACTGAGTTTATAACATTTTAAATGTATTATGCACACACTTAAAGAGGCATTTTAGTTCGAGCTACGAGTCTGAGTTGAATGGGTAGCTCAACTGGAGGTAGCCCCGGCTACGAGGTCTGACCGGAGACTTTAATCTGGTACCACGGGAGCAGGAGACCGTTGGAGTCTGGAAGGCGCTCCAACCTGCTCATTGCGGTAGGCCCTTCGAGGAGTATCGTGCTGGCTGTGGTTTTATACCTGAAAGTGGGTAGAACTGTTGGGCGGTACAGTTCAGTGTGGAGTTGCATTGCAACCGGGTGTCGGACCCAAAGTACGGCAGAGGTTTTAGATAGACCTCGAACCCTACCAAGGTGGTTATTGTGCCCATTTCCACAATGCCGATCGATACCGTTGGTTTTAGCAAAAAGCTATTACTGACGGGGCGCATTGTATTGATCCGTTGTGTTTTAGACCACCGTGGAGTAAGGCTACACAACGACAGGTACCCACGCAAAATACATCGTTCAATAGCAGTTATGTGTAGATTTTATTAATGAGGAGGTGTGTTCATAAAATAACGTGAATGTTCTTCAACTTTAATGGCATAGTACATAATGAATTCTTGCCTCAAGGTCAAGCGGTCAATAAGGAAAACTACCTACAAGATCAACGCCGTTTCCGTGAAGCAATCCGAAAGAAACGCCCGGATTTGTGGAAAAAATTCATGGTTCTTATTCACTTTTGCTCAATACTGACACTTGACTCACACTTCGTTGCTTGTTCGTGATTTCTTGGCCAAAACCAATACTGTAACTATGCCCCAGGCTCCATTCGATCCAAAAATCGTGTGTGAGAAGTGTTTCGATGATTGGAAGAAGCGCTGGCATAAGTGCATAATATCGAATGGGGACTGTTTTGAAGATGACAACAGTAATGTAGACGAATGAATAAATATATTTTTAAAAAATATTTCGTTTTTAAAAAACGAAAATTCCCGTCATTTTTTGAACACAACTCCTACAATGGTAATCTCCCATTCGCCGAGTGTCGTGAAAGCAGCTTATACAGCTGTTCAAACAGACTGGCGCAGCCTTGCGCCAACATCCGATTTGACGCATCCTCAATTGTGTTACTTTATTTATATTTTTATTTACCTTTGACTCAACATTATTTGGGGAATGTTTCCTGCCGCTACAACAACAACAACAATTCACATACTAACTTCAATACTGAGATAACTGACAGCCAACACACGTTGGCTTCTATTGGCATTTTGCCTTTCTATAGATAGTTGTAGGGAACCGCTCTGCCCGATCTCCTCTTCACAAGAGCAGTTCCCTTGCAGATGAAACCGAAAATGTTAGGAGAGCTACTCACTTACACGTCAATCACAGAACTAATTTCCAATAAAAGTTAGTTAAAGTTCATGTCGGCATAGTAAGGGCATAGTAATTAATTTGTTTCAATAGCTTTCATATACCAATAATTACTTAATATGCATTACAGACAAAAAATCAATATGCTACTCGTCTCCTATTTGTCAATCGGGATCTGATGGCAGTAAACAAATCGTGTGACTTTTCGTTCCGAGGGCAAAGTCGAATGGACGTCACTTTCATGAATAATTTGCACGTCAAATATTATTGGCTTATGTCTGCTTTGTGCTGTTATGATAGCAGCAGTATTTATGAACAAACTTCCATATCTTCTCGATACAGACTCACTGGGAGGACACGTAGACCTAATTAGGCTCTTCCACATCCATTAAATGCATTTTGAAATTCGTTGTGGTCTGTGTGGCCTGGGAGAAAGACTAAGAAAGGAGAAATCAAGGCGGTTGCCACTAAAAACTTCCACCTCGACCTTCACCATCCTTGGGCAAACATAAAATTCCAAGCATCTGCCGCCGTCAGCTGTGTACTTGTAATGAAGAAAGTCGAAAATTGTTGGTAAGTTGTTGAAAATTATGCTAATGATTGAAAATAAATGGGAAATTCGTGAGTTGACGCTGACATAAAGCAGACAACGAACGCACACACATGCGGACTTACAAGCTCATGTGTACAAACGCCGCACTGCGAGAGCTGTACCTGAATAATTACTCAAATTTTGAAACCAACTTTTTGCTGTTTACGAGCCAGCGCCTGAAAGTATGCACACGCGACCGCTTTCCCATTATGATTTGGCCGTGAATGAGGAAAGTCAAATGGCAAATTTTAATTGGTTGCTCTAAAAAGCGAAATCAAAGACTTAAATAGCAAAATAAATAAGATTTTAAAGGAAGTCACATTGGCATATACACGTACGTACATACGTACGTGTGTGTATGTACATGTACATACACAACAATAAATCGCATTTGAACTTAATTCTGATGATGATGAAAGCAACCATACAATATTAAAATCGCTAATCAAAGTTAACTTATCTAACAGATAGTTTCTCGTGCTGCTCTAGTAGGATTAGATGACATTAGATGACTCGTGCCTTAGATAAATGAAGATAAACAAATCAATCGAAAATATGTCAAATAAGTACATGTACTTATTGATAACGGCTAAAATAATAATTCAGTTCCTCTTAATGACAGTGGCAACCATGTTAGCTATTTGACTCAATAAAATCATAACAATACAATTTGTTAAGGATAAAAGAACGTCATATCTTAAAACAAAGGAATTAAAAAAAAGTCAAAATGAATGGTTTCATAGGACAAAAACTGGGAATTGACTTTGGTTTTTACGCACGCCATTCGATCTCTTGTGCTTTCGTCGTCCACAACCAGACAAAAGTTGAAGACCTGGAGAGTCCAATTTGTCAACCCCAACCCTAATTCAACGTTCTATATTTTTCTTATCCTGATTACTGTCGGAAATATTTATGACGTTATAAATTTGTTAGTTTCGCGTTAAGAATACGATTTTTGAAGTGTCGCCTTTTGCCGAACTTTTTATCCAAATTGTGGTGTATGGCTTGGTGTTATCCAACAACTCCAATGAGTCCTACATCTTTGGTTCTCCTTATGATGGCACTTGCCAAAAGTCTTTTCATGCCTAAAATACATTTGGTCTTCTATCACTCCTAAGGGACCTGAATTTGGGGACCTGAAGTAGGGGGTCTAAAATTGAACACACATTTTAAGGAACTGTGGACAAATGCGTAGAATTTGATTCAATCAATTTGAATATGCCAGGACTTTTGTTTTTGATTTTGGTGTTGTTGTAGCTGGGGGTGTTGTGATTAAATGTCCTCTATACTTCTACTCGTTCCAATGTATGCTAAATAAATCGCAATGTGTTGGCAGCTGTTGTAGAGAGTGAGTCTGTGTATTTGGATTTTATTAATTTGCATTTCAATTTTTCGCGAGTTGTTTTTGTTATCCCACTTGCCATAACAACTTTAGTAATTTAAGTGATTCTAATGCGCGTTCTGCTGCGCCAAGGGCTAGGCGCTTCGTACATTCCGCGCTCTCACTGGTTTGTGTGTGTGCGTGTGCTGGGTTGTGGAATTTTGAATTGTGCTTTTTAAATTGCGCCAAATTGTTTGAATTAATTAAGCGGATGGAACGGACAACTTGCCTTTTGTCACAACAGAAATCTCTTCAAGCCACACGCACTCTCCCGCGTGGAATTGGGGCAATTTAGTTAAAAGCCAATCTGGTAGTTAATGCAAATGTCTCAAGACACATTTGTTAAAGTTTAAAGAAGATGTAACGACTTGGTGCATGAGTGGAACTGGCTAACGGCAACAAACTTTGATCCACAATGAGCTCATGCAGACGGCAATCAGTCAAGCCCGTCGCATTGTAGAGAGTGGAGGGAGAGCCTTGGCGATGATTTTCATAAATAGTCAATTTATCAACGCAAGTACCGAAATTAATTTGAATTTTATTTCAAAAGTTTGTAAATGTTTATTAAATGAAATTCACTTTTAGACAATTGCAATATACGGTGACCCTGTGAACTGCTCGTTTTATTTCAAATAGTCGAAACTATGCCGATTGTTGCTGTTTCTGGTGCTTGGTGGTATTCACCTTGCTTTTTCATTCAGTCCTGAGGCAAGAATATTGGTCCTTTCAGTCACCAGGCTTCCTTTTTTGCTTTGAGAGAATGTGGCTTCATATGACCTAATTACATATATCCGTGAAGAACAAGTGAAATTTATCTCTCATCTGCTACCCACGTTTCTTAAACACAATGTGATTTCTCGCTAAATGTGAATGAAATCGGTCTAGACCATGGTCTAAGCCGCTTATTCCTAATGAAATGATTTGCTTTTCTCTGGTTGGCTTTTTTCTCAAATATCTAATATATTTATTAAACCACTTTGGTTGAGTTTATTTAAATATCTCTGACACGAAGCAAAATATAGCAACGAAAGTACATGAGTATATGGCATGTAATATAAGTTAATAAGGTACCAAATATGATTGCAATCCACTGACAAATTCGTCGAATAATGAATATTGAATTCTTCCGCAACATTTTTTAATATAAAGTTATGCTAACACCTGAAAACATTTACCCACCTCTGATCTTTGCACATTGCGAGAGTATAAAATGTTATAAAAGGTGAGTATATAAAGGGTTATACCCGAACTTAGCCTTTACTTCCTTGTTCTATATTCATAAGTTCTCGATCGGATCACTCTTAAATTAATTCCGCAATATGTGAAAAGAAATCAGCACACTATTGCAGCTCCGCAATCATAACAACAATAATACCCAAAAGCAAATAACTAACTGCATTGTTGGCGTGATTGACGAGTAGTTGGCGTTGACACATTTGATGAGCCCCATTGTGCGGTCTCGAATGTATGTGCCCACGAGTCCCGTGTCCTCACATCAGAAAAATACAGATATTTCATTTAGGCGTGCACATCTACAGGCTAATAAATGCTGGTAACCATACAGGGTGCTCATAAAGACATAAAAACGAGCTTATTCGCCAATGTAATTTAAGAATAGTATTTACCAGTGAAATGTGGAAACAAAGAAATTTCAGGAGATGAATTCACAATGTTTTTTCGATTTACCGAATTTTCAGCTATGCAGTAATATGTGATTAATGTCAAATCAAACGAACAATTCACGGCTTGAAAGAATGCGGGATCATCCTGTATGAGCTCAGGCATTTGAAGAGTTGCCCGTATTAGTAGGACAAAAGGCACATCACGATTCGCCAAATAAAGATCGGAAAAGTCACTTGCTACGATATAAGTAACAACAACAAGCAACAATAGGGAAGTCGAGATATAGACAACACATTGTTTGTGAAATAAAATGAAAAGGGAAACCAAAAAATTGCATGTGAAAAGAAGTTTCTTCACACATGCTCTACTTTAATTACAACAGCAAATGTGTTTACTCAACATTTGCTCAAACAAAGGCGTACACTACATACACTAGGGTACGCCGAAGCATCCGTCAACTCGTGTGTCTGCTAATGTCAGATATAATGCTCAGATCCAATAGGTTGTGGAAGGATTCATATATTTCTAACTAATGAAATGAAAAAGGTTAATTTAACAATGAGAGGCAGAAACTGAGTCAAAAACACCAACATTCCTATCAAGCCTTATCTTGTAACGGTGTTTTAATTTGCCTCCTTATCATCAACCTTCCAATCGATATATCTGATATCTACGCAATATGCTCTATGTCCGGCGGTGTCGGGTCCATTTACCTGGCTCTAGAACTCACATTTCAGAGGAATCCGAAAAATCGGAGCTAAGCTTGGTTCCAACACTTCTCTTGACTAATTGTGACAGCTAATTGCGGTTAAATTTAGTAATGATACCAAAAACAACAACTTTGACACAATATTTTTATTAGGTCGTGCTCTGAGGAATCCTATAGGAGATAACGATGAATTGCTTGTTGTATGTGTGCGATTTTGAGGACTTTTTGGTAAATTGTGGAATTTGCAGTATTTATGTTTTTCGGTAGCAGTCCCGCTGTCAATGTGTTTGATATGGAGGACAAATCGCAAACTTTACCGAAGCAAAACGCGCTTTTGGAAATTCCAACGCTGAGTCGACATGAAGGCAAAGCAAATAAATGCAAATAATAAAGGCAGGCGCACACATTTACATCTTGATCTCTATGTATGTATTAGTATGCGTGTGCTACAGCTCTTGACATTAGCTGGAAATCAGTCGTGCCTTTCAACAGCCCCTCGGGTGCATAAGCTGATTTGAGTCGCTCGGCCCTTCGACTTGTCTGACAAAACTTCAATCCCTGCCTGCTAGCTTACACTTTGCAAATTTTCGCTTTTATTTGATTACATTTTGCTTTATGAAGACACGTGTGTGTGTTTTAGCATTTTACATGCGTGTTTACTTTATTTTTATTTAGAACGTCACCTTTACATATTATAGCACTTTAACCAGCACAAACAACACGGCACACACGTCCTTCATTGCGTTTTCAATTATTGTTGGTGAGGGAAAGTTGAAAGCATTTTATTTTACTGCCTTTCCGCCCGCTGACATACCTCCTAAGGGACCTAATTTGTTTGCCTGGCAGTGTTGCAGGTGAAAATCGAGTTAGGATTGTTCTTTTTATTTGTTGTTGGTTCATCGGTGTTGTTATTGTTGCTTTTATTGTTTGTTCACTTTTAATGCAAAGGTATTCAAGTTGCTTTGGAACTCCAACACATTCCGAGTGTAGCCAAGTGTCAATAGCATAATGGTGCTGGGTGTCACTTCACCACACCACACACTTACTAACCAGCTATACGTGCGTGGTTTTTATTCATCTGCTAGTCGCAGCGTCTCAGCAGCTATGATTCCTTTCGTATTCCCTTCGTATTCGTGAATATCTATTTTAGATTTTTTGCGAAAGACACTTTGTCTCGTTATATCTCCGTTTGTAGACTGCCATTTTGATGTTCTGGGAAAGTCTGAAATCGGAGAAGAATACGAGTATTTAGCCCGTTTTTCGAATGGGTTTGGAGATTATGCAGTTTGCAGCTCTGAGAAAGAGGGCTGGTCTCATAAAAAGTTCTAAAATGCTCAAAAGGTGATAATTTCACGTCTCGACAATTACTTCTTACCTCTTGCGAAAACATCACCGTCCTTATCGTTAACTGATCCCATGCTTCAACCTAGAAATTTGTGTCTCATGTTTGATCGCAGCGATTCTTGCTCACTGGGTAGCTTCCGTTGTTGGCGCTTGGGTGTTGCTTTTGAACGCAATTGATGTTCAATAAAACAAAAGACGGCAAAGTTGCTCAATTGTATTCAATTCTTGTTTCCTCCCATTTGTTTATATAACACACATAACATACTTTCAGGCGCGCCAAGTGAATTCAAACTGTCAATCGTTTTCGAAGTTTCACTAGTTTGCTTTTGTTATTGACAATTTTTCTTTATCTTTTGGGCCTTTTTTCAGCATGAATTTTCTGAACGGAAAGTTTATATATGTTGTAGCTACACTTATGTTTCTGAGAGAAACGAGTAACTCTCAAAATATTCAAAGTTTATTCCTGCGCCTCTGGACTACCATCCTTCATGGTTGCTTTCGAAAAAGCACAGCTCTCACTTTTGAGTTCCGGACTTTGAATGTCAGTTTGGACTATATATACTTGGAGCAGATATCCCGTAAATTCCCTGGTTAATTTTATTTCTATGAATTTGTGGTTGCAAGTTATTTTTGGTCCAGGGTGCATCGTGCGACATCCAGGGAGCGTCTCGCCCTCAGTAATATATATCTTTTCCTCAGTAATATATACAGAACGCTGACAAGACGCGCCCCATTGAAACCCATGCGATAAAGCTAAACATTGTCGGGATCGTCCCCTTTATGCGAATAATGAGATTTCTAAACCATTAATTGTTTGGGGACTTCATAATTCACTCTACATAGGATATCCATTTCCTGAGCAGTTCGATATAACAGAAAACACGTTCTTCCGATAGCGAGTGGAGGATCAAAGTAAACGTTTGTTGCTTAAATGAAAATGTTATAGCTGACTGACTGACTGACCAATGTTACGGGCGAAAATTTCAAAATCGATGAAGTCCATGCACATTGTGAGAAATTGTAAAGCTTTTTATTTACTTCACATATACATATACATGTAAGAGGACTTATTTCCATTTCACAGAATAACCTTATAAAAGAAACCAAGCAAATGGAATAAGTAGCTCTGTGTACCTATTAAATCAGCATTTTACATTCTGCCATTTAAGCGAGAGCGACTTCACTATGTTTTTGTGACTGTTCCAACCCGCTTGTACTCCGCCCGACCAATTACGAGCAACTCAAACATACGGATGTGCATAAATGTGCGTATGTGCGTATGTGCATATGAAGACATGCCACATCTGTCCGTGGGTTCGTCTCTTCATTCGGTGAATGCGCTTTAACAGCATTGATCGTATAATAAATACTCGGACAAACGGTTGCATTTCTAGCAGTGAATCGTAGGCTTCCATTTCATTGATTTGAGTAGTACATACACCGATGCTGATTGCTCGCTTCATCGCTGCTGATGCTGTAAATTCAATTCGAAACCGGACGAAGCTAACAAATTTCTTGGAACACACTGAAATATATATTATATATTTATATAGATATATAAATATATATGCAATATATGGGAAAGTCTGAATATATCATTATACGATCAAATAATTATCCTGTATATATTGGGTTGTTCGGAAAGTCATTTCGTTTTTTCCCGCCGGAGGACTTAATTACGTTTTTTCGAAACTAACTTCACACTTAAGCCCCATAACCATTATATGTCATGAGAGCTGATATTGCAAGGCTTGTGTGTGAAAAAGTTCTATTAATTCTACCCAGTAGTTTTTGGTTGGTGCCTTTTTAAATATGGAGAGCAATAAGCAGCATTTTCGTCATATTTTACTTTTTAACTTCAGAAAAGGTAAAAATGCTGTCCAAGCGAGAAAAAAATTTACGGATGTGTATGGAGAAGGCGTGTTAACAGTACGCCAGTGCCAGAACTGGTTTGCAAAATTTCGATCCGGCAATTTTGATGTCGAAGATGCACCACGGTCTGGAAGGCCGGTCGAAGCTGACAAAGATGCGATAAAGGCATTAGTTGATGCAAATCGGCGAATCACCACACGAGAGATCGGTGAGAGGTTAAATTTGTCGAATTCAACTGTTTATGGCCATTTGAAAGGCATGGACTTAACCTCGAAGCTCGATGTGTGGGTGCCCCATGTCCTTACCGAGCGAAATTTGTGTCGTCGTGTTGACGCGTGTGATTCGCTCCTCAAACGTCTAGAAAATGATCCATTTTTGAAGCGGATTATTACTGGGGACGAAAAATGGGTTGTATACAACAATGTTAAACGCAAGAGGTCATGGAGCAGAAAAGATGAACCGGCTCAAAGCGTGTCAAAAGCCAACATTCACCAAAAAAAGGTGATGCTCTCCGTTTGGTGGGATGTCAAAGGAATCGTTTTTTTTGAGCTTTTGCCGGACAATACAACGATTAATTCAGAAGTCTATTGTCATCAGCTGGACAAATTGAATGATTCACTTAAAGAGAAGAGGCCCGAATTAATCAACAGGAAGGGTGTAGTGTTCCACCAGGATAATGCGAGACCTCACACAAGTTTGGTCACTCGCCAAAAACTTTTACAGCTTGAATGGGACGTACTGCAACATCCACCATATTCTCCAGATCTGGCGCCTTCCGACTACTATTTGTTCCGGTCCCTGCAAAATTTTTTGGATGGCAAAACCTTTACCTCAAATGAAGATGTCAAAAACCACCTGGACGAGTTTTTTGCCAGCAAGGACCAAAACTTTTATGAGAGGGGAATTATGTTACTGCCAGAAAGATGGCAAAAGGTGTTGGACCAGAATGGCCAATATATAATTTAATAAAATATTTATTCATTATACGAAAACTGTCTTTCATGTTCCCCAAAAAAAACGAAATGACTTTCCAAACAACCCAATAGTTTCAATTATTGGACTTGTAATTTCACACTCCAACCATTTCACGGCCTCACTGTAGTACACATATAACCAGCACTGGGAATTTACTTGAATACAATATTGAATTCATTTTGCCTCATTCAATTACTGTAAACATATTGAGCGGACGAAATGTTTGAAATAAAATGCAATTGTAATGCCGTTGTCGCACGGGCAATCTAATCTATTGTAACATATCCATATATGATGTATGTACTATAAGCACTATCTGCATGCGATGTGACCCTGTGGGAAAATTCAGTGGCATTGACTCATTACACAAATGGCTAATTTACGAGTATATTTGACGTGCCTTTCTGCAATTTTTATTTGTATATCCGAATTAGTGCGATGTAGAGACAAATATTTAAGCCAAAGATGGGAAGCGGAACTGTTATTTGGTTCATTCATCTGCCATTATGGAAGTAGTATATTAATAATTAAAGTGATATAGGTATATTAATGGTATATAGTGTAAATGTAATTATTTTATAAAATCTGCAATATTTTTACCATTATGGGCAAACTTTATAGTTACTATTTACAATTTTTGTCCACGTGAATTTTGTTTTTGTGGATTTTTCGGGTGACCACAGTATGTATATTCTAATACCTACATAGTTTTTTCATTAAATATAAATATAAATGTCGAAGATACCGCAACTAGTCACACATCGTCTCTAATTTTGAGTATGGATGTATATTTCATTTCAGTATTTTTGTTCTTTCGCAACATTATGCAACAGAGTTTAAACATTTTTTCTATCTAACGGTTGTTAGTAACACTTAAAACTAAGCGAACTACATATAAAGTTATATATATCAAATGATATATATGAGTTATATATATCAAAATGACCAAGATGACGAGACGAGTTGAATTCATATGATAATCACGCCTACTTCCCTTACATCGATTAAGTTGCAAACTACTAAAAGTGTGATAACTCATTAAATAAATACGTCAGAAGTATTCAATTTTGCAGCCAAGATAATAAGGGAGGTAATGTAAACATTCCACTATTGGCGTGGCATAGCCCAAATTACTCACGTTTGAAATTTTCGAAATTGGACTATAACTTTTTAAGTCACTAGGTATCGAATTTGTTGTTCTAAGTACCAATGGCTGACTTTTTACCAAAAATATCCGCCAATCTGTGAGATATATAGTATTGGTATTTAAAAGTTGTTCCTGATAATAATATGAACATATGTCAAAGATGCATAAAATTTCCGTTATTCTAGCAGTGCAGGACTTCCCCTACCCACAATATACTCGATATAGTTATTTCCGACTTTCCGGCTGACTTAAGTTATGCTGGACAATATGTGTGATATTTTAATGAAATTAAGTGGACACACTTTCTTTGGTCTAAGCCTCGTATCCCTAAATAATAATCTCCATCCCCTCTTTCCCTGGTTGACTGTTTCCTCATATATCCAATTTAATATAACATAAATTTAGTCTCTTTGGTTTAGTTCATATCATATATATCTCATTTGAGTTAATTATGCTAATCTTAGTAAAACATCTCGGACACGAAGTAAGAAGTTGACGTGAAATTAAGTCAGTCAGTCAGACTTATAATATAAGTTTATAAGATAAAAAATTTGAGTTCAATCGTTTCAAGGTTTCGTCGAATAATTAATTTTGAATTAATTTGCAGCATTTTTCAATGTAAAGTTTTGCCAACAGCTTAGCCCTGCCTTACTTGCTATTGAAAGCATTTGCTCCGAAATATGCAGGTTAAATTGCTTGCTCATTCAACTTTTCATGCTTGCTCTGGATGCTTATTGCCACTTTTTTGGGGCGAGCTGGAAATAATATATGAGTGAAACGCACGTTTTTCATTAAAGTTGAGCATTTAGCCAAATTATCAAATTTTAACAAATCATTCCGTAAATGGAACGATCGCACCCAGTGAGGTACCTAAACTGCTTTATATATAAATCCAATTTAAAGTGTATCTTTGATTAAGATCATAATCTGAGGATATAACTGCTATAAGATTCCTTAGCTTAAAATCAAAAAGACTACTACCCCATTTGACCTAATGGGATGGATGTAGAATCGCTCCCGCATTTAAATTTATGGCAAATTTATTTACAACAACGCATACTATTTGTTGAATATAATTCTCTATGACTTGCATAAGTCCAGCAAGTCTCAGAAATGAATTCGCATATTGCAAGCAATTTCTCAAATGCGAACGACTATTTTATGCATTTTGTCACATATTTAATTAGTTTATACTTGGTTGATAGACATAAAAAGAAATCAGCTTGAAAGCTACTTTCGCATTTTTTTCTTTTCATCTTCTGCTTATTCCAAGTTTTCTTCTAGACTATTGCTCCGCTGCGGTAATGGAAAGATGACAGGAGCTTACTTACGTCAAACCATAACAGCAAGCTTAAAAACACTGTCAGCTTGGCTTAAGTAGAGAACATACGAAGGATATGGCGGAAAGATAGAGAATATGCATTGCACATTTAAATTCGCAGAGCAGTCGTTAGAGTCGGAGGTTTCTCTCGTATATTTGTCATGCAAATTGAAGTACGCTTTACTAGCATGACATTGTTACAGAGCAACTAGCGGAAATGGCATAATGAAGGATGGTGGAAACAATGGAAAAATGGTAAAATAAGACTATTTATCTAGGTACAAAACTCTTTTCACTTGAAATTTCCTCGAAGTTTTAAAGTAAATACCTTGAATGTAATTTGTTCAGCTGCCGAAGTTGAGAGAAATGTGTAAGTGGGTATTTGCCAATTGGAAGATACTGGCATCAAGGGTCGACGATGGCTGGGTCAAAGCTATGGAAAATATAAAAAGAATAGAAATAGAAGTCGTACAGCTTAAAGCTTTTGGGAACCTCCATTTGTTGGATAACATCTCTGATCAGAACAATCTTGAGAACACAGAACGATGCGCAACTCTCTGAATCTCAATAGATTTGGGATTGACGGAGAAAAGCACAATGGTTGCATCCACAACTCCCGTTCTGGAAGACACGACCAATGCATCCGGTTAATTGATTGGAGATAGTAACAATCTAGTAAACAAGTGATGGGGGATCAAATGGGCAATACATTTAGGGGTGTATGTCGAAGCGTGTGATTGAAAAGTTTAGTTTGTTTTATGCCAATTGCCAGTCATGCCTTCCCACTGAATTTGCTGAGCTTTCAGTGTCATGGTGTGCGATTTAAGTGGCTGCTATTTACAGAAGAGTAATTAAGCATATGATGGTGAATTGAGTGCAGAATAACAATAACAATGACAGCACCAATGAAATTACAACTAAAAATCGGCATTGGCTCATTAAGTGGACAAACGAATGACTAGCAATGACTCTGAATTGAACTGAACTGAACTGAACTGATTTGCTCTACTTTGCTGTTTTAATGTCTCGTCAATGCTTTGCGCTTGATTAGCTCTCAGTTCACTGTTGGTGTTGGCTGTGTGTGGTCGTAAAGCATTTAATGGCAGATGTATAAAAAGTGGAGTGGAGAATCTGCTGCTCCATCTGCACCATACAAGGTTGACTCAAGCGGATTGTAATGGGCCTGTGCATAAAACAGCACAAATCCTAGATTGTGTCAAGAAGTTTCGTCGATGAGAGTGTACAGTAGAGAACAATGCTAATGACAGCCGTCGGCATGGTTCAAAACAAACACAATCAGACCAGACAAGCTAGCTGAGCTGCCATTGGGAGATGAAAGCACTAGTAGCAAGCTGGATGAAAGCAGAGGGGTATAGGACGCTAGGGTGGATTGTGTCAATAAACTTTAAATTTTCTTGCTGATTTCCATAGATGATAATTGTAACCGCAAGTAAGTAGGCAACCAAAGGGCATTTGAGTATGTGTGTGTGTGCATGCTGTATTATGCTCATGGCCGAATAGACATTTATATTGCAACTTCTGCAGCAACAATGGAAAATAATCGGCTTTGATTCTACAACTTTTGAATTTTGAAACCCAAAACAAACAAACGGATAACATAACAAAATGGATTTGAGAAAACTTGAGCTTTACAAAGCTTTAAAAGCAAAATTGAAAGAATACTTTCATAGATAAATTTTACCTTTTGCAGGTAAAATGTTGGTATACAGAAATTATGCTAATTTGGTTGCGGTGTTTCTGAGAGTTTGACCATTCTGAGAGTTTCACGACATATTTAAGCGACTTCAGAAGTGTTTTAAACATAATTGTTTCGAAACTAATTTCTATAGAATTCTCATCGACGACCACGCGTTGCAAAACCCCTCAAATCGATGACATAGGATTCAAGTTATCGATTTTCAGAAAACATCAACTCCAAATTTGGCTCACAGAATGTGATTATTTTTTTAAAAACTTTCCCGCTGGATTTGCGTTAGTTAAACGGCACTGTGCCGTTTTAATACGACACGGATTATCGAGGTTTATTGTACATATATGCCTCATTTCTTCTTTGTACATCTGTCTGAATATTCTATTTGTCGAATAATCTATAACGATACTTGGCCAACAATACTATCAATAGAAGATACCTTAATTAAATTAAGCGAGAATATTTTAATAGCGTTATGTCATTCGATAATAAAAATTATGGATAACGGAATGTATTGGGTTGTTCGGAAAGTCATTTCGTTTTTTCCCGTCAGAGGACTTAATTACGTTTTTTCGAAACTAACTTCACACTTAAGCCCCATAACCATTATATGTCATGAGAGCTGATATTGCAAGGCTTGTGTGTGAAAAAGTTCTATTAATTCTACCCAGTAGTTTTTGGTTGGTGCCTTTTTAAATATGGAGAGCAATAAGCAGCATTTTCGTCATATTTTACTTTTTAACTTCAGAAAAGGTAAAAATGCTGTCCAAGCGAGAAAAAAATTGACGGATGTGTATGGAGAAGGCGTGTTAACAGTACACCAGTGCCAGAACTGGTTTGCAAAATTTCGATCCGGCAATCTTGATGTCGAAGATGCACCACGGTCTGGAAGGCCGGTCGAAGCTGACAAAGATGCGATAAAGGCATTAGTTGATGCAAATCGGCGAATCACCACACGAGAGATCGGTGAGAGGTTAAATTTGTCGAATTCAACTGTTTATGGCCATTTGAAAGGCATGGACTTAACCTCGAAGCTCGATGTGTGGGTGCCCCATGTCCTTACCGAGCGAAATTTGTGTAGTCGTGTTGACGTGTGTGATTCGCTCCTCAAACGTCTAGAAAATGATCCATTTTTGAAGCGGATTATTACTGGGGACGAAAAATGGGTTGTATACAACAATGTTAAACGCAAGAGGTCATGGAGCAGAAAAGATGAACCGGCTCAAAGCGTGTCAAAAGCCAACATTCACCAAAAAAAGGTGATGCTCTCCGTTTGGTGGGATGTCAAAGGAATCGTTTTTTTTGAGCTTTTGCCGGACAATACAACGATTAATTCAGAAGTCTATTGTCATCAGCTGGACAAATTGAATGATTCACTTAAAGAGAAGAGGCCCGAATTAATCAACAGGAAGGGTGTAGTGTTCCACCAGGATAATGCGAGACCTCACACAAGTTTGGTCACTCGCCAAAAACTTTTACAGCTTGAATGGGACGTACTGCAACATCCACCATATTCTCCAGATCTGGCGCCTTCCGACTACTATTTGTTCCGGTCCCTGCAAAATTTTTTGGATGGCAAAACCTTTACCTCAAATGAAGATGTCAAAAACCACCTGGACGAGTTTTTTGCCAGCAAGGACCAAAACTTTTATGAGAGGGGAATTATGTTACTGCCAGAAAGATGGCAAAAGGTGTTGGACCAGAATGGCCAATATATAATTTAATAAAATATTTATTCATTATACGAAAACTGTCTTTCATGTTCCCCAAAAAAAACGAAGTGACTTTCCGAACAACCCAATACCTTCCCACAGCACTAATTACTAGTGCTAGTAATGTAGTAATACTAGTATGTACTTCCCATTATTGCACTAGCAGAGATTTATGTTAGTTGGCTTAATTTTAGTATAAATATCTCGCTTATGATACTAAGTGATTAAGTTAATTAGATAATAAATATGATTTTAATTCTTTGGCAATTTCGTAGATTAACGAATGTTTAATTCTATCGCAACAATTTTTAATATAAAGTTTTGTAAACACTTGAAATTATTGCCCTGGCTTTGGATCCTTGCAAAGAGCATAAAGAGAGTATAGAGTATTCGGTTACACCCGAACTTGGCCCTCTATTCCTTATTTACATTGTTTTGATAAAGACTGGCCGGTATCGCATCACTGCGTTCCATGTACTAAAGATACATAAACTTGGAGGGGAAGACTTTTGAAACAAAGCGATAAGTGAGCTAGAAGTGTTTGCGTTGGAATAAGTTTCAATCAATATTATGCACAAACAGGCGAATAGATTTTAGACTTTTGTTGTTATTTAGCCTATAACTTCATAACTCGAAATCTTTCGATAGTAGTTACTAACGAAAATCATTCTTATTGGAGGGATCCAAAATTTTCACTCTCCATTTATGAAAAATATTCACCAAGAAACTGTACCTTACTGGATTGTCACATAGATTATTTTCCTGCTATTAGGACCAACTAACCCAGAATGTGCTCTGAGAAAGAATATATCGTGTTTTTAAATGTTCTCACCCCACAACTACTTCAAACAATTTCAGCAGTGAAAGCAAATGACAGAGGGAAGCTAAGAGAAAAAAGGGAAAAAGAAAAGAGAGTCGAACAGAATTTTGTTATTAACAAAGTTATAAACAACTATTTCTTCTTCCTCACAATGAAAGACGATATATAAACCCTGGAAACTATGCAAGATACGGATACCTGATGATGGATCTAGAGAGAAGGTAGGCGCCATTTGGAGAAATCAGGAAACTCATTGTTTAATTTTCACATTCTCTGGGCTTTGAGAGAGTCGGCAACACAGAATATTAATTATAGGTATAAATATTTACAAGAATTATACGAAATTCAGTACAAGACAGTTTATTACTCAATTATACAGATAAGTACGTATGTGTGAAAGTGGTCCATGATTCATGAGTATGTTTATATATACATATGTCTGTATGTAATTCAAAGAAGGAAAGCTAAAAATTCTAAAATGACAAGAAATCAAATGAAATCATTGTTGTTGTTGAGAGAATAGTCGACCAGCAGTATTTTGTTGTTGTTCGCTTTTTACACTCACATAATACTATTACCCGATCATATTTGTACGCAAGTGTATGTGTATCTATACACAAACATCAATGTGTGCAACGCGTAAGCAACTGCATGGAAGTGTAATTTTTCAGGAAATTTGTGGTTGAAGACTCTTCGTCCGGTGTGGCGGTGTGTATTGTGGTGTGGACTGCGGGAGAGCAACAGTTGTCAGGCTTTAGAGATACGGTCAATATGGTACAAATTGAATTGCGAGTTCCATTTTACTCATTACATTTGGGCAAGTATTTAAACACACACTCACGTGTACACATATATATACATACAATATATACAAACATATGCCGACTGTTTACAAATTATATTAGAGTCCATTCGCATTTACACACATCGGATCTTGCAACTGGAAATCACAAGGGCATGAGACAGGCAGAAAACTCAGTGGCGAGATCAAACCTCACAAATTTACTTAAATCATTGTGTTCTCCTTTGAAGTAAGGAAAGCTGATCCGCTTCTTTGAACTAAGGTTCAAGTCAACTGCCCCAAAGTGTTTCCACGTTCACACGTTTAGTGTTGCTGTAGTCGGATTTCCAATGGAGAATTCAACTCTCAACCAGGGGCTTTGACAAACTTACGATTCCTTGGTACAAGTGCTTATGTGACACACTGACAATACATACATATATACGATACATGTGTACGATGTTGAGCTTGCAAATACACAAAACGTGAAACATTCGGACGCCAGCTATGCTGAAATGTTTTTGCAATTTTGTGCGAACTTCCCATGTGGGAGCACAAATAGACGTCTGTATTTACATAAATCTACGTCACACGCAAAAGCAAATTTCGCACCCGCACGCACACATGGAAGTCGATTTTGAATTGAATTGCTTCGTAAGAAACCATGTCTACAAACGTGCTCATGCACTTTCACTAATTACTCACCATTTACACACATACACACACACATACTGTAAATATATTTGTGCATCGCTGTGTGCTTTGGTATTCCGATCGTTTTGGTTTCAAATGCCAACAATTTCACATTTTCAATCGAAAGCGAACTTTGAATTTATTTGCCACTTTCCAGTTTATGCATTCTCCAGCCATAAATGTTATATGACTGACATCTTCAAGCAATTAAAGTAATTGAAGGTAAACTTTGTTTGATTCTTATAGTAAGGAACGTATATAATATTTGGACAAAAGTGTTGACGCATGGGCAATTTTCTTTCATTTAATTATTTCTTATAAATTGTGAAATTCTGATGAACCTCTACAATGCTCCTATACAACCTTCTGTAGACAACAAGCTTTGCTGATGCCATTGGCTTTCAAAACGATTAAAGAATTCTGCGCAGCATTATAGGATTTATTTTAGTGGCGGCGTAAAGGACAGGGTGCATAAATAGGTTGCCAAGTATCTGGAATTCGCCTTAAAACAAATTTCCATCTGCATTTTGATGCTAGTTATTCGTGTGTCTATTGTCTAAATTCCACCGACACCCCTGCGGCTCCACCAATGGCTACAGCAGCAACTAAATATTATGGGTGGCAGCAAGGGAAATTCAATTTAAATTTGAATCGAATGTAAATACATTTATTAAATGCATTCTCTCCATTCTAGTATGGAAATTGGTTGCGCGTGTGTTTGTGTGTATGTTTATTATTGTGGTTTGAAAGTCAATTTATTATAGCAATCCTTAGCGCGTACAAAACCGAGACGCTGCAGTACGCTCACATGTAGTGCACACCAACATAGACATAAATTATGCACATACACACCCTGCAGGAAAATCACTGATGAAAATTCGTTTTAGTTCTCGAGCGTCATTCCAACTCCCAGCACCTTTGCCCATTTCAGATTTTTCCATAGTTTTGAACAATTACAGAATAGTCGAAAATTCGGCATTCGACGAAGAGAATAGAGAATTAAATGGAAAAATGAAAACGGGAATGAACAAGTTTGATTACTATTTCAATATTAGTTAATTAGTTTAAGCGTTTCTTCGCATTTCTGTTGTTCTATATTTATTTGCCGTCTTTTATACCGTGGAATATTAAATTAAATTTTATTAAAGGCGGAATAGTCGTAAACTACCGTAAACAGATCCGAATTTACAGAAATCGCAGTAGCTCCGAGAAATCTCCGATTCGAGATTTCCTGCAGGGTACATGCGCAGGAAAAGCGACTACATACCCATTAAGTGTATGTTGGTACGGGATCCTGAGAGGGTAGTACGTGGCTGTTGCTGGAAACACACACGAATGAAATAACCTACCTAGCACGAATGAAATGCGTAGCAAATAACACACTTAAAGCACCAAATGTAAACGCTACTGTATAAATAAATCATTTTAAGGAAGTTTCTAGCGCTTTAAATGTGCGTTTCAGGGCTGAGTTTCGATTGAAGTTAAGTTATTTTCATTGGGATTATGTAATGTTTGGATAAAACATATTATATACATAACATTTTTACATTTTAACATACATAACATATTATATACATATTATATATATAACAAACATAAGACATGTTTGGATAAAACATACTCATAAACAAAATTTTCATTTGAATTCCAGTACGGTGAAGCTCACTTTTTAGCGTTTTAACGGGGAAGTACTCATACTCTAACCGAATAATTTTAATATTGATATGAGCAAATGACGGAGCCCTTAGTGTGAGCAGAACCAAGCATTATATACCCTTGCATGTTCTAAGAATATTAAGGATATCAAGTTCGGTGTAAATTACTACCTTGATTTATGTAATTATAAATAAATTATGTTTTTCTGGTTGAAATGGTTTTAAAATATTGAAATTGAATGTCGAAAGACAATCCGAGTAGAGAAATCTTTGTATTTCAAGTGTAAATTTCGTTTTGAGGAATATATTAGGAGATATCTAATAATGGAAATATAAAAGCTGCGAACGCTTCCTGACGGTACTAGTACAGTGCGAACTGGCAGACTTGAAAAGGAAATTCATTCATTCACAAATATTTGTTTATTCGTATGTATGTTTGCCCTACTTTTACAAGCAATGCGATTATTTTTAAAATTTGCTACTGCTAAAGTTGCAAATATTTTACCCTTGACAACCAACGTGTATTGGATAAATAGATTGGTATCGAATAACCATATGTGAATACCATTTGTTAGTAAGTGTGCATCTTTGTATTTGTGGTTAAAGCATATTAAACCCTTTAAGTCTTCTAACAGTTGTAACATTCTCAAATTTGGTTGATTCAACTCAACTCAATTTTGATGGAAAACTCAAAATTACTCCAAATGGTATAAGAGGAAAGCCAAAAAATGCTTGACGTTTTGAATATGAAAGGTTATAAGCTGAAAGTGTGTGTGTGACAAGCTGAATTACTGCAAAGTTGATTTATACGAAAAAATAGATGCAATCAAAAGAAAATGAGTTTAATGAGTTCCCAACCATTTAAAGTAATCATGAAGATTTGTAAGTCAATTCAAGTCCCCAGTTCCAATGTCAACACTTTTAGATCTTTATATATAACATTTATATAACACTTTCATATAGATCAGACCAGTTGTAAGGAAAGGAGGCTGAGGTTGCATGGAACATGAATGTGAAATAAAAAAGAGCAAAGCCAGATATATGTTGGGAGATTATTTTTTGTGCTAATAAAAAAATATATATACAACGAGATGATGGCTGAGCATGCATATTAGAAATGCTGAGGAGCCTGCGGCGTGAACAAATCCATATTTCCGTGGTTACTTTCGCAGCCAGCTGCCGCGAATCGGCGACCCCTCGACAATAGCAATATCACAATGCCACTGTGTTCCCTGGATTGCTCATATGCACACACGAATGATTCAAAAAAAAAAGTACAAAATATTCATAATTTGCAGAACAAAATATTGGCAGCTAGCCAGCAAAACCATAGCTGCCACTGTTGCCAACGATTGCGTTGCCAAATTATATTGGCAGCCGCACAATCACACAATCAAACACTCACACACAAAATATACACATACACTTAACAAATTTGTGGAAATGAACAAGCTTATTAATGATGACTGGCTGGATTTCGCATCGGTTGTCTGGTAGCGCCTCGTTGTGTAATACTCCTCCTAGCGAACTGAAGGCAGCCATTAAAAGTTGAAGGCGTAATAGAAGCAGGAAAGCATGGAATGGAAAATATGAAATGAATTGGAAATATAAACTGAAATGGAAACATGATATTAATGGAGGCATTGAAAAGCGGACGAAGTTTAAAAATCAGGGAAAGTTGCAAAACACCATAGATGTGAGGCACATAACTACCATCACGGGTATTGTGAAAAATCTAAAACTCAGGAAAATCTGTTACCGATACCTAATCAGGGTAGGATTTGGAAATTAGCGAAATTGAATTTGTCGGATAATTAGTTTTGTTTTAGAGTAGTTAATAGAACTAACTGCCGTACAGTTCAACTGTATTTAAACAGGGCCTAACTATACCTCGGTGTAATAGAGTCTATTTCATTTGTCGTTGTTGTTGTGAAGGCATCTGAATTCGATTTAAATATTGTTTTATTAGATTCCATGAGTTATATATTGCAGATTAACAATAACATATGAAAGTTAGCAAAAATATTGAATAATCAATTTGTGAAATCGGAGTTATGCTACCCATTCGCCAGTTGCTAAAATTATTCAGAAGTGAAATAAAACTAATTTCGCTATCAAACGTTGTCATTAAAAATACACTATCGTTGGGCAACAACAACTGGCCAAAAAGCTCCAAGTGCAAGTATTCTGAAAGTATCTTAGAAAGGCAATTGAAGATTCAATTTAAGTGCGACGGCGCACTTACGAAATCTCAGCTTAATGTTTGTGTAGAATTTTGATGAGTTGTTGCGTTGTTTTTGCAATTTGTGTACTGCTCCATGTATCGGCCATATTATCATGGCTTGTGGCGAGTTATTGAGTGAGTGTGCGCGGCGGATAAATGAGTGTACTTGGAGCAGAGTAGGGGTATCGATGACCCGATGTGTGTGTGTGTACGTAATGGCAATTGTGCGTGCTAAAGTATCATTTGATTTTGCTAAGGAACTTTGACTATTTTTGGCAGTGGCCAAGAGAGATAGGTAATAATGTCTAAATTGCGTCAACGTGGTGCCACATTCATACTTACGAGAACCCACATAAATGAATTACTAACATTCGGAACGTATGTGTTAACCAACAAACAGCGCAGGAAAGGATAGGTAGCGCAATGAAAAAAATTTTTTGATATGCAACATATATATTACATATTCCTTGCTTTGAATGTACTCAAATATTTATATACATTATGTACTGAAATAAATATGTGTGAGTTAAGAAATCGGAAAGCTTGACTTGCGTGTAAGGTGGGGTCTTTTGAACTTTGTAGTATCAATGAATAGTAAACAATTTCGTAATTTAGAGCAAAACATGTCTTTTGCGAGATTACTTCGCGTTCTGGATAAGTTTTCACTTTTTACCTCATTCAAAGCCACTTTCAAAAATCTTCATCAATGTACCTGAGTGCTTTCCTTTAATAAAGACTTTCACGGTAAATGATATTTTTTCAGGGTAATCAATTTTGCAAGTTAAAGTTCTATAACCTAACCTGTCCGCAAGCGAGAAGAAAATCAAAAATAATTGCAATGGCGGCAATAAAAGCAAACAATAACAGTTAACAGCTTTTACTTTGGGAACTTAAGGAGGGGGAAAACAAATGGATTGTGCTTATGGCATTCCTGCTGGCCCAGCATGTCCCATGACATGTTTTGCGGTTAGACTTTGGCGACGTCGCCAGATGTTGCTTCGGTTGGCGCTTGCGAACGCGAGAATTTCCCTAGGCTTCGGGGTGGATTCACTGCTTGGACCACACGCTATGTTGACCGCAAGCGAAACGAAAAGCAATTTAAATTTTTCAACTCAACAAAGTGACAACTTTCGATCCAGATAAAGGAGAGTGTGTGTGTGGGAAAAAGTGATTCAACCAAAGTTCGAATTAAGTATACTTAAGTAAGTATGGTAAAAAAGACGAGGTTGGATGTGGGTCCGATGACTTGGTCCGCATGTCCCCGTTGGTTGAGCGGCAGTGAATCCAAACCACAAATGCTAACTAAACTTATTTAGAATAAAATGCTTTTCGGGGCAAAGAGTGAGCGGACTACTAAGGGTTACAGCATTGGAAACATTTTAGATGTGTAACAAAAATTGAATTCCAAGCTATCATTGATACTGCGCTAAATAGCAATATGTTAATGTACTTAAGGAAAGCAATCTACTCAGAATGACTCAGAATTTAGTGAGTTACGGCTGTAAGCTTTATATGCCTTGTTTGTTTTTTTATTCTTTTGTGACCGTGGTTTATTTTTTAATTGTTTAAGGTTTTTATGCTTATGTTTTTGTTTAGTATAAGCACAACAAAAGAAATATAATAAATATCTAAATAATTGAGCACCTGTTCCTTAAGTGGGCGGCTTATCATCTCAAAGCTTGCTGAGCCCGCTGCGGGCGCGGAAAGTGAGGCAAAGATTAGTCTGTAAATTTCTGCTTTACTTTGCGAGATTTCGCTTGATGTAATTGAATTCAGATTTTCAACGAAAGAGGGCAGAAGAAACAGCAAGTGAAAATTTAAAACTAAAAAAATTGTGAGCACTGTGAAATATTATTGCAGTATATGTGTAAGTGTAATGCAAATTAGTGCAAATAATGAAGTGGAATATGCATCTTAAATAGGTGGTGTGTCTGATTTTATGCCTTTGTCTTGTTACAAGGACACCTCAATTTCTGCAGTGTGTGTGAAGAGACGATGTTCAAGATATTTGTACTATGAAATGCCTACTCTTACAGACAAATATACTGAATTATGGGGAAAATCACTAAACGACAGGAGAGAACCTTTAGCTTTGTGCAATAAGCGAAAGTCTATATAGCACATTTTATTAAATTAACATAGTGAATTAAAAATATATTTTTTTTTTTGTTTTGAAAAAATTGAAGCCTAATTCTTTTGGACATTTAACTCCAAACTAAAAAATGTATTTTCCGGCTTTTAATTATAATTTACAAAAGCATGCAACATTTTCGGTTGAATTGCATTAATTAACATATATATGTAGAGCATTCGCTTAATCTGTCTACTGGGTTCCGAATTACTCATTGAACGTAATTAGTAGAGAGGGAGACATCATGTTACTAGTTACAAGTTACTATGTGAATGCACTTAGAGGCTTATGTTATTTAAAGTGAGAATGACGAAAGTAGATTAATTTGTAGGACTTAATTCGGGCACAATCAAACATTAAATACCGCCCAAATTATAGGAATAGCTTTGGTGTTAAAAAGGTTAATATTATTATGGAAATTTAAAGAATTTGAATGGGAAATATCTCTAACCAGAATGTTTATCCCAGAACCTAGATCTCCTTCGTCCACTATACATCATTGTTACGAATTACGAATTTTTATGAGAATGGTATCAAGCAACTAAACATTCCTATTATTGGCCGCCATAAGAGGACAGAAAGTTGGTCCTATGTAAAAAATTTTTTTGCAGAGATGCATTATTGAGTCAACAATATAATTCTGGTAAATTGCCCCTATTATTTTCGGAAGTAACTAACGGCAGATACTGTTATACAAGCAGGAATCGTCTGGAACTTGATAGTCCACATTTTGTAACCCATGTGGCCAGTGCCAAGATCTATGTATACAAATGCATTAGTTTTTCGGCCCATTTTCTCGAATACGCTGTGTATATGCGATAATGCATGCACTTCCACGTGTGATCCGCCATAATTCTATACATTTTTAATTGCACAGCCGTTTCTATGCCTTGTTTAAGTACATTTTTTATTACGCTTTCTATAAACCTTCTTCACTATTTGTTTTCGCTTTATTCGCATGCCCCGTTCTCCGCCTTATTGTTTTACCAATTCAATTTGCCCCCTTCTCTAACTTATTGCTCATCTAGTTGGCATGCTAAAGTGACACTCAGCACATTCATAACTTTCAATGTTTTCTGTGAAATATTAAAAAAACATTAAGTTTAGCCCTTTCGGTTTAGTTTATGTCGTATATATTTGAGTTGATTGGGTTGATTTTAATGCAAATATTTCGAAAATGTAGTAATGAAAATGGGTGACTGTGAGACCTGTAACGTAAGTTAGTAATATACCAAATGTGATTATAATCCAATCCCGATTTCGTCGAATAATGAATACTGGATTCTTATGCAAATTTTTTTTGATATAAATTTTTGTCAACGCTTGAAAGTATGCCCCGGCTTTGATCATCAAAAACTGCGAGAGTGTAAAATGTTCGGTTACACCTGAACTTAGCCCTTCCTTACTTGTTAAGTTACTTTTGTTTACTTTTGTTTTTGTTAGCTGACGTAATTGCTGGCAAGTGGTGAGTATAAAGGATATGAATAATTACTGAATCACCGAATTAATTACTCAACTAGCTTAACGCATTCTGACTCGCTTCGGAGTTCAACTTAACCCACCACTACTTATCCTGACCTTTAGCTATCAGCAGCTCATTGCTATGTTAAATACATACTTTGGTTTAATTTATTTCGTATATTTATTTAAACACTTATCTCAGTCTCCTTAACGTCCCTTTAGCCGTTTTTGTAAACGAAAAGTATATTTGATTGTTTGTTTTTCTATTGCTCATGATTGTTACCATTGTGTGCTTATATCCGAGGTATTGCCGTGTATTAATTTTACCTTTTTCCAAGGCTTTCGGATGAATTTCTCCGGAATTTGTTATCGTTATTCAACACAGTTGAGTGACAGTTGAGCAGAGTGAGTTGACTGTCGTGTATGTTAGTGATTTTTAATTGGACTAAGGACTTAATTCCTTTTTGTAATTTTGCACCTGTTATTCTATGTACTGGCCTTGTAGCTTGCACGTACACAAGTACCGTAATCTACCTATTTTAATATTTTCAGTATAAAAAAGTTTCTTTATTGAAGTTAGTGAGGCTAATATGGAATGAAACAGAACAGAATGAAAAAGTTGTAATGCTTTTTCCGGACATTATATTATTATTAAAATCATAAAGACGAAAATCGATTAGGAAAAATTTGAGATATTTTTTAGTAAAGCGAGTTTCTCATAATTAGTATTTATTAGAATAGATTTTTACTCATATTTACTTTTAGGCAATATTCCTTCAACTCAAGCTCAAACTGTACGTAACGAACTAGTCATCGTCACTGTAAAGGTAATTGTGACCGAAGATCCTTATTTACAATTCAACACCTTTTCTCCAACTTGACCTTAGACCGTCTATTATGTAGACATTTTTTGATACAGATTAGGGCTTATATCCGTCAATAGTGAGTACAAAAGGTAAATGATGTACGATGCTTGACATTTAGTGCATGTGATTTGTCTTCGTTAGACTGCTTTTTGTTGAGGTACGTCAAGCAAATGGTCTATGCAGATAAATTAACAACAACTGATCAACGGATTGGAAAGCGACACATGGCGCGTTTGTGTTAAGGACGGCCGCGGTCGCTGTAATCTTGTACCTGTAATTCCATTTAAACAATAAAATTTTCTAGACTGAAACCATTTGTATTGAAAACTGAATGAAATTTCTGTATTTTACTTGAAATAAAAGTTCTATACCTTTATGAAGACATGTTTTTTCATTCGGTTATTAACAGTTATAATATGAAATTTCTCATACTAATGAATTCTGCTTTGAGTATTTGAGTGACGTATACACAGAGGTACATATATCTGAAAGGACGCATATTTGCTTACTTTATATGCGAAATCGGTTTATATTGCTGCGCAATTAAAATTCGTTCAGAATAGTAAAATAAAAGGATTAAAACAAAAGCGCATTATGGTCGCAACCTTTCGTAAATTGCTGCCTGAAACCGTGCTAATGACTGTTGTGGGTCTGATAGCTGACTTGGCAATATGTGTGCTCACCTTAATACCGACGTGTCGTATGAGTGATGTGAATGAGATTACACACGTGGTTTGTCCTGATAGGCTTGCGCTTTTTGGGTTTGTTTGCGAGTAAGCAGGCGTGTGAAAGTAATTAAATCTTAAGCATTTTAAATTTTGTTTCACTCCGTAGAGAAAGGCCCATAAAAGTGCTGACTATTGTCGTTAAAATAAATCATTGGCTGAAGATTAATTGAAAATACAGCAATGGCATGATGCTAATGAGCGAGCAAAATTTATTAACAGAGTACTCTTTATATACAACATTTATAAGTATTTTAGAATAGTATAAAATAAGTTTTATTTTTCTTTTTTCACTTCAGTAAGAAAGTAAAAAGCTATTGGGTAAGCAAATTCTTTCGAAAAGCTGAATTTCACTAAATGATTTTGTTTCAAGTGGATAACTTAAGTTGAATCGCGATTGCTTAATCAATCTCATTATGAAAATCTTTGACAATCTCTCTCTTCATTAAGGCTGACTGCAAGGTTCCCATTTATCAATTACAACCAACTAGAGGAAATATGTTTTCCGAGAATCATAAATGATGATATTGGTTTTACTTATTGTACTTTCGATCGTATTCGTTATATTTCGCAAATGTTGAGCACATCCCATAGGTACGACATTAGGCTTCATTTTACTTAGGACTTGCATTGGAAATGTTTTTATTTTGGGTGCTGCCTTCAAATTTTTCATTTCATCGTTTCCCATACAAAAGCCCGTTTTTGAATGGTGGTTGTCAACCGTAACTAAGTCTAATGGAAGGGGGCTCGTGTAGAATTACGACCTGGCAAATTGAAAGCTAAAAATATATATATTCTAGGTACACTGCGCGCTGTCGATGCAAGCGAAAATTCTAATTACTCTTAACAGACCACTTAACCCATTCATGACGCGAATTACTAGCCGCGCACTTCTACCCAAGTTCACGCTTACCGACAAAAGCGCGCTTTGCTGAAATTTCTCACAAAAATGTTGAAGGAATGCTGCAATTGTATGCCCGAAAATTTGCATTAAAATCCGAGTTTTCGCGCTTAGTGCTTGTAATGCTTGTTGGTGTAGCGAAAGCTAGAAACTAGAAAAGAGAACACAAAAAGACAAAACAAAGAAAAAATGAAAGTTCAAAGAAAATAATGATGTGGCGAAACCTTGAAGGCAACGCTAGACCACAAACGAATATATTTTGAATTGGAAAGTATTAAGATATGCTAATCTCGCCTGAACGCTCTTCATTCCCGCGCTCTGTGCGCACAACCTGAGCTACTTGCGGATCGCATTGATTATACTATGCTAGCCTTGAAAGTTTCCTCTAGATAAATACACAATTGCCCAATAGTAGATAAGTACTTGAATTCATAATGCTTTAGGCACTTATATAATTACTATGTAGATGTAATACAATTGCATGAAAGTTTATAGGGTTTAGTGGAGACAAGGGAGAAATAAAACATACGTTGCTCTGAGTTTTCCGTATGGACCGTTAAAAAGAATTTGTGTTTTAAGGTTTTAAAAATATTATCGACGGAGAGAAATTTTGGTGTAATATTTCCATTATGCCTTCTTCATATTTGAACTGAGTGCAGACCGTTCACAATCACTTCCACTTCCAATATAAAGCCATATGTAATGCCAATAGTTCATTCTACTTTTCAACAGATAGTTCAGACCCCGAAAATATATAGACATAAGCTGAGCTGAAAGTAGCTCGAGTAGCTCTTCTGTAAATAAAACCTCCGATACAAGAGCGGTCAAATTCGGTCTTAAATCTCCGTAACCCGGATAGGCATCTCCATTCTCCCGGTTGACCACATATGGTTATATGGGTATAAATTGATTCAGGCCTTCGTCTAGCTCACAAATATCAAATTATATGAACTTCGTCCTCCCGCCTGACTTCATACCGTAAATATCCTCCGCATACCAATTATTGTATAATTATTCCCGTCTATGTCTAGAGTTCTTTAAATCAAGTTTAGTTATCGTTGCAAGAATTTCAATCCACTACCTCCGCATACGGTTATTCAATACCGACTACCATAAGGGGCATGCACTCGTTATGAGCTCATCGTACACTGAGCGAACGATAACTTTACGAGTGTTATCCGTACAATATTTCTTCAACGCTCGCAAATTTCAAATGTATTGTATTGTACAAATTATAAATAATTAATTACGTGTGTATATGTACTTGTAAAGGTGTAAGTGGCGCACTCGAGTAAGGTTGTGTGTAAAATGGAAGAAGCGAAAAGGAAATACCTGAAATACTTGCTCAAATTAGGAAATAGCGAAAGTGTCAGTTCGCGTAGTGATTGAATGAGATTGAAAATTTGTTTGACAAGAAATTTTCGTGTGACTTATGCTTTGCCCTTGAGCAACATTGCTGGGTAGATTGACAGTCCTGAAAAAGGAGAGATGGAGGAAAATACGAAGGTTGGAATGAGAACAGAAGCAAACAGAAGCAAACACTCATTCCATCTATTTAAGGTTGCTACTTTGCTGTTGGTCACAAAATATTGGAGACGAACATAAAAAAATTCTTCCTCAGGGCGAAATCTTATTCCAATTATGCCGAAAGCGTGCAAGAATGCAGAGGAGAAGAAAACCTAACCCACAAACCTAACGCACGAACTTACTCGAGTGTACAGAACCAGTCTAAGCACTGGAAAATTTATTTAACTACGCATTCTTTATTGCTTTATAAGCAGCTTATTGTGCTTTGAAATCGGAAACTTCTCGGTCATCATAAAGGAGGCAACCGCAAAATCTCGAACTTTTTAAACTATTCCTCACGAGTGCATATTACTTAAACTTTTATGTTAAGTGTAAAGTTTTGCTAGCAAAATATTTAAGTGTGTGCTTGACATTGACACTGACCAGCTTATAACTACGAAAGCTTTGTATTTAAGCGCTTGTACGAGTGTCAATATGTTTGTATGTGAAAGTTTGTTTGACTTGGTTGTCTTAATCCCGATGTCATAGCGATTCCGAGTGTCACAACTAACAATATAAATGTGAATATAAATAAATACAACCTCCCCTTTGAATACATGAGAATATTATCTGTTCTCACTTCAAAGTGAATTTCTCCCGTAAGTTGACCGTTGAATACCGCAATGATAATGAATAATTGTGCTTTAACCATTGCATGAACTGTTCCAACTTGAGGTTCCACAAATGAAGGTACGCATCCTCTGAGGCTCTTCGAAGTTGAAGGACTGTATATACCATGCAGGCGTATCTTGGATGTTTTGAAATTGGAGCCTTCAAAAGACAGGTGTATAAGTTTTAATGAGTCTTGATAACCGAAACATGTTGTTGATTGACATAGCTCACACTTTACAAATATTACAAGAATATTTGGATATTCGAAAGCTCTTGGAGCAAAATTTAATAAAGTGGGCTTCAAATTGCTGTTACATCCGCGAGAGCGGACATTCAACTGTGGGATAATTATTTAGTGAAAATGAAATAAAAACCTGAGATTAAGTATTACGAATTTGGTTAAACTGAAACTTTAGGAAGAAATTATTTAAAATAAAAGAAAGCAGACATCAAACAACTTGGATTATAAGTCAAAATAAAGTAACAATATTGCTATAATAACACATCAATTCGTTTAAAATATGGATTATGTTGTTCAACAACACAGCTTTTTATTTGCCAAATCGAACTATAAACCAAAAAACAAGCATGTTTCATTTATAGGCATTAATTGCATTCTAGTTAATTACGATTGGATATAATATGAAAATAGCTCTTTTTATCATCATAGGCATTTTTGTGATTGACATTATCCACAGTTTTATTTTTAAGAATTTTACAAAATTATGGTACCCTTTTGTATTTTGGGAAAGAAAAGTACGAACGAACAAGTGAATTCGGTTATGGATTCATATAATGTCTGGAAAAAGGTAATTGGTCTCTGTCTACAAGCTTAATGTATTAATGAGTAAGGTGGCAGTTCTAGCAATAACTGCCAGGTATTCGATAGTGTTATCCCAATTTAGACTTTCTGTAGTAAATTTACAAACAAACTCACCTGCTGAGAATTTTTGCGCTAACTTTACCGCAGCCTTCGCAGACGCTGATATCTTCTGCCCACCGTTACACCACTCAATTCAGTATCCTGTCACACACACTTGCTCTTGCCTTCTAGTTCAGTTTAGGTGTTTCACTATGATTCCACTCATACACTAACACACTACCATACTCACGCACTTTAAGTGCTTTCGTTTCATTGTTTGCAGTAAACAGTATGTATATGTGTGTACTTGACATTTATTGTTCACCTGCGAACAACTTCCACTAGCTCCCGTACATTGCCTTCATACGTATCCACACATGCGGGCACTCTGGGGAATATATTTTTATTGTGTGGCTTGTGTACTTATTGTATTTATTTACTTTAAAGTCCTTCAAATTGCTGTTTCTAGTTTCGACGCTCGAGCATCGTCAGCTTCACTGCATCTTCTGGTTGCTGTTCCTCCAACGTGTTAATGTTAATAATCAGAAAATTAACGCCGCTGCGCCGCTGTGCCGCTGCACCGCGTCAATGCGGTGACGACGAGTTTTCGCTTTTTGTTTAAACCTTTTTCAATATAGCCTTTTCGTTCGGTTTTTGTAAAAGGTTTTAATAAGCGTTAACGCTTGACAAAGTGTCTGCGGTTATGACGCGACTCGACGGTGAGAGAGGTTTGTCGTTGTCCATGTTTGTCGTTCACTTTTCCATCACTCGTTTTAGCTGCTTGTTGTTGTGCTGTTGTGCACCTAAAGCCTGCGTATTGTTGTTATTTTTGTTGAAAAATCGAAAACAATTAAATTTGTTATTAACACTGAACTTGTGCAACACATTCGCTCGCGTAGTGTATGCAGCTCACTCGACCTCGAAGTCCCACATTCTTTCAACACTCACACACAAACACGCACACACACGCGTATGTACACGCCCACATAGCTATGGGTGTATGCATAAAAAAAACTACTCATGTCTGTGCGCGTGCAAAAATACGACCGACACACTTGCAAGTAGACCAAAGGAGAACAAGTACAACGCGGGTAAGGTGTTCTATATTCGGCGCATACAACAGAGATAAAAGGAGGAATTTATCATATTTTTTATGCAGGCAGCTTTTATTGGCCCCAATTCGCCTTTGTGTGTTGCTTTGGTTTTTCTACAAATAGTACAAATAAGAACTTCAAAAATAATTGTATTGGTAATCGGACAGACTGTTAGATATTGCTCTCCTCAATTGACCATCTCTGTATCTCTGTATAATCAAGTTTCTGCTGACAACTGAAGTTGAGCAAATTGAAGGACCCCTGCGTCGATGGTTGCGCTCGTGTATGGAATTGCACTCGTAAAGCGATGGAACGTGCGAAAGCGTGAAAGGGTACAAAAAATCGATCATTGGCGCTGTCGTTTTGTCGTCTTGTTCCGTTCTTTTTCTATTTCTATTCTGCCACATGTTTTCACTTTGATTTTTTTTTGTTGTTGTTGGTATTCGCGTACACTACCGCATTTTAAGTTGCTTGTGTAATAGTAATATTCCGTTATAATAGTTGTATTGCGTGTCTTGTTTGTCGCTGTGAAGTTACCTCACTAAAGGACACCGTAGGCTCTGCGGCGCGTTGATTTTTATATAGAAATATATCTTTATTTTTTGCCCTCAAGGATTAGTTTTTCTATTATGCGAACTCTGCTGAGTTATGTCAACTGTTATGTTTGTAAATGTTTTCTTTCTTACCATTATTCCAATCATTCTAGTATAATTTTTTGCGTTCGCATAATTTATGACTGTGACTGTTGTAATTTTTGCTTCATCCATCTTTGTTCCCTTTATATAACACCAGCTTCAGCGCTGCTTCGGTGTTATCACGCACCGCTGTCCATCCTGTTTCAACGCCAGCGATGACAGACCTTGAAGCATGCTATCACAAATGTATACATGTAAACAGACATGTAATATGTAATATATATCATATAGTATGCACATATATATCTGGTATGCAAACACATCAATCTCTCTTATGCCGCATGCCTCCAATGCTCGGGAATTTTGACTGTCTTTTCTAGTTTTTGCAATTTTAATTTTTATATTTTTCTGACTCTGCGAATATTTTTTTTTTCAGATTTACCCCCTCTTCGGTTGCTTTTCTCTATTTATTTGGCTAACTTCTTCGGTTGGTAAAATCGGCATGGTTTATGAGTTGAATAAATTTTGTTATTATTGGCTTAGAGTCTTTAGTATTAGGTAATTATGTTGTTGTTGCATATGAAGTCATAGTCATAGTAATGTGAGTAAAGGATTTAGCCGCATAATTATATCTCACACACACACAGTCACATGCAAAGTGGCGTGCCAGTTGTGAACGGAGCGCCGTACATTCTTGAACGAAAACACGCACAAATATACACATTTACATAAACACACACGTACACATATACATTGGTATACATTTTAAATTTTTGGAGGCACGTCGTTGACTTGTTGTTTGTTGTTGGTTGTTCGTTGTTGGTGTTTGGTTTTGTTTGTTTTTGTGTTTGCCTTACATGTTTCAATTATTTTCGTTACTATGGCACCGACATTGCCAAGAGGCGGCTAGTAAGTGCTGTGCTTACCTATGTATTTATACATTTAAACCTACTAAGGTCTACACTTGCCTACAAACGCATGTTCTACTCGAATTTAATGTGCTGCTCTGGCCTGTCCCCCGAGAGTTTTGAATATTACTAGAGGAATACACACACACACACACACACACACACATTCTCGTGGTAACAGAATGCACTTTAGCAGACGCGCAACTTTAAATAGCGAGAACCGTTTACTAGAGCACCGAATATCAAGCGAAAGATGGATCATTCGACCGCATAGCTTGTAAATTTGTTGTTGCTGTAATCAGCATTTCAACACTTAATCAGCACTGGAACTCACTCACATTTGCACATTTTACCATTGGCAAGTGCGATTTGCGAACCGTACACTTCGATATCCTGTTGACGACTGAATTCGCCTGGCCGCCGTTACGATTCCTGTTTTCCATTCGTTATGTATAGTGTCGATTGAACCGTTACAACCGATATGTATTTAAATGTTGCCCCGAACATTGTTTGTCCCTCGCTGTTGTTGGTATATGTTACACACACAAGCATGCACTCATTCACAAAATAACGGAAAGCTAGTGTTGTGTGTAACTGAGTTGTGGCGGCGAATTGGCTGTCGTCCTCCAGGCGCATGTCCAGTCGAAAGCACTATGCTCGTGAGAGCGGTGAGTGCAATTACTTATCGACAGAACGTCGGTTGGTTTGAATTTTCGAGTAAAATTATGATTTGAAGTCGCAGGGTTGAAACTTACGGGGCAAATTTTTTGGCTACTTCTAGTAAATTATTGCTGTTGAACAGGTTGAACAACTTACTAGAGAGTGTGTTCATCTTACCAATCTGGGAGAAAGGGTATGAAATTATTTGTATAATTCCAGAAGTTGTGCTGAAAATTCGGTTACTTCCGAAAATTGGTCACGGTGTTACGTAATCCAAGAACTCTTAAACCCCATATAGAACGTATTTTGGTTAGTTTTAATTATTTTCTCATTTCAGTTTGTGTTTTGTTTCATGCTTCATGCATATATGTTGGATAAGGAAAAAAATTTATAGGGTACATAATTTGTTACCTGGAGATCATAAGGCTCTGTTTAGATGGAAATCATACCATTTCATTAATTTTAAGTAATTATTATCAAAGGTCAATTTTACAACTTTTAAAGTACCCTTTAGAAATGCAACATTGCATTGCAAATACAACACAGAAGTTATGAAACACAGCTTGTAAGAAAACCGTTATGAGCGCACCCCATACCTCAATATGAGTGTAATGAATGACCAATGTTCATTACATCGCTTCTTCAGCATTCCCCAATAAATTGTGTCACCAATACACAACCTTTAGGCCATTTGATAGCAGGTACTAAAAAACATACCAAAGTTTTCAAATATAATAACTAAACATTCTTCGTAAACATTTATTAGAAAAGAGAAAACTCAAATCTTGTTTAATAGTTTTTTCTGGCTGAGAATTTGCTTTTGCAAAGAAATGCTTGGGGGAATATGCATTGCGATTTGAATTTTGCTGTGATTGCATGAGTTCCGAGAGCGTTCGGCGGAACTGCGCACTGGTGTGGGAGAACAGGGCGACCTTTACGTGGTTACGTACGCTATTCGGGGTGTATTTACATGTGATATAATAAAAACAGCTGGAGTCCTTGTCAGCATATGAAAAGCAGCTGCAGATGTCGCCCTAAATGTATGTCAGTTCATGCTGTAGTTGTTGTTATTGCTTTTAAGCTTGTTGTTGCAGTTGAACTACTTTTGAATTTGTTTCGCCGACTGTGTTTGTACTGGTTTGAGTTTGTACAGCTGTTTGTATTTGCGATTTTGTGGCTATTTGCGCATAAACTTGAAGAGGATTTATGCCTTTTTGTTATATGTATTTGTATGTAAGTTAGCACACTTTCATTCCAAGCATAGGAGTTTTGACTTGCTTATGTATGTATAATTGCTCTGTATTCGATTAAAAAATGTTTCACAAGTCCATTTTTATTTCAAATTATCATTTTTGAAATTAGAAAACGATCTAACGTTTGAGTCTCCAATGGATAATGTAGATGTGGATGTTCCACGCGGGCTGCCTAAAATGTCGAAATCAGAGATGTAGCTCGCCTTCACACCGCCTTCTTTAAACTAATAAGTGGTTATAATCCTTTAATAAATTTAGTTGCGAATAGAAATCTCAAATGTGGTAAAGAGATTACGCAATGAAACAAAAAACAAAATTGTGTGTGTAGAACTACGAGTACTGAATGCAATAAGATGAGGGATAACTAAGAACCTTGAATAGTATTTTAACAATAATGTACCAGGAATAATACAATTGTTTGGTGATATCCGAAGTACGATAGATAAACTACTGATTCTGTGGATATAATATTGATATGCACTCTGAATTTCTATCAAATACCTTAGTCCAGATTGCATATGGATGGAATCTGACCATTACCACGGCCAAACATAACATTATTCGAAGATGTTCATCAAGTCGTTAATAAAACTAAAAACTTCGAATTTCACATAAGTAGTAATACGATGACTCTCTACCGAATAGTCTCTGATAAGTTAAATTCATCTAAAAGGGTGATACAGGAATTACTTGTGAGTTTATTTAAAAATGGAATTACCTGACCATATGGGACAACCTCGCCTACTTTCGTTATCAATAACTACCTTTACAGTACATAGTTCGGGTATTGAAAACTTAGCACAAAAACTTCTCCTGAAATGCTACAACTCTGATTCAAACTTGTTCGAAATCGATCTTACAACTCTCGTGTACTTAATATGTACATTTTCTTTACCAACTTTGTATTGTTAAATGAATTCAAACACCTAAGTTACACCTCGTGCCTCTTCATGCATGGCAAAATAATGAAATAAGTGGCATGTGTATATTTTTATTTTCAGCAATTTTTATTACACCAAGATATATATATTCAGTTTAAAATGTTTAAGAAACGTTTATGTGAAAAACATTAAACGTCTTGGGTTATGTCCCTTGTGCTATTCATTTATAGAATTATAAGCACTGAGTTAATTAACTCATCAGCGTTTGTCATGGCAAAGCTGACAACGTCAAACATCAAAGAAAAAAACATCAAATTTGCCCTCTCCCTTATAATTGTGAAAAATCGGTCAGGTCTGCCTTTTTCCATTAATAATATTATATTATACTTTGGATATTTTTACACGCACAATTATTCGCTCTTTTATATTTTGCTGAATTCTACTTTGTATTATCTTGCGGCATCCAAATTCACATTCACATTTCCACTTTGTTTGTTCACCCGCAGTTGATTTCGTGCGCTGCTATTCTTTCAGCTAAAGTGACTTCCGCGCACCCCAAGAGAGCAAATTTGTCATATTTCATTGTTATCTTTGCCATTGCTTCCCATGACCATTGTCTTTGATTGGCCTTATTGCTCAGTTGCTCATCTAAGACTCCATATGTATGGGTATATACTCCACGTCTTATGTATTATATTTCGTTTCCGTCGTTGGCCAACATCTGCGTTTATTTAATAAGACAATTTCATTGCGCCATAGTCCCTTAGCTTAGATGAGAAGTTTTTAAACTGAAGTATATCTGATTGTAATCAATCATACTTAAATTATTATTTAGTAAATAAGTTTATTTTGGGGAGCAATAAATAAAAATAAATATAAATATAAATAAAACAAGTAAGGAAGGGCTAAGTTCTGAAAACGTAATGAATTACGATCATATTTTTGATTTTACTAACTTATATTATAGGTCAAATACTCACTTAGTTCCATTACAATATTTGGATTCGTGTACGAGATATTTAAGTTAAAATCAACCTAATTAACTTAAATAGCGAACTCAACGGAAAGGGCAGAATGTAACCTATTGGTTACATGATGTATAACCAAAGAATCGGAAATCACTATATTAGGGATATGGGGTTTAGACCAAGGTCTAGACCGATTTCATTCACACTCGACACTAAACCATATTTTTTTTAAAGGACACATGCCCATTTAACTTTATTAAAATATCACACATATTGACCAACATAAACGGTTTAAAGTCAGCTGGGAGAACATGTTTACTTGCAATTTTATTAAAATACTAGTACTTCGAAATGTTGATTGAAAGCGCCAGAATTAAATTGGGACAGACTATACTGCCATCTATTCTAATTGCATTATTCTGAGCAAGATTCGTTTGCAAAATATTCAAACAAACAAGAGAGCCAAATGACGTCGACTGAAACAAATATACATAGGTAGAAAGAAAGAAATATTCAAATTCTCACAATATACCAATTTTTAGCTGCGCCACAGGTAAAGGACATTATACAAAATTTATGTAGGGTACAATGGATTGATATTAGCAACTTTGAACAATTTAAAATTTTGTTTTTAGACAATTTCCTCTTCAAGTATACTTACACATGTATGTCACAGAAATGTTTGTATTTCCTAGTTTTTACATCAAATCAGATAAGCTCTACATGTGACTCCCACACAAAAGTGTGGTATTGCGCCAAAGGAATGGTCCTATTTACCCATAAAGGTTAAAAAGGAAAGTAAGAGAAGGAAAAGGAAAAGAAGCAACCATCCCTTGAATAAAATTCTGTGCAGAATTGTAATTTTTTATGCTTTGTTTTATTGATTAATGTTTGTGTTGCTTTTGCATTAATCATTGTATTCTTTTAATGTTTTACATAAATATTCACTAATTCAATGTAGTATATGTTAAATTTATAGTTTAATATTTATATAGTACTCCACTGCTAGTTACTTGTCTCACTTATTTGTAGAAATTTACAGCTAACAAAATAAATATGTATGTATGTATAATATATTAGAATAGCAGTAAATAATTTAATGTTTACATATTTATGTAATATACAAAATGTCTGTAACACCTAAAATTATATGTAGTTATCTCAGTAAATGTTAATGAACGAATATTTTTATTGTACAACAAACACTGGAAGTTGTCTAACTTCCATGACTTTTTTCCACTTTTGAAATATTTTGAAATTTTAGTGATTAACTTGGTACATAAGCACACATCCATATCTTACACGTATGCTCCTCAGATTAGTATAGTTCAGTTATAAAAGGTACATTATAAAAATATCTACATAAGTATACATATATACATACATACTTATATATGTGTGTGTACACACAAGCATAGCTTCGTACCTAAGATGCAACTGAAACAATTTGATTGACTGCGCTTTGTTTTGTTTTTGTTTACTGTTTATTCTTGCTTAACCGATTATACCGTTTGGTTAGTTAAAGTGCGACTGGCATCACGTGCTGAAATAAATATAGTGTTTTTTTGGTTGTAATTACATTATATTTCCACAATAAGTACTACTGATAAATAAATTTATGCTTGAATAATGAAAAGGTGCCGTTATGAGTTTGAGTTTTTTCGGCTTCGCTTTGCTGGAAACTATTTGATTAGCGGTCACACTAACGTCCCTGCCACTTTTTCCAGTATAAATATTTGCATGAATAATTGTCGTTGTCGGGCAAACACACCCCCTCACAGTGGTTTAGAGTTTTCTAAAAAAAACACACGAATAATTAACTGATAAACTTGAATGTGTAAATACATGAATATGATTCGTTCGACAAACTTTCACACTCGGCGGTTTTCGTAAATAAATCAGTGAGTAATTGATGACGCTGAAGAGTTGAACGGTTTTGGAGTAGGTTTCAAATTATTTCAAAAAAACGTATACACCTGGGTTTACGCACTACATTTTTTATTAATTGCTAAATTTAAATTTTCTTTTTTGGATTTTTTATAACATTTTCTTCCCGATGGGTTTCTGGCTCTATTTATGTGTTTATTTGCTATTCAATTTTCGCTCTGATGGCGTTTGTAAATTATGCATAAATAAAATAAAAATAAAAATAAATTATGAAGCAGAGATAATAAATATATCTTTTAGAATGAGAATTCATACCAATAACACGTCTATGAATATTTTCTCTAATAACCGGTAAAATATATCATTGCGAAAACTTTCACTAGAAATTTTCTTCGAAACGGAATATTTCAAAAATTTCGCTCATTAAGTATTAGAGTCACACGTTATAAAAACTATCAACTTTTCTTACACACACATCCACAGTTTTGTTGTTCGTTTGGTATCGCATTTGCTGGAATCAAGTTGCTGACTTATAAGCGATTTGCAAGCCGTGCTTTGATGGCTACCCAGTCAACTTAATTCCAGGAATTGCAACGCAAACCTCTCGCTAGTGACGAGGATGCTAAACTGATATTTATATTGTGATTTTTTGAAACACTTCCTTTTGAAAAACTCAGACGCGTTGATGACAATATTTTTCTTAATTCCAAATTCAACACATTTATTGCCTAAGATGGGTTTAATGAAAAGAAAGAAGATTGTTTGATGATTTAGATTTGATTAAAATTGATTTTCAAAAAGGTACACATATTTTCCCAAAGCTGTAAATAGAGTTTTTAAATGTGGATGTTTTGGTGAGGCTTTTTACTACAGGTTTATTAATTTTCGTTTTACTTTCACTGCAATTTCTCCCCGAAAAAAGTTAAAAAGATTAGTTCGCACATCCAAACATTCGATCAGGAGAGCTAAGTTGTGAAGACTTCAAAGTATCAACATAACGGCCAGCACCAACAGGTCAATTACAAATTGCAAAATGAAGTTTTTGCGAAATTCGTTTGGAAGCCACATTGACAACTTTTATTTACTATGGTAAATGTTCTATTTTTATGCTAATAATTTCTTTTGCTATTACATTGTCATTGCTAATTTAATGATCTATGCTCTATGTTTGTGTTGGTGGAACAACCGTTATTGCTTATTTGATTTTGTTCGATTTATCGAAACTTTAGATTTAATGTTTTGGATTTAACAGGAATACGAGTTCCAGAAACGGTTTCTTCTTTACTAATTATGTTTTACAATTATGTTTTCGTAACACCACTAATGGAGCAGTCTGTGGCGTATAAGTACATCTTACTGTTTCCTAAATTTTGAATATGATTCTTTTGCAGTTCACATTTGAAATTGTTTCGAGAGTTTGCTCCGCACGCACGTTCAATATTTATGACATACATATGTTGCATACATAGATTGCTTAAGATTTGATTTTTCATCTCTCGGGATTTTTTTCATTGTAATTACTTTAAATTTCACTAGAACAAATCTATTTATGAATTTCGATTTCTACTAGTGGTACATATTTGTATATATTATTATAGTAATTACTGTTTTTTTATGGTTTTTTTTTTGGTTTTTGCAAATCTTCATAAGCATTTTTCGTATAATTACCTAATATATCCATTTAAATGTTAGTAATATTTGATTAGCATACAGTTTGTTAATTGTTATTAGTCTCTCTTTTTCACTAAACAAATATATAACTAGTTAATTAGTACTCATACAAAGAGATTACACAAACAATGATGCCTAATGTTTATTGCTTTCGATTGTCACTAATTCAGTTTTTTACATATCTCTTCCTATTTACATTCGTATATTTTACATATTTTATGCTTAATTTTATTTATTTTTTTTTTGTTTGTTTGCTTTTGGTTTTTGAGTTTCTATAGTGATTACTGTTAAAATAATATGAGTCTCCTAAGCATATGACTGCGTTACTCGTTCTTCGATAAGCTACTGCTGTTGTTGTTAATATTATTTCTATGTTTTATTTTGAGAAATGTATCAAGTCCCTCAGTATGAATTGATATAAGTTGGCAGCTTTTAGTAAGCTTTTCGAAGCTTTGTAAATAAAATATAAAACTGTTTCTGAAATGCTTTGTAAATAAAAATTATTTTTAACGGGGTTTCGTCGTTTTGCGCAATTTCGGTGTGATGGAACTTGTATGTCTTCGGAGCTGAAATGAAATAGCTGTTGTTTTTCGCATAAAAGAGCTCCTAAAGTTCTCTTAATCTACACGAGCTTAACTTCGAATAAATTAGTCGAAATCGGAAGTTAGAGTTTAGAACATAAAACAATACAAATTTAATTCACAAACATTAATGTGAGCTGAGTATTAAAACAGTTTTGGAAGCTCGCAATGATTTTTTCGTTTTGTAGCAACTTGCAGTAAAAATGTGAGAAAAATCGAAAAATAAATAAAAGAAAGCGTGACTGGCGAGATATCTCTAAAGGAAAAAAAGTTGAAATATAAATGATTAAATTCTAAAATGATATCAAAAGTATGAGAGTTGAGCAAGTCAAAATGGAGTTTATAAATGTTTAACGTTTACTATTTGAGTTTTGATTTATTTCGGATTTTTAATGTTCACAAATCATCATTTTCGTGGTGAATAAGGCTTATATCCTAACAGTCATGAACTATAAACATTTTACAATATTACAATAATTCAATGAAGTAATTTTGATTTGGCATTTGGCATCTTCATCAAATATTTAAATGTGTTCACATAGTTAACGTGCTACAATTTACTTAAATGTTAACACACACACGCACACATTTCGGACTGGCCACTGCGGGAATACTCGCCGATGTAATTTTCATTTCTTCTTAATTCACATACTTTTTTAATTAGCTAATTAACATTGTTTGCAATTCAGTTAAACATGGATGTTTTGTATGTATGTGGGTATATATGTATGTGTGTATTGTGTTTGCGAACAGGTATGTAAGTATAATAATTTTCTCATTAAAATAAAAACGTTTATTTGAGAAATGCATCATTGCTTTTCCGCTTCGGCTTTTTTCAGTTTGGTTAAATAACAATAATATTTAAAACTATTTGCCACGAGCAAATTTATTGCTGCATTTCAGCTTTAAACACAATCGCAAAGCGATTAAATCAACAAGGGGAGAATGATTAAAATACTTGTGGGAGAAGTTCAGTATTAATTTCACACACTTTTGTGCGTCGCTTAATTGCAAGTGCTTACATAGCGATTTTTTGTTTGCCAGTACAGTGCTTATTGAATAAAATAAAAATTCAATAGGAAAGTGCACGCGATAACGGGTTTGTTGCACGGCGTTCGGCCTTTTTGCATGAGAATGTCAGCGTTGTTTGAGGATTGGTTTCCACAAAAAAGCTTTTGTTTGATTAAAATTTCCTGATGCAAACGCCGGCTGCTGTCGCATATGCCTCGCCTGCTGCTAATTCAGGTGTACATTTACTAATTAATTGGAAATCGGAGGAAAAAAAACACATCTCTATAGAATTGGCATATGTTATGCAGCGGCAAAGGAAAGCTCAACGCGCGCTCTCGCGGATTAATGTGAAACTGCAAAAATTATTATAAACTGTATTACTGATTATATACTGAGTATTTTATGAAAAAGTAATTGGGCCAGAATGTGTTTAAAATCGGTAAAGCCTTTGAGTTTAAAGCCGAAAAATGAAGAAACTCCTCTTTTAATATATTCAATCGATAGGTTATTTGGAGTAACACAAAATACAAAGAATGATAAGCGCGCGTTAAGTCTAATCAATTACATTTGCCAAGTCAAGAAGAAGTCTTGATCATAACAGACCACGAAACTTTATTACCAGTTTTCTATCCATATTATATTCCCTAGCTTCTCTAAAGCCTATTGCCACTACAATTGGTATACTAAGAACTGGGACTAAGTTTTAATATAACATATAGTATTACGAAGGACGCTTGAGTCCAAAGAAAGATGCTATTTCAGAATTAAAGGTCGGCGGTATTCTTTAGGAAATCTATGTAAAACGAATAAGAGAAGCATGCTTCCATTTTTTGCTACATGTTCTTGAAAAAAAGTATTTATATTTGTTCCTTCAGCGGATATTGCGGATAATGCATACATATATATATACGTACATACATACATACATATCTATGTAGTTTGCGATAAGTATTAAATAGGATTTATATTCGCATTCGCCACTCTATTTACTGGTATGTAGGTGTGTGAGTTTTCCCTAAACGTGTGTGTGTTCGTGTATTTCAGTGCCTTTGGGCGTTGTCACTGTTGTTGTTATTGTAGTCGACGCTGTGCTTGTGCTGTTGACCGTGGCTGCCGTTATTGTTGTCGCCGTTGTAGTTGCAGTTGTTGCTATTGTTGTAATTTTATTGTTTTTATTCCACTTCTTGACATAGGCCAACGGTATTTCGATCTGTATCTGTTGCGGTTCATCATCATCGCCATCGCCGATGTTTGCGCCACCCCAGTCCTGGATATCGACGCTATTCAAATCGTGCCCAGCGCCAGGTCTGATTGCGAGCAAACGCTTGCCGACATACGACGGCAGTGGGAGTGGCGCCAATTGTTGCATGCCGCTGCCGGCAGCGCGTACTGGCGTCGGGTCAGTCATCTGCATGGACTGTTGGGTTGGCAACAGTTGCATTGACGTGGATCGTTGCGGCGGTGCGCGCGCCACCGACAACAGCGAGTCATCCCGGCCGTATTATAAGCTGTCGACCAGTTGGCTGGTACGCCTGGGTGGTTGGCTGGCACTCAAGTAATTCTCGGAGTAAACGCTTTTGGCGCGTGTGTCATAACGCAGGCTGGAGCGCCGTATGTCAATGTCGAGCGGCAGACCTCGATCCCGCCACCAGTTGCAGAAGAGACATTGTAGGGTGTTGCGGAACGCCTCCCGAAACTCGAGGTTGAAATAAGCGTATATGCCAGGGTTGAGCATTGAGTTGAAGTAGCCAATCCAGAAGAGAATTGCGACCACAATGTCCGGCGCGGTTAAGTCACACAGACTGGTGATGGTGTACCTGAAATGAAGGAAAGAGTGGTAGAGGCTAATTTTAGGTTTTCGAGTGCACACGATTGCGAGCACTGCAACTGTAAATATAATTTCAAAATTTTTCATTTCTTTTGTTTGCGAGCTGCCACATTGCTTATATTATATAAGCGGTGAGCGTTGTAGTGTTTTAGTGCAAATAAAAACTTTGTACAGCACAGAAATTCTTTTTAGCAATTTCTTCGTTGACTTGTTCTCCTCTTTCCGAAATGTTAATAAAATTGAAGAAAATTAACATTTTCTTTTCTCATCCAGTACGCACGCTAAAAGTGAAATTCATTACATTTTTAATTCGGCGAAATGGAAAGAGAGTTACGAGAATTTGCGAAGAACACTCCGCTAGCTCTTTGCTCACTTTTCGCAATAGCTACTTGCCCATTTTCTGCCTTTCTTCGCTTGCTTTATCCAAAATTCAACATGAACGTAATGCTTTTGATCGGTTTAATAATAGCCAGTGGCTTTTTCACTTCTTAGTGCCTTTTAAATAACTTAAAGTAAGTCGGATGGAAGTTATGTCAAATTAATTGACAAACGGTTGAAGTTGTCGTTGCAGAGTATTTTAAATGCCAAAAGGAAATGTGTTTAAAAATATGCTAAAGCAGATTTAGTATTGACATAAAAAACAATATGAAGTTATTTTGGAATGAATTTATGGAAAAGGCCACATTATTCTAGTAAAAGAAAGGGTGGAGGAAATGAGATGCAAAATGAAGAAAATCCCAAAACTTGGCTTTATTTCGGCAGATAATTGGCATTTCTAGCAAGATTACGGCAATCGAGCTACATACTAAATTCAAATGCTTAGACCCTATTCTTTGCACTAAGTATCTCTGTGTTGGGGATGTGACTCATATTTTTGTATGAGTATTTGAAAATAGTTTGAGGCAATTGTGATTTAGCAGCTGTGTAAAACACAATTAATGAGATATAAAATATTATCAAAATATAATGTAATTGTGGTCATTCATTTTCACTTGCAATTGGTTCGAAAAGTTATATTAATACAGACATACTTTATATATAACATATCTGAAAGAATGGATTAAAGGAAGATACATTTAACGGCACACACACTTACCAAAGAAAGAATGGCAGCCAACAGACGATGAATGTGCCCATAATGATGCCCAGAGTTCTTGCAGCCTTATGTTCTCTTTTCATTTTGATTAAGTGTTTATCCTTTGTCGGTGTGTGGTCCTGGTCCACTTCGTGCAGCGTCAAAGTTTTCGATGAGCCCGAGCCGCTGAGCGCTTCACCTGCGACAATAAAAACCAAATCGGTTAACTTGAAAAGCAAAACGAAACAACATAGAACAAAAGATATGCGTAAATGTAAAAGTACAGCGGTATGCCTAAGGGCTACACTGAATTATGGTGGCCACAGAAAAAAGTCAAAGGCCACCTATTGGGGAGTGCAGAAGTCTCCTTTTATTTGGACATCGTGAAACTCACGCCTTCGTTGGCCGTTTGTGCTCGCCTGCTGCCGTTCGACTGGCCGCCGAATTGTTTGTTTTGGCATTGGGTCTGCTTTTTTGACTCCTTAGGCTGTTAAGCCGTTACACAACAAAAGCGTTCGGAAAAAAATGTTCGTAAAATGCGAAGCGTTGACGGTGCACCTTAAATGTTGAGCATACAGCCAGCAGTTAGGAATCCTGCTATCGCACTCGTGTTACTAACTGTTGGCAATATTTATGACGTGCTGTTTGTAATATATCTTTGAAATATTTTGAGCCTGAAAAAGTTTGCCCATTAAATGTTGGCAGCGCACAAGTGAGGCCCATATCGTGTAAGGAACTCACTTGGCCATTAGCTAAAGCAAAACTCGCAGCTGTGCTCCTTTGTTGTTAAAGGCACACACGTCGACTTGAACTCACTTAAAGGGTTGAAAAGAAAACACGAAATATTTCGATTTCTTTAAATTTGAGCGTATAATTATGTTTGCAACTTGTAAGGTCGTTCAGATTTCATAAAGTTTGGAAAGTTTAAGACATGAGCGGATTTTTGAGAGAAGTTTAGGTTTTTAAGTTTGCAAGAGGGAACCTCGACTCTGGGCTTACCTGTATTGTTGCTCACTCCAACGCTGGTGCGCGCATCTTCTGAATGTCGGTGCATCAACATCGCGTTTCCTTGCCGCGCCAACATTTGCTTCTCCTGACGGTTCGCCTCCCGGAATATCGCCAAGTACGTGAAAATCATAATCGTACACGGAATCCAGAAGGAGATCGAACTTGAAATAACACAGTATGGCTTATTGACGATGAATTCACAGCGATCGGGATGTCGTTTCACGTAGTTCTTATGCTCCTCGGTCGTGTACCAACCGATGAATATGGGCAGGAAAGAGAGCAGAGCCGGCGAGACCCACGTGTTTATCAGCATGATAGTCACAACGCGTTTGGTCATATTAATCGGGTACTTGAGCGGCTTTACAATTGCATAGTATCTGACAATAATAAATTATAAAGCGGTAGGAATTATGCCTAACTATGCAATACGAAAAATACGGAATTGGCGAAAATACATATAGAATCAAAGAAAATTGTAAAAGCGAAAATATTTAAAACTAAGATAGCTCTAAAAAGTCTGCATTTTATAGCTTCGTGCAAGGAGAAAAGTGAACAGAATTCCCTAGCAGTCGCACCTTTTTAATCTAATGATAAAACCGGCGAAACCTTGTTTGAAATTTGTATTTATATAAGTGTTTGGTTGTATATTTTTGCTTGGTTTAACTCCCTAAAGTTGAGTGCATGTGCTGAAAGATTTTAGCTGAATAACATCTTGACTGAACGCAGTAAATGTTTATTTGTATATACTAAGTCTCACACAAAAACGTTTATTTTTCGGTGAATTGTGTCACTTGACGCATGTTTCAAATGCGACGGTTGCATTCGGTTACATTTCTGTCTTATGAATTGGCATACTCTTTTTCTAAGTGAGTGTGTGTGTTGACTTGTGTGAGCACTTCAATTCGGTTACGAAAATCATCGTCTTACCTACTAGTTCCTCTTTCCCAATTTCGCCTTACTTTGACTGAGTATGTATGTGTTATCTGCGCACACTTGTGTGGTGAATGAAATTGGATTCAGTTGACAAACACATAATTTCACACACTTTAATGCCAAGGCCAATATGTTTCGCTTCTTGATATAATATTTGTCAAATATGCTAATAATAAACTCCGTGCTTTTTGACATATGCCTGAAAGAAATTGAATTTTGATGAATGGGTAAATTTTGGCGCGGATTTTTTGCTTGACATATGACAACTGCTTGCACCCATTCACATATTGAGGTCAATTTGTTTTTTTTTTTTTGTTTTTGCTTTGTGAGACTAGATGTAGCCTAAATCCATGAGTTCGAGAAAGTACAATCAATCAAATATAGTGTGAATATATAGCAAATATATAGTGAAATAAATTGGTTAAAAAGGAAAACTACACTTAATTCAAAACGGCCATTATATAAGAAATAGAATACAAACAAATAATTATTTCGTCCCTAAACAGCTATACTGTTCAACTTAAGGTCCCGTTTAGCTAATTCAACCGATTTAGTGTAATTTGGCATTCGTAACAAAGTAAAAGGAATTTCCTAGAGAAAATACATTTTGGAAGTTATGTAGGACTTGTACCTACGACGATGTTGAGGAGCTCTATGCCCCGATGTTAAACATAACTGGTATTGGAGGAGTTGCAATTGTATATATAAAGAATTAATATTGATTATTCACGAGCTATTACTTGTGAACCTTAGGTATAAAATAATGTAATACTACTGTGAAATAATAAAAACACCCCGGGGTGAATAAATCTTCAGCAGTCATGTACATAGATGTGGCTACAGAAAAAAGAGGTGAACTGGTCTCATTTCCCTTGAAGTGCATTAATTCCATATTTGACTGTAATCCCTAGTCAATTCTAGATGAAATACATTTATTAACGAGCTTTATTTTGAGAAAATCGTACCTCTTACATGCAACCTAATGGGCCTAATTGTATGAATCACAGACCAGAAAATGCCAAATCTCACTTTGCATCTTACACTTATACAGTCGTCTATTCCTTCATAAGGTCAGCAATAATTGCTACACTTACCTGTCGACCGATATGCAACACAGATGCAAAATGCTAGCGGTTGAGAAATAAACATCCAAACTGTTCCACAGATCGCAGACAAATATCCCGAAATTCCAACTGAAATAGAAAAATAGTGAAATGTGAAAAATAGTGAATGATGTTAGAACTAGCTGATAGCTCATAAAAGTCAACATTTGAGAATTTCTGCAATTATAATATTCACACAAGCACACGTACGAAACGTGGAGTGACCGCCTTCAGACAGCCAAGTCAGTGTATAAAAGGAAGATTCCTACCCGTGTTGGACAGATATACCTTAGTAAAATGACGTCCCTCCTTCGCACAGGTTAATACGTGAAAATCACGGCTGTTGGTTAGTAACCAAGTTTAAAGTACCCAGTTTATTGGTTTATTTTAAAATAAATAAATTTATTAAATTTGATTAACTGAAGCCTTTTTTTAAACGTGCTTCAGGGTGTAAAGGATTCCAAAAGGATGGAAAGGCACAAAAAAGTTTTAAAATCCAGAATATACATTTGCTTAATATGATTAACTTTGTTAGACTACATAAGAAATAATGTGGCAATTTGGCTCCAACCGCCATAATATATATCATATTTGATTCATATCAATTATTGAATTTGTGACAGTAGAAATGAAATTAATTACAAATGCGGATGAATGGAAATTTCAAAATGAACAAAGAAACGTGGCAAAATACAAATAAAAATGTCACCACAAAATGTTGATTAATGGAGGAGTATAGGCACCGACAAAGATAAATGATTAGCTGCTTTCAATGATGTTAAGTATACGTATTGGAGAAGCACTGACGCAAGTAAAATGTTTATTTTATAATATTTTCTATAGATTTTTTAAATGTATATATTCATGAATTGAAGCATTCTTTAATTTATGAGTAAAAATCGAATAAATCGAAAACTTAAGTTACTTATTCGTGAACTTTTCTTTTTCCTTGAAGTGATCAATTTATATCCCAGCTAATTACGATGCTTTATTTTGTGCCTCAATGGAGGGATATTCTTTCGAATTTGGTTACATTCAACCGGAAGTAATATTTGACGTAATTTTTGATTTGATTAAAATTTATATACTTTCCCACACATTTCATTCGAGTTACCATACCGTTATAGCGCTTAGTTTTTTACTAAGGAAACGTTCTATTGCATTATAGAAATAACAATATTTTACTATCTTATATAACCCTTTGCTCTTCTTATATTTCCTTTTCATTTACAGTACATACTACAAAATCCTATTTGTTACTTCATTTCCACCGTGGACTTTAGTTGCAATTTTGGAATCATTTCGCCAATCTTCGCCGTTTGAATATTTTGGATATTTTGGCCCAGAAAAATTTTTACGACTTTATTCATGATGTCGCTGCAATTTCAGTCCCACTTGCAGCTGAAAGCTAGATTTTTATATTCACGCGCTTTTGGAGAATTCCTGACAATGTCATAATCATTTAATTTGGCAAAGTTTTTAAGTAATACGAGCCGCGCTGCATTTTGTTGTCTGCGCGCCTCGCAACTATCGTGTCTTTCAAGTCCCTGCACCACTTTCTCTCCCATTTCGTTTATTACCCGCCATCAATTGCATTCTTGCAGTCGATGGAGTCAGTCCAGCGTGTTCGTACAACTCATTATCTGCGATCTATGGCACCGATTCGCGTAATGAACGGGAGTTGCATGAAAGTTGAAAAGCAAAAGGAAACAAAAATGGCATTAAAATAAATTGTACGAGCGAAAAGTTTGAGGACTGTTTGGAAAAAAGTTGACACAGCCTGAAAATGCAAAGGCAACCGGAAGAATTGGGTGGCGGCGAACGGTGCCAAAGGACTCGCACATACGCTATCTCACCTATAGGTATGTGTGAATGTATGTATGTGCATCCGAACTGCTACCGACGGCTCAATTGCAAGAACATGTTCCGACATTTTCGTTTTTCCTGCGCGCGCATTCATCACCCAACGACAAGCAGGTGCTGATTACTTGTACATACATGAGGTTTGAGGAAATAGAAAGGAGGAAGCGGGCAGGGAAAATTCTCCCAAAAAATGACAATGGCAGTTAATGCGCATTGTTGGCAGAAGAAGACACTTCATAGTATGAGTGAGCAGAGTGCGGGGTCCACGTATATAGGTGTTTTCGGTAAAGGCGTATCAACTCTAGCAAAAATTTCTTTGACTGCTGTCAGCGACGTGCCAACGCTTTGATAATAAATTTACCTGCCAAGGGGAGAGGATCTGCTTCTTAAGTGTCTATGAAACATGGCAAGAAGTTAATCTTGATTTAAATCAGTTTTAATTGGGTCGCTGGTAGTAATATCGCTAGTGCTGATATTTTTACTTCGGCCATGGGCCTATCTCTCTCTCTCTCTATATATATATATATATATATATATATATATAGACCAATATAGAATATATATATATGCATATATTTATATATGGTGGCCGTGTTTTACGTTGTCAAGCGACTAGTGTGGGTGATTGTTCTGGCACCCAGCCGACGGCAAAATGTGTGTAAAATTTGTGGGTTATCGCCTGATTTATCGCCAGTAAAGTTTGTATACACCAGTATTTAATTGTGTGATACTGTGCAAGCGAATGAGGATTTTCGAGCGAAGTTTCGGTTGAAACTATCTACTTTCTTAATGAGAACCTGTTTGGGAATACTTTCTTCTAATGTCGTCCCATCGCTGGTGATAATCGGATATTAAAAAGATGTTTATTACTGTCAATATATTTCTTATTTAATTTTTCTAGTTATCATAAAAACTTTGAAGTTTGAGACCTCAGATAGAGACAAACTCCCTAAAAATGTGATTATCCGCAAATACCGTTAATGGTAAATACTGAAAGCTGTATAAAAAGTCATTGATTTCTAACATGCATTAATGTTAATATCCGAAAAGTCTTCACTGCATAGAAAAATGTTATTTGCGTACAGTCCAGCAACTCTCGGATACTTCGAAGAGCCGCATATCAAGCTCTGAATTTTCTGAATTTCAGAATTTCAGAAACCGCCACAAGGGGGATTGGCATTACATTGAAACCACAAACTCGAGCAATAGTGTAGACCAGAAAATCATCGAAAATCAAATGAATAATTAAAAAGTTTTAAATGAAAGAGCAATAGTGAAGAAAATAATTTACATTGTGCGCCAATATGTCAGAGAATATTTGGAACGTGAAACTTTATGGAGAAAGTGTTGACTTGTTCGGAGGTCTCGGAGGTTGTCGGAGGTTAACGTAACTGGCCTCACTTAGGAATGTCCAGAGGAGAGATTTTTATACTCTTGCAACAGGTTGTACATAGTATAATAGTTTTGTCTATCTAACAGTTGTTTGCAACGCGGAATCAGATTTGCACGGAATCGGAGCACTGTCACCCACTAAGCTCCCATTTAAGATATACAACTGGAAATTGTTGCGGGGAATCACAGTAGGGAGGGTGATCTGTGGGTTGAAAATATTTACAAAGTGGGGAGCAAGTGGGGACCCGTTCTCTAATAGGTTTAATGTACATATCTCACAAACCAGTGAAGCTATGTCAACCAAACTTCTTCAGAGCGAGTTTTTCTTACCACCTCTTTACATACTGAGTACTGAGCCAAGTACTGAGTCAAATTAGTAAAATCGGAAGATGTGGTTATCATCTCACCTCCCACACCAAGGTTATGCTGAAAACTATTAACACTAAAATCGGTCGACGAATTACACCAGCTCCCAAATACTACATGTAATCAATCAATGTGTGATATGTTAATGAAATTATGTGGACATACTTTCTTAAACATAATGTGGTTTAGCGCTGAATGAAATCGGTTTAGACCTTGGTCTAAATCGAATATCTTTTGAAACCGCGGTTGATCTTTTCCTTGGTATATTAGGATGCTTCAAGTTTAGGATATATTAAATTAAGTCCTTTTGGTTGATATCATTATATATCACATATATCATTTGAGTTAATTGGGTTGATTTTAATATAAATACTTGGGACACGAAGCAAAATACAGTAATGAAAGTATGTGACTCTGTAACCTGTAACATAAGTTAGTACACTTTCGTCGAATTGAGTCTTAAATTCCCACAGTACATTTTTAAATATAAAGTTTTGTCAACAGTTAGAATATGCTCCGGCTTTGATCTCTAAAAATTTCGAGATTACAAATGTTCGGTTACAGAAAGTTCCTTACTGGTTCGATTTAAGCTAAAAAATCGAATACTTGGGAGTTTACGTTTTGGAGTCAGAAAGCAATTATGAATAAGTCTCTTTCTGAATCAAAAGCAATAACAATGTGGTTCGAATGGAGAATTAGTGTCCTTGTAACGCAACTTAACATCCTTATATTCACCACCAAGTTTCCTCTTAATGGTTGCGTTGTTATTTGTGTGACATTGTTTGTATATTTCAATGGACCTGCACTTGTGCATGCATATTTGTGCTGTGCGGGGGCAAATTATATAGAAAGCATTTGCAGTGTTTGCAATTTGACTTTTTAATTTCGCAGTGGCCACCCGACGACTCAGCGCTGCAGCCAAATGTGTGAAGATTTCAATGAGATGTTGTGCAAAGTGTTGTCTAAAGCGTTGAGAATCTGCGATAAAAGTTATGAATTTTACATAAAACTTTTGTAAATATGGCGGTGGAAATGAATATTCTGCGTGAAGATGCAGGAACACAGTTACCAGGGTTGCCAAATATTTTTGAACTGCTAGATCTGTTTAGTAGGTCTTTTCATAAAAATACTGGCAAATTTTAATGGCATTCGAAGTTAAATTCTTTCCAGAGCTTAAGACATCGACCATACCATACCTTTTAGTATTAATCGGTTGCAAATATACGAAAAGCGTGGCAAGCCTTCTGGTTTGCCACAAGCTGTATTTAAATACACAAACAAATATGTGTATAGTCGGTGCAGCAATCAAATATTATATGTAATTAAACTTTGCTAAAATATTATTTAGATTTTAAAACTTCGTTGATTGCGGCAATTATCTCTGTGCTAAGCCAAATTACAAGTAAGCTAATTTAAATAGCAGCTAAGTTGGATTAAGGTATGAAAAGTTAGGGAATTGGAAAACACAAATTTGCCTTTCAAAACCCATGTGTGCTTTAACATAAGCGACCTTGGAATCTTATAACTCATAAGAAACTTCATAGGTTGGAGAAAGTGTTTCTAGAGTTAATAATCGTTTATTTTTTCAAGTCTACAGAAAGCAGTAAACTATTTCAGACTATGTACGCAACTTCAATTAGAAAATTCTAAGGAATTAAGATTAAAATCTTGTGTTTCTTCGAAATTGTTACGTAATTGATAACGTAATCACTATTAGTATTATATATTGTTGTGTATAATGTATTTGTGTATTAAGTAAGCAATTTGTGTATATATAAATAATTAGAAAGTTTAGAAAAATTAATGATTCTGTATTAAATCTGGAAAAAAATTAAAAAATAAAGTTTGGGATTTACCTGCAACTCAAGTCAACTTTCAAATAATAGAACGCCTGTCTATTAATTCTAATGAGCATTCTGAATTCTTGACTGTTTCTCTTGAAAAGGATCAGATAAAACTAAGGGTTTGTACCTCTATTGTAAGCCTTTATGCCACCTTTACTTATATTTAGATACAAATTATTTATTTGACATCGCTTTAGAAGTGAGTAGAAATATTGTTGAAGGCTACCAGTCAATAAAATTTGAAACTTTCTTACGAAACTGAACTTTGTTTTAAATTGCCTCTAACAATATTTGAATAAATCGCATTAATTCTTGAAAATGGAGCAAGGATAAAAAGGGGAAAAGACTGTTTCGCTTTCGTTAAGCTTTCATTTTGTAGAGATTCTTATTTATATTTCTTCTAGTTTGCAATTTTAGTTTGTGATCCGTCAAAATCGACTACGAAATATTTAAAGTATATTTATTTTTTGAAATTTCTCTTTTTACTTACCGCCCAGTTACTTGAACGCTGAAGTTAAACGTCATAGCCATCATAGCCACCATTATGTCGGCCATTGCTAGGGACACTACAAAGTAATTCGTTATAATTCTGCAAAGACAAGGCAACGAAAAAGGAATCATCAATAAAGCATGATAGAAATGTATATAGGGATAAGACAATGTCCCATATTTTACTTGATATCAGTCCATAATAAAATATTATATTTGTCTGACGAGTATTTGCGTTCTCACTAAGATGCGTCCCAGTAGACAGTTTAATACAGAAAAAAAATTATAAAAATGTGAACAAGGGAAAATTATGAAAGAATTGCGAACTGCATGGGTACATGCTGTTCGTTTCAATATTTGTATTCTAAGAACCCCTAGTATATTTCTGACCTTCCGACCGTCCTTTGCCATAGACAACAATATTGAACGGATGCCGATGTGATGCTGAGCGTTCACACTAAATTAATTAATTAAATTCATATTCTAGTAAACGGTAATAAAGTTGTTTAATTGTAAAAGCATTTCAATAAAATTTATCTTTTAAAATGGAGAATTATTAATTTACGCAAGAGACAACATACGACTTTGAAAATTTCTCTAAAATTTCCATAAACTTATTCCCGCGCGAAAAGCCTCTTTGATCCCAAAACACTGCCGATCTTCAGATAGCGTGTTTTTGTTGGTATTGCTGACATTTTCTGAGCATGGCAAATGAAATACTAATATTTATTTATTTTTTTGCTACTGATTAACTTTTAGCAAATTTCTTATAAGCATAAACATCATGTACACACACATCTGAATGGCGATGGTTGCCTTGAATATTCCACCAGACTTGACAAACGATTTGCTGCTGGCACTTGACGTCTCGTGAATACTCAAAAAGTTAATTTTAAGAATTTTTGTAAGGAATTTTTTCAACAGTTAGAACAATGTGATGAAATGTGTGAAGATTATAGGAATAATAAATATCTATATTTGTTGTTATATACATTTTTTCAATCACTGGAGTACGAGTTTTGGACTGCATTGTTGTATATTGTGGTTTCCCGCCGATAATTCTGATTGCACACTGATTGCACACTTATACAAAGCAAAATTCTTGGGCAATATATATGTATAATATATAAGCATTCTTGGGAAATATAAAGAAGTTTTATCTTGCTTTCCATATTACAGCAAATTTCTTTAGCTATTGCTTTTTTTTCTGCTTAGTTATATTTCCTTGTGAACAGCTGATGTTGAGCAAGTATGCCCCTTGAGAGAAAATTCAGTTATGTTCTGTGCTCATTTCAAGAATCAAAATAATCTCAAAGCTTCTCTACCAACAAATTAATCCAATATAAACTGTTAGTCCATGGTAGTATATAAATAATGAAAGACTTAGAGGGTTCGGTGAGGACCAACAAATGTGACACCATAGCAAATAGATGAAAATTTCGTGTTTGTCTTGAGATAAAACTGACGACTCACTGATCTACCATGTACCCGTCATAATTCGTAAAAGCAGAGATGTAGCCAAGACAAAAGCAAATAAATGAACGAACGAAGGAATTGCAAGGCAAAACATAAAAATAAGAAATGAATAAATAAATTGGTGAAAGAGAACAGAATCTAAGGCATGAATTCTCCTTGAAGCCTCCTGTTCAAGGTAGGTACAAACGAAACTAATCGGCTGCATCTTTTATGCTTTGTGCCGGTTTCGGCATGCCTTAAACAGCTTGCAAGCTTTCTAGTTTTTACACTCGCGCAACATGTTACCATAGAGTATAGTTTTGTTCTCTGTAACGGTTATTTGTAAACCTAAACTAAAACTCGATAGATATAGACTAGATAGATATGTATAGTTATGTATATCAAAATTATCAGGATGATGAGAGGAGTTGAATTTCGAGAGAGTGTATGCCCATCCGTCCGTCCCCCTGTCCGTACAAACGATAACTTAAGTTAAATGAATATATCTTAATGAAACTTGTTACACGTTTTCACTGACGCCATGGGAAGATTGGTATTGCAGATGGACGGAATCAGATCACTGCCACGCCCATAAAATGTCGTTATCCGAACAGCTGTAAAAGGCTAAAAGTATAACTAAGCCACACATCAAGATACACAACTGTTATTTTGTATTTTGGGTGAAATCGGATGATACACACACACTCTTCATATAGCGCTTATGTTGAGAACTACTAAAAGTGCGATAACTAACTAAATAAATATGTCAGAAGCATTAAATTTTACAGTAAAGATGTTATGGAGGGCTCCTTCGTATATCATTATGCTAACATTTTTAAGTAACGGTGAGAAAATAGAAGAAATCGTAATACAACCCAGTCTACTTCCCATATGACAGACTTTCAAATTCCTCCTATTTCTTTCAGTTTACAATGTATAAATCAAGCACCAATTAAGATATATGAATAAAACTTTCCACAAATAGTGTTGTTAAGGTGTGTTATCTCACGATTGAAAGTTATCGACATCGGACTATAACTTTTCAAGCCCCCAGATACCGATTATGTGGGCCCCAGTGTTTCCCTTAACCAAAATATACCAGTTATAATGATTTGCGACTTTTCAGCTGACTTTAAACGGTTCATGTTGGTCTGTATGTTGGTGTGATATTTTACTGAAATTAAGTGGATATGTTTTTAAACATAATATGGTTTGTGGTGGTCTAAGCCCCATATTCCTAATATAATGACTGTGGCTTCTCTGGTTGACTCCTTCCTTACATACCCAACAAATTCAATTAAGAAACTTTGGTTGATTTTATATCGCATATATATCTTATTTTAGTTAATTTGGTAAATTTTAATATAATTATGTCGAACACGAAGCAATATATTAATGAAAGTACATGAGTCTATGACCTGTCATATTTTTAATAATATACCAAATATGATTGTAATCCATTCACGGTTTCGTCGAATAATGAATGTTGGATTCTTACGCAACATTTTTCAATGTAAAGTTTTGCCACTACCTGAAGTATTTCTCCTCCTTTGATCATTGCATACTGCGAGAGTATAAAATGTTCGGTTACACCCGAACTTGCCCCCTTCTTACTTATTTAATTTAAAGTTTGCCAACACCTGAAATTATCTCCCGCCTTTGAGACCCACAAATTGTGAGAGTACTAAATGACGGCTTACACTCGCACTTAGCCCTTCCTTACTTGATGGGATTGTTTTTGCTTTCTAGCGGCTTATATGGCCAATGTTTACTTTTGCCGCTGAATCTTCGTTTGAAATGAAATTGCCTTTTGAATTTGCCAGCGCTCATTCCACCGCTTAAGGCCTGCGTAACAAGCGAGTGTTCGTAGGCAGCACGCATAAAATAAGCCCTCAAAGCGCCCACCTCACCGATTGTGAATCAGTCGCTTAGCCATCGAAGCGCGCTTAAAGCGTAGACTGTTTGGCACTGCAGCTTCAAATAGTAAAATCGCGAGCGTGCTGAGAGAACTTGTGACGTTTTATTCTAAAATGGCAAGTGTCTTTAAGGTTTACAGTATCAATATGTATATAAATAAGTGCCGTTTCCTTTAAGACGATCTCAACTAGTTGCTGGTTTTAGATTTTCAAGAAATGGCAGCTTTGATGAAGACTTTAGTAAGTGTGTTTAGTATAAGTATTTAGTGTAAAACATTTTCGTTTTCTACAGTCTGCTCTCCGATTACAATTAAAGGATGCTTCATATAGGACCCTGACTTTGCTTTGCTTCGACAGTTGAGTTCAATTTACGAATTTATATGAGCTTATTCACAAGAAAGGCGTTGAAAGTAGGCCAAGCAAAGTACAATTTTTGCCGTTGCAATCGGCTGATGAACTTATGAAGCTCACTCGTTAGTAACAATGTAACCGCATAACTTTCCACTATATTATATAAATTAATTTTGGGAATGTACCGGGTTAAATGAATTCTGCAGACGAAATTTATAATCTGCATAATGAGAAATATTAAGAATTAGTGCTGAGAGTTAAAGCATAGATTACAGCATAAGTATAATTTCGCTTGTTTTACTTTGGTTTCAAAATGTAAATGGCTAACCAAAGCAAAGGAAACTTTATGAGGATGGACCTTAAGTGATTAATAAAAATGTCCCGATTTGAACTATTTTCTAACCACGTTTCTTTATCTATTTGTTGAAAGAGAACTTTTATATACGAACTGTTGTAGCAGTGTATAACAGACCGCATTCTCAAATGGAATTTTACTTAATTTGTTCAAAAGCCAGCATTTCGAGTCGAAAATGAAACAAGGTGACTTATTAGATGTTCACATACCTTAATTTCCTAACCCGCATTACAGAAATAATTACAAGGAGGTTTCCAAAAATGGCCGCAATTATGATGAAGAGCATTAAGGACGCCGTGAACACCAAGTAAACAACATCTAACCAGTCAGCGCTATTCGCGCCATCGTTGATGCCCTCCACACCATCGGCGCCAATGTCGTCCAGCAATGAGAAATTGTTCGGCGTAATGGTGGCGCCTGCTGAGCCCAACAACGTGGAGGTGGCGTTAGGGTCCAATTGTGAGAGCATGCCGCTGTCCAGCACGGCCTGTGCCTGGGGCGTCTGGTGCTTGGCCGCGACATTGTGATGCGTTTGAGTCTGTATCGAGGAGGCGGCTGCAACTGCAGCGCTGGTGTGGAGGAGAGCGGTCGCGAATGCCGTGCTAAGGTTGAAGCCAAGGCTGCCGGCGCGTGCGCGGGTCGATACGGTTGTAATGTTAAGGGCCTCAGATGTAGTTGGTGTTGTTGCTATAGTTGCGCGCCGCTGACAGTGATACCGTCGTTGGTTCACGGTGGCTACACCTGTTGCCGCGGCTGCTGTTGATGTTGTTAGCGCTGAGACAGCTGATAATCGCGGCGGTGGTGGTGTTGTGGTCGCTGTGCGCGACACTACGGCTGTTGTGGCAAGTTGCGGTACGGCCGCACGCACTGCCATTGCGGGTATTACAGTTGTGGTTGTTCTTGTCGTCATAGCTGTCATTGTTGTTGGTAGCGTAGTCGTCGGCGTTGGTGAGTCGGCACAATTTGCCAATTTGCTTGTTGCAATATGTGTTATTGTTGTAGCGTTTGACGCCACTCGACAACACTTATTATTACACTGTTCAAGTTCACTGCACAAATTTCGCTTTTTTCGACGCGTTGCGGATGCGTTTACAGTTCTCTGCATTGTTTGACTGAATGCGGTTTGATTGGGTATTGTTGTTGCTGTTAATGGAAGCATTGTTGGAGTATGGGTAGACATGTTGTTTCAAGCTTATCGCAAAAGCGTTTTCAATTCTCAATATTAATTGTACACTATGCACTATATTTATTACAAAAATTATTCGCCATCAAATTCAAAACCACACTTTTATTTGCATTTATTTTATTAAATCGCCACTGCACTGAGCGCGTTGTAAACTTTACCTTTTTGTTAAATTAGTAATTTACTAGAATTTCTTTTGAAAATTTTCTCTGAAATGGTAATATTTGTTTCTTTAAATACAATATTTTACTGTTATCACATGGGCCGTTCGATTGCCGTCGACGAGCCGCCACAGAATGTTTGCTTATGGAACGCGCGTTACGCTTTCTACGCCCCGAACTGTACTGCAGGCAGCATGGTGGAAAGTGGTCTGTCGACCATTCACCGTCGGCCTGTCCTGGTCGTTGTGTCACACGTCACCAGCGCTGCCAGTTGTGCCGACGCACCCTCACCGCCATCGCGGTCTATCCGCCATCAACAACACCAACGCTAAAAATCTTTTGCCTCTTAGCTGAATTCGTTGTGTTTGTTGTAGTTGTTATTGCTGTTGCTGTTGTTGTAGTTGTTGTTGTTATTTATGTTATTTGCTGTTGTTGTATCGTGTTATTGATGTACTGTTGTTTGTAGTTGTCACCGTTACCGTCACCGTCACCTTCACCTTCACCGCGAACGTGGCTAGGTTGCGGCTAGGCTAGGCGCTGGATGTGTTCGGCCGTGTTGTGTTTATTGTTGTTGCTAGTTGTTGTTTTCTTTCTTATGTTGTGATGATTGGCGGTGTATTCTTTGTTTTGTTTTTTTTTTGTTTTTGTTAGTGTTGCTTTTAATGATCACTGTCTCTTGGCCACTACTTGATTGCTCTTAATATTTTAATTTTATTATTTCATTGTTGTGCCTTGTTTCTTGTATTTGTTGTAGTCATTCTCGTGTTATATATGAATGTATGTGACGTTGTGCTGAAATTTAAAATGTGTTTATGCCATTTTCGCATTTGTTCTTGGCCTTTCCTCTTGCACTTGCCAAAGCGTTCTTTTTCTTCTAATTTAAATTTTTAAATATGAATAAATAAATAAACAGACATTCGTTCGTGTTTAAGATATTTCCCAGTTTTTGGTTTTGAGAACTAACAATTGTATATTGAATGCTACGTTTCTTTGTACCCTCTTCCTCTTTAACTCTTTCCCTCTCTACCTATTAGTTCTAAAGTTAACTATCGTTCCGGTTTCTTAATGCAGATGATCTCTAGCTTACATTTTAGTTGTACTTTTTTAACAGTCCACAATTACTGCATTTTCCGAAGGTGGCGTATTCTTTTGAAGATTACATAATCTGCATATACACATTATTATACATGCATATAGAATACAAGTCAAGAGATGTGTCTATCTGATTGAGAAGTAATATTGGTCTATTTTATAGGAGACACAGCATTCGGATATCCGAAATATCTTCTATGAGGTCAATCACATGAAATCAGTGTAGTCATCATCTGGTGTCTAGAAAAAGATATTTACCAATTTAGTTAAATTCATTATGTTAAGATATCCATTAAAATGCTGAAGGAAATATTTCTTATGAAGTAAACCAGAAGAGGGTGGATGCTGTCCAAAGTGTTAAGCAATTCGCTAATAGTACAATTTTGATTTGTACTGATCCATATTGCAATTATTGAGCTTCACTACCAGCACCCTGTTTGCCTGCAAATTGATTTATTCTGAGCAGATGCGCAAATCATATTCATGCCCTGCCACTTGCCTTGCAGCGGACAGCATTTGGCCACACGAAAGCGTCGATGCGTCAAACGAGGCTCCCGGCGTGGAACAAGCGCTACGCAACCCAAAGAGTTTGTCGGGTTGTGCGGCAGCGACTGGCGGAATGTCAGAATGTCGTTTTCGTACTTTGCTATTTTCTTTATTATAAACTCACACGTTTTTAGCGCAGCATCGCCAAAACATTTTTATATATCTACACATCTTCACACAGAGCGCATACATACATACATGCATACATACATACATACATACATACATTTACGTTTTATAATATTTTGATTTTGCGGTTTTCCACGCTCCGGTGTTTATTTATTTTTATGCAAGTCCATCAGATGCGCACATACTATGAGCCGTAAGTGTACTAGATATGTACGTGTTTATGTATCTTTAGGTTTATTTGGCTGTCCGCACTTTAGTGGCACTTGAACCACTTGCCATTTGCTCAAAAATAATATAGTTCCGTTGGATCACTAATTAAGGTGAAAGGTGTGGCCACTAGAAACATTGGACCAAGTTTCAAATAATTTGTCTTGCTTTCATCTTTTAATTTAAATTTAAATTTATGAATTTTGTTTAAGCGATGTTCGATTATGAGAATGATGAATTTCAGTGAAAAAGTGTGTTCCACTCAGCGGTGGAAAGGTTGAATGCGTTTATGAGTGCGTTTGGGTGTGTGTTCAAGTTCCTTTTGCTCAAAATCTCCATCCGCGCTCCTTAGCTGCGCGTTTTTACCCGGTCAGCGAGTATAAATTGTTAATTGAAGGACTCTGTCACCGTGAAATGGTTCTCAAAGCCAAGTGACTGTCGAAATTGCCCCACGAACGCGCACAAAATCAAAAACAAAACCAAAAGTCTGCTCTGTGGGGTCCCCGCGCTAATAAAATAAAATTATATATATTTGTTGCTGTTTTTGGATAAGGTAATTCTTAGCGGTCGATGCTTTATGTTTCCGTTATTTCTACAGTCTCGTTTCTGGTATTAGCGCCGTGGTTGTTGTTGCCGTTACTTTTGCCATTGCTACAAATTGATGTTGTGTTACTATTACATTAGTTGTTGTTGTAGTTGCACACATGATATTTTCATACATATATATGCGCATATGTCCAATAAGTAAAGCATTGCTTTGCGGCCACTGCTACTGCCTCCTTCTCTTTCACTTTGTTTTCTCATCCTCCCCATCTCATCTCTTGATTATCTTTAGTATCGCAATTAAGCATTTAGCCATCCATAGCAAAGCATAGCAATCGCAGCGGCCACTAATATTACACTTGACTATTCTGGCAGTTTTCCAAGGCGGTGGCTCCCTTAAAGAGAAAGAAAGGGAGAGAAGAAGAGAAGGAGAACAATTCAAAAATGCTATTAATAAATTATATTTTGAATTATTTTATAAGTCACATTAATACAACCATGCATTTTTTTATAGAAATATTACACTGAATGTTATATTTGAATGTATAAATCCATTGGACCAACTGCTGCTGGTCAATAAATTCAAAATCTAAAAGTAAACCAAACGAAAGAATGGAAGAAACTCTTGCAGAGTTGCTGTTGAACATCCGAAATTTTGACATTTCGATTTGCGCGAAACATCTAAAAATAAGACATAATCAAATCTATTTATTTGCTTACATACACGTGCAGTACACCCACGAGAATCGGGACTCAGGATAAACATGAAACCTCATATTTGACAAATGCACAAATCCAAATTTGAAGTGCATCTGCTTGTTTGGGAACTCTGCTTGTTCCATGTTCCATTTACTTAATAAACTATAAAACCAAATTTTGGCGACGTTCCATGACAAAATGATGAATTCGCTTCAATTTTGAAGTAACCCGTTATAAAGTATAAGAGTTGGGCTAAGTTTACTGAAAACAGACTTTCTTTAAGAAATCCCCTTGACCTTTGCTTTAACAGCTGAATGTATTCAATAGGCGTATCCGTTCTAAATTGCAATGTAAAGCCAAAGCGAAGTGTCTGTATGAAGCGTCCCTGATTTATTGGCCCATTTTCTGTGCAAGTGTCATAAGCAGCAGAAGTAGTCCCAGATTCATAACAATAACTGTTCTTATTTGTCTTTTTCGCGTGTGCGCTGATTTGCGAAGAGAATAATTTCAATATTCGTGATTGCTATTTCGAGATCGAGTCGAAATACTTAAAGACATATCTAAGGTCTCACATGTAAATGTACAAATTTCGACATAGCAGAATACATAGATATGCACATAGAAACATGTATGTTTAGGTGTGCAAGTGTCAATATTGAGGTAAAAGTGGATAAACCCTTGAATTGCAATGCAAATAGCCTTATGTGCGTTCAAGTGCAATGCCAGCCGAGCGGCAATTTGGCAGCTGCCAAGGAAGCGGCGTGCTGCTGTGGCGCTGGCGGCGGTTACTCACCGCTGACACTCGCTGTTGCCATTGTCAATGGCATTGCTTGTGTGTGTGTGCATGTGTGAGTGGGATAATTTATCCTCTAAAATTCTTATTTTAAATTGGCGTATTTTGCTTGATGTTTTTGGGGTACTGTGCGAAAATGCGAATTTCAGAAATCTCACAATGTGAAAGTGTTCAACGTTATTTCGCTTCTTCGCAGATGAAATATGCATTTTTTGCCAACATAAATATAGATTTCATGACTTGCACGAATGCTAGCTTACTCAAGGACACGCCCACCTGCTACTAGTAGCAAACATGAACTTGCATATGTTGGTGGATGCTTTTTTCGAGGTTTCGTTCGTTTTCTTGCGACATTGTTGTAGAGAGACGCTTCCCCGCTCCACTATGTCAAATACTTTGTATTCCGCTTGCCATTTTTGTTATTAATTTTTTTACTTGCTTCTTTTTGATGAATTTCGATACGAAATCAAGCGGTAGTATCACATTGTTTAATCATATTCCGCAATTAAAAACCGCAATTAAAAATTTCCATATTCATTTGGATGGTTCGTAGATGCAGCGAATTACTTAAGTAACCTCGGAATATACATTGACCAAGGAAATATTAAATCGTAAGGGCATTCTTCTCGAACATCTATTAATTTTCCATGCCTTGAGTCCAGTTTTAAAAGCTATTCCGCAACTCAGAGACATGCATCTCAAGCCCATACCTTAAGAGTTTGACACAGTGGTGTAGATGTTTCGAATGAAAAATGCTTCTAAACATAACTGTGCCTTTGATTAGCGTATTTTCAGCCACGCAAGCAATCGGCTTCCTTTCAATTGTTTTGACAAACGATTTTCGAACAGTTTGTCAATTTCGAGTGGGCATATTGCTTTCGAAGATTTTGCTCCCTCCAAATGTTTGCATATTCATTAAAATGCACATACACGCATGTGAATATGCACATGTGTACGTGTGAGTTAACTGAGTGATTGGTGGACAGTAAACAGACATTTGCGTTAATATTTACACATACAATGCATATTTGAAATTTATAGAGACTGAAAGATACACATTGTTTGAGATTTAAAGAAGTGTTTTGTTTTAAAATCTAAATATTTGCAAATGGAAATATATTTTCCACACAGCTCTCTGATTGACACAATATTGCATTTAATTGATTTGTTCGAAAAGTATTATGAAACATAAACTTCTCTTGGCCATTGAAAACGCACAGATTTCAGATAACTTCTTGTTGCTTGTAATTGAGATTTATTCAAAATATTTCAACGTCACATATAGGGCCTGCTGGCACTGCACTTGAGATATTTTGCACTAAGCATAGTTTTAGGCGCTACCCACATATTTATTTATAAAATTTTATTTAATTACCATTTAACAAGATTTCTGTTCTGAAGCGTCTGCTCTCTTTATACTCTAATACACAGCATTTACTTACGAAACTGATTATGCGTAATAAATTGCTGTTTTGAATTTACTGCTACAATAAATGAAGTTAAATAAAGAGCTCTTTTGTTTTCAGTTTCAGTTGCAAAACTGAAGGTGATGCAAACCTACACAGTACTAAAATGCCGATTGGGGACATGTCGAAATGCGGGGTTGAGAGGCGGATATTAGCTGCCACAGTTTATCGGCCCAATTGTTTTATTTAGTGTAAAACTTGTGTTGAATTGATTTCGATTCTCCTCAACTGGCTGCAGCGAACAATATGGGAATATGATTAGTTCCACCTGTATTGCTGTTGTTGTTATTGCTGCGCGCTCTACTACTGCGCTGCATGCTGTTGTTGTTGATGTTGTTGTGTTGTTGTGTTTATTATCATTGTTTGCCTACCTGCGAAATGTTAATTGAAATACAAGCAATTATCCACATTGGCCTCTGCCCACACGCACACGCACACGCATTTAATCCGCACAGACATTCATATACACACATATATATTCACACTTCGATACGCTATATGTATTTGCGTTTGTTTGTGAGCCGCACTCGCTAGCAATTTGTGAATAACAAGATTAATCCCTACCTCCAGCAGGCAATCGCCCGCCTTCGGTGTTTATGCCCGTTGCATTTCGGATACATCTCTACCTATATATATGTATATATATATGTAGTATATTGCAACAGTATTGCATGGGCGAAGTAGTGAAATGCCTTCTTTTGAGAGTGGTTTCTGCAGTTTGATTGCAGAAGCTTCCAACTAAGTGAAATTAAATAGTCAATTAGGCCAAAGACGTAGTAAAAATTTTAATTGAAATTTGATTGCAAAAACTTCGAGCGAAAAAATCTCGCACCAATGCAATTTTATTTACATCATACAAAAACAGAGAGATACTAAGAACAAAAAGGAGAGATAAGTGAATTTATTGGAGGAGATGACTTTAAAATTTCTTAGACTTCAACGACTTCGAAATGCTCCTTTACTTTTCATGCATATATTCGGCGCATGGAACTAAATCGGCAATTTGTTAATTCTAATGTACTTCTTATACGAATGACCTCGTTTGCTGCGTTTGATGTTTAACGGTTTCAACGTCAAAGGTTCAAGTTGTTGTTATCGTTGTAGCGATAGAAAATATTCTTCTCATAACTTTGGGGAATGCTTTCTTGCCGAGTTGACAGTCCTTGGCCGGGCCCATAGACCCAATTGTAGTGGGAGCGGTCAATGGTCAGGGTCAATTACCAATAATTATTACTCACCTTTGAGGAAAGTTCATTTAACGGCTGCCAGAACGATTAGTAGCAAAAATATTATGATGAATATGACAATGTTGAAGGAGTTGTAATAGTTAATGATGAAAGTTAATCAACGAAATGTTAAATATCTTTCTTTAGTAGAATCCAGGCTCACAAAGTAGTTGTATGGCATAACACACAAGAAACCAATCTTTAGTTAGTTAGGTGTTCTTAATAAAATTATTGTGTTTGGGTTGTGTTAAAACAGTTGTGCTTGGGAACAATTCAGACGCACGCTAAGCATTCAGATTTGGCCAAGGTCCTGTATTTGCACTGTATTTGACAATAAAGTTACTCTTTTCTAGTTTCATATGTTTCTTATTTTCTTTGAAAGAAAACTGTAAATATAAGGTTCATAATAATATACTACAATAAAGAGATGACAAATTTCGATTCCTGCAAATCTGCAAAGAGAGTCTCATTACCTGTATTTTCATTTCATTCATTTTCTCCATTCATTTATTACTAATAATAATTAGGAATATTTAATCCTTTTTGCAATAATGAATTCATGTTGCGTATACGCTTTACCGACGATAAAAGAAATGAGAAAATGCCTCCGCCAGTGTAATGGGTTCAAAGTCAAACTCAAACAATCTAATGGATTATCGGTGGATATGGGCGTAAGTTTTGTTAATTTTTTCGTCGAAATTTTTCGCTTGAAATGCAAATAGTGCTAACCGTTCCATGAACTTTACATGAGTTCGGCATAAACGGCGTGTATTCTATGGTTAAATACGAAAAGGAAACTTTTCTCTTGTGTGCGTTCACCTCTTGCTGTACTTGTATACATCCCGATATGAATATATATGTACATTTAAGGAATATTTGCGCGGCAAAAAAAGATGTTTTCACTTGCATTACTCGAATTCGAGTATGTAGGTAGGTTTGTGTTTTATATCGATCGTCGTAAATTTCTTCTGCAGCCATTTTGAGCAGCCACATAAAAATGATTGATGTGAAAAATGGTAGACAATTTTTGCGGGAGTTGCACCCCGCTGTTTGACTTTGCAATTTGATGCGAATTTTAGAATTTTGCCGCTTATATTCGTTCACACACGCACTCACAAATATTCATCAATTTTATTGCTTCCAGTGAATGCGTGGAGTGCAGGTGACTCCATATAATGCAACAATGCCAATTTCACCGCGCGTGACTCGCCAACGTGTTGATGAAACAACAACTACAAATATGAGTCCGCATGCACAGAATGTAACTTGAAGGAGAGCGGATAGGCGAAGTATAAATAAATGAAACTTAGAGATAAATATTCCGGAATGTCCTTCTGCGAGTGGTTGTTTGGTTGCAAGAGTTGTTTCACAATAAACCAGCATGAAAACTCTAACATTGGAAAGTTGACCGGCCGACCTGTTGCAATAAACTTTTGTATTTGGGTCGGATATATCCGTACTTCTATCTAGTAGCGGGGCGCGACAGGTGAGCACCATCCTGCTGCTTTTCAGCAAATGAACATGGGCCTCACACCTCTGGCTCTATAGAAAACATGAAATCAACTTATATTGAGCTGCGCCAGTAGTTTAACATCTCAATGTTATATAATTTGTTGCTGGGATTTTACAAGCTTTATACAATGACGCTAAGGATTATTCTTATTGTGTTTTGAGAGAGAGTTTCCTCTCTTGGTATTGGCACGATTACTCTTTGAGATCTGTTAGCAAAAATGTTTTGAATTCTCATTTCTTCTTTACATGTGTTTAGCACATACGTAAGTATCTATGTACATGTCCACATGCTCAGTCGGCTTCGGGCTGCCTGGCTTTGCACCTAATAAATATTTTTAATTATTTTAATATCCACATTTTTGCCTGCAAATGCGTGCCAACACTAAATCGCTCTGTTTTTACTCGGTTTAGTGTCATTTATAACACTATATTTTACCTGAAAATTTGGTACTACAATCGTACTGACACTATATAGCGACAACTTTAATTATGAGCTTTCTTTCTACAAAAACTTTAATGATAGCTAAAAACCTATTTGCTGGGAATGCGTGAGGTTTTGAGTTTTTTCTCTTTTTAAATCAAAAAGCTGTGAATTTGTGATCTTATATTGCTTCGGAATGGCGAGTGACAAACAGACGATGCTTTCAAAATTACCACAAATTGAGTTGTTGATTTTGGCAGAGAAACCAGTTTCAAAAGAGGATCATAATTGTATAAGATCATTTCTAACATTGACTCACTTTTGCGTTACATTTTACATCTCACGAGCCACTTGTCCAATAATAGCAAAGTTTAATATGCGGCATTCTATTGCGTAGTCTTCTTTTTCTTCTTTGCGTCCAAATATGGAAAGCGTCGTCTCATATTTTCGCCTATCCTGATTACCGCCTGTTCGGTTGATTTCAAAGTAAGTGAATTAACCGAATGAAACTAAGTTTGTTTGTTGTGCTTAAGAAGGAGTAAGCTGATACCACAAAATGGGAAAACCGCGCCATTAATTAGAGTACTGATTAAGGGGGTGGTTTTTTTTTTCTTTTTTTTTTGTTTATAATATATATAGTTTGTAACGGTATTTAATACTGAGAATTTAATCTCATCTCAAAACCTCATAGAAATTATGCAGCAAATTCATTAATAAACTTTTAAAATGATTAAATATCCACTTTGTATGCAAAATCTACAAAAGGCAAAATTACTTACCAATTTCATTGCTGCGTTAAATTATTTTTCCATGTCATTGTCAGTAGACATTTATACAGTACTTTTACAAGTTTTCTGTACAGTTTTCTGTATTTGCTTTTGTGATGACAGCAATCAGCAAAGCCACACAAAGCCGACCGCTGAGAAGTAAAATCTCGGTGTATATTAAATTTTATTTTTGCCAATAAAAACGAAAAACATCTCGTGTATGTGTGGAAATAGGAATGACAAGGAGAGTATGAAATTGCGCAAAATTGTTAATAAAAATTTAACACATAAAACTGTGTTCAACTTGAACACTTAAGTGAAAATATCATCTACATACATTCATCATCAGTACATACATTCATACTTATACGAATACATATCAGTTATATTTGTGTAATGAGACAAAAATAAAAAAAATTCCCAATTGTTGTACTTGGAGGCACAGTTATAACTAGTAAAACAAGACAGGAGTCGTGAATGAGGGATTACTGCATGACGACAGATGGTTCGAAGGTTGCTTTATTGCAGTAACAAAACTATGGATTTACGATTACAGATAAAAAATTAATGAATGAATAAGATGAAGAGAGATGAATAGCTAAAACAAATTTAGAAATGATGCCAAAAAGTGTGAATATTGTGCGACTTTATGTGCGGTCGAAAAATTGAGGCAAAGAGTAGAGATAAGTTTGGTCTAAGAAGTATAAGAGAAAGCGTCTAAATACTGCTGGATGATCAGGAAGTTAAGGAAGCAACCTTCTTCCAATGGCGCTCAGCTAGGCGTTGTGAGCATTTATTTCTTTAATTTATGAACTGATATAAACTAATATTTTTCTAATTAATTCTAGTTGTCTGCGATTCGCCATTTCTCTGCTCGCTATATGTGAACTCTGCTATGTGAAAGCAACAATAAAGTTATCCAATTGATTTCAATGGAAGAAAGTATGTGCAGATCTTGTCAAGGATCTTGTCCCACTGTGCATCCATTATGCGTCAGTTCTGAGACAGCTACGCAATTTTTTGCTAGCGCTTTGCTGACAGAGCCTCTGAGGCTTATTTGTTATTATCAGTCAGCGGCAGAATTGCTCAAAGCCAATAGTGACACGCCCTCGCAGAACTGTAATGACAGCATAAAAGTGAAAGGCTGACGTAAAGCAAAAAGCTCACATCATTCGATTGACAAAGACTCGCTGTCTAAATGACAGAATGGCAAGCAATATTGTGTAGTGCTGTCAAGAGCCGATGCATAGCGAATCACCCGTTAGCACCTACTTAACCACTCCCTTCATACAGATGTGCAGATGTGGGTATATAATTCAGTTGTCGCCCAGCCGCCCATCCGCCCATCAGTGTCTGTTGTAATTTGTAAAATCAGCTATTATTTGTTCGCTTCTTCCTATTTCAAACACAACTATAAAATCTCACACACACACACACATACACACACTCTTTTGAACACGTCTTTTAGGAGCAAAAGCGTCTCAGTAAGGGTGGTTCATATATGGGTATATATACGGTTAATAAATTATCAGCTAAGCTAGGAGATTTCATTTATGGTGAGACTTTCCTTAAAATGTTTGAGAAAATTCACCATTTGAAGATATAGGACGGGAGAATCTCTATTACGCAAAAAGAGTTGACCAACATTTTCAGATTGAAAGAAGGTAAATAGATAACTAAGTTTCTAAGAAATGTGTATGTACCGACATCTACAACCCTAGTAAGTAAATATGAAAGCATATAAATATTATATGTAGGCATAGATGAATGCGAGAACCCACATCTGCTCATAAGCTTCTAGGAACTCTCGTTTGATCGCTTCAGTTATGGCGGGTGTTAGAATGGGCGGAAGATGCTGGTGTTTGCTGGAAATTGCTTAATAAGCATTTATTGTCTTCTCTGGTTATAACTTTATTTATTTAGTGTGCTTTTCCTGTATGTTATGGACATGAGTGCTAGTGTGTGTGTGCATTAGACAGCTCATTGTTCTCGCTGTGCATGCGAATTGGATAACTGGATAACCCAATGAGCCGAAGAACTGCGAGACTTCAAAAATGAAAGATACTCCAAATATAAAATTTATGTGTGTATATGATAGCGTAGGATGGAAGGCTCGCTTGGCGAGGATTACAACGCGATTGCTAGTGTGAGTTTCTATTTCAAAGAGTTTTATATTTGTATATATGTATTCTTCCTAAACACCAACGATCCCCACAGAAATATTTAATTTTATTCAAGCATTAACAAAACGGGTACTAATCCAACTAAACTGTCATCTTCGGTTTGGAGATACGATACCTTCAAACTGGAATATACTTTGTTCGGAGCTCTGCCGTAATGTCTACAATGCATATTTATCAATTGTTGTCAGCTTATACTCAATTGCTGAGTAATGTTTAATCAATTTTTACAAATCTAAACAAGTCTAAATTTTTACGATTTCATATAAATGTAAGGACACTAGTTTTATATGTTACAATATATGATGCGAAGAAGTACTTAACAAGCCATAGGAGCATACTCACAACGATTTATCCCTCTTTTCCCCTCTTTAAATTTGTCCCTCTATTTAATTTCCTATAAGGCTGCTCGAAATATTTATACGCATACTTACCCTTGGCGATTGTTGTTAGATAAGCTTTAATGGATCAACTATGCCACTGGTGACAAGTGAACCGGAATGTGATGTGCCGTTAAGACTTTGCTTAGGCATGTGAATTGAAGAATCAGCAGCAGAATAAGGTTAGTATTTGTATCCTTAGTAATCGCAGATAGCAGCAGTTCTGTCTGCTTTCATTAAGATAATCCCAAAGTCTTGCTGAACATTATTAGTTGGGTGCACTTATCTAAACTATGGTATCGGCTATTTTGAAGCATATATATACTTACTCTCCATTAACTAGTTACTGTTCATACAGATACAATAATATATCGGAGACATTTGTGAGACTGCTTTGTAAGACGAAATGTTGAATGGCACTTTTAAATTATATAATAATGGGAAGGGGTTATTTAATTCAATTGTTTTCTACAGATAACACACGTACACTTCTACATTACCCTTCCTAATCAACCTGTGGTTCCATATATTGGTTTGACATTTGGCGTTTCAACGGAAATCAATAGATAAATGAAATAACAAGCGTTAATGTAATTGATTAAGTCAATGCTAGGACAACATCATCATCATCAAGGCAAGAGATACTTAACGGACGTGGACACAAAGTAGCGAGAAATTGACAAGACACAGGCAAATAGCTAAAGCAATAATAAAAACAACTAACTGGAGTGTACATTCACAAAAGCAAACATACACACTCATGGGATCATGGCTCTACCCTAAGTGGAGTTCATTTTCAGTCGGATTAGGCGGCAAAAAACAGATTGCTTGAAACAAAAACGAAAATTTAAGGTTTTTAGGAGGGATGCATTGGTTTGTCGATGGGAAGTGACTTCGGGAAAATCGGAAATTCTTGTAAACTAATGACAAAGTTGATGAAAGTATCATTTACTTAACTAATGTTGTTATTTTGCATGAGACGAATGGTAATATTGGTATTATGATGTTGGGTTGAACTCCTAAACTCAGTTCTTTAATATTAAATTTGTCATATGAAGAAGAAATATAGCGACGTAGCCGAGTGTGATTAGGCAGGCTGACAATCCCTATTTTTGGTATTTTGTCTCTGCAGGGTCGGAGCAAAATGTTTCTAAATTAAAAGTGACAGAAGAAGGAGAAGGAAAGCTTTTAACAAACTCAAGGCATTTATGTACAATTATAGCGACTTAAATTTAGATAAACCATTTTGTTTTAAGAGAAAGTTACAAGGGCAAGATTCATCACTGCCTAACGAACATAATTCTTCTCTTTATTCTTACCTTAGAGCACACAATACAGCAACACAAACAAATAGGCATACTTGACCGGTTGAGGATTAGCAAAAGGACTCCACCTAAGCAGTTCATGCATTGGGCGTTCTGTGATCATTGCTATCTTTGTGATCTGCTGAGCAACACTTTTACGTGGTCGCTTATGTTAACGTGCCTATGTTAGCAACAGACGTTCCTATACGATTTACAAAAATTATTCCTAAGAAATAATTTTCCCACCTAAATTACCTGATCAAAATTAAAAATTAAATTGGTAGTGCCGTTCTCGAGCCTTGCGAAATGGTATGCAATGATTTTGAGAGAGCGTGTACTGCACGTGCTTGGCAGCTAAATTGGATTGGGTTGAAGGTGTGAAACTTTTGACTTCAGTCCGTTCAGTTCGTCCCCTCTGCCACAATATCTACGAAGAAGTAAATGTTTCCACTAAAACTTTAACCTTTTAAGCGCAATAGGTCAAAGCATTTAAGAAGTAAACACGCAATTTTCTCATGTATACTCTCTTAATAAAAGCTTCAAATGTGCGAATGTGTAACACACATATTATCTGACCGCGCAAGAGAGCCGAGTAGTGCAATGAAAATACTACAAATACATACGCACTCATTATTTCGGGGCCCACGTACCGAGCTGGAGGTTTCTTCTTTAATATAATGTAACTACGATATTTAATGTTCGTATTTTCTTTTCCTTGACATTTTGAAAAGCTTGTAAATTGCTTGCCTCTGCAAGGTGTGAACTTCATTCTTTTGTTTTTGTTATTTTAACGACCTTGCCATTATTAGGATTTTAATGGCGTGTTGTTGAGCATTTTTTGTTTTTTATTGCTGCAACTTTTGCGTTGATTTTCCCCCTTCTTTCAGTTAAAAACCTATTTGGCCTCAACTCAATTGCTAGAGTTTTTATAGTGGTGAAACTAGATGTGTAAGAAAATCTGCTTCGGGTTTTTTTGACGGGAACTTCACAATTCGGATTCAAAATAAAACTTTTCCCATTTATTTAAAATCCATTTTCATTCCCCAAGTATTTTTTAAGCAAAATTATCAAAAAACTAGATTGAAGACTCACAACTTCCGAGTTTTAGAGTCGTTTATGGACACTTAAATAAGAAAATAAGAATATTTTTATGGAGGACAAATAAGTGGACAAATCTCCGATCCCGCGGAGGCTCAATAAATCGTGCATATTAAGGTTAAGTGTTCCCCTTTGAACCGACTTCAGCAATGTTAGCAAAACAACACTGTGCTAAGCGAAATATTTGCACTAAATTTTATTAAGAGTAGAAGCATACTGCCCGATATATACTACACAAATTCGTCCAGAAGGATATGAAAAAATTGGTCGAATTCATTCCATTACTTTTGTATGCCATTTCGTTTAAAAGTGTACGGGATGTGCCCATTTATTTAGAGAGTTTTGGCACTCATGTATGAAATTTAATTGGTTGCAAAGTATTGTGTGAATTAATTTTCTGTTTCCGCCTATTTGTATAATAATCTTATAGTGCTTGCATGGACAACCAGAGGCGGCCAGACGGACGCGTAAAGAGGGGCTTCATCCATTTTTTTTTAAATAAATGCAGCGGATGCCGTTCGTGGCATAAAAATTATTGATTTGACTTTATTGCCATCATTCTTAGGGTACTAATAAACCAGAAAGACCCGACCCATTTATACACATCTCCCATTAGCCTTACTGAAAAGTCGCCTTGTTGCAAGGTCCTCATGATTGAAGTGAGCGAATCCTTCTAGTGAATTCGTTAAATATCTATTTTCCAAGTGGCCATTCCGTCTCCAATAACAGCAAAGAAACGTTAACGTTGATTTACTTAGGCATTATGCATTGTGCACATTGTTTTCCATCAATCTTCCAAGTAATCCCCTTGACCATTTGCCAAATACCACTTTATCATAATCACAGAGAAATGCAATCATTAAAACGACGACGCGACGCAGAACAACTGTGAGGCAGGTAGCATGAAAACCAACAAAATAGAAGAGGTGACGCTGTAAAAGAGGGATAGGAGCTACTATGGAAGTGAATTAGTCAACGAAAGTTGAATGCTAATGAAGGAATTGCGAAAGAAAGCACGGATCAAAAAGAGCACCGTTATGTAGAATAAGGAATAATAGGAAATATTGTTGCTCGCAGAGCCCACAGCTTCTTATCAGAGTTCTTCGGGATGGATTAGAAGCAAAAGAATTGAGTTCTATACAACTAATCTAAATTTAAAACTTACATAATTCTTCTATTTTATATAAAAGCAGAATTTGCAACAACATCATTCCGATTATAATTTCAGCAGGCAAGGGAGGAATATAAGAATATGAAATGAGTAAGGCGTAAGGTAGACAAACCACTAAATTGACAACAATAAAATAAAAACAAATTAATGTCGCTTGTCAAATGCATCAGAAAGCACTTATTCCTCCCTTTCTCGATGCGGGTACTCATATTTCATCCTATTGTGTATTTCTGAGATAATAAAAAAGAACCTAAGCTATTGGAGTTTGACCTTTTTCTCTTCTAACTTTTTTACCCTTTTGCCGGAATGAAAGAATTTCAATATAGCCCAGTATAATAGTCACATAGCGCCAAACTGAGTGCAATCATGCTTCAACAACAACAAACGAAATACAGAGCTACGGTGAAAGCTTCCCACACACTCGCTAAAGGATCTGTCGCCACACTCCACACACTCGCTACATCTGTATAGCGTGACTATAACTGCTTTCACGTCAAATGTATGACACCGAGCCTTATGACTATATCTTTTCTCATTTCCGCTACCAGCGAAACAGCCGCTTTGCTAACTGTCGGACATGCACTATAGAGCATGGCCGAAATGGCTACACGCGATGCTCAAATCTGTTGACCAAAAGTTGCATCCAGTCGCTAACGCCGCTTATAAATACCTCAAAAGTGTCACTTATGCGATGGCAGGACGCTGCGACCCTGCTGGTGTGCAACCGTAAGGAAGAGTGTGTGTGTACTTTTTAATGAAAACACGCCGTATTTCCTTTTATGTATATATATTATGTATATATATATATATATATATATATATGTATTTAGGTATATGTGTGGAGGCTCCCAGACAAATGCTTATTTGCACATTGAATACAGGTATCCTTGTGGTAGCAGCTAGTCTCTAGTTCGTCGGAGAACAAAGCAAGCGATTAGTGTATTTGTGTATAAACATGTCTTCGTTATTAACTCTTAAAGACAGTTGAGTTGTCACGCTGTTTGAGTTACGACGGTGCTAATGAAGTGCCTAGTAACCTAACCGACAGTGTTTTGCCGGCCCTTTCGATTTCAGCCGTAAACCCTAAGCCTAAAAAAAATAGAGCTGGATACAGCGCAAAGCGCTTAAGCATAAGATCGCGAAACTCTGCTGACCTTGCGGCCTCAAATTGTGGATATCCTGTTGGAAAATATGGCCAAGGACTTATTTAAATTTAATAAAATTTCACAAAATTGCACACAGCTTGTTTTTAATTTTCAATTACTGCACTATTTTCATTAAAGTCGAAGTGATTACGAAAATCTAATGAAACCTATTCACAAAGCGCTTAACTGCTGAAGAGTTTTCTCATCTCTTTTTTTACAAATCAAATGAGCGACTAAAAGGCTTGCCAATAAAAAGAGGACTCGTTTTTCATCGCTCATTTCACATCACTTGCTTTCAATTAAATTCCTCAATATGTACATATTTGATATCTCCTACTGCCATTCTACACTAACTTTTTATTTTTCACTTTTCATATTGGTTTTAGTTTTCAGTTGTTTTTGGTCTTGTCTCTTCTCTTCTCTCCTCTCATTCATCGTGGCCGGCAGTTTATGGATGTTTTACTGGTTATTCTGCTATTTACTCGGTGATTGCACGTTTTTCATTGCGTTATCATCAATCGCACTTTTTCCGGAATCACTCCAACACTGATATCATCCTGTCGTACTATCGCCCATCCACTCACACACACACATATATATATATATATATATATATGCACGTACATGATAGCTACGCAAATTTCTACTCGACATACTCTTTCAGAAGTTACTTTAGCGCCAATTTGTAGCTCTGAAACCAGTCACTAACAACACATTGATATGGCCATCATTGTCGCTATGCAGGCAATTCTCGTGACCACACATTCTCAGCAGACTCACATATCTACAAATGGATGTATGCAAATAATCGTATCTGGTCGGGTGCACTTGTCGATGGCTGTAGTAAATTGCATTCATTAGCCCTTGTCAGCACTAGCTTGAGTAGTTAGATTGCAGCTGATATCAATCTAATTTGCAAGAATTCACACACACAACAAAATGAATAGAAGAAATGTACGAGGAATGAGACACGGCTTTTCACTTCTTTACTACTTAAATGGAATCAATGGAGACAATCAATTTTACTTTCGAACGTTTGTCATTCCCTAAGTGTAATCTTAAAGTTCCACAAAATTAATAAAAGTTTTTAGATTTAGTGTTCAGAAACCAAAAGGTAAAACAGGCACTATCCCTCAGAAATTTCAGAAATTTTCCCATAAGAAACGTATTTCTATTCGGCTCTAATTCCATAGCTCACTAAACTTTTTTCACAGCTGAACAAGCCATATTGTAAACTTGAATTTCAATTTTCTGTCGTGTTGCTTTTGGTGAGCAAATTTATGGTAAACGTCACCTTGGGTTGAGGCTCTTTCAAGAGTGGTGGGTTTTTCTGAGCTGAAGATTGGACCAACTAAGCACTACTTTCTGATAATTTCGGAGAAATTTTTTTTTTCGGTATAGTCATTATATAAAATCTAAAATGAGTAGTTCATAGTTAATATACTCATCCTATACGCCCCCCACAATTACTTCTGCGTACGGTCATAACTTCATTGTATTAATGTTCCTGTGCGTCAATCCAATTCAATGCACTCATAAATTTTTTAATGTGTCAAAAATATTTTCAATTCAACACTTTTTTAAGTTAGTGCCAACGATTGTGAATCAAATCTGATGAAATAAGAAAAAAATTTATTTAAATGACAGGACAATGACAATTTACTGTAACAACTGTAAAATATGGGTGGGTAGGATTGCCATATTTTTTTAACGAAACCAACTATTCAAATAAATAAAATAATATTTTAATTAATTATGATCGAGCAGTTAAATATTTTATTCAAATAAACGAAACAATAATTGATATGCAAATATATTCCATGCTGCAATTCATTTTAAGCGTTAATAAATTTACTGTGGAATTGCGTTTCTCTCTTAAATAAAAGGCTGCTCTTATTTATGTCAATATCTTGCACCACTGTTATCCTTCATCACCATACTAAAGGAAATGAAATGATTGACGGCAATATGCCAGCTGCTGAATTCGTTATTGAGATATTTTCTCAAAATTCAAACAAAGTGCGCATTTTGTTTTTAAATTTCAGATACAAATTTCGATTTCACCCCTCACCGGATACGAAGGCACGGCAAATGTAACATAGATACTCATCCACTCCACCCCGAAAACAATTAAGGCTAGTTAATGAGGCTAAAAATTCATAAATAGTATAAGGCTTTGACAGCTGACCTTCAACTTCACCTTCATTTTGTTTGAGTAAGTCCTTCAGCCGATTCGACAGTTTTCATTTCTGAGAGTTTAATCGGAGGAGTGCACCATTAAATTTTCCCGTAAATTTAGGGAGGCAAGGAGCAAGACCCTAGACTGGCTTTGGCTGCCTGAGTGTGTCTCTGAGTTGGGTCGACGTGCATTACTATGCAAAAACATGCATAACTGGGTCGCAGGCACACATATGTATTATGCAATAAATTTGAGTATACGGCATACATTTAGGCGCTTGTCATCAGCATTTAAGAAACAATTTTCCAAAATAGAACAGTTTGAGCTGAAAATATTGTTCGATGGAAACGAAAACTAGAACATCACAGTGGCTGATCCAAGCATAAGCAGAGAAATAAGCAACAAATGCACCACCGAAAAGAAAACAAGAGAAAGTGAAAAGAGCACATATCTTAAAGCTTGCATGGACATCTTTCCAGCTGCGGCTTAATGAGTTGGTGCAGCCATTGTGCATCGAGAACTGATTTGGTTTCGACAGGTTTTGAAGCAAAAGTCCATTACCGGAAGAAACACCTCCAGGTTGTTCAGCTATTCTAAGTCCATTTCTTTGACCGAAAGAACAATTTGCTTCACCGTATGACATTGCAACGCATGAGCTGTGCCAAAAAGGTGAGGCAGGTTTGCCACAGAATCACTTCTTCTGTTTCCCACAGCACTTGCAATGTGTTAGGTAGTTCACATAGCATTGATGAACTAGCTACATGCACATATTCCTGAGCTGAGCTTGTTCATGCAGACCAGGTTCAAGCACACCCGTTGTATCTTCTTCCATTCCTCCTATTTGAATGTCTCCCCTTCAAGGTTAGCATTAATGGATTCAAATGGCGACAAAGACGTGTTTTCTATTTTCAGACTTTCAGACTTTCAGACTTGCAACTTAACTGCTTCCAGTGTGTCTCACAAGCGCTTTTGTCCATTTGCTTCTCTCAGATGTTTAACTCGCACCATAAATGAATAACCGGAGCAGTAGAATTGTTTTCCCTCGAACACCAACTGCTCCTGAAAACTAGTCACAGCTCTCGCCAGATATTCTCTCCTGTGCTCGTCGTCATTGGCAAGCGGATCTATAAATAATGGCGTTGTTTGCGCAGCTAAACATGTACATAGATTAACTGGGAGAATTATGGCACTGTAATTGCTGTAATTTAAGTGCTAGCAGCTCGAGCATTAGCAATCGAGCGATTGCGAGCGTTGCCCAGGCGAGCTACAAACGATGTGCATGCGTACGAGAGTGCGCGTGCATGTGTGTGATTGTACGGTATGTTCACAAGCTTTGTAAAGTACCAACTCGTCATTATTGGTGCTAAAATTGATAAAATTGGTGGCCGCTTTTACTTTGAAGAAATTGAAGTCACTTGCAGCTCGGTCTCTGCTTGAAAGAGAATGAAGAGTCCAACACATGGGAAAATGCCACTACAATTACTGTTTTAGCTGCTTTTCAGCGGCTGTGCCGAGTTTCCAGAAAAGAAATACGCACTTGCCCGCATCCGAAGGATGCTAAGTATTTAGTCTGAAGTGGACAAGCGGATGTTTTTGAGCCATGTGAGTTGACGTTAACGAGCGCTAGGCACTAAGTTGCCAAGCTGTTAAAATACCAGATATCAAGGTAGCCAAGACTGCAAAGAGTGTGCATGCGTGTGGAGTATCATTGGAAGCCAGTTCACGAAGAAATAATGACCGACTCACAAAGTAAGAGTAAACTATCTGTGGTGGTAAAATGCAGTTAAAGCGGATTTCGGATGCGGCATTATTGCCAAGTGGCTGCCAAAGCGATGCAAAACATAACGGAGCACGCATTTTAGCTTCAAAAATTTTCAGCGTGTACAGATGCGAATGTTTGGTCATGTTGTCCTTCTCGAAGAGCAGCTAGATTTGCGATTATTGTATCATTATGAAAACGAACGTGTGCGTTAAAACGTGTGTGAACGTGTGTGTTTTAAAGTGCTTCTGACGAGATTACACGAGATGGCAGAAATAATTGGAAAATCAATTCACCCTTCTCTTTCAATGCTTTAACTTAAAATTCTTAAAAGTATAACAACTGAATAGCACAAAAATATCCTTTTACTTTTTCAAGAAAAATAAACGAATTTGAAAACACGTTAGGCCGGTCTCAATAAGTTTCTCGGGTTGATTAAAATTTTTGAATGAAAAAAATTAGTTCTCATCACTTTCTCTAACTGGTACTAATGAAAATTTTAGGTTTTCGTTGACTAAGTTCATAGGCGTTATTTTGGAAAGGAGTGCACAATATATATTCGATCGTGGCATGGGTTACAAAAAAATTGAAGAATTTTTAAAGTATCTACATATATATTCATATATGAAATTCATATAAATCTCACGAAATAAAATATTTGGCTTATAAGTTGATATATACAGTTGATACATTGATATATATCTCAAATGTTATTTAATAATAAAATTAGAACCGCTTCATTGATTGTCAATTTGATATCATGAAAATTACCTTATGAACTGAAAAATGAACTGCACTAATGAGCCAACGCCTTTGGTCAATAAAGAAGTATTTTTCCTCAAAAGAGAGCAGTGTGTCTCCTTGGTTTTCATATTTTGTATTGCTAAGATTATACGATGCCGTTAAGCCATTTGTGGGCATTGCTCAGAGCGACGGTGAAGATATAGCAAAAGGACTATACATTTTCATAGTTACACACATATAAGTGTATTTATATGTGATATATGAGTAAGCTGGAATTCAAAAGGACCAACACTGCGTATACGTAATTACGGGCGAGTAATTTACGAGTATGTGCGTGAAATGTGTGTGATTGTGTGAATGAGAGAGCTGTCAAAATAGATGAAAGGTAAAATTTTACATTATCACTGAGCAAAAGTGATTAACTGCAGCGGCAAAGACGCGTTTTGTTTGACACATCTCGTTCGATACATTCCTCTACATGCCGTGCATGCCTACTTAATGGCATACTTTAGCTCATGTCAATAGAGACGCTCGAATGTTTGCGCGCCACAAAGTTAATCTCTAAACGAATTTTGTGGCATGTCCATTATGGTAAATTGTTTAAGCTTTTAATTCACTTTGTGTGCTTAGCATACGACAGTATGTCCCCTACGGACTGTGTCACACACACATACATACACATCCGCTCGCGTGTTACAACAACAGCGGTGCAAGGGAATAAATGAAAAGTGTCCCATTTCAGCATTTTAGTGCGCACACGCACGCACGCACGTACGCACACAAGCGCACACGAGCCCATCTAAATAAGTGCACACGGACAGCGCCTCGGCTGCCATCACTCGTTTGCATTTGTATTGCTTAACTGCCTTGTTTGCACGGAATAATTCAATTTCGTAAACCTGGAGGCGCTGCTGTTGCCCCCAACCAATCCCCGACTCCTAACACACCGTTATTTTACTTCCGAAATATCAAAAAATATGGTACTTCCACATAAATATATTCATTTATGTTTCTCCCTTTTCAGCCGCTCAGCGTTGCAAGCGTGACCGTTCCATGATATCGCAATTTGGCGGACTGCAACCCTAAGCCGCTTAACTGCGACAAAACTACCGCTATGCAGGCGCTCTATTGATATTCCAAATTCTGCAAGAGTATATTGGAGAGGTAGGAAGAAAAGGATCAGATAAAATTGAAAACTGTTGCATTAAAAATTAATTTTTTCCCACCCTTTCTGGGCGAAACTCACAAATAACGATATAGTTTCCCTCTGACATATTTCGCTTCAAAATAATTTGTTATCGAAATGTTTGCATTTTAAGCATGAACGCAGAGCTCTTGAATTTATCGCCTTTGTTAAAATATAATTCTTTGTATGTAGCAGCTTGTATGTTTGCTCTAATCGAAGCGGGTTTTATGTTTGGAGCCATTTCATATTTACTTGGGCTTCCATCAAAATGCTTGGGTTTTAATCGCATTACCTTTTGTATGTCGGCAATGCGAAACTCGAATTAAAACCGCCATACCTCGTGGAGCGTATATCAGTTCAATTTAACTCAGATTCTCGCATTGCAAGCCAATTATTAACTGCTGCACATTTCTCGAAGGCACTGTTCTTACTTGCAGCCGGCGGTTGAGGCATACTTGCTTGAAGGAGTTGAGTTAAACTAATTACACTTAAAAGCAAATAACTAACAGAACAGTCGAGTGTACTTTATTGTGAGCTTTCTGCAACATTGCACCGCTCAGAGCAGCACACAAGCGAACTACGAACGCACGGACATATATAATGAGTGTGTACAAAAGTCAATATTCGACGATGGACTTGAGAGCAATTCACAAATTGGCATTTGAATGGAATGCAGCGCGATGCGGGATATTGCAATATTTTGGTTTGGAAGCACTCGACGCTCTGGAGGCATTGATGTGTATCAACCACATACACTTGAACACACACACACACTCGAACGTAGCTGCGAATGCATGCGATTGTGTTTTTGCAAGTACATGTGGGAGCTCGGAGCCTTTCGGCCACAACCAAATCCATTTGACAAACCGAAATGTAATAAAAACCACACAGATGCCACTGCAACTGGGCTACCCACAACAGGGACACTCCATGACGACGATGACGACGACGATGACGAGAACAGTGACAATGAAGTACAAATCATTGAGAAGTCGATTAAGAGCGAATGCCTTCTGGTAGATATGCTTCACCAGTGCGTATGATGAACATTTGGGACAGTAATTACCTCTATTTGCCTTTATTCCAACAATAATGGCGTGAATCTACTACTACAGTTTGGTGTGTATTGTGATTCGTATTTGATTCGATCTAATCACGAGTTCAAGGGCAATATCACGAACCAACACCTTAAATTACATTATATTAACTCTTCTTGGAAATGTAAAATTTACAACAATTTACAATAAATCGAATACATGCCAACATTGCCTAGTCTGGACAATGGTGAATGCGGGGTTCCAAGAAAAATACGCTTACGAACTTAAAACTAGTGATCTTTACAAATAATCTTTTTAAGATTGGTATATAAGAGACATCTCAACAAGTAATTGAATGAATAAGCAAATTACCAACCCATCAGCAAACTGAAAACTGTGAAATGTGCCGTTCTGACTCTCAGCAGAAATCTAATTTATGCTACTTGGATTTAATAAAGCTCAAATATAACAATGTTCAAGAGATCCGATGCCGTTGCACCAGAGTGTTGTACGACAGATAAAAATGCTGCAGCATTATGCGCGTAAATGCCATTATAGTGTTGTAACCGCGCATGAAGTTAAACACCCACGAAATAATAGCCTCCGCACGACCGTATGATTCTCAAAAGGCGTCGTTGCATGGCTGCGTGTTCACACATGTGGAGGCACACAGATGTAGTTGTTGCATGCATCAGTTGCCACAGTTGCCGTCGCTAGTTACACTCTCGTAACATGTTGTAACAGAGTATAAAAGTTTTGTTCACCTAACGGCTATTCGTATTACCTAAAACTAATCGAGATAGATATGGAGTTATGTATATATAAACTACTAGGATAACGAGACGTGTTGAGTTCCGAGAGACTGTATGCGCCTCCATGCAATGGATATATCTTGATGAAGCTTTGTGCAAGTGTTCTTCGACATTTTAGGGGGTAGGTTTTGCAGATGGGCAGAATAGGACCTTTGCCACGCCCACAAAATGCTGTTAAACGGAAACCTATAAAGTGCCATAACTAAGCAACAAATGGCATAGGGTGGCGGGGTAGGGAGTGGCATTTGTGGGTTGAAAATTTTTAAGAAGTGGTCATGGCCCCGCCCTCTAGTAAGTTTAATGTGCAAATCAAAACCAAATCAAAGTCAAACCAATAAAGCTATATCAATGAAACTTCTTGAGAACAAATCCTTTTGTCACCTCCTCGGACAGTGTGAAAATCTGATAATAACTACGCCCACTCTCCATATAACGACTATTTTAAAAACTACTGAAAGTGCGAAAGCTCACTAAATAAATGCGTCAGAAACATTAAATTTCACAGCCACAGTGGTACATAAGAGTTTCTTAGGAATCGGTGTAAAAATTGTATTAGACTACTATTATACTAGATTAATTTCAACTAAATTTGCTGCATAATGCCGACGTTCTTATGTTACAGTATAAGAATTTTAAAGTTCATCTTATTCTTTCACTTCACAGAATATGAATATATATATATGATATGCCATTTCTTACCCTGGCCGAAATCGGACTATAGATTTTCAAGCCCTATATACAGAATACGTGGGCCTCAATGTTTATGGCTTACTTTATACCGGAAATATCAGTCAATCTGTGAGAATTATTGAAACTCAGAGATAATCTTTCCCAAACAATAATGTGTCTGATGATAAAATGGATAAATCGGGTCAATACTACCTCTAGCCTCCATATACCAAAATTAAATGAACAAATAGTATTGGTCTGCAAATAATCCTAACTCCCATATATGTAGTATATAATGATATTCGTTATTCCAGCTGACTTTATGCCGAATCAGTTGGTCAATGAGTGAGTTATTTTGATGAAATTAAGTGAATATATTTTCTTAAACATAATGCGGTTTAGCGCTGAGGTGAATGAAATGGGTGTAGACCATGGTCTGAACCTTGGTCTCTGGCTGACTTTTTCAGTTTATATCTCACATATCTCATTTGAGTTAATTTGGTAGATTTTAATATAAATATCTCGAACACCAGGCAAATGTGGTAATGAATCTAGGCGAGTCTATAGCACATAGCATAAGTTAATAGGATGGCCATATGATTGTAATCCATTCGCAACTTCGTCGATTAATGAATCTTGAATTCTTACGCAACATTTTTCAACATAAAGTTTTGATAGCATCTGGAAATATTTCCCCTCTTTTGTGCTTTGAAAATTGCCAGAATTATCACACGGAATTTCTACCACGGGTTTACCACACGCGTTTGAGATTTATGTGGAACAACTGCACTATATCTTAGTAGTTTATAAATGCATGAGGTCATATGCATGTGTGTATAAGTCGATTCAGATACTATTGCATGGTCGCACATACTTCTACATATGTAATTGGGGCTTTGGGAAAACTTCACTGTTCTCCTTGAATATCTGAGCACAACACATTATGGTGGCCAATTGTGGTCGTACCAAATAAATGCGTCCATTGTGTATCATACATCTTTGGACGATATGTGTTTCACCATAATTTAGACATTTTGTTTTTTACAATCAAATTCATTGCATTAAATATATTTATATAATATATATAGCAAGTGAGGACTCCCAAGACCTACCATTTGCTGGAAAATTGCGACACATCACACAAATGACTTTAAAGCTAGACCTTACAACTCACAAAGAAGTATGTACTCAAAAATTATTATCATATCTTAACACTATTTCTAAATTACATGCCCACAAGGTATAGTACTACTCGAATAATATAAAATTTTCGCTATTGATATAATTATTAAATAAATTATTGGCCTCGATACCACAGTTCCTCATGAGGAGAGGGAGGAGAATGAGTTACATGTAGCACAATTGATTGAATATGTGAGTAAATTTAATTTAATTTCATATATATGCTAGTACACGAGTTGAGTGTGTTCAAGCAGCGTTTCCGTGTAGTTAGACAAGGGCATCTGGCCACCCAGTGGACCACCGACTTACCTATTTACCTATTTACCTACAAATGTCACGCGGTGGAATGAATTCATTTTGCCGCCAGCTACAAATTAATGAGTACGAAGTCGAACATAAGACTTTCGGATAATATATGGGACGAAGCGAAGGAGGGGAGAACGCAAAATTCGAAAAACGCGTTTATCTAGGCGCCAAAGGCAAAGTGCAAGAAGTGTCTACAAATTGGAGTAATTCTGTTAAATTGCAACTTTTACATCGCGCCCATCAACATTTGCCCACAATGCTTGATATGTGTATGTGTATGTGTGTGAGCCATTTGAACACGTTTGCGCCTACACTTAGGCTTCTGTCATAGTTATTATCAATTTGGGAAAATTCCCACGCACGAAATTTTAATAAAAACAAAAATTTACGAACAAATTTCCATCAGCGCGCTTTGCCTTTGTGAATAAAATGTGCGCATGCACATACATTACAATCTTATTTGGGTGTGTGTGTGTGCGCCACATATTTCGGATTTCTCCGCATTGAAGCCAAGCAGGGTTTTGCATCCCGGTATCCACTCTGCTCATATATATTCAAGTCGGCGTCCATACGTTTGCATGTTTGTGTCACTTTTATTAAAATAAAAGAGTGGAATATTTTGGGATGCCCGCTCGACCCACAAAAACTTGGCGGGAATTGCGCATAAACTTGCAAAAAAGAAAGGAAAAACAATCGAATAAAATATTATCAACAATTGGGTGTTGCGGGTACAAAATGAAAAAAAAATATGTAAAGTGAGCATTGTGCTATAAAACACACACACACATATTGGCGTTAAATTGTGTGCGAAGCTAAAAAATATTACAAATTTACACTTGTCCGAGGGCTCGAAAATGGAATTATTATTTACACTGCACACACAACACACATATATATACATACGTAGCTTAGCGCTTGGAGACAAGTTCAGAAAGTTATTTATTTATTCGATCGCTCCGAACGTGTGCGAACGTTTTTAAGTATGGCAAAGTTCAGCAAGTAATCATGGTCTGAATTGAATGCGCGTAAATGTAAAATGAATTCCATATTTGTAAAACTCGGATGCTGTTTGAAGAAGTTCTTAAAAGTGAAATTAATGCGCCTCGTAAATTGTCTATAAAAGTGCCACAATTCCAAATTAAAGCAGATAAGGCGCTGGCGAAGCTAATAGTTTTTCAAATCTAATTTTACGCTATTTAACAACTTTACACCCATATTTACTAAACATGGATGTAAGAGATCGGCGAATTTTGATTATGCCTAGGCTAACCCAGCACTAAGTTGAATCCATTTAAACTTGGTTTAAAACCCTCTCTTGATTGTTGCTCTTATGCTTATGGATCATTTGCGGGAACACAAGAGGAAGAATATTTGAATAGTCAGGGAGCAACTGGAAGAACATTTGTGTCCTCAAAGAACAAATAACTATTGTATATATAAGAGATAACTTAACTTAAAGCTTAATTATTGCAGATTTTATTTCCTTTTATCGACAAATTTGAATGTAATATATATGAGGTGTAGTACAGCTCAAAATGGATATCCTTTAAAAGTGCAATTAACACCAAATCCTTCGCCCACATTTTCCCCAAAGAATGCTATTAAGAGACCCTGCTGCTTCCTTGAATGTTTCACAAAAGATGCTTCAACCCGAGTCTTATTCAAAAAATATTGATGTGAGCAGGTTCAGTGGCAGTGTAATTTGTTATAATTTAAAAGGGACATAATCAATTATTGGATGATACCTGAGGGACAAACGCTCTTGGCGAATTGTGACACTTGCCCTTTTATTATATCTTCATTGTAAATCATCTGACGCATTCGGTACAAGCCGAACTCGGTTATACTCGTTGATTTGAAATCATAATTTATTGAGATTAGTAAAAATGTATTCGATTATAGGCCATAGATTAATGCCAGCTTTCATAGATTAAGAAATATGACATTTAAATATATGATAAGCATCAAAGTTCACATTTGTAGGTTTCTGGTAAAAGCAAATTAGTGTCCATGCCCTTCGGCAGCTTCTACTCTGTACATACGTTGACAGATTAACGAAATTATTTCGTTTTTTTAAATAATAAACTTTGAAAGTTCTTCGCACGCCAGATAATTTTAACTCTTTTATGGTGAATCCATCAAGGTTATCGGACCCTGTACACGATATTTGATATCAATTTGTCTTTGCAGCCACCTTGTGAAGCAATTGTTTCCAAGTGTATATACTTATGCATAATCACTTGCCATCGTCAGCGGTAAAAATATCACCCTTTATACCTCTATGCCTATGCCTAACACTCACAAAAGATCGTGCTTTCCACAAGCCTTCGCTTTCATTGTATTTCATGTAAATTTGTTAGTCAATTGGTACAGTTATACTGAAACTTTCAAGGCACATACTCAACTCGTCCCCTCAAGCAATAATTGTTGGAATAGGCGCCTTAGCAAAACCAAACTGTGGCCATAAAAGTTGAAAACATTTTAAATGGGCAAATTTTCAAAATTTATTATCATTCCTTTTGTATAAATACACAAATAGAAATAACAATCAAATCATAGAAATAATAAACAATGGTTTCTATTGTTGTACGGTTGCGGATATAACTTTTAAAAAAATCGCAGCAACTACAGAAGCTCACACTTGCATTTGCCAGTGAGTTTGTGCCTTGGTGTGTTCGGAAGCCTAAAGGGACTAATTCCCTGTCCACATCCTCTCGTTGCTATTTTGGTTTCATCCACAGAATTTGATGCTAGTAGAGCAGAAAAACTGATTGCAACGCAAATAAAATCAGCAAAATTAAATTGAAAGCCAAATATAAATATAAATTGTTGATTTTGCAATTAAAAAGAAAAGGGTGGAGAGTAGAAAAGCAATTTAGCAGATTAAAAATAAATGTTCATAAACAAATGATTACTTCTGTTTTCTTTGGGCTGAGCCGCAATTCAAGCAATGCTTTATACTAAAACCGATTATTTGCTATCGATTATTAATCGATATACTAACAACTACTACTACTGATATTGCCCTTCCGTTTTCATTTCAATCGAAAAATTTGCAGATTGCTTAGGAAATAATATTTTTGAATGTCCTAAATAAATTTTGAACAGTGGAAGGCCACATACATATGCTATAAAGGTATGACACACATACATTAGCAGCTCTTCCCGCTTTTATAAAATTTACATATTTGGCACTTAAAAATTCGGAGGAATGGATACACTGCATATTCACACATATACATGTACACAGGTGTGTATTTTACATACATGTTGGCATGCATAAATCCGGTTGATACTATTCCTCGTAAATTTCAACAGGCTGGAAACGGCAAAGAATGTGCACAAAAAAGAGAAAACTCAAATTTGGAAAGATGACACTATGCAGCGTCACGGATAGATGCACACTCTCACATCCAAAAAAGTGCAAATTCTCACATGGTCACGACCATGGCTACTACCGAGGTAAGCACCGATCGAAGCCTTTATGAATGCTTGTACATACGAGTATGGGCATATTTGTGAGATGTTTGTAGTGACCTTGAAACTTATTAGTGTAGCTGGTTGTGAATACTAATGTAATGTATACGAAATGACTTAATTGTACGCAAATGTTGTATAAAGTCCCCATTTCTGTGAAATTATAATAGTTGTTACAAAATACGATGATAAATCATTAAGTGTCATATTACAAATGACACTGTGCCTCAATATTTACTTTTTATCCTAGCGCATTACGGCGCGTAACCGTGAATTACCAAGTCATTAAATCACACTTGGGATTAAGAATTTTGCTATTCGCAATAACTGAAATAGTTTAAAATTTTTCTGAAAATTGTTTTTTGCTTGTTTGGCACCAACGCCCGACGACAAGCTCATGAAATCAATTTCTTTCACTTCAGTTTGTCGGCTCAGCGCGAGCAATGGCAGAGGCTGAATGTGAAAACACTAAAAGTAGGCATTTGCATTTGTACAGTTAAGTTAATACGAGTATATGTATTATTTTGACGAAAACAGACAATAAGTGTTTAAGTAATTTCGTTAGGTGCGCCCATCACAGATCGCCAAGAAAGCCAAGAATGCTGCGGGCAGCACCGCCCTCAGTAGAGGGGTCCGCAGAGACAGCTGTTGCCAACATGTTTAATTTAGTTAGTCAGGCCATTAGCTGCGCAAGTATACCGGACAGATGGTCAGCGCAAAACACACATTTCAAAAATGATTGTGCCTTGCAGAATGCCATGAAAAGGGGGACATATCTAGACGGCATTGTCTGCTTGTTGTCAACAGGGTGATGCTATTTCTCACACACTTATGGTTCTATGGCTTGTGTTACTCTACATCGACACATGAACGTTAATGGAAGAACTGAAAGATTCAATGGTTTTCATGTTCTTCAGAATTCTCGACTGATTAAGTTACTCTGATAGGCTATACAAGGCTTATGGAATGTATATTATATATATATATATATTTTTTTCTTTATTTTATATAATTAAGTTAATTTTTGGTACACTCCACAGAAGTACCACTACACACATAGCCAAGTAGATTCCCATTCACTGCTCGCAAACACGCATAACGGACCGCAAATGAAGTGAAGTAATGTAATGCTCCATTTGGGAGCGATCAGCGTGCATAGTTATCTCAATGCGAGCAATTCCACTTTAAATGCACTGGAACATACTGACACATATACATACTCGCAAGTACCTGCACACACCCATATGAGCATTCGAAGGGTATGAAGAGTTGTGGTTAAGGACACCGTTGTTCGTTTTCGAACAGAAGAAGCAGCAGCAGCACCAGCAAAGACAAAAGTGTAAATTTTTTATAGCATACACTTAAGCGCGCAGTCACATCTTCCCTCCTACACACATAAGCCATGAAAAGGGCTTTGACTTTTAAATGCCAAATTGCTAAAATGGCGATGAGAATTTAAAGAAGGAAGCGGTGGCTGAAATAGACCGCCAGATGTCTGAACATTAACTGAGAATCAAGTAAATTGGGAGAAATTTAAAGTGACTGAGCTGTTGAGGCATACTTAGAGGCGTCATTACATTTAGTACGCGTTTAACACACCCAGACAGAAGTGTTTAGTGCTCTAACTTTTATTGTTGAAAAGTGCAAAGTGGAGAACGATTTTCTGGTGAATTGTGGGGGGCAACTGCATTGTATATAGAAAAGCTACTGCTGAGAATGGAAACAATCTGAATAAGTAAAATGCTTGCAGCGCCTTAAACTTCGTTGAGCGGAGAAAGGCAATGAAGGAGACTGCTTTATAATTGATTTACGATCAAATTATTTTCAACCAGCGCAGCAAATATATTGCAGATATCGTAAATACTTTGGAAAATTTGTCAAAAACACATACGTATACCTTTTCTATGACCCTATGTCCCGCCTGGGATTTCCTTTCATTTTTCTTTGAAAGTTTCACGCAGAATTCAAAGCGACTCATCCAAGAACGCATAGTCTTTGGTCAGCGCCCCAGAGATCCCTTCGCACCTTCGATTAACTATGAGTGACAAAACATAATTCACCACATTAATAACCTCAGATTTCCGCATTGATTTATTAAGCCGGGCTGGCCTTGAGCGCCTAATAAATGTGTGACGTAAAATTGAGCAAAGCTTGACCAAACTTCAAGCAAAATTATTCGGGATCTAAATTTACTCAAAAACTTTATGAATTAATTGAGTATATAAAAAATGGAAACTTTAAACTCGAAGTTGATATTGCTTCGAAAGTGAGAAAATATGCAGCAACTGACGCAGTGATATAATATTTTGATTTCATATACTACAATATATATATATTTATATATATTATATTTTTTTAAATACTATAACAAAGAAGAATATAAATTATAGTACATCATATATTCCATATTTGACAAATTTTTGACAAATTTTGACCGATTGCCATCATTTCCAGTAGCTTTATCCAATAGGTTTACTTCACACTAAAGTTATAAGCTCACTGCAATATCTATTGTTTGTATCGGATAATACTATGCTCAATAAAACTGATATATATGATATAAAGTCAACGGTAATAACGAAAATCATTATGTTCGGCGGTGTTTTCCATTTTTACTACCACACCACATTATTGCTTTGAAAAGATGCTCACTTATCTCATTATGACATGCCCGATATGTGCAGTATGAAGACAGGATTTGACATGTAGATCCTCATATTCGGTATATGGGGACTAAACAAAGTATAGTCAGATACGCGAGGGTGCCATATATACACACACACTCATATGTGTTATATATATATTATATATGAGTGTGAGAGTGTATGTTTGTAGTTGCATAGAAGTGCCTTCATATACTGAACCGAGTGTGCGTAAAGGTTGCGAAATTTGGCAGAAATTCGGCAAAACCACAAGAATGGGATACATTACATTGCTGACAGCGATAACTTCATTGCGATAAAAGCTTACACTGCTTCCAAACAGCTATGAGCTCGAGGGTTGAATTCGTGAGCATAAACAACCTACCGAGGCCAAAAAATGGGCTACAGAAGATGTTACCGAAAAGCAGAAGCAGTAATATGATATATATAATAAAGCCAAAATCAAAACCGAGAAATAGCGAAGAGAAGAAAGAAAAAAGCAAAAATCAATACCAAAAGTAGGCCGCGCTGTCGATGTCGCCGCAGCTACTGCCACCCTTTTAAAGCTGCTGCGCCCACAACAGCATTGTTGGTGGTAAATGATTCCTCTTTTCCTCCTTCTTTGTTTTCGTTGCGCTTTTGATGCCAAAAATTGCTCACTCGGTGTTGACGGCCACACAAGTGGGTCGGAGTTTCAGGAAAAATGCCAGCACGAAAAGGCCAATGGCGTCGTTGCTTGCTAGTTTTCTGGCAGACGCAATTGACTAGCGCTCTCCACATTCTCCTTGACTACTTTCCATGGAGTGCTCTTGAAAAAGACAGGGCATATCTTTGGTTTTTCTTTCATACGCTTTCCGTTTATTATTTCTAACAAGGAAACCGCATGCCGAACAGAGTCCTAGTTACGAAAGTTGCTCGAGCCGATAGCTTCTGGCTTAAATTGAAGTATCCTATGGGTTGTGGTTGTTGAATATTAACAATTTGTAGTGAGGTCTTTAAATCGGGTATCTTAGATATTACCTTATTCAAGAAACTCCAAACTGATCTAGTATGACATATCCCTAAAAAAATATCTGCTCAGTACTTTGAAAGGAGTTCTGGTTCCCGTTCTAATATGGACAAATCCTTCATATTATATCATTCACCGATGATTTTGCAGACATTCCGTGGACATTATGTACACACGTATGTATACATGTATGATATATGGATATGTCTGTATGTTGTTGTTCTAGTATTTCAGATGCCATTGACTGATGTCATACTAAGCGAGTAAACGTTTCATATGAAAATATAATATAAGTGAAAGGCATTTGTAAATAAAATTCTTGAACTGAACATTCCCAAGCGTTTAAGGGAGCAATGAGATAGTGCAGACAGTCCTGGCACTGACACATAAACTGAAAAGCCGGAAGGCACAGACATTACTATGCCACCAATACTCTTGCCAACAGCGGCACGGCTGCATTGACAAGGGTTCCGTTATGTACCCATAAATTAATAACTTATACAGAATTCATAACTTGAAGTATGACTTCATAAGCGAGATATGTACTTGACAACAGCATTTCAGTCGAATGTTAGAACATACCGACATAGAATCAGACAGTCTTGTCAAATATTGTATGAAAGCGGCAACTTTTTTTCTTCAGGAGGAGTAATTTTTATTTCCAAATTCGTAAGCTGATTTTGTGATCAAGCTGTTGCATATTGAAGGAGCTTTCCACTACCGTTGCACGGAGCAGAATAGTCCTACCTCTTTAATATTTACTTAGAATCTTTCTAGGTATTTCACTTACTTCCGCACATGCTTTGCTCCGTTTGAGGCGAAGACTCTCAAGTACAGACCTTGCCACGTAATAAAATTTATTTCAAACGCAGTTGCTTGTGGACCTATTTGGTGCCAATTTGGTTGAAGTTACCCAATTAAGAAAAGCATTAACATATTTGAGGGCAATATCAAATTCTAAGTTCAATTGAACTAGGTGTTACGTTAGTACGTTAGAAAGCTTTGCAAACGCTTAGGCTTTTCCAACAATAAGACCGTTGACATATCCATCCATCCGCTATCCATAGGCTACCATCTTATGCAGAACATAAATATTTATTCGGATTAGCTGCATTCGGTCCACTGTTCCGAAAATTTTGACGAGTTTAATGAAAGGAATTTTTATTTTCACTAAAGCGTAAGCCCTTCAAAGCACTCACGGATTTTGGCATTTTACAGATCCTTTGTTGTGGATACTTGGGTTTGGGTCAGAATCTGTGGTTACCTTCATTGTTCCATCTTTTTTGTATTTGCCAAGTTTCTCAGTGTCAAATATTTTATATTTCACATAAATATACTCATAATTTTATGTACATACATACATATGTTTGAAAGGGGCAGTATTTTAACCAAATACCCAATAAAAAATCGAGCAATAATCATAAAAGGCCTTCTCAGTAAGAAGGAAGCGAAAAAAAAAAGAAAAAGAACTCAAGCGAAAAAGAATTCCTCCAGCTCGCATACCTTCGCAGCTCCCGGTCCGCAAATGAATAAAATATATGAAAATACATGAATGGTGAAAAATGCGAACGGCTTATAAATATGTATATGCATATGTGTGTGTTTTCTGCATTGAAATAAATACCAAAGAACTCTTTGTCATTGCAAGAATCCACTTAATATTCAACTCGCCTTTTGAAAAGAAGGAAACCGAAAAGAGATTCAGTTTACGCCGCTAAATGTGTGAAGAGAAAAGTTCACATTGCGGAACAAAAATATCCGTTTGAATATGTACCCTTCCTTGAAAAAGGACAAATAAAATCAGATAAAGCTAAATAGAAGACATACTTTCACCAAAATAATAATAATAATAATAGATAATAGATAATATGATAATTTTGTTTAGAAGACATCACAAAACACTTCCTCAACACACGATTGCAAAAAATGTTTAAATATCGGGGTCGCCCTGATAACGCCCTGCACTTGAAGCAAATACCGGTTGGATAAATTGTGGTCACTATAAATATTACTAACGTGCGACTATTTCCAAATGCAAAGCAAGGCCAAAAGATTAATATGAAGATATACTCCACTGGATGCGCGGAAAATTCCCGGACCTCTATTATATTATATATTGTGACGTAGGTATGAATTATAACTTTGTTTGATTTTGTCGCTGTTTCATGGTTATCCAGAAGTATCTTTTTTTTCGTAAAAAAACAAAACATTTATTCAAATTCTACCATTAGAAAAATATAATCACAGTTCTTCTTTGCGTTCTTGATCATGCACTTACTTATTAAATAAACACTTATAAAATGAAATCTAAATAAATTCATCTGCAAATACAGTTATAATATTGGAACGTTAATAATAGAAGCTATTGCATTTGCGTTCTGAATCTTAAATACACTACACACGAACAAGCGGAGAAAAGAAATAGGACTATCCAATTAAGATCAAACTATAAAAGTAGAGTTGAATTTTAGTGGTGCAAAGTTGATTGCCATTTATTTCGGCTAACAATGGCCGAATGCACACAGGTATGGAAATATTTTATCCTTCTCATGCGTGTTATTTAAAACTGGAAATAGTTTCAGCTCCAAGCTCTGCATCGAACCGCTGCAGTATATTGAGCGTGTTTGCTTGCTATTTGATTACATGCAAGCAATAAATTATGAAACTTTCGAGTTAAAAAACAATTTCAAGTTTCACATGTGCAAATTTCTACAAACATGTGTATGGAGGATGAAATGTGCGTTTCCAAAAAAGTGAAATATTGATAAATCGAAATAACCATAAAAAGATAATTGACTTTTGTTGCAGACACCTGTGTCGAAAATAATTATAGAAATCATCCCGCCTAGTTTTCGGGTTCACTATATATGAATGTAACCTTAAATAAATAGTTTTATTCTTTTCAGGGGCCCCACTTATGTAACCTCTCCTCTCTTCATATTAAGCTTCTTCTGAATGGCATGAAAGGTTGGTTCGGTAACAACTTCTAAAATGACTAATGTGGAAGCTACGACAACGCATTTCTAGAAATTTGAAATATTTACTGGGCTCTTCTTTACCATGTATATACTGCAGATTCCCCGCCTCACCCTGAACTAAGTAAATACAATCCGACGTGCTTTAACACACCGCCAAAAACTTTTCCGCTTATACGCAAAGTTAAGGCGAAATATAGTGGAAGAGTGAACAGAGCCATGCAGGAGCACTGACGTAGAGTTCTTTGGGGCAAACTTTATGGTGGCTGACAAGCTGAGCAAGCAACTTTCATAAGCATTGACAGTAGCCCGACTTATTAAAACGAATTTACCAAAATTTAAATTAAACTTAATTGAGGGACAATTTAATGAAAAACCAGGTAAGTACGCCCTAAACGGAAGTAGCTACGAGAACCCCCGAAGAACGCCTACGAAGCCAGTTCGCCATAGACTACGAAGCAGACGAATAAACATCCTGCGAAATTCCAGAAATCCAGAATCCAGAAATGAGCGAACTTAACTGATGCCCTGGGAAGTTGCTCATGCCCGCACAGCAACAAAGCGGGCTATAGGCCACACAGAGTGGGTGGAAGAAAATATTGTTTTATTATCAACTATGGAGTACTGCAGCAAAAGTAAGAAGCAGCCAATACCGTTACATAATGCTAAAACAATACCACAAACTAACTTTGGCCTTTGTTCATTATCGAGCAGCAGAGTAAACAAAGCTGATTTAAGCAAGGAGAAAATCAGAAAGCAAAAAGCAAAAAACGCCAAGCTTAATAAAAAATGAAAAATGACAGAGAGGAGAGACATCAGCATAGGGGAAAACTGTACAAGGTCTTTAATTTCCGCAATAAAAGTAAACCTCCTCCAGCTGCATTTCGCCCGAGCAGCCATACAAACAACACAATGCAAGCTTCACAAAAGAGCGGGTGTTAAGTGTTCATTTTTAAAAACCACTGACTAATTCAAGAACTAGAGCCTCTAAAAATGGTTAAACGTTTCTGTAGAATATAATTTCGGATCAGAACGGCGAGAAATTCGTCGAAGTGGCAAAGAAGAGCTTGATTTGATTCAAAGTCAAATACAACTTATAATTAAAAAAAAATGGAATGTGCGTTGTGTAAATGTTTGTTCTGAAATGACGAACTCTGTAGTTTTCTGAAGATTTCAATTTACGAGATTTATTAAAATGGGGGCTCACGATACAATAATAGCCACTCTATTTGAACTGAAGTCCAGGTTTCATAATGACAGAAATATTGAACCGACCCAAACCCAAGTACCCGAGTACCCAAAGCTAACATTCTACTGTCTATATCTTTTTGTGGATCTGGTAAAATTTTAAAATTCAACATTTCATAGGAGCCAGCCTAAATATATGACTGTTATTTTTATTTAATTTTTATTGTGTCCTTTTTCATGGATATGCAAACAGATTTATAAATATATCAACTTCAAACTGCAAACTTTAAACGGTTTATTGCTGGCATAGTTGTTGATAAACTTTGATTGACTAGTATTTCTCTACACATATTAAACATATGTATGCCTTAAAAGTTCGAATACTAATGGATTCAATGCCGTCTCGGTAGCCCTCCTTGCTAAGGTATTGTTCTTTGTACTAAGTTTGTATTACATCCGTTAGTCATGTAGTAAAAAGCGAAAAATGTGAAACGGAATAGAAAGCGGTCGGATCGTAATTCAACTTGACAATTCGTATTGCAACACAGACACATGCACATACATACACGAATGTTTTTGTGAGCTAAGTGGTCTCGAACTTTCCGCGGAAGCCGCAAAGCCATTTTTCTCTGTCAAAGTTGAGTGAAGTTTTTTGCCCGTTTCTGGCTTCGTTTACACTTTCATTTACATTGGTCAATCGATTCTCCTTTAAGCGGTAAGGTTTCATATGGAAAACGAAATGCTAATATCAAATCAAAAAAAATTCACAGTTCACCATTTTCTCAAAAACAAACTATGAGCGGCGCAATTCTTTGCAGAACGATGAAGCTAAGCAAAGCCTCGGTGAAGTTTTCTGCAGCGCCTCCATGCTCGACGGATTTGTAGGCTGGCACAATTACCATGGCACATCCGTTTTTAACCATATCCGTTGTCTGCCTATTGTTGCAGGCAATTCCTCACAAACACATCTGATGGATCGGTTTGCCGGCAAACAATCGACTCATGCCTACGGAAATGGACGTGTATGGCGGTCTGCTTCACAAAATATACAAGTATATAAACCAGCAGATTTGTCTGAAAAGTTCACCACAACGAATTTTTGCTAGTTTCACTTCGCATTCTTTTGATTTTCCATTTATGGTTTCGGCCACTTCCGTTAGGTTTTTGTCACCTAAACCTTACTGTCTGATGGAATTGTTTGGCTCGTTGTGCGCTTATTGTACCACAAATCCGCTGTGACTTGCCGATATTGAAGCACCAGCGGCATTATTCAGTGCCAAAAGCCTAAAGGTGTGCTACAATTTAGTTGTGGTTTAGTCACACTGATATCCAATAAGGCCTGTTTTTGTTCTGACAAGCATTGAACTGTTCTGTTTCCTTCATTTGACAATTACTCCAGCGTACTTCTTGCATTGCTACATTTGGGAATAGTTTTCTGCACTTCAGCGCAACGAATGCTTCAAAATCTGAATATTTAATCACTTTGCTTCGTTTGCTCATTTGCTACTGTGGCTGTGACTAAAAATATGAAAATATAAAGGATTATATATACATAGGATATTAATATCCATATCAATATTATAAAGCTCTAGAAATTAGAACGTTTTCTGATAAATAAATAAATAATAAATAAAAAAATATTTGGATGACGGGGATGGAATATTATTGGCCTGAAAATTTCGGATGATTTGAACAGATATCAACTAAACAGTATTCATTAAGTTTTTACCTGTGTTCTAGCGCTTACACTTGCCGTCGCGTTCAGGCTTTTGGGAACCCGTAGATTATAATCAACCGATTGCCGATTTGCATGAGTAATCGCATACCTTTCACATATTGCATCCAAATATGCCTTTTTAATTTTTTTTTTTGCTAATTTCACACCTTCAACCTCACCTTATAATGACGAAATTTACAGTTAATAGTGCGACTTAGCGCTCAACGAATAAACCAAGGTAAGAAACCACATAACGGTCACCTTTACTATTACATTATTTGAATGAAAACTGTGACATTTCCAGTAGTTAAATTAGTATGGTATACTTTAGGGCAATTAGCTAACAACACCGCAATGTCATAATTATAAGTGTAAACGTAATAGGTAGAATGGCGCGACATCTAATATATTACTGACAATTGCCGTTATTGCCGTTGCTGGCATTCACCAATTGTCGCAGAGTGTTCATCGTCAATGAATAACTGTTCACCGTCTGCCACTTTCAGTCCGAATTGTGTCGAGCTCTGCTTTCGCTGCTCGTTGTCGCCACTACGCTGACCAAGCGAATTCTATTGCCGAGCTACTTCCCCGCATATATTTCAGACATCGCATATAGTAGTACAATTGTTGTTCGCCATTCCAAGGTTGCTCCTTTGCTGTTTCCTGTTTAGCTGGTGTTCTGGGGCCTCCGTTAATCGATGTCATTGTTAGCAATGCCAAAGCTTTGTCATCTGGCATTGGTGTTGTAGATTTAGTCGTCTTTGTGCTTGTTTGTTTGGCTTCTTTGTTGTCGCTATTGTTATTATTGTATGTATTACTGTAATGTATTTGAAATTTATCGAGGGCGAATTTTCGAATGCTTCCAAATGCATCGCAAAAGCACTGCTGTTCACATGGCGGTGTATGTATGAGTATGAAGCCGTGTATATAATAGTCAATGTGTGTATCGGTGGGTGTTAAGTCCTTCGAATGCCTCTGTCAATACTCGAACACAAACGCCGTTGCTTTTACGCTAAATGAAAATATTCAAATGTGTTAGTTGATGACTGTGTTGGCTCAATTTAATTTGCATACAAAAAGGAGCAGGCGCCTTTCCTCCTTCGCCACCTTTCTTTGTTTTTGTGAACGCTATGTTCAACTGTTTTACATTCATCAATTTTAGAATTTCCCAAATGAATTTCCAATTTCGCTTTTCTGCTCTACACAAACATTTACGCCAACACCAGTGTGTGTGTGTGCGTGTGTGCTTTCGGCATTTACACATGTATTTTACGAAATGAAATTAAGTGGAAAATCATTGCCGTCGGTGTTTATCACTGAATGTTGTTGCTTCATCGCTTTCATTTATTATAATTGCATTATTGCTTGTCATCTTTCTCGTTTAGCCGTTTTCCCGTTTCTTCGCCCTAATTGTTGCTGTTATGAACTTCATTACATGTGCAAATAAATTAAATAATGAATTGAAATGCCAAAAATAAATTATATTGTGGTATTTTTGCCCGCCACGAATAGTCTCATTTTCGCATTCCAAATTCTGCACAATGGAATTAAATAACCACAAAATTAATGAGACCTCACCCCGCCACCACCACTCGACCCACCGCCGAAAATACACACCGGCGCAGATACACACAAACACCGAGTCGCAGGCACGCCGACTTCTACACCATCGAATGCACGAACCAGCGAGCCGATTCAACCGACCGACCGTGGCGCACGTCTAGCGGCCTAGTGAAGTAGACGGCCATTTCGTTTGGCTTCGGCGAGACTTCTACGCCACCCACTCGCTCAATCAACGCCAATCACCGTCACGCTTCGCCACTAATTGAATTGCAAACGTTTTGTCGTTGCGAATGATGTGATTTGTAATAAGAGTTTTAAATATGAACAGCAACTGCCTGTCGCTATGTGTTTGCAGTTTGCTTTTTAATCTCCAGGCTCGCACGCCACAAACGCTTTAACTTATATGAGATTGCTGGACAAAACATTGCTTTAGTATGAGAGGCTATGAATTTCTCTAATGACATTTAGAATTAAAATAACTCTTCCTAACTCAAACGAGAGCAGGGTTTTAAGTAACACAACGGAAGAACCAGCATCCGATTGGAATCCAAAAAAACTCTTTGTAATAGTTGTCAACTTTTGGAAAGTAATGGAAATTCTATGAGCATGTTTCGGCTATAAAAATGTTCTAATGAATTCCATCAGCCTTTCGGAGGCGGCTTCAAATCTGCATAGCCCACTATTTTTCGGGTAACATTATAACATCGAGGCTTACACCACATATATGAAGTAAAACTTGCATGTGATGTGTGATATGGTGCAATATTCGGTTAAAAATTTCTCTTTTTTTAAATTTGTTATCTTCATCAAAATTCTTAATATATTTTATTTTATAAAATTGTAACAACAAATCGAGAGCTCTTTGAAGGTGCACTTCCGACGAGAAGCCGCTAATGCTCATATGAAACCACGATTTCCTCGTGCTTTGATTAAGAAGCGGTTGCAAATATTATAAAATGTCATTATTCTCAAAACATTTAAAAATGGTATTTTTTACTAACACACAAAATGTCTAATCCACCATTTTCCGTTTTTGTTTTGTGCCATAAAACGATTTTTTATAACGCGAATTTAAGAGTCCAATTCAGTGATAAGAAGTTAAAAGTCAGTCACTTCGTTTCACACAGAGTAAAATTTAGAATTAAAGAAAAGAAAGACGAAAGTGTACTCCAACAACCTTCAGTTCTCATTTGGGGCGCCAAAGAAGAAGCCAAAGAGATAAACTAAGTAAATGAATGCTGGTTTGGATGTTAGTGGTTAGTGGCTGTTAGTTGGTCGGAATGCGGTTTGCACATCACTCGAGTAAAATATTATCGGCAATTGCTGCAGCAGAAGCAGTTTCCGTCGCCCAAACAAGCAAACAAGCTATACAAACGCAAACAGATATTGTTAGGGCACAGCTATTGGAGGAATATACGAGGACCACACACTTACATACATGAGAAGGAACAGGTTGGCACCCCAATAACCACACATATACCCATGAAAGGACGAGCGGATTAGCTCGAGCTGAGACAGGAAATCGATGGGTCAGGGTGCAATCGAAAAGCGGAGATGTTAAATCAACATTTGCTACCTTTTACACAGCCCGTCTACATCGCACCTCTCCCACAGCAAACGTAAAATATGCCACGGGAAAGCTCCGAGAATGAGAGTCGCATAATCGCACTGAGCATGATGACAAGCACCGCGCTGCGCTTAAGAATATTCAGGCGCGTCTGCGAAATCAAAATGTTCGAGTTGTCAAAAAGAAGTTGTCTAGGCAAAAAAAAAAAAAAATAAAGGTTTCTGTAGTGCGATCCGATCATACATTAAGGCCGAAGTAGTAAGTAAGTAAGTAATTCATAAATAATGGGTATGGATACAACAACCGAGACAAGATAGACAAATGCAGATGGAAACAAATAAATCCACTGTGCAGCAGCCTCAAGCCTTCCAAATAACAATGAGCCTTTTAGTGCGAACGTCGAATATAATCTGCAATAACTGTCCAAATGCAAGCACTCGCATTGTCACCGCCACTAAGAGCTTTAATGAGTGGAGCCAGTGGATTCCACGTAAATTTCGTTATATTGCCATATAAATGTAGATCTATTTAAATGAAGGCGTGAAGGAAAATTTTAAGCATCCAAAATGTTTTTAAAAATATGCTTTTATTGTTCTGATACATACACGCAATACACTTAATATATTCTACATACGGAGTGACTAGAGAACTAACTAAGATAATATTAAATATATAAAATTTAATCTGAAAATTTGCCTGCAGTCCCAGTGCTGGGAACGCTGCCTGAGGGAAATAGAAAATTAAACAGCGAATAAATCTAAAGCACAAACTTTAACCCGACTCGATGCATTCCAAACAAGGCAATACATACGTACACACGAGAAAGTATTCGTACAGCGAGTGAAAGTATATAAAGATGTAAAATGTGTGTGCGTGTGATTGCATACGAATTTGTGTAAATGAATAGAGATATAAATTTAAATGCGGTTAACAGATCCAACAGCAATTCCTCTCCTGCGGTTACCGTTTGAAAATGAGTACATGCTCACATAAATATGAGAGATTTTGATATGTATGTACATATAATATGTGTGAATGCATGGCTGCATGCGTTAGTAAGGGGTGTATGCGCTGGCTCACAGTGAAAGGCAGCACAGCAGGAGCGCCGGCAAAACGAGCAGACACACTGAGCCAGCGGAGCAGAGGTGAGCTAAAGAGCAAGTGCCATGATGAGGAAAGAAACGAATTTAAAATTCTAATTAGGCTGTAATGATACTTAGGATTTTCTAGGATCTGCCGCAGTGACAAACGCTAGTGCTGTGGAGTGCAAATAGTCGAGAAGGATGCGATGCTAAAAGGCAGGCTTGAGCACAACTAAATTCAAATACGAACAGTATAGAAATTTCATACACTGCTTTTTGAGTCTCAGCCACGAGCATATTTGTGCTAGTTGCAGCTTCTGCTCATACATATACACAGGTGAATTGCAAATATACGGAGCAAACTGATGTGTTTTGACAGCGATGGGATCCTTTCTATGCGCCTGAAAGCATGTTGCGAATTCGTCAGCGGCTGCTTTCTCTCCGAAATGCTGCGAAGCAAAATATTTTCACTATTTTCTATAATTTATCCCACATTGCAAAATTATGTAAACTGCCAAATATGTATGCGAGGATATGTGGTTGGGACACAGTCGTGGCACACGCAGCATATTAATGTAATATTTTTTGCAAGTTTCGCACGCTCGGTTTCATTTCGATACGGCGTTGGGTGCGCTAAGCTTGTCACATAACTTACACACCGATTTACATGCGAACGGAGATATATATCTTTTGTGTAGCTCGGTTTTGACTAAATATTGTGACTGGTTTCTTGTCCTCCTTATATTATGCCATCACGCTTAGGCTCTTTCATATTTTCATCTCACATAATTACGACTATATTTCTTCCTTGTGCCTTAGCGTTACTTCTTCATTGCCATTTTATTCTGCTTTTGTGGAGAGTTGTGCCTTTTCCATTTATCCAACTAAGCGAATTTTTGGCTGACACATCCTAGCATTCTCGGTTACCAAGCACTTTTATTAGTTTTTTCTTTCGTAAGGTTTAACCGGAAATTCCAAAAGGAAGATTGAAGTGAAAGGAAAAGTATTGAGAGAAAATCGTTCCATTAATATTGACTTTTCTTTATATATATTTTATGAATATTCGGCGGGGTCTCTGCCTCACATGCGAAGTTTGAAGCTGCCTCCCAATGGTTAGCGAACACTTTGAAAAGTTTTTTTTTTATCAAATGGACTCTGAGGTTCCTCACATCGCACAACCAACCAACCTTCCTACTAGCCTTCCTACTTTTCAGTTCTGGTTTCCTTGGAACTCTCATTGTCTCAACGTTCTCGTGAAGCAACAGCTTGCAAACTCCTTTCATTATTAATAACTCCATGTATTACTTAATTTTTATAACCCGCAAATAGCGGCGCAAACAAAAAATTTACCACAAAAGCGAAACTACTGAGAGGATACTGCCACTCAAATGCATTCAATTTATTATCCTCTCATTCAGCTAAATTTTAGCGCTATGGGTTCATTAAAAAATTGTGTTTACAGAGCTTTCGGTTAAAGGATGCAAAGTTAAATAACCAATAGCATTGTCGCTCGTGCGTTAATTAGCCAACAGTGACTTTTATGAGTCAGATTTTATGCTTTAGCGATTTTACGCGTCCACACAAATTCTGAGTATTTTTATACTCTCGCAACATGTTGCTACAGAGTATATTACTTTTGTTCACCTAACGGTTACTTGTAACACCTTGAACTAAACGAGTTAGATATAGGCATATATATATATATATATATATATATATGATCAGGATGAAAAGACGAGTTGTAATCCGAGTGGCTGTTTGTCCGTCCGTCCGTTCGTTCGTCCGTGCACGCGATAACTTGGGTAAAAATTAAGATATTTTGATGAAACTTGGTACACGTGTTCTTTGTCACCGTAGTGCCATTGGTATTGCAAAAGGGCGCAATTGGATATCGCCACGCCCACAAAATGCCATTAATCGAAAACAGATAAAGTGCTATAACTAAGCAGCAAATTAAGATGTAAACGTATTATTTGCTATAGAGCATCCTAGTAGGGTGGGGCATCTGATGGCCAAATTTTTTTTTAAAACTGGGTATGGCCCCGCCCCCAATAGCTTTAATATATATATCTCGGAAAACGGAAAAGCTGTATCAATCAAACTTGCTCCGACTAAGTGCTTCCAGCATCGCATCATATACTGAGAAAATGAGTGAAATCAGATAATAACCACGCCCACCTCCCATACAAAGGTTATTTTGAGAACTTCTAAAAGTGCGAAGTGGCATCGCCCACTTTTAGGAGAAACCTCAAATCTCAAGAACCCCTTAACCAATTTCAACAAAATTTTGTATGTGACATTATATTTGCATTTTTACGTCACATTGTGAAAATGGACGAACTTGTTTTAATTAAGCAATTAAGATATGAAAATCAAACTTTGTACAAATAGTGCCTTCAGTATATGCCATCTTATGCGTAAAAATAGACGAAATCCCAATATTAGGACCTCAGTGCCTCTAACTGACTTAGTAAGTAAATCTGTAAGGTATTGCAATGAAAATGGAGGATTATCTTTCCACGGTAACAGTGCACTCTGGTATCAGAAATAGGGAAAATCGGGTAAATACTTCCCCTAGCCCCCATATACCTAATATAAGTATTTTCAACCTTCCGGTAGACTTCATACCATATATAAAGGTAAATATATGACTTATCTTTTTGAAATTCAGAGAGCTTCTCTTTCTGATAACAGTGTGTCCACGCGCTTAAATCGGGTAATTCCCTAGCCACCATGTACCTAATATACGGATTTTCAACCTCTGGGTAGACTTTATACCATATATTTCGGTCAATATGTAAGATATTTTAGCAAAATTAAGTGAACGTAAAATTTCGTATATACAACAGTTTACTGCCGAAAATGTATGAAATCGGTGAACGAATTATCACAGCTCCCATATACTACATATAATGATTTTCGCTTTTCTAGCAGACTTTATGCCGAATATGTCGGTCACTGTGTGAGTTACCTTCACAAAATTGCGTAAAAACATGTTACCTAATATACATGAATAATAAAAGGAGTTAATGTGATCAGTGCAGATCTTCCTCTATCCCAAAAATGCCCGATATAAGAATTCCGGACCTTCCACCTGACTTTAAACCGTTTATGATGGGCAATATGTGTGATATGTTAATGATGTGAATTCGCGCTAAATCTGAAAGAAATAGGTCTGGATCATGGCCTAAGCCGCTAATTCCTAATATAATGATTTCCTTTTCTTTGATTGACTTTTCCCTCATGTGTCTAATATATTTATTAAACCACTTTGGTTGAGTGTATATAGCATATATCACTTTTGAGTTAATTTGATAGATTTTAATATAAATATCTCTGACACGAAGCAAAATATAGCAACGAAAGTACATGAGTCTATGGCCTGTAATATAAGTTAATAAGATACCAAATATGATTGCAATCCATTGACAATTTCTTCGACCAATGAATGTTGAATTCTTTCACAACATTTTTTAATATAAAGTACTGCCAGCACCTGAAAACATTTCACCGCTTCTGATCATTGAACATTGCGGGAGTATAAATTGTTCGGTTGCACCCGAACTTAGCCCTTTTTTACTTGTTGATAATGAAATTACTCTGCTCTCCCGAAGAGATGGTGATAAAACCATTCTTTGGCTCCTCAACTTTTAAGTGGTGCTGTGTAAATATTTGTGCGCCACTAAATTAATAAGTGCAATTATGAGAATTAAAACTTCAAAGATTTCCAAGTCGATATTCCTAAGTGAAAGTCAGCGATGCGATGAGTTTATATATAATTTTTCTTAAATATAACTTCCAAGAATTCATTTAAATCAGAATACTCAGATTATTCTGCTATTGCTTTGTATATATTCAGCTACTCGTAGTAGGTTATCCTATCCAGGTTGTAGATTTTCTCACCAAGCAAAAAGTTGGCAAATATATTTCTCCCAAATATTTATAGGCATATTTAATTATATTCCCTTCCCTACTTTTAATCAACTTTCGGCCACTCTTTGTTTCAGAAAAAGAATCGTGTGAATATATTCCGAGATTAGGTAAGTTCTACCACCAAATTAAGCATTCGTTTTACACGATTCAATTGCACTGCGTTTTTATTTATAAAAGGGTGTCTATTCCGTTTAAATGTCTTGATATTGTTTATTACTATTCGAATTGCAATACAAAATCATTTAGGTCTATATTGAGATTTACCCTTTTTCACTAGATGGGCAAAACCGTAGCTTTGTGGAAGAACAGCGCATTTCGCTGGATAATAAATGATGGAAAAATGTGATAAACCAGCCATTTAAGTGCGTAATCAAACTACCGGCAAAAAACGCAGGCAGAGCGGTCGGCAACTGAAAGCTGCAAACTCGCCCCCGCCCAGGCTCAAAGTCATGGCAGTGGCTGTCGATTGCCAGCAAGCGTCAATAACCACAGTAACAGCGTGAAACATCATAAATTATATGTCGTCCTCGACAACCATAAAACACCATTTGCTGAATGTTGCCAGCGGCCCGCAACATGTTGCCAAGCGGGAAATCAGCTTACAGTAGGTAGATATTGTAGTAAAAATGAAAGAAAGTGCCATAAAAACGTGGATTAAAAGAACAGTCGTGTGGTAAGAAATCGTGTATTAAAAGGATACGCAGATAAGAGAAGCGACGGAGAATATTGTTGGAATGGGGAAGAGAAGTTGTGACCACCCCTGGTAATAAGTATTTCGTGGCGGAAAAGCATTGAATCTAAATAGTCTTAAAGCCGTTCCCCACTTTCTTCATAAGCTTATAATCACAAACAATATTGACTCTTCAATTCCTTAACAAAGGGCTGCTTTAAAGTCTAATGAATCGGTGATAATGGAAAACGTTTCAGTTTGAGTTTATAAAAACGCTTGAGAAGAAGAGAGAAATGAGACGGTGGAAGATAAATAGAATACGAAATCTTCAAGGTTTCACAGTTATTCTATGTCCAAATGATATTCTTTCAAAATTTGATAATGTTTTTTGTTTTCCATTATTTTTATTTTAAAAAAATTTACAATATTTTCAGAGCTCAGTTCTGCTTTGTGGCTGTTAGCTTTAGAACAAGCGCTTTCAAGCGTTTTCTAATTATAGACACTCGAATTCAATTTTGTTCGCTCTATATTGGATTGCTGTTCATGTGGTAAGTGGTGGCATTAGTGAGTGGCTAGTTATCACGACTCAGCTAAGTGTCAACCATAGTGCCACAAATTACCAACCAACTTCAACAACAAGCCAACAAAAAACTAATTACCTCCACCCGTGTCAACATACACGCACGCCTGTACGGACGATGCAACGTGGCACATTTGACACTTAATGAGCTTTCGCTATTTTCCATCACTGCCATCAGCAAAACAACAACGTAAGGGTACGGAGACCGTGATATCTTATTAACTATTGATGTTGGGATCTAAGCACTTTTAACGCACTTAGTCCAATTTACTGTAAATGCATTTTCCATCATATTCTATTCTCAAAGCCGGTGTGTGAACTTGTGATGTATGTTGCAAATCTGGGTCCACTCCTTTTAAGGCAATACAATGATGAGGCTTTCGCTATAAGGGGGGTCCACTACGGTAGAACGGCTGGGTGGTGAACACGTGCAAGCGAACTTCAAACCTTCACCTGCGAACAGGAAAGCTAAAATTTTAGTGAAAGCAAACAAAAGTTCCACGCAGCGAAATTAGGTTGCAGACAACAAAATAAATTTGCTCATGAGCAAAGTTTATGCATCTGCTGCATGCGACAAATAAGTGAGTTTATTAAGTGTGTGCCAGAAGCCGCTTCGTGTTGCTCTGCACAAGAGCGACATGACGTAAGTTGAAACTCTTGAAATGCCTCGTGCAACATCCAATCAATTGCAACGACACACATATATTTACGTACATACATACTGAGGCACAGGCGAAGAGCTGTCCGCGAGCAACTCAAAAAAAAGCAATAAAGCTAAGTTTTCCCAACACCTTGGTATATTTTCAGAATTCTCGTAAATTTCAAAAAATTTCAAAAAGTCTAAAACACGGAATGAAAGCAGTATAAAGAGTTGATAATGAAACTTTGGCGTTGGGGAATCGCGTTGAACACCTTAAAGTTTTTCTTAACATCTGGTCCTTTGACAGATTTATTGATGTTTTCCTCATTAAGGTTTTCATAGTTTTTTACTTGCGCAAAATTCCAAAATGCCAATCAACGCAAATGACTTGACGCATTGCGGACATCATTTTAAAGACGATGGGCCTGGGCAGAACTCTGGATATCGCACGGCAGCAGAGGGTGGTTACTAATAATAGTTCCGTTATAAGGGTTGCTGCTGCTGCGACAGTTCTTTACAAAACTGATTATCGCCAGCATTATGAGCGTCAAAATGAGAAACATCCAGCTTATATGTGCCGCATTTTACTTGCTGCCCGATTTCCTTATCGTCGTTTATTGCAGGTGTGCTGCTTAGTTGCCACAGCTGGCGGCTCACACTTGCTTCGTGTTCTGTTCTTCCACAAGCTTCTGATATGATGGTTACTAATCTGATGGCACTCACTCAGTGTGTCCGCCTGATGACGCAGCTTGTGCATTTAATTTAATGTGCAACATCAGTGGCTAGCACACATATAAGTAAATAGAAGCAACAGCGACTACAATAAAAATGAAGACAGAAAGTAAGTCGCCACCTGAGCAACCACTGAGCAATCCAGAATACTATGTTCATTGCAAAACATTATAACGTGCAGCTGATTTAAATTGCTGTGGCACACACACAACCGCCATCATATATATCTACTCAGTAAATGTTCACATACTCATGTCTTCATATGTTCCTACTCACATACAATATATATATAATATATGGATAGAAATGCATTCTCAGGCGAGTCTACTCAGCCCACTCTCTGGCATTCAGCGTAAATTGACGTATTAAATTGAATACTTAATGACACTAAGTGCGCACGGTTGCACATAACACGTAATTTTCGCTGTTCTCGCCGTCCGAAGCCTTGACTTGCCTTGCCTTGCCTTACCTTGTCTTGCCACATGCAGCTTTCTAGTTGAATGTGCATCCTTTCCCCAGGCTTGTGCTGACGAGGTGTTTTTAAGAAAGTGCGTATTAATTACGATGTCGTATAAATTTTAAATTTATTACGACGAGAAGTGCGTGGGAACGCGTTAAGCAATTGAGACAGCGCAGGGTGTCTCGGGAAATTGGAATTGGAAAGGGGAAACCAACGCCACCATCTCTATTTGAGATGATTTACTCTCAAGATCAAGATCAAGAAGTGTTCATTATCTCTTTATACTACAACATATGTACATGTATATATAAATAAAAGGAATACTTTCTGCCAGTCCATGAGCTTAAAATTTAATGAAATTTAAAATCATAAGCATTAAAATTGTTGAGTGAAAGTGATGTGGATAGTCCAGTAGGAAATGATAGACTACTTTTCGTATATCTAGTATACTTAGTATCTGTGGACTTATGGCAGTGAGTAAAAAGAGGCTGCCATTTGAATTGGAACTGCTTTTGTATACTGAGAACCAAAATAACATCTACACAAGACTGAAGAATGACAAGAAGAATGAGGAAATTCGAAACGATTTTTTCTAAAACCCTGAGTTCAAATTTAGAAAAGCCCTGAATCGGGCTATCGTCTACGTACTTCACCTAGCGGTTGTCTAGAGAATCGCCGACAGGTCACAATCAATATTCACCCTCCATTCATTCAATCTCAATTAAAATATATGTAAAAGTAATGTGAATAAAATTGTCGGGGTGCATCCTGGCAGAAGCTAATTTAAAAAAAACCTGAAAATAGGGAGCAGCCTAACGACATCATCAATAACGGCCGCAGCGTCCATTAAATATTATGTCGGCTCTGTTAAAGAATAATAACTTGACACAGTAATCGAGAAATACCGTTAGTGTATTGCATTATTATTGTGAAGTAACTACCTCATCTAGAGGCATATTCTGGGTGTTTACACCTGTGAACACCAGCGTAAATGCAAAAAACACCAAAATTCTAATGATGGTCCGACCCTTTACGGGACGATATTGGCGATAGCTCACCACAGGCGAGCAAAAAAACAAATCCAATCAGCCGTTCGCCAGAAGTTTGAAAAATGTAAACAAAATGTTAATATGACAAATCAATTTTTCGTGGTGACTGCACCTGTCCCATTCTTTTCAAACCCACACATGCTACATATATAAGAGAGAGTTTGTTTGGGGTGGATGTTCTGCCACATGTTGTGTTGCTTTGCATACCCTGAGGATTCTCGCTGAACTTATTTGCCTCACTGTTAATAGCAGTTGCCTTCGCACCAATTTAATTCTAAAAATTCTCTGGTGCCAAAAATGAATCTACACACTAAGTGCAGCATTGTCATTGGTGTAAGAATCGATATGCATTTATATAAATGTTGGTGGTCATTCGAAAATAGCCGACTAAAATACTTGTTGGTTTGAGGCCTATCTAAAACCTCTGCCGTACTTTGGGTCCGACACCCGGTTGCAATGCAACTCCACACTGAACTGTACCGCCCAACAGTTCTACCCGCTTTCAGGTATAAAACCACAGCCACCACGATACTCCTCGAAGGGCCTACCGCAATGAGCAGGTTGGAGCGCCTTCCAGACTCCAACGGTCTCCTGCTCCCATGGTACCAGATTAAAGTCTCCAGTCAGACCTCGTAGCCGGGGCTACTTCCAGTTGAGCTACCCATTCAACTCAGACTCGTAGCTCGAACTAAAATGGCACTTTAAGTGTGTGCATAATACATTTAAAATGTTATAAACTCAGTTCAAGCTAAGTAATATCGAACTATTTCTGACATGGCTAAGCCTATATTTTGAGCAAAGTCTATTTCAAATGCAGTGCATTTTGTGGATTTTAGTCGCCTCTTACGACTGGCATGCCTTACCGCGGGTTATTCTTATCCCCCGACCCGCAGGGGGAATTAAAAGTACAGTTATATATATATGTTGCACTTACCTTAGTATATTTGAAATAAAATTTTAATTGCCTTCTTCTGCCAAAACCGCAAACACCCTTCGCTGTCATAAAGTGTTGATGCAACTGCAGATACAAATAAAAAATGATCGACACTTTAGTTAAGAAATATGTGAGGCAAAAATAAATATGTTTTGCCTAGTAACTTGTATAAACAATTTGAGGAAATTCTCTACCTTTAATCATAACAAATTATCTTCAACATTATGTTGATCTCATTCAGATAGAAAATTCAATATTTTTCGTCAAAATCAAACAATTTTTATAAGCAAACAGGAGCTAAATACACTAGTATCTATACTATATATTTTATATATCTATATAAAATACACTAGGAACATCTTGCACACTAATGTAGGATAAACTGGCGTTAGCAAAGCAGTAAAGCAGTTTCTCAGCAAAGGCAAGCTTGATAAAAGAACTTCAGGGTCATTTGCTTGTCCGAGTCTTTGAGGCGTGGAAGATTTTACGAACTGAGCAGAGGCAGCTAGAGGCGACTTACTCCGATTTAGTTGCGGATAGATGAAAAATTTAATTTCCAATGCATTTATCATGCGGAAAGTCAACAGGATGGCATCTTTGGGGTCTCTACAAAGTAGTTGAGTGAAAGATTGATGAAGTTGAAGTAAAGTGAATAGTAAATAAAAAATAAAGAGCAGAACTTTCAAGGCAGACGCAAATTTCCCAAGGAAGAACAGAAACGTGTGAGTGACTGTGTGCATGTCCCAGAAGGCATTTATTTGCTCAGTGCTTTAAATAATACAAAAGTGTATCAAACCGGAAACTGTATAAGGAGCTCCTGATAAACTTATATGAGTTAGCCAAGGAGGATTTCAGCTTTCAGATAATTTCAGTAGAGTAACGAAGTTTAAGTTCGACAGAAACGTAACACGGCACAACCATACACATCACAATCTCTGCACTGACTACCTCAATTTGATGATAAGAAATGTATTAAATAGCTAAAAATTAACATATATACGATAACTTCATGAGGCATGAGTTCATGTTCATGAGTCTCATTACCTTACATTCACACAAAAATATTATACACACTTAATTCCCCGAAAAGCTTCATCTAAATCCTCCACGATTTGAGGATCAAATTACGACAGAAATTTAGCGGCGATGCTCCACAAAGTTTCGAACAGCACCAAGGCTAATATTGAGATATATTCTCATACCTATACATATTATACATGTAGATATTTGAAGAACAAATAGAGAATTTAAACTCACTTCAATGGGCTGTAGGCATGGTTGTTACTCTTATTTAGTATATTTGTTCAAGCCTCAAAGCTGAAGAAGTCCTTTGTGATAATTGTGTGCACCTAAAACATGGTTTATTTTGGTTATTTAACTTAAATCCTTACTATGTCAATCGGTCTTATGTAACAAAAGAGTAAACAAACAAAGAGCGACTCCCGAGTAAACAACATTTGGTCGCGCAAGGGACAGGAAGCGGAGCCTGGTGGGCTACTAGTGGAGCAAATATAGCACACATAAACACAAATGTACAAAAAACATTTTCTGCTTTGGTCTTCGAAGTTTATATATTATTATTTACGTACGCAGTTGTTCTTTACTTCTTATTTTTGTCTCCACTTTATTTGTTGACAATTTTCGCATGCCAAAAACCACCTGCCCCTCCTTTCACGCCGACCACACTTTGCTTTGCTACCCATCATAACAAGTTTACCAAATAATACAGCAGTTAAACAACTAAAAAATTTTAATTCATATCGAATTTCCATTATAAAATTCTCAGCATATTTGTCAACTTGCGTGCTTGACACCGAGCTCGCTTCGCTCTCGGCTGCCTGCCGGTGCGTGCGGCTCTTGTCTGTCTGTCTCTGAAGTGCCTAAAACGTCACTTCAGTCAACATTTTGGCAAGTGTATAACTCAGTGCATACAATTATATGTGTATGTGTTTGTAAATATTTGCGTAAATATGTTTATAAAATGTGTGCGAGTGCTCATAATTGTTTTCAGTGTGCTCACGCCTATTATTCGTCCGATTGAATTGAGCATTGAGCATTGTGTGCGTTACGTGTGTTTACCTATCTACATACCTAGGTATCCATATACATAATTCCACGAGTAACAACCAGTAAGGACATCCAAGGGTGCATATTTACTATGAGTGATTTCACTGCAGAGCTTACAAGGTACTGGAATTATATTGCATTACTACTTATTTGGAAATGAACAGCTAAATCATTGCACCCGCCAGTCTCAGTCAACCTTATCACCTCACCAAGCTTTCACATACACGTATACTATAATCATAACAGGTGAATTCCAAAAGGAACGGTACTAAACACTCACAAACACTGCCAAGTATATTATTGTGATAATGTTTATTCCCAATATTTCCCACAGAAGAAGAAGAAGAAAATCCAGAAATAAATTCAAGAACTTAAGTTTTGAAATTGTTGAAAGAGTTCGGATAGCACCTTAAAAATAAGTAGATAAAATATGAATATCGGTATTGGTTATAGATAGAAGAAATCTTATATAGAAGAAAATACCTCAGTATACTTCTCAGACAGATATAAAAAAAACTTCTTAGATAGATATAAGTAGTAATTATGGATTTGCAATAATTTTGATTTTTCATTAGGTAAAAATAGCCTAATACTGGCACCATCAATTCATAAAATGTTGTCTTTAAATAAACAAGCTAACAAGCTCTGAAGAAAACGATTCTTAAATACTTAATAGGTATTTATGTATACTTTGCAAATATTGGAAACAATCTATCTACCTATCAACAACAGAGGATGTAGCGGAGAGGATTGACATTTACAAAGCCAATAGTTTTGATGTCGAATCTCCGAGAACCGCTCCTGTTTCGAACCAGTGCATTTACCGGTAGGGTCGCAACTACATTTACAAATGTACATTAATGATGCACACATCAATGCCTCACACATTACAATACATCTTCCATTTAATCATACACGCAAATATCTATCTGTAATCGTGAAATGATTTTACTTTGTCAGTTGGAGGCAACAAACACAACAAAAACAACATTTGCTGATGACTAAAGTGATGAAAATGGATTTACATTACATTCGAGTAATCAGACAATAAGTACAGCTACAGAGCATTGTAAATATGTCGCATGGTGAATGAGAGAATTATAATTAAATGATTCGTCTTCTTTAGCTTCGAAATTCGATCGGAAGTACTTCTTGGATACCTTTTCAATGGAGCAAAGCTGGCAAACTATTGCATTGATATGAGTGCATATTACTCAATACAGGATTTCGAAGAGCTTGAGGTTCAGGTGCACTTGTAGCATCTGTGATGTACCAAACTCTTTCTGAATAAATTTGTGGTTGCTTGCAAGTCGTCGAGTGTCTACAAGAAATATCAACATGACCGCACAAAAACACTCTGGACACCTAATGGTCAAGAAGTTTGTTTCAATTGTGTTGAAGGCAAATACATACCTCTGCACTTGTCTTCTTCTCGCATAAGTCACACATACTCCACAAAGACTTCTTCACTTTCTGCCGCCGCATAAGATCTCTTCGGGTGATAATTTCGTAATTAGAGTAAATTGAAATGCTCTACTGAGCTGACAGTTAGCTTAATTAATAAACAAGAAACCCAGAAATAGAGAAAGTTTAAGAAGCATTGGTAAATAAATAAATATGAATAGTAAGCAAAAACTGACTGCTAGAGTAGTATAATTGCTTAAGACGGCATTGCGGATTATTTAGGGTAAAAGACGCCCGAAATATAAGTGCTGTCGCTTTCCTATTACTGAATCCTAATTACTGGAATAGAAATTTTGTTGGTTTTGTATAAATTCTAAGGCACCTCTATCATTGAGAATCCGAAAACTCCCAGGTAAACATTGAATATAGAAATTATGTATGGCCGCTTTGCATATCAGTTACCTAGTTGGGCCTCAGAATTTGCTGTAAAACATAATTTACACCTAGTAATGGCCATAAACTGCCTTTTATGCGCTGTTAGTGAGCATTCGTGATAGCTGTCGATGCCTACCGATGCCTTTGTTTATGTTTATGTTTATGTTTATGTTCTCGTCGGTGATTTTTATTTTGTCATTGTTATTGCTGTGTTATTTTTAATAATGACACTCGCGGCAGTCGTTATGCACATTACGCCATGCACGACAATACTATGATTGTATGTTTGTTGAGCTATTAGTTGCGATTTCGTAGCCAGTAGGCAAGTTGTGTTAGTGCTCCCTGTAAAGTATTGACATAAATATTTACATACATATACGTGCATTTGTGCATAAATGACATTTGTTGGCGATTTATAGGCGGTGCACGCACAAATACTTTAACCGCTATGAAACGGTTATTAATATTATAATTTAGTTAAAAAGCTACAACTGAGGAGACTTCATAAGTAGTGTTACCGAGATGCATATTCACATACGGATATACTCTACTATTCAGGGAAATACTAATAGCCGCACAATTATGGAGATCTTAAGAACTTAATGTGCATTTAATGTATTTATCGACGAAGTCTGTGTAGCAGAGAGATATATTCGTTTATAAAATGTTATATGAGTGGTATGATTGGACCGCATAGCAGGACCTGGAATAGAAGGGTTCTAATTGAGAAGACGTCACTGTTGAAACAATCGTCTAATAGAAATATTTTGCTCGTATCAGCAAATAAATTGACACCTCTACTAGAACCGGATTTTCGAATACATTTTGTTACGAAATTCTTCCAAAAGTTTTCATTGATTTGGTCCGACACAAAACTTGAATTGAATTTATGAAGTAAAAACTTTCAGACATTTGAAAAAAAAATTGTGCTAAACAATAATTTAGCAAGTTATTAGGTATCGCTTAATTCCTCCATGTGATATTTTTAGGTCACGGGACAAATGTACGGTCATAAAGTAATCATCAATCGTTATTATGCTTTTTTGGGGACACAGCGTGATAATGGCAAGAAAATGATTTTCATTTTTGTTTGAGTAATTAATTCAAGTCAAGTTCATGAACTGCAAAGAAGAATCGAAAATTAAATTCAAAAAGGTCATTTATGTAAGAAACTAGTTGTTTTTGTTGTATTTCTAAGGTTGTTGGTGTCAATGGTTACGTTTCCCAACACTCCATTTTCCGAATGTATTGAGTACACATAAGCGATACCGATATTCAGTGATTAGTACTCCAATTAGAGCACTTGAAAATTAATTTCGTCGCATATTTTTTATTTTAATGATTTCACTAGTCACATATAATTGATTAAATGACAGTTAATCGGATTATTGCTCTTTACGACCTATTGAAAATGCTCGGGAGCACACTTTAAAATTTACTAATACATACCTCTGTATACTCGTATATAAACTCGAGTAGTAACATTATATATGTATGATATTGACAAATTCCGCACTCAGTTCGCGGACTTTATTGGTATTTTATGAGTTCATATTTCTAAGAAACTAATAACAGTCGAGTGTATTGAGCTATTAAGCCAGTGAGCGCTAATTTGCTGATTTAAGCATTTGCATTATTCATTGTTACTTTGCGGCTTTTGTTGTTGGGATGTTGTTGTTTTTGTTACTGTACTTATTGTTAGTGTTATTGTTATTGCGATTTCTACATCAAATGAACTATATGCATACGAATGAATAAGCCAGTGCAGTAGTGCACCGGGAAATGCTTATCAATTTCTCGATCGCCACACTCCTCTCACCTGCCCTCGCCCCTCACAAGCTGTAAGAAGGAACTGAAATGTTCTCACAATTCAAATGCGGCATTAAGTGTGCAATTCAAAATGCAAGCGGAGGCATTCTATATAATTACTTATTTACATACACAAGTTTACATTATATGAGTATATTATATAAACATATTTGAGTATATACATATATACTTGTACGTAGATTCAAGACGATTTTACTTACATTGTTCATGAAAAATGTAGCGCTGATCTTGTGCCAAGATAATGATTCTTAATAAGTTTAATTAGTATTTAGGGTTTAAATCTCTTGAATAGCTGCACTATTTATAGCTGCTATATTTATAGACACTATATTTGTGTCTAATTATAATAATTAAGTACATGTTACGATTAAGTACGTGACTACCAGAGGTTGGGTTGGGGGTTCAAATCATATCCTTGATTAACTTTACAAAGCAAACTAACAAGTTTTCAATAGCTATGGACAAGCTTCATATATAGCGTTTTTTAACAACTAATAATTCTTTAATTCAAACAAATAACGTTTGGTTTGGGAGAGTATAAAAATATAATAATGTATGTTCTCGCTATTATAATTGAATTCAATAGCACACTCCTACTCATCGACCTTGATTAGCCACTGAACCGCTATTGCACGGCGAATATTTATAGAGCAAAGCCATTGAGTTATGAGTTTCGTTTCATTAAGCAAAGCACTTAAAAATAAAAAGTTTCACCAAAAAACTACCCTGCGCGGCTTATCTAACGAATTAATGCACGAATGAATTGAATAAGAAATAGTAGACAAATTTTTTTAGACAAAGCAGCAACTATTTTTGGTAAATGAAATTTAATTTCCATTTGCATCAATTAAAAGCGGGTGCGATGAACCCAATGATTTTGCAGCTGGAATTTCATAGCATGATCTCTTTTTTACTTTTTCGCATTCACTTCACAATTAACTTGATTGAATTTATGGGCGAATTTGCTCAGTAGTTCCAAAGAGAAAGATGAAATCTCCGCTAAATCCGTTAAAAGCATCAATCATGACTGCCAAAAATGATGCGAGATTTGATGAAAAAATAAATACACATTGAACTGATGAGCGTTTGCTCGCAGGCAGTGATTATTCGATGAAATGGCACGTCGCGTCGAAATGATCATAAAATGTTAAGAAAAAGTTACAAACTTAATAGAATCGAGCAAAAAGAAAAGAAGAAGAGCCAGATGTAACAGCCGAAAATCTAATGAATAAAAATAATTTAAAACAGGTACGAAAGGGCTAAGTTCGGGTGCAACCGAACATTTTATACTCTCGCAATGTTCAATGATCAGAAGCGGGGATATGCTTTCAGGTGCTGGCATAACTTTATATTTAAAAATGTTGCGGAAGAATTCAACATTCATTGGTCGAAGAAATTGTCAATGGATTGCAATCATATTTGGTATCTTATTAAATTATATTACAGGCCACAAACTCATGTACTTTTGTTGCAATATTTTCCTTTGTGTCAGCGATATTCATATTAAAATCTATCAGATTAACTCAAAAGTGATATATGCTATATACACTCAACCAAAGTGGCTTAATTGAAAATATTAGACACATGAGGGAAAAGTTAACCAGAGAAAAGGAAATCATTATATTAGGAATTAGCGGCTTAGACCATGATCCAGACCTATTTCTTTCAGATTTAGCGCGAATTCACATCATTAACATATCACACATATTGCCCATCATAAACGGTTTAAAGTCAGGTGGAAGGTCGGGAATTTTTATACCGGGCATTTTTGGGATTGAGGAAGATCTGCACTGATCACATTAACTCCTTTTATTATTCAAGTATATGAGGTAACATGTTTTTACGCAATTTTGTGAAGGTAACTCACACGGTGACCGACATATTCGGCATAGAGTCTGCTAGAATAGCGAAAATCATTATATGTAGTATATGGGAGCTGGGATAATTCGTAGTCCGATTTCATACATTTTCGGCAGTAAACTATGGTATATCCGATATTACACATTCACTTAATTTTGCTAAAATATCTTACATATTGACCGAAATATATGGTATAAAGTCTACCCAGAGGTTGAAAATCCGTATATTAGGTACATGGGGGTTAGGGGTAGTATTTACCCTATTTTCACCATTTTTGATACCAAAGCACACTAGTATTATGGACAGACAATCTTCCAATATTATTACAATATCTTACAGATTTACCGATATTTTCGGCTAAAAGTCAGATAGAGGTACTGATGTCCATTTATTGGGTATCCTGGGCTTGAAAAGTCATAAACCGATTTCAAATACTTTTACGAATGAGATTTTTACCCGGATTCGTTTGCAACCCCTCCGTATCATATTCGCTGCAAGATTTAATGTTTCTATCGTGTTTGTTGAGCGAGCTATCGCACCTTTAGTAGTTTTAAACATAACTTTTGTATGGGAGGTGGGCGTGGTTATTATCCGATTTCACTCATTTTCTCAGTATATGATGCGATGCTAGAAGCACTTTGTCGGAGCAAGTTTGATTGATACAGCTTTTCCGTTTTCCGAGATATGTATTTAAGCCTTTTGGGGGCGAGGCCATAACCAGTTTTACAAAAAATTTTGCCTGCCAAAAACTTTTTATGTGAACATACTTATACAAAAGCATACATCGAACTTACCTGCCAAAGCAAAATTCTGAAGCAAAACAAAGCCGAAGTTGTATGTTAGCCAGCCATTAATTTTTCAAGTCGTCCGAAATTTGTTATTGTTTCGAAAATTAATTCTTACCGAATGAATGACTTAAAAAAATTTCTTATTGAACTACATACTGGTTTCCTCTTTTTCGATGTAATTTTGAAGAAACGATAGCTGAAATTCAAATTGTGTGTTCCGGAGTTACCCCTTGATACGTCCCGTTCGCCGCTCAATACTTATAGTAATCTGATAGGGAAGAATTTTAAAGAAAAGAGTTCGTAACATTCGAAGTCACACTATCTTTGAATTAGTTTTGATAGAGTAAATAGTATCCGATGACAACAAAAACTTAAAACAGTGAAAATTTGCTCATTAACAAGTGCATACTTTTATAAGAATAAATCCATAAATATACTCATAACATAACATAGAACCAGAGTTTGTTATCACTTCCCGACTAACATCCCACAACAATCCCACGATTACATTTTTACCCGGTTCACGTTCCTTGAATTATATTGTCAATTGGTTTTGCTGTTAAGTGGTTCCGTTGTATAGCATCCGGCCCCATTGGGAACCTACAACCCAGCAACACCACATTTCTAATCGCCGGTCAGTTAGGTATTCGTGCATAATGCCATATGCTTATTTATTAGTTATTTATTAGCTTGGAATGGTTAATCAGACTTTTTTCCGTTCATCTCGTCAAATAATTGCTAATAACAAGTTTGGAATTAACACTTACCGCTCATAAAATCGCTAATGTTAATTGAACAGCACTAACGGTTCAATTGTTTATAAACAAACACTACTGTTGAGTAAATTTGTTCGCTGTTCATCGAATTTAGTTTGGGCCCAGACACCCGATTAACTTTTTAACTGATTGCCATCTAATTACATGCTTTTGGAAACATCGCCACAGCAATAATTATATATGCAAAAAATAAAACGATTTTTAATCGAAGAAATAAGTGGGTGGATTTCGAATAAGACTTAAATTAATTAAATCATTTAGATTCGGTGGGTTGTATTGTAATGTGAAAAAATAGAAATTCTAGAAGAACCGTTTTGAGTTTTAGTCATATGGCAAAAATTATATGCCCTCGACTCAAACTGATGTCGAGTTATGAAGGTTTGGTTGCAGTCAACTCAGCCAAATGACCGTTATTTCGGTAGCTACGTTCTTTCTTGAAGGTGGTTGAAACAGCATTTAAAAACTGACAAAATATGTCTCAGGGCTGTGCTGAATTCAGAAGCGAGAATCCTTCTCTTCTTAAATGTAAAGTAGAGTTCGAAACAAAGGATTAAATGCTGGCATGCGTAGCATACCTATTGAAATAAAATGAAATCCAACGAGATTATAATTTTTTTTTTTTATCATATATTAGAGCGCTGTACCCATTCTGAAGAAAATTGAACTTAAAAATTGCATCCAAGTCCAACGGAGTGGTCGCTATGTCGATCAAACGGCAAGTATGAAACTTCGCCTTATAGCTATCCGCATAAAGTTTCGCGTTAGGGTAGTCTGAAAAGAAATGGGGTGCCTCGAACTGGTGGCTTAATCACAAAATTTCTTATTAACGCAGAAATGTACATTTGTTATTTGTGTATGGATATAAAGCAATGCACACGCGCACACGCGTGCTCAGATTGATATTTGCGTAAAGCATCTATTACATAACACATCGTTGGGCGAGATAAAAGATATCGAATATCTAAAAACAAGGTCACGATTATAAAGCGTCGAGGGAGACGACAAGCGGATTTTGTGGTTTTCCCTGTGCAATCAACCAAATAATTTACACCAACAATAGCAATGCAAGCCGCAATCACAGTGTTAATTTTGTTTCATATTAATATTATTAATATTATATTATATTATTTATATTTCTTTTATGTAGTATATATATAGAATATATGCACATTGCGCGATTCTGTTGTCATTGCAGTGGCTCATTTAAGCGATTCTCCAATACAGAGGGATGAATTCCAATGGGTAAAGTTATCAATATAATTTGAGCTTAGGTCTGACCTCTTATATGTATGAATTGGTCCATATTAAAAGCAAGAAGCCTTATAACTCATTCACCAGGTAAACTACAAAATGGGTGTGACACCGGCCCTTTTCAAGAAAAATTTCATATGAGTATATCAAAAATTACTTGAGCAATTTGAGCTAAGTTTGGCTTATTACGTTTTGTACACGTCTGACTGACACAGTTTGAATTCTTACGAAATATGTTGTACTATCTCCACCCCTACCTCTCATAGAATGACATTTGAATAGTGTCAGCTTCTTTCACCGCACCCCAAAATACTGCAGATTTAATAAATTTCTAATTCCATAATTAGAAGATTACCTTCCGATTTTTTGCTTACTTCGTAAAATTCAATAAAATATTACCAAATATTTAGTTTGAAAAGTTCCATTCTATTGTATTGTATAATGTATAATTTTCATGCAGCTGATTTTCCGAATATTTCTACTCATATAGCGAATTTCCCTTAAGTATTGTTGCATTATAGACGAAGATTGGGTTACGTATACGCCGCGCACCATTTTGCTTCTTGCAGAAGTGATACGCCCACCTTTACTACTTTCATCGACAATTTCCATCCTGCTTACCACCTACTTAACTTTGATTTAATTTTAATGCTACAGTTTCCCTCCGTTGCCCCCTCAACTTAGATCCCTGCTCATCTGCCCTGCAGCTGTAGCTAGTTGCTGAACAGCACTTATTCATTTTCTATGGATACACATATAAATATGTATATATGCTGGAGTACGCTTTGTCAGCTGATTTGAGAGCTTTGCGGTTAGTGCAACTGCTGTAGTCGAGCGGTTGTTGGTGATCCAAATTGATTGTGGGAGTGCATGACTTCACGTGTTTGTTGCATTTCAGAATAAGGAAGTGCGGTGCACTATTACATCGGGTTTAATTAATGTTTATTTAGCAAATTAACTTTTATTTGAGCACATCTGATCCAGCTATCCGGAGTCCATTTTATATGAGCTCACCAACACTTAAAAATGCACGATTAAATTTCTATTAGCCCCATTTACTTCTCACTCCACTCCTTTTACGAATATAATCATTGAAGATTTGAGCACTTGGACTGACTGTATATTGCATATTGTAAGAATGTATAGTTCTGAGAGCATTTGTGAGTTTATGTGAGGAAGACACTTCTTATTTAGGTTATTTAGCGTATACAAGTTGAATTGAAGCCGTTTTTGGAAAAATAATTTAAAACATTGTAATTATCCAAAAGTCAAGTTACAAAGATTTGCGCAAATTGTTTGTGGAGTTAATAAGATCGAAAATTTAGAAGTTATAACATGGATGAATGATTGCGTAATTTTCATGGTAAATAAGGAAACAAAACTCCAGAAAATGTATATCAGTGAAACGTATTTAATTTTTGATTTTGTATACACCAATTGTATATGTGCACTTAGCCACTAGTCGTATGATAGCTTGCGTGGAAAGAAATGCTACACCTCAGATCAAATTACATTATAAATGGCTTACGGTTAAATAAGGTAATTTTGCTCAATCAAAGCCCTGTTATACACCAGCACACACTCACACATACTGTGGCCACCTGAGTTAAATAAAATAATTTATAACATCTCCACTGACACATGCACATTATATGTATGTGCGGGAGTGTATGAAATGTTCAAGCCAGTACGTGGCGCTTGCATATTTGTATGCGTGCATGTGTGTATGTGTAAGTATATGAAGTGGTGGTCATGCTGCTTGCCACTCGAACTCTGCTCGTTGATTCGCATTTGTTTGGGCATATTTTTGCTGAAGCTATAAATTCTACCCGTATTCTGACTGTTCATTTATTGCCTCTGACACGTGTAATAACAGCAGCAACAAATGTCGACGCATGCAGTAAAAAGCAAATGAAAAATGCTGTAAAAAGCTTAAGATGACACTCAGGCATTATGTTTAATGAAGCGTCGCATGTTGCAATTAAAACCAGCGACGTACAATTTAACAAACACGTAAACGGTCACTGCTGCACACACACACGCACACTCACAATACAAAATATTGTTTTTAGTTAATTCTTCTTTTAATTTCTCCCCTCTTCTTTGCCCACCGACGCATTTCATTTGCCGCAATTAAATTCCATTTCCAATTAGTTGTAATGACATAAACAAAAATACAGAGGAACGATTGCACAGATGAATACCAACCACATATGTGCCCACAAGCGCGCATTCCCACGCGATTTAGTGGATCATAAAAGAATTTAAATTCATCAAATTTACTTTTTAGATATGCATAAACGACAGATGCACACGTTTATAGGTATGTTTATAACTCCGCACTACTGTTTATTCTGATTACATTAAAAGGCTCATTCCACCAGAATGTTATATAATACGTTACTTATAGCTGTACTTGATTCGCCAAGCGCTAGAGAGTGGCGATTATACACTTTAATTAGATATTCGCATACTCTCTTGTATCGAATTCAACTTGTTATCTTTGTTGTCGCTTTTACATGTACATATTTTGACAATACACCAGCGCCCAAGGACAGCGAGCAGCGACAAAGAAATTGCAAATCGAGGAGAGCTTATGTACATCAAATTGCCGCTTCAATATGTCAATATAACAAAAACAAAGAAAAACTTGTACCCGTAGACTCCCATGGGAAATGAAATAGCTTTCTGACACTAATAGCTTAATTAAATTAATCTGACATTGCAGCTGATCAGGATAAGTGGGTAATGTAACTATGGTTCTAGCTTTTTCAGCAAATTAAGTGCAAATGTTAAATATCTCTTTTCCAGGCAACTTGTTTTGTTGATTGCCAAAAAGTTATTCCATTTCACTTAGCAAACCAAACCACGATACAAGAGAATAGCAAAAAATGAATAAAAATCCTATAATATTCCAGCTTTACAATATGGTCATCAGCCTTGGATTTGTTATTAGTCCTATAAATACCTTAATAAGCACACACCCCCGCATCTGCTCCAAGTGTTTAAGTCATCAATACCACCCATATATATACAGGAATGTATGTACGTTTGTGGCAGCGTCAATATAGACGCGTCAATATTGCCGTTACTTAGTTTCACATGCAATATACATATGTATATATATATATTTATATATTATGTATATATGTATATATGCGTATATGTGTGCATAGTAAATCAGAGTGCCGTTCCATTGCGCTCTGTGTAGGTCGTGTCAAAGTTGAAAGGACTCCATTTGATTGATTGAGCCATGAGCTGAACGACTGGCTGCCGAACATCACATTAACAATTTAGCGAGCGAGGAGTCTGAAGCGGCTTACTGCACTAGAAGCTACGCCAGCAGCCAGCCACTCATAACGGTTCGTAGCTGGAGAATGAAAGTGTGTGAATGTGTGCCCGTAGAGCAACTTTTTTCAGAAGCGCTGTTGGTTCTGCAAATGACTGTGTATATACACGTCCGTAGGGGCCTCGGTAACTTAAAACGAAAGTTCAATTGGTGAAGGGAAATCCGCGACAGTGTGCCTTGACATTACCAGTGTCCGCGATGATTGTAGGTAAATGAGAAAATTACTTTTGACAAATGACAAACGGCAATCGAGCGAAGCTAGTCAAATTTGCTCAAAAGCAAAGCATAAACACACAAACACACAATTTAAGTAGCATCGCGAATGCATGCACTTAACTTCCTCCTGTCGTAAATTCTTTTAATGAGGTTATACTCACCATACTATATAATCAGTTGACGTCACATGGAGCAGAGTATCAAACAGTAAATACGCTCACAGACCAAGAATCTCCAGAAATTTTGGGCTCATCAATTCGTTGAGTTACTTTTCTTTATATATTACTTAATTATTGATGAGTAAGATAAACCAAAGAAATCTCAAATGTGCCATCCAGAAACATTCACCGAAACATCAGACTCGTCGTAATAAAAAGAGATATATATTCTACTAATAACAAGAAGATAATAACCGAAGATACCTAATAAGCAATAACAACACAATAATCGAAGCACCCAGTCAGTGAGCGTTGCCGCTTTGATATACCCAATGGAAATTTCACATCAGTGCAGTTGAAATTGGTTTCGTTCGGTTCAGCAGCGATGACTCTCAGTCGAACCTTATCTTATATCATTGTTGATAGCTACCATCTTTACTAAAATTGGAAGCAATGCGAAAAAGTAATGGCCAACTTTAGGGAGAGAATTACAAGAGATATTCGAGATATTTGTTTATATTTTCTACTTTGATCTTTGGCTATTGGCTATCCCTTTACTGCTAAACCATTAAAGCATTCCGGTTAGCCCACCCCTCACCTCCCACCCCATCAAATGGAATATGGGAAATTAGCAACAAAAAGCAAGAGAAAGCAAAATAATTTCATTAGCGCTGCTGCGGTCGTCCAAAGACAACAATACCAAGCGCAAAGCCACACAAAAGTTGAATAATTCAATTATGGTCATTAGGATGAATTCAATTAATTATTTGTGACAACGGAAAAGGACCAGATTCCTGGCATGAAGCAGCAACAAAACGAATAAAAGTGAACTACTCGCACCACTCCAACTTTTGTATTTATGCAATTTGAATTTTCGTTCGCCTAAGTTTGTTTCTACATCTAAACTTCATCTTTTACATCTATGATTGAAGAAAATATTTATAATGTTCTGGTGCGAAGTTAAAAGTGGTTACACCTGGGCAAAGGTCTCGTGATTGGGACACTCTTTATATCCCTCTTCGATCACAGAATACCAAACCTCTTCCTATGATCAGTCGGAATTGGAGAGTGGAATGTTGAAAGTTGAATGGAAAATGCTCGATAGTGCAAAATATTTAATAACACTCCACAAATAAAATTCGATGCCACCCAGTATAGAGTTGCCATGTCTCACACCTGATAGGTGAGCCCTGTGTTTAAACACACTCACAAACACTTCTCGCTAAATAATTAACTATTGTCAAGGGAGCAACTAAATCACTACACAAATCCAAGTTTTCGTTTAATTTCCGTTAAGTCATGCACAATTTCAAGCAAATGTTGTGGTAAACGTCGCAAAAACATATTCCATGCAAGTCGGTCGTTTACACTCATCGGACCGCACCGCTCTTCTTGCATCCTTGCAATGCATAGATGCATACATACATACATTGTGGGCTTGAATATTAATTACAACCCACAAAAGGTCGGTTGTGCTGATAAGGAAGTAACCACTGTATGAATAGGAAAACTAACACTGCTGTTAGTACTGGAGGTCTATTCTGCCGCTTTTTTGGTTTTCGTTGTATTTGTTAACTTACCATAACCAAATTCACAGTTTAACTCGTAAATCACACAAATGTATAGACGAGTACTTTGTATAGTTGAGGAGAATCAATAAATAAGAAATTTGAGCTTACAATTAAGTGCGAAAATAATTTATAACCGAACATTTTATACTCACACAATTTGCAAGAATCAAAGGATGAGAAATATTTTCAGGTATTGGCAAAATTGTATATTAATAAAACTACCTTATATAATATTACATAACTGAGGTATGTTTGGGAATATGTTTCCATGCAATTTCGTGGAGTTAACTCATACATGGACCGATATATTCGGCATAAAGTACATAGGCATAATATAGTAAAGGCATAGTAAAAGACGAAAATCATTAGATATAGTGTAGCTAGGGTAATTCATTGACCGATTTCACCCGTTTTCGACACGAAACTTTAGTATATCCAATAGTATACGCTTGCTTAATTTTGGTAAGTTATCTTATATATTGACCCATATATAAAGTATAAAGTATATAATAAACTTTCGGTTAGAAAATCCTTGAATTAGCTATGTATGAAGAGATGCCCTATAAATTGGAATATTGAAGATATCTCACATACTGACCGATATTTTCCTTAAAATGTCAGCAAAAGACCCTCATATTCGATATATGGGGCTTTGAAAATTATGTGCCGATTTCAAACATTTTTAGCAGAGAGGTGTCACGCCTTCGAGGGTACTATTTGCTCTAAGTTTTATTCTTATATCTTCCTTGGTGATTGATTTATATATTGTAATATCATATGGAATTTTAAATTGTTATATGTGGAAAGTAGGCGTGGATGTGGTCCGATTTCGGCCATTTTCATACCGTAACTAAGGATGCAACTATAATGTTATGCACCAAATTTAGTTTAAATTAGTATTGTCGTTCTTGAGATATAGACATATTTTACCGAAAAGTGGGCGGTGCCACACCTGTTTTTAATCGTTTGGTTGATATAGCTGCGCTGGTTTGTGAGATATCTACATTAAACCTATTAGAGGATGGCGCCAGAGTGCACTTTCAGAACTTTCAACCCACATACGCCCCTCCCTATTCCGATTTCCTGTACTAAATTACAGTTTTAATTCTTAATTTGGAGCTTAGTTATAGCACTTTACACGTTTTTGGTTAACGGCATTTGTGGGCGTGGCAATGGTCCAACTCTGCCCATCTCGAATACCAACCGTCTTACGGTGACAAAGAACACGTGTACCAAGCTTCATCAAGATATTTTAAGTTTTGCTTAAGTTACCGCTTCCACGGACGGACGGACGGAGAAACACTCTTCCGGAATTCAACTCGTCTCGTCATCCTGATCATTTTGATATATATAAGTCTATATCTGTCTCGATTAGTTTTAAGTGTTACAAACAGCAGTTAGGTGAACAAAGCTAATATACTCTGTGGCAACATGTTGCAAGAGTGTTAAAAATAAACTAAAGAGGACAATAAACACCTCAAAGAATAATAGAGAAAATTCACAGTTTTCACAAATACAATTACACCAACAACTTTCCGACTATGTGACGAGAGAAGTACGAAAAGAAATTTCGAATTTCCCTAAAAGCCGAACAAAAATGTCAACAATAAAATGTTTTTCTGCATTGCTTGCTCAAAAAAAACATACAGCTACCGACAGACGCTATAGCAACTTGCTCGAATGTTTTTGTAAAATTTTAACATGAAAATCATATAATCAACACAACTGCAAATCGGTTCAACGACGGCGACAGCGTGCTGATGCCGCTTGAGGTGGCAAGAGATGAGCGACTGCGGGTTTGTCAGCGAGCATGTATCCATTTATGTACTACATATATATAGCGCATGCATGTATGTGTGTGGGTGTGGAAACACAAATTTATTTGCGTTTTCAATGTCAGCCAGCCAAGAGCAGTGACAGCTGCGATTGACGCAGTTGCCACCACATAACAGCGGAAGCCCCAAAGAGTGCAGGGGATCATTTCAAGATCACTAAGGGCACATAAAAATACTGGTTTCACCAGAAAGCTCTCTAATTAAGAGAAAACAATACTAACAAATGTATACAGCATTTCTCCTGTAGCCAAAAAATGAAAAAATTTAAATTTTCATATAAAGCGTTGGTCTCAGTCGCTTTGGTAGAGCTCGGTATTGATTACATATATTTTATTATTACATTCATAATTAAAAAACTTAACAAACAATAGAAATTAAAACTAAATTAAGGAAACTAATTTGCCATATTTTCTGCCCTTGGGGTTTCTTAAATGTGAAGTTTTTAAAAATAAAAAACGTCCGGTCTAAGAGTCAACCGTGTGATACAATTAAGGTACACATGGATATTGCAATTTTGAAAAGCTAAAATCACTTTCTGTATACTTTGATGAGTAACAAACACTTTTAACTCATTAGTTTCTTCCTTACTTCCTTCCAATTTATAATAAATTTATTAACTTATATGCAATTGGACTCATAAAGAAATTCGCTGAATGTAGCGGAAAACTGTTTTAATAAAAAATAAGCAGAACATATAATCAAAAACCTCTTAAATCCAAGTAAACTAAACGTATGGGCAAAGAAACTAAGAAACGCAAAAATTGCAAAAGTATCTGGTTACATACATACACACTTACATTGTACATTTAAGCGAATTGCATAGGAAAATGCACGCCAATTGAACTTGCGGCTTGATAAAATTAGAACTACACACGTTACGATTTAGTTCGTGAGCAAAAAAGCAAAACAGCGAGCAAAAAACGTGAATCAATAAATATATAAATAAATTGTGGCAAATATGTACTTGGTGGATTCCACCTTGCACACGTGTCGGTAAATCTGATCCTCTGTTAATTAATACAGACATATACGCCCAAGTGGGATCAAACGTTATGAGCTACTTTACAACTAGAACGATATGGGCCAGACCCCAACTAGACAGCCGAATATTCCACCACTTTCCAATTTCAAAAAAGATGTCAAAACCCCTGACTCTTTGATAAGTTGTCCTATATTTGGTATAATTCCGATATCTTTCCTAGTTAATAGTTCAAATACCTTCAGTAAATTTCATATAGGAACTAATATTTTTGTGACAAGTTAGATGACGAACTCGTTGCGGAATTGCTAGTTGTAACGAGTATGTGTTGGGGTGTGTTAGCATATGCCTGCTTTTAGTTACCTCATGTGGTTGCTAATTTCAAATTGAGCAGTGGCGCAACGTCATTTCGCAACTTCGCTCCACGTAAAACGTGATTTATTGCCAAACTTAACGAAATTGCAAAGCAATTTATTCATCCATATGGTTTTAGCGACTTCATGTATTGTTGTTTTTCGTTTACCGTTATGTTTGCCGTTTGTTTTGCTTGCACTTTAAAATCTTAATGAGCAACGCAACAATAGTGAACAACTAACTATTGTTGTTGTGGGGCTAGAAAATAATTTGGCCAAAATGCATTTTGCTGGGGTGTTGCCATCCATAAATTTTTAAATTAGGGAAAACAAAATTGGGCTGCTGACGTAAAAGATCTAGTGCATTGAAGATCTGGGAGATTTATTAAGAGTTAGGTAAGAAAATATCAGGTATGTAAGTACGTATGTATATATTTCAAACAACGAGGCATTTAAAATGATAGCTATCTGAAAGGGTTAGAAGTTACGAAAAGTAAACATTTTGCTCCTACTGTGGAATAAGCTATGGAATAAGTTATTTAAATTGGTTAGAAAAATAAAAAAATTATTTTCTGCTCTTCATTATAGTTCTCGTTTTAAGATTTCACAAAGTGTTGCATAATAGTTGGTATTGTTGTTGTTATGATAATGCACTTTAACTCAATTGACCTTAATTGTAGCGTCAGCACCTCACGTTACATAATGAACTCCTCCTATGAATGAAGCAATACTCCAGCCTGTTTCCGGTTGCACGAAACATTCAAGTGTGATCGCTCGCCTTTAAACATCCGAGGGCAACTTCCGAAGGAGAAGGTGTAACCTACTAACAAGTAAACAGTTATTACATAACAGATGTTATACAGATAGTTTTTAAGATCATAAAGCATTATGCAGCGTAAGAGTTTTTAAATTTAGCTCTTTTTTCGAATGAAAGTCGTACTAAACGCTTTCTTCATATCATATTACTTCATGTAGACTTAGATTAGTGTTTCAAAACGGAGCTGTTTTATTTTTAACACATAAATAGCACAAACACAACAAAATGGCAATAAAGCACCCAGTGCATTTGCGAATTCACCAAACTGACTTATTATTGGTGAGCACCCAGAACTCAAAACCACTCCTCGCATTCGCTTTCATATTTTTGTATTTTCGGCCCAATTTGCGCTTGTAAAACGGTTTTCTGTTGTTTACTCTTCCCCTTTTTAGTTAAATTAATCGAGTGTCCTCGCATCAATATTTTTATTGAAAATCGCGATTTATGTTTCTTTTGCAGTTGTTGCGGTTGTGAGTATTTACTTTGCATTCAAATTTATTTTCGGTTTTACACGTAAAGTGTAAACCCCGTTTTTGACCGACAAGGAATTTTCTAGATCTCGCTTATCTTTTGTCTTGGATTAAATAAATGGCAAATTCACAGATTTGCTAGTATTGAGCATTAGACCCAAAAAATATTTTGTGAAAGCGCTTTGGAATATCCGTTATAGCCGAATACACGAACACAAAATTCAAGCAAAACTAGACGGAAATTTCAAAATATTTTATAATGGAATGAGGCCACTTATTTTCGCTTTCGCCCGACCTCGGCTCTCCATTAAGTCATTTAAGTACTTTACATATATGTCTGTATGTATACTATCTGTATGTATATGTAAAGGCATAAATGAGTGCGTTTAAATAGAAGAAATTTATGACATGCATCAAACGCAAAAAAGTTGATGCTAATATAGTTTAATAGCTGAAATACTCGCACAATAGAATTGGAATTGGCATTTGATATAGGGCCAAAGAAAATTAGCGGAAAGTATGATTATTGTTTGCCTTATTTGCACGCTTCGCTGCGAATATTTACATGTTTGCAATACGCAAAAACAATGCACTTTTACTTCCTCAAAGTATTTCTTTGTGACGAGTGTTCCTTTCCAAGATGACGTAAATGAAAAGCTGTGATTCGTGCAAACTAGTTATTAACCGTTATTATATTTTGAGGTCTACGTCATGAAATTGAGTAGATACTGAATTTGGACACCTAACTGAATCGACTAAGTGACGCATTACTTCTACTAGCCTCCTACTTCTTCTAGAGTGACTTCTAAACACTGTTGATTAGGGAGTAAAGGGAATTCTCGCGAAAACCCATTCTTCATCTTTGGGCATACGAAGTCGTCAATTGGAAGGTTCTCTTTTAATGGACAAGCAAAGGCAACGTTAGTTAGGAGGAATTTTAAGAAAAAGTTACTGAAATATACAAAGCCAAATGGGCCCAAAAGGCCTGTGTTTGACTGTTGGACGACGGCGACGAAACTTTGGAATATTGCCACTTGTAAGCATAAAACCGTACAATGGCGTTCTCCTTTGGCAATCTTTAATGCAATTATTTTGAATAAAACGAACTTTAGGAGGCACAGGAACCCTTACAATCCTCATACAGTGCATATATATAATTATATCATTAGCTACACACATTTTACTTACAAAAGCAAAAGTAGAGTTTTATTCGAAGAAAAGTAAAAAAAGTATTTTGCAAAGTTCTAAGATTATGCAAACTTTATAGTTTTAAGCATTCAATTATATGTCGACGTACTTATAATAGATCTGTATGTCTGTATGTAGTTATGTGTAAGCATCTTGCCCGTACATCAAGCTTTGAAATTTATTTTTTGTAGCAGCGCTCAACTGACAGCTTCGAGGCAACATTGACGCCTTACGCTCCCAAGTACACAAGCACAAAGAAACTTGCATATATATGAAAGAGCAAGTGTGCGTCTATAAAATTCAAGTGGCACATAAATCAAACATCCACTTGCTGACATTATAAAACTAAAAATTTTAACAAATTGTTTACATGACATCGAATCAGTTTTTGTGCACCAGATAAACATATGCATATGTATAACCTATATATAATATATAATATATATAGTATAATATATAATATATAAACTTGCGTAAGTATGAGCCTCTGTGCAGTTACATTCATATTATTATTTTACTTTGGGTGTTTGTCTTCATTTGGCCAATATGTTGGCCATCCAAGCGGTCCCAAGTGCATCGAAATATACTTGTGCACATATATTCACACTCACACATATGTCTGTACTTTTTGCGTGTCAGTGGGATTCAAGAGCAAAGGGAACTTTGTGAGGTTTCTGTGGTTGTTTTCGCAGTCTTAGTGGACCACCAAGTTTATCCCTCCTGTGTTATTTGTGAAATTTGGGTGGACCTCAAAATCATTATATTGTAAACATTTAAAAGTAATTCAAACTTTTGCTGTGGTCTTAAAAGTCATTCAATTCAATTTATGTGCTTAGCATTCAGCTTTATTTCTCTCCACAGTTATTACACAGCTTAGGTGTCTTCGATAATTAAGCTACTGGGTCACGCCAAAGCTCTGGAAAGAATTTAATGTATTTCCCATTTATTCCGAAAGGTGTTCCGAAAATTCTCACAACTTCACGATTTTCTCAGCAAACCCCTTGACACTCCTCTTAAGATGCCAACACGTCTTATACTGTTACATGAGAAGAAGTAACGGTACCCATTCATTTAAAAATCGAAAATTAGATGGTGGAATTTATTGCTTCCTTCTACCAATTTCCATGTTTTTCACTGTTAATAAGATACATATACATATACGTATATATTTCTATATATATAGAAAGTTTTAAGCCTACATTTGGGTTCATGATGAGTACACTTTCGTGAACATTAGCCGTGGGAAATTTTATTATATTATTATATGTACGTATATGTGTATAGGATAATTATGTCATACGATTGCAATCAGTTATTTAAGGATAATGGTTATTATAATAAATAACATAATAACCGAGTGAGCAATAATTTTTTGATTCTTTCAAAAATGTTTTCCTTTCCTATTTTGGCGCAGTTAGTTCTAAAATTAGCAAGACCCACGGTTAGTCACACGGAAATTCCTCAAGGTTAAATTGAGCCACTGACCTACGCACATACTCGCTAACTGTATTTTACTGCAACATTTCACGCCATCACAAAACCGAGAATAAAAAGAACAACAACGTTGTAATTTTCATAAGACCGTCAAAATTAAATATAACTTATTTGGATTTTCGACGGAATTCTTTTGTTGTGCATTGTGTGCGTACTAGAATCAGTGAGAACACGAAAGGATTTCGTAAATAATTCCGCCGCCAGGTGACAAGCAGCTACTCCAACACGTCAACTGGCTGGTTTTCGCGGGTGACGGATTTATTGGGCGAACAGCTGTCACATTTCTTTCGATGATAACTTGGTTGCTATTGAAATTCGTTGTAACTAATGTATATATGTACTTATATGTACATATGTACATGCTTGGGTATACTGAGAAAGCTTAGAAAAGTTTACGCGCTTCCAAATACATATAGGCATTTAGGAGTAGACATGCTATTCTCAACCATTAACCTTGGCTGTGCTTGAAGAAGACTCCCAGCCATTTTTATTCCGAAGACGGATACGTGTATGTATGTGTATATCTTTGTGAATAACGCAGTCTTCTCGAAAAAGTGAAAATAAACTGCACCTTAGACAGTTTCCGTTACAAATGCAATGACAAATCCTCGCACATAACTTCAAACAGATAGTCGCGCTCCGGGTCCAAAAATTTGATTTCCGAAATAAAACTTACGCTTTAAGATCGAGTGGTATAATATAATATTATAAGGCACAAAACCTTTAATATTAAATTATATTGTATATATATATTATAATTCTGCCATCCACACACCACACTCATGTGCAAAAGAACTAGACACAGCATTTGAACTGTGAACCCGTCGGACCACGTCATCTCGTTTTATCTGCTGCCACGAGAGCTGAGTGGCGGACGAGAGTCAACTGCGATAGCCACGATTAAGCGACGTGTCACAGTGTGAATTTGCGCCACTTTGGGCGCCAGTGCTAACACCTTGGCTTGCTTTCCACTTGAGCGTTTTATGTTTATGAGCTGAAACAAAGCAATAGAAGCACATATATAACAGACATATTTAGACGTTCAAATGGTTTATGCCGCTCTGAAGCAGCGGCCAACGAAGCAAGATAACAAAGAAACCCAAATAAAAGGTCAACGAAAAGCGTGCGCGAGAGGAGCGTTGAAGAGGGTCGATATCGGTATGCGGAATAGGTTGCGATGCCTGTGAACAAAAACTCGAAGGGTACGCAGCAACATAATGAAGTCAAAGGAAGCGAAATGAAAAATCAGACAACAAAGCAAAGAACAAAATGCGAATCAAGTTTGAGGAGAGGTAAGAAAGACGATTAGAGATGCAAAATCAAGTAAATTGGGGATATAAGCGGCTGTTGAAAGCTGCTTCGAACACACAGATAAAGCTATATACCGTTATTCAAAGAAAGAAATGTAGAAAACCCCAGTGGCAATACAATAAATTCGAAAAAATGGGAACTTCACTCCACTTTGTTCGGCTTATACTTTATACGTTATAAACACGCTACGTGCGATGTGGAGTGAATGTCACGGATGTGCCAACAGAAAGTCAAGTGGTCATGGCGAATACTATAATGCATGCATGAAGCATCTATTCTGCTCTTAATAAGAGCCGTCACGAAGTTCTTCTCTCTCGGTTCAAACAATAGTCAATAAACTACTGATTGTGGTACTTACAAGCTTTGTTACTCAGAAATAAATTACTATTGGATTACGTGTTATCATGTGTGTATATATCATTTAAATATCAAATTTTTGTAATCTTGTACAAAAAGTCTCATATTAGGTTCTTCAAATGTACCGTTCAAATTTCACTATTCCAAGAAAAAACTTTTTGCTGGCCGCGTAACGGGGATGTCACATTTGATAAACAGGATACCTCCGAATTTCTCTGACCAGCCTATTAGAGTAAAAAAAATGTTAACAACTAAGTATTTAAGATTACGGACGTCTCTAATAGCAATGGAATGCTCAATTAGGCGAAAATGGGCCTGCTGACCCATGCGCTTAGTCCTTGCAATTCCATAATCCCACTTCTACCTAAATGGAATTACACGCATCCAAAGCAGCATGTGCGGCCATAGCTTTATGGAGGACGCTAACTGAAATGTGCATATACTTAAGTCGTATTCTCTTATGTTTGAGTTAATGAAATTTCATTCATTTAGATTACGCCCATAGCAGTCGCTCAGGTTTTTCCCCCCCTCATGCAGTAAGCTCCTTTCCATTTCAGTCACATAAAAAGTTGATGATGTACAGTTACAAGAATTTCCCCAGAAATCTACTTTTATAATAGCACCATTTGCACAAACACTCAATTTCCCCTAAGCATATATATATAATACACATATATACATATATATATATACATTTATGTATAGTATGTGTGGCTGATCTGCCATGTTAAGCACATTTGTGCCAACAGAAATTACTCATACGCCCGGTTGCTTCCGACTGAAAGCAGTAATGCTCAGGTGCTAATGATGCACTCCAGCCCGGAATTTATGCAGGCGTGTGTGAGTGTCAGCAAACAAACGAGCGTCTGCTTTGCAGTATCTGTTCCTTTGTATGTATGTATGTATGTATGGAATTGTTATTGCATCGTTAGTTAAACTGAATTTGACATCACTAAAAGAAATGAAGCTGCATTTCGTGTCGACTTTTGGTGAATGAAACCAAAAACCTCTTATGAAGTTAACAGAAAGCTTTGAACCGATTACTTCGATGTTTACATTTTCTAATAAAACTTTTAAGCATTTAAATTTTAACACTACTAAATATATAAGGCCGTATAATCTATTTTAAATATGATTAAACATAATAAGAAATAAGGAGACCTCTTCGATAAATTTAACATTTCTGCCGTTATTCTTTATACAGTTATCACATTTTTAGTGGTCGAAAACCGCTAAATCAAAAGTGGGTGGTATTTTTACCATATTTCATTTATTTTAACGCAAATGGCGAAATGCTAAGTACCTATGATATATAATATTAATGCTTTCAGGGGATAAGACCACGGCCATACACTATTAGATTGTGACTCCCAACGGGGTGTCACCGGATGTAATCGAACATTTTATACTCTCGCAATGTGCAAGGATCAGAGGCGAGGAACTGTTTCCAGGTGCTGGCATAACTTTATATTAAATAATGTTTTGGAAGAATTCAGTATTCATTATGCGAAGAAATTATCAGCGGATTGCAATCATATTTGGTATCTTATTAACTTATATTACAGGCCATAGGCTCATGTACTTCCACTGATACTGATGACTTACAAATATAATGTCATCTACCAAATTTTGTTGAAATCGGTTAAGGGGTTCTTGAGATATGGGATTTCTCCTAAAAGTGGGCGGTACCACTCCCATGATCAAAACGTTACTCAGATTCCTTTGCAAACCTGCCGTTTCATATCTGCTGCATTATTTTAATTTTCTGACGTGTTCCTTCAGCGAGTTATCGCAATTTTAGTAGTTTTACTACTACAACATAACTTTTGCATGGGAGGTCAGCGTGGTTTTTATCCGATTTTACTCATTTTCTCAGTATGAGAAGAGAAGCTAGAAGAACTAAGTTGGAGCAAGTAAGATTGAAATAGCTTTAACGGTTTCCGATTCTATATCTAACTCTATTATATATATATATATATGTCTATATCTAACTCGTTTAGTTCTAGGTGTTACAAATAACCGTAACATGTTGCGAGAGTATAAAAATTTTAGCTTAATTGGTTACTAAATTATGTCACTTTACGTTTTATTTGACTAAAGTTCTAGAATGGAAGCGACCTCTTTAAGTGTTGCATTAGGTCTGAAAGTAGTCGATAAGTTATTGTAACATATAAACAACAGTCAATCACAGATTTCACAACAGCAGTAAGCTTGAACGCGAAACTGTGCATCAAGGTGCCTGTAAGTAAACACTTCTTTTCACGAGTATGTACTGTTATCCGATTCCATCGGCATTTTAAAAAATATTTTCTGTTGTCTTCTGGGTTTCTTTCTTAAGCAAAATAAATGGAATTATTGATTTGCTTAGGAATTTTAATTTGTTGTGCGTACAAGCGTCGCTTGGCCCCTGTACGCAATTCACCAGCGCCAAGTGGGCTTTGACCAAATTCATTGCTGGCATTTGTTACTATTTGTTTATAGTTCGTTTGCGTTATATTTAGATTTTTCGGCAATTTGTTAGTTTGTTGTAATTTCTTGACACCTCTCTTGATAAACTAACCACAGCGTTTCTAAGCAAAAATCCAACTCATCAGCATCCTCAACATCTACACATTTATATACATAGGTGTCTTCAAACAGTGATATTTGTTGTGCTTTTTGCCTGCTATAATATTGTATATTCTCTACGCTGTGAGCTTTTTGAAGAACTATTTTAATATAGTAAGACGTGATGGAATTTCAGCCCTGTAAATGAACAAGTGTCCCCTCCCCTTAGAAAGTGAAATTTCACTTATGCGCTCGTGAATACATACATTTTACGGGACCTAGACCTGCCCGCATTAGCTCGCTAAATCGCCGCCTACCAATTTTCTGCGCAACGTCGTTGGAATGCCAAGTCGGCACGCTTTTTCATTTGTTTGGCATTCCTAATTTTTAATAAAGTTACGTGCAAATGCTCATTCACATCTGTTTACCCACATTTACCAAATGCAATATTCTCTGCGCTTATTTTTATGCAGTCTCTCATATCTATGTATATATTGTTCTGCAGTAAACTCATATATTTGACATCAAATCTCTCAAAATACAACAACTCTTTAATTTCAATTTTGCTTTGCATGAAGGTAACTTATCTGTTAGCTTCCAGTATTTTCCCATTTCAAATAAAAGTGTGTGAAATCAACGTTTCTTTCACTAATAACAGACACAATATTGAGAGTAGGCGGAGCGCAAATGCAAGAACCTATTATTACTGAATCAATACCAACAATTTATATTTGTTATTTATTTAATTACATTTAATTACATTTTTGCTAATTGTTCTGCTTCCAATTTAAGCGTTAAATGCATTCAAAGTAAGAGAATTCATGTAGTCTTAAGCAGCGTTCGCCCCAGTTGCAAGCAACAAAAATGCAATAAATTTCCACAATTACTCATGAGTCTTGAGCCATGAGTTTTGGCTCATCAGGGTGAAACAATGACTTTGATGACTTGCATTGAGAGCGAGGCGAGGAATTTGAACCGTTAAAAGGATGCAAGTGCACAGCATATTGCCTCTCCGCTTTGTTGTCGACTAAGAATAGCGCCCGCTAAGCCTCTTAAGTCACACAAGCAAATACTCGTAAATCTTGCAGTTTAACGCTTCGCCGAGTGCCACATCAACAGCACTAATACCAGTTTAGCTTTCGCTAATACGCCGCGGTGCATGTAATCGGTCGTCTCACACGCCCCCATACACACTTGCATATATACGACCATATAATATGTAGAATGACGAAGACGAATGCATGCATCGTATGTGCAGATGTGTAATATTTATGAGAGAAAATAGTTATGAATTCATTTTCGACGCAGCAATAAAACGTTTATGGAAACTTAAAATACACAACTCAGCTGGATTTAATTCCTTTTTGATTTAGTGATGACCCAAGTGATTAAATAGCAATTGTGATCAGCGTTGCCACAGTTCCAAAAATCCTCGCCAACTAAGTATACAAGTTAATAAATTTATCTAAAATCTACAAATTATAAAGTCGAGAGAGCACAGTAAATTTTGTTAAGCCAGCGCATGAATGCAGCTATCCTTCTTAACTTTAAAAATTAACTAAAACTCGATCTGCAACTCCTCTCGAAAATATTCAAAAATCGATATAAAAGCCTTGAAAATTAAAAATGAAAAACCTTGAAGAAAAATGATCCTTGTTTAGAAGACTATTCGCTGAGAAAAAAAAATTATTCATTGAAAAGTCGAAAAAATTTCCTTTTAAATCAGGCTATATAGTTACATGTGATTTTAAAACGAAGTTCTTCATTTTCAGGAATCCTTTCTTCTTTATTTTGTAACAAAAATTACAAAGTATTTTAAAGCAGATCAACCAAAGATCGCACTAATAACCGGATACTGGGACACCATATTTTATTTAATTAAACGAAGAATTCTCAAAACCTTATTTATGAGATCATCGATCCTGACAGGACAATTTAAAGAAGAAGATCAGGCACACATCTATCGAAAGTGCAGCATTATTATGGTGTAGTACGGTAGAATCTGTAGAACGGTAGAATATTGTTACCTATGCTTACGGAATGCGAGAAAAGCAAAAACATTAAAAATAAATAAATTTCATATGAAAGCTCTCACGAAAATGTACACCTCCTATAGCGAACGGCTTAGTGCTCCCAATGTGTGAGAAACGACTAGAAGGTTGTATGGGAAAAGAAGAAAAAAAAGAAAACGAACGGAAATCTTAACGCCGTAAAGTACATTGAGCGAATGCGTTGCTAAGTAATGGAATTGCGATTGCAAATTGCAAAACTTCAGCAGCAATTAATGAAAGTGCAGCAAAGTAAAATTCTCATGACGGAAACTGGCCATAGCGAAAGAAGAAAAACTGCTGCTGAAGGTTGCTATTTTATAAAAAAAAAATTTAAGAAATATGCACTGTTGCATTTGAAGCCGCAAAAAACAAAAACTAAACAAAACTAAGTAAGTCAGAAGACATTATGAAATTTCGAGAAGCAACGGCCGAGATAACTTATAATATGAATAACACCCGAGCAATAATAACAGCAACGACAACAATGACTACAGTGAGTACAGTGACGACAACAATATTAAGTAATAATCAAGAAATTCTGAGCAAAGTAATAAACAAAGTACTTAAGTTGTAATTTCAATACAAACACAAGTTGCACAAATGCCAACAGGTCTTGACAGCCAAGGCTGACCGGTGAATGCGAAAGCTAATGTGGTTAGCAGAAAGCCAGGGCGAGTTTTAATTAGTTTTGTTTGCAGCTGCAGAGAAGCGGGCAATCTTAGAGAATCTCGATTTACAAATAAATCACAAAACAGTTATTTTAATCAGAACCTGGTGCGACGCAACAAGTGGGCGGTCTGATTACACCTCACCATAAAATATCATTTGAGTTTATGCTCAAATATTTGATATGAATTAATCGAAATGTTTCGAGTGAAGTGATGGGTTGTTTGCGTTGTGGCATACCTTGTGGTGGAAACTAAAAAAAAATCATTTAACATGACAAAGTCGATCTCCTCAGGATGAACCATCTTTCAATTTTACAGTGATACAACAAATTTTTTTTTTGTTGCTTTATTTAAAACTCACATATTTGTTAATAAATTTTAAATTGCTTTAACAGTTTCACGGTAACTAATATTATTTCATTTACCGGATCATTCGTCATGTACTTGTATGAAGAGGAGTTAAAATCTCTTCATTCGGCTTTATTGACTCCAAATGTCTTTGGGAGGTACTAGTAAGTTTTAAGTTAGATTCTTAGCCCAAGAGTACTGATGCCAATGGTTTCATTGAAATCTCGCTATAAGCGATTGTCAAAATCAAACTGATAAACTAGAATTCTTACTTGATTATTAATAAAAAGTTCTATCTCATATACATCGTTGGCCAAACCTATTAATAGGTTTATTGTACTCTCGCAACATATGTAAAAATTATCAGGATGAAAAGACGAGTTGAAATCCGAGTGAGCGTCTGTCCGTCCGCCCGTCCGTGCAAGCGATAACTTGAGTAAAAAGTAAGATATTTTGATGAAACTTGGTACATGTGTTCTTTGTTACCGTAGGACCATTGGTATTGCAAATGGGCGTAATTGTTCTGTCACGCCCACAAAAGGCTGTTAATCGAAAACCGATAAAGTGCTATAACTAAGCAGAAATTAAGATATAAACGTGTTACTTGGTATAGAGGATCCCAGTATGGTGGGGCATCTGTGGACAAATTCTTTTATAAAAGTGGGTATGGCCCCGCCCCCAATAGCCTTAATACATATATCTCGGAATCCGTTAAAGATCTATCTTGATCTTGATGAGTCAATATCAATCAAACTTGCTCTGACTAAGTTTTTATGGCATCTCCTTATATACTGAGAAAATTAGTAAAATCGGATAATAAGCACGCCCACCTCCCATGCAAAATTTATGTTGAAAACTACTAAAAGTGCGATAAATTGCTGAAGGAACACGGATATGAAACGGAAGGTTTGCAAAGGAATCCGTGTAAAGATGAGGGTGGCACCGCCCACTTTTAGGAGAAATCCCATATCTCAAGAACCCCTTAACCGATTTCAACAAAATTTCGTACATGACATTATATTTGCATTCTTATGTCACGCTGTGAAACGCTGTGGACGAAATCGGATAAAAACCACGCCTACTTCTCATATAACACAATTTTAAGTTTCATCTGATCCTTTCACTTTAAATCAGATAAATCGGGCAGCAATTAAGATATAAAAATCAAACTTTGTACAAATAGTGCCTTCAGGTTATGTCATCTTATGCATAAAAATAGACGAAATCGGATTATAACTTTTCAAGCCACCAGATACCCAATATGAGGACCTCAGTGCCTCTATCCGACTTTTTATCGAAATTATCGGTAAATCTGTAGGATATTGTAATGAAATTGGAGGATTATCTTTATGATAATAATGTGATCTTGCGTCAAAAATGGGGAAAATCGGGTAAATACTACCCCTAGTTCACATATACTTAATATTAGGATTTTCAACTTCTGGGTAGACTTTATACCATATATTTCGGTCAATATGTAAGATATTTTAGCAAAATTAAGTGAATGTGTAATATCGGATATACCATAGATTACTGCCGAAAATGGGTGAAATCGGTCTACGATTTACCCCAGCTCCCATATACTACATATAATGATTTTCGCTATTCTAGCAGACTTTATGCCGAATACGTCGGTCACTGTGTGAGCTGCCTTCACAAAATTGCGTAAAAACATGTTACCTCATATACTTGAATAATGACAGGTGTTAATGTGATCAGTGCAGATCTTCCTCTATCCCAAAAAAGCCCGATATAACAATTCCCGCCTTTCCATCTGACTTTCAACCGTTTATGTTGGTCAATATGTGTGATATTTTAATGAAATTAAGTGGATATGTTTTCTTAAACACAATGTGATTTCGCGCTAAATATGAAAGAAATCGGTCTATATCATGGTCTAAGCTACTTATTCTTAATGTAATGATTTGCTTTTCTCTGGTTGACATTTTCCTCATTTATCTAATGTATTTATTAAACCAATTTGGTTGAGTTTATATCGCATACATCACTTTTGAGTTAATTTGGTAGATTTTAATATAAATATCTCTGACACGAACCAAAATATAGCAACGAAAGTACATGAGTCTATGGCCTACAATATAAGTTAATAAGATACCAAATATGATTGCAATCCATTGACAGTTTCGTCGAATAATAAATGTTGAATTCTTCCGCAACATTTTTTAATATAAAGTTGTGCCAGCACCTGAAAACAGTTCCTCGCCTCTGATCCTTGCACATTGCGAGAGTATAAAATGTTCGATTAGTATAAAATGTTCGAACTTAGCCCTTTCATGCTTGTTTTCAGGTTATTTTTAATAAGATCGCTTGAGAAGATCAGACCGTTTCTACTCATCTTCTCTTCTTCTTAATGACAAAACTATTCGACAATCTTACAAAACCGACTAATTGGTTCCTTTGGTTCTTCGCACACCAAACAGATCAAGTCATCCAATTCAAATGTAAAGAAGCTAGGATTAACCTGGCAGGACGAATACGAATCTGACCATAAATACGACTTGTGCGATTTTGTTATTGTTAAACGGCCAACAAACTTTATAAGATTTCATCCAAAGCGTAATGGCGGTACATAAGGCACGAAACACATACAAATTTAAGACATCAGGTTTTTATTACATTTTTTGGGTGCTTGTGTTTTCAGTGTTTACATTTTTCCAGAGAGAAGGAATTATCGGTTGTTAAATCCGAAGCTACCATATCACTGTTGCCTTCAAAAAACTCATCAGATTATTTGTATACACACGTGGATCCATTAGAAGTAATTATGTAATTTGTTTACAAAACTTCCTTTCGGTCATTATTCTTTAACAATTTGGTTGCAATCAGTAATTATTCACATCGGCGTTCTTCGCAAACCGTAATGTTAACTTATCGGCAATCAATATTTACGTACACCACAACCGCATATGAACATATGTATGTGCCTGCTAGTGCTGTAATAGAGCGTTCATTCATGCGTTCATTCACAACACCGATTTCGAACTACCCGTACCAGCGACACAATAAATCACTACAATATACCATATATATTCACCCGTTTATAGTTTTTACGACTTATACGAGAAGCTAGTATCTATGCATAGGTATTAATAATTTCATACGAACACACACATACATACATACATGCAATGCCACTGCAAATGCAAATATTTATGTGTTATATTACACAGGCGATTAATATGAGCGGCACGACGACTGGATGTGAGTACTGATATTTATAGCAACAACAATATATGAGTGAATTACGAGCGTATAAAATATCAATTTGCATAAATGTTAAGCGGTAATTTCCTACCATGTTAGCTGGTGAAATGCTCATAACTGTAAAAAGATAGTAAAAACCGGCATTACTATCAACATTTTATATAAATCGGTATTGTGGCCATTAAAAAAATGTAATCATGCTAATAAAAATTCGCAATCAATTGTTAACGTTGTATGATTTGATGCGCAAATATGAGCATGAAATATGCGCATTTTTGCAAACGTCTACATCTATGTATACAAACAAACATCGAATAAACGTAATTGGAGTTTTATTCGCAGCGAAGATCGACAAAGCTTCTCGTCCCACATTCCACAGAATTTATTAACGAATTACTCCGTCCTACTTCTAAGGCTTCGGACAGATACTGGTTGATGTTTTGTTTGAGTGGAACTCTGTCCTATTTACTGGCCGTTCCATACTGTTCCACAATGGGAACGCATGCCAGCTTTTACTAGCTGGCATTCTTTGCTGAAGTGAGTGTTTTTAAATAAAAATGTGTGTGGTCAAAGTGTTTGCGTGAGTTTCTGAAATATCGCGTAACGCATACTAGAGTATACTTATTGAAAATGCAGCGCAAAATCGACGTGTCGCATGGATTACTTTTACACTTAGTCGCCAATTTTTACTCCAACATAAACATTCCCAAATGGTATGGCACTCATTACAAGCGAAGCAAGTGGCAGCACGTGCTGCTGGAAATTGAAATATAAATTTCAACTTCATAATATCTGATATGAAATATGGAACTGCAAGAGGAGAAAATCGAAATTCGCCATTCTTGTGATGAAAGAGTCGATCCGCCTTCAAAGGGAAATGCTCGTTACATCATAGAATTATAAAGTTATTAGTTATCGTATGCTTTGAATGTGTGCGGAATCCTGAAGCCTTACACCATATCATTGATTAAAACTGGACGAAATTACACACTTTAGTTTTCTCTTAAACCGCTTAATCAAGAACAATTAATCCTTCTTTTCTTACATACTAGATTGGTCATGACTTTACAACACTTAATATTACCTAAAGTATTGTTTATCAAGTCCTCAAGCACAATTAGAATGACATTATGAAGTATTTCAAAAGAGTAAAATGGGGCTCGTTTCGTCCGTTCCAAATACTCAGTCGTGAATAGTAGTTAGTAACAGTGGAAGAATCTATCATCTCTCATAAGCTCTCTCAGAGTGTAGGTAGCTTTGCTACAGACCTTTAGCTGTTAGCAATTTATTTTCAAGATTGTTCTCTATAAGATTAGCAGGCAGCCACTGTACCTGCAATTTTATTTACAGAAAAGTTAATAGCTACAACAACAGGCCACAGATGATCTCGAAATCCATTAAGTTTTAATTGAGAAAATATTTTTATTTACAACACATTACTTTAACGTTTGCATATGTGTAGAGGAATCAAAATAAACAAAGCACCGAAAAAGCTCTATAAATCCACTTTAATATTAGCGTCGCGGCCTTTATGGAAGAGAGGAGAGAGAATGTGGTCGCTTACCAACGCAGCAAAGCTACTGCTTCAACCGACAAATAGTAAATCTGTCTGATGTGCGAAGCAATAATTTTCAAAGATAAACATAGAAGTTCTATCAAACAGACAGTTATAAGCAGAGAATGTAAATATAATGAGAAATAATGCTTTTAATGAACTTATTGATTACGTAATGATAAAACGGATTTGTAATGATGCTTTAGTGAACCTATGCAGACGAGTGATCACACCTTGTGATGTTGAAAGCCCCGGTCCCATAGGAGGAATACTCTAAGGCCTGTCATATTTACATTTGATTTCCAGTATTTTTAATAATAATATTTAAATTAAATTTTTGAAAGCGAATTGAAACAAAACCTAGTCGATTTCTGAACATTTCTACTCACATGATCTAACAAAACTCAATAACCCCTCAATTAATGGTATTATTGAGAATCGACTATAATATACTATTATGCACACAAATAAACACCAATTTCATAGCATCTATTTTCCGTCACACAACCGGCACTTGACGGTTGATGATTGTCTCTGGTGGCAACCCATCACTAGCAAGTGACACAGTTGATTGAAAATATTTAAACGACTGCTATTGTCGATTTTTGTTGACACCGAGGAAAAAATAGAAAAGGGTAAGGTGCGGTTACCTTATGGCCAACAACAATCAATCGAATAGTATTTACATCCAGGACAAAATAAATAAATACACTTTCTCAGACTTAATTCATCTATATAAATTGTATTGATATCTGAATATTGAAATTCTACAGAAGAGAAACCATACATATCTCTAATCCACACATTTCTTTCGAGTAATCTTTTTTTCTTTCACTCTATTCCAGCATAACAGCGAATTCTTGTCAAACAAAGTTTCTTTTACACTTACTACACTCCGCATTTAAACAGCCATGCTTCCGCCACAACAGCACAAACAAGTGCTTGGCATAATAATTACAATAATCACTAAACATTAGCTCAGTAATAATACTAATCGCAATACTCGGCGATAAATATAGCTAACTATATGTATACTGTATTGGCAGTGCGCTATTACCCCTGCAACCATTCCTTAACAATTATTGCGCTCTACTAATGTCTGTCCCCATTCTCCCAACCGCTCCATTGCAAATAATGGCCAACAAAGGCTTGTGGTAATTGCAATACAATTACTAATTGAAACCCATGATTTGACAAGAAGCAAGAAATTGCCACTGGCTCGGCCACGATCATGGCCAATTACAGAAGCATCGGCAAACAGACGCTTTTCTCAATTCTCGAGCAATTATTTGAGGAGAAATGGCCAATGCCATTGTGATAGTACCCCCGAGATCCAACTTTCAGATCATTTTAATTAATACTTCATAATAATTATGCGCATATTTTAATTATTTCGCTTTCATTTTATATCGCTTTGCCCTATTGGCCCGCGGCGGGCTTCATGTACACAATGTACAGCTATACATACATATGTACATGTATAAACCCATACATATATGTATATGAGTAATATTCGCTTTGTATACACTTCTATCAACGTCTAGTTGTTTAATGTAGTCTCTTTATCGTTGTTTATTGGTATTGCTACTTTTTAATTTCATATTTTTACAATTATATTGTTCGCCACTCAGTGTTGATTCTCTCATTGAGTGGTGTTTTTGTGCTTCGTTTACAAAAGTTTAATCGAACATCAAAACACATTCTCACATTTTTTAACTCCTCCTTTGGAGTTTATTTAAAGTACTCATAAAGTTGTTATTGTTATTATTATTGGATATGACTTATTTTTGCTATTAGTAAGGGCCCAGGGACCAATTGTGTAGAAAATTTCAAGAACTTTGCCGACTAATTGAAATTGTGAATGATGGTACCCACTGTGACCTTTCATTACATTACCCCATTAGTGTGCCTTATAATTTAGTTCAACTACATTATTTAAAATTTATGTTTCTGTGAATGTAAATTTGTATGCAAAAAATACAACAAAAATACAACAATACTTAGTAAAGGAAGTTACGTAAGCTATGTACAAAAAATATTTACTTCCGCTTCGTAGGCGGGTTGCACTTAAGCAAGAAATGTCCGATTGCCATTACTTCATACTCAACATCCCACCCACATGTCACTTGTTTCCCGATCAACCGCGGACAGCTCCAAGTAGCATAATAAATTACGCACAGTGAATTTCAAAAAAACGGGTATACAATTAAAAAAACTTCAAAACAAAACGGCCAATTATTGAGCTTCGCGGATACTGTGCCTATCCGCTTTCGCAAAAGAGTCCGCACACACTCAGTCCTTCCGGTATATGCACACATCCACACATAAATAAGTGTTCTTTTTTGATTCACCTACCCACCCCCAAACTATTTTTGGTACAATTCGTGTTGTTGCCGTTGACGCCGTTAAATGAAATGAACTTGTCATAACTGACCTTTCCTTCAGCCCCAAAGGCATGCCGCGCGCCACTGAATGGCTGTCAAGCCGAGAACCCATACACAAGAGTTCATATGTTTGATACAGCCATTCACAAACATAACAACACTGACAACAATTTGAATGCTGGCGCCGTTGATTGCTCGTTCTCTGCGGCTGCTCCGCATGCGTCACTGCTGGCTTTGTTGCGCCACACTGGCTAATGAAAACTCAAAAACACGCGCAATTTGGAAATTAGCAGCACAATTTTTCTCGACCTCAAAATAAAGGCAACTACAAAATAGAAAACCAAATTTTGTTGGACCGGCTCTTTTGTCATGTAAATTTGTAGAAAATTTCGAATTGTGAGAAAAGTAGGAAATGGAACGCATTCGTAATAAAGTTGCGCCAATTAAAACACAATGGCGAAATTTTCAATGAAATACACATTAGCTTGCATATATAGTACCTATGACCATGGATAGGTGCATAGGCGTTTGCGCTCATGTTCACATCAAAACGAAAGGCTATGCAATTTGTAAAGCCATGCTAATCCAATTAAATAAACTCAAACGCATTTCAATTTATTATCGGAAATGGCTAATACTCAATTTTGATATTATAACATAATTGTATACAAAGCACAGTGACTACGCTTATGAGGGCAGTGGTAAAAAGATTTTAGTGGAGATAGCTTTGAGAAATTTTTACCAAAATCTTGCGAAATGCTTTAAAAATATATTGGAAAAGTGGAAACTTTCGTTAAAATCGAACCACCAAAACTACACGTAGTCCCACGATAGACGATATTTTTAATCTGTATTTACACAAAGTCAGGAAAAAACGTTCACATTGTAAAGTTTAGGAAAAAATGCAAAATGGGGAGGGAGAATTGCATTGAGAGTTCTTAATCTGCTCGGATTCTCTGCCAACTCTAAAATGCATACACCACTCTCTCTCTACCCTTAGCCAACCCCATTGGAGTAATCTGCACACTGTAATCTTGATGGGTACACACCCACCAAGTCCCACTATTTACTAACCACTAGTGCAAAAACATTGAACATTGAATTGCATGAAAAACAATTTAGAAAGCCTGTGACGAAAATCTTAAAAAGAAAAAAAAAATCTTTTATAATGCAAATTAAAAGCAAATTCAGGATTCTTTCAAACCATGCAATGGCGTTCCTTAACACTACTAAAATCATTCGAACAGAAATGACTTTTATGTTTATATGACTATAAATAAATACATGTATGCATTAATTTGTCTCGGATTGACTTAAATGAAGCTTTGGGGAAGAACTACCTGCTCAAATGCGCAAAAAAACACACACATTGGAGCATTGCACGCAAAATATCTTTGGTTAACAGGCGTCCAAGGTGACTCGCGCCTGCTCGCCACCCAAACTCCCTATTCAATGAGTGTAGAAATTTCATCAAATTAATTTTCAGCAATTTGTGTTGGTGGCAAGGCCGCGTGACCATTATTCAAATGCTTGGAACTTGCAGTGGCATCACTGGTGTTTGCTGCAGTGGCTTATCATGCCGGAGCGCGTTTTAACACCTGTCCGTGCGTGTATGGCGCAATCATTTTCTTGTTACTGCACAATAGTTGAGCTATTAGGATTGCCTACGAAACACGCGCTTCCAGCGAGCTGTGATTACTTTCGCGTTGTTGTTGTATACATCCAACGGGTATGCATGGGACCAAAAACAAAGCGACTCGTCACAGCTATAGAAGGTGCTCTCCGCCGTGAAAAGTCATTCATTTAAGTCAAAGTGTATTGCAATACCCGAAGTGGCAGTACAAGCACCCGCCATTGAAGGCACAGCAACGAGTTCACCAAATGCGCATTGTTTGCCGCTATTGAAATTCTCCGACAGCCAACGTCACTTATGCAGCTTCGACTTGCGACGTCCGGTAACGCGAAGCCATTCAAGCACATGATTGCCGCTGTTCAGCTAGGCAACCGTTGCAGCAAAGAAGCAACTACAATTACAAAAAAAAAACAATGTCACAGCATTCAAAATTTTTTCATTCGTTGTCCTCATTAACTTCTCATTTCGTGGCTGCTTTCCTTCATTAGTAGCGTCACTAACGTCATTTTGCTCGCCAATAAACGCCGTTGCATGTCGCTACTTTTCTCCCTTAAGTTTTCTTATAGAGCGTACTTTAAGAACAGTTATTTTAAATAACCCTCCTTGACAAATTCTTTCAATTGAAGACATCACTTTGCTTTACAATTGAATTTTCGTTACATATTCACAGAAAAATTTCGTTGAAAGTATTTTCTTACATAGTTACACCAAATAGTCCACTTTAATATTATTTTGGTAAAAGAATACTCACTTAAATACTTAATTGAAAATTTATAAGGATGATTTACGATGAGAACAACGAAGGTTTTGTCTCATCTTTAATCACGTTGTGCGATATCTGTTCCAATATTTTGTGGAGAAACGCAAAAAACAAATCAATGAAGAAGTTAAAACTTATGGATGGGTAAGTGGATCAGCCACAAACATTTAACCAAGGTGCTCTTATTTGCAGAATATTTGTTCGAAGAAAATAATAAAAGTATAATTCCATCAGATTTCTGGTTACAAAAATCATTTCTCTTTTATGCATGTTGTTTTGGTTGAAAGAATTGCTGGAAGCGGAAGTAAAAGGCTGCGAGTGGAAGTGAAATCCCAAAACGAATTAGCAAGTGACATAAAGAAATTGCAGAAGTGAGAAAGGAATCAGATGTGCGGCCGGTGTTGGCGGAGTGATGGTGCACTTGGTGGCAACAATTGCAACTGTGGCGGATCGAGCAGCGGCGTCACGCAGTAGACGCTGTTTGCAAACAATTCATCACAGTTTAACAATATAGAAGTACAACAACAAAGTATAGCACACATTAACATACTTACTAAGAGAATAATGCAATCAGCAACAACGCACACTAAAATCACCAGGCTTTATTCGCTGAACTTAGTAATCCAGTATTCCACGTTACTCTGCCAACTGGCTGGCAAATTTCCCTACGCTCAAGCGGAAAATCTTCAAACTGTCAGATGAATAACAAGCAGCAATCATGATTGTATGACGGTGTGTATTCGCATTGAATAGAAGGCGAGTTTAGCAGTTGCACGAATCCTTTGAGCATTAAAAAATTTCTAAAAATATAATATTATATAAATATTATATATTATGGAAACATTATGGAATTATATAAATATGGAAACAACAAACCTCCTCAGGTATCTATTCACTTTTCGTTAAAGATTTTTCTCTGAGCTTCGATTCTACTTCGAGTCTACATTTCATTGGACTTGGAACCCACGAACAACCATCCCATGAGTAAATGACAATATTTTAATAGACCTCAAGTATGGCATATCTCATATATATATATATGATATATATCTTCATCTTCATAACAAGCGGGCAGAGATGGAAAGCTTCGCTTAATTATTGGGTAAAATCATAGTTTGAAAAAAAATGTGTTCAATTAGGAAATAGGATTTTGTCCTCTTTAAGAAATGTTAAATGCAAAAGCATCAAATTCTTGAAAATTGGAATCAACAACAGTGGTGGGCGGCGCGGTGAGTATGGCATTAGTGGCACAGGTGGTATGAGTTACCCTTAATTGCTTAAATACATTTCACTCATTCGTCATGGTAACCCACATATACAGTACCTAACTGCCACTCCAGTCAGCACATACACACACATACATACTGTGAGACAACAATGACAGCAATAAGCTTAGATATTCACATTCACGTCGGCACTTAAGTATATGTATGTGTGTGTACATACTTATGAGCACACTTAGGACTACATGTTGCCGATTTGTATTGCACTTTATTTGTGCAAAACGTGTATAACGGTATTCTGGTGTTCAAGTGTAACCGACATGCATTGCCACACGTGTATGTGTGTGTGTACGATTTTAGTGGTTTTTCGCTCAGACTAAAGCTGTCCTCGTCCATCTCCTTCTTTGTGCTTAATTCCTTGCGGTACTTTAAATAAATGTCAGTTTTCGAAAATGTTTACATATAGTTGTGTTTATTTGCAGTGGTGAGTAAAGGACCTGCGTGGACTTGTGTGAAATTTTATTACATAATTGCAATGGAACGAAAACATCACCACAACGAAACAACGAATAACACAAGCAATTCAACAGGAAAAACAACTTGCAATTAGTAGAAACCTGCGTGGACGGGGGAGCTGCGCTTGAAATTGCTCGTGCTTAAGCTGGCTGGCTGCATCATTGGTACGCTGTAGGGTAAAAGGTTTCATGTACTCTCTGATGGCTAAAGTAGAAATTTATTTAGAATTTCGAAATTGCTTACAATGTGAAAATCGGTGATAATCAAATTTAATGGGAGAGTTAACATATGACCAACACTTGGTTCCGCCCAAAGTCAGGTTATTTTACTTGTTTCACCAGAGCAAATTTATTGAAAACAAGCAAGAAATCTCAGGAACATCGATTGAGCTGTTAATTTCAAATAATTCTATCTTTCATTTTTTACCAACCGAAAATATTTTATGAAAAATGCTCTTCTATTAGTGCATGGCACATGGCATTACATTTTTGGGTCATGCTTGCATATTCACAACTACATTTGTATGTGAATGTGAAAGTGTGCTCCCCTGCGTTCGCATTTTAATCTTTTCGCGGTCGTGTCGATTGCATCGTAATTTCCTTCCAACTATAATTTCCATCAATGACACCGAATCATCAGGCTACCGACACTTTCGCACGGCCTGCCTCTACTCGTTTTTCCCATTATGTCTCACCTCACCTCACCTTGCATCGCAATACGTTTCAGTTGCAGTCCTTTGTCTGCAACACAACCTGTCACCATACACACTAACGCAGTAGTTGTTCTGCCAAGTTGGTGAGCCAGCGCCAGCGGCTGCATTTATTTAATGTCAAATAGCCAAACAAAAGCAACAAAGCAAATAAAAATGTGAAAATATCTCACTGAAAGTAGAGCTTTTTATGCACGAGGATGTCCTTGTCGTGACCACCAACCAGCAACCTGCGTTCAGCCAGCCCGCCCACGCGTTTTCACGCGCTCACATATACAGGGCAACTTTACCTTCACACAGAGAAGGAAAAATGGGCTCGGAAAATATTAAAAAAAAGGTACAAATGAAAGAAGCAAGAAATGAATATGAAAGGATGAAAAGGGCATCGAAGGTCAGTGGGCTCACAGTGGGGCGATACAAATAAATTGTGTGTGGCAAAGTCGTAGGGCATAGAGAAAGAGCCGGATGAAGCGCTTGACAGTTGGTTTGTCAGCCCTCATTTGAAATTTCGCCTTTCATCAGCAGTTACCCGCAACTTGCGATGACGAGAAGAATTACAATATTAAACAAGTAAGAAAGGGCTAAGTCCGGGTGTAACCGAAAAACCAAGTTCAAATAAACCAAGTGAAGTGCTTGTACATTTACTAAAACCAAAGCAAACTTTTTTCGGAAGGGTACCAAGTTCGGCTGATTGGCAAAAGCGAAGGAAATTCAAAGACTCATACCGCTAAGTAATGTCAATTAAGTTTTTCAAAACTATTATTTATCTATAATTAAATAAATTAACAGCAACAAAAATTTTTATGTGCACGTACGAATTACGAATATAATTGAAAGCTCAAGAGCAGCATTTTCGACGCACACACACAACCATAAAAAAAGACACGAAAACTATGCTCAATTACAATATATACAGCAAATAAACTGAAATGCTGTTTACACAATTCTCTCTCCTCAGAAACCTTTAGTAAACTTCCTAGAATACATTTTAGCGTATAATGTTTATTTACAATATATATCTTAATTTACCTTTCAATACATACTGTGGACTGGTCGGACTCAGTTAGCACCCGAGCTTGGTGAATTTTTGTCAACATCGAGATTTCTTAATAAACTTCGCTACAACAACAATGAAAATTTTTAACGCATTTCGGTACAAATGATTACCCAAAAACTTTGTTAACACAATAAATGGAGATACAGGTTTTGGAAAAGTGTGAAGTAGGTTGAAGCATTCGGATTTTAGGTGATAACCATACCCAGCGCTACTAAAACGGTATTTGTTAGAATAACATAGGGTACATAATACTTAACTTATTTACTTAATGCTTAAATAACAGTTAACTAAATGTAAGCTCGGAGAACAAATGCTTAATTAATACTAAAGCGCAAAGCAAAAACAATAATTATCAAATTTCAAAGTCTCGAGCGAAAGTAAGAACGCAAGGTCGTCGCTGTACTGTGGGAACATCGTTTGTCTTCTTGTTTACTCGGTATTGGCGCACTCGTAGATAAAGCATTAACTGAATTCAACAACAGTTCCAACAATGATAGCAATAACAACAAACAACGATATCGGAAACATTTGCACATCTTCCACACCAACTATGGCAAGAATGTCAATATCAGCAGCGACATCAAAGTGCGTATGCACGTGTATGTGTGAGTCAATGCAAATGTGTGAAGTGATAAATAAGTCATTGGTGAAAGAGGAAATTTGTGGTGAGGAAATGTGTGAATGTGTAAGGCTCGCATGTGTTCTCTGATGAAGAAATATATATATTTATATGTGCTGATACTCGCATATTCGCTTGCACACACATAGTTATTGCACTCCACCACTACATGCACCTACAGCTGAATGTATGATGGTGTGTCTCCTTAGCGGTAACTACCTGGCTGACTATGGCTGGCCTCATTGATGTCGCAGCCCCACTTTCCTACCGCTGAAGCGATAAAGATAAATTTATTTTTTTAATTTTTCTTGCATTAAATAAAAATAGTTAAAGAAAAACAAGTAAAAAAGGGCTAAGTTCGAGTGTAACCGAACATTTTATACTCTCTCAATGTGCAAGGATCAGAGGCGAGGAACTGTCGGGTGCTGGCAGAACTTTATATTAAAAGATGTTGCGGAAGAATTTAAAATTCATTATTCGACGAAATTTTTATTGAATCTAATTATTTTTGGTATCTTTCTAAGTTATATTATATGTCACAGACTAATTTAGTTTCATTACTAAGTTCTAAGTTACTAAGAAAGGTTACTATCTTTCTAAGTTATAATATAGGTCATAAAATAACTTAGTTTCATTACTACATTTTGCTTCGTGTCCGAAATATTTATATTGAAATCAACCCAATTAACTCAAATGATATATGTGATATAAATTCAACCAAAAGGGCTGTACTTAATATATTGAGCATTTTAAGAAATGATCAACCAGATCGAAACAATAAGAAATCGCTAATTTAGGCATATGGGACTTAGAACAACATTTAGACCGATTTCATTTATATTCAGCGCTAAACCTCATTATGTTTAAGAAAGCACGCTCACTTGATTTCATTAAAATATAACACATATTGTCCCACATAAACGCTTTAAAGCCAGATGGAAAGTCGGAAATCCCTATATCGGGTATATTGGTCCTAGGGGAAGGTCTGATCAGACTATAATATATTCAAGATAGATATAAGATATAAGATGTCTTACATATTGACCGATATATACGGTGTAAAATCAAACGCATTTCTGAAAATTCTCATATTACCTATATTGGTGCTAATTGAAATATTGACCCGATCTTATAAATTTTTAGCACATCAAGACATTTTATTACCAGGAAAGTAAATTATCAAAATTTCATTACGATATCGCCCAGATTGACTAATATATACGGTATAAAGTCAACCTTAAGTTCGAAAATATTTATATTAAGTGCAAACGAGACAAGGGAAATACTCACCCGATTTCGGCCATTTTTGGCACAAGGCCACACTATTACCACAAAAAGATGCTCTCTGAATTTCATTAATATATCTCAGAGATTGACCGATATTTTCGATAAAAAGTAAGATGTAGGCACTTTGGTTCACATATTCGGCAACTGAGGGTTTTAAAAAGTATTTTCCGATTTTCATTTCGCGTAGGGAATGGAATACGTTGAGGGAACTATTGCGTAAAATTTTATTGCTTCATCTGAATTCGTCCTTGAGTTATACACTGTAAATTGAAAAAATTAGATTGAATTTAAAATTGTGTTATATGGGAAGTAGGCGTGGTTGTATTCCAATTTCTCACATTTTCACATTGCAATATAAAGATATCAGAGTAATGCTAGACACCAAATTTGGTTGAAATTGGTTTAGTCGGGAGATATGAAATATCACCGAAAAGTAGGCGATACCATCCGTATTCTTCGTATTCTTCTCAGTATATATTGGATATATTTACTGTATATATTGGATATAGGGACTGTAAGACGTGTTCTCAGTAATTTTATTTGAAGTAGCGTTAGTGGTTTGTGAGATTGCATATTAAACTTATTAAGCGGGAACATGCCCAATCCCTCCTGTGATTCCCTGTACCAAATTCCAGCGTTGTATCTTAATTTGTTGCCTAGTTATAGCATTTATAGGTTTCTGCTTAACAGCATTTTGTGGGAATGACAGTATTCCGATTCTGCCCATTTGCAATACCAACCTTCCCATAGTGCCAAGGAACACGTGCACCAAGTTTGATGAAGATCAGATTATCCATTTTACTTCACTTATCGCTTGCACGGACGGACGGACAACCGTTAGATAAACAAAACTGTTATACTCTGTGGCAACACGTTAAATTAAACCTAATAAAAAATATGCGTGGTAAAAGTTTTAAAGAATTTGGTTCGACAAACCCTTTTAGTTAAAAGTATTTAAAGTATTTCTTAAAGCAAAATAAACCAATCAATAGAAGGCAGTCTGTATTAACTTATTAAATTCCAATTCAGTAAGATATGTCACTTTATCAGTTATTTACGTAGGTAAGTATATTTTTAGATGAACGACTTCAGCTGAAAAAATAATAATTTTCCTCAAAAACTATATTCGCCTATTTAAAGTATTCCCGTGATGTATAGTATAAGGGTGACCAAGTGAAAATTAAAAAAAATTTCAATTCTAGAATGCGATCGAAAGCATCGATAAAGTTTATAAACAATTTGCAACACGTTGGACACGATATCTTTTACAAATTGTCCTGAAGGTTCGGATTAGCGACCAAAGCGCGTTTCCACACCGAAGTTGAGGTGAGTAAAAACAGATGCTAAAAACTATTCAAACATTTAGAACTTCTGCGCAAACAACAACAGCACATCTGTTGCAAATTATTGGGCTTCACTCCTCGGCCCTAACCCCGACAAACACCACTAATAACCTTATTGCACATTTGTGGCGGAACAAGCGGGCGACGCAACACGTTCTCGTGAAATGCCAGCGCTCACAGCTGAGCCACGCATCAACTTCATTACTGCCGCTAACTAGTTTGGGCGAAGTAAGAATTTCGAAAATATGAGCGAAACAAATTGTCATTCTCCAAATCCAGCATCCGTTGATGCTCCACTTAACTTACGCAAAGTTTATAGGAAGTAATTTCCCAGAAAAGGAATAGAAGCGGTGGGGTTAGGTGTGGTCGTGATTTGTTGTAGTTGAAACAGTATTTTGTTCATTCATGCTTCTATAAAACTTCGGAATCCTATAAATTCGAATAGATTGGCTTTATTATTCTTCCCGATTACGACTTACACCGATCTAGAAAAAGAAAAAAGTTTCGGAGAAAAGCTATTCATCGCAACTTAAAAAGCCTACAGGGTGGGGAAAACTTACAATTCCGAACTCTGAAAGTGAATTCTGAAATGCATACAAGATTTATCACAAATACAGTAAATTTATTATGAAAGACCAATCAGACCTTAATAAATCCTGAGTGTAATTAAGTTACCGCTGCCAATAATAAGAGTACATGCACCAGAGCTTTAGAAAAGCTCAAGAAATAGTACTTCATAAATTTAGTTGAAGTAAATAATAAATTCTTCCATCAGTAGTGTCAATTTAAGTCACATTTGAGCCAAAGTACTTCACTGTGGGTTTTTGTGCAACTGAAAGTTTTGTAAACTACAGAATGAAATAATCTTGAAAGAGTCAATTTACATTTGTATTATATCTACTGTACATAAGATTATCATTAGAATGATGATAACATGGGGGCGCACGACAAAGCTGTTGTTGCCGTACGACAATTTATGCAGATTATTCGCAAACAACGAAAAGTGTTCCAACACAAAGTGTCCCGAAAGTAGTGGGAGAAACTAAGCAACCGGCAATCAGCAGCCGCGAAGTACTTGAAGGGCGCTGGAAGAAAACTCGCGATAGACTTGCAAACAGCGATGAGAGGAGACGAAATGTAAAAAGTCAAATTTTGATTGGCAAATCGAAATGATTGCCATTGAAATATTTTATGTTAATATTAGAAAAATAGATGCCATGCCTGGAAGCACAAAAATTTCGATTTAAATATGAGGTCTGGTAAAATAAATCAAAATCAAACATTATTTTTCCAATAGAGGGCTTAAGTATCTCGCGTTGTATAAGTGAGGGGTGACGCTTTATGACGTTAGAAAGATAAGATTTCGTACCAAAAGAAACTTGTCAGACAGTTTTGTGATAGCTTGTGACTAAGCATTATTTGAGCACGTGTCAAAGATGCTCACAAGCGATGAGAAAATACGCCATAGTTTACAGTTTTTCTTCGATAAAGACGAAAACGTAAGCCAGGCGAACGAAAACGGGAAAAGTGTTTATAGTCTTGATACTGTAACAGCACAGACAGTACAGATTCCGTTCCGGTAATTTTGATGTTAAAGATACACCAAGCTCTGGAAAGCCAATTTTCGAATATGTCGATAAAATAGTGGAAATCGTGTAGTCCGACCGTCATGTAAGCTCTGTTTCGATTGCCCAAGAGCTAAACATTTGAAAAGACCATTTGGAACCACTACAATAAGGCTAGATACAAAAAGAAGCTCGAAAAAACCCTCATTGACCGAATTTCTATCTGCGAATCGCTGCTGAATCGCAACAAAATCGATCCATTTCTGAAGCGAACGGTTACTGGTGTTGCAAGTAGGTCACTTACTATGAAATGCTCTTCTGCGGCTAAGCCCTTAGTTCGGATCTGTACTGTCAACAATTGGATCGTCTGACGGAACCAACCACCCACGAACGGCCAGCTTTGGCCAATAGGAGATAAATTGTGTTTCATCAGATCAACGCTAGGCCACACACATGGAAAGGGACTTGCCAGAAGCTCCGAAGTTTGGTTGGGATGTTCCTGTGCATCCACCTAATAGTCCGGACCTCTCACGAAATGATTACCACCTGTTCCGGTCTATGGCGAATGATGTTGCATGGGAAAAATGCGCCTCAAGAGAATCTTGTGAAAATCAACTGTCTCAGTTACTTGTCAATAGGGACAAAGGCATTATGAAACTTCTTTCAAAATGCCAAAAATTTATCAAACAAAACGGTGCGTATTCGACCTAAATCGGATAATCTAACTATATTAATAATACTATAATAAATAATTGTTTTCTTTTTACTAGACCTTACGTGATGAATAATTCCTTGTTGGCATATTTGAAATTGAGTGTGGTTTTAACAAAATTAAAATATATTAATTTCATGATTCCAGTTATGTTAAAAACTTATTTTCAGTTATCTCCTTTATCTATTTTGGTTACGAAAACTCTTCTCATAAAATTTTTTTCTTTTCCTTTTCTTTTTGTTGCTAAACAGCTAACGACGCAACGGATATCTGGGTGGGTCATCAACTGTGCAAAAATTCACTCGAATGATAATATTGTGTATATTTAGGAGAGTATTTAGACTGAGCTTCCCTTCTAATTTTTCTTGCCCCATATAGCAGACAATTTTAACGTTCGAAGTAAATTTGAGTGAAAACATGAAAAATTTAAGGTTTTTCATAAGATTCATTTCATTTAAAATAAGATTCAGAAACCGAATCAAAGCTTGACCAGTCTGGTCAACCCCACCAGTGAACTTGCAAACTCACCCGACACTTCCTTTCCACCAATAGAATATTTCACAGCATCATTTTTCTACTCATTTCCTTACTTCCTCTTCACCCGCGACTCTTTCAGCTGCAAATTCATCTCCAACGCTTTCAAATTTCTTTTTAAAAAACATTCGTTCTGAAGCTCGTAGAGTTATTAATGCACAACTGTATGTAGCCATGAATATGTGAATAGATATGTATCTACACACTATTGTAGTAGTGTAAATATCATTCGACATTTCTGTTTTCGTTTTTCAGTAAAATTTGCTTATTCCGCATTTTTAGCAGAGCTGCCAAGCCACACAACAGTCAGTAATCCATCGCAACCACTAACCAATGCACACAATCGCCCTTGCATATACACCGTTATCTTCAGACTCACGCCCGTGCCTTCTTTTTGCTTTGAATTTTCCAACGTCAGCGTCGTTTTAAGCATTTACATAGCCATCTCCGAGCCGCCCCTTCCGCCCACTTCATTCCCCTACATTACTAGCACAGCAGCGCAGTTCGTCCTTCAGCTACGAGTGACTCTTGAACTTGTTTGCATGTGTAGGCACCGGCAACACCATCACCACCACCACCCCAATAAGCAACAGAAGTAAACTAGAACAGTAACTACAGAGTCCAACAACAATGCGTTAACAAACACTGGAGAACACAAGCGCACCTTACAGTACCGAACGGAGGCTGGGAACGCAGAATAGAGGCTGCAGCGAAAGCAATTGCCAGCTTGTTATAGTCGTATTGCCATTGTAGCTTTGCTAGATTGGTTGCATGCAGTGGTGCTACAATACCGAGAACAGGCATAACGAACGATAGCTGTGTCATTGGCAGCTGGCTGCTGAAGACTTGTGCGCTCGCAAGGTAAAACTGAAAGCCAAAGACAACTTAGAAGTAGCAGATTAGCATTAAACGAAAGCAAAGTGGTGGTGTGATTAAAGGGGCTGGGCTGAGGCGCATCAATACTTCAATGGATTTTTCGTGAAGCGCACTTCCCAAACGTTTCATATGGCGGCCGTGGCGTATTAGTAACATTGGAAGCCAAGTGCACAGGCCCGAAAACTGCAGAGCATAAAACACATGGTTGGACATATCGACGGCATTCCACACACTATTCGGCATTAGATTATTGCAGTGCTTGCTTTGCATTATTATCTCTGGGTTCATCGGTCCCACTCGTCGTCAAGCTTTGTTTCCACAGCTGCAGCTTAGCGGTACACTGAAAACATTCAGCTGAATCGCACCTATGCGTTCGTATGCCTTGACTACACCGAAAGCCATAGAAAACCATGCGCAACAGAAAAGCATCCTTCCGTCATCAAGTGTGGCAGCAGCTAAGACTTCGGACGCGTTAACTTCGATAAATAAATTTAATTGAATTCTCACATTCCACGTAGTATTTTGTTTCTTTTATCCTCTCTCACACATTCAATTACGCATTCAGGTAAACTTTTGAGATTAACGATTTGAAAACGCTGCACTTTCCGCAAATCGCTGCATGAACTCTCGCTGCATCCTTTGCCCAGTTGCACTTCCGTGTTATACAATACCATAGAACTCGCCCTATTGGCTTTCTTTGCACTGCAACAACAATTTCATGACTTTTCCTCTTCTTTAGCCATTTGTGGTTTCACCTTTTTTGGCGATGTGTGTGGTATTGTGGGAATGGCCACACAAGCGAGCATTTGTTATGTTATGTTATTATTCCATTTACATGAATGTATTCCAATTTAGTAATTAATTTGGTTTATTTGCGTACCAAAGGCGTGTGTCAGCTTGTGTGAGCTCTTTCCATTTTCCGAAAATTAATTAACTAAATTATATGAGTTCATACCTTTTCCAAATATGCAAATAGTCATTGTACAATTGTGAAAAGCTAACACGAGTAAATTCAATTATTTGCTGAGAGCAATTGCTGGGAAAGTTTTAAGCGCACATGATACAATATCTGACCTAAATAAGTCCTCTACTATATGCAATGTATTATTATTCCACTCTAAGTCTGGAAACGCTCGCACAAATTTGTCAAATCACGTAGTATTAGTAGGGTTATTGGAAACTCATGAGCATTGTTCAAATTTAGAAATGGTGCTTGAATTCCGTGGTGTTATAATATCCAAAAATTGTTTAATAATAAGCAGCAAGCTTCGCTGTAAGGGAGAGCTCTCAGACGGCGTCGAAATCTTCACAGATGTCGCTGTACTAGCTGCACGTACTTCTACTCAATACATTTGTGGGGTTCACCTCTCTGAAAGGCTTCACAAGTTGTAAGCCCTGTCATAACGGGTGTAGAATTTTTACTATGTTTACTTTTCCTATCTCATATTTTCACTTTCAACTTTGATTATCGAACGTATTCACCCAGGACGAGCAACTTAATTTCCAAGGCTTCAGTAAACGTTATTTATTAACTTTATTTAAATTTGAGATGCAAACAATAAATATTGCAAATTTAAAGATTAATTAAGAAAGACTGAGCCAAATGCTTAAGCCTTGAAACGAAGTGTGTTTACCATGGCTGCAAAGGAATTTTCTTCTTCCTAATTAGCCTCGAATATTAGAAGATTGAGAGTTGAAGTCGGCTGGTTCGAAAAATTAATAAATGTTTGAAGCCAACTCTCTTCCTTAGATTTCCTCCGCCGAGTCTATCCGCTAACAAACGTGCGCTTTGCCAATGATAACGGTTAAAACGGCTTGTCAGAATGTTTCTACCGCTGCCATTGCCAACGCAATTTTTGCTGCCGCCGACACGAATTTGACAACTTTTGCTAATTGCAAAACTGAGCTCCTCAGACGCCCTCGCCTCCTTTCCACTACTGAATGCACAAATTAACTGTCAAAAGTTTTCGATTTCTCCTCCGTTCTTATTTTTCCTTCTTCTTAAGGTCCATTTCTATTTTTATTGTTTCTTTTTTACCTATATTTAGTAAGTAACTGAAGACGAAATTCCTCTAGTTCAGTTTGTCTTTAAGTTAGACGAGATACGAAATGTGCAAAAAGTCGGTGCAGGGAAACACGAGATATAAAGAAGTAATAAAAGACAAACTTCAGATGGAACTAAACCTTTAATATTACACTTTTTCTCTTCTTCTTCTTAATCTTTCTTCCTTTCCCCTTCCCTTCCCTTTCCCTTCCCTTTCTTCTTCTTCTTCTTCTTAGATAGTTTGCGAGTTATTCATTTTAAACCTATTTTAAGGCGGGACTCCATTCTGTGAGCTTCTTCGCAAAATGCTGGTAACAAAGTTACAGCCCTTTATATTTTTAGATAAGCGGTCTATATATCTCCGCTATATAGATCCGTCTGCATCTGAACAAGGACCTGGTTCATGAGGACTCTAGTGACATCTCTTAAAATAAAAACGTTATTTTATCGCCTATATAAAACTTATTTTATAATTTTCAACCGATCTTAAATGAGCTTACTTCATACCTGTTTACATAACCTTTCACTGCTTTTTTAGCCTTCACTTGAAAGTTCACCGGACAAGTTACAGCTCATTTTCATTTAAACTGCCTTTAATTAATTAATTAATGGATACTTAAAACGTACAAACAGGACAACAAAAATGACAATACTAAATTTGTAAGAGACAGAAAAGTGTACCACTAACATGCAAATGCACATATATATGCATATATGTATGTATGTTTATATGGATATATGCGTTTTGTTCAGACAAAGTGATTTCGCTTTTGGCAAATTTTCACCAACTGGAAGGGAAGCATACAAAGAAATGTGTAAAAGCAAAGTTAACAAACAACCACACATACATACGTACACACATACATACACGCATGCATGATGAGAAAGCAGATAAACTCAATACGATATGAAGGACTGTTGGAAAAAAGTTGAGACTCAAGGTTGAGCTTTGAATAATTGTGGATGCTGTGGAGGAGATTGAGATGACTCGTGGAAGCAACGGCCGTTTTCTCAATCGTTTTAGTAAAGTAATTTTATTGAATTCTCATAAGAGCTCAAAGAGAGAAGCCCTTTAAGTCGCTAGTAAAAGTTACCTAGCTCTTAAAGCTACTGGAAGAAGGTCAAATACAATTTGATCGGTACATAGCAGACTCAAAAACAATAAGATGCACCCCTTATAGGTATGATGCCCAATATTCAATACTGCTGGATAAAAGACAAAGATTACATCATTCGGATTTAATGTCATCCATATCTATATCCTTTATTCTTTACTAAACTAAAGGAACTAGGAAGCTGACTTTAAAATAATGATTGAAATGTGGAATGACAATTCGAATTGCATTTATGAAGCTATAGGTTATAACTCTATTATGAGCTTGAACGAGTTTCTCCTTTAATTTGCCAAATGGATCTCCGAGAACTACATACCAAGCTTTGGCTTTGCTCACTGAGAAACAAGCGCTATTAAAAAATGTCTATACCTTTAAATCACACACTCAGCAACGCCTGCAGACATAAAATCGGAAAACTCGTATGTAGACGCGCACAGGCATAAAGGTGGGATCAAGGTGTCATTTTGAAATAATGACTGTGCAATACCACAGCGCTCCAGTCAACACAGATAGTATAAAATACACAGATGCCTGTGCTTTCGGCGAAGTATGCGTTGGAGCGACTGTGTGAACAGCATAACCGCATGTAGACCAACAAAGAGTGCCGCTGAGCCTGCGGGACTTATACGCGCTTATGCGTACGCACATATATGTGGCCACGCGCCGATATTTTCCATCTTACATATACAGTTATTCGCAATTTCACTTCATGAGATTTGCGCAAATACGCGTGGCTATACAAACCACGCAAACGCAACACCCCCATGGATGGGGCGTCAACATTTGACGGTGCGGGATGGGTACATTCACAAAGTGGAACTCGCATGGCGACTGCGATGTGCAATACTCTTGCCATCAGTCTCGGTTGATAAGTTTATATGCTTGTATGTGTAGTTAGACACCGTCGCGAAGTATATTGTACCTATTTTTCGTAACACTACGGATTTATATAGGTAAATGTTTAAGCATTCAAATGTGTCTGTCTGCTTTTACTTGCTGTAAGAAACATCCGCGGGCGTTATTGATAAAATTCTATGCAAGCATTGCATTTGAAGCGAAAATATGTGTCAGCCAACACAGATGTGAATGCTTTCACCTATGTTTATGTGTATGTGTGAGTGCATTGCGACTTTCAAATCGGTCTGAATAAGCACTTTCCATGTGTATGTGCACAGAGGCCCTGTCGAATTTGTACGACACATCCACTACTACACCACCATCGCCCCTCAAAGCTTCGCTTGCAAACACACAAATAAGATCGCTATTGATGTGAATAATTTCATTTCAATTCAGCATAATTAGCTATTTGTTATTTAAATACACGCTCTAAATATACACAAATACAAATAAACACGCTCTAAGCTATATACATGCATACATACATTCTTAGATACAATCCGCAAGATAGAGATATATTTTCCTACCTTTCTATTGAAACACTCCTGCACCATTCCAGGCAGGCTGAATCAGAACACAGAAACATCAAAAAATCCACAAAATCGTTTTGGATGATCGCAAATTGATCGTTGATCGAGATAGCTGACACTCTAGAGAAATCACTGGAATGTGATGGATATGATATATGTATAATATCACTTATAAATATCTGGGTATGTGAAAGATCTCAACTCAATGGAAACGATGACAAAATTACTTCGTGAGAAAGAGCGCACCGTTTTCCTGTTTTCAATGCTCAAGAAAATAATTGATGAAAGGAAATTAGCGACAAAGAAGAGATAGTAGCCGAGACTGAGACCTATTTTGTGACAAAGGCTAGTTTACTATTAGCGATACGTGAACGCACATATCCTCTTAACCGCCATCCTTCTACATATAAATAATATAAGAAAACTCATGTTCTATTGCATTAACTATATATTTGCATACAATAATTGAATCTTAATTTGCATATTTATATGCGCTGTCATCTGCAATCAATTAGACATGACTCCAAATATACGGTTATCTATATATATGTGTGTATTATATATGCACATGGGAACAACAAAAATGCGCAAAATTCAAAGCCTGCCAAATTTTAAACTAAACACACATGAACGCACATATGTTAAAGAGCCTATTTCAATTTATAAATACACCTACTCAATTACCACTACATGCGTAACTTCGATTAAGCGGAAAATTCGGAAATTCGGTAATTACTAATTCACAGTTTTCACGCAATCGCTTTACTCTCGTAATGTCCAAGTGAAATTCCCAAAAACGATTTGAATGGATAATATGGTAAGTATGTAATCAAAACGTAGTTAATTTATATATTTGTACCAACGCTCACACACACCACGATTTAACGGTTTTCGCAATCACAGAAAATTCGATTCAGTCAACATAATTCAGATTTTATTAAAGCTTCAATCACAGGGCCTTCCTAATTCCTTAATATGTTTCAAATAACTCTCAAATGTTACAAATAAAAACTGAAACATTATATGGTGGGATAAACAGAATGTGTGTAATTGTACGAGTACATATGAAAGTATTCATTGAGAGTTCTAATATAATTAATTGGAAACACTTGACAAATCCGCTCGTTATTGGAGGACGTGTCTTCGTTGATTATTTTCCCACATAAATTGTGTTTTAGCTCAATAACTTATTTATTGATTTATAATACAAAATATTTTAAAAATTTAATCTTAATTAATAAAACACTTAAGTAAAGATATCCAATCTTTCTAAAATATATCTTTTCATATTACATAAAAGTATTCTATGTGGAGATATGATCAGTTTTCCAAGTGATAAATTTCTTCAAAAAATTTGCGTCGGTGTTGTTTGAATTTGGCTCTAGTTTAAGCATAATAATTATATGATTAAATTTACCTGATACCGTTACCTGATTTATTTGAGGAATCCCTTACGAACTGCCGAAACCCCGAAAGAAATAGCCACCGTGTATTAGAGTGGAGCGAGGGTTAATCAAGAGAAAAGGAAATGTTTTAAAGGCAAATGTCGTTCTAATGAAACTATTGAAAATACCCGTGTTTTAACTGTACAGCTTAAAAGCTTCGGAGCAAATTTCGAACCATATTCCACTATTAATCCCTGTGCTGGTTCGCATTTGCATACACACTAGCTAGTTGAATGCACTTGTGGTCAATAAATCACATCTCCTTAAGTAAATGCAATTTTCTCACATCATTTCGCATTATGAGACGGACATTCTTGATGAAGCTTATGCTTAGTGGACGCTTAGCGGAAGTTCAGAAAACTTACAGTCTGCACATCTGTTTGGTAGGCGCTGATTGACGTGATAGTGTCGCAAAAATTGCTGCGACTGGTGCGCTTATGTTTCTTTTATTACCTAAGAAATACTCATCGCACCTCAGTTTGAGCTTTTATTTTATTCGATTTGAGATCTCAAACGGCCAGCGCCCAACATCCCGTCTAATGTGCCTCCCCTAGAAAAAAAAAGTGATTCGAGTTCATACTTGCTCAGAAGTTGTGGCAAGTACTAAGCAAAGTAACCGCGACGCATTTTCGAGTGAATTTACTCACCACGCAATAAAATGCAAAATAAGAACAGTTATTAACAGCCTTCTTGCTGCCTTTCCCAAGAAGCTTCTTGTAAGATACCGTTGTAGATCTTGCACTCAATTAATTTTCTGCACTTAAAATGCACCTGAAACAAAAGGAACGGCGCGGCAATACTTCAGCACCATTGCTGTTCTTATTGTTTTTGCCTTGTTGAGTAACTTCTTCGTTTGATTAATTTTGTTTCGTGTAGTCTGCTGTTGTCGCTGCAAACCCTTACTCCTTCCACTCCTGTGACAGGGCTCTCAACAGAGCAAAACTATGCCAAAACACACCAGTCAAGAAGAAAATTAAGGATTCCTAAAAATTCATACTAACCGGGCGAAATGTCAGCGGCATCTTGAGAGGGGAAGGGTGATGCCAGAGGAGGCAGGCGCACATTTTAAATCCGCATAAAATAAAAACAACCGCAAAGCGACACTTGAGACAATTATCCAGCTCTGCAGGGCACAAGTGGAGATACCAGGGGACTCAACTTTATAATCGTTGATGCTCTCGCACTGTTGTTGTATAGTTTAGTTTTTCCAAAGAAGCAGTTGAAGTACAGTTACAGCAGGACGAGACATAAGGGGGTAAATAAATAAATATGGTGGATACAAATAAACGCAAAGTTCCGATCAAGGAGAACGCTCTACCAACTTGAACACCGTAAAACAAATAAATAATATAGTTTTCTGAAAGCAAACTTTAAGGCATGTAGAATAAACGGATATGTGCATATATATGTGTTTAACTCGCATGTTACGACTGTAACGATTCTGTTCGGTCCCGCATGAATTTCCCTACATAAAATTGTCATTTGGGTGCCGAAGAAAGGGCCCACTAAAATACATAAGCTAGTAAGCTTTCTTACTATCAAACATTCAAACAAACAGGTAGTAGATATTGTTGATAATTCTCTTGGAAGAATCCTGTTTAAGATTGACAAATATTTTTAAAGGGCAGTTGCATTGACTATAAGACTATCGGACTATAGACTATCTTGAAAGAATTCAGAATTTTATTAAAAGAGCGTAACGTTTATGATTTACGTCTTTTATTGCTTAAAACTCCTAATTGGAATGCATTTTTATACTCTCGCAACATGTTGCTACAGAGAATATTAGTTTTATTCACCTAACGGTTGTTTGTAACACCTAGAACTAAACGAGTTAGATACAGACATATATATATATAAATGAACAGGATGAAAAGACGAGTTGAAATCCGAGTGACTATCTGTCCGTCCGATCGTCCATGCAAGCGATAACTTGTAGAGGATCCTAGTAGGGCGGGGCATCTTTGGGCAAAAATTGTTGTAAGCGCGGGTATAGCCCCGCCCCCCCATAGGTTTAATATATATGTCTCTGAAACTGTTAAAGCTATTTCAATCTAACTTGCTCCGACTAAGTTTTTCAGGCATCTCCTCATATACTGAGTAAATGAGTGAAATCGGGTAATAACCACACCCACCTCCCATACAAAAGATTAAATCTTGCAGCAGATATGATACGGAAGGGCTGCATAGGAATCCGTGTAAAGTTTTGGTGATGGGCGTGGCACCGCCAACTTTTAGGAGAAATCCCATATCTGAAGAATACCTTAACCGATTTCATTCAAATTTATTATGCGACATTATATTTGCATTCTATGTCACATGTGAAAATGGACGAAATCGGATAAAAACCACGCCTACTTCTCATATAACACAATTTTAAATTTCATCCGATTCTTTCACTTTAAGGTAGATAAATCGAACATCAATTAAGATATAGGAAAAGCTTTCCACGAATGGCACGTTCACGCTATGCCATCTCATGCGTAAAAATTGTTGAAATCGGATTATAACTTTTCAAGCCACCAGATACCCAATAGATGGACCTCAGTACCTCTATCTGACTTTTTATCGAAAATATCAGTAAATCTGCAAGATATCGTAATGAAATTGGAGGAGTCTCTTTCTATGATAATAATGTGCTCTTGTGTCAAAAAAAGAAAATCGTTGAAACCAAAAAATGTTGGAGAAAATCGGGTAAATACTACCCTAGCTCCCATGTACCTAATATACGGATTTTCAACCTCTGGGTAGACTTTATATGTAAGATCAATATGTAAGATATCTTAACGAAATTAAGCGAACATTTAATATCGGATATGCCACAGTTTGCTACCGAAAATGTGTGAAATCGGTCTACGAATTATCCCAGCTTCCATATACTACATGTAATGATTGCAACATTTTTTAATATAAAATTGTGCTAGCACCTGAAAGCATATCCCCGCCTCTGATCCTTGCACATTGCCAAAGTATAAAATGTTCGGTTACACCCGAATTTAGCCCTTTCTTACTTGTTTTCCTTTACCTTTACTTTTTGCTCCCATGAAAGGCTCTGGTTTTGCAAGTCCAATGATTTCGAAGAGGGAACAATTGAAATATAGATGGCCTAATTATGTTTACTACATGTAACACTTTTCTTCAAAGTAAAATCGCGAATTTCTTGCGCCCAACCCAAAACATTTCAATAAAATTAAGTCAAGCTATTGTTCGGCAAATGAACTCACACATTTCGCTTTTCAGGATACGTACGTGCAATACATTCAAATTTATTTACTCATACTTATATATTTGTTCTTCCCGGATGCAGAAAAAATTAGAGAAAGTAGAGGGATCCAGCGTATATGAGGCATGCAGAATGCCTAAGAGCGCTTAATCAGTCATCGTATAAGCAAGAAAACCAATGGCATCACACAGAGCCACACACACAACAAAAGGAAATTGTCGATAAAAGGGTTCAAGGTTTACGACATCGGTATGTTGGACATGCGGTCTGACGGGGCGAATGAGAACTGAACTGTCCGTAGGCGGACTAATCGATAGGCTTGGCTGTAACTTGAAGAAGACTGCAGACTAATCACCACCGTTGCCGCTATGAACTGGTTAAAGATTAGCTCAAGTTAAAGATTTTTCGGCTTACTTCGTGCGGTTTTTAGCAGTATTTGTATTGTTAAATATATCTGGTACTGATGCTGAGCCATGCATAAAAATGTGGATGGAACTTCGGTCGTATAAACCATAGTAAACGCCGAAAATAATTGCCGGCAGGAGAGGAATGACGCCGGTAAAGAATTTGTTATGCAGAATTGAGAGAGAATCTACCTCGCTGTAGCCGTACGGCTACCAAGGAAGGAGAATAGAAAGCAATGATTATGGCAGTCGGGTGGGTAGTTGGTTCGCAGGTTGCTGTTGCACGTATGTAAGCAATTCGGAGTCAAAGCTTTATCGATAAGCTCAATGTGCCCGAAATTATGCACCATTGTCTGAAGACTTTTGATTGAGCTGTATGCATGTGCAAAAATACTCTTAAGAGCAGTTAACAAACGGCATTCCGCTGAAATTCCAAACAAGTGTAGACGAATAAATGTGCACGTACAGCTCCTGCCTGTAGCCTGTAGCCTATATCTCTAACATTTTTAAATACAAACATATCTACGCTTAAATATAGAATTGAGTTCGACAATACATTTGCGCGCTTAGCAAAAGCGAAACTGCCGTCACAATACATATGTATGTACACATACTCGTATATAGATAAATATATTAATGTTTGTGTGTGTGTGTGTGTGGAACAGTTACCCATCTCAAGTAAGTAAAATTCTGTTTGAATTTCCATTGCCTTAGCAGGAATTTTCGGCTTAAAGGCACCCCACAATCGTTCTCCATCTTTGGTTTTTATTTTTTACATACAAGTGTGTGTGTGACCGCGAGTGAGTGTGTGTAATGAAGAACTTGTACATTTGATTGGAGGCAGACCAATTTATATAAATGCGATTATTGTTCTGGGTGCTCTCAACGAGGTTCTAGCACTGGACATCTAGCCTTTCACGTATTTGCTAACACATTTCATATGTACATATACCCCACACACACTGGCACTTATGAGATGTATTTACTTGTGCGTTTTTATTTGGTTTTGGCTAACCAATAAATTCACTCACATGCAGATACATACAGATATATGTAAATTGATTCTTTTCAAATTTATCATTCGAGAATTTATTGGAATTCGAAAACTCCTAATATTTCGTATTTTTATTTGCGTGAAATAAAACTTTTGAAATGTACATATATTGGTCGGCACCAAGCCAGAGCAATGAGTGCGTTAAAAGATGATGGCGCTGTGTAGAATACCAGTCATGGAAGAGATTTGGGGAAGAAGTTCGGTCAAAGTCTTAACATTAAACATCATTCACTAGACAATAATACAACAACCCAATATTGTTTTTAATTTAGGACAAAGTCGTAGTAGTATGAAATGAAGCTAAATAGTAACTACTGATTTGAAATAAATATATCTAATACACTTCCTAAGCCTACACATACCTTGTAACCCATTTCTCAATCATCTAGAAAAAGTTTCTTTTGATTGTTTGAATTGTAGAATTTTTGAGCTAAATATTAACGACAAATAAAGGTAAACCCATTGACACACAGTAATCTGATGTAAATTATATTTTTACATACAAGCTAATTTAGCGAAAAGTGAACTGTGTTACAAACTGAATATTAATAATATACATTTGTCGTGTTTTGATATCTAAGCGAGCCGAACAAAATGACAGTTCCAGTACAAGTATTTAAGTAATGAATTCTACAAAAAGAACATTTTATGTCCCCTGTTTAAAATCTATGATTCAAATGCCCTAAATAAATGTAGGTGCTATCTTTTCACATCTTTTTAATCTTTACATTTTTGATGTGTTTTTAATGAAATACAGTATTTACTTCACTTACCTTCTTTTTCAATTCCCGCTCTCTGCATTTGCGTTTTGCATCCTCCGCCTGCCGCGGTTGCTCACTGAAGGCAGATTTATTCCAATTAAAAAACAAGAAGACCGGTTGGATTTTTGCAATCGAAAATTATTTAAAAAGGTTTTGAAGTAGAGAAATTTTGATTTGCAGCTTCAGGCAGCAAGACATCTTCATTGAATACACAACACAAATCCACCAGCAGCTGTGGCTACAAGACAGCCAGAAAAGGCAAAGCGTCGAAGAAGTAGTTTTTATGTTCCCATTATATACACATATACATATATATACATATATTGTGTATAATATACAGGTATAAGTCCAGAGATCCTCTTGGTGTCGAATAGACAATAGTAAAGGGCCTAATAATTTCAAATACTCACAAAAATAAACGAAAACGGTGGCAAGTGGTTTGCCAAACTAGAAGCTCTGACAGACAGGCACACATAATAACACTGTCAAAAAACCTGACAGAAGCTGTAAATTTGCCAAGCAGAAAATGGGAGGAAACGGTATATTCTTTCTTTTCTCTTTACGGTTTGTTTATTGTTGAAACAGAAATATGAAAAATTCTCTTGGCCGACGCCATTGAATTGCGTAGAAATGTTCAGTGTTGGATATGGCAAAAACATAATAATAACAAGCAAAATGGATAAATAGTGAAAGGAAAAGTTTTTTAGTTATATACACATGCACAGATATGTATATAATTCACAGATATATAATCCCAACCATTTATTTATAAGCAAATATTTATTTGAGATGAATTGGTGGCCCATCTGCTCGGGTATCTGCAACTCACAAACAATATATCGAGTCCATTTATACATGATATATTAATAGTTAAGTATACGTGGTACAAAAGTAAGAAGCCGGGAGAAGCCGAGTATCCCCAACCGATACTTATTAAGGTAGTCTAAATTCAATAAAGCTCAGGGGTGGCCCAACTAAGACACTTTTGTTCAGGAGCCTTCACGAGATTGTAATTGGAACATGTTACGTTATGTATTATATAATGTATGCAAACATATTTTCACTTCCGCAAAATCAGTTGACTGTGGAAGCGCAACTCCACCGGCCCTATAAGTTCAGTTGTGTAACAGTTTTGATGACAGCACATCAGTAGTTGTCTCCTCTCGTTGACTCCAGTCGCATATTCACTAAGTAGTAATCACATATTTCAGCAAAAGAAACTACCACAGGCACCATTTCGAAAACCGCGAATCATGTTGCGCCTTTGACCCTGACAATGGCAGCTGCTGACCTGATTGATATTTTTGTCAAGCGGCGGGATAGTAGACATAACACACATGTAGCAGAGCTCTATTTAGCAACAACAATAATAACAGCAACAACAACTTGAAATTGAGGCAATAAAAACTGTTTGAAAAGGAACTATAAATTTGTTTTAGAAACATTTGGTTAATCCCACGTCTGTTTTATTTGACTTTATTTTCCAATTTAACTCATTTCCGGTTACTATTCTCTCTCTTCGTTTTGATTTGCACTGGAAATTCTATTTCACTATTTATTCATTTATTCATTACTCAATCGTCGCTTTTCACAACTGATCACCATCAAAAGCGGCCACTCGAAATTCGATTTGCACATGCACACTTATTTTTGGGCCCATAACGGGTTTCATTGGAAGCCAGCTTTCTGTATTGCACTTTGATAAACAACTTTTTATGATTTATTTATATTTAATTATGCTTATTTACCCGAAACTTTGCTGAGGAGAAAACGCCCTTGCACATTGGAGCCGTAAATTTGAACACGCTCTGCTAAATGCATAAATTATTTTGAATGCGAATATTTGCAATGCACGTGTTACCCTGACTGCGCCTAGCCTAGCCCACAGTTGCTTACTCAGTCCTGGGTTTGCAGGTCAGAAATGGACAGTCGCGGCGCGAGCGGCAGCACACAAAAGGTGCCCATAAAATTCAAGTGCAATAGAACTGCTTGGATGAGTCGGCAACAACTGTAACACCTATGTAAAACAACCACACTGAAATAAAAACTGAACAAAAAAAACTTTAGAAATGGAAAACATCACGTTTGAATGCTCGCGGTACCGCTGGCGTATACGCAACACGCCGAGAACGAGCTACTTCAGTTGTTTTGTTGCATTTGCGTTTTTTCTTTTTTATCGACTCTCTAGCGAAATTATTATTACTAAACTCGTAAGTTATTATTTAAATAGCATAAGCAATAAGCATTTTTGTTTTTATAATAGTTATAATTTGTAGCTACTTGCACTAAATAATTTGTTTACCTGACGTTGACACTATAATTAAAATGGAAGTATATGTATTAGTTAGATTTAATTAAATTTATTTCGCCACTTGTGATTTGTTTTTAATATTCCTTCAAAGTGCTTTTTTATGACGCTTTTCATACTTAAATCAGTTGAAGTGTTTTTATTTTCTTTTTTGTGGTTGTATTTAGTTTCAACTGTCATTAGGGCTGTTGCTTAACGTCGCATGAAAGCAATCGTCGCATTTGTATTTCTGGCAGTTAGTTTGTCGGCTGTTGGAATAATTTTTAAATTGCTTGCAAGACTGACGTTCAATTGTCACTTCTGTGCACTCCCTCAAATTACCCGCGCTCGACACAAGAGTCACAGGGCGGGCGATAATGTCCGTTAAGTATACCGTCACTAACTTTCTACTGGCGTGCTGTATCATCCGATTTACTTTACAGCTTTCCTTTCTTATCATCCATCGCTTGCATTTTTATTTTTTTTTTCATATAAATTTTCTTGTTTATCTTATTAAATTCTATATAATAATTGTATATTTGTCATGTATACACAAATCGCGCGCAATCCGCAAACGACGTGGCAGCACACTAAACAGTCCACTTACGAATGAGCTGTCGCATGCCTGAGCAATTTAGCAGCGGCTGTCGCCAGACCTAAGCAGGCAGCGCAGTTATTGTGCGACGAGCCGAGCGACGACGACTAGCAGCAGCAAACGAGACGTCGCGCCTCGCGAAAGCAGTACAACAGTAATGCACATTTTCCGCGCAATGGCGTTGCCACCCACTGAGTGAGGAGCAGTTATTTGAGTGACTCATAATCGCAAATACTTGAGTGATTGAGGAGGCTACTTATGTACATATATATATATCTATGTGCGTTATAATCGTTACAAGTATGCCATGTCTTGAAATATATTAAGTAAAGCCATATTGCCGCCCACCAAAAGAGGATTCGAGTTGAGCTTTTATTGATCACGATTCAACAAAAAATCGAAATCTTATATATAAATTCAAATGTATTATATCATCACTTCTGTATATTTTATTTTCTTGGTGTAGTTCTATCTAAATCTAAAGCATGTTTCAAAACATAGATTTGAGAATCTTATTTCGAAGTGCATTCATATGTACAGTAGATTCTATTATACATCGTTTTCTGCTTCTCCTGTAAACTTATCAAAATTGATGTTTGGTTATTATTCTTTTTGGGTAACGATATATCGTGTATGTACATTGGGCATTGAATCAAAATATATCGGTTTTAAAATATAATACCGTTGTGTGTTAATTTGAAAAAACTCATTTCAAAATTTTAGTTTTGATTTTCTCTTAATTTCGCCTCATTTCATCTCTTTAACTCAGTCCTACCTCAACAAATTCACTGGTCATGTGAATTCTTGTGCAATAGTGTTCTCATGCGCTCATATTCTAGTAGATAACATCAAAGGTCATTTGGCAAACTCAGGCGGCCCGCAACGAAAGAGTGAACCAACCAGAATACACGAACGCGTACGCATCACTTCTGCACACTACGAACTGAACTTAGCCCTCGTTGGCAGAAGCGCTGACGTCGTCATCATCGCTATTATTTTCAATACTTTGAACAGAGGAAACATTGCAGCCGACTTCGTAACGAGCAGCACAGCATCGCTAGGTCACTAATACAAGTGGATGAATCGTTGCTTCGGCGCGCCGAAGTGCATGACCGAGGCACAAATATTAACGGTGACTCGGGTATGAAATCGAAATTAGGAATCTGTGTTAATCGGTTAGATAATAACAGCGCACTGTTATTACAGCGTTCGCCATGTCCCACTAACCGACTATCGATGCAGAGTAGGAAAGCAGCAGCACATCCCACCATCCGCTATATAATTTACGAATATGCTCTCGAGTCTCTTACTCTAATTGGTGCGTATGCGCATACTCTTCTCTACGCTCTTTACGTATCGGGGATGTTGTTGTTATCAAAATCTTGTCAATATGAAAATGTTCTTCACAGTGTGCGCCAAAAATTGCAAACCATTTTCGACATAACACTGACTTAATCATTGACCAGATCTACATATATATAAATACTTACCTAATCTTTTTGACCTTTTCCATCCCACTTTTTTCAAATTGGTTTTTTTATCCTTCCAATATGAAACTTCAAACATTACACTTATGTCTTCAGCACTTGAAAACGCAAGGTACATTGAAAACAACTCCAAAATGTTATACTTTCTTGAATACCTTTTCTAATTAAGCTTAAGAAGTGTCTGCAACCAAATGTCCTAAAGCCTGCAAAACATTCTATCAATAGTAAGTTATGAAAAATGAAACGAGCGACAGATTCTTAGTGTCGAAGCATTTTTAGTTAACTATTAAAAAAGCAAAGTAAAACATTCGAACATCGATCATATACTCTGTTGCTAACATTACGTTTAGGGCATTATTTTGTTTCCATCGTTTCGCCGACGTGAGCCGAAGTAAGCGTCCTAATGTCATCGACAAACAAAAGGTTTGCTTTCGCTTCGACCGGCTGCTGAAATTTTGTGACAATCGTGGTATATACTCAGAGGATTAGCATTACCTGACTAAAAGAATTGCGAGTCATACGATATAAAGTTCAAGTTAGATATACGTTAATGGATAAAAATAAATATAATTTTTTGTATTTAAATCCTTGTTTTCTCATATATATAGTATACATGTGTATGTACCTTAACACCAATGGCGTCGCTCTTATTCAGGGAATTGCAAATACCCTACCAAACCGTTAAGTTGCGTGTGTAAATAACACTAAAAAGTCGCACGTCTGCCGAATAACTGCCTTTCAAGTACTGCTTACTGAGTATAATTCAAGGACGCCGCCAGCATTTGGCGCAATTTTGAGCATGGGTGTCAAGGCGAAAGCCTTCGCATTTATAACCGTTAAGGGATAGTCGCCACACAAAGCTCTCTGCGTACTCTTCTCTAAATCGTTGGGTGTTCTGCCTATCGCCTGTGTCGCCCTTTACATACATTTCAATATGGCACGTTATTGCTCTCAATTCTCCTCTAATTTTAGGCAATCTCGATAAGTGAATTTATTTACACCATTCACACCTGTTTTATGTCTTTCGTTTCTCCCAAGAAAAATGATGGCTTTTTGACAATTTGTGTTGCTGGTATTTGAAGCGTTCCCGTCTTCTTCCGCAAGCATCGCCATAATTATCATAATCAGCGACGCTAACACCCCAGCCGTTCACGTCTTCATCGTTGTCATTGTTATCAGCAATACAAAAACAAATATTCTGGCGCCATTTAAGTTTTATGATGTTGTAAGCGAGTGACATGCCGCCAACATACATTTCTACACCGTTATCACAACTGTTTATTGCTTTCATCTTTAGTTTCTAACTTCTCTTTTCATTCTGCTCACACTCAAACATTTTGTAGTAATTTCTCTTTCTTTTATTGGAAATTTTGTTAAAAAATGCCATAGTTATTATTGTCAGCCTCCACTGCTATAATAACTCCTTATTGCTAGTAAACTTTGCTTCAAAAGTGATTATTCATAGAAAATTTGCCTTCGAAGTTTTCTTAATTAACGATTCTACAATAATAGGGTAGTCATTTCGTCGCTTATGGTAATGCGAGAATGCCGACATCTTCCTCCGATATTATCAAGTATTACCGGTTGGAATACTTTCGGAGCTGGAGGCTATGCTTTCGATCGTACAGATGAGTTTCAATTTGATAACTATGTTGATGACGTCATAAGCTTGTAAAACTCCTTATTCCACCTTATGATCCATAGATTTTCCTTTAATATACTACGTCCTTTCCCGTAGTGAAGTTGAAATCACCATGCACTATTTTGCCGACATAGTTTCTATCTCTCTGAAAATCTACCAAATTTGTGCTTCGCTTAGTGGACGTCAGCAGGTTCAATTGACTTTTTCTTCGTTCCATACTTTGTGCTCCCAAGGACACCAAACAGCTAAACAGAGCTACCTTCCACATTAGGAAACCAATCATTTCAAGTATCATCACATCCCAGCTTAAAAAGTTCACTGCGGTCGTCATTAAAAAAGAATTGCACTCCAATTGGAATAAAAAATGTCCAAGCCCTTTGAAATCACGTTCACTTGTACTTTATAAATTCAAAGAAATTCTACATGTATTTCCCCCATGCTATTTAGAGTTCTTCAAAACAGCATCCATTGTGTGATTCTATTGCAAAAACTAGTTTATTTGCATTTACGCTAAATTTTAATTTTATTCATTCGCAAAACTTTTTGCCAATACATTTTGTTTTATTGCTTCTTGTGTCATTCTTGGGCAATTCACTCTCATGCTTTTGTGTACAAATATGCCTGAAACTTTCTTTTCATTGGGCTCTTTGTCATATTTGCACATTCCACAATTGGACAAACTCTTTCCTTGTTGCTAGTGTCAAAATGGATACATAAAATGGAAAATGGTAGATAATACATACTCATATAGATGCATATGTATGCCCACACATGCTTAGACTTAAATATCATGAAATGGGACAAAATATAGTAACACTTACCAAAGTTACGAAAGAAGAAAAAAATCATAGATAAAGGCACATCTATTATGTGTGTCCAAATGTATAAAAGTCTAACTGAGGAGCTGAAGGCGATTGTGAAAACCAAATGATTGGCAAATAAAAGGACACACTATCCAAAGCAGAGGCTTCTCCTTATGGTATAAATTGTTGAGATGATATCATGTACCCCAGTCCTTCCAGACTACTTATTAAAAAAATATAACTTGCATCCCTACCTGGAATGCCTTGAAAGTTGAGAATAGCCGAGCGCTCCATTAGGGACAGCTTGTTAGGTTTAGATATGTAATATGTAATATGTATCCATGTAATCTAATGATGGATCTCATCACAAAAGGCTTTCATGACATGGAAACTTAAGCAAGCGAAAGTAACAAAAGACCACTGGGTTAGTAAATTCAAACTCACTTACTTGTTGTATGATCTCATCTGTTCAAAAAGCAATGAATAATGAAATGGGATTTATTGATTCTTGAAATCACGATGTTATGCAACCTCGAACGGACTATGTAGGCTTTTATCGAAGCACCACCGTAAGTTGCGCACACATTTCAATCTCAACAAAAATAAAGTAGGAAAGTGGAAAAGTGGAAAAGGTGGAGAAAGCATAGTTTATATCCGACTAAAACTGGATTACTGGTGCTTACTGGATTACCTAATGAAATGCATGCAGCGATTTTTATAACGGTGAAGGCAAAATAAAAATTCCTATCGACCTCTACTTCTTTCATTTTTATACTCTGGCAACATGCTGCTATAGAGTATATTAGCTTTGTTCACCTAACGGTTGTTTGTAACACCTAGAACTAAACGAGTTAGATATAGACATATATATATATATATATAAAAATTATCAGGATGGAAAGACGAGTTGAAATCCGAGTGAATGTCTGTCCGCCCGTCCGTGCAAGCGATAACTTGAGTAAAAATTAAGATATTTTGATGAAACTGGGTACACGTGTTCTTTGTCACCGTAAAAGGTTGGTATTGCAAATGGGCGTAATTGGATATCGCCACGCCCACGAAATGCCATTAATCGAAAACAGATAAAGTGCTATAACTAAACAGCAAAATAAGACATAAACGTATAATTTGGTATAGAGGATCCTAGTAAGGCGGGGCATCTGTGGGCACAAATTTTTATAAAACTGGGTTTGGCCCCGCCCCCCAATAGCTTTAATACATATATCTCGGAAACCGTTAAAGATATATCAATCAAACTTCCTCTGACTAAGTTTTTATAGCATCTCTTCATATACTGAGAAAATTACCTCCCAAACAAAAGTTCTGTTGAAAACTACTAAAAGTGCGATAACTTGCTGAAAAAACAGGTTTGAAATATTAAATGTTGCAGAAAATATGACGCGGAAGGGTTTCATAGGAAACCGTGTAAAGTTTTGATGATGGGGGTGACACCGCCCACTTTTAAGGAGAAATCCCATACCTAAAGAATTTTGGTATGTGACATTATATATGCATTCTCATGTCACGCTGCCAAACCCTGTGGACGAAATTGGATAAAAACCACGCCTACTTCTCATATAACACAATTTTAAGTTTCATCTGATCCTTTCACTTTAAAGCAGATAAATCGGGCAGCAATTAAGATATAAAAATCAAACTTTGTACAAATAGTGCCTTCAGGTTATGTCATCTTATGCATAAAAATAGACGAAATCGGATTATAACTTTTCAAGCCACCAGATACCCAATATGAGGACCACAGTGCCTCTATCCGACTTTTTATCGAAAATATCGGTAAATCTGTAGGATATTGTAATGAAATTGGAGGATTATCTTTATGATAATAATGTGATCTTGCGTCAAAAATGGGGAAAATCGGGTAAATACTACCCCTAGTCCACATATACTTAATATACGGACTTTCAACCTTCCGGTAGATTTTATACCATATATTTCGTCAATATGTAGGTAGTATGTAGGATGTATGTATATTTATATGTGTAGGTATGTAGTGTGTATATCGTGTAATATCGGATATACGATAGTTTACTGCCGAAAATTTGTGAAATCGGTCAACGAATTATCCCAGCTCACATATACTACATATAATGATTTTCGCTATTCTAGCAGACTCTAAGCCGAATATGTCGGTCACTGTGTGAGTTACCTTCACAACATTGCGTAAAAATCTGTTCCCTAATATATTTGAATAAGGAAAAGAGTTAATGAGATCATTGCATATCTTTCTCTATCCCAGAAATGCCCGATATAAAAATTCCCGACTTTCTATCTGACTTTCAACCGTTTATGTTGGTCAATATGAGTGATATTTTAATGAAATTAAGTGAATATGTTTTCTTAAACACAATGTGATGTCGCGATAAATATGAATGAAACCGGTCAAGACCATGGTCTAAGCCCCATATTCCTAATATAATGATGTCCTTTTCTCTGGTTTACTTTTTCCTCATGTGTCTAATATATTTATTAAACCACTTTGGTTGAGTTTATATCGCATATATCACTTTTGAATAAATTTGGTTGATTTTAATATAAATATCTCTGACACGAAGGAAAACATAACAATGAAAGTACATGAGTCTATGGCCTATATTATAAGTTAATAAGATACCAAATATGATTGCAATCCATTGACAATTTCTTCGAATAATGAATGTTGAATTCTTCCGCAACATTTTTTATATTAAGTTTTGCCAGCACCTGAAAGTGCTGAAAGGATTTCTCCTCCTTTGATCCTTGCACATTGCGAGAGTATAAAATGTTCAGTTACACCCGAATTTAGCCCTTTCTTACTTGTTACTGATACTTTTGAAAGCTGGCATTCTTCTACATCTTCCGTAACCCATTTATTCATTGCTTCGTTGGGCATCCAAAAAATGGAAATCCGTAATATTAACAAGTGGGGCGTTTAATCCAGCCAAAGGTTCCGCCATTTTTCAACACTGTCGTCGTGTTGCTGTCGTCCATAGTTTGGTGTAAATGCCGTTGCTTAAATATTAAGATTTCTCGTCCTTTGCCAAGCGCAAAGCTTACCCCCCAGGCGCTTTTAAGCTGAAAAATCGCTAATATGGATAATGTTAAATAATGCCCCGAAATAAGGGCGTTAAAGGCGTTCAAGTAATAAGCCTTTTGAATGAAAAAATTTAATGAAAATAATATTGTTATCGGTGGCTTTTATATAAGGTTCAGTGATAAAAATAAAATCAAAGAATCTTTTAAGATAACAAAATCTATAAAAATAAAATAAAAGATAAAAAAAAGATATATTCTCATGATTTAGTACAGTAAACTGAATGATGGGAGGTAGGATTATATCTTGGTCTAAAAGTTATCACGGTTACTTGAAATTCTACAGGAGTTCTGGCATACAATTCACTATAATCGTCATATGATTTTCAACGAGTGATATAGTCTTTATGGGTATTCAGTAAATTTTTTACTTAAAGTTCCTAGCAAAACAAATGGGCCATATCCAATTACAAATTTTAATACACTCACAAAATTTAGCATTAGAAACAAATACGAAACCAATTCTTATCTGGAAAGTCTAATATTGGCTTTCGTACTTCCCTTGATGCGTTTCGTTATCTTCCGCGCATTTTTTTCACCACCAGCATGATTCTTCCCTGCAATCACACGTTCAGCACATGCGGATCGAAAGTTTACAACTACACCTGGATTTTGCTTTTTGTCTCTAAGAAAACACGCCAACTTAGGGTATTCGGACATTGGCGTCATTTCCGCTGTAGCGGAGACTGTATTTGATGCCGGGCCTCGTAATGTTTTCTCATACTTTATAGGCATGTGTCTAATGGATGGAGTACGTCTTAAAGAGTTGCTATCGATACCAAGTATATGCGGCACATATTCGGTTGCTTTGATGATTGCATGTTTTAACTGTTCTGAATCGATCACTTTCGCCGTCTCCAAGGCTGCGTCAGCATAATCTACGATCTGAGGCCCACGTGGCATTTCCCGCGAAGTCCCAGCACCCAGCCGCAAGGAAGGTTTGAATACTACCGTTTGTTGTTGTTGGGCGAAACTCAAAATTTCCCTGGCGGCCTCGGCGGTTAGTCTGGCTTTTGCTTCTTGGGCCGCGTTCGCAACCTCTTTCCGTCGTTTCTGCTGAGCTACTTGATTTTGTTCAAAGGCTCTTTGTCTCTGCTTGTCTCTCGCCCTACATTTCATCATTTTCCTTTGCTAAAAATCGGAGGCATGATTCTGGAATACCGTCTATATTCTTATATAGTCTCATACCCTTACCAGTTCTTGCTTTTGCTGCTCTCTTAATTTGATACATTCCTTAAGGTGCTTAAATTGCTGTTGTTGTTGCTCAGCACGTATTTCTCCAGCTGATATTTTGAATAATCCGTCCATGTTCTTTCCCTGAGACTGCACAATTTTCCCTTTGAGCAAAGCTTTCTTAATGACCCTCCTTATAACAGACAGTGTAAACTTCCCATCCACATATGGGTAGTGGTTAATTATGAATTTCTTGATTGCGATCACCGATGAACCATTGCGCTCACAGAGACTTTTCAGTGCTCGAACCACCAAGGCCTCTGCGCTAAACTTCCTATATTGCATACAGGCATTCGAACTCCAAGACGTTATGCCCGAACTATTATCTTGAACACATTCGTGTGCTGCCCTGTTAGCGGGACGCCGTTTCAAATACTCCAAATCACTCTTGAGCATTTCTTTGGGCTTGTTTATATTTTTATGATTCTTTTTCATTTTCCTCAATTTTTTATTTGTAGACTTTAATTTATGAATTTCACAAAAATTTATTTATTTACATTTATTTACAATTTCGAAGCAAAAGTTTTGTACATCTAATTATGTTTAATATTTTGAGCAAATCTACTAGATGAAAACATACAGGTTCAACAAATAGTCGTTTTATCTCCCGTGTCATACGGATCAAACGGTCATACGGAAGAACATCTAAAGTCAACTTAAGAGAGAAGTTAGGTACTATATTGGTAAAATGTTATTTATGATAAATCGACCAGACGAATAAGATACTTTTGAAGATTCATTAAGACGTTTTGCGTACCAATACAACAAATAAGAATATATTTTATGTGTTTCATTTACACAATAGATATTAAGGAGATATTCGCTCTCTGCGTTTTTCTTCTACCTCTAATCGATCGGAATCTTGATTTTATGTAATATTGTATGTTAACCCAAATAATTGTGTATTTATGTATATATGTAACATATAAATTTATATTATATGCCTATAAGCATCCGCGACTTCTTTTCCAATTTATTGTGAGCGGTTCGATGTTTTCTTATAAATGAAATCATTACAAAACTGATAGTTTGTAAGAAAAGTGTTCTGCTTCATAAAATTACCCATTTTTAATATTATTATTATATTTACTAAATGATGTCTAATAAAAATCGCATCAAAATAGAGTGTTTATTGTTAAGTCACAAAAATGTAAAACATTCACATAAGGTATATTTTTAACACTATATGGAATTTTGTAGGCATATCCCGGTGCTACGTGCAACTGTTATTTTGCCTTGATTCCCTTGACTGCCTTTGCTGTGGTCTTCTTGTTGGGCTTCACGGCAACTGCATCTCCAGAGCCTATTTCAATATTTTCCATAGCAGTAGTCCTACCTTTGGCAGTTGTTTTCTTTTTCGATACCGCTGCTGTTTTTCCCTTCTCCATTTTCGTTATAGTGGTAGCAGACTTGGTAGCTATCGTAATCGTTTTTCCTGTTTTTTTGGTGGTGGAATCCGCATTTTCAGTTTTGTTTTGCTTGGCCACTTTAGTCTGTTTTGCAAGAATATCATTAGCAAGAGATGCTTTCTTCGCGTCTTTCACCTTTACTGCTTTCTTCGCAAGTTGTGGATCGCTTGCTTTTAGGGCAGCGGATATTTTCCGCATCTTCGCAGCTGATTCACTTCTTGCGCTCTTTGTCGTAGTTGCAGATTTTATCTCTCCTTTTCCAATTTTTTTATTTACCTCTTTGGATTTCTTCTTTATTTTGTCGGCAGCCTGAGTCAAATAATGCAAAAATTTATAAAAACCATTTTATAAAACAAACCATTGGCACTTACTTGATCACTGATAGGTTTTTTGACTAACTTTTTCCGGTTCTGTCTTTCTTTCTGCTCTCCCAAGCGATTTGTTCCTGCCGGTACCTTAAATGAACCACCCAACCCTGTACCTTTTGATTGCACCAACTTTCCACTAACCAATGCTTTCTTAATATAATTTTTGATTAGTTTCAGTGTCCTTGGTCCATCTAACTCGGGATGGTTGTTCATAACGTATTTTTTTATGGCAATGACCGAGGAACCGCCACGCTCATTTAGACTTCGTATAGCTGCAAGAACCATGATCTCGGTACTGACATTTTTGAGACGCGCCGACAAACTTATGCCACTTGCCATTGATTTCGTCTTACTTGGAGACTTGGATATAATAAATTCTGGCCCTTTCTCTTCTTGTTGTTCCCTTATACGGTTGATTTTCTGTTTACCACTAACATCTTTGAATGAGATCTCGGCCTCACTACTTGATGATGCTTCAGAGTGGCCTCCCTGATTTTTATTTATCTGCTTCCCTGCATTATTCTCTGCCCCCTTCTCATTGTCAGTATTGTCTGAAGCGTGCTCTTCTTCATTTGATTCATCTGCATCGGTTTCATCTTCACATTCATTCGAATCATCGGGGGTATCCTCCTCACTCACTTCATCTTCTTCATCATCGTCTGAAGTTCCAACTGAACTGCACACAAATAATTTCATAATTCAACAATAAATTTCCTGTTCACTATAAAACAAACAAAAAAGTATGTGTTTCGAAATGACTACTGAAGCGATATTGAAAAGCAACAAATCCTCAATTTTGTATAAGTGCAGTAATGCTTGAAACGGTTTATTTAACCCATAAAATCTTCTAAATAATCTCATTAGCTGACAAACGGATTGAAGCTGTGGAACTAATTTACATGTATTGTATGAAGCAAAAAAAGGACTTCTGTAAATAATAATTTCAACAAAATATCATTTGTTGGATAAATTTTATTAATTATTAAGCAAAATGTATTTCATGAGATACATCTCCAAATTACCTAATAAATAAATTAGCATCCCTACTCGACCATTTAACAATCGATCGGTGATCGGTTCTGCGAATGCCCCATCGATCGTCTGCCAATCGCTTTTTTGTTACTTATAAGGCATGAATTACTCATATATTTATATATAAATAACTGCAAATATTTGTCAAAGTTAATTAGTTTCTTAGCACCGAAAAGGAGGAATATTACGCATTAAACAAAGCATCTCATTGTTTTCGATTAAAACCGCCAACAATTATAATTCGAACAATTTTTATATTTTCTTACGAAAACATCAAAGTATTGTCTCTTGATTTAATTTAATAATTACTTTTTGCATAATTGTGAAATGTTTAAGTTAATCGAATGGGTTGTCCGATTCTTCATTGGAGTTTTTCTAGTTATGCGCCCACGAGCTTTAGCCACGATACCCGAAGGTTTGTAACGGACTTCGCACTTTAGTTGCTATTACTGCAATAATTTTTATTGCAATTTTTAATCTGAGAATGTCTTTAATTTCTTTTTTTTTCCTTTTTCAAAATGTGACACTTGTAAAATTAAGAAATAATGGAGTTCTCTTGCACCCACGATGACCATTGCCTCTATTACGAAACGGAAAGTGTTATTTCGTCTTGCGTTCATGGCTTTTGCTATTGTTACAATAACCAAACGAATGCGGACGTCATTTGTAAACCGAATGTACGTTTTTGAACCCTCAGTAAGTACAAGCAATATATATATTTGTGTAATTCAATTGCTTTGTAGATTCTACACACAAATAATATAATCGGTGGTCATTGTCCTTGCAATCTCCCGCATGCCGAATGTCGTCAATCGGATCATCTCTGTTACTGCGAGGAGGACTATTTACCTACGAAGGACAGGAGACGGTGCATTCTTAGTGAGGAAATACATCAAACATATTCCTCTCGTTGTTTAATTTAACTATTTCCTTTTAGAGCAAGTACCATTGGGAGAACCATGTGAGATGGACGAACAGTGCCTGATTTCGACTATATTCAGTCACTGCCATGAGAGCACGAAAAATTGTTCATGCAATCCTGGCTTTTATGGAAAAGACTCCACATGTCTATCGCAAACCAGTAAGTAACTGTAACTGGGAAAATTGAATTATTGAGATACTTTTCCTTCTTTTCTTACATTCAAAGATACTCTGAATGAGCAAAATTTTTATTATAATACTAGCATTCATAAAAGCTTAATATTAAGCTTTGGATATAAAGGTGTATATCTGAGCTTTCTTAGTAGACATATTGATTTTGTTTCAATTACTAAAGCTGTCGATTTTACCTCCATCATCGATTTAAAACCAATGCTTTCGAATCATCATCTTGGTCTCTATTACATTTTTACTATGCATCAAGCACGAGTCAACGGAGAATCGATCGCAGCAATTGAAATCATCGATCAACAAAAGTCTGCTTAATTGGATTCTTTAGCATTTGAATACTACTGTCAACAACTGGGAATTCTCTTTGTATCATTGTATAAACTGTATATTGATAAACTCATTGTGTCCCCATATTTCAATCAGTTATAACATTTTAAAGTCTTTAATTGATGTGTGGAAAAGTTTCGAATATTCTTTATTTATATTTACAACATTATTTCAAATTTCACAGGTTTGAGGGAGAGCGAGCAGATTTCATTAGTTCATCTTGTCATTTTGATTTACTTATATATGCCCATCTATATCTATCTCCGTAGATTATCAAAATAATATTGTAATACCCTAGCGAATCATAATTAGACATTGAGTTGAGTTGATTTTCTTGCATAACGATACCATATTGTTTCACCCCTCTATCTCAAAACGAAAGAACTTAGAACCAAATGTGATGACAGAATGAGGTGCTCACAACACGGGCAGCACAAAATTTGTTTACCAGACATTGGCGAGTGTGTTTGCGATTCAGGCTATGTAAGTACAAACACTTCGGAGGTTTGTCTACCGGGACGAAAGTTCCACGAAGACTGTCAGGATGCGGCCCAATGCTATGTATTTATGGGACCGGGTGCGACCTGTGAGAAAGGCAAATGCCGCTGTAGGAAGGAATATGCGCTAGCAACGAAAAAAAGCACTGAGCACACCCTTAATATTACCTTGGGAAGTGTCTGCAAACCTTTAGCGGGTGAGTATCTACAGAAGTTGCATACGAGAGATATGCGTTCACTCAAGTAATCTATACATCACCTGCAGAAATCGGCCAGTATTGCAGACTTAATCAGCACTGTCACAATGGACATGAGAATGAAGATGAGCAGTTGATGGAATGCGATCACGGTGAATGTGTCTGCCGTTTTGGAATCAAAAACCAAGCACCCTGCAGATTGTCCACAGCCTCAAGTGTAAACATTAACAAAATTTTGCTCTGGATTATATTGGCTGTGACAGGGTTACAAATGCATACGTTAAGATGGGGAGCACAAAAGACTCATAGTTTTTAAATATTATTCAACATTTTGGAAAAATCCTGAATTTTCTCGACTTTGAAGATATTTAAAAAGTAATTTCATAATCGGGTTGTTTTATCTCAGATGTTATTTCAATTTATTTATTCTCTAATGGAATTGCATGGAAATAAAGTAATACACAAAAATAAGTTAAAAGATTTCGTTTTAATATTTGGATACGCCAAGTTAATGATCGTGACAATGATAGATTTTCAGAATTGATTATGAAATTATGAAAGGAAAATTTTATGAAATAAGTACAAAAATGTATTACTAGATTATTATACTATTAACTACATTAATATTAATTCATGCATGCGAACTAATTTTTCTTTCAAAATTCAATTATTTTAGAACATACGTATAACTTCTTCCAAGCTCTTTATTTATTCTCATTCGTACTTTTCCAATTTGGAATAACCTATGTCGCAAACTCGCAAAAATAAATTATTGTTGTTGGCGAGAAGAAATTTGTTATTAGCAGGCAAAAAGGTAACGAATTTATCTTGGATAACATCATCATCCGCCGAAACCAAATCGTATGTTGGGCTGTTTTTTTACAGGAATGAGTCGCCAGCTTTTTGATTTTTTATTACAGTATGCCTAAGTTTTCCGAAATTACAATTGATTAAAATAGTGTTCTCTAAATGAAGATACACCACTTATGCTTTGGGTTCAAGCACTCTTCACTGTTCAAGAACCGATAGTGGCGAACATCCGTGGGTTTTTCAGGCGTGAAAAAGCTTCTCGGAAAATTCATCAACTATTCGGAGTTGAGAAGAGAAGCTCAATGAAGCATCCAACAGGTGTATAAGCACTAATTATATATGTTAAGAAATTCTGGTTTTTATTTTGACTTCATTATTTGTTTTAGAATATATCTATGCCAAACTTAAGATAAAAAAAAATTAATTTACTTGCATTATTTAAAAACCAGTAAAAACAGGCTGAAGTAATTATTTTAGGCAATGCTTAGGTACATTTCCCATCAACTTTTTTATGCTTTAACGTTTCATTTTTCTATAGCATCACAACAGAAGGGTAATAAAAAGCATCAAACAAATGGTAAATGAAAACATCAATTTAACAGGTAATACATTTGTCTCTCACTTTATTGTTGTAGTTGATATACATAGTTTCATAAATTTTATTTTATACGTACATAAATTGAATTATTAAATTTATATATATTTATTAGATTTTTTCTAAATTTTTGCTCCGGCTATTGCGTTCTAATTTACAACAAACATTATTAAGAATTATTGTTATTTGCAATTATCGTTATCCAATGGTTAGTGAAAAGGTGTTGGAGCTATTTAAAAGCTGTGAAAAACAGGAGAAATGGAGAAGGAAGTATAGACTCATTAACTCTAACTTTACTGACTGGCTAGATGGATTGTTGTTGGCTAATTGTGCCGAACCTTCACGATAGATTTTTGCCAAGTGTGGGGGTCGTCTCGAAAACTTGAAATTACGGTTTTAGGAAAAGTCTGTGTTTGTGTGCGTGTGAGACGAGTTGGGATAGATTTTTTAATACTTGAAGTAACATGCATGCTTGAACAAAACATTATTGCGATAATTAAAAATAACTTTTAGTTGGAATGCTCTGTTTGTGTGTATATGTGTGCTTTTAAGCAGTGACTTCAAACTTGAAAACTTAAGAACTAAAAAATGTGAGAACAAACAAGTTTTATCGCAAATTCGACTGGTGGTTGGGCTGCGTTATTTAGGATCAGAGAACTCTTAAGTTTTTTCGACAAAATAAAACAAAAGTATAATTGCAGCAAACGCAAAAACCTGATATAATTTACAAGATCTTAGAATGAACGAATAAAAGCACGAAATGACACATTTATGCTGCATTTTTTAGAGGAATTGTCCTTTCCTAAACAATTAGTTATTTACATTCTTATTACGGTGTACGTGTGGTATAGGTGTTTATGCTTTACATAACATAGAATTTAGCAAATATTATAGGTTTAATAACTTTTATAAAGTGCATAAGATTTACATAACACATTTATAATTTAAGTATATTGCTAAATATCTTCGTTCGGCCATAATTAATTAGTTTCACTTTCAGTTGCAGTTTGAAGCATGTTTAAAATTTTTACCATTTTGTAATTAAACTTACTATCGATATTTTCTATATGAACTGATAATTAATAGTATATTTAATAGGGCCTAAATGGTTCAACAGCGCACTTTTCTATATCATTTATAAATGTTGAATGTAGGCTGATCGCGCATTGCGTTTAAAACTGCAGCGTAAATGTAAAACCAATAAAACAAAAACAAAAAGAAAAACAACATATTTGATAAGTTTAATGGCGGGAATCTCTGGGATAGAATTCCGCGAGAATTGAAGCTGGAATACGCTTCAGCATTTCCTTGGGGAAAATACGCAGCAACTGCCAGCCAATATCCAACGATTCGAAGACGGTGCGGTTCTCGTAGTTACCCTGCGTACATATAACATACAATTTAATGTTTCATAGTCTAGTCGGGGATTATTCCATATAACGCGAATCAACTCACCTGAGAAATGAAGTTCTTTTCAAATTTGGTCAAGAACTCCAAGTACAACAAATCATCAGGCGTCAGCGCCTCCTCACCGACGACAGCTTTCATGGCTTGTACGTCCTTACCGATGGCGTAGCAGGCATATAGTTGATTGGAGACATCAGAGTGATCTTTGCGAGTCATGCCCTCACCGATGGCAGATTTCATCAAACGTGACAACGATGGTAGCACGTTAACCGGTGGATAGATTTGTCTGTTGTGTAGTTGACGATCAACGTAAATTTGGCCTTCAGTAATATATCCAGTTAAATCAGGAATTGGATGGGTGATATCATCGTTAGGCATAGTAAGAATGGGAATTTGTGTGATGGAGCCATTGCGACCCTCAACACGACCGGCACGCTCATAAATGGTAGCTAAATCAGTGTACATATAACCGGGGAAACCACGACGACCGGGCACTTCTTCACGGGCAGCTGACACCTCACGCAAAGCTTCAGCATATGAAGACATGTCCGTAAGGATGACCAAAACGTGCTTTTCGCACTGGTATGCCAAAAATTCGGCAGCGGTCAAGGCTAGACGAGGTGTAATAATACGTTCGATGGTGGGATCGTTGGCCAAGTTTAAGAAGAGACACACGTTTTCCATGGAACCGTTCTCTTCGAAATCCTGCTTGAAGAAACGAGCGGTTTCCATATTCACACCCATAGCTGCGAACACAATGGCAAAGTTATCTTCATGATCGTCCAATACAGATTTTCCGGGGACCTACAAATTTGTTTAAATAAATAATATTTATTTCAGGTAAATACTTTCTCAATTAATTCTTAAATTTTTACCTTAACCAAACCAGCTTGACGACAGATCTGAGCGGCAATTTCGTTATGTGGCAAACCAGCAGCTGAGAAGATTGGAATCTTTTGACCGCGAGCAATGGAGTTCATCACATCAATAGCGGAAATACCGGTTTGAATCATTTCTTCGGGATAAATACGAGACCAGGGATTGATGGGTTGGCCTTGGATATCCAAGAAATCTTCTGCTAAAATTGGGGGACCTTTGTCGATGGGCTTACCTGAGCCGTTGAACACACGGCCCAACATATCCTCAGAAACAGGTGTACGCAAAATATCGCCGGTGAATTCGCACACTGTGTTTTTCGCATCAATGCCCGAAGTACCCTCGAAAACTTGAACGACAGCTTTTGAGCCGCTCACCTCGAGCACTTGTCCGGAGCGAAGTGTGCCATCAGCAAGACGCAATTGTACAATTTCTGCAAATTTGGGGAATTTCACTTCATCCAAAATGACCAAAGGACCGTTGACACCAGACACAGTCTTGTATGCTGTACATTTATAATAAATTTTATATATTAATAATAAAAAAGGATGCAAAACCATTCATAATAAAAGCAAATTGAAAAACACTGATCTCGTGGTGTAGCACATGAACAGCCTTCTGGTAACAAAAAACGACGTTAATTGACGATATTCTATCGGGGAGATAACAAAATCCAACGACATAACGAATGTATTGAACGTCAGCTGACTGTATATCAGAGTAATAGCGAAAACCAGTGGAATGGTAAATACCGAAAATAACTTTGAAAATGAAATCACTGATAAATTATATAAAACTCGCAGTTAAATTTGTTTTTAGCAAATTTTGATGGTTTTAGAAGGCAGATTATGGCATTATAATTATTAGAAGATCCTGTAGTAATATGTAATTTCCTTAACTTGAAATATAAATTTTTCTAAATTTAAAAAAAATAAAAAAATGTTTTGAAACGAAATTATTAATAAATAATAACATTACATTGATTCAAATATTTTTCATTTGGTCAGGTGCCTTCCCATTTTATTGTTATTCGCAGCTACATCGATGTCACATGACATCCCCGAGTGCCATTTTTCCAATTGTAAATCGCTGCATCCATTTAAATAGCAATTCTTATAGTTTTCAGCATTCTTACGAGCCCCATGACCAAAATTGCCTCCTTTTACCATACTAAAACGTGAACCTTTAAACTAAATAGGGTCAAAAACCACCAAAATTGGAGCAATTTAAAAACTAGCAACTCAAGTTAGCTATATTGAAATTTTATCGATTTTGCCACATCTTCTTTATCTTGATATTCGTTGCGCTCCATCGACTGTCATGGCGGACTTAGTTTTATATTATATTAGCCCCATCATACCATTTAAAAGAAACATTCACTATTATATTTGAATTACTCACTTAAACGTGGTTGGGAGATGAAATCCCTAGAAACAGCCAGGGCATGTTCCCTGTTAGCTTGTTTTGCAGATATAGACATTTTCTTCTAAATTTATTTGCGCTCTGAATTAGAGTCTCACAAAATCGTTTGTTGGCACACAAACTCTATAATTAATCTAAAGAAAAACAACAAATTTTTTGATTATAGGCCAACTGCAATGAAATCTTATTTCCACACACACACAATTTTCTAATATGAATTTTTTCTACTGCTGGAGCCAGATAGTTCTTCTGGTAGAGCACAGTCAGCTGCGCGTTACGACGTCGTTGGAGTACGAAGAAAAATTCACACTGAAGTTTACAAAAGAAATATTCACAGTGGCAATATAACTGTCACGTGTGGTCATGTGACTAACACCAGAGTTGAATGAATGTTAACTGACAGTTCAACTGGGTTGTTGTCCATGGTATTGTCTAGGTATTGGCGTCTTTGATTTGCATTTATTGTTGAATTTTGCAATTAATTTATTTCCTATATTTTTCTACACAATAAATTCATGCTCTCATTCATTGCTCTTATTTCATTAACATTCTTTAGCATCTTCCGATTTGTAGTTTACATAAGAAGAAATACCGAAAAAAAACAACTTCGAAAAGAAAAAATTCACCACGGCATGAAAGAGCTGGGAACGAAGCTGTAACTAGACACAAAAATGTTCCCTGATGAATTATCTATGAACATGTCTATCTGACTTTTCGTCTACAATTCCTTTATATTACAACAAACTTATGATTTCTATTTACAAAAAGTCGTTTCAATTAAAAAAGGGAATATTGGTAAAAACCTCGGAAATTATAATATAGTAAACATTTCAATGGCAAATTTTTCAACATATTTACGTGCAAAGGATCACAATAAAACACTAGGTAAAATGATGTATTCTCACGTTCGAAATGTCATAAGGGGTGCGCGCGGTGGAGATAAACCTAATGCTATTATGAAGCATTTACGTTCAAATCCTGAAATTCAAGAAACTAAAACTTTCTTTTTTCCTTCACTTTATTAATTGGTACCTTAGCAGATATCAATTCAGTTACTTTGATAGCATGTTTTACTTACTGTGATAATTAAAATACTTAAGGAAAATATATACGCACATATGTAAGCGTATTAAATCAACGGAACGTTTATGCGTATATACCACAAATGTGCACGCATACGATAATGTTTATTTCTCCTTGTTCCGCACAATCAAAGAAAGGAACTTATCACTTTTGCTTTTATGCGAGAGCAGTTAGAAAGAAGCAAGTAGGACGATCTCAGGCAAAGAGTGGTCAGGAGGCGCAGTCTCAGATAATTAGTTTTGCGATTTTTTTTTAATGGATTATATATAAAAATGTTTAAATTGGTATGAATTCGAATGTATTAGCATTAGCATTACATCAGCATTCATCATTACATCACTATGTCAGTATTTCTCAATACAAATCAAGCGATCACTAATCGCGTGTATCATCAGCCGTATCTCAGTTGAAACAGTGATATGCCGAAGAAGTGTTGGCGAGTTTGTGCGGAGACGGAGTGGAGCAACATTGTGTTATTGGTAAAAAAAAAACTTAGTTGTAACAAAATCAAAAAATTAAGCAAATGATCATCGGTGGTGTACATTTCTCTTACCACTGACAACTTTGCCCACAACATACAGATGGGCTTGCATGCATATTGACGCCAAATTGTGCGAATGGTCGAGGATTCAACAAAATTTGTTCGATTCGACAACTTTGTGACAATGACCATGTGACAATTAACTTCTTGAAAAAAAAAATTTGGAACTGAAAGCTGTCTTTTATTTTACTCGTAAGGAACGAGCATTTCTTTTTGGTGTAGTGGAAAATTACTCTTTTTTTCCTTCTTTCCGTAAGAACGTAATGTGTGCGTTTTTGATTAAACCCGATCTGTAGGGTTGCCGATCCTCTGTAAAGTATACATACATATTTCTGGTAGAAAATCAATTGAGGTATTGCAAATACAACCATGCTCATTGATCTACCATGCGCTAAATACACAAAAAAATACCGGGTAGCAACAAACATGCATACAGAAAATACCGGGAAGGCAAGTGTGCAATTTTTGACGGAAACGTTAAAACTGATGCTTTCGCTCTTCCTCGTACTTGTGGAGCCAGTGTTTGGGACGTTGTTGTAGAGTGGAGTAGTGTGCTGCTTCGAGTTCAACAATCTCACGCGTACAGTGTGTTCTGCCGTTCTGCCGTTCATTGGATCGTTTGTTCAATTGTTCGTTTTCAGAGTTTTCCCTGTGTGTTCGCGAATTCGTTGTGTTGCGCGTCGCCAATAGTCAATTTGCCAGTTTGTCATTGTTAGCGCCACAGTTGTTGCCATCTTGTTCCGTCGCAGTGTCGCGATCGCGGTTCAGTCCTTGTTTCCTATACCGCCGTTCCACCTTAGTTCCACCTCTGGTTGTTGTTTGGTGTCATTTCGTCGTTCGTTTGTTTGCATTTGTGGAGTGAAGTGAGTTTTATTTTTTCTCTCTAATTTCTGTTTCTGTTTGCATTAATTTGGGTTAATTCATATATTGACACACGAAAACGGCTGCACTTTCCTCAATTCGAACAATTCAAACAAAAACAAATGTGTTGTGTTAATCTATAAGCAATGAGAAGAATGATTTCAGTGCAGTGGCTAGCGTACAGATTTTTATATGCTAAATCTGTTTGTGTTGGAATTATATTTTTAAACCTGCACTACTCGAAAATAACGGTTAGAAAAAATGCAAATTGATTGTAGCAGAGCATGTGGCAGCAGAAGCGTTGAAATTGCTTTTCATTTTCATTTATTTTTCGGTTGTTGTGTTACTGCTGCAGCTGCAGATACTGAACTAAATATTCCGATTGACACGCCACGTCTGCGTGGTGGCCACTAAGCGCGGCCAATAGTGGCTGGAAAGTCTGTTCAGCAACCGAGATCTCGTAGCGAAGAAGTTGCAGTTTATTTTAAGACTGAAAACGAGTTGACTAATGTTCAAAACACAATTATCATGTGGCAGCGACGTGATTGGGTAGGAGTTTTCGGGGATTTTATTTATAACAGATCGTTATTGAAAAAATCATTATACTAACACATAAAGTAGAATATTTGTATGTACACACTTATAAATCGGGATGTATATATATATATATATATATATATGTTTCGTGAACAGTTCAGTGAAAGTCGCTTAGTCATGCGCCCTCGAAGCTACGTCAGTGGACACACCGTTGACGCCCCGCTTGATATCGGTTGTTATTATTTAACGCTCTATTTAAAGGAGCGTGCGGGTAATCTCAAAGCGATGTAGAGAGAAGGTGTATATTTTTATGTGTTTGACTTCTGTTTTCCTCCTTACCAAAGTGATCATAGGGATTGTTAGTTTGTTCGGTTTTGTTTTTTTTCACTTAGTATTCAAATTTCTGCGAAAGTGTACAAAGTGCAGTTATTTCCACTGCACTCACTGACTAGTTCTCACTATCGGTTTAGAAAATGATTCGCTTATTTAACCTTTTCTTTTTCCTGTTAAACGTTTTTCTCGCCCCTGAGTAATGGAACAGAAACAGTCACAGCCACTCCATAAGTACAGTAAAGCTAATGGGCACACAGACCGCCTTTGTGTTTCATGATTAATTTGTTTCACAATAACCAAATCGTGCAATAAGCACTGTTTGTGTTTGTGTGTGTGCATGTCAATACGTATGTGTGGGTGAGTGGATTGTATGCAATGTTGCGAATTTTACCTGATTTGTTTCCGTAAATAATTCAAGAGACCGCACCGTGTATTTAACAATGGGAAATGTTAATGACACCTCACCTCACCTTAAGTGTTAACAGTTTTTGCTTTATTTCATCTTGGTTAATATTGTCGTTCAAAAAATATTGTAAAAATTGTTATATTGGATAATATTTGGGTTTGGGATTTGTTGATTTGCGCTGATTTAGAAAAATATTCATTGAAGAATGCCACTACGCAGGAGGGGAATGCCAGGGCAGTTCCCTATGATTGCAGTTATATTTATCCCTCATGGGCGGTTTACTGTTCCTCACAAGTGAATAATATTCTACGAATACTTCTCAATAACAACCACATTTGTATGTTCGTATGTGTAAACTTGCATTTGGTTTTACACTTATCAAAGTTTTTAATTCAATTAATATGTGTAGTTAAGTTTTTGCACACGAGCTTATATCATGATAGTTAATTACTCATATCACATCACAGTTATGTTGATTTTTTTTGCAACGATACTGCGATGACAATCCAGATCTATGGATTCGATCTTGATTAAGATTAAGAACAAAAAAGTTTACTTTGATAATAGTCGCCATTCGGTTCACAATAACAAGCTTGTTTTTTGATCATGAAAAGGCGCCTCATAAAATGCTTTAACCGAAGTCGCATTAAAGCAACCTCCCATTGGTAGTGCTCTAAATAACACCAAACTGGAACTGATTTATAGGAAAATGCTAAATTCGTAAAGATTTCCATTAACGTTGTTCATACAGGAAACTTTTGTTGCTCATTATCGGCCACTTCTCTTTTGGTGTTGCCTATCGCGTTCTCATTATTACAATATTGTACTATTTTCTTCAAATATTGTTCGTTTCGTTTACTCTACACTCAAAACTATTTAACGGATATCAAACGAAGATCAAATTTTGAAGCAGCGATTCGAAACGAACTAGAACAAAAGGTGTATTGCTCAAGCACGGGTAACTTGGTTTCCTTTCTCTTTCCACGTCGTTTCGTCTTCTGAAAACTTCGAGTTTCCAATAAAATATGTCGTGTCTGAACATAGCCTTAGTGAACTAAGTAGGCAAAGAAATGAAACAGTAAACTAAACTAAAGGCGCAGTGTGCTACGACCCAAAATTTAAAATATTCATAAACCATATAAATTTGCTTACATGTTGCCTTCTCTCAATAACAACACTCGCATCACTTATAAACTGACTAGAGTTTTGGTACCACACGGACTAGGGATAGTAATTTAAGATTTATGTATATAAAACTGAAGCATTTACTATTTAGTGTTCTCTTTTGCTTCAAGAGAAGCGCATAAATAATTATATACAAAATTTATCTAAAAATCCAGTTCCCTTCCACCCTTCAAGCACATGACAACTTTAGATGCATATGTGCATAGTGACGTACTCTTTTACCTTTACCGTGCTCATATTTACTTCTGTCAGCGTCTCATATGTTCTCGCTTGTTCGTTAACGTATCGCTCTTCGTCTAGATGTAAACGTGTTAATGCGGTTATCACAATTTTCTTCGTACAATTTGTTAAAAAAATATTTATAACCGAGCACAAGTTGTTGCGCAAGGGTGCTATATTAATATATTGATGTATGCCTGGGTCATATTACAAAAGGCCAGGTGTAAAATTAAATTTAATTTATTAAGGTTAAATTTTGGAACCCTAAATACACACATACATGTATTTGAATTTGAATATTTCATCCTCCCATATAACGGCCTGCTTAACATTTTACTTAACTAATTAAATAATTTATATTTAAAGCTTTTGACTTACACAACTTCAAAAACGGATATACTTTCCTTCTATCAAAGAATATTTGTGATTGTTGGTTTTTATTAGCCAATTTTGTTCAGATCTGATATGATAGTAGATCCAAGAAAACATTCAGTCTAATTAAGGCTAGAACTTGTTTCGGGTGGACAAAGTCCCGTTGAGTTCGAACAAGATTAACTTCTCTACCTTTTTGCTCTTTCTCATTTACCATATTTGGCCACAAATTAAGGTAGAAACATTGCTAAAGATGGCTGAGTTAAAAAATACACAAACAATTCGATTCGATAGGAATTTAAATTTGATAATATTTTTTATTTTCTGCTTAAGCAATCATTGAATGTCCACAGAGATGTGACAGGGATACAAATTGCCCTAATTGAAATATTGAATACAAATATAGATGACAATGAACACCGTGTCAATGTGGACAAGTGCGAAAAGTTAAAAACAAAAAAATACCCAACAAATCTATGTTATGTTCATACTTATAATAAAAACAATAAGCAAAACGGTGAATTGACGTGACCGTCACCGCCGTGGACGTAAGTAAATCATTGCGAACTGCAATACATACATACATTTACATACCCAGCAAGTCACGACTGCCGAAACTCCAATATGGTGAAAGAACGATGAACAATGAACCTAACACATGCACACGTTGCAACTCATTACTCCTATGCGTAAGAGAGGGATGAACGATCACAAGTACACAAGAGTTTCGGTTAGTTTTGTCAACTCGGTCTTAAGAAGCTCATAGAAACTTTAACAGAAATCGCCGGTAGCGCTCTCGGGTAATTAATGTGTGATTTAACCGATAGTTGATTTGAAAGGTATAACAGCGAATGGTTGTCTCCCAAATTAGCCGAGCGTTCATTCACAAGTCCGCCTGATCGAGTAATCGACTTGTGAATGCGTTGATATAGAACCCTCGTTTTCAATTTTTTTTTTGTCGAATTTCTTTAATCTTTGAGGGGCACATCTTACATAAATACATTCGTCCATGAACATATATACACGAATGTATATGGTATATATCTAACGGCTATCACCTAGCAATTCAGTTGAATAAGCAATTTGTAAGAGCGTTCGCTTATCACTAGCGCCGTGTGCGCTCATTCGCACACACATACACATACATGTGAGCAATTAATAATAAACAAATAAAAATAAAAATAAAAATCACAATCACATTGTTAAGCATGCCAATTTTTGTCATCTACAGCGCGAGCGCGTGCCAGTCGTAAAAAGTCAGCTCTTGCGTTGTAAACGGAATAGCAGTAGGTAAACCTCGATATCCGAAAATATTTAAGAGTGAATTGATAAATGAATAAGATGTCGAATTTTTTACGTTTACGGTAACAAACTGTGCAAGCAAAACTTATGTTTTATCAGTATCAAAATAATCAAATATCAGTACGACTTTTAAAATGAATGATGAATGAAGTTGTTCAATTCATAAAATCAGATAAATAAATAAAAGGCTTCATTTGTGAGTGTGTTTCCAAGATAAATATGTTCGATGCTTAGAATGGAGGACAATTTTAGTGACAAATTCGATGGCTTGCATGAATATGCATGTGCATATATACATATGTGTAACCCGTACCATTATTAATTATCGGAATGGCATTTCAAGACCTAAATTCTATTGAATAGTTTGCTTTGTTTATTGGATATTACTGTTACTTTAATTGCCAATAATTAGGCTGCTAATTAAATTGATTTAATTGATGATTTAATAGTGTCACAGTTTTTTTTTTTATTTACCAGCAATGTTTTTTTTGTTTTATTCTTTACAAATGTGTACATTATAAAAAGATTTTAATAACTCAAATTCTTAACCTCGATTACATATGTCTGTGCATCATTTCACAGCTATCGGGACGCAATTGATATACAACAAGGGTAAAATACTGCAAAACAACAAAGCTGAAACAGAAACAAGAACTTTTCAAGACATCCACATACACACTCGCTATATTCTGCAATAATCCACCAGTTTAAGCCGAAAAAGTGGTCCACCAAGTCAACAGTTGGAATATAAGCAGCGATAAGCAGCGATAAGTAGCACCAATAATTGCTGCGCCGAGTCGAAAACTATCCACAGTGCAGCTGAGCCATCCCAAGGCAGCGACCAGGAATTATTGCAATAATCAGCATTTCTTTGTCAGTCAACACTCGTCAGTGCCCACAGCTAGTGCTACTCGCATTATCAGCTTAGTAAATAATTAGTCAAGGCATCAAGCCAGCAACAGATTGTCGTTACACAACAGCGGCGGCAGCAGCAGCAGCAGTGACAGCGGCAGCATCCATAATAGCACCAAGAGTAAAGTACATAACAAACAATCAAAGTACAGCAAAAATGCTTAAAACAAAAGCGAACGATGATAAAGTGGATACATTGCTGACCAAGGGTCTGGTGCCGATAATTGATCTCGCTCATTGCGGTAAGCGTTATATATGTATGTCTCTATGTTTATACTTAAGCGTTTATATACAAATATTAGCAAATCATGCTTGTGTGGTTGTTGTAGTTGCATGTTGCCGCCATTACCTTGAAATTACCCATCCTTTCAATGAGCCATTTATTTGTATCAATCGTTAAAAACATAATACATACCTAGATACATAGAATATACAATTTCAATGAGAACCCTCATTCAGTATATATTTCTGGCTACATACATACATATGTACATTCATTGCGGGAGCTTTGCACGTGGAGTCGTCATATGCAATTAATTATATTATTAGCGCATGAATCCGCTTTTGCGCACATACACCCATATACATATATACATACATATGAAATCCTCCGTGAATTCAATTAGTTATTCCATAAACTATCTTACCACTAGTATGACGTGTCGGGCCAACTAGTCATCCGATTGTTATTTTTCCATACAAGCAACCGATAGATTTCGCGTTTTAATGCCCAACAAGATGACAATTGTCAGATTTTTGTCAGAAATATACCGGTCTCGTTTAAAAAAAAAAATGGTTTCAAATACAAATTTTTCAATTTCAAAAACAAAACCATACTTAGATCAATATGTAGTTAATTTGTTAATATATGCAAATATATTAATATATAGGTATATACACTAGAATGATTGTTATAAGAACGTTTAATTTTGCACTACTCTTCACTGTTCAATATATTTATATATCTTCAATTACACTATTTTTAAGATATATGTATGTGCGTCTACTGATTAAAAAAGAAAGGTCGTAGAGAATTTCCGTAAAGCATTTTTGGAAACATTTAAATTACTTCCACGCTTCAGTGCATAACACATTTTTCGTAAGGTTGGCTGAAGATGCAACTATTTTGTTAGTTTTAATTGTTTTTGTGGTTACTGTGTTTTTACTCCCTCTCTCTCTCTCTCTCTCCCTCTCTCTAAAAAATATCTGAAACAGCTTTGCTTTAAAAGTTTAAACCTTTTCGCTTTGCACCGCGGCTTGAATGTTTATGTTTTAGCAAATATCCATTGCAATTGAATTTATTTTTCGATTAAGGCAAACATATGTGGTTGCATACTGTGTACACACGTTAAAAATGTTATTCACACTTCCTTCCACTTGACTTAATCCGAGGGCAAATTGCGATCAGGTACGAATGTATAATAACACACAAGTGTTTGGTATTTTTCTGTATTATTCTTATTTGTTGATTTTTAGTTTTATTGAGTTCCTCATACACGTTTTGAAAACAAGTACCTGACAGTTGAAAAAACAAATTGCTTACCAATATTTTCATATTTTTCATTATTGCCCACATTTTTAAAAACCGGCAACGAATTCTACCTTTATATAAACTATTATAAAATTTTACAATTTTTATAAATTTTTTTACAATTTATTTTTAGACGTAAACTTCTATAAATACCACCCCAAGTTATATGAACACTTATGAGTTGATATTTCAATCACCTTCTCCCCCTATACACTCTCCAACGCAGTTTTCTCAGTATTTGAACTGACTAATTTGAAAGCGATCCTATTTTTTAGGGGGTTTACAAGGCTTTGAATTCGAAACAACTGAATTAAGTTGTAAATAAAAATTGTGCTAAAAATAATAAAGCATTTTATAATAAGACTAGAAAAACCACTTACTATTAAATCCGGCTTACATTAGAATTTCATCGTTAGTTATTTCCCCAAATGAAATTGTTCAAGTGACCTGATTGTTCTAACAAAAAAACATACACACACACATTCATGCATTTTATGGCTGATAAAGTTATCTATTATTAAATGCATACACACAAGTTGGCACATACATATGCGTAACTAATACAGTCGACTTTAGCATTCACATTAAACAAACAAACAGAAGTAGAATGAATTAAATTTGTGACATACCTAATTCAATTGCCTTTGTTTTGAATGCGTCACTTAGCCGCGCTTCGCGTTGGCCGAACCGCTTGGCTTCTCTCTGAGCAGACGCTTATTCAGCATGAATTGGACTGCATCACGTCTACCAATTCATTCACAAATTGTGTTCTCGCTGCTCCTTAACCTCTACTTACATAGGTACTTAAAGTTTAAAAAATTTAGATAGTTTGTTTTTGTAATTGTTTGAAAATCGAAAGTAATCATTATTGTATGTGCCTGGAATTTCAAATGTATCATACCGTAGAAAATTTAAATATTTAATTGTTTGATATTTATTTTAAAATAATTTTTATATTTTTTTTGGGGCCACTACCAAACTAATAAAGTTAAATAAATTTTAAATGCAATAATAACATACAAGTTTTCCAAATTTTATTGTGTAGTTTTTGTTGAATGACAAAGAATGCCAAACTTCTAACTGTTAATTATTTAAATAAGTAATAAACTTGCTAAGCACCAGTAAACGAGATCAGTGTGAATGCGCGATTATGCTGTGGCAATGCCGATACGGAACAAAATCTCGTTTAAGAGTATGAAAATAATATATGAACAAATGTGTTTATGGATGTGCGTTTAATTTTTTCTTTTTGGTTTTCTGACATTCCGCGGAACGCACCTCTTTTTAGGGTATTAAAAAGTATAGAACATTTGCACACTCACGAGCATTTATTCTGAATCAGGAAATTCACTTTTTTTTTGCAGGAAAACAGAAAGATATTTTAATGAACTTGTTATTGCCTTATTTGCAGCAGGTGATGACGTACGAATTTGTTATTGATTTTTTATACCCGCTGGCAAAATACTGAACGTAGGTATTAACACATTGTACACTTAACATATTAAGCCAGGAAGAATCACGAACCTACCTAAGGAAAATTAGATAATTACTCATCCCGATAAAAAAATATTGTAAATGCAAACCGGGGTTTATACAGGGAAACTTTTGTTACACATTATCGGGAAATTCTCTTTTGTAGTTGCCCACTGCATTCACACGGACGACTTGAGTTGCCGGTCAATTTTCTACATTCCCTTTCGTATCACATTCTTAAATTCTTGTACGCTTCATTTCGCGGTAAACAAAAATATTTTTCATTAATTAATTTTTACCTTTATTCGGGTATTTGTATGCATGTTTGCATATTATATATAAACAAGTAATAAGGGCTAAGTTCAAATGTAACCGAACATTTATATTCTCGTAATGTGCAAGGATCAAAGCTGGGGAGACACTTTCAGGTGCTGGCTTATATTAAGAAATGTTGTAAAAGAATTCAACATACATTATTCGACGAAATTGTGGTATATTCCATTTGGTGGTTATTTAATTTTTGGTATACATTTTTGGTATATTTTTAACTTAGACTCACCTACTTTCATTATCATGTTTTGCTTCGTGTCCGAGATATTTATATTAAAATCTACCAAATTAACTACAATGAGATATATCCGATATAAACTGAACCAAAGTGGCTTATTTAAATATATTAGATTTATGAGGTAAAAATCAATCAGAAAAACGGAAATCATTAGGGATAAGGGGCTTAGATCATGGTCTAGACCGGTTTCACTAAATTTGAACGCTAAATCACATTGTATTTAAAAACAAATCCACATAATTTCATTAAAATATCAAACATATGGACCAACATAAACAGTTTAAAGTCAGCTGGAAAGTTGGGAGTCATTATACCGCGTATATTTGGGCTAGGGAACGGTCTGGACTTACTGCATTAACTTTTGTCATTACACAGGTATACCAGAGAACATGTTTCCTCGCAATTTTATGAAGACAACTCACACACCGACCGACGTATTCGACATAAAGTCTACTACCTACGAAAATCATTTGTATATAGTATATGTGAGCTGGGATATTTTGCAGACCGATTTCACATTTTCGGCATTAAACAATGGTATATCCAATATTATGATATTAATTAATAAATATAATATTAATTGTAATATTAATATAAATAATAATATTAATTTTGCTAAAATATCTTATAGCCAACCCTATCACGACATATATTAATGTCTGACTTTCATTAAGATACCTCACAGATTGACCGATATATATGATATATAAGGTATAAAACCAACCGGAAGTTTGAATTTCTTATATTAGGTATATGGCTGCAAGGGGAAGTGTAAGTACAGTCATCAGAAGGAGACGCTATATGAATTTCACAGAGACAATTCATATATTGACCGATATATATGGCATAAAGTCTAACGGCAGTTTTAAAATCCTTATATTAGATATATGGGGACTAGAGGAAGTATTGTCCCAGTGGTACATTTTACTGGCCCCTACATTGTTCATTTCAAGTTTTATTAGGACCATTATTGGTTTCCTATAAATCGCTTTTGTATGAAAATAGTGTGTAAAATATTTTCTAAAGGTTCTGTTCTAATTAACACAATTATTTAATTATTGTAGTTGCAATTATAAGAAGCCACCAAGCTGCCGATGGGATTTGTAAACAATTGTAATTAGGTTCTCAATTCCATCTCGCTCGTACTCATTACTAAATTTGTTGATTTTTATGTGAAAGCTAATCTTGGCGCACGCAAATGCTTACATTCCTAAATGGAAAGGTTATTTTTAAATGACCCTCTTATTCAATTTTAATTTTATCTTAATCTTTCATAAATTTTTGTTTTAATATCGTACTTATGTGTGTGCGTATATATACAGTATTTATCCAGCCAGTTAGTTTTTTTTTTTAAGAATTTGGACCGAAAAGGGACCGAACCTGTACAAAGTAAACAAGAAATAAAAATTGCGCACAACAAAAGACTGAGATAGAAAATTGAAAAAAAAAATTCAAAACTGGAAAGAACGCAAATAAAACCTTATAAAATATCTGCTGACATTGGCGCACATATGTATGTAGTTATCTACATTCATAAGATGTTCGCATATATGTATGTATATATATACTAGAGTTAATCTATTTAGAATTCCGGGAAACAAATGTGATTTTCCTTATTTCAATACTTCTTGGAAAATCCAATAATTTTTAATGAAAATCTCAATGAAGTAAACGAAAATTCGAAAGTTGAAATGTTTCTTTGTTATTGACGACTGGGACGACTGGGTGAGCGGTAGGTGCGTTATAGCATTTCGTTGGCCTTTTGTCTATATGGATGATATTTCATTTATATTTTATTCAGAAGCGTTTATAATTTCTTCTCTCATCAATTTGCTATTTATTTCTTAAGGTGTTTTAAACACAATGAAATGAAATTGCGTGTAAAGATATATTCCTATTTTTATGATCTATAATAAAGCAGTCGGCTAATGATGTGACCTTATCGCAATATTCGACTCAATTCTCAACAATGCCCCACAAGCGTTTCATTTAACTTTCTGATTTTTTGATGGAGAATAATTCGTTAATTGGATATTTGATTAATAAGTGCAAAAATTGTATGAAGCGCTTTTTATCTTTAATAGCGTCGCAAAACAAAATATAATTTTGTGGCGACACTTTGAGAGTTTAAATTGTCAATAAAGATACAAGCTCAAAACTCAAATATGTGCGTACTTACTTAAATATGTTTGATGCATATGTGCAAATTACCCATCTGTTAATCACCCATACATCACATGTCATTAACGTGGCTATATTATTGCCGTTTTTGCATTCATTAATTTGCATTTAAGTTCACAGCTCCTCTTCATACATACATACAATCATACAATATATAGACAAGGGCAGTTTTTATAAGTACATTGACCACATATCAACAACCTCTTACGAACACATAAAATAACACCTTTTCCGAGGATTTTAAGAGTCAAGTGAAGTTAACTGAAAGCAGCGAGCAGCGAGCTAAACTTATTTCTGCAAAATAATAAGAATTAAACACTTTGTAAACTACTGACAATATGTTTTGTACTTTGTTGATTAGTTGGCGGTTTAAAAATTTCCGAATAAGATACTGTGTTATAGATCTATTCCTCACTCACGAATGTGTTGGCTTCAACCATTTATAATTAATACATATGTATGTACAGGCTTAATAAAATTGCTATATATGCCTCCTTGCGTTCCGTATATCAACAAATTTGTCTACAACTTTTCTGTCTTAGTTTTTATCTATGTTGTGTAGGATATGCTTCGATAGCTTATCTGTTACCGAAACCAAGTCAGTCACCCTGTCATTTATTCGTTCGTACTATTCGGACTATTCGGAGTATTCGGACTATAAGCCCGCAACAGTTTTTAAAATAATAAATAATTTTTAGAAGAATTAACAATAAATAAAGATGTACACCCACAATAAGTTCTTTTTGTGTACTTATCGATCATTATATGGTACAAGTCTTATATGCTGGACCACCTATATCATTGGTAATGTTTTGTTGCGTTATGAAAATTACTTTCATGTTTTCAACTTTTACACAGAGTGATTTTACAAACTTTTGGTATTGACCCCTAAGAACCGATGTTCAGTTCTCAACATCGCGACTTCCCCCTTTCAAATTTGATGACTTCGCAATTATCTTTATTGTGTGGAGTAATTATATCGAACAAATCACCTCACATTCTTGTAGGTGTTTATATACCTACATTTACTGTTATATGCCTCTTGTCTCTAGAAATATGCATTGCGTGTAATTATTTCATAACGAATTTTATTGGAGAATTTTCATCTGGACATAACTGGATTAATCAACAATGCGATACGCTAATAAGTGCTCGTGCATTTCTAGTAGAGTGATTTTTATTTTTCATTACTAATTTCTCATATTTCACTTGGCTACACTCAGTTCAGACGTGTTTTTTTTTACCATGGCTCTTGTTAAGAGTAATGCAAACAATATCAGTATTATTAATTTGTTTTTGCCATTTGGACATTTGTTATCAGATTTTGATAGCGTAAACATTATTGTGCAATAAACGCGCTTACAAATTTAGACGTCCACTACTATTTCCTTCGCAAATGTCTGGTCACATGAACCGCTTCCTTTCAGAGTTACCAGTGCTCATTTTTTCACTATTATTATATATTTTCGAGTTGTCACCAACGTTCCGCTTCCACCACGCATATTCAAGAAGAAAAAAAACGGTACTGTGTTCCGGAACTGAGAAGGGTGGCTTATTGCGCGGGGTTGGAGAAGGCGGCGTGAGTACTTTCGACTGTTTATTTATTAATCACAATCTACTATTGTCATTTCATTATCACTGCCGTGGCGTTTGTTAAGTCAACTTGCCTTGTACTCATCTATTTGAAATAGTTTTTATCACGTGAGCACAGTTATGACACATACACACATTAATCCACATTTACTACAATTAGTTGCCATTACGTCAGCCCCGGAAAAGATACTCGAAATTTCTTTAAACGCAGTTTCGTCGGCATTTAAAAAAAAAAAAACACGCACTTACATGCATAATTGAATAGACATGTTCATTCGTACATACTGGAATATTTTGTTGCGTTCAATTTTCATTATTATTTAATTAATAGTGCAGTTTGCTTTCAAATAAATTAGCAACCTAATTTAATTGACAGTATCACTTTGAACAGCAGCAATTCGTCTGTCAATTGAAATACAATCGATCTTCGTCCGATCTCTTGCCCCAACACTTCGTTATGTATGATCAGACATCAATCAGTCTGATTCTATATTCAAAGAAATAATCATACATATGCATGTTTGCAGCCATACGACGAGTATGAAAGTTTGAAGCTGTTGAAAAATTCGTTTAAACCTTAGGCTAATTGTTCCAACACAAACATTTTATCTAAGAGGTAAACTCGAATGCTTTTATTACAAATACATAATTTCTCAAATTAAGCTTTCTTCATTTAAATTAGCATCACTTAACTCGACTTATGCTACTCTTCCATACGACTGCAAATATGAAATGGCTCTTGTTATTCCTGTATTTTTAACTTTTATGTCAAACAATTTGGAACAAAGTTAGAAAAACTAATGATTTTATTTAGATAATTGTTTAAAAAAAAAACACATTTTCATCAAGTAATAATAATTCATAAAATAAATTATTGTTTGAATAACTATCGACTTGAAGATTTTCAGCGCTTTGTTAGTAAAATGATAATCCCTGATAATTTTAATGATTTCCATATATACTTTGGGAATATAAGTAAAGTTGGAATCAGTGGCATTTACTCAAGTACACCCTTGTGCACCATACCCTCCAAATCAATTCTGGCCATTTTCATGTTTGTCCGCGTCATAGTTGTCCGTTTCGACACAATTAAAAGGACATGAAAAGATATACACACATACATTAGTTTCATCATGCATCAAGACTCATTGAAATCCAACTCAATTATTCATTGCTTCCATATCGATTGTAGATTATAGTTTATTTACGCACGCCCGAATGACATTTATCCTACTGCATTGAAGAAAATAAGTTTCATACATTTTTTCGTCTTCATTGTCAGTCGTATTGTTGAATAAGTTACGCGCTTGCCGATTGTGTAAGTAAACGAAAATGGAAACGCGTTGCCAGCCGACTAATTGAACTGGGTCTAGATAAATTAGAACATTAACAACAACAGCAATATTAATAGCACACAAAAAGACAGACGCATAAATGTAAATTTCAATTTCAAATTGAGCGCATTTCAATTGAAAAAAAAAATTTCCACGCAAAAAATCATTTAAACGAGAGCTGGCAGTGCCAATTTGTGAATAAATGGGCACGAACACTCGTAAGCGCCGCAGAGGACCAAACATATCTCCTAACATAAGTGCATAAGTACATACATATGTACTTGTCGGCGTGTAAGTAGTGAAATTAGCGCTTAAAATATTAGATGACTGATTTCGAATTAGGCAAATGACATTCATAAGGCCTCATATATAGTACAATAGTTTTGTTTACCTAACGGTTTAAATACAAAATAACTGCGTCAAGCATGAAGCTACAGGTTGGGCAAGATAACACAGATTGAATAGACATGACTGTCAGCAAATGGCGATGGCGATAAATTTTCGCAGCCACAAAACGATAAATTAGAACCATATTTCACGAGAACCGTGATCAAGAAAATAAAACAAAAGTTTTGAAGATTATTTTGGCCAAAATATTGAAAGGTGCGAACGATAAAAGACACATCATATTTGCCTTAAACTTTTGTTCGCCGCCAAGCATTTTAAGAATATTAAACTTAACGAAGTCTACCTTTTGTTAACATACACATTGCGCGATTTGAAGTGGGGCGTGTCTTGGCGAGAGGGACACGGTTAGCGGAACGTGCTTACACTTCCACACTCGCTAACTGTTCAGCTATTACCGTGTGATTAACCTGTGGAATGGAAGTTTTGAAGGCCAACTTCACAGAGCTATCACTCATACATGGCTGATCACTTTGTAAGTATGTACATATGTGTGTACGTATTTAAATTTATGTATTACGTATTTAAAAAAAAAAAAACCCTGCAATCAGAAATACGTTCTCTCTTCCTCAGCTAATGTTTCTCTTACAATTTTTATATACAACAGTAGCTACTGCTGTGCAAATATATGTATATATGTACGCTTTTTCGGTATTTTCGTTTAAAGTTAAGAGGTTGGACGGACCCCATTGAAGTTACCGGCCGATGACAAATGGGATTTATTTCCCGTTATTTATTCCCCGTAAAAAACTAATGATTTAAAAATTAAAAATCAATTGGGTGATTGTACTCTATAACTGGTTTGAACTCTTCTATATATTTAATTTTGAACTAAAGTGGTGGTCAAAGCATTTGGCTGACTACTGCAACACTAGTTCTCTTTGGGGTTTTTTTTTACGAATAGTATGTGTTTCATGAATTGGCAATCATCAATCTTCAACCATCAGAATATATTTCATTTCAGACACTTTGAGAGCTTCTTTTCATATCAATTGAACTATTTTCATTAATTTAATTTTTGATTGAAATAACATTTAAAATACACATAATTTTCAACTTTCAACACCAGCTGGTATTTCGCAGTTGCCGCTCTCTCACGGCGACGAGACGAAAAGTCCTTATGAGGCAACTTATGCAACGACGTGACGCAAAACGTGGGAAGAGCAAATAAATAAATAAATGAAGCTTAATAGATAGACAAATATTCGCAAAATAGCAAATCATTTTAAACATTTTAAGTGCAAGTAGTAGCAACAACAAGTGCTGATTTAACATCGCAATGCAAGCATGACAATAATAGCACCTAGCAGATCTGATATCATTTCAACTTCATTATCGCCTCCACGAATGGGAAAAACACCAGTCAGATAAAAAAAGTTCCGATAAACCTTACATTAAGTTTAGCTTTATGAGCTCCGTATACGTATAATATGGAAATATCTCTGCGCTTTGCCAACAATCACTAGAATATGTTCATAAACCTTCTAGTTCGATCAGATTTTAGGAGTTCTTCAGTTGGGGTGGTTTTCACCAGCTGAATTGTTATCAAATAACCAAACACCCTAGTCGGTGGCGAGTCCAGAGCGTTTACAATCGGTTCTTAATACCATCAGTAACATAAGTCTATGTGTCTAGCACTGTCGACGGCAGCGGCATTAAAATCCCCAAGTCCAAATTTATTGTGTGCTAACAGCATTTGTAAATACTTTAAGTACTTCAGTTGTGCACAAAACAAAAATAAAGAAAAACATCTAAACGCATACAAAGGTATGATTTATGTGTATGTGTGTATACATAAGTACGTAAGTGTCAGTTTAACAATACAAAGTCGTCATTGATTACTTCGAAAGTGGTTGGAAATCCATTGTTTGATTATTTTCCTTCGCATTGCCAAAATTGTCATCAAAAAAATGGCATTTGCCCACCAATGGGTGGCTGGGATTGTGATTGGCTGTGTATATAACTAGAAATGTATTTGCAAGTGTATGTTGATGTTGTGTTAGTATTTTCTCTCTTCTTAAATTGAGAAAGAGTTTTGGTTAATACATTGTGTTAAACAAAGAAATAATTTTAACATAATTAAATGGGGCTGGCTGAAAATACTGTACCATAAAATTTATGTGGACAATGGGAACTTCGAGGTGATAACAGAAGGAACATAAAATACCCGTTCTATATTTCGCTTCCAACTTATATATTATTATATTATCTATATATTATATTATTATTATATTATATACATCGTGTTGTCCAAAATGCAACGAGCGTCAATTGAAATTTGATTGATTTGAGCAATTGGTGGATCTACAAGTGCGTTGATCGAATTGATTGATACGCAATGATCTGTGTCTAAATAATTTATTATCAAACATTTTAATGCGCATTACGTATTTATAATTCGAAGGTAATCATCATGCGAATTGATTGGTCATTGCTGTGTTGAACCATGCTTATGATTTTGTCCATTCAATTCTCTCACACATACATTATAAAAATTAATCATCAACGACATAATAAATTACTTTCATAGTTTAACAATTAAGATTTTTTTTTGTACTTTTTCTCACTACAGGGACAGAAGACGCGCCAGTACGATCAGTTGTAAATCGTGTTGGGCATCAGTTACAAAAATGTTTGAGTGAGAAAGGACTATGCTTGCTTGTTAACCATGGCATTTCTGATGAAAAGGTTGGTTCTATTTTATGTATAATTTTTTATTAAGATAAACCTATATATTTGGTGAGTATTCTTTTTATATCCATATGTACTTGTAGTTGAAAACCGCTTGGGATCATCTAGACGACTTTGTTGATCTACCAAATGACGTAAGGGAGCTTTACATACGCACCGGAGACGATAATCATGGTTATGTGCGTCCTGGTGTTGAGCGTTTCAACGGCAAAACGCCCGAATTACGTCACGCTTTCAACATTTGCACATTAAATGTTACAAATCTACCTGAGGAACCATTGCCCGGTTTTGCGGAACATATATCTTCATTGGCACAGGATTTCAAAGCTCTTTCGCGCTTCATCCTGCAGGCACTTGCTGTATCCCTCGACATTCCACAGTCGTTCTTCCTCGAAAAGCACTCGCACATGTTGTCTGGTGACCACGACAATGAGTCCACACTGCGCCTACTGTATTATCCACCCATTATTGAAGACAGCGATGATAAGAATGACTTTATCAAAGGCAGTTGCATTTACAGCTATCAGCGTTGCTTGTCAGATAAACCTGATTTCCGCCCTGAACCGAATCCGCGTGATGAAATTAATGAACTGGATGGAAATGAAGAGAACAAGGACACTACCGTCCGCCAATTGCCTAATGGTGAGATGATACGTTGTGGTGCGCACACAGATTATGGCACATTTACATTATTGGCACAAGACTCAGAGGGCGGACTGGAGGTGAAATTCCCTGGTAGTGAAAAGTGGCAACGCGTTGGTCATTTGCCCGGTGCTATACTAATAAATTGCGGTGAAATCCTATCAATATGGACAAAGGAAAAATATCCAGCATTGGTAAGCTGAGTTTTGTCTTAGGTTAATTTTTCATTTAATCAGAAGTTTTTAAGTCTCTGTGCACCTAAATTAAAAATCAACTAGAGATAATTATTATTTTACTAATGACAGATTACAAGGGGATTTTCATTTGAGATCTCAAATATAAAGCAATCTGCGGGACTTTTCTAGTTTTCCAATCTCATTGACTGCCTCTAGTTCTTGAATGCTATAAACACATTGGACCTTGTAAATTCATTTATTCTATATTATTCTATGAATCATAACATCTTATTGCAATTCGAGTGGACGATTTCAAGACAGCAACAGTTGGTTTTAGCAATGCTGAACATTTTAATATTAAGACCAAAGTAAAAATAAAATTAAGGGTTATTTAATTATTTTCTTTTAATGCAGCCTCATCGCGTTGTCATACCAGAGCAACAGCATATACGTACACGAGGACGCCACTCAATAGCATTCTTCTGCCATCCAGGTGAGTGAGCCCAACACAAACCCAGAAGCTGAACTGCTGAGTTGGAATTACTTAAGAATTGTATTGATTTTCAGATAACCTAACTATGATATCACCAAATGATCTGCCCAACACCGAAACCGGCGCAGACACCATCGACAAGAAACCGCGCAAGAAGTCGTTCAAAGCGGCGAAAGAGAAGTACGTACAACGCCACAATACATCCAAAAACACACTTAACTACATTCTTCCCATAACAATATTATTGCACAAAATATTAAATGCTCAGCCTCTTTCCCAGCCTCTACTCCTTCCACCATTTATTTCGTAATCGGTTTGACTTAACTCATACCCGGTTTCTTTATTTCAAATCACTTACAGGGTCTACAACGCTTACCAGTTGATACAGAAGAGATTTCGAGAAACGTATGGGCAGCAAAACTCGCACTGATAATCACACAAGAACACCTTAGCTCCTAGTTCATTTATCCATACTAAAACTTACCCTCAAGCATAGATTATTTAGCACATAACGGCGGTTAGATGAATAAATATTGTTTTGCAGTGTTCCGGTTGTAATATATACGGAACGCAGCACCACTGGTACCCCTGAGTTGAGTAACCTGATTTTGGAGGTTTCAACGTACAGCTAGGAGACACTTTTTCGTTACCCAAATACAGTTGTGCTTGTTATTTCGTTATTAATTGAACTCATTCATGTTGTATTTATATTTGTAAGTCAGACATAATTTGTATTCGTATTTTTATTTATACATATTTTTAATAGAAATTTATCCTAGTTGTACATATTATATACACCTTGGTACATCTACACAAAGTATACTATGTATATATATGCATAATGGATCTACTACGTATGAGTATATGTCCGTAATGTTTACATTGGCAACGTTCGTATTAATATTTACGTAAATATAACGCCCAATTAAAAATATATAACTACATATAATTGTCTTTATTTTGCTTTAATTTTATTGTAAGCTTCTTAGTATTTCAATTCCTGAATTGATCATTAACAAACACATATTCACTTACTTACATATTATATATACATACGAATTTTATGTTCTGATTCCCCTACTACTTTTTATTTTACGTCATTACGTCAAGAGTAATTACATAGAGTACATATGTCTATTTGTAACGTTAAATAAAATTTTAATATATAAAATTAAAGACTCTTAGTCTTAAATTAAAGACTTTAATATAACTCTCTCAATTTGTAAGAATTGTTTCGCGAAATGTTTCCAGGTGTATGCAAAAATTTATTATAACATACGTTGCGTATGGATTAAACTTTTGATGCTAAACGAACTTGAGAACTAATTACACGAATCTCTGGTATCGTATTAACGTATATCAAAAATGATAGAGACAAGAATGTGACACACGACACGTAAACGAAACGATCTGTAAACTATCTTAGCATTTGTAAACAAAGCCTTTTCATCTCGTTCATGACGTCACCAACCAATATATTCTTCTGTTAAACAGTCTTTAAAAAAAAAATAACGGGATGGATGTGTCGTAACCACAATTACCATCATTCTTGAATATGTAATTCACGTCACGTAATGACCGTTCAGGTCACGTAATTACTTAGTTTCACTCTGCTTTATATTCGAAATTTCCACTTCAAAATCGATATGGCTAAGAAATCACTATAATATAGTTAAGTTGCTTATCACTAACCCATATCTATGGTAACCGATTGCAGCCATTTGCCCTAAATTACACTATGCTCTAGAAAACGTATCTACTTCATTTCATTGAGAAATTTCACATATTGACCAATATATATGGTATAAAGTTAACCGGAAGGACCAAATCGTTGATATTATTAAAACCATTAAAATGAATTACACAAAAAATTGCTGCCAACACCGTCTTTATGCATGTTGCCACAAAATCCGTTGAGTAGCACCGGTGACACCAACACCACCACTCATGACGCCGCGTCATAAATTGCTTCGCAAGTTGTTTATTTAACGTTTACTTTGCGTTTACATTTGCACTTGAAAACAGCAGTACGTTTGATAGCCTGCCCTCTTCTCCTTTTTCTATACGATTTTATTAATGAAATGAAATCGAAATAAAAGCTCATAAAAATCAGTAGCAATGAATGTTCGATTGAATAAACAAACGGTCGTCATACAAATCGGCAAATTGTTCACACATTATATTAGGTATCAAATGGCTACCACTTATCAACATATATTCACCTTACATACACATATTTCTTATTTACATCTACATATGTGCGAGTATGTATGAATGTAAAGTCTCTAAAAATTCCTCTAAAAATAGTCAACAAATTGGTAAATTATTGCAATAAGAGACATTTTGAATTCACCTATATTTTCGTTTTCTAATACGTGTAATTTTACCGCAAATCTGCATAATGTGGTTTTCAATATTCTGCGTTATCATGCCTGACATCTCCCGACAGATGAATATATTCCGAGAGATGAGCACATTTGCACTAATTAAATTTTTCAAGTTTAAGTAGTTAATATTTAAAAATATTTATTGTTTGCATGTAAAAGCAGCAACAAAGTTAGCGAGTTGAATTCGATAAAAGAGAGTAAGCCGATACGTCATTTTGGTGGTGCAACTGGTGTTCTAGACTAGTTTTACCATTGCGAAAGACTGATATTACAAATTATTGTTAAAATTGAAAATACAAATACTTTTTTTTTGATTTTAAAAACTTAAAGCTTGAAATAAATTATAATTGTTTATAGAAAACGTAAGGTTGCTAAGCTGCAAGAAACTGAGTGGTTACTAAGATGCTTTTTGGGGTGCAAAGAAATATTCCTCCACCAAAGAAAGAAGGGCAAAGCAATTGCGCATACATTAAAGGACATGTTAGGCAAGGTTGCACCGCAAATGCTACCAGTTTGTTCGAACAAATATGATAAATGTATTTTGTTTGATTCGCTGCTCTCCAACGCATGGTGAATCGAAGACAGCTATTATGCATCCGCACTATTTGTATTATTGTATATAGAAAACAAGTAAGGAAGGGCTTAATTCATGTGCAATCGTACATTTTATACGGTCGCAATTTCACCACTAAACTATAAAGTATCCAATATTATACGTTCACTTAATCTTGCTACGATATCTTACGTATTGGCCGATGTGTACAGTATAAAGTATATTAGGTATATGTGGGATATGGGAAATATGGGAAATATTGACCCAATTTTATCCATATTTGATACAGGGACACAATATTTTCACAAACGGAAATTCCTTGAATTTCATTAAGTTATATTGCATATCATTACATCGACGGATATATACGGTATAAAGTCAACCGGAACTTCAAAAAGTTTTATATTAGGTATATGGGGGCTAGGAACTAATCCGATTTTGTCCATGTTGTTATTATCAGGAAAAAACGCTTTCTGAATTTCCTTAATTTATCTCGCAGGTTGACCAATATTTTCGGCAAAAAGTCAGCCATAAGCACTGTGGTCCACATATTGGGTATCTGAGTATGGTGTACCTTGAAGGATTTATTTCAACATTTTCATTTGTGCTTGCCTTATATACTGTAAATTGAAAGTGTCAGAAGGAATGTAAAATTGTGTTATGTGGAAAGTAGGCGTGGTTATAGTCCATTTCTCTATTATAAAGATGTCAGGGTAATTAATTGCAAATTAATTGAAATTGTTGTAGCTGTTCCTGAGATATAAAATTGTGCCACTCCCTTTGTTAAATTTTTACACTAACTCCCTTACAGCCCTTCTGTAATATCCTTACTGTGAAATTTAAAGATTCAGGTGTATTTCTTCAGCGAGTTATCGCACTTTTACTAGTTTTCAATATAACCGTTATATGCGGGTGGACGCAGTTATCATCCTATTTTCACACTCTATAAAGAGGTATTCGAAAGACTTGTGTTCAGCAAGTTTGATTTGCATAGCTTAAAAGGTTTGTCAGATATATACATTAAACCTATGGTCGGGGCCAAGCCTAATTTTTAAACCGCAGATGCAAATCCCTACTGCAATTCCTTGTACAAAGTTATACTTTTGTGTCTTAATTTGCGGCTTAGTTATAATAATTTACTGCTTATCGCTTAACGGCATTTTGTGGATGTTGTAATTATCCGATCTCGCCCATCTGCAATACAAACCTCCTTAGAGCAACGAAGAATACATGTGCCGAATTTCATCAAAACGCCTTAATTTTTGCTCAATTTATCGCTTGCACAGAAGGGCGGACGGGCAGACAGTCACCCGGAATTCAACTCGTCTTATCCTGATCATTTTGATATATGTAACTCTGTATCTATCTCGATTAGTCTTAGGAGTGGAAAACAACAGTTCGATTAAGAAAGCTATTATACTCTGCTGCAACATGTTGCAAAAGTATAAAAATTTAATTTAAAAATATTGGCTATTATGTTCCAAGCTTAGAGTTGAGTTTCCACGCCCCCTGTTGTAGCGTAGAATGCCTGCTATTATTCTATGATATTGTGCATATTAAAGCGAAAACAAAAATTTAAAAATGGACGCCATCGACGCAACAGTCAATTTAAAACTCAAAACAATTTTCGACTTGAAGGTTGCGAGACGTAAATCTTTACCTTGATGAGGAGAGAATAAATGACTTTGTCGTTGACAGGACAGACAACCTCATTTGCTTACAGCGGCCTGAAACACATAGCCCATTGTGTGGCCGGTCCCACATAAGAAATTTTTTAGAATGACAATCGAATTTATTTATGCATAGAAGTTCTAGGTATTTATGCTTTAGAAAAATCTAATTGTAAAATATGTTTTAATTATATCTGGATTATTAAATTTGTACAACAAATTTAACTGGATTATAATTTCTGGATTAATATATCTGTGTCAATAATTTGTACAACATTTGATACATATGCTAATACATGCGTACAACTACAAATATTTTTATTGGAAAGTTGTCCTTAAATAAAAGAATATAAATTGCCATAAACGCGCTTAAAGAGCATATCTGACGCCAAAAAGTTGGTTTCTGCTTATTGTTCCATCACTTTTCCCAAACACTTTTTACGAATGAACAATGTATTTGCATATGTACATATGTATGTATGTATGTGCATGTGCTTAGTTGTGGACTGGGTCATAAATTTATTCATTTATTCCAAGAGTTTATTGTTTTCTCTCAAATAAAAGCTCCAATAATAAGCACAACGTTTTCACGTTTTTATTTAACTGTACTTTTGTTTTAATTTTTTTTGGAAAAAGGTACATATGTGTTTATTGGTATGACGTAGCCATATGGTTGTGCGTACTATGTATACATCAACTTGTCCTTCGTAATGTTTTTTTTTCTTGTTATTGTCAGTTTTATTTAGCTCGTTTGCATTTCGTTTTGTTATCTTTGGTGTCCCATCGACGGCGCAGGTAAAATGCGTTTTAAGTTTTTTTTTTTTTTGCAACAGCAATGAAGTTATATTAAATTTGTTTGTTTTCTTTTTTTAATTGTTCTGGAACATAACAAAATATAATTTGTCAGCGAAATAAAGGAAACAGAAGCTACAAGTAGGAGCGTTGAGCAATGTGCGCAAACAACAACAGAAATTTGTTCTTTTTCATACTCTCGCAATATGTTGCATAGAGTGTAATAGTAAACGTAGATGAGTGGAATTTGAAGATTGTCACGCCCACTAATTCAAAAACATAAATTTCTATAATTCGGTACACAAAACTGGTTACAAATAGTGCCTCTGTCATGTGATATCTCTCGTGAATATCGCGAATGCTCGACATCGGTCCATACTTTTCCCTAGCCTCCTAGATATACATATGTAGTAGTATATCTGAATTTTCTTAGATTATAAAAGAGGAGGATGGCCAGGATTGCAATTGATAGTATTAGAGAAATCACTCCTCCTAGTTTATTGGCGTAGGCGAACAAATGATATCATTCTGGTTGAATGGGGACAAGGGTGACAGCGGCGGGATGAAGTTATCTGGGTAACCAATAAGTCCTATCATTATTCCTATCATTATTATATATTCGCTAGATATATGTAGTACTGAAATAAAGTAAGTAAGTAGCCCAAGTATAAGTTAATACGATACCGAAAATGAGTGCAATCGATTAAGATTAACATGTTCGCCCAATATGGAGAGCCTATGGCATACGTAAAATTTTTCGATAACCGGGGAAATATTTCACACACTATTAGTTTTTGCAATTGCAAGAGTATCTAGTGTTCGGCTGCACCCGAATTTACCTCTTTCTTACTTGATTTAATTATTGTTGTTACTGGCAGACTGCGCTGCACAAGTTGTTTAGGTGTTTAGGTGTTTTTCATATTGTTGATGCGCGGCTTTAAAATGTAGTGCAAACATTCATTATACATTATATATTATATTCCTTATATCTGTAATCTTTGTACGAAGTCGAAAAAGATTAAATGCATGCTAAGTAAAGAGATAATTCTGTGAAATTATTGAATGAAAATGCAACTTTTTGAAATTTGCTGTATCTTTGGCGAAGTCCTTAGATCCTTAGGTCCTAAGAACTTCTTGATGAAATCGTAATCTAAATTGAAAGTGTTCTCGGATCGTATTAAACTATGGATACTCCTTATATCAAATATTGCGTACGGATTCAATTCGGAAGTAAGTTATAATACTTATTGGAAGCATTTCATTAATTCTTTTACCAACATCAAAAGGTTTTGCTGTGGTCAATTTAATAAATTAAAACATGCTTACAATGAAGCATCAAACTAGTCGGTAAAATATATATAGAGTCTAAAACTAGAAATCAAACTAGACAATTAGACTAGAACTAAAAATTGCTTTGCCTATTTTTCGAACCGGTCTTAGGCTAGAAAATTATGTTTGCATGTGTGTATATGTATGCATGTATGGAAGTATATACATACATATTGAGTTGGGGCATTTATATTAAATCGATATGTTCTTTACAATTTTACTGCAAATTTCCTTATGCTCCCTTTCTTCGCTTAATCATATATATATTCATTTTTCTTGTTCAGAACATTTTTATTATTTAATAACAAAGGATATGTTTACCATACACCAGCGCATTCCTACATACAATTATTCGATATTATTTCTATTTTTATACTCACGCAACATGTTGCAAGAAGTACAATGGCTTTGTTCACCTAACTATTGTTCATATTTATCAAAATTACCAGCAACAAATTGGGATGCCGGTGTCTATGAATATTCTCCTTCAGCGTCACAGGATGTCACAGTATGGAAGGCATCATTATTTAAAACTTTTTTTGAAGTGAGTAGTCAAACATTATTCAATTAGTAGAATACTGAACAAATTTTCCCTCTTCAACCCACTGCAGTGTTGAAACGTTTGGTTCAGTCAGCTTCAGCACGTAACGCACGCAAGCACTTTAAGCGCGATTTTCTCGAAGCTGCATTTTTCGAAACAGGTGACAATCGGGGTGACTACTCGGTGACTGTCGCACATATCCAGTACTAATTTTAACTGTAGCTTCAGAGGGCTCTAAGCTGGCCTAGCCTCTTAATGTACAGACGTCATAAATTACAAAAGCTATGCTTAAAGTAATAAAAACTGTGGAAACATTATACTTTGCGATTTAATGCTACAGTGTGAAAACTGGTAAAATCGGGTAGGAACCACACCCACCCCCTAAACAACAACGCCATAAATATTTAAAGGTAGACACGACAGCCTTACGCTTGGTCAAGTTAGAAAATTGAACAACGGGAGCGGCACCGCACACTTTTATGCAAAACTTTTTATCTCAAAAAGTACTTAACGCAAATAGTGGTCTGGCGCCTATCTATAATAATTTTAATGAATCAAACTGTAGGGTAGGCATTAGTAGCAAACTATAGATATTTGACCTCTGCTGAGATCCTTTCAATGGTACTCTTACAAGAGCACACTATAGGTTGTCTTTTGCGCTATCTCTATTGGATTAACTAGCTGTGAAATCACTAGAACAAACGCATTTTGAATGATTTTGAGAAATTCTCTAAGCCATTAGAGGTGAAAGATTTGGCGAACCATTCCATCAAATCAAGTTACTGTCTTCTCAATAGTCTTCAAGAGTGTTAAAGGTAATCAATGAGACATTTGCGATTCTCGAATCATTCTACTCCTTTTGTACATCAGAAATATGTATGTGGTCGCGATGGTGTAAATTGTGCTTAGAAAGTTCAGTTCTGTTTTGCTACATACACTTGTTAATGACTTAATTACTGGACACACACACATAGATTATTGTATATGCCATGATTCAGGAATTTACTTAACCTATTTTTCCAAGTTTTTCAAGGCTTTTTCAATTCTGTGGGATTGTCACAATGTTTTGTAGTTTTAAACTGTTGTCTCTTATTCTCTTAAACTCATTGTAATTTAATGTCCTGCCGATGCATTCATTGGTTAATATTTATTACTACAAATACACAAATATAACACTTAATATGCTCTTTTTTTATTTGCTTTTATTTTACCATTTGTTATGTAATATTGATATTTCCTTTCTTGTTGAGCTTTCTACTTTACTTTCTAGGTTCTTAGTAGCTAAGCACTACAGAGATGTTTGTATGTAAGTGTTTAACCTACCTACTGGTACTTCTCACAACAAACTACACATATACGCACACATACACATTAAATTTATTATTATTTTATTATTATTATTGTTTACTTCCGAGCTCCTTTGGTAGCTATTTTTGTTTGGCGAATTTATTTGGCCTGAGAGCCAGCTTCATTTATCGCAGGCTCATCACTTTCTGCTGTAGACACTCCTTCCTTGCTCCAATTTATTTTATTTAATTTTTAGTTCTGGTAGAGCGGTTGCAGCTGATTCGATGACGACGTGGCGTATTGACGAGTTCGTATAATGTTCATGTGTATTTCGGAGGAGGCGGTGGAGTTGATATATGGCGGTAGGTCAGCGTCCGCGCTCACGCGACAATTTATGAGGTCATATGGGCAGCAGGACTGGAAAAAATTATACAATATTATAGCGTCAAATGGCATTACGCGACAAAGATTTAGACAGTGTCGGTCATTGCACAACACGATACACATGTTTGTGCCACATGCAACCATTTACGCTACACATACGCCAAGTGACGGTTGAATGCTCACGCCAACACTTTCTATGCAATTTCCGAGTTATTATATAAATGCACATTTTGATTATCGATTTTATATGAAAGCATTCTTAAGAAAACCCGCAAGAAAGAAAGATCCAAGAACTTTAAAAATTAATGTGAATAATATTTAATCAAATACAAGGCCTTCCATGCTGACTGACTTTTGTGGTCGTAAACTTTCAATAGTCGCTTAGTGTATGCGCGCACCCACTAAAATAGTCAAACAAACCTAAAATACCGTTACTTAAACAGTTATTCATATGTATATATTAAACAGACATCACTCGGAAACGTTTCAAACAAATTTTTACCTTTTACTGAACCATTCTATGTACACAAAATGCACACACATATATATACAGGCAGTAAAAAAAAAGTTTTATGGTTGAAATTGTGAGAAAATCGAATAATAAGACAAAATCAACACTTACAAAGCCCTTGTGTGAAATGCTTATACTCGTTTATAAGAATAACAACATAAAATTTGTATGTACACCAACATGCGTATATGTTTGTGTATGAGTAAGTGTGTGGCAAGTGTATAGTGCGAGTTTATTCGCCTGAAAATATGTGAAATTCTGAGTGCAGCTGTACGTATGTGCGGGTCATGTCACTAATACAAACAACAACAATCAATGCAAAGAAAGAAAGTCTTATACACAAGGTTTACGGTAAATACGATATGAACCACGGTTAGATTTCGAAGGCTAAGGTCAATCCAAAAGTGCATTAGAATATTGGAAAATATTAAATAAGACTTTTTTGAAATGTTACACAAATTTGTATGTATAAAAGATGTCTCGAATTGTTTGCATACCCATTCTTATGTTTGTAATAAATGTTGTTGTGTCTAGCATTTGGATGGTGAGAGACAACGTATCAGAAATGTGAATGCCAGCTGCGAGTTGGAAATTTTTGATGAGTTTTTTGAGAATTTTGGTTTTTTATCTTTTTTAAATTATTCTATACACACAAGTAAGCTGGCGTATACACAAGTGTAGTTTACTTTTGCCCCCAACCAATGGGTTGCATATGCATACAGAAGTACATATACATATGTCAATTTTAGAATGAAATTTCAATCGTTTTTATCTCATAAATATGAAGGATAACTACAGGTATGGCTCAAAGGCTGCTGAAATGTCTTTGGAGAAATGAAATATTAAGTAAACTTGATCTCTCTCTGCGTGATAGAGTAAAACGTGTAAGTGAACAAAAAAAATGTAATATAGTTCTCAAGTAAATGTTAACAGTTTCGATTCAAAGAGATTACACAACCGTGTGTTGTTTATTTAAAATGTGTGTACATTTGCAGCATCCAGGTTTTCATAGTCTTTAAATAAATTACTATATTAATAAGCTAATGTAAGAGTAGGAGTAATGAGTCCTATTATGAAATAAGGAATTAGCTTCATGTAGAGTCAGAGCTGGTCTGTTCGAGCAAATCTTTACTGGAAGAGAAGTAAACAATACAAAAACAATCTAATAGAGAGGTTACAATTCCTTTAAATGTTGTAGAGAAGGGCTTGAGCTCTAAGAACTTCACTGAGCCACACCATTTACCATATTGAAATTCCATTATTTCCCGACACTCACTTAAAGGAGCGTACAAGCAAATCAATTATTCTATATCTACACATCTGTGTACGACCATTAATGATTGATGGATTTTTTGTCAATAAATATTATATGTATACTTGTTTTTATATTTGTGTACTTTTTTTTTCTTTTTTGTTACGTTGAAGTGAAGAGAGTAAACACTTACAATTGCATAAGAACGAAAAGTATAAAAAATGTTAAAATTTGTATTTGAGAAGGTACGTCATAGAAGAACACCTCCAGCATTTTCAAGGCCAAGCGTTTGTCTGAGATCTATATATTGAACTAAAAATCGGTCCCTTGAAAGAACAGCTTACAATCAAAACTTATAAGTATATGAAATAACACTCATAATTCAAAGGAATTATTGCGTATTCGAAAAGGAAATGATGAAAAAATCAGACCTTTAAAACTGTAATTTATTAGCGGAACGGAGTTTTTGAAAAGTGTTACATTATGCAGACATACGAGTATGTATGTATACCATTCGTAATTATTACCATATTTCGTAATTATGTTTTATCCAACATTTCAAAAAGTAGGTAGGTAAGTAGTTCATTCTTCGAGTGGGTATAGTTCGTCAACAAAACAAAAAGCGTGTGAGTTCGTCTTATATATAGCACATGTATTAGATATGAAATAGGTTTTGCCGGAGGTAATAATAGCTGTTTAAATAATGTTATCATATTTTTATTGAAATCCATAACTTCAAAAGCATTTAAAGAGTGCAAGTGTTGCTGACAAGCGCCAAGCTATATATACATATATACATATGCATATAAAGCAGATGTTAACACTGCGAACTAATCTATGAAATTCTTGACTTACCTTCAGCGTTTTCTTGAAAGCTCCACGAAAGTCACGATTGAAGTAGGCGTATATGATTGGGTTCAAAGCGGAATTAAAGTAGCCGATCCAAAAGAGTATAGCAACAACAATGCGCGGTGTGGTGCAACTAGAGCAAAGTGTGGATGTTAAATACCTGAGAACAAATACCAATAAAAATCATATTTGTTGAAATTTGTATAAAATATAAAAGAAGAGCATAAATGGACAAGTTAATTTACAGTAATTTTGTGAATTAGGCTTGGCAGAAATCGGATGGAATAAACGGTAAGCAAAATTATTTCGGTTTCTGCATTCAGGACATTATATATTCCTTATAAATACAAATCTCTTTGAAATTAATTTATAGAAATTTTCTTCATTCTGCTTCATTCCATATTGGTACCAAAACAAAATCTGTTCAGAGATATGCATCTATACTTAGATAGATACATATGTTCTTGTATATATGTATTATATATTTCTTTCTCGATTCGTTATTGTATCCATTCTGTTGGTAGATCAGGTGTGCACAAAATTTAAATACAAAATCATAACTGTAACATATGAAGTTACACCTAAGTGCATTTGAGAAGAGAAACATATATGTTTGTATTACTTCCCAACTACAACATAACTATGTTTATTTCGTATATATACCATAGGAAAAATGGCGCCCAACAGAGTAGAAAAGCACTCATTATTATTCCAAGCGTACGTGCGGCCTTGCGCTCCCGACGCATTGTTGTAATGGTCGACTGTTCGACTTGGATACTAGGTCGAGGTTTGGGTATTTGGCTAATCTGCAAATGTTTGTCTAAAAGGAGAGCAGCAACTTTGGATCTGAAACGAGCATAAGAAAGCAACTCCCCGACATTAGTGAGTAGTAAAAATGCAGAAGACGCTTCAAGCCTACATAAAAATGAAGTAAACAAAGCAAAACGAGTGCACTAATATCTTTTTAAATAAAATACAGAAAGCAGATATGAAATTCAAAATAAATTTGTTAAAAAAGAATCTGAATACAATAACAACCTAACCATACATAACCATGCAGATGAAACTCCAATTACAAATTGAACATAAGGGGTAATCGTTACCATTGTGCCCACAAATAAAATGTCATTAATAATTGAACAGCATGAAGTGATGAAAAGTGATGAATAATTGGAAAAATCTAATCAAAAAACCCACAAAGTAATTCAATACTTTCCAATTTCAGGGATTCAAAACTTACCTGTAGACAAGCCGTTCCTGTCGTACAGCCTCTTGATAAATACGATAGTACATAAAGACCATTACGAAACCAGGTATCCAGAAACTCATCGAGGAGCTAACAATCGCGTACGCCTTGTTTACTTTGAATTCACAAATCTGTGTAGAAGATGGGAAGAAGGGAACGAATTAGACCCCTCAACAGAAAACAAAAACAACACCGAAATCAGCAAAGAAAATTTGTAAAAGTTTAAAACTCTTTAAAACAATGAATAGTTGTCACACTCATTTATATACCCCAACCAACTCTTTAACGGTACTAATTCAGATAAGGTGCACTCTAAATAAGTGCCACATGACCATTAATAACTCAAATAACCAACCCTAACATTACAATAAAATACCTTTATTGACAATAATTTCAGAGACAATGCGAGACGCAGTGAATTACCGGCGATTTCACTCGTATCTTGCGCTCATTAAGAGAAAGCATGTTGAGTTTATAAGTGATGGCACTGGTAGGTGGTTGACTTTGATTGCTTTCAAGACGTTCCAAAAAGTTTGTGCTGCATTACACACAGCTTCCGAACGCGCCTGTGATTTTGGGCTAGCGATTTTTTTGAGAGTCACACGTCGTCTTTGCTTTCTTACTGCTTCATATTCCATTTAAGTGTGCTCGAATTAATTAAGGCGAGCCATTTTGTGTAAATGGACTGGTTATTTAATTTACTTCAACAAATTTTTCTCGGCTTGTATTTCGGTTTGCTTCTTCTTATTTAATTTCTTCTTTTTCTTTTTTGACAACTTTCCTCTTATTTTTGAACACATGTACTTTAACAATTTTTAATTAAATTTTTTATTAAAGCACTTAACACCCTCAAAGGTTCAACGTTTATTATAATATAAGTAATACGTGGAGCATTATTTCTATTTCCAGTTTTACTATTTTAAAGTTTTTAATTTATTTTAAAACTTATTATTACGTGTTAATGGTTAAATGTTTGTATGCACTTACGGAATCATACACCTTGACACATTTATATTACAGTCATCAACACCGACCTACCTGAAAATTGCTCAGAGGACCTTGCGCCAGACTTCTCATAGACTCATTAAACTCTCAGAGGAACACTTAAACTTGAAGGATCCTCCGATTGACTGATAATATTAAAACGTACTACACGAAAGAGAAACTCGAAAAAATAAATAGCGAAGGTGTAAACACCAACTGTCTGTATATATAATTCACCACGGATAATTGAAATGTCCATTAATTCCCAAAATTATCCTTTCACGAATATTTACCTTCCATGACTTCGTCGAAAGTATTTACTCTGTGATGTAGAGATAGCAAAAGATGGCACAGAGTAAACGAGAGGGTAGTAGAGTCCATTGTATATTCTATATAAGAGCTTAGAATTCTCTTATATTCACCTAGTGGAACCCAATACTATTTAAGAGATGCGAATGAATTATTTTGTCCAAAAATTATTACTACCACTATCTGTGAAGCAGTTGTTGTTGCTCCGCAGGTGATGTTGGCTTTTGATGAATTTTGTAATTTCTGTGCCAGCATTTAATCATTTTCGATGGGTGCATGCAAATTAATGTCGATTTCACTCGCTCCAGAGGAAAAGTTAATGTGACAACGAGATCATACTAGCAGGTGAAGATGAAATGTGATTTAAAACAATCGAAGGCCACCCCAGGGTTAAGTTGTAGCAATATGCACATAAAAGTTAAGACTTTAAGGTTTGAAAGTTTCACTTTGTTCGTTCGAGAGTATTTGCTGAAGTGACAGGGGAACTTCTACTATTCTACAATTTATACAAATAAATATATGGGTTGGCAAAATTTTCTAATCAAAAGTGCTCTTAGAGGTTTGTCATTGTCTAGTAAGGTTTTCCGTTGTTACAAAAAACATGTAGTCTATCCAAACCAATATCCAATGGTATTTTTATACACTTCGATTATTATGTGTAAATGAGCAACTTCGTATTCATTATCCTCTCACAACTTGTTGCCACAGAGTATAATAGCTTTGTTCGCCTAACGGTCACTTGTAACACCTAAAACTAATCGACATAAATATAGAGTTAGATATATCAAAATGATCAGGATTGCGAGACGAATTGAATTCCAGGCGATTGTCTGTCCGTCCGTCCTGTATCCGTACCTGCGATGACTTCAGTTAATATTGAGATATCTTTATAAAACTTGGCCCAAAATATCCCGCTAGAAAATAGAAAAATTATAAACTGTTAAAACTGAGCAACAAATTTAGGGACAAACCCGTAATTTAGTACAGTGAATAGCAGTAGGCAGGGCATGTGTGGGTTGAAAGGTCTTAAATAAAGGGTCTGGCCCCAACCATAGTAGGTTTAATGTACATATCTCACAAACCACTAACGTTATATCAATCAAACTTATTGAGAATAAGTCTTTCTAGCACCTCCTCTTACAGTGTGAAAAGGAAATCGGATGATAACCACGCCCGCCCCAAATATAATGGCTATGTTGGAAACTAATAAAAGTGCGATAACTTAGTAAAGAGATTTGAGAGAAGGGTTAAATTATTCAGTAGAGATGGTACAGCAGGACCTCATAGGAATCGGTTTAAAAATTGGACAACAGGAAATCCCATATCTCAGGAACGACTTCACCAATTTCGGCCAAATTGAGCACATGACATTATCTTGCATGCCTATTTTCAATATAAAACAATTTTAAATTCCATCTGAAGCATTCTCCATTCAGTATAAACAACTTTGTAAAAATAATGCCCTTAATATATGCTATATCTTTTCATATACATGCTATAGTTTTCAATACATGTTATATTAAATTATATCTTTTCAAATCCCTAAATACCGAATATGTGAACCTTGAGCACGTTTTGGCTCTTTCGCCACAAGTATTCATTCATTCTTTCCATCTTTATTATAAATTTAACTATTTTGTAGACCAAGTAGTTGAAACTTTAGTTTGGAATTCGCAACATTTCACTTCCTACATTTCTGTTTTGAATATTCCAACATGCGCAATGTGACAGGCATGTAAAAGAAACGAAATCAAGGCATAGTACTGGTACTAAAGTCGAAAGTGCTCCGCTTCTTTGTTTTGCCATACCACGAATCTATTAGAATGATACTCGTACTTAATGTTGTCTTTAATATAGTTGCAAAAACATTGTGCAAACCACAAGCGAGTTGATTCTTCCACACTCACTACTGGAAGATTCTAAAGCAAAACTGCAACACAATTCACTTGATTGTTGACAGCCTCTATACTTTGGGTGTGATTGACCGCCGGACGGACTTTGGCTGTGCTTAGGCTGTTTCGCATGTTGCGATCAGTGCATGTGAGTGCGTGAGTCAGGGCTTTTCAGTTATTTCAAATATTCATTATACAATTATTACTTAATTATACAGAACCCCAGTTAATCGCTATTAGATAATTTCATTGCGGATGTGCTGTGCTGCTTTAACGTGAGGGCATGCGTGTGCGTAATTTTCAGTTAATTAAAATTCAGTAATAAACTAAAGCGTTTGCATACATACAAACTCGAGCGGATGCAGAACTTATTTATGAAGAGAGTTTATATTGTAACTTCAGAAATCGCTGAAATCAGTAAAGTAGTAAGTAGGAGAAGTGACAAGTTTTTAAGATCATGGACTTTGTGTTGACACGTTTGACAAACATCAGAGATGTTTCTTCCTAAATTGTTCCTCCTTTAGAATTTGTTAATAAAATGTCTTTTTCTTTTACCACCGTAAAGGCCACTAACGTTAACTAAGTGCTGCTGTGGAAACAAAATATTACATAAAACTTATCCATAATTACGCAACTAACATTAACAATTATTAGCCCCCGATTCATCGGTTAAATCATGCTCACCAAGAACATTAACCGCAATTTAGTTTAAACAAGGAAACCCTTTCTTATTTCGGACGTAGCCAGGAAGTATATATTGACGAAAATACCGAACATAATATCCCGCATTTGCATGGGAAATTGTGGAGGTATTGCCACTGAAAACTAAATGAGTTTATTTATGTAGTGCATTACTTATAATTCACTTGCACAAGCATTACTTGCTTTTATGTCCAACGAAGAAAACAAAAATTTTAGTACAAAACCATAAAAAGCAAAACTTCGTCAAGAGAAACATGCAACTAAAAACAAATTATGGTACAACTTTATGTTAATATATATAAAATGCCTCAGGCCACAAACCGGTTCATTTGATAAAATGCACACATACACCCACATACAAGGATATGTGTTTACCACGATTCCACATAATGACAACAAACAGCAAACAGCAAACGCAATGAGGATTTCAAAACACACAGACACTCGCACGCAAACAGTCAACAGGATGCCGACGTCGCATTTTTACACGCTGCGGAAGTCAACTAAGCTAATTATAATTTCACAGTGCTATTTGCAATTACTATGCTCATATATAAGCAGTTTGTGAGGCAAGTGGCTGCGCTTGTTTAGGTCGATGGGTCGATGGGTCGATTGCAGTGTGGAGGTGCATAATCAATTTAAATGGCAAAAACAAATACAAGTATACTTTCATCTAAAGGGGTTCTCCATAATGGCGCATACATCGATATTGAAGTGCAAATGCAAGTGAGAATTGGAAAGCCCTGTGCAGTCTTTCACAAATAATATCCACTCGCATTATAGACAATAAATGTATACAAACATAAGAACATATATGTTAACGCAATTAAATTCAAATGTCACTCAGAGACATTTGTTAAGACATGCTACTTGATAAGTGAACTTCAAGGTGAATGCATTAGTTTGCTTGCGCTTTTGCCATTAACATAATATCAAAAAGAAGAAAGAGAATTTTCGTTATTGTCAAGGAAGTAAAAATTGGAATCCACCCTCAATCAAGAACCACCAAGGCATTTTGATTTCATTATGTTCGATACTTTTAAGTTTTCATGAGTCGATAATATGAGTCAATCAATGGAACACGGTATAGTTTTAACAAGTTTACATCAATATGTTCTAGTAAAAATAAATCCATTATTTATCCAATAGATGGCTTTAGTAACTGTGCTTTACATATGTATATTACATATATTTCACATACATACATACATTACATTACATATGTATTACAGATGTGTATGCCCGTAAAAGGTATTGCGGCAAAATAATTGTACAGACCGCAACTAGATACCGCTCCGAGTTGACGTTTCAGTCGAGATGCTTTCAATTTTTATTTGAATTATTGCAGACTTTGCTTGTATATATATATATAATGTAAACATCAATATATAATGTATACACACGTTTTAACATGCCTGACACACTTTGAAGGTAATAGCGCTACAGAAGGCGGGATGACAGTAAATCACATTTGGAGCGAAAATGCGGAAAACGCGGAAAATTAACATTAAATAACTTACTCGTGTAAGTTAAGAGCATAAAAAGGCATTAATATTTTTACTGTCGTCGAATCTGTACATATATGTATCTATATACATATATACATACGTATAAGCCTTACAGGAAATTCAACTAATTATAAGGTCTCCTTTATAATGAATTAGATATTAGTTAATGTATGGATATTCTGTCTTGATTACTTAAGAGTATATCGGAAAAATAAAAAACTCTCTTTTAGAGTTTCCGCTGTCATTTACAATTAGAAAGAAGCTAGGTTCAATATATAAATTTAATGTACTCAGTTAATGTCCGAACTCCAATAATTTTTAGATAAAGAGCATTTAATAACTTTGTGGGCCTTCAGGTAGACTTGGTGAGAGCATGTGTGCTCGTGTGCATCTCTTTTCATCACATATACCATTTAACTGTTAAAGATATACAACTGTGAGAGGCGCGCTAACGTTGTTTGCTAGAAAAAACGAACTCATAAATCAAAATGTCAAATACCCGTGACATATGAGACAACAGCGCCAACGCTTCTTGTAACCAATAAACCATTCATGCAACATCTGACGGCAGGCAGCTGCAACGACGCAGCTCGTCAATTCTTTGTTGCATTTTCCAATTTCGCACTCACATTTCATTATTTCTTGCTCATATTTCTTTCACACAGGTTTATTCATGTAAGGATGTATATATAATGCCCGATGAGTGCTACTCACGTGTGGGTTGATTTTCAAATATTTCCAGTTTTCTTCCGTCGTGTACCAGCCCGAGCAAATCGGTAGAAATGAGAGCAGCGCAGGCAACAGCCACACCATTAAGAGCATGAAGTACACACGTCTCTGCGTCATAATCAGTGGATAATCGAGCGGTTGCACAATCGCATAATATCTACAATACGAGAAAATTCAAACGGTCTGAATGAAAGTGCCAGTAATTTCTAATCAATCTATCAGCGCTCAAAACTAAAAAGCACGGATCTGTGTAAGTGAATGCGAGAACTAATTATTTCTACTTACCGATCCACGGATATGCAGCAGAGATGCATAATACTCGCCGTTGAGAAGTAAACATCGAAACTGTTCCACACATCGCACATGACGGCGCCGAACATCCATTTGCCGGTAATCTCAACGGAAGCGTTGAATGTCATGGCGCACAGAGCCACCAGCATATCAGCCACAGCCAGCGAAACCACAAAGTAATTCGTGATAATGCTGTGGATGGAACGGAAATGCAAAACAAAGTAGTGAATCAGCAAAATGCAGACAAATTTTTAATTTCCGAAACGTTACAGTCAAGTTTTTAATATAGCTACAAAAAAATAGCAACTCGAGTGACCGACTCAATTAATTTTGTTGGTAATTTGGGGGCAATGTTGCGGACAAATCAGCTGGTAGCAAGAAATAAAAGCCTTCGAAATTCGGTAGGTCGTTATTATATTATGCAGTAGTAAATAAGGATTTATTCCGAGATTCCTATTTTATTATTAAAAATATATTAAATTCTCCACGAATAAGAAATCAGCTTATTTATGATCAAAAATCACTTCACGTCGAACTAGTAGAGTTAGAAACCGTGAGAATTAAAATTTCTTCAAAAGAAATTTCACAAAAAAAAATAGAAGAAACATACAAACACATACAGACTACATTTTAGTGTTTTCTACTCAGTGTTTTCGTTGTTGTTTTTGTTCCAGTTAAAGTTTAGCAAATGAGGGAAGTCTGTGTTTTGAGTTCTGAAAATTAGTTAATGAATATATTGTGTATGTCAGTATGTCTGTATATCAGATTTATAAAAAATACTTAGAGCAAACCCAATGTAAGGCGAATGTACATGTGTAAGTACGGAGTTTCATATCAAGGAGGCATTTGCCTGGTTCATGCGTTTGAGAGATGTGAATATGAATCTTTCTCTATAAATACAGTGTATGCGTGTAAAGTTGAGTTTATTTGGTAAATGCGAAGCGATTTCGCAGATTTTTGCACTTAGGTAGACGGGTGAAAAGATAAGCAACGAAATCGCTATATGTAGCCTCTTCGAACCAGCGTTTCATTTGTCAAGTTTTCAGAGCTATTTGGTGCTACATTGAAATATTGTTTCATGGAGTCATTAGGCTGGTTAAAACTGTCGCTTATTGATTACCGTTATGGTGGTTTTTGTTTTTTTTATTGTTGTCAGTGTTGCTGTCATTTATTGCCATCACGCGTAGTCACTTTTGCGTGAATCCATTTGCAAGTTACGCAAACCTCGATTTGAGCTCTCTTTCAAATAAGCAATTAAGTACAAAGCTCTCTCTCACGCTCTTTTTATGTGTATATGTGCACACTTTAGTCTAATCTGTTGTAAGAGCAAATGAGATGATTTTTCTATTTTCAGAATTTAAGCAACCGACTTGATGGATGCAATTTCAATAGTTGATGTCAATTGTTATAGGTGAAATTCTGATCCCTTTAAATGTTCTTTACTGTCGAATTTAGAGTGCTTCATACATCTTCATACAACTGAATTTCCTTCTCAACAAAAATGTAATACCTTCGTGATTATTGACAAGTCAAACAAAACGAAGACAATTCAAAATTTGTTCGAACCTCATTTTTATTTGATAATAAGAAGGCATGCGGTACCACATCAAACAAGAAATGTAGATAGTGCTTGTAATTATTCTATTCAGAATCTACACATCTGTCATGATATACGTTTGCACTTTTTAAAAGCTGAAATCCCACAAATACCGGCATCACATCGCTTTAATTAACATTACATCTAATCTTTTAGAATTTACTGATTAATTACATAAAACATTACATAAAGAGATAGAAATATTATTATTAACTATTTAAAAGAGTTTTACTCCTCGCTAGTATGTAACTTAGGCACTTAGAATCCAACAAAATTCATTCCGTGTTGAGTGAAGGGTAAACTATTGAAATCTAAAGCATGAACAAAAGGTGAGCGCAACTTCATAAATTAGAGTCGCGTCGGCATGAATGTGTCAGTTTCGTTAAGTTGAACAATCCAAGCAGAAGGAATTTCACTTTAATACGTGAGCTTTATAACGTGTAGTCACGTAATTAGATGCCATTCTGCCTGAGGCCAGGGATTGCCGTCTCAGCATTTGATTACTCATGTGCACCGACAACCATTTGCGGATAAAGTCTTTCCACCACACTTTCATTACAATTGCTTTTATTTTAATTTCCCTTTTTTTTGGCTGCGTGCACCTTTAGCAATTTGTCAATTTTATGAATTGATATGAAAATTTCACGTTGATTTCGCCACGTATACATACAGACATACATACAGGGTGGATGATATATAAACGAGCAAACGAAGAGGGCGAATGGGCGCAGCCAAGAAGAAAATTAAACAAGTAGAATTGTAGGTGCAAATGTTGAATACGCTGTCAATTTGTTCTTTTTATATGAGTTGTGTCTTTAATCCCGCTCGGGTTCCAACAGCATTGTTGTTACGTTAGTTTGATTATATTTGATCTTATAATGGATACATAACGGTAATGGTTGATACATATAATGGAATTGTCTTTGTTATCTCTTTGTTATCTTTGTTGTTTTTGGCCCGAAAGCTGATTCCAAAGCTATTAGAAGTCGTAGAACACGTTCAGGTGTACTAAGAGTGCCTTCAGGTATGCGCACCACATACTTGACTAATGGGTGTTTTGTAGGCGTGCGCAGCAAAGCGTTAACTGCTTTGGCGGTCCTTCCCCAAAAGAGGAGTTGTGTCTGAATTGACACAGTCGAGCTGGTGTACCTTGTGCCATTTGGCATTGTGACATTTGAATACACATTTGAATACACATTTAATATGTCGCTGGGAACTGGCAAGTGGGCGGCAAACACACTGAGCGTGGTATAAAACGACAAAATGTGTAGGCACACAGATTTGAAGAAAAAGTAACTGCTGGACATCGCAAGCTTAGCTCTCGCTGTGGCATGAGCGCGAACAAACCTACGGTTTCGGGAGTGCCTCATGATAGGGGACGGAATGGCAAATAGACAAGTTAGATTGTTGCTTTCACGGCTTATCCTGTTACCCAAAAGCTGTTTGCCACAGTGTATGTGGTCATGTCACATTTCGTTGTTGCTCCACTTACATTAGAATCTCGCACTTAACCTTCCCGTAACTATGTTGTGCTCACGGTGTTGTGGAGCTAAGTCAAGCAAGAAGCACGCCATCAAGCAGAAACGGGAAATTAAGCTTAATTGGTATTAGGATTCCCACTCAAACGCTCACACACGTCCAAAGCACACATGTACGGCCATATATATATATGTGTGTGTGTATGAGTATGACGTTTATTTTCGAGTTGCGTGCATAAAAATGGCAAATTACAAATACCATTAATAAATGATGGCGCGATATTAAAGAATTTATGAGACTCTCACTCTTTCGCCAAAAGTTTTAAGCAATATATGAAGCTGGACAAATAGTAAATTTTGCAACTACAGCAGGTTTTGGTTTTGATGAGCACAACTAGTATGTCATGTTTAATATGCACACATATTCTCATATAACCCAAGGGAATATTTTATTACTCTTTCAATTTAATTGTTTGACAATTTGAAAGAGCCACCTTCCTTAATTATCCTCCAGCAGATGCATATTTTATATTAATGCTTGCGAATTTAAGTAACGGGAGTTTAATTTATGTTTTGCCAGTTGTTAATGTGATCTATTTAAAGCAGCTCAGCATTGAAATGATAATTTATTTTATTCCTGTACCAAACAATAATTAAATTATTAATTAATTTCACCTGGTGGTGTAAGACGATTTTACTGGCAATTAGAATCAGATTTTTCTGAAGTAATTTGAGATGCAAATTTGCATTGCAATTGATTTTAAATGTTAATTAAAATGTTTATTGCAAACATGAGCTTCGATAATTATTCGATAAGGCCGATTACAATCAAAATGAGAATTTTTTGTAGAATATATTTACTTATGTGTGAGGATTGTGAATATGTTAAGCGGACCGATTTGGCTAAAGTATTTTCCTTTTTCAACTAAATACTGGGAATATCTCAATGAGTTTTGGGACCGTCGCTATACTATAAATTTGCAGTAAATTCTAAGTAACACACCTGTAATATAGCATGTTTTATCAAACTTATCAGATAGCCCTTATCTATTGTCTTCATTTCAGCACCTAAGTAGATTAGATCCCTGTTGATTTGGAAATTCCATGTTTTTCTGCAGTTTTTAGTTGAAAGTTTTCTAGATGGTTCATCCGGTTTCTCACTTTAAATTATAACCGTGTCTATATTTCTCGCAACAACATACCAAATTCTAGAAAGACGACGCTTAATGCGAAATCCGATGATAACGAAAAACATGAGCCATCATGGCGTATACGCAACTAAATTATCCCGCCGAGAACAGCATCTGTTGCTTGGCCATATATTTTATATATAAATTATGAATTATAAAATATTTGATACAAGAAAAGAGTAGCTGGCCAATAGGACCGTCTACGAGTATATAAAGTGGTAAATAATAGCGAATGCCTCCGCCGCTACGTTTATATGTCTCTCCATTTGTCCACATTGAATCTGCTAATCCAATAGATCGATTATGTTGGATGGATTTATGGATTATAAAGAATTTTGACATTCTCAATGAACATTTTGGAAAAATTAGAACTAACAAAATAATATTTCGGTATATACTGGGCCGGAATATAGTTAATTTAATTAAGAAAAAACGATGAAGTTCCCTACCCAATTGTTTTGAAAAAAAAAATTCGTCTTAACCTCAAATGAAAGTCTACGATTAAGATTTAATGGGTTTTCCCTTCTCTTTTACTCTCAGCACTATTTAAGAATTATTATTATACAGGAATACTCACCGCAATTTCCGATGCCGCATAACGGACACAATAACCAGCACATTGCCGAGTATGGCAGCGAGTATAATAAGTACAATAACACAACATTTGAATATGACAAATGCCAAGTGTGTCGACCATTCGGATTTTGATGCTGACACAACCGTCGACGTCGACGTCACGGCGGACGCTAAAGAGTCGTTGAATGCTTTCGCCACTGCAGACGCGGCAACTCTTACCGCCGATTTTATAGGAACTAAATTGCTGCCACTATTTTCACTCCCAAGGCGGGCACGATTGTCTGTGCCTTTACCGCCAGCACTGCCATTGCCGCCTTCATCATTAAGCAACACACTCGCCATGAAGCTCAAATATTGCGGTTGATCGCTCTGCAAGTGTGGCGTCGGTGTTGCAACAGCAACAGCAACAGCAAGAGTACCAGTTATACCAACGTACTTTTCCAAAGCAATTTCGGTTTTTGTAGCCGCCTCTTCGACGGAATCCACTCCGGCGATAATTCCTAAGTGCTTGTCCTTCATATTGCTGGCCGCCGCCGCCGTTGCTGCTGCCACACCAGCCACGTTCCCTGAGAAGGCCAAAGGGAGTACGAGCATGACGACAGCGAGCAAAACTAGAGCTTTAGTGTTGCAGTATGCTGTTGCACCATTCGTCGCTCCCATCACCGTTATTGTGCTCGTTGTTATTTTCGCAGAGTTGTTGGCACTTATTATGGCTAATGATTGTAGCATTGCGTCTGTTGGCGTTGACCGCATTGATGGTTGGCTCTCGCCTGAGTTAGTCTTGACGTTTGTTGTTTTTGTTTCTGTTGGCATTAACAGAACATGACGGCAACATTGTCGGCATACGGCACGCATTGTGTGCTTAATTTAAATAGTGATTGCGGAAAACCTTACGTCCATATGCTTTGAAACCGAATGGGCGGGGTAAGGAGCAGCAGAGGCGGCCTTCTTGTGTGCCAATGCATTGTTGCGCTATTTAAAGACGCCGCTATTTTGGGGGTTTATGGGTTTATGGGGCAACAATACAAATTACTCTCTTAACTACCCTGAGGCTTTTGACTTATGACATAATTATTTTTGTTATTGTGTTTTCTTTGTCTTTGCTATTGTACTATATTTAAGTTAGTTTAGCGGTGGTTGAGTGGACATTTGAAGCGATCCTGAAAATAAAATAGATATCTTTGTTACACTTTGTATGAATGTATGTATGTGTGTGTGAGTGTGTAGGAAAATTACTTCCTATTTAAAGCGCTCTGCCTACATATATTAGCAGGCTGGAATTTCCAGACACGTACAAAGTCATTACACAAGCTTAAACAAAGAGGGCATGCACGAAATGTTTCCGTATCCTGGCCGAAATTGGAAAACCTATTTTTAGCCTCAAAAATGGACGGAACCTCAAACATTATATTGTCTGCTCATCAGATCTGCACATGCAGTAGCACTAATATAATGATATGCAACAGTGCAACAAACAATTCCAGAGTTGGTTGATGTTACTAAGTGATGTTACATTAAAATATGTGGAGCAAGATGCAGGAAAGGGGACAATTGAACCAGTGTCAGGTAAGATTTCCGAGAAATTTTTAAATTACCCACACATATGTTTGTATGTTGAACTGCATTCTGAGAAATTCGTTCACAATGTAGATTCAATTGAATTAAATGACCTTGACTTTTCCGAAAACTATAACTGATTTTAAAATAATAAAAAGCCAAAATTTTAGTGCTCTTTAAGCATGTCCGAAAATACTGATAGACCAAACATTATATATATATATATTATATATATATAATAATATATAATAATATAAAATATTATATATAATATAATAATATAATAATATATATATATATATATATATCAGGGATATTCAGAAATATTCAGTCAATCAAATCAAACTCGAGACTCCCGTTACAACATATTTGCCCCAACATTCCTACTTAGCCATAAAAATTTTAAACATTTTCACCATTCATACAACTTAAAAAAATTATATATAAAAAATAGTTTATTAATGTTATATCATCTCGGATTGCCTGGGGACAAATCTGCCCACTACTTTTTGTGAACAAACAAAACCCGCAAAACCACACCACACATCAACGAAGTCATCAATTTCCAAAGATATTTACTTTGTAATTTCATTTCATTTACCGCATTGGCAACGTGGAAATCGCTCGAAATTCGAATTCGCTGTTAATTCGAAAATAATGCGTGTAGGTACAGATGTACAGCTGTACGGGAGAGTCAAATGTTTTTCAGTATCTGGAAGGGCTGACATGTTTGTACTTAAGTTGAGCTTTAACAAATAAATGGGTCGCCCATGAATACATTTCTCATTATGTAAATAAAATCATGTGTGCATGTAGGTATGCAAATAAGTAGGATAAGAACTCATATTCCTAACCCCGCCTTTTGAAATTAATAACACAAACTTTAGTTTTCTACGAGAATCTCATTTATTTATGTCGTTATTTATATACGCGTGTTCTTATATATGCAAGTGTATGTAAGTGTAAGAAATCGTCGGCATTGCATTAGAAGTAAGAAAACCGGCAAAGCATACTGATAGGAGCAAACATCTAACTTACTTCCGTATATTATATATTTATCTACTTTTGTTGCCTATATATTAAGAGAGTATTCACGCCCAATAGATTCTTAGCGGAGTTCCGCTTGAATCAATGAATCAACGCACTTTGATTGTCCGTGACAACGGTTTTTGTCCAAGCAACCGCAGTGGCTAAGACACCAATTGATAGTACGATTTTGGTGTGGAATATACTCAACGACTCGCCAAGATTTATGACAAAAAACAGCTGCTGGGTTTCTTAGCACCCGAGTAATTGTACTTACAATACAATGTGTGTGTGGAATAGGAACTCAAACATAATCGTTTGCTCTACTGTGGTAGTGGTCACTTGCAGTAAGTCGATCAAAGTCATTTGTCTCTTTTTAGAGCACAGATTCTCGATTGAGGTTTTCATTTATTATGCAGGATCAATATTTCCTAGACGTTCTAGAGAGAAGGATATATATGGGTTCCGCTTTTAGACAAAACTGCTTCCATAACTTTAGATTTTACCTTAGCAAGAGTCGTTGCCAATACTCAGCTAAATCTCTCGCTATAAACAATTTATCAAAATTGAAAGATTAGCAGATTAAATTAGATTTCGTTCAAAGAAGTTCAGTATACGCCCCTCATCTCATTTTTATCCGGATTATTTTCAAAATCTTTCAAATTATACACCAGAAATTTCGCAATATATTTCTTATGTAAAATGTCGAAAGATTTGATTAAACTGTTTTAATAAATGATTTAATTAGCCAAAATTCTTTGACGCTATCATCAAACATAAATAGAAATTCCGACATTACGGAATTGAGTTAGCGTTAATTGGCTAATACTTGTCGAAAAATGAAAAATGGTTGAGGGCAGACAACAAATGGCGAATGTCAAATAAGCGAACAAAATTACAAGGGCACACTTATGCATACACAAATTCGTATCCAGTTGGAAAAGGCGGAGGCAAAAAAAACGTTCCAACGTAAGTGAATTGGTAATACCATCTTCTACTTCCTTATATTTCTTGCTTCTTCGAACATCCGCTTCAACACTAGTTTATGCACTATTTGCACTTATTTATGCACCGACTACCAACTGAGCATATACAGCCGTTTAGGAAGGTATGCGTGCTTAAAGGAAGTTAGCAAAAATTTAAATTTTGCAAGAAAACCAGAAAAAGAATTAAATGTTAGGACGAAAAGGGATCCACTGTCGAAGTGTATGTATATATTTATGTTTTTGTGCAATTGTGTGTAGAACAACTGGCATAAAAGGCTGATATTTAGTATAACAAACGACCTTGAAACATCACATCGACGTAGGATAAGCAACTGTGCAGGCGTTTTTCTTAAACAGTAGGAGAGCAGCAATCGCCTGCTAATATTCGAGAACTGGTGGTTCGCCAAATAAGAATAATTTCCAGTATGGTATGTCCCCCCACCGTCCGCCTCTTTGGGTGGCCACTGAAAACGTAATAATTCACTTCAACTCACTAACAATGGGATGAAACCCAACAAGGATTATTCATTTTGTATAATGTCACCGGCTCCCCACGTAAATAAGTGCCTTCAACAAAATGTCGATGAGCATGATAACTGGTAGCTTTTGGCAAAAGTTTGCCAAACACAAATAATTCAAGCACCTTATTAAAAATTTAAATACGCGCAAGAAATTTAGTACAAAAAATAAGTCTATTTTTCAGCAAATATTGTTATTTAAAAATACCAAAAACCTTAAAAATATTTCTAATTTATGGCTTTTATATTACTTCATCGCAATGAAATGAGGTAATAATGAGGTGAGAAATAATATATATAAAAAATTATAAAACTTCACATATCGGACTCCGATTTTCCCGACCCGAAAAATCTTTCATATACACTTCGCTCTACAAGTCAGGTTCTACGGATTACCCAGACGTACATATGTAGAACTGAATGTGATTCCTGAGAAACTGTACTGGAGGTTTCCAAGCAAAGCCAGGACTGCAAGTGTTCTAGAAATCCTTAATTTGAAATGTTTCATGTAAAGCTGCAACCAATTGGATTAAGATAACAACAAACTTGATGTTCCGCTAACATATTCCTATTCGAAAGCATTATATGATCATATTAGTTTTCACTCAACAAAATGTTCATTGAATGCGTGTGCACATTTGAAAATGAAATTTCGACAAGTTATAAGGCCCATCAGCGCAATATTAAAACATAGACTTCAACAATGCTCATAGCTTACAAGGAACTTAGAGTTCACAGCCAACGTATGAGCTTAATCACTTTGTCACTTTCCAGGCATGTGAGGGGAAAGAAAAAAAAGAATTTCAGCATAATTCATGAGTAATTGATGCATATTTCATACTAAATAACTGTTAACCAAATGACTGACACAAAAAATAATAAAAAATTCACCCGCCATGAGGACTCTATGCCTTTTGCTCTTCTGTACTGTCATTCATGTTCTAATATATAATATATATACTATGCAGGTGGTAATCCCGTGGTCATGAGAATTTATATATGTGGTTATATTTATGTAAGGTTTCTGTATTTATAAGTGAAAGTAAACACATAATTATTTCCGTTGTTTTATTTAATACCAATCTCCTTAGGCTCCGAAGATGTTTTTTCTTTGTGAGTTATTTATTTATTGAAAATGTTACCAATGGACACAGACAGCTGGTCGAAAGCTCGGGGATTGCTACAAACGCCATTGAATTTTGAGTCCAAAACTGTGTTCGCTTTTAAACGCCGCAATAGTGTGGCACAATTACCTTGCTAAGCATTAAAGAAGTGAACGGAAATTGTGCTGATTGACAAATAAAGGGTTTATATCCATATTCACCATATACTTAATACTTTTTCATGTTTGAAATACAATGTATTTACTTTACCTTCCCCCGCCCCCCCCCCACCCCTTTTTTTGGAAATAAACATGTTTGAATCTTCACCTCGCTCAACAGTTAAACCCAGGAATATCGGAATGCTCTCTAGGTACTTAAAGCATACAGCCACGGGTGCTATGGATTTGGTATTCAAGGTCAACGTACATTAAAAAGCCATCTATCACTATCCATCTATCTACTTAACATTTTACCTTAATTATCTTGGCCTAGTGGTCGACTTGGAATGTGCTGCCGTTATTGAATTTTACTTGGCGCCGTATAGAAGCAAAAACAATTTTCAAAAACTAAGTTTAGGCATTTAGTTTATGGACTAAATTTAGATAGTTTATTTTTACCGATAACGTAGTACATTTATCTCTCGATTGAACTTTCCATTCAATTTCCAAAGGTTACTTGAAAGTTGAAAATGTTTGGGGTGCAAACCGTTACGCCAGGTGGAGATACGCCGAAGTGAAAAAAGGCTGGCATTGAAAGTGTTATTCACTCCTATCAACGTTTTTCACGTTGGCAATGCACGAACAACAAAAAAGATTTTTCTAATCGCGGTTGGCAGGTAAATTATATTTATATAAAGTAATATTATATAAACAAAGTATATTTATGCATAAAAAAGTTTCACATACAATCTGTTAACCGTTCGGCGTTGGTTTATAATTTGAGGGCACCAAAGGGGTGTAAACAGTGAATGAAAGGAGAAGCTCGGTAAATTTTATAGTATACATACAATACAAATAATTATCTATATCATATACACAAATGTAGGACATAAATTATTAGAGAGAGATTTGAGCAAAAGTTTTATTAGCCTTTCTTCGTTTTTCCTATCCAAGGTAGAAGTTTCTTAGTCTTCTTCTTAGAATTTTCCTTAGACTAAACGAAAACTAATTTAGTTAAAAAACATGGCTTCTGAAAAACTACATTAATAAACTATTATTTTTGTCTTAATCAATCCCTAAATTCTTTATGCAATATTTTAAAGAAAAAGGTGTGGTTTCCTAAAATCTCCGCTACAGTACAGAAGATGAGCTCAGTGTTTGTTCACGGAAAATACATTTTTTATTAATATTATAATATATAATTAATTTAATGATAGTCAGGGCGACGTTCGTCCGTTTTTCGCCTTTTCCCTTCCCTAAAGAAAAAGCTTCGTCTTGATCTTTTATGTCAGCGCCGTTGAGGAACATTTCAAAACGAGCTCCTGGCTGGCCATGCTGATTTGGATGAGACAATAAACGACTTTCTGAAATAGACAGCTTCTTTCATAGCTAAAGACGTTTACAGCCTTCTGCGTGCTAATTAAATGTTAAATATTTTTATGTGAATATATATTCTCTCCGCATTTGCAACGGAATATCTTTGTCGACAATTTCGAAGGCAACATCAGAGCTATGAATAGTCTTTTGTTGAGAAATTAATAAGTGAAGACTTTCTACTTCCATTCAATATTCTGGTAAATAAATAGATTCAATGGAAACTAAAAATACATACATATATTAATATTTAGATATATCATTATAGCAAGGCCCTCAAATATCAGAATGTCTTGTTGATATCACCTTCATTCCGCTCAATTACTAGGCGGAACGTTCAATGCGGCCGCACAGAAATCATAATCGGACTGTTGTGGTGGTCGTTAAGTTCCTTTGATCAACTTGCCTTTAGCAGTTAACTGAGATCATGTCCCATTCAACGCCTGAATATGGAGGTCTAATTGTGTATTTTTACGTATTCTTTACCCATGTTGCCGTAACAGACCGCCTTAATAGCCTTCGCTATTTACTAGAAAGCGGAAGATATCACTATCGATTCACAAGTTCGTTCCACAATGGCACTAAGGCGGGCGAAGTTGCCTAACGCTTTCTGCTGTCCCCAAATTGTAAAATTTTCACAGTTCTTTCACTCTTGACTCGTTATTTTAGAAATGGTTGTTTGATATGACCGGCCGTAGTGCAGCTCGTCTAAAACGTTTTCCACGGATTTTGCGAAATAGTTCACATAGCACGAGTTGCACCCAGTAAACAACCCCAGATGCTTTATTTAACATTTATTTCTTAGCCTTCCACAAAATTAATCCACCGTTTATTATGTATATGTAATTTTAATACTTCATGTTTAAACCATATATTTTTTACTCTTATCCTTAATATCATTAAAATATGTAAATTCATCTACCACTTTTTGAATAATTTTTCGCCAAAGACACCCGTAGTTAATGATGCTGAGCACACTTGGCAAGTGAAGGATTTCGTTGTGTATAACCAGCTCGTCAATAATAATCCACATCATAGCTGGTGTCATCACCTTGAAACTAATCAAGTAGGCAAGTAGTTAAACGAAGCAGAAAATTGCAGTCTAATGATACGAATACCCAGCCACCCTCTGCACAGACAACCAAAGTCCGAGAACCGTCGAGGCATGAGGCAAGTAGGCAATAAGTCTGTAAGTTGGTTGGACTGCCACATGCGGGGTAAATAGCCGCTGTGTGTTAAATATAGATCATGGAGTATGAAAACATGATGAGTGATAAGGTCGCAGAAGGAATTATTTCGGAAAACATTATAACAACTCGATACCAAAATACACTAATTCAAGACCTTTGCTAACTGCCCCAGAAACATATAAAATATATTTGTACGTTACAAAAACAACTTTATTTTTTCTTTCAGCAACTCACACGCGACATTTAATAACATGTCCATAACCGAACTGGCATGCATCACATCACGGAGTTGGTTATCGTCATTAAATCATTGCCAGAATGAATACGATCACACCACCGCACACAAAGTATACGTTTTTCTTACCAACTTTCTCCAACATGCATACATACGTATGTACTCTAGTACATATGTATTGTATGTACATACGTATGTCCATATGTATGTACATTATTAAATATTTTCTTCTTCTTATTTTATTCTTAATATTAGCGAGGTGAGAAAGCGTCCAAAGGAAATAGAAGAAAGCAGTAGCAAAATAAATGCTCGCTAATAACTACCGATTAAATAAACTTTTGCCGCGCAATTTGCATAAAATCACGTTTCTCGACTTTCTTAGTTGCACCGTTGCTAAATTGTTTGCCGACACGCTTGCCAATCATGCCAACAGTAAATGAAATCATTAAAGCAGCAGCGCTTCCGCCAGCAGCGCAAAGTTAGCTGCAAATAATCTTGTGATCAGGTGAATAGAAATATTCTTGGTGAAAGTCAAACGGTCGAAGGGCAAGTTTCTTTTATCCCCTCAGAAACAAGCTTCGCTCTCTTAATGGTTTATTAATATTGTATATTGACTATATTACTTCTTTTCTTACTCAAATGCTGAATATTACTAGCACTTCGGAACTGAACTCAAAAACTTTAAATTCCATTAAATTCACATTGTTGCCCCAATGAAGTCATGTGCGTCACATTGCAGATGGGTGGCCAGGCGGATATACCCACCGATTTTGTGAATATTATGGTGAAAATTGATTTTTATAATTGCATATTCAAATAAAGAAATGGACAAGACTAATCACAACGGTTTGAAAGAGTGTGTTGAAGAATATGAGTATATGATATATACCTAGCACAACCATATAGGAACTTATGACAAGCCATGAATCATGGATTGAGTCAAATTTGAATGTATATAGATACTAATGCACATAAGTGATCACTTTGAAATTTAAAATTCTGCAATAAAAATGACCTTGTGATGTAAATATGCCAGACAACCAAGGTACTCGTATAACGGCAGTGAACTCATTCTGCTTCAGTCTGCGTTTCCTTTACTTTGCTCGAAACTTGTTAAGTGTTTCATTACGGATACTTGCTCGAATATCTTGCTCGAATACTGGTGCTCTTATTTGTTTACGAATGGCGTTCTTACCTTCAGTTCGATTATCTGTGAAATTATGGAATAGCAAATAGAACAACCAAGCATTCAAGCAAAAAGTAAATATTTATCAAATTCACTCACGGCCTTAGCTGCACAATCAACTATAATAATGTCTTGTTAGTCGTTAAGTCGATTCAAATCCTTTCATGTCTGCTTATTTATTTTGGAAATATGTTAATGGCTCGATAATACAGTAATAGATATATTGCACGTACATATGTATATGTATAAGAGCACTTAGAATGCACTTATGTAAGCATTCACCTTGTAGTGGAACAAGGTAGTCTGGAAAACACCAGTTTAAAGCTAGAATTTTCCGTCTAAAATCGAGGTAGTGGAAGAAAAGCAGAAGAATAGAATTAGACGAATTTTTTGGAAATTATTTCAGAAAGGAAGCAGTCACGGCGGCGAATCAGTATTTTTTAATAAAATCACGGGAGATCTGAGCACAGTCCGAATTCCTTAGAATGTAAATTAAACTAGACAGGTATATTTCCGACCAAGTGCTGACAATTCATAGCTCCTTGCACATCACTAGTCTCGTTGCGGTTCATAGAGTAGTTTAAAATTAATTGATTTGACACCAGGGCCTTTATGTGAATATAAGTGAGTGGGTAAACATTTGTTTCACGATTCGATTTTATAAACGGCTGCATCAAATGTATGTTTCGGACATTCGTTGGCTTAGCTATTGCTGTGATAATAGAGTTAAGAGAGAGAGAGAGAGAGAGAACGGCAAAGAGTCCAGTTGTACTGAATTCGAAGTTAATATATTGAGTTCAGTCCTAACTGTAGAACTGAAGACTACAACTACATAGTGAGATATAGAATATAGAAAATAGAATAATTTGCAAATTATCAATGTTATTTCATTAGCTTACAATAAAAATAGTTTGTTCGTTTCCAGAGCAGTTCAGTACGGTGCAATACTTTCTCATACTAGGCGGTAAAATGCTCATACAGTTAATAACTTTGTGCTCCTCTTCCTCTTCCATCAAACATATAGTTCGGTTTCCATTGATTTTAAGCTCCAAGCCAATTCAGTCTACAAATATCTCCTCCTTCCTATTCTAATTAGTTGCTTTATCAGACTGTTGGAGGTCAATAGCCGTCGTCTGCCTGAATAATTTGACATTAAATGGGAATCGACGCAAATTGTACAATAGTATATTTTATACGAACAATGTTGCACTCAAACACTTTTTGTTCATTTAAAGAAATTTCCTGACTTCGTTCTAATTACATTAATTTTTTTGGAGGATTTTTTTTAAATATTAGGCACACAATCTATACGTTGTGTCGGTCTCAAACGGTTAGCGTGAAAGTATAGAATTTTTGTTTAATAATTTTTATATGAATTTGTTGTTCAATTAATACCAGTTTACCAATATCGGCATCATTACAATTGTATTGACTGAATATATTGAAGTAAAACCAAACACACAGAAATCATTGAATCTTTAAACGCACTCACTTAAAAAAATTTACTATGCAATTACTGAACTAGGTTTTTCTGTATTTGTGTTCTACACACATACATTATTTTCAATACAAATATTATAGTAAAGAATGTATAACCTTTAACATGTGTCCTTAAGTGAGAAGAAAAATTCCTATTAATTAAGGATATATTAGAGGAAAAACCTGAAAGAACTCGATTGCTCAATAGCTTGTAGCTTGAAGCAATCAAACTTCAATGGTAATATGAAACTATCAATTTACCGTTACGTCCATTCTTATCAAATTAGTGTTATTATCTCTTGCCGAAGGACGTACTCGTATTTGAACAGTTTGCCACTTAAGTTCCTTGCTCATTAATTTTCGATTTGAGAGCGCTAATGAACGCTTCATGGTTCATGGAAAAATGTATGGTAAGAATTTCAAGAATTTGTGGCAGGAATATACATATATTTATAGGTTATATACATATATTTATTTCAAAGTGGCAAAATAATAGCAACTATGTGACAAGCCTCGTATTGCTCCTCAGCAGTCAACTCGGCAATACATCGTAAATACGTATTACACTTCTATGTATTGCATATCTATAAATATGCAGAAGGGTCTAAGTTCACATTTAAGCTTTTAGATTCAAAAATAATATTTTTTCGCTCTACGCATCATTAATAAAGGTAGTAACATATTTATGAACAAATTTAACTTTTGGCAAACATTTCACTAAATATGCAAAATATTATATGTCATACACCTCTTACTTTTTTCAATTATAGACAATATACCAAACTACATGACTACGTCTTAATCCATTTTCCATGAATATGGAAATAAATCTACATGCAATGCATCGACATGCGCCGACATGTAGCGACATGCAGCGAAAAGCAAAATTATGAAAAGAGTAAAGGTATGAAATATTATTTATCAATCAATCTTCGAAAATACAATAACAAATATTTATTATACAATCAACCAAAAGTTCATATATACATATGTATGCATAGTTAGAGGAGAAGCAGTGCATACAACTTTGAAGGTTTTAGGTTAGATCTACTAGGTTAGATAAACAAATATCATTTACTCTTTAATCTCAATGCTTCAGTAGTAATATACGTGATGTGTTCCAAAAATAACGGGAATGTTCTTCGACTTTAATGGCATAGTGCATCATGAAATTTTGCTTCAAGGTCAAACGGTCAATAAGGAGTACTACCAACAACTTCAACGCCGTTTGTGTAAAGCAATCCGTAAAACACTCGGATTTGTAACTGTACCGCGTGCAACTTTTTCTATTTCCAAAAGTAAAGAGAACCTTAAAGGGCCGTCGTTGTACAAGTATAGATGACATTAAAAGCGCATCGCTGAAAGAGCTAAAGGCTATCCCAAAAATCGAGGTTGAGAAGTGTTCGACCCTAATCGACGATTAGAAGAAGCGCTTGCATAAGTGCATAATATCGAATAGAGACTATTTTGAAGGCGACAACATTAATGCAGACTAATGAATAAATATCTTTTTCAAAAAATGAAAATTCCCGTTATTTTTTGAGCACACCACGTTTCATACTCAAGTTGTAAAGAAATATATTACTCGGTTGTTGGCAAATTTTCAAATTCTAGATTCCGCAATCATGTGTTGTTAGGGATTTTTTTAAGAAACTAAATTTAATCCACAGTGAGCAGAGCATCAGACTCCTTTTCAATCAACTATATATATATGTAATACATTTAGTACATAGTAAAATATTTAGTAACTTAACTTTAATAGATTGTAAATTGAACAAATAGATAGGGCAAGGTTCGGGTGTAACCGAACACTTTTTACTCTCGCAATGTACAAGGATCAGAAGCGGGCATATGCTTTCAGGTGCTGGCATAACTTTATATTAAAAAATATTGCGGAAGAATTCAACATTCATTATTCGAAGAAATTGTCAATGGAGTGCAATCATATTTGGTATCTTATTAATTTATATTACAGGTCATAGACTCATGTACTTTCATTATTATATTTTGCTTCGTGCCAGAGATATTTATATTAAAATATACCAAATTAACTCAAAAGTGATATATGCGATATAAACTCAACCAAATTGGTTTAATTAATATATTAGATACATGAGGAAAAAGTTAACCAGAGAAAAAGAAATCATTATATAAGGAATAGCGGCTTAGACCATGATCTGGATCGATTTCTTTCATATTTAGCGCGAAATCACATTGTGTTGAAGAAAACATATCCACTTAATTTCATTAAATTATTACACATATTGACCAACATAATCGGTTTAAATTCGCCTGAAAAGTCGAAAATCATAATATCTAGTATATTTGGGTTAAGGGAAGGTCTGGACTGGTTGTTTTAACCTTTGTCATTACTACGGTATACTAAAGAACATGTTTCCATGAAGATAACTCAAACACTGGCCGACGTATTCGGCATAGAGTCTGCTGGAATAACGAAAATCATTATATATAATATATGGGAGCTGGGATAATTCGTAGACCGATTTCACACGTTTTCGGTATTAAACTAAGGTATATTCAACATTTTACGTTCACTTCACTTTGCTAAGAAATCTTACATACTGACCAACCGGAAATTTGAAGTTCTTATATTAGGTATATGGGGGCTAAGGGAAGTATTTACCCGATTTTACCCATTTTTGACACACATGCGATTATACCGATATTTTCGGTATAAAGTCAGCAATGGGCACTGATGTTCATGTATTGGGTATCTGAGGGATGTAAAAGTTATTTGCCGATTGTTAATTTTTAAGTATGAGATGGCATATCTTTAAGGCCCTATTTGTGAAAAGTTTTTTTCCAATATCTTAATTGATGCTAGATTTATCTACTTTAAAGTGAAAGGATCAGACGAAACTTAAAATTGTGCTATATGAGAAATAGGCGTGGTTTTTATCATTGATCATCCATCCATTTTCACACTGTGACAGGAATGCAAATATAATGTTATATACCAAATTTTGTTGAAATCGGTTAACGCGTTCTTGAGATATGGGATTTCACCTAAAAGTGGGTAATGAGTTCCCGTCGTTCAAACTTTACACGTATTTCTGTGCAACCCTTCCTTACCATATTTACTGTAAGATTTAATGTTTCTGAAGTATTTCTTCAGTGAGTTAACGCACTTTTAGTAGTTTTCAACATAACCTTTATATGGGAGGTGGACGCGGTTATAATCTGATTTCACTCATTTTATCACTGTATAAGGAAGTGGCAGAAGGGCATGTTCTGAGTAAGTTCGGTTGATATAGTTTAACGCTTTGTAAATTATGTACACTACACCCATGGCGGCGGGGGCATGCCCATTTTTGCAAAATTTTTTTGGCCACAGATGCCCCGGCCTACTAGGATCTTCTATATCAAATAACACGTTTATATCTTAATTTTCTGCTTAGTAATAGCACTTTTCCATTAATGGCATTTTGTTAGCGTGGTAGTAGTCTGATTACGCCCATCTTCAATACCACAATCGAATACAGTTCTCATTCAGATATCTTAACATTTGCTCAAGTTATCGCTTGCATGGAGGGACAGACACCCTCTCGGAATTCAACTCGTCTTTTCATCCTGATCTTTTATATATATAAAGCTCTATATCTATCTCGATTAGTTTTAAGTCTTACAAACAACCGTAGGTGAACAAAACTAATATTTTCTGTTGCAACATGTTGCGCCCGAAAAAAATTCAACCACCAGATAAACGCCAAAATGGAATGTGGAGACATTGAAAAGGAGACGAAACCGTGAAATGTGAAACGTTAATTAATGTAGTTCCACGAGTTCAGTGCTCAACAGATTTTAGTAGATAAACAATAATTTCGGAATCGTAACTTTGTTGACACAGTTCTAGGCGCGCGATGGTGAATGAGAAGACAGCACGTGAAGGGTGCTAGATGTGGTCCTTAAACAGAAATTAAATATTTGGTAAATCATCACCTATTTAGCAAATATTGTCTTCCAATATATTATATAACTTTTAAGCAATCCGAACTAAAATTGTAAAATCTCTAACAAAAAATTTCTGCTGCGGTACTATTGCGTCCACCAAGGTATTTGAGCCGAACCAATGTATTTGACCACCGAAAGCTTGGCTTTTGCGCAGTGGCACAACTAAATTGGAATTATTTGATTAAAACATGCAAGTGTGGTATATATGTAGGGCCTACTGTGTCAACAACGCTCGAATAGTCTTGAATGAAAAGTAAAACAAAAATCGAATTTAAAAAGATGATAAAGTGTTGGTACACAGTGGAATTGGCAGGAGAGAGTCGGTAAATGCCAAAAGCAAACACTGCGTCGCGGCGGTGAAATAAACCAAACAAAACACATGACAACGTGTCAATCGACCCAAATGCAATAAAGCCAACTAAACATTCCGGTGGGATTGAGTGAAAAAATGTATACCCACACATAAAACACAAAAACAATAACCAAACAATGCGAAAAAGGCGAAAATTGAATAAAGAGAAGACCCAAAGCAATACTTCACACCAACTCAAAAAATTTAAATAAACCACTGTTACGAATGGATAAATGTTCCAAAGGCTAAATGCAAGTATTCGCAAGCAAAAGTTGGGTAAACAAACAATACAAAGATGCTCGAAAGTTTCGATGAGGTGACAATCCGTACGACGGCTGTGGAATCAAGGCAAAGCGTGTCAAACAAAGTGTTGAGATTTCGTTGATTTTATTTGGTATTGTTTGCCTCCTTTTCGGCAAGTGTCCTTTCGTGGGAATTTAATTCGAATTCTAAATGAGTAAGCACAGAACATCCTTATTACCTATTATCGAGCGAAATATTAGGTAAGAATGAATTTTTATTTATAATTTTTCCAATAAATAGTGAGAGAACAAAATGGTTACTGCAAGTGAAGGCTCGAAAAAGAAGGGAAATAATTCTTTGGACCACAAAACTTTCAACAGTTATGCCCCTATGTATGTACCTTACACTCTTGACAGAGCATTTTGAAACTATACTCAGAAATCAGAAATAAGTATTCAATCTATGGTAGACATAGGCAAAATTAAAAAAATATTTTTTATAGAATACGTCGAGCAATCTTCCGATTCTGTAATTGCATCTAAGTATAGGAAAATGCTTTAAGTGTCAATGTTTTTGAATCTTTAAAAATAACAAATTTTAATGTGCGATCAAACAAACCCTCTGTCAGTTGTTACATGTTTTTCAGATAATAGATATGGGTTCAACTTCTTTCCATAAATGCACATTTTTATATATTATATATAACCAAATGACTTTAATATATTTAAGACTAGGAGTATTCGCTTCAGGAGAAATACTGTCCTAAGATTCAAATAGATATTAATTATTTCCTCTTTATACAATAAACGCCCCCGTAATAAAATTAGAATCCAATTAAGGGGAAACTAAATATTTATATAATATAATCATGGACAAACTAACTAAGAAGTTGGAACACTCACTGGCTATTTATATTTCCTACCTTAGGCATTAATACGCTTAAAAGTTTGGATCATTACGTAAAGGCTTGATTTGGTCGCCCTGAAATATGCCATGCAATAATTGGAATTAATACTGTATTTAAAGGTTTCTTATTGTAGGCAGGTATCAGCCGCCGTGGCCAAGTAGTTCGAGAGTCAAATCTGAAAAAACACCAGAAAGTCCCTGCAATCAAGCCAGCAAAATACTAGTTTGCTGCTAGAAAATCCCAGAAACGAACTATACAGAAAAACATCGGATATATTCGCATTTTAATTTCACTTCAGCGATTTGGTTCAACTAATTAGACAAGAAATAATAGATTCCACTACGAAGTTCCAAGGTCCAATTTCTTAGCAAGCAACGGAAAACCCGCGATCATATTCCACCCTTGAAAAAGCTTTGCTTAAAATCCATCCACTGTTAAAACACCGCCCCAAATTTTTTCGATATTATCATGGCGCACACTACAAAGAGTAAATAAAATAATGCGATCTTTGTTTAATCACTATTGATATCTTTTACTGATATATAATATTTACCTGTATTTGCTTCAAAACTCACTTTGTCTATTTGTGTGACCTTGGGGAATAGAAATATGGTATACAATGGGACAAATCCTTTGGTAATGCTATAAACAGTTATTGATTTATTATCTCAAAGGCATATTGGGTCCAAGGACTCAAATAAAGCCATATAAAGCAAGAACAATAAGCGCTCGTTTGTGTGTGTTCATATATGCATGCGAGTACATGGAGCGGAAAACAAACAACCAACGATAAGAAGAGTGCAGCAAAAAATGTAAAAAAGAGCAAAGACATTTGCTTGGTGTAAAACACAGATGGCACTTCGACAGAGAGATGAAAGTGGATGAAAAAAGACATCAACAATCCCGTAATCACAAAATTCATTGCGAAATTTGTTGAAAGATGTGTTCCAAATATACCATAGTCGATTCCTCAAGAACTGGTCTTCTGGAATTTGACAACAAAATGTGGTTCACTCCATGCATAATTACTGCATGGATTGAGAATGCAGGAATCTCATTAACTCAAGAAGAAAGAAAGTAAAGACAATAACATCGGTATTTCATCGGATATCTATCTACAGATATTAAATCCTCGTTTTTCTAGTACATCCCTGAGATTTTTAGTTTCAACTCTTTAGTAGATAATAGTGAAATTAGGTTACATATATTCAACTTTTGCTCAGCTATTATTTATTTTATTTTCGTATAGTCATCCGATGTGTGCTGAAAGTTTCTGTTTTAAAAACCTCGAAAATGAATGGCAAGCATGCGCCAGAATTTTGTTTAATATGAATGGATATTTCATGTTTATAATAGCAGACGTAGCATGTACTTATGCAATGTTTATATTTATAAGTAAAGAAAATTAAGGAAAATATATTCGCATGCGTATTGAAATGGAAGAGAGTATGGAAATGGAAGAGGGACAATATGAATCTTAGGCATTTGATAGTAGAAATTGCCAATAGCGACAAATGTGAGCCAAAAAAAGAGTGGCTGACGTACATAGGGATGACCTGGCGTTTATTAATATAGACGTCAGCAAAATATGTCTGGTAAAGGTATAAAGTATACTTAGTACCATAAAATAAAATACCTTGTAAGCCGTGTTACCAAGTTTTGTGATTTAAAAAAGTTCACACATTTTTTCGAAAAACAGCAATATTTATAATCGCAATCCTTAACTTAATTTTAATATAGTATCAATATAAATATGCAAAAATAATGCCGTGGAAAAATGTCTGACGAAATTAAGAAATAGCATTGTTAGGCCATGAGCAAAATCGTGAAATTTGCACTTTCGGTACACAAAAAAAACTAACTTGAATTAAAACAGGTAAGAATATATTATATAATGCTTCGCTTTGATACAATAAGCATCCGCAAAATAATTTTCGTGTTTAAATTTATAAATTTTTTGCTCTTAAAAGTTACTCAACAAGTAAAAATAGCAAAGTTCTTTTCGCGAAATTTCACTTCAAACTCAAATTATAGGTGTGTTGAACTGGAAACAATTCGCCTTTTTGCAGAAAACTCCAGGTATATCTACAATTTTTAACTCACTTTTATAATGAAATCAAACACATATGTATAAATATTTCTTCCCAAAGGAATCGCAATTCCCTTGTACATACGAAACAAAGTCAATCTCGTGTATAACAAAAATTCTCAATAAAATCAGCGAACAAAACAGGCGCACCACTAATGGCTAAGCCATGTAGCACAAATTATTTTCATTGTGAAAGCTTACTCAAGGATAAGCTACTTTCCTGCAATACAGCTATTTTTAGCCCACAAGCAGTAAAGCCGAATATAATCGTCTACGTCCACCAGTTACATACGTGTATAATATTAAGGCGGACATCGCATATACCATGTGGCCTTAAGCGCATACCTTTATGAAGAATTTTCTGAATTTTGTCACAAAGATAGGAAGAAGCCTTAATTTAAAGAAAGAAAACTTTTTTTAGTATTGAATTTTAATGGAAAATATTTCAGAGTCCAGTACTCCCTCCCACCATGTGGTGAAACTGTCTTAGAAAATGTAAAATAATTTCGTGGCAATAAAAGCATTAGCGGAAGACAGCTTTAATCTATATTAACGACGAAGAGGTGTATTAACTCCAGAATTATCTCTTCTAAATACATTTTAAGTGCAGGAAAAATTTTCCTTATGAAATTTCGTCGCAAAGGAGTGTGAATTTAGCATTAGCAACGTGTAGGGTGAGGAGCTATGTGAGTTAGAATTTAATATACAGATTGCGCCTTGCCATGAAAGAGATTATAATAATCTGTCAGAGTCCGCTTAGAGTTTTTAATACTTCCTGTGAACACCAAAAATAGCTAAGAAGAAGCTAAGCACCTAATAAAGATGACCCAATGTTGTATGACCCTCAGATACAAACTTCCAGCGGTATCCGAACGTACTGAACGTATCCAAAATAAAAATTAGACTTAATTTATTTTTATTTGAATCTTTCCTCAACTGTTAAGCTACCTGGTTTGTTTGCGGTGATGTCTGAATATCTGTTTTATTCGTCGAATTTATAAATATGCATATGATTGAGTCAAAGGTTAGAATTATTTCCAAACAATAATACATATTTTTGTCTCTCTCAATGGCTATACACCCACTTTAGTGATAAAGAAGTATTTCGAAGACGAATTCATATAATTTTTTCATGGTTTTCATGAATTTATGACAAGGTAAAATGCCTTAACGAAAGATCACTTTCATCTTTTTCAAATAGCGTTTCAAAGTTTGTTTGGAAATTCATCTTTCTAGTGATCCAATAACACTGTCAATGGCTTTGCTCCATCCATACTGATGGAAGGTTGTTTTATCCACGGTCACATATCGACATAAAAACGCGGGTTTATTACAACAGAACAGCTGCAATTGCAGCCCAGAGTCATCAATCTATTGTTTTGTTTGTGAGTTCGAAAATTCGTTTTACCCATTTTGAAAAATACCAACACTTTTCTTTAGTTTTCTTCTGAAGGCTGGGTCTAGCTACAACCCATATGGATTCAATTCTAGATACCTCCCAAAGAAGGGATTCGAACTTTTCCATGGCCGTTGTTCTCAATGTATACTCAATATACTCAATGACGAAATATTCGTCCGTCTACCAGTTTCGAAAATAAGACTATAATGAGGTACACAATATTCTTATTTTGAATTAAAATTTCTACCATCCTCGTAAGGCTGATCTCAAAACCACCATGTATTTTCCTACATAGCTGTAAGATGTGCTTCTCAAAAATAACAAAAGCGACAATTGAAGGGATAATAACAACTGGCAGTAAGCCATAAAACGTTCTGCTAAAAGACAGTAAAAATAATGATAACCGTAAGCAATTCGCAATGGTTCCGTGGATAAGTCAAGGGTAAACATGCAAGAAGGATATGCTCAAGGTTAAATGATGAAAAAATCACAAAAATTCGAAATATTTCATAGTCAGTCGTAAAAATAAAGGAACAAAGAAACATTGCGAAAATACAACTAGAACTAGTAGAATGCAAAGGAAGTAATAAAGATAAGAGACCATAATAAGATAAGAGATCATAGACGATTATCAGTGGCTTACTTTTAAACCATTCATATAGAGCATTTCTTATTGTTTTGTAAAATTTGGTGAAGAAACTGCAAGCCATATTCTTGCCAACATTTATCAATCTCGATTTACGGATCTTATGACCCTTACTTTTTCTCTGAGACTCAAATAAACGCCAGTCGAATTACAATTATTTGTTCCAAACACTCATTTTTGCTCTGGTATGCAATGAAAATTCAATAGAACAACCTCTATTATGGAGTGACACACAGAAACATAAATTAATAAAAGGCGAGAAAACAACAGACAAATACGCAAAACTTGCTAACTCTGAGATTCCATTCATGGCCATACAAAAATAAGCAATCGAAAAATCGTTGTAAAATTCACCAAATTTTTCATATACGCAAATATGTTGCACATAAAAGGAAAATAAAGAGGCTTTCACCGTATTTTCTTTAAGCTCTCTAAATACCGCAAAACGAGCATAAGGTGAACGTTAAATTTATATGAGTTATATCCACACAATGAGCACAATGGTGAACAAAGTAAGTAAACGAAGCTTTAACGCCTAAGGAAGACTATCCATGAAAATTAAAAAATTAAGAAAATATTGAATTTTTTTGTTTTTCATTTTTGCTTTGTGGGATCTGAGTATTAGAACTGCACCTGCAACTTATCTAGTTTATTGTCTGTTTTCATTAGTGTTAAAGCTTGAAACGAGAGTAGTCCCGCAGCCTCAAGACTCGCGTTTTATATAAGGTATGAAAATGTAGATTTACACGTCAGGTGTGCATTCTGTATCAACAGCACCTCATGTTACAACACAAACAATAAGTACCTAAAATTTATTTAAAATTTGTAGTCTCAAGCAAGGCTATTGCCCCAAAGAAGAACATTTTAAGAAACTCTCTCTTTGGATGGTAGGAATCAGTTCCAGAACATAGTAGAAAAAATGCTGCAGGAAATCGCATTGAGAAATAATATTATAATAATTGCAACAATTTTCCCTATACGGTTAAGAAATATGTAATCAAAATTGACTAAGCAATTGAAAACTAAAACTTGTTAATATTTACATACTTACATGCATATCTATAGATAATAGTTTAGACCTTTAAGTGACCCGACTTCATAAATTCTACGCAACATGATTTGAATCAGTTGTCTGAACTTACAGTTATATTGGGATTCGAGCTGATAAATTCGTAGGCGCGGACTTTGAATATGAACAATTAAAAGCCACACTTTCAGCCACTTAAGTTAGCATCACAGTTTAGTAATAAGAAAACCAACACAAAGATATAATTTAGAATTTATGGTAAACGAAGAGGGCAATAATAAATAAATGATGATGTACACGTAAAATATATTTATATACATACTGATATGCATATAATAACCACTAAATTAACGAACCATCTAAGTACTTGTACAAATAGCTTTCTTATAAAAAATCTTTATGAAATTTAACCGTGCAAGTAACATCTAGAAATATTTGGCTTCCTTAACCTCAACACCAACAAGACTCACAATTATATATGTATGAAACCTTTTCAAAGCGTTAAAAAAATTTCGAACACAATTTTTTTCTCTTTAGTATGAATTGGCGCGAGAACCGCACATCCAACACAAACAAAGGCCAAGACAACACTGTTGGCAGTATACAAGGATACGACGAATAATGGCGCTACGAAGTCTACCGTCGTTGCTGTCAACGATGAAATACGAGTGTAAAGCTTTATGATTATGTAGGAGTAAAGTGGAGTTGTCTTCATTGAGCGCCTAACAGTATGCTAAATTTAACCTTCCTGCTGTTTTGGCACTACCATTGCACGGCTCTTTGTTTCGGCTACGACTTTTCACATTTACATTACTTTCACCTGTTTCGGGCTTCTAATTTTACATTTATTTTCTTATACTGCAGGTGTGCTTTAGTAGTTTCGTTTTGTTTATTCACTTCACAATATCAAATAAATTGCTAATATATTAGTAGTCTTTTAGAGCACTCTCACTTCTTTGTATTTATGAGGCATGTGTATTCCCTAAGTACCGTACGTATCCGTACGTACACCGTCGTTTTGTGCCGATTCGCTGCTGGCAACAGAATGCCATTGTACGAACATGATATCCACTTGTAGGCGCCAGAGCTTCCCCTAAGTTTTCAACTGTTTCGGCATATCACCAACATTCTCTAAGGTAGCTCTGCATTAGCTGGTGGTATTGTGTCAGATTTGTACTTTTTACAATGCCAATATCAAATGTCTTTTTTAGGTGATTGTCGTTGAAACCAGTCAGGAGTTTCCGTCAACTATCCTGAAATATACATCGTGGTAGAACATTGCGTACCTTCGCAAGTTAAAGATAACAAATATTAAGCGATCTAAAATACCAAAGTTTAAGATCTGTGAGCAAATTCAAATATATATTGATATAAAATCTTGGATGGAGGCAAGAGTGATAGGGTGCTCACCTATATAATTAATCGAGACTGTTTTTATTCCTAACTCTACCCTTGCCGGAGTTTGTGATTATGCATCTTCATCCTTCAATTCTCCTTTTTATTTTCTAACATTTATTGCTCCAATTACTGCAACATTGTCCTATCATTTGTTATTGTTCTTGCTTTTGTTTCCATTTCGGCATTGTTGCTCTTTTCTGTTTGATATTATTACCATACTCATATACAGTGAATTCACTGAGAGTAAAGTTCATCGTCTCTTGGCGGCGCTTTTACGAGTAACGGAGGCAACGTCATGTTATGACATGAAGGCAAAATGAAAACAATCACCAAAATAATGAACTTCACCTCATTGCATCATTTGTAACGGAATTGTTAGCATTGTTTTTGTATTAGCAGTTACTTCATTCTTCATTCCATCAATTTGGGGCTGTTATACGGACTGCAATCCCGAATACTAACTTAGCTGGAATCTTTCGAAAAGCTTTCCTTTCTTTTACGACCATTGCATTTTAATGTTATTTTTATACTCTCGCCACGTGTTGCACAAAGTATAACAGTTTTGTTCACCTAACGGTTATTTTTAATACCCAAAACTAATCCAAATATATATAGATATGGAGTAATATATCAAAATGATCAGAATGACAAGACGAGTTGAATTCCGGATGTTTGTCTGCCCGTCCGTCCATTTGTCCGTCTGTTCGTTCGTTTGTACATGAATCTTTCTACATGCGTCCTTGGCACACAGAAGAGGGGAAATTGGAAAATTACCATGCTTACAAAATGCCGTTAAGTGAAAAGTTATAAAGTGCTAAGTATTTAAGTAAGCAAAAAATTAAGAGACAAACCCGTAATTTAGTACAGAGAATCGCAGTAAGCAGGACCATCTACTTTTTAAAAAATTATTAAAAGTGGGAGTAGCCCCACCTCCACATACTATATAAATAACTTCAAACATTACATTATGGGCGTAGCACTAATTTTAGATTAAATTACCTCTTCGTGCAGTTTGAAAATTTACAAAATCACGCTCCAAACCATAGCTACTTACTACTTAACGCGATCTTGAATCTCTGATTTGAAGATATCTGAAGCATCAACATCAATATCGATGCTAAACACAGCATAACACACATAATTCGTCATATACTGCAAATGGTATCATTATCTGAGGTATTAGTATTATTAAGGTGTGAATAATTACTATATACCGGTCAATATGGCAGGTACACATCTTAATAAAACAAGTATGGAAAGTTTGTGTGCAACCGAACATTTTATACTCTCGCAGTATGCAAGGATCAAAGGCGGGGAAATGCTTTCAGGTGCTGGCAAAACTTTATATTAAACTAGTAAGGAAAGTCTAGGATTGGGTGCAACCGAACCTTTTTTTTTTTTTAAATGTTGCTTAACAATTCAACATTCAATATTCGACGTAACCGTGAATGGATTACAGATCATAAACTCACGTACTTCATTTTCTGAATCTCCGAGATATTTATATTAAAATCTACCAAATTAACTAAAATTAGATATATGCAATATAAACTCAACCAAAGTGGCTTAATTAAATATATTAGGCATATGAGGAAAAAGTCAAGCAAATAAACGGAAATCATTAGATTAGACATAAAGAACTTTGACCACGGTCTAGACCGATTTCATTCATATTTAGCGCTATGCCACGTTGCGTTTAAGAAAACATATCCCCTTAATTTCATTAAAATATCACATATGCTGATCAACAGAAACGGTGTAAATTCAGCTAAAATCGGGAATCATTGCGTAGGGTATATTTGTTTGTATATTTTAGGGTATATATATCGGGTGTTTACCCCATTTTATCCACTTTAGACAGATGAACGCACAGTTATCAGAAATCATCAAATGCTCTCTGAATTTCACAGGGATAAGTCATATATTAGCTCAAATATATGGTATAAAGTCTAACGGGAGGTTGAATATGCTTATATTAGGTATATTGGGGCAAGGGGAAGTATTTACCTGATTTTATCCATCTAACACGCTGTTATCAAAAAGAAACGCTTTCTGAATTTCACAGGGATAACTCCGACCGAATTTACCGAAATATATATGGTATAAAGTCTAACTGTACGTTGAAAATCCGTATATTTGGTATGTGGGGGTTAGCGGAAGTATTTTCTCGATTGTCCCCATTTTTAACATAAAGGTTCATTATAATCTTGAAAATGTAGTCTTTGCATTTCAGTGCGGTATCTCACGCACATATCTTACCAATATTTTTGGGATAAAGTCAGCCATAGGCGCTGAAGTCCTTGCATTTGGTATCTGGGGGCTTGAAAAGTTATTTGTTGATTTCGACCATTTTTACATATGAAATCATTACGCATGAAGATCCATTAAAATATCTTAATTGGTGCTTGATTTATATACTTTAAAGTGAAAGAATCAGATGAAGTTTTCATTTTCCCATTGTATGAGGAGCTGCCAGAAAGACTTATTCTGAGCAAGTTTAGTTGATATAGCTCTAACGGTTTGTGAGATATGTACATTAAACCTATGGGAGAACCTGAAAATATTGTCCGCCTTTGACCCTTGCAAATTGCAAGATTATAAAATGTCGGGTTACACACGAACTTACCCTGCCTTACTTGTTTCTGTTAATTTCATTTTCACACAGACTGCACGCGTAGAAATCACACGACGTAGCGTTAATTCGTTCCTCTCGTTACACTCAATAAAACACGTTTATGGCTCGTTGATTTCTCAACTACTTAAAGAAATCCTTTATCTTAGTATGTGGAAAATAAAAAAATGTTTTTTTCTGTTGTAGTTCAAATTGAAAAAATTTACATATACGTTTTAGTTCTTTGATTCTAGTACGTACATATGCTTATACATTACATTTTAACATTGTCTATGCTCTTGAGCATTGAACGATCTCATATAATCAATGAAAATCTATTTCCAAGCTCTCAAACTTTTCGCATTGTGGAAGGTTGATATGAGAAAATAATTATGGTTTCAGAGAGGGAAAAGTGTTAAATAAAAAAGCTTAGCTGACTAGCCCTAAGAGATTGTCTTATTTAATTTATTTAAGTAGACATTTGCTCGAGTGAAAAACGGAAAAATATTAACTTTACTGAGTTGGACAAAAATCTTGTAGGTAAACTACAGCACCTTGATGAACTATAAAACTCTTACTCGACTCTTACTTAAACGGGATTGAATGTTTCTTTCTATTATACAAGAAATTACAACGTTAACAGTTACAGTTAACGGGAAGAGACCATACCATGTCGGAAATGGGCGTGGTGGTGCTCTGATTTCACATATTTTTAAACAGCATCTGGGCATGATAATTAGGATACTAGAACCATTTGGTTCCAATTATTTGCTAGGTATAAAATTTCACTTAAAAGTTGTACACCATTGTACAGCTTCTTTTTTAATCCATATGTAAGATTGCTGTATCATATTTATGGTTAAAATCAATGTTTATTAAATTAATATTTAGAGATTTATATTTATATATTTAGATGTCGCTCGTGATTTATGGCAATGCTGAGACCAAAAATGCCGCTTAAAATAAAACTCGAAATATATGGATTTTTTTAAGATAAAAACACGAGCACATATTGTGATAACAAAGATTTATCATTCGCTTGTACTGCTTAAAGTACAGTATAACACCACACGCCCCAAATGGAAAACTGTTTATATAATCTGCGATACGCACATACTTAAAGCATAGATTAAATTAAAGCATTAAACAACTAGATTCATTAAAGTAATGGATCATATGTTGTCGGTGAATACTCCGATTTTTAACGGGGTTTGCAATTAAATTGTCTGGCTGATTAAATGTATTTATTGCAAACTCAATTTAAAAATAAACACGTATATTTATACTTGCTTACACAGGAAATAAGAAAACGGTTAACTAAATAAGTAAATAAATAAAGTAAGCAGATAATATAGCGATAATATACAATAGCAAGCTTCAATCGAATACACAATTTATGTATTTTTGCCTACTTCTATATTGGATTACTCAATTAATTGGTACCCGTTTTGAAATGTTTAACCTTTTCCAAATATTGTGCACTATTAGGTCGAACAGAAACGAACCCAACTTGTATCACCGACCATCTCGGTAAAATCCATAGTAAGATATTGTCGTTGGTCCTCTTCAATTTGTGATGGAACGATTAATCTGAGAAATAAGAAGCAGAAGAGTATTATTCATTTTAGACTTCTATATAATGAACGATGTCTTCATAATCTGATCCTGAGACATTTTTAATAATTTTATGGTACCCAGACCCCGCAGACTTTTAAACATTCTTGATAAAAATTACTGCTCACTTTATTATTCTTAAATTCCAGTAAAGTATTTCACATTTTTGTACTAATGTAAATATTTGACTCACCTTTTCGGTCTGTTATAGTGTATTTTAGGTACGTGAGTTAAGAAAACCACGGTTCTAGCTTATAGCTAGTGTATTTTGAGTCGTATGCTCGCGTTCGACATACAGAAAGATGTACAAATATATACGTGCACACATTCCATACGTGCCCGACTTCAATAGATTAGTAAATGCACGCCAGGGGAGTTTAAAGTGGGGAAAATAGTTGCTTTTGCTCTATCACTTTCTGCGATAGGACATCCTTCTATGCGCATTTGAATACCTCCTACATATTGTATGTAGGAACGAAAATATGAGTGCATGATCGCATTACACTGCTTTGTTATCAGCATTACGATGTAGACGCTGTCGTTGTCAGGCATTAAAGGTCAATTCTTTAAAGATTACTATTTAGTTCTACTTCTCGAAAAATGAGCAACGATCGAAAATGTTATTTCATATAAAATATCAGCAACTTGCAAGCGCAGCGCCAAACAGTCGACTCTTAGTCTTCACGTAGAAATCTACAGATTTATTTTCGGGCGGATGTTATTAGAAATATACGACTGAAAACGAAAAGTGACAAACTGAGAATTCTGCACGGAATTAATGAGTTGAATAAGTCATCGAAATAAAAATCAAACCAATTGATATATAATTGTTTTCATAATGGGTTAGTTATAAACAAATGGAAAGTAAATATATTTGTAACACCTTTCAATAATCTTCTTTCAAAGCAAATGCACCGGTCAGCAAACTGCATCTAGAATCTGTCGATAGAATTGTTAACATTCCATTGGTCGAGACAAGTTTTAAGCGTATCGAGAATCTCTATGGCAGAGTTAAAAACAATAACCGGCTATTTAATTGGTATTTTGAAACCGCCGAGTCTACAATTTGTGCCGCCTACGAGTCTGTGCAACCGGCAGTCAAACTTTTCGAAGCGCCTCTAAAGCATCTGGATGGAGTTATGTGTAAAAGTTTGGATCTATTAGAACAGCGTATACCATTAGTTTATTTGCCACCAGAAATGGTAATGATTTATTTCAATCTAATATTAAAATATTTCATGGAACGTTTTATTCAAAGATGTATTGGAATACAAAGGAGTACATGTCGGACCACCTTGTGCGGCCGGTGTTGAAGCGCGCCGATTCAGTCAAACAGATCGGCAACACTGTATTAGAAAGTTCACTAACAGCATATGCAGCGGAACGGCTGGACGAAGCCTTCACGGTTGGGGACAAATTCGTAGATAAATATTTAATGCCTCTATCAGGCGATCAAACGGATGGTGAGACAATTTTTACGTTAAAATACCAAATACCAAATACCAAATAAATACGTTATTGTCATTATCTCGAAATCACATTCTATAATAAAGTAAAAGTAATGTATAAACATATTAAGCAACCGTAGATGTTTGTAAAACATATGTATATACATATTTATTTAAATGTCGAGGTTATCATGTTTTGCTATTTGATTGACTTTACAAAAGTAATTTTTAAGTTTATAAATGTAATTTATTTCGGGCGTAAGAGTAAGAAAAGAAACAAATCTCCAAACTGATAAGTGAACCTCTCCAAAATGTTTCAAGGAGATTCGGTTAGATGAAAGATGATCTCTTGTGCAACTTAAGAATGTTTAACTATTGTATAGAACACGTTACCTAAAATATATTTGCACATACACCTTCATATTTTAATATCATTATATACATATGCATTCCAGCACCAACTGATGAAGATAAGAATACTGTCGTTGAAAACGAGAAGGGCGCCATTAAGGCAATACATCACGGTCAACGGTTCTCACGCAAGCTTAAACGTCGCCTAACTCAGCGCACCCTCGCCGAAGCAAGAGCATTAAAGAAGCAAAGCAGAGAAGCCATTAATATACTCATCTATGCAGCTGAGCTGGTAAGCGTTCAAATATATCAAATCTTTTGCAAGAAACCTTATTCATTTGCGACCTACTGCCGAGGACTAATCATACCAGACCATACCAGAAGAATAATGGGTTAAATTATCTCATAGTGTTAAATGAAAAAATGGAAAGAATTTAAAACAGATTTAACTTCCACAAATTATATACGTGAGCCAGATTACTCGCAAATATATATTAACATTAATATTTATACTCTCGCAACATGTTGCAACAGAGTATATCAGTTTTGTTCACCTAACAGTTGTTTCTAACACCTAAAACTAACCGGATCTAAATAGAGTGATATATATATAAATGATCACGATAACGAGAGGAGTTGAATTCCGAGACCGTTCAAGCGATAACTTCAGTAAAAAGTCAGATATCTTAATAAAATTTGGTACACATGTTCCTTGGTACTCCGAGGAGGTTGGTATTGCATATGGGCGTAATCGGATTACTTTCATCCCCACAAAATGCCGTTAAACGGAAACCTATAAAGTACTATAACTAATCAACGAATTAAGATACAGACGTGAAATTTTGTATAGAGAATCGTAGAAGGAAGGGTATCTGTAGTTAAAAAAATTTCGAAAAATTGGTATGGCCCCGCCCCCAATATGTTTATTGTACATATCTCACAAAACCACAAACAAATATCAATGAAATTTGCTCGGAACAAGTTTTCCTAGCATGTCCTAATATACTAGGAAAATGAGAGAAATTGGATAATAACCGCCCCCATACGCAGAGTATGTTGAAAACTACTAAAAGTACGTTAACTCGCTGAAGAAACATGTCAGAAACATTAAATATTGCAATGAAGATGGCACGGTAGGGATACATAGAAATCCGTGTAAAATTTTGACAATGGGCGTGGCACTGCCTACTTTTAAGAGAATTTCCATATCTCTGAAAGTACCATACCAATTTCAACCAAATTCGGTAACAGACAATATATTTGCATTCTTGTGTTACTTTGTGAAAATGGATATCCCATATAGTATAAATTTAAAATTGGTCTGATCCTTTCACTTTAAAGTAGATAAATCAAGCCTCAATTAAGATATTGGAATAAAACTTTTCACAAATAGTGGCTTCAAGATATACCATCTCTTACGTACAAATGGTAGAAATCGCAATATAATTTTTCAAGCCCCCATGTACACAATATATGGATCTCAATCTGTGAGATATCGTAATAAAATACGAGGAGTATCCTTTCATGATAATAATGTGAGAAAATCAGATAAATACTTCCCCTAGCCCACATATACCTAATATACGGATTTTCAACCTTCCGGTAGACTTTATACCATATATATCGGTCAATATGTGGGTTATCACCACGAAATTTAGAGAACCTTTCTTTCTGATAACTGTATGTACCGTGTGTGTAAAATGGAGAAAGTCGGGTAAATGCTTCCCCTATCCCCCACATACCTAATATAATAATTTCAAAATTCAGGTTGGTTTTATACCGTATATACTGGTCAATCTGCGAAGTATCTTGATGAAAGTCAGACAGCTTCTTTTTTTGGTAATAATATGTCGTGATGCTAAAAATGGATAAAATCGAATCAAAGCTTACCCCTAGCCCCATTATACCCAAAATAACAATCTCTAACTTGCGGTTGGCTTTACACCGTATATATCGATCAATATATAAGATTTCCTATCAAAATTAAGTGAACGTATATTATTGGATATACCATAGTTAAGCGCGAAAATTTCAAATCGGTCTACGAATTACCCCGTCTCTCATATACTACTTATAATGATTTTCGTTATTCTAGCAGACTATATGCCGAATACGTCGGTCAGTGTGTGAGTTGCCTTCATAAAATTGTATGGAAACATGTACTCCAGTGTAGTTGAGTAATGACAGAAGTTAATGCAATCCCCTAGCCCAAGCCTAGCCTAGCTAAAGAGCTTCCCCTAGCCCAAAAATGTCCGATATAAGAATTCACGACTTTCCATCTGACTTTAAACCGTTTATGTTGGTCAATATGTGTGATATTTTAATGAAATTAAGCGGATATAATTTCTTAAACATAATCTGGTTTATCGCTAAATATAAATGGAATCGGCCTAGAACGTGGAACTAAGAAGTAAGCACCTTATTCCTAATATAATGATTTCCGTTTCTCTGGTTTGCTTTTCCTCATAAATCTAATATATTTACTTAAGCCACTTTATTTGAGTTTATATCGCATATATCGCATTAGAGTTAATTTTGTTGATTTTAATGTAAATATCTTGGACACGAGGCGAAATATAGTAATAAAAATGCACGAGTCTATGACCTGTAATATAGGTTAATAAGATACCAAATATGATTGTAATACATTCACGGTTTCGTGGAATAATGAATGTTGAATTCTTACGCAACATTTTTATAACCCTCGCAACATGTTGCAACACAGTATATTAGTTTCGTTCACCTGACGGTTGTCCGTCCGTCCGTCCGTGCAAGCGATAATTTGAGTAAAAATTAAGATATCTTGATGAAACTTGGTACACGCGGTCTTTGTCCCCATAAGAAGGGGACAGGGGGATTCATTAATCGAAAAACTATAAAGTGCTATAACTAAGCAACAAACAAAGATAGAAATGTGTTATTTAGTATGGAGGGTCCTAGTTGGGCGCGGCAGCTGTGGTTAAAAAATTCTGTAAAAGTAGACATCGCCTCTTCCCCCAATATGTTTAATGTATATATCTCACAAACCGTTAAAACTATATCATTCAAACTTCCTAAATAAGTGAAATCGAATTACCACACCCACCTCCCATGTTATGAAAACTACTACAAGTACGTTAACTCGCTGAAGGAACACGCCAGAAGCATTAAATCTTATTAAGTGAAATCGAATTACCACACCCACCTCCCATGTTATGAAAACTACTACAAGTACGTTAACTCGCTGAAGGAACACGCCAGAAGCATTAAATCTTATGGCAAAAATGGTACGGAAGGGCTGCATACGACTCCATGTAAAATTTGGACAACGGGCGTAGCACCGCCCACTTTTAGTTGAAATCCCACATCTCAAGAATGCCTTAACCAAATTCTTAAGTAACTTATGTCACTTTGTGAAAATTGGATAACAACCAAACCTACTTCTAGTATAACAATTATAAATTTAATCTAATTCTTTCACTTTAAAGTATATAAATCAAGCAGCAATTAAGATATGGGAATGAAACCTTGTACAAATAGTGCTTTCAAGATATGCCCTCACTTTCGTAAAAATTGCCGAAATCGGCATATAACTTTTGAAGTTCTCATATACCCAATATAAGGTCCACAGTGCCTATAGCTGACTTTTTATCGAAAATATCCTTAAATGAACGTGATATCGTAATGAAATTGGAGGATTATATTTCCATGATAATAATGTGCTCTTGTGTCAAAAATGGAGAAAATCGGGTAAACACCACAAGTAGCCCCCATATACCTATTATAAGAATTTCAAACATCAGGTTGACTTAATACAGTATATATCGGTCAGTATGTAAGATATCTTAGCAAAATTAAGTGAACGTGTAACATTGAATATACAATAGTTTAATGCCGAAAATATATGAAATCGGGCGACGAATTATGCCAACTCCCATATAATGATTTTCGTTAATCGAGCAGTCTTTTCCAGTTGATTTTAAACCGTTTTTTTGGTCAATATGTTTCATATTTTCATGAAGTTTCGATGAAGTTCGAAATAATTTTAGATGGACATGCCTCACGTTTTTCAAATTTCGTTTGCTGTATTGTTTTATAAAAACTGTTCTTGTCATCGTTTTAGATTGCCACGGATCCAAAGTTGGCTCTACAAAAGGCCAAAGAACTATGGCGCTATCTAAGTGACGATGAGCCGGAAAACCAAGCCAGGCCAGTCAGTTTGGAACAGTTAATTGTCTTATTGACGCGCGAGTCAGCTCGACGTTTAGTGCATCTGGTGAATTTTAGCGCACATATCGCTTCTAACATGCCAAGGTACTAATGCATTTTCATGCGTTTTCAAAAAAAAAATGGAAAAATAATTACAATTTTTACCTATTTACTATTTTCACCTTTTCGCCACTATATTTCAGGAAGTTGTCTCACACCACCACTGAAGTCGTTCATCACATTATCATTTTTAATAACCGCATTATTAGCATTACGAAATTGGATAAGGTTAAAAATATGTCCAAATATGAAGCTGAATCTCTAATTAAGCGCGCCTTGGTCTTCTATGGAGGTCTTCAAATCATCACTAATAGCTATTTGGTAATATATAAACAAAACTAATTTTAAATAAGAAATATTCATAAGCATATGTAAAATGTTTCTTTTGTTTTTCTATACAGGAACGCTTAGCCACTTTTCTCTCTGGTCGCATAGAGGCAGAAAAGGTAACTGTCACTGCTATTGCGTCCAATGCATCCTCGTCCAACACAAGACGACGAATCGAAACACAGGACAATAACGTTCCTGTTCCACATATAAATGGCGTGTACTGAGAAATAGAATTTTTTATTGTTGTGGTTTTTTTGTTTCTAATCATCGACTTTTATTTTTCCTTTCATATTCGTACCAATACGTAACTTAACATTCCGTAAAATAAAAGAGGTGGCTTAGCATGAGGTATGCTGATCCAAAATGGGCAAATTGTTTCTTTTTGTCGCAAACACCGGGATGTGGTACTTAGAGATGCACACTACCTCAACACAAGTTCATTCCCTGTTCAACCATCTTAAATAAGGGAAGGTAACCCTTAATGACCCTTCTTTAGGTTTTGTAAAAGAGTGTAATTATGTATTCAATAAATATCATTAGTTGCGTTTACTTATGTACGAGTTTGTAACAGTTGTTATAAATTGTTACATATCATTACGTTTAAGGATTCTCACACCCACAAATTTTCACGAAACCTGTCAAGGATACTTTTTGGTAGATAAAATTTAATATTTAATATCCAGTTAATAGCTTTAGAAAATTTCTTTTAAACTCTACATATTTTTAGTAAAAAAGTCGAAGTAAGAAAAAATGAAGCTATCGGTTAAATCATGCGTTAATTACCAGAGGAGCCCACAAATGTAAGTTAAAGCTTTTATTAGTTTATTAAGGCCGAATTGACAAAACTACCCGAAACTCTCGTGTACTTATGATCGTTCATCCCTTTCTTCACGCATGGGCTTTATTGAGTTGCAAAGAGTGTATTAATTTCCATATCCATCCATCGGGCCATCTCGGCAGGCAATAGATGTTGTCTAGACAACTACAACTAGACAGCCAGGAAAGATAAAATGCCAGTGCCTGATGTTTTTATCTTTTGTAAAAACTAATTGAGATAGATATGGAGTCATATATGTATATAAAAATGATCAGGATGGCGGCTCGAGTTGAATTCTGGTTGACTGCCTGTCCGTCCCTATGTTCGTTCAAGCGATTACTTAAGTAAAAATGTATATATCTTAATATAACTTAGTGCACGTGTTCCTTTTCACTATGGGAAGGGACGATTTGCGTAATCGGAATGGGCGTAATCGGAACTTTGCCACGCCCATAAAATGCGGTTAATAGAAAACCCCTAAATTGTTATAAAGCAACAAATTAAAATACAAACTTGTCATTTGGTACAGGGAATCACAGTAATGAGTGACATCTGTAATTTGAAATTTTTTAAAAAGTGGGTACAGCCCCGCCTCCTAATAGATTTAATGTACATATCTCACAACCCACAACCAAACTTGTTCAAAAGAAGTTCTCATTCGCTGGGAAAATGGGTGAAATCGGATGACAACCACGCCCACCTCCCATACAAAGGTTAGGTTGAAAACTACTAAAAGTGCGTTAACTCGCTGAAGAAACATGTCAGTAACATTAAAACTTACAGCAAATATGCAAAATATGCTATATGCAATGTGAAAGTGGGCGAAATCAGAACATAACCACACCTACTTCCATATAACACAATTTTAAATTCAATCTGATTCTTTTACTTTGCAGTATATATGTAACTCAATGTAACAAATTAAGATATCGGAATAAAAATTTATTCAAATAGTAATAATGAAATTAAGAAGGTATCTTTCTCTGGTAATAATGTGCCCATGTGTTCAATATGGGTAAACTCGTAAATCGGACCAAGAATTTAAAAATTCCGGTTGCCTTTATACTGTGTGTATCAGTCAATATGCAAGATATCTTAGCAAAATTAAATGGACGTATAATCGTGAATATACTATGGTTTGGTGGCAAAAATTTGTGAAGTCGATCTACGAACTACCCCAGTTCCCATATACTACATATAATGATTATCGTTATTCTAGTGGACTTTATGTCGAATATGTCAAAATTTTGTTATCTTAATAAAATACTCAATTTTGAAAAATATTCTCGAGCATACTTTAGTTTAATCCCAAAAGTAAATGTTAGAAGCGAAGACCTTCCCCTAGCCCCAATATACCCATATATACCCATGTAGTTCGTTCCGAGTTTTCAGCTGTTTTTTTTTTTGTTATTTTTCCAATATATCGTTCCTTCATATCGCGGGTTTATATTACAAAATGTGCTAAACATTCAATATGTATAGCGCGATCCACGATGCGCGATCCGGATTTCCAAATATTTGAATATTTTGTGATATGGACCGCGATCCATCAATATTGCATGCTAAACGTTTAACAAATATCGCGATACTGGATCGCGTCAGTAAATATTGAAAACGTAGCAGTCCCCTACGCAGCATTTTTTACTATAAAGTTTTGCCAACACCTGGAAGTATTTCTCCGCCTTTGATCCTTGCAAATTAAGAGATTATAAAATGTTTAGTTACACTCGAACTTAGACCAAATTTAATACCCTCAAACTGGTAAAAAGACATTATACAAAAGTTATTTACGTCTTGAATCATATAATATATGAAATCTTATTTTTCCAAAAATATATTTGTCTAAAATAGTAGATTTCCTGTTTTTTCCATTCTCTTAAATTTTTGTCATTCCATGAAATTTCTAAGCAGTTCAAAACCTCAAACATACGCTTCTATATCTCGAGCATACCATCCCGACGCCATTTCAAAGGTAATTTTATTAAGATAACAAATGTCCACACAAAATATTGCCAACCTCAATGGCAACAGATTTGACAGTTGCTTGACATACTTATTGCCGGTGGAGAAGCAACTTTAAGTCCAAATTGACAAAACTAACCAAAACTCTTGTGTACGTGTGATCGTTCATCCCTTTCTTACTCATAACTTTCAGCATATGGCGGTATATATATGTATACGTCTTGCGAAATTACGTTCGTACTCATAGTGAATTCGTCTTCTGTGAAAAGCGATTAGTCCTAACGGATAAATCTGTTAATACTACCACAAATCTCAATTGAAAATGAATTCAAAAAATTATTAATTTTATTACAAAAATTTCTAATAAGATTTTGTTAAATCAATTATAAATTTATTGCGCTATATCTTCGTGAACACAGACATATATGTTATGCATGTTTATGAATGTTTAACAACAATTAAATAATTTTATAAAACTTTAATGGGAGTGTTATTATATTCTTAAAATTATCGATAGAGTCGACTGTCATATGCAGAAATGTTAAAATCAGGAAACTGATCTTGAGCAGTTACCTACACTATTTTGGGAATTTTGGAGTTTGAATACATTGAACATCTTTAAAAAAAAATATGTATACCTTACATGGGGTAATTGTAGGATTTGCTTTGTAGTATTCTGACACTTCGGACAGATTTAATAAATCTCGCACGAGAGTAAAACGCAAATTAAAAGCAAACATTCACTTTATTGTATTCATTACTATTTTCACATAACTATTCACATTGAAGTTATTTAATATTTTATTCTCAATTTTGTTATTGTATTACACATCGCAATTACTGATTTATAAATGCATAAGTGCTTTTTACTAGCAGCAATGTTTAGATGTAACATTAAGCTTTGTTGTCCCTTTCACTCATTGAGTATTTAATACGAAGGAAGAGTTGGGGTAAATGTTAGTGTACAATTCACTTCTGTTGCATATGTGTATATGTATTGGTTTTCAAGAATTTTCTTTCAATGAGTTGGAGTTTCGGTAGTCGTGACCTGCTAGGATCTATTGTGTCTGGATATGTCCCGTTAGCGAAATAACTATGTTAAAGTTATCGAGATAATAACTGTAGTTTGTGCAGACAGTAAGTAAGAAATGAGCTCCAAAGGTGTTGGACTGTTACTATTGAATCTAATCTATTGATGGAACTGTGAATTGTCTAGGTAATTCTTTAATTTATGTTGGAAAAAGAAGGAACACTTGTATTATATTGAATGTTTTGCAATTTAATACTTTCTTGTACCTTACAGTTCTCTCTTTTTGAGAGTTAATGCTGTCAACCTCTTTTAAATTTAGTTGTTTGCATCTTTCTAGACATTTTTAATAACAATTAAAATTAATGTGTCTGCCAAATGTAACAGCAAAATATTTGTTGTATCAAATCAAATTATGCTTAGAAAACTGTTCTCACAAAATATAATTAAGATATAAAGTTAGATGGAGTTTAAACTGTGGTAATTTCATTGCAAAAATTTAACGCCTTTAACAATATTCTTTAGTTATCCCACTTCTAATAATTTTGAAAGTAACCATTATATAAGTGGGCGGCGTTATTATCTGATTTCTTTACATAACTACATATTTGCCCATTTGTTATCATAACAATGGTCCGATTACGCCCATATGGAATAATAAACTTCTTGAAACCTGAAAATCACTTACATTGTTAATTCCGTCATCGAAATTGAACGAAATAAATTTTATATGTCATGCAATTATGCAGATATGTGTGTAATCATAAGTATAGCCGCATCTTTCAATATGCCAAAAAGATTTTCAAACCAAATTTATACGATCCTGTCGCATAGTGTATTAGTTGAATGTTTTTCCACATGACATTCGTAAATACATATATGTATGTCATACCAGTTTAACAACTAGAATGGATAAAAATATTAAAAAATTACAAAATTATATTATTTGTCCGGAATTACCAATAAATAATCCTTTACCGGACACAATTCCGCGACATTACAATGAAACACGCTTGCTACATTTACCGAAAGGTGCTACTAGCACCAAATTAGTACCGCGTCGCGACTATATCACTGGCGCGATAATTGAATTTGTTGAGATAGAATTAGAAAATGTCGGTGCCAACGCTTGCAATTCCACCTCAATGCGTCGAGAACCGGGACTGTTGGAGGAAGCAATTCGAGGCTCATCGTTGAATTTTCCATTCTGGCCTGGTGGATTTGACGAGCCATCAGGTGAATTAAAAAAGCTAGGTATTGAGTTCGATCTAGGGTCAGAACTACTGACAGTTCCACCTGGTTTTCAAAAAGGCTATATATTCGAAGAAGATAGAATACATACATATTCGGAAGTTGCTGTTGTAAGGAATAGTGAAAATATCAATCTCTTAGAAAATTTGGAAAAGGATATGGATGTACAAGAATGGTTAAAGTTAACGGAAGAACCAACGGTAGTAGATTCATCAGATACATTCAATTATTCAACAGAATTTAAAGATGTGGATGAACATATTATGGGACCAAATCTTAAACCGATTTTGGAAATTTCCAATACAAATTCGAAATCCACTTTTAGCAGCGAATGGGCGGAAATGGTCGACATATCACTTCCTATTACGAACTTCAAGGAGAAAATTCCATGTCCGGTAATGACTTACCCCTTTGATTTAGATGTGTTCCAAAAGCAAGCCATCCTTAAATTAGAAGAACGACAGTATGTGTTTGTAGCAGCTCACACATCTGCTGGTAAAACAGTTGTAGCAGAATATGCAATAGCATTATCGCAGCGAGATTTAACACGTACAATATACACTTCCCCAATCAAAGCATTGTCCAATCAAAAATATCGAGACTTTAAAAAAACGTTTAAAGACGTTGGGTTAATTACGGGCGACCTACAAATTGATCCCACTGCTTCGTGTCTCATTATGACAACAGAGATTCTTCGGTCCATGCTTTATTGTGGTAGTGAAATAACCAGAGATCTCGAATATGTGATTTTCGATGAAGTACATTATATAAACAACCCAGAACGCGGGCACGTATGGGAAGAGGTCCTAAATAATTTTTTATACCGCATTAAAAACATGATTGATATATCTTTACTTTATTTAGGTAATAATATTACTTCCAGATCATGTTAATATAATAATGTTAAGCGCTACGGTGCCTAATACAATGGAATTGGCGGACTGGGTTGGCAGTACCAAGAAAAGGAAAGTGTATGTAATAAGTACACTTAAACGACCGGTTCCTCTTATGCACTACATTTATACTGGATGTGGTGGCAAAAGCAAAGATGATATATTTCTACTAGTCGACGGGAATGGTAAATTTATGCAAGAAAATTATATAAAGGCTGTAGAGCGCAAAAAAGAAATGCAGTCCAAATCAAAAGGTGGACAATGCGGGCGGACGTCAAAAAATTTTGTTAGCACTAAACAAGATCAGAACATGTGGATTGGACTAATAGACTTTTTGAAACGTAATAATAAAATGCCTGTAGTTGCATTTACCTTATCCCGTAATCGCTGCGACATTAATTTGCAGGTACTATAATTTAACTAACATATTGTCTATATTTACGAAATTCAAACGAACTCTTCAATTCCAGGCCTTACAATCAGTTGACTTAAATACTGCGCGTGAAAAAGGTTCTGTACAGAAATTTTTCCAACAATGCGTACAAAAACTTAAACCACCCGATCGCCAATTACCACAAGTTCTTTCAATGAAAGATTCACTGGAACGTGGAATTGGCGTGCACCATAGTGGTATATTACCCATACTGAAAGAAATCGTAGAAATGCTATTCCAATCGGGTTTAGTTAAACTACTATTCGCTACTGAAACATTTGCTATGGGTGTTAATATGCCAGCTCGTACTGTGATCTTTGACTCGCATCGGAAATATGACGGGCTTGAAGTGCGTAATCTAAAACCCGGTGAATATATTCAAATGGCTGGACGTGCCGGACGACGTGGTCATGATGAAAATGGCACTGTTATATTATTGTGTAAATCTCAAGTTCCGCCTTCGATGGATCTACGCTCCATGATTCTTGGGCAACCAGAGAAGTTGCAATCACAATTTATATTACGATATGCCGTCATTCTAACTTGTTTACGTATTGAAAGCATTAAAGTTGAGGACATAATACAGTTCAGTTTTAAAGAATTTAATCAAAAACTGCAGTTACCAATGCAGAAAAAACAACTAGAAGTTGCGCTAGATAAAATTTCTCAATTACCCGAATTGGGAGAACAAATCCAGCCTCTGTGTCGCTTTTATGATCTCTCTCAAGAATATATTATTGAAAAACAGCGCATCATGGTCTGATTCTCAGTGATATTTTGTTTTATTTATTAACATTACTTTTTTCGTAGAAATATTTACTGTCTCAGCCTAAAGTAGCTAAAGAGATGAAGGTGGGCCGTATACTTGTTGTTACCCAGGGAAGACACTACAACAAATTGGGTATAATACTTGCCATAAAGTCTACGCCAGGAAAAGACACTGTCTACAGATTATTAGTGCTTGACCATCAATTCTCCTCGAGCGATCCGAAGGTATATTACTAATTTTTTTATACTCTCGCAACATGTTGCAACAGAATATAATAGTTTTGTTCACCTAATCGTTGTTTGTCATACCTAAAACTAATCGAGTTAAATATAGAGTTATACATATCATAATGATCAGGATGACGAAACGGATTGAATTCCAAGTGACTGTCCGTCCTTCCGTTTGTCCGCGCCAGCGATAACTTCAGTAAAAATTCAGATATCTTAATAAAATTTGGTACACATGTTCCTTGGTACTCTGAAGAAGTCGGTATTGCAGATAGGCTTAATCGGACTATTGCCACGCCCACAATATGTCGTTAAGCGAAACCCTATAAAGTGCTATAACTAATCCACAAATTAAGATACAAACATGTAATTTCGTACAGAGAATCGTAATGGGCCGGGCATCTGTGGTTAACTTTTTCTTTACAGTGGGTATGGCCCCGCCCCCCATAGGTTTAATGTACATATCTCACAAACCGTTAAAGCTATATTGGATACAGGGCATCGAAGTAACGCGAGGCACCTGTGATTAAACAAATTATCTAAAGTGGGTGAGGCTCCGCCCCCTAATAGGTTTAATGTACATATCTCGCAAACCACTAAAGCCATTTCAGCCTAACTTTCTGAAAATAAGTCTTTCTAACACCCCCTCATATCTTCTGAAAATTGGTGAAATCAGATAATAACCACGCCCACGTCCCATATAACGGTTATGTTGAAAAATACTAAAAGTGCGATAACTCACTAAAGAAACATGTCCAAAGTTATAAATTTTAAACTAAAGATGGTACGGAAGGGCTGTATAGGTGTAGTGTATCAGTGTAAAAATTGGACAGTGACCGAGGCACCGCCCACTTTCAACCAAATATGGTGCGTAGTATTATATTTACATCCTTATGATACAGTGTAAAAATTGGTGAAATCAATCCATCCATCCATCCAATTAAATTCCATCTGATTCTTTCTCTTTTCAGTAATATAAATCCAGCACCAAAATAAAGAAGAATGAAGATATCGAAATAAAACTTTACACAAGTAGTGCCTTTAAAATATGACATCCCACTTCTAAGAATTGTCGAAATCAGACAACATTTTAAGCCCCCAGATACCGAATATGTAAACCTCAGTACCTATGGGGGAATTTTTTACCGAAAATATCGGTCAATCTGTACGATATATTATTGAAATTCAGAGATAATCTTTTCCTGATAAGAATGCGATCTTTTGTCAAAAGTGAGCACAGTCGAATCAATACTTCCCTTAGCCCCCATATACCTAATATAAGGATTTCCGAACTTCCGGTTGCCTTCCTGTACATTTCTATCAGTCGGTGAAATATCCAAATGAAATTCGGGGAACATCTTTTTTACTGGTAATAATGCGTCCAGATGCTAAAAAAGGATGAATAATTCCCGTAGCCCCCATATGCCTGATATAAGATTTTCAAAATTCATTTGGCTTTATACGGTATATATCGGTCAAAATGTAAGATATTTTAAAATATTAAGAGTAAAAATTAAGAGTACTTATAATCTTAAACATACTATAGTTTGGTGGCGAAAATGGGTGAAATCGATCTACGAATTACCCCAGCCTGCATATACTACATATAACGGTTTTCGTAATTCTAGTGGATTTTAGTGGGCCGAATATATCGTTCAAATTCTGAATTATTTTAGTAAAAATGCCTGGAAATATGTTTCTGAACATACTTTGTTACTGTTACTTACTGTTTAATGCCAAAAGTAAATGTTATCTACCTCCCCTGTTAGACCTCCCCTAGCCTCAATATACTCAACATAGTGATTTCCGACTTTTCAGGGAACTTTAAACTGTTTATATTGGTCAATATGTGTGATATTAAATACAAAATTAAGCGAGAATATTTCGGTTAGTATTAATTCATTCGGTAGTAAAAATTACTGGACTAATGTAATAAATATTGTGATTTGTAGATGTGTAGATTGATATCAATATAAATATCTGCGACATGAATCAAAAATTACTAATAAAACAAAGTAATTATATGACCTTAAATCTAATTTAATAATATGCCAAACATGATTATAACACATTTACAATTTCGTCGAATAATTAATGTTGAATTCTCACGCAACATTTTTTAATATAAAGTTTTGTCAACACCTGATCCTTGCAAATTGCGAGAGTATAAAATGTTCCGCTACAGTCAAACTAAGCCTTTCCTTACTTCTATCGTTACCTTATTTTTATAATTACTTCTATATTATTGCATTGTTAATTTACTTCCATAAAGGATAACTTTCATCGTGGAGAAATGTACTACAAAATGATATCGCTGACGCCACAGAACAAGTTATTTCAGCCCGAAGGTATTGGTGGTCATTGTGTAATTGATGCAAAAGCCGCCGATATAGTTGAAATTACAAAAAGCAATATTAAAGTTGATGGAGATATTATAATTCGCAATTGGGAGCAACGGCAAATCGAACGCTTTAAAGACTCACCGCCAGGCGCAACTGTCGTTAAGACAGTAAGTGAATTACAACAACTTACTCAAAAATATATAGACAACACCGATACGATTAAATGTATTAACCTCTCCAAAGATGTTAATATAAGTGAAGAAAATGAGTTGGTTCAAATTCGCTACACAGAACATTTATGGAAACAGCTACTCACATTGCTACCTCATACAAACATTGCTGGATTTGAACAAGAATTCGCTACGGTTTACGAGCGTAAAGTGTTGGAGCGACGTATTGAGGAGTTGAAATTTAAGAATTCTATTAAAAATCTCTCACTTTATCCAGATTATTGCAACAAATTGGAAGTATTACGCGCACTAAAATACATCGATGATTTGGACGAGGGTAAGTGGTCTTATACGATTACATATACATACAAATATATATAAATTAATATATTTATAAATATTTTATGAATTTATTTTGTAGTCACGCTGAAAGGAAAAGTTGCTTGTGAAATGGGACAGAATGAGCTGTTAATCACGGAACTAATACTATGTAACATGTTCAATGATCTTGAACCCGCTGAAATCGCCGCATTACTTTCGAGTTTGGTGTTTCAAGGAAAAATTCGGGGGGAGCCGGTGATTCCAGAAAAGTTAAAAAAAGTCAGAGTAGTTATTATTAAATTGAAATATTCATACAATTAAAATCTTTTTTATGTAGTGCGTTAAGGAGTTCGAAGGAATCAACGACACTATTTTAGCTGAAGAACTGCGAAATAAGACAATTATAGAATCGGATAATCGTCTGAACTTTGGATTGCTCGAAGTGGTATACGAATGGGCTCGCAACAAGGTGTGTGAATGATTAATTCTAATGCCCAAACTTATCATATATACAGTCTATTACTTAAATTATTTAATAGTTCTTTGAATTAGTGTTGTAATTATATTTTCTAATTCTTATTTTTAAATTTCTATAATTTCCATTGCCTTTCGATTAATATAAACAGTATCTACTTATTAAGGCCAGTAAACATATTTTTTAAAACTGATTGTATGTCAATTATATGCTGGAAACTTAAAAAATTTTCTAATAACTAATAATTTTTAACAACTCCCTTTAGCCGTTTGCTGAAATAATGAAGTTAACTGAAGTTCAAGAAGGTATAATTGTGCGTTGTATACAGCAATTAGATGAAACCTTACGTGATGTAAAAACTGCTGCTATACGTATAGGTAATCCCGCTTTGCAAAGCAAAATGGAGGACGCGTCAACTGCCATTAAAAGAGACATCGTGTTCACTGCCAGCTTGTACACAGCGTTGTGATTCTCAACGGAAAGCAAGCATTTTGGGCTATAACAATGATCTATTAATAATAAACAAACTAATTTTTTGAAATAATTTGTTGCTCTAAAATATATTCATTTGGTTGTATTTTCCAAAATGTAATAATGCTAATTTTATTAATTTTAGATACACATGTATGATGAGCGCCAACTAAATGACAACTTAAACGAACTCCCAATACTTATTTCACATTTAAAGGCATGTTTATTAATTAATTAATTAACATATTTTCAGCCTCAACACATGGAATTCGTATTATTTGATTCATAAACTTAGTTTCAAGTATAAAAAAAACGTTATAAAGATTGTTGCAATAGATATATGCAAATGCATATTCGTTTATCGTGTTTCAGGCTTAAATTTAGGAGGAACAATCATTCCATGCATACGTTTTTGCTTTTTTGACTTCTTAGACTTGCTGGCACCAGACTGAAAATCATGCCAACTATTTACACGACTTTGCCGCGACTCTTCAAAATTCTTCTGCCATTCTAAGTCAGCTTTTCTTTTCTCTTCCTCCTCAATTTCGGTTTCACGTTTACGTTTCCGCTCCTCTTGATCTCGTTGATCTAATTGTTGCCGACGCCGTTCCATATCAGCAAACAATTTCATAACCATCACATATATGGCATGTTTATATTTTTCAGGGTCATCTTCGGGGATGCTTTCAAAACCTTTACTCTCTTTACGAAGCTTCTTTCGTTTCTCTGCAATCTGCAATTATGAATTATTTTTAATTATTACGATTTTTTACATAAAATATTTGCCGTAACCATGTGATCCGTTCTTTCTTTCGCTTCCTCGTAAACATCCAAACATTTTTTTCGTGTGACATCATTTTCCAGTGTCTTCCAAGCGCGATTTATAATGTCAAAAGCAGTCTGGGCTCGATCTTTATTATCCTGGTTCTTATCCGGATGCACCAGTATGGAGAGCGTGCGGTAACGTTTCTTTATTTCTTCAATAGTTGCGCTTGGCTCTATCTGTAGTACCTCGAATGGATTGAGATTGAAGTATGTTGAACCTGGACGAAGTAAACGATCAATTTGTTGAGAAGAGGTTAGAACAGAATCGCGTTTTTCTATTTCTTTAACCTGCGGAAATGTCCAAATTATTATTAATTTCATGTCAATCCCTTTTACAAAGTTAAATGTTATACTATGGAGTAGGACAATTTTCATTACTTTTTTCCTTTCTAACTTGAATATTCTTGAATTATGTTTACATATTTTGGAATATGAAACAATATAGTGGATAACCGACAATCCTGTTTGTTGTCAACCTTTTGCCAGCTACTATCTCTTAACAGCGCATGTAGCGTAGATATTCAGCTGCGGGTTCTTACAAACAATATACTTACCTCCGTATAGAAAGAGTCAAATGAAGTATCCTTCGATGTGGTGGGGCGTTCATTAAAAGACATTTTTATTTATAAAATTAGTTATCACAAAATATTAAGGACGCATTGACAGACAATATATTTTAAAACACTTTTATAATTATATTTCAGCAAGGAAAACACTTGCATACAATTAACTTCACAGTATAATTTTTTTTATTTACTACAAAATCCGCACTCCAAATGTCATAATAATGTAGGGTGTACGCGAAGTTTAAAAAAATCTTGAAATTCATATATGTAGATATAAAGCTCCGGTTTAAAATAATTATAAACAAAACAATTGTCATAAAATGTAATGATAAAATCTCGCAGAACTTTTGGTTTTGATAAAATGTATGGCTTATCTGTGCACGAAACTTAGTGTTTAATAAAAAGAATGTGATTATGAACAAGAATGATATAATTACGGCTGAATTACACACAACTTTCCTCGCTTTGCTTGGTAGTTCATGTTTGATATCGAAGCGAAGCAAACATTGAATAAGTCAGAATAAACGCTTTGCTTTTCGCGATTCCTCCGATATTTTTTATTTCGTGTTTTGTTATTTTCATCTTAATAGATTTCCTAAATAAATCTTACATACATATTTCAAAAATCTATTTCGATCCAATTGAAAAATAACAGAAATAAAAGAAATAAGTAAACAAAATGCCGACAGCTGGTTGTCAACGCATAAAAATATTACTTAACATTGCTTAACATTTTGCTTCGTCTCGAAAACTTTTTAAGTGAACGTACTCATACAAACCATGCATTGAATTTATCTACAGAGAACGTGTAACCAGAGAACGCCTAATATGGAGAGTGTTCTCTGTTGTAACATTCTCTGAATTCTCTGCCTCATGTCGCATTCTTGATTAGACCGCGTTCATACGCGAAGACTTTTGTCGCACATGTTCAGGAAATTCCCTTTCGGTGTTGCGTATTGCATTTACACGTGCGACTAAAATCGCCGAGTTCCTCTGTCATTAATTTCGTAAATTTTTGTACGGTTCGGCAGCGCGACGCTGTAATTTCTTAATCTATCTGAATGCATTAAGCATTAATATATGTTTTAATGAAGGATATATTTTTTGAATAAAATGTTATTCGAACTAAACAGTTTGAGATTAAAATAAAAATAAATATAAACAAATCTTAACAAATTTATGTCAATACAATAAAGTTTAACTAACTCGATCGATACGAATCACTTTCCATGGGTTCCTCTATGCACTCCAAAAAAGATATTTTAAACTAAACCATTTATTTAATATTATGCATATTTCAATATAAAAATCACAACTAAAATTTTAGTTCCGGCATGACGTATGTTCATCTGTACAACTTTAAAACAACCGTAACCATGAAAGGAATTTCAAAATGAAGAGAATGCCGAATTAGGCAGCAGCGAACTGATGCGAACAAGAACACAAAGCATGCGCACAGCAACTCGATGCCCTTCGTCTCCCCGTCGCCCGCTCGCCCACAAACTACAATACATGTCTGCGCAACAAAAGTCTTCGTGTATGAACGCGGTATTATGAATAAATAAAAATTTGCTGTTAACTGGCAACTTTTCAACCTGACATTTTCCTCAGGCAGCTTTCATACATATTTCGTAATACAGCATTGATTTAATGTACGAAATGCTAAAACTAACTTTTCGTAGAGGTATTCGTGCGATAACATCGATTATTTCAGAACCTCTGTACGAAAATTACCATTCAAATTCAAAAGTGGCAGTAAATATGAAGGCAGTGCCAAAATTGCTAGCAGACGAATCCGCAATTGTATGGATGGATCTCGAGATGACTGGATTAAACCCGATTTCTGACAAAATAATCGAAATTGCTTGTTTGATTACCGACAAGGATCTAAACGTTTTAACAGATGGTCTGAGCTTTACTATAAATCAACCAAAAGAAATTTTCGACCAAATGAACGAGTGGTGTATCAAACAGCATGGTGAATCCGGTTTAGTTGAAAAGTGCTTGAAATCAGATATCACACTTGAGCGTGCGGAAAGCATGCTTTTGGTTTACCTACAAAAATATGTTCCAAAGGGTAAATGTCCATTAGCTGGAAATTCTATATATATGGACCGACTATTTCTACGGCACCAAATGTCGTCCGTTGACAATTACTTGCATTATCGTGTTATCGATATCTCAAGCATAAAGGAATTGTGTCGCCGATGGAGACCCGACTTAATAAAATCAACACCCAAGAAACGTTTACTGCATCGAAGCTTAGAAGATTTACAAGATAGTATTGATGAATTAAAATATTACCGAAATACATTATTTAAAACTATATAGTTAAATTATAATATTAATTGAAATGTTAAAATTGTGTTAAATTAAAAGAAAAAATGTTGCTAACTAGCTAGAAAATATTGCTATTAGGTAAATTATGGGATTGCCCATGACTTTCTGTCCACAATAAATAGTTATCTCGATAACTATTTTCGGAGGGCATTAGCGAAAGGATATTGCATATTGCTTATGGCTGTCGATAGATTACAGAATAATTTTTCCGATTATTATTGACAATAAATTGTAATTTTGATGGTTTGACAGCTCGTTTTCATTTCTATACAAAATTTGTGTCGGCGGCGTTAACAAAGTCGCCGGCGGTTAATGCATGTTTCTGATATTAGTTAGTAAGTTTCAAAGAAAGAATTATCGCGGGATACGAAGAAACTGAAAAATAGTAAGTCCATAGATAACCACTTATCTATTAATAAATATTTAAATATAGTTTTTGTAATCATTTCTTTTAAGAACTATATAATTAAGTAATTCTTCCAAAAATGCATTCATCATTAAAATTGGGATATTGCTTTTTTTTAATTTCACATTGAGATTAAAGCTTTTAAGAATTATTATTATAAAAAAGATTAGAAAAGTTATTAACTGCTTATCCAAAAATATTGTCAATGATAAAAATTTATCTAGCAAATAAATCCAAGAGTTGAATGGCAATAATTATTGTGTGTTGTCCATTTTTATGAATAACCTGATATAATGTTTATAGCTTTTCTAATTATTAGCAATTTGTTGAGCAATCTATTTTACTATTTCAAAGTACTAGCTTGGTCAAATATAATTTGATTTCTTAAATATATAACAAATTTTGAAATAGGATAAACTTTAAAAATCCCCAATTTATGTGTGTATGTGGAGGAATTTTATAACAGCTTAATAGAAAGTAGAAATGTGGCTACCCTATGCAAGAAACAAATTTGCAAATATATTCTACAGATAAAATATACGCTACAATAAAATGGAGCGAATGGACGTGGATTCGGAAGCTAACTTAAATCTTGCACCGTCATGCAGCCATCATCCAAACTGTAGACTTCTAGCATCGAATGCTAACATAATGGCAGGTCCGGGTACAACACCATCTGTCACCGCCTCTCTCCATCCGTTAGTAATATTGAATATTTCCGAGCATTGGACTCGTATTCGCGCTCAAGCGGGTGAAACTTGTCAAGTGTTTGGTGCTTTGATAGGAAAACAAAAAGGTCGCAATATAGAAGTGATGAATTCTTTTGAATTAAGAGTTGACAGAGTGGGTGTGGACGTAATTATCAATCGAGAGTACTATCAAACGAAGGAGCAACAGTTCAAGCAGGTATTTGTTAATAATGCAAAATTGGCAGTTCTTCAAATATAGTTATGTGTATTAGGTTTTCAGTGATTTAGATTTTATTGGCTGGTATACTACAGATGAATCTCCTACCCTCCTTGACATTCAAATTCAAAAGCAAATGGCAGAGATAAACGAATGTCCCATATTATTGCAATTGGACCCTTTGTCGCGTAGTGTTGATCAACTTCCGTTAAAGTTATATGAGTCCACTATCGAATTGGTTGGAGGAGAAGCTACAATGTTGTTTGTTCCACTAACTTACACATTGGCTACAGAAGAAGCTGAGCGAATTGGAATTGATCATGTTGCTCGCATGTCTACTAATGAAACTGGAGAAAAATCTGTAGTAGCAGAACACTTGGTAGCTCAAGATAGCGCTATTAAAATGTTAAATAAACGTATACAAATAGTTTTAAAGTATATTAAAGATGTTGAGAATGGCAAAGTGGCAGCAAATCAGGAAATTTTACGCGATGCATATGCTTTAAGTCATCGGTTACCTGTTATGAAAGGCCATGCTTTCCAGGAAGAGCTATATACTCAATGCAACGATGTAGCCCTTATTAGCTATTTGGGTGCGATGACCAAAGGCTGTAATGATATGAACCATTTTGTCAACAAATTTAATGTACTTTATGATCGCCAAGGATCCGGAAGACGTGCTCGTGGTTTATATTTTTAAATTAAATTGAGTATTTTTGTGCTGTAAAATAAATTATCTTCATATATAAAACAAATACTCGCTATTTTTTATAGGAAATCTGTATCCTTTAATCAATTACAATACACAGAGGATATAGGAAACATTCGTCTATTTAAGCAGTGCTTTCAATAAGTTTAGGCTTATATAAATTAATTTAAACGTATGCACAACATTGTTCATCGTGTAACACGACACATAATCATAAAAAACAACTAAGTGAATTGCCATCTAATAGCATTCAATTATTTGATTTTCTTATATTTAGTTACATTTACGAGGATCTGCTTTTGATTGTTTTTACATATGAACAGCTGCGGTACAAAAAACGATTATTAATTTGAAACGATATTAATATATAATCACAATGCTGTATTTTATGTAAACATATGTAACTTAAAAAATCTTCATGTACCAAAATCTTTTTTCAGTGATTATAATCCTCCAACTTCAATGTGGTATATTGTTGCAAAAATTCCACTTCGAGTGGATGCATTTCCTTAGCAGGTATCACCAATGAATGCAAAGGACCACCGAAATCAGTTTGGCTCATTTCCCGCAAGGTATTTACAATTATGGTTTGACTATCATGACCAACTCGTGCAAGTCCAATGCAGAGTGACAACTCGTTTAAAATTGTATTACGTTCTAGCGCATCTTTTTTTTCTACAATCGTCAACAACTGTTGTGCAGCTTCAGCCACAGTCATAAAACGAGACGGTTGATATTCCTTTCGCCGTCGCGTGAGCGATTCTGGCGTTGGCTCCTTAACCTTGATATCAAGCAAACACAGTGTATGCATATTATGCAGCCTATTCAATTTAATTTTGTCATAAAAGCTATCTGGTTTCCATGTTTCATCCCAATAAGGTATCGATACGGTTTCACCAAACTTATAGAGTTGAAGACCACAGCAACCAATAGCGTTCATAATGGATGCGTTATGTACGACCTTGTATTGTATTTTTTTTTCTTTAGCTCGAAGTATAAAATCAGTATGTGTGGTTGCACCAAATGGGTCACCAATTACTAATAATGCAACGTCTTCCTCACCAGCACCCGATAATATCTCATCTGCACCTTGTTCTACTAGATCACGATCGGCCAACAAAAGAGGTCGTCCATAGAAAGCTTCCTATTTATTTTCAAATAATTATATCAATTCAAGAAAATATATAATTAAATAAACAAATCCATTTACCAGCTCTTCTTGCGGACACCCAAGAATGGAAGTATACATTTCTAGGTAAACTCGAGCACAGCGCTTTACAATTTCAAGGCCTTTCACTGTAATGTCAGTCGGGTCACCAAGTCCTAATCCGATCAAGTAGAACATGTTGTATCTGCTTCCTAAAATTCAATTCTATCGCTATCGCCAAGCAATATTTTTAATATTGTACAACCTGCGGATTATGCTATAATAACCACAATGTAACCGCAAAAACACTTGCACACCTCGCACAACTTTACACTTTTCCCGCGTTTACAAGTGCATACACTATAATACTTATAACAGGCTTGTATATTGTGTATAACAAAATTTTCACAGTTCAGCCTTGTAAATGTTCTTGGAGTTACAATGCACACTTGTATGTGGATTCCGTATCACGCACGTGCTGATATTCCTAAAATGAGAACAAAAAATCTAAACAATTATGCTCAACTTCTACTCGCAGAAAATTATTTCCCTATTTCGCTCATCGCTTGTCACACTGTCAGAGTTGCAAGATAATGAAAGTAACGGTATTCATTTACAAATAATTTACCATTCATTCATGAAACAGGTAGGGGCTACACTATGCGATTGATATAAATTGAGAATGCGATAAGAAATTATTTGTAGTCAATTTTTATACTCTCGCAACATGTTGCTGCAGAGTATATTAGTTTTGTTCACCTAACGGTTGTTTGTAACACCTAGAACTAAACGAGTTAGATATAGACATATATATATATATAAATGATCAGGATGAAAAGACGAGTTGAAATCCGAGTGACTGTCTCTCCGTCCGCCCGTCTGTTCGTCCTTGCAAGCGATAACTTGAGTAAAAATTAAGATATTTTGATGAAACTGAAACGTGTTCTTTATTACCGTAAGACGGTTGGTATTGCAGATGAGCGTAATTGGACATCTGCCACGTCCACAAAAAGCCATTAATCGAAAACAGATAAAGAGCTATAACTAAGCAGCAAATTAAGATGTAAATATGTTATTTGCTATAGAGGATCCTAGTATGGTGGGGCATCTGTGGGCAAAAATTTTTGGAAATGTGGGTATGGCCCCGTCCCCCAACAGGTTTAATATACATATATCGGACCCCATTAAAGCTATATCAATCAATCGCGCTCCGATTAAGTTTTTCGAGCATCTCCTCATATACTGAGTAAATGAGTGAAATCGGGTAATAACCACACCCACCTCCCATACAAAAGTTATGTTGAAAACTACTAAAAGTGCGATAACTCGCTGAAAAAACACGATAGAAATATTAAATGTTGCAGAGAATATGACACGGAAGGGTTGCATAAGAAACCGTGTAAAGTTTTGATGATGGGCGTGGCCCAATAATATTATGTTAATCGGTAATAAAAATTATGGCTGTTTTACCTTCCCTGATATATGACCAGATACACTCGAACTTAGCGCTTCCTTACTTGCATCATGCCTATAATGACTTCAAAGATTTTAACCCCACTTCCCAAAACTACATTTAACAAACGTCTAATGTCTTGTCTTAAAAAGTAGGCATGCAATTATCTAATATGATTACCCAGTTACGTGCTTTGAAACCAGGAAAAACTACTCGTTATCTCAATGAATTAACTTTCGAGTCTCTTTTTCTTAATTTAACTTAACTAATTTAACTTAACTTTCTTAATTTGCCAACATCCCTAATGAACCAAATCTACACTTTCAACATTATATTATATTCATTGTCTGCATTGAGCAGATTTCAAATAATTCGGCTTTAATTAAGTGCGCGCGTTTTTATAGATACAACCTTATGTACATATATACATATAACTATATGGCTAAATACGGTGTATATACATATATGTATGTATGTGCAACTTTTATGTTATTCACGAGACTGGGTCCGAACTAGTTGAAGACGTTGATATTACTGTACTATGCTCAAGTATTTTATGTCAGCGTAAACGTAAATATATACATGTATGAGTGTAAATATGACATACATATGTATGTATAATATTCGAATATGTATAACTTCATAAATATAACTACCATTATTATCTAAGAGCAAAACTTATACGCTTGTTGCTAAAATTTCTCCAACTTTACCTTTTCGATTAAAGCTAATTTTTTGTTTTTATAATCCTTCTACTCTTTCTCGCTGGCTATATTACTTTAAGTAGCTGAATGGTTTTACGCTACTCTGCCAGCTTCATTTTAACGGTAAACTTGTAAGAAATTAGACGTAACAGTCGCGAAAATCTACAGAAAACACTACAGAAACAATATAATATACATTGTATGTATAATATTTAGGTACAATAAACTGATTAAGTGTACATGTACACATACATATGTAAGTTTGTAAGTAAGTATAATGAAGTTAAATTGTGTCATTATGCATTTTGTTGTTCTGTTGCTACAAAGTTGTCCATCCCAAAATGGCATATTAACGCGAAATATACACACAACCACCGATATCATTCTGAGTGACATTCGTAATGCTTTCAAAATTGTTACAAACAATACGAATGTCTTAAATCGTATTATACCGCAGATGTACGAGTCAGTAGTGACCCCATCAAACATGATTTTTCAATTCAAAATACCAGATGCTAGTGTAAAGGACGGTTTTTCGATATGGACGATGCGACGTAGTAGTTTAATTGACCCAGTTTTTCCTAATCTAACAATGGAGTACATGCGTGCGCAATTAAATAAAAGCCGTTTAACTTTATTTAGAAGCGAAAGTCTGGATCATTTAGAAGCTTCTAATGTAAATGAGGAAAGCAATGCAAATACTTGGCGTTCACTAGGATTAGGTGGTTGGTCTGGCGCTGTTGCTCCAGCTGCTGTTGAGCCAAATACACAGGACGAATATCCAAACAGCGATATTCTTTTAGATTTGGAGAATGGAGGGGAAGATGATGAGAATGTATATATTGCACGTGTTAACGATCCTTTCGGTACCTCAGTCCAATGGGAATTTAGGTGAGTCTGGAATAATATCAACAAATAGAGAAATGTAGCTGGTAATAGTACGAAACTATTTCATATATACTTCCTACGTGTGGATGTACATATGTATATGCAAACGTGTTTTTGCTTAGGTTATAAGTAAGAAGTTCTCTATCAAAACTATGGTTTCATCATTAGACACATACATATATGTGAACACTTATGTATAGCTACAGTATTCTCCTGATATAGGCTGTTTCAAAAATACGTGCAACGAAGCGCTTTGAAAAAATACTGTCCAAATTACAAGTCAATCTGTAAAGAATTGTGCTAGGTTATGTGTCCGACCGAAACATATTATGCGGCGAAAAAAAGAAATTTGTGAAAAATGCGTTTAAACTTATAAATCTACTCCGATTGCGCAGCATTTGTCTCCAGTCGATATTATTTATTATTATTAAAATATATATAATATATAATTTAAAAACCTTTTCACCTTATAAATAATTTTTTATATTATTTTTTAATAACGAAAGTACTAGGGTGGTGTAACCCCATAAATGAAACGAAGGTAATTAATTTAGAAAGCAAAATAATTGTTTGAATTTTATAAATAACACAAATTTTATAAATAACACGAGACTTTATGTAAGTCGTCCTGCATCCGATAATTTAAATAGCGATAACAAAAATTGATATACTGTTACGAGACTTACTGTGTGCCAGTAAGTAAGTAAGATTCTCCTTGAATCAATGTAGACTTGTAATGTGCTAAAACTCAAATAAAATCGCCTTGTTAGTGGCTATTTAATTATATTATACATATAAACAATATATATACATGTATAATTTATTTTCATTTCTACAGAAATTCAACCGGTCGGGCAAAACGCGATCTGCTAACATTATACTCCATCATTCAATGTTCCACTGGTTGTCAGCCTCTCGTATATAAAGGATATGGTTGTTACTGTGGATTTTCAGGTGCAGGTGTTCCCGTTGATCACATAGATAGCTGCTGCAAGGTTCACGACAAATGTTACGAATATAGTAATTGTGTATCGTATTTAGAATATTTTGTACCCTATATTTGGAAATGTTATCGACGAAAACCATTATGTGCTCTAGACCATGGAGAATTCGGAGGTCCAGGCTCATGTGCAGCGCGGCTGTGTCAATGTGATATTCAGTTGTCTCGCTGCTTACGACGATTTACCTGTCCCAGACGTAAAACGATATGCTTCAGCTCCAAAGCAAGGCGTTTTCAAAATTTATTACTTTCATTTTAAATTTATAATACATTTACAAGCTGCGCTTTCAATATTTTCATAATCAATCCATATAACTAGATATGTTTAACCAAATTCTGTTAAATTTATCTTGTTTGACTCATTTGTTTACGAGTCAATGGCTATTACCGAAAAACGACGGCTTTGAGCGGTGTTGAATAATATAGGATATGAACTGAATTATCGTTCCGCCTTTAATACTAAAAAACTTTACCGCAAAGAATTATAATATATAAATAAGTAAATATTTATATTATTAAGTTTGTAAACATCTTTCAAATAAGACTAAACGATGAAATAAAAACTAAATATATAGTATGATTTATAGTACAAACTGGTAAATGATTGGTATTATTATACTCTCGCAACATGTTGCAACAGAGTTGTTGTCGTTGTTGTTGTAGCGAATACCCAGACCCTGTTTGAGGGCAACCGCGAAAACTAACTGTCATCTAGTTTACTTAACGGTAGGGCCAGGAAACGAGCTGTTTCGACGGAGTCGGACCAAAGGTCAAGAGGTGTTAAGTGAGTTGGTTTCAGGGGGCATGCAAAGAGGTAGTTAGTCATGCGAGGACTCGTTGGATGCAGAACATAGGTTAGGTATGTCGGGGTCAATTCTGGATAGGTAGGAGTTTAACCTGCTACAGTATCCAAATCGAAGTTGCGCGAGAGTCGCTCTAGTTTCGCGTGGCAACACGAGCTCTTGTTCTGCAATGGATGGTGGTTGGACTTCAAGGACGCCATTCACTGAGAGGGAGTCCATGAAGGTGTTGATGGCGTTCATTGCTTGTCGGAAGTTAGTCGGGCCGGAGTTTGGTCGGTAAATTGTTGGACATCATCGACGTACTGTAGGAATGTCCTCTTGATGTTCCTAGGAGGCGGTTCCGCTCCGAGCAGGTGACTGCAGGGGTGGTTTCGGCGAAAGCAACCCAGCAGGAACTGCTTGGAGAGGAGTGTGTTGTACTCCCTGACCGGTAACATGCGGGCCTCGCTATGTAGGTGCTCGATTGGATACATCAAGAGACATCCTGTCATTGTCCGGAGTGCGGTGTTCTGAAAAGCTTAAATCATCCCCAGCTGCATTCTGCTGTATTTGGGCGACCGTATTGGGGCTGCGTAGTATATGACTGGCCTGCCGATTACCTTGTAAGTTGCCAACAACGTTTCTTTGTCTTTGCCCCAGGGGCCGCCGGCTAGCGACTTAAGGATCTTGATGCGGCTCTGTACTTTGGTAACAATCGCGGTGGTATGCGAAGTGAAGAATGCAAACCGTCAAGTGTGACACCCAGTATTTTAGTGTTGTTCACTATCGGAATATTGAGATCTAGTTTGTTTTCCTTCGTCCATTTGGTAAAAATGTTCGTTGTGCATTTGGCAGGGGAGAGCGTTGGGCTTCTCGCAGTGAGGAAACAAGAAAGGTCGCGGAGATAGGCGTTCACTTTCAAACACATGCCATCGATTCCATTGCCCGTTGTTAACATCGTGCAATCTTCGGCGTATGAGGTAGGAACACGACGGGAAATAACACCAGCCAGAGCAAGGATTGCATTTGACTGATGTAATATTCCGACGTATTGTGGTCTGACACACGGAACAGACGGTGCTAGGAATCAGGAGTTGCCTTGTGGTTCTCGCACGGGAGTTGGAGCGGGAAGAAGGTTGTGGGAGGGGTAGGTCAGAATGGGAGTCATGCTGCTTAGTTGAGCGTCCTTTGTTGGCCACTCGTCTGGAGTGGCGTCACAGTGCGCGAACTAGGTGTTGTTAGCACGGCTGTAGAGGCATTTGTCGCTGTGGAGCGTTGGCAGCATGGGGCCTATAACTTGTGGTCCACTTCCTGTGTGTCTTAAGGCCTTAAGACGTCTTAAGATGGCTCCATCCATTGCATGTGTTACACCTAACCGAGGTGGAGTTTGGATGGAACCTTTTAGCCGATATGCAGCGGAAAATTTCCTCCGGGTCCGGCTTGGACTCAATGCCAGCACGGATCAGGAGGAAGTAGAGCAGTCCTGCAGCTAGGAGTTGTTCTGTTGATGACAAATTAAATTTTCTACTTACCGATCCAAACAGGGTTGGATACTCGAAATAACAGTTGACTTTATACCGTATATATCGATCGATCTGACAATTTCCACAACAGCCGCTACTACGATACCGAAATTTACCCGGATTTTCACTTCCGGCCAAGGTTCGGATTGTTATTTCGAGTATCCAACCCTGTTTGGATCGGTAAGTGGAAGTAGATTCAAGTAGATCAAACTGTGAGATATCTCAATGAAATTTAGACAACGTCTTTCCCTGGTAATAATGTAACCTGATGCCAAAAATTTATGAAATCGGGTGAATACTTCCCCTAGTCCCCAAATATCTTATATAAGAATTTTCAAAATTCCCCTAGCCCCAGTATATTCAATATACTGGTTTCCGACTTTCCAATTGACCTTAAACCGTTTATATAAGTCCATATGTGTGATATATTAAAGAAATTAAGTGTTTTCCTAACCATAACATGGTTTAGCCCTGAATGTAAATAAAATCGGTCTAGACCTTGGTCTAACTCCCAAACTTCTAATATAATTTACATCACTCTGGTTAACTTTTTCCTCATATACACTATATATTATATACACTATATATACACACATATATTAAATATCGTCATTTTGGTTGGTTTTTAATATAACGTTTTCTAACACCCCGTTTGATCCTTGCAAATTGCGAGAGTAAAATTCTCGGTTACACCCGAGCTTAACCCTTCCTTACTTGTTACATAAATTTGTGTAGAATGTTTATGGAAATATGTTGATTTATTAGTATTAAATCCAATCGAATAACATTATTAGGAGATGCGTTGGCTCTTTCTAGATCCACTCCGAGATTTGGAGCCTGTTCCACTTATATTTAATGATTTATTTCCATCCTTGTTATCTTTTACTGGTATATTGTTTTCTGTGATGCCAGCATTTACAACAAATTCGCGTATAGCTTGGCATTCCAGCATAAAAGCATTAGCTGCATTGAATCCACTGGTATCTTGCTTAAATAACATCAAGCCGTTCTGACACATTAGCATAATATCGCGTTGCAACTCGCTAACATTACGTATGGTACCGGATTCAATGCATTTTCTAATAACAACCATATCTATTGGTCTCAAACATATTTCATTAAATTGGACATCTTCGTTAAAGCAGCGTTGCAGAGCATTTGCATTTTTGCTGTATTGCAGTGCATGGAAAATAGTTAGTAACGACTTTTTGGAAACACGTGTTTCTGAATCTTCCCGATCTCGATCACTTGAGGCCGGTGAATTTGGAACGCTATCGTTAATAGGTGTGGAAGAGTATCGTCTCCGAAGCCTTTGGTTATTAAAGTTTTCTAATGTTGATGCACTAGCGTTATTGTTCATCGGATGAACGTCCCCGTCGATCATAGGACTTTCGGACCGATCACGATCACGTAATTTTCGTAACATTGGTGGCCGCGCTGGAGTGACGGATGAAGATGAAGATGAAGAAAATTGTGTTGTAGATTCGTCATCAATTTTACTTTGTTGATCTTGGCGACTTTGTTCTATTACACTTCTACGAGCTTGGACAGCGCTTTGTTTAATAGAGGTGTTTCCTAAGTTATCGTCTTTTCGATTAACAAAACTAATGTCTGTGGTAGAAGATTCCTCATCAGTATCAGCTATAGATATGGTCGGTGGTATAGGCACAGCCGCTTTTTGAGCAATACGGAAAATGTTACCCGTCACTTTGGTCAATTCCTCCTCTTGCTCCGCGGAATCTTTCATCACTTCTGAAATACAAATACAAATATATATATATATTTTTTATATATAATATATATATATTAATATATATTTATATTTTTATATATATATTAATATATATGTATATTTTTATATATTATATTATATATATTATATTTATTATTAGGGTATATTATTATAAATTATTATTATAATAAATATTATTTATATAAATATATATTATAAATATATTTATATATTATATATAATATATATATACTTTATTTATTTATAGACAAGCTTAATTTGAAAAATGTTTCAATATAAAATGGATTACCTAGAGGCCCTACATAGTTTTCTAAATCCTTTTTAATTTTTTCTGCTTCTCCATCTACTTTCGATTTTTCAACATTTTGTTTTTCTTTTTGACCGTTTGAATCATCATCATCAGTTGGAATGACTATCACATCAGAGCATTCACTAGCTGCGGCTGACTTTTCGTCTTCATTGAAGTTTTTTGTATGATCACCATCATTTTCTCCCACCAAATCGGCCAACTGTTTTTCTAACTTATCATGTTCTTTATTATCTTCTTCGAAAGTGGTATGCAAAATTTTTATTTCTTGTGGGTCTGATTGTTTGCTGGACTCATTGCCATCTTCTTCGTATGAATTCATTATTTCTGAACCTATCTTATCCGTGGACACAATTTTTTCGTGTACTGCTCTTTGTTCTAGCGAAGCCACAGCAGATAATGGTATGTTGTCATTTGAGTCATCACTTGACGCTGTTTCCCCTTTCCGTTGATGACTTTCTATAGTTGTATTAGTTTCCTCGACCTGGCTTATTATCACTTCTTTAACATATTCCTTTTTACCAAGGGGATTTATTTCATTATTCTTTTTGTCATTCTCTACAACATTTTCTATCACATTCGTTATTTTTGTCACTGTTGTATCTTCTTTATTCTCAAAATCTTCGACGTTCCTCATATCATTCGGCGAGTCACCGCCCATGTCTTTGAGAAAATCGACCTCTTCTCCATCTATAACTGCAGATACATCTATATCCAATTCATCAATGTTCCCAATATTTTTGAAAACCTCCAGTAACTGTTGTTCCTCGTTAAGATCGGGTTCATCGGAATCATTTCCATTATTTCTAATTTCATCAGAATCACTCAAATGAGTGGTAATATCTTCATCAAGTTCCATTGGGACTTCATCATTGTTAGAATCAGGTACTTGATTCTGAATTTCATTTATTTGACACTGATCAATTCCATCACGTCCTGTTTGGGGTGTTTCCGCATTTCGAGTTTCGGTATTAGTTGCCGTAATTGCTAATACTTTATTCCTTTCTAACAACATCGAAAGTGTGGGAGCAGCCTGTGAAGGTCTCAATAAATTTTGTCCCGCGCTGCTTGTTACGGGTAGTGACGTTATTGATGGCGGCCCGCTAATCGGACTGGTTAGCAATTGTGCTGCCTTTTGTGGTGGTATATTCGATTTTAAAGTAATAGCAGGCTGGTTTTTATTCGGTATGGACCCACAAGTCAAGAGCGTAGTTATAGTGGGCGCAGATGAACGTGCAGAGTTATTTCCTGTACTAGTTGATGTGTTTGTGGATATTGATGTTGGCGAACTAGTTCCAGGAGCGGTTGATTTTAATAAAGATGATAATAATGGTGAAATACCAGTATGTGTTGGCTGTTGTTTTTGTCTTTTTTGATTGAAAATAGTAGAAATTTGTTCTATGTTCGATGCGCCAGTTATGTCTTCTACATCCATGTCGACTGTAGTTGTATCAGTCGTGCCTTGACCTGTTAAAACAATATGTGTTTTATCCGGTGACAAATTACTCCAATTGCATTGCATATCCGGCTTTTGTTCTCTTTCACGGATTTGATTTTCAATTTTCATTTCTTCAACACGCTCCTGCTCTTGCTGCAGTTCAATATCACACCACATCTCTCGCAATTGCTCTTCATTAAGAATTTCCGACTGCAATGCTTTGAGTTCTCTATAGATTAGCGCAAATTCCTCTTGTTCCTTCCTTATTTCCGCCTTTAACTCTTGTTGTCGGCCTTCATTTAACTGACGGAGAATAAGTTCCGCTGAAGTATCTTCAGCAGCGGGAGGAAAAACAGGACTGCAGCTTTCATAAGATAACTTTTTACATTTCGACGTCTCTATGTTTTCTAGCAAAACACCATATTGTACAGCACAGTTCTTTTGGGAGAACCAGTCACTAGGACGAATTACTGTCCCATCTCCACAAACAAGTTTAAGACTACGACTAACTGACATCCAATTCTGGTCGACACTGCATGATACCGCAGATGCTAAGCATAGTTGTTCTCTTGTTGACCACTTGTCTAAAGACATACGATTCATCATAGCGCATTTTTGTACTGTAGAGGTCATACAGTATTCCCTTTAATGAGGGCAGCAAAATAAAATTGATTATTTACACCCAGAAAATTAAGAGTAACCTTCGACAATGGATGGCATACAATAATGCCATCGATGGCATTATTATTATCGAAAACATCGATACTTTGCCAATTTAAACTGACACTACATAACTTGCGTGTGCATGTGCGTAGGAATGCATTTAGTTGAATGAAATTCGAGCAACTCCATAGTGCACGTTAGAATTAAAAAGTTGGCAGTCATTATCACTTAGACAAGAGTTTTACCCCTTTTATACAAAGTTTTGTGTTGTGACGCATGCTCGCATCCGCAGATTACAATACGATTTCTTATTTATTTATATTACAAAGAAATTCATTTGCGTTTACCGGCTGGGTAAAGGAATAGCTTCCCTGGAATTCGTGGTTAAAATAGGTGTGCGTTGATAGAAGAGATTCTCCACTTTAAGAATATATAGCAGCCGCAAATTTATAGTTTTTGAGATATTTTTATTTAAAGTTAAAAATTTAACAATTTTAAGGTTGTAATTTTTCGATTTATAATGAAATTTGAACTTATACCAAGCACTTTTCATACACTATCACTTCACTAAATTATTTCTACATTATTTTGTATTAATTATTAATTAGAACTGCGTCCTGCCGCCACTTCGGCAGCCTTTATGTAGCAGATCATTACCAACAGATCGTCACTAGAAAATTCTGGCAACTACTAGTTTCGACGACTGGTAGATTCTGGCAAGTTACCGTCGATTCTGGCATTCTGGTATTTGTGTTCGCCACAATATCGCCATTCGTACAACTACGAATTTCGATGTCTGGCAGGTTATCGTCGATTTTGGCATTCGTGTTCGCCCACTGCATAAACCTACAAAATAAATCTCAAATTTTTCACTCACGCATACGCAGGCGAATTCTTTTAGAATGAAAGAATTTACAATTAGAATGAAATAGAATGAGAGAGAGGATGGGCAAAACACTAGGCACTTTACGAGGTTTGTCTCACTCGAAAAAATGCCTCGAAAAAGGTGATCTCAACTGTTTAAAAATATTGACAACCATATGATTCTTTTGTTACTTGTATGCCTATACAATGATATGTATATATTCTTAATCTGAAGTTTAGAAACAATGCATTTAGTTGCGGAAAATTCAAGCAATACCATAGTAGGCGTTAGAATGCGTTAACATTTGTCAGTGTTTACTGTGTTTGTGTACTCTAGCGCATGACAGTAGAAAAAAATCAACTTCTATGGGATTCAAATAAAGTTTGAATTTCTGAAGGTTGGTTGTATGCGCTATGTAATTTCAGATTTAGTTTCACTATTCGTTTTACTTAGATTTTACTTTTGTTTTTCTTTCAATTGAATTTGAAATTGATTAGAACTTATTTAAGAAAATTCATATTCAGGCATGAATATATAAATAAAAAGTAAATGTTTTCACGTAGTATGTTAACAAAGGGTAACGTGTCTACAGAGGGAACGATTTCTTTATTGGATAACTGTTTTTGATACAAAACGAATTGAGTTTGAACAAACTCTCTGGAGGGAAACCTTATAACGATAGCCGACAGACTGAGTGAAAATATCTACGTAATATTTTTATTAAGTTATAACTCAACGGGGCACTGCTAATATTATACGAAACATTTGATATTGATGTTATTGCAGAAAAACTAGAATCGAGATTTGTTATAAACATGTTCAAGTTCACATAAATTTTGACCACAGTATATTTCGGATATGAGGGAAAATACTCAAAATTCGAATACGAATAGATATTTTAGCAAAATTAAGTGAACGTGTAATATTGGATATACCATAGTTTACTGCCGAAAATGTATGAAATCGATGAACGAATTATCTCAGCTCCCATACACTAGGTATAATGACTTTCGTTATTCTAGCAGACTTTATGCCGAGTATGTCGGTTACTGTGTGAGTAACATTAACAAAATTGGGTGAAAACATGTTCCCTAATATACTTGAATAATGAAAAGTGTTAATGTGATCAGTGCAGATCTTCCTCTATCCCAAAAATGCCCGATATAAGAATTCCCGACTTTCCATCTGACTTTAAACCGTTTATGTTGGTCAATACGTGTGATATTTTAATGAAATTAAGTGGATATCTTTTCTTAAACACAATGTGGTTTCGCGCTAAATATGAAAGCAATCGGTCTAGACCATGGTCTAAGCCCCTTATTCCTAATGTAATGATTTGCTTTTCTCTGGTTTACTTTTTCCTCTTGTATCTAATATATTTATTAAACCACTTTGGTTGAGTTTATATCGCATATATCACTTTTGAGTTAATTTTATAGATTTTAATATAAATATCTCTGACAATAAGCAAAATATAGCAATGAAAGTACATGAGACTATGACCTGTAATATAAGTTAATAAGATACCAAATATGATTGTAATACATTCATGGGTTCGTCGAATTATGAATATTGAATTCTTCCGCAACATTTTTTAATATAAAGTTGTGCCAGCACCTGAAAGCATATTCCCGCCTCTGATCCTTGCACATTGCGAGAGTATAAATGTTCGGTTTCACCCGAACTTAGCCCTTTCTTATTTGTTTGTCTTATATCCGAGGATATTTGTTTGAATTTCTATTAGCGAGAAAACAGTTCAAAAGGGGAATTTATTGAAATGGGATTTTTTTATATATTGCTTATGAGAATTTTTCGTGACTTAAATTTCTTAACTTACAAGCGGAGACATCTTTTAACCGGGAGCTTATATCCGAAAAATACTGTATATTAATATTAAATAAGTAATTTTCGCTCATTGATTTATTGTTACTAATCTATAAATACTATTCATTTATAATTACAATTAGTGTAGTTTGTTTATGAAACAGGTTAACCAACTGAATAAATTTGCTAAATACGTTAAACAATTATATAATTGAATACAAAGAAATCAGTTGGCACTTGACACTCAGCAAATCAGTATGTGCACCATTACCACCACATTTTGGAATTCCCCACTCCATTCCTTAACAGAGCTATTCAGACTCAATAGTCCAAATAGACCAGTCCTCAAATAAATTGTTGCCGGGCATTAGTAACTGTTACAACAATGAGGTTAAGTATGGGCAATAGAAGATAAGCGCATGTGTCCAATGTTGTAATTATTTCGTCACAGAACTAAAAAGTCACGGGACCCTGTACATAAATTTCCAACTTTATAACAATGTTAATGTACAAATACATCTCTGCATTATTTGGGATTTTGCTCCCTGTGGAGTCCCTGTGCGGGTCGTGTTTTTTGTTCAATTTTTTCTGTGCTTTTTTTACGAATCGGGGCAAGATTGATGAGAGAATTTTGTGATAATTAGGTTTCTTTCTGCGTATATCGTTGGCTATCAATACAAAAACTTATATCAATACAAATATTTGTAAACTATATCTATAAAACAAAGCTATAAACATTTATAATTGACACTTTCTGTTGACTCTTTCCTGATTTGTTTAGCCAAATAACAAAGACGCGTTTATACACAATTTTATTAACAACATATGCATACAATATCATACCTTGCTCATACCGCCTGGTTTAGCGCGTACTATATGAACATTTGCCATATGCTACATTTTACGTAAAACAAATATGTACATATATCTGTATAAATACTCAGTAAATATATAATATTGTTAGAATACCTAAGCATCTACGATAGAAGATTACATCATCGTGATTGAAATGGTATTATCAGATGAGCATGGTGCCCGTCACTTCATTTTATTCAGATATTATGATACTGAACAGTATACAGAAATGAGATAAAGTCAACCGTAGAACCGTAGACCATAGAGTTCTCAGCAAGTTTTGTTGATATAGCTTTAGTGATTTGTGAAATATATATGTACATTAAACCTATTGGGAGGCGGATCCACTTTTTACAAATTTTTTAACCACAGATGCCCCACCCCACACGGCGATTCCCTATACCAAATTACACGTGTGTATCTTAATAAGTTGTTTAGTTTTGCACTTTATAATTTTTCGATTAACGGCATTTTGTGGGCGTGGCAGTAGTCCGATTACGCCCATCTGCAATAACAACCTGGTGACTATTAGGGGTCTAGGTTCATGAATCGTCTCTTAAAGCCTCTCTGAACAAATGTCAACATCTACCTTGTCGCGGTGACTCCTCTTATCACTGAAGAGGCTCTGGCGATCGAGCATTCAGCGGCATAACTGATTAACAGTTTTTTACTAATGTAAATATTAGAAGGTTTTAAGATGACGAAGAAAACTCGATGGCTTCGGAACGTATAAGACGCAAAAGTAGCAGACCTACTATCGAGGTATGTTGTTTTCTTGTATCCAACACTTCTTGTATCCACAAGAAGTAACAAGCGAAGGATCCACTTGGATGTAGGTGGGAAACTGTTGTTGATGACCTTTGGCAATGTAAGACGGATTAGATTTGGGCAATGGAATGGCCGAACGGTTTATCAAACTAGTAAATTCTGCCAATTATCCAAGGAAGGAAGTTTGCGGCGAAATTTCTAATGTGGTAGATGTAAAACTTTTATAATCTGGCATGCCTAGCGATCATGAACCTCACCTTAGAGGTGTGGGAATTTATCTTAGAAAAAGCATTCTGAAATCTCTTGTATCTTGGTCTGCGATTCCAGAGGGAATTATTACTGCGCGCTTGAGTTCTACAAGAAGAAACATTTCTATTATTCACTGCTATGCTGCCACTGAGGAAACCGAACCGAAAAAAGTTATCTGGTAGTATACCTATAGAAAAAGGTGACGACCACTGATGCCTGGTCGCTAACGAAAATGGAAGCGCCATTTCGACAGGGTCATAAATATTATGGATGATCAAATATCTGAAGAGGTCCCAATTATAAAAAGACGTAACTCTAATAGAAACATTGACTGTGATCCACCCAGTTTAGAGGAGATTTCTTTAGCTATCAAATCGCTCAAAGCTGGAAAAGCCGCAGGAGTGGAAAACATATCTGTAGAGTGTTTCAAAGCGTAGGTTGATGCGGTTTCCGAAAAGCTACATCCGCTCTTCATGTGTATTTGGGATGAGGGAAAAATGCCGGATGAACTGAAAGAGTCAATAGTTGTGAAAATTCAGAAAAAAGTATACACTATACTTCCGGTGGACAGAATTGCTGACCCTCTAAATGCTATAATTCGAAATAATCCGGCTGGATTCCGTTCTAGATAATACTCTGTTAACAATATAAATGTGCTGAGACTGATTTTGGAACAATCTATTGAAGTTGGAGTTCTCCACCATACTCGTGGACTATGAAAAAGCTTTCGATGTAGTTAAGAGACCACATATTTGGAGAGCCTTAGAAGCGAGAGGTATACCTTGCAAGCTAATTAATATCATAAAAAGCAGTTGTGGAAATGCAACCTGCAACGTCCTTCACGAGGATATGCTCAGCGAGTCCTTTTTTACATACAGTGGAGTGAGACAGGGATGCGTCTTGTTGCCGTTATTATTCATTGCGGCTATGGATGTTGTCGAACTGCATAAAACTGGCATAAATCGTAATTTTCAATGTAAATTATGAGACTTGGAGTATGCCGATGATGCTGCTTTATTGGCAATAAGCAAAAAAGACTTGGAATTGAAACTCTCTACCATAGTAAATGAATCTTACAAAGCTGGCTTGAAAATCAATGTGACAAAAACAAAAGCATTAAGAATAAATACCAGTAATACTTCCTCTCTTGACATTAATGTCGCGCCAATCGAGAATATTTCACAATTTGACTACCTGGGTAGCTTACTGTCGACGGATGGTAATATACATATCGACATTGATAATAGAATACGAAAAGCAAAATCCAGCTTTGCGATGCTCTCTAATGTTGGAAAGAGACATGTATATTTTGTATGGTTCTGAAACTTGGTTATCTACTGGAGCTACTATAAGTAAACTTTAAGCATTTGTTAATCGCTGCCTTAGAAGGATAAAGAATATCTGCGTAAAGTATCGATGGTTAGGTCACACGTTGAGGAAGAGCATCGACGATATTACTTACTCCGCATTAGAATGGACGCCGCAGAGCAATAGAAATCGTGGGAGCCCGAAAACAACTTATAGAAGAACAAACCTCAAAGAAACCCGCAAATCATTTAATTAACAAAATTGGAACATTTTTTTGGATAGACTAAGTTCCTTATTTACATTGTTGTTTTAAAAACATGTCTTAATTATAATACTATGGTAACAAAGAATTCATGCACCAAGTTTCATAAAGAAATTTTCATTTTTACTCAAGTTATCACTTGCACGGGCGGACGGGCAGTCGTTCACTCGGACTTCAACTCGTCTCATTCATCCAGATCGTTTATATATATATATATAACCCCACACACAACCGTTAGGTAAACAAAATTAAAATATACTCTGTTGCGAGGGTACAAAAATTTTGCATTAACATTCAACATTTATTATTCGGCGAAATTTGGAATGGTTGCAATCATATTTGGCATAAAATTATATTAACTTTTATTTAAGGTCATATACTCATAAAGTCAATGAGACAAATCATCTATATTCATTATATTAGTGCTGTGGAAGATACAACAGCCATAATTTTTATTACCGAATGCTAAAATGATATTGGGACATCTTCTATGGATTATTCTATATTATACATATGTGCGATATAAATTCAACCAAAGAGACGAAATTTAATATATTATCTCTATGAGGAAAAAGATTTAGGCAAAGGTCTAGACCGATTCCATTCGTACTCAGCGCTAAATCAAATTAATGTTAAGAATACCGTTAATTTCTTTAATATATCACACATATTGACTTATATAAATGGTTTAAGGTCAACTGGAAAGTCGGAAATCACTATATTGAATATATTGGGGATAGGCGAAGTATTCACCCGATTTCATAAATTTTTAGCATCATTACACATCAGTACCAGGAGAAGACGTTATCTAAAATTCATTAAGATTTTTTACAGATTGGCCGATATATACGGTATAAAGTCAACCGGAAATTCGAAAATTTTAATATTAGGTGTACGAGAGCTAAGGGAAATATTGAACCGATTTTACCCAAATTCGACAGAAGGGAGCAATATTATTACTATCCCTACCCCACATATACCTATTATACCTACCATATACATAATTTCAATCATCCTGTTGGCTTTCATAAGGTATACTTCGGTCAATATGTAAGATATCTTAGCAAAATTATATGAACGTATAATATTGGATATACCATAGTTTAATACTGAAAATGTGTGAAATCGGTCAACGAATTGTCCTAACCCCCATGTACTACATATTATGATTTTCGTTATTATAGCAGACTCTATGCCGAATATATCGGTCAGTGTATGAGTTATCTTCATAAAATTCCTTGGAAGCGTATTCTCCAGTATACTTTAGTAATGAAAAAAGTTACTGAAACCAGTCCAGACCTTCCCCTAGCCCCAATATAACCGATATAGTGATTTTTCCACACTGATTCCAGCTCCGGCTTGGTCAATATATGTGCTATTTTAATATAATCATTTTCGCTTCTCTGGTTGACTTTTTCCTCATATACTTAATATATTTAATTAAGCCACTTTTGTTGCGTTTATGTCTCATATATCTCATTTTAATTAATTTGGAAGATTTAAGTAGGTATGTTTAACATAAATATCTCGGACACGAAGCAAAATATAGTAATGAAAGTACGTGAGTCTATTTCCTGTAATATAAGTTAATAGATATCAAAACTGATTGTAATACATTCATGGCTTCGTCGAATAATTAATGTTGAATTCTTCTGCAACAGTTTTTAATATAAATTTTTATCAGCACTTGGGAGCATTTCCTCTCCCCACCTTTAATTCTTGCAAATTACGGGAGTTTAAGCTGTAGTACCTAACCAAATATTTACATGATTGAAGAAAGATGCTGCTGCATTTAAAAATCCGTTGCAGATTTGAAATCAAATCAAACGAGGGGCATTGTATTGTTGATCAACATCGCATAACATTTTGTTTTGTATAAAACTCCTCTCACCACCTACAAGTTTTAAGCCAACTCCAAAAAACTAATACATTTATGACAACCTTTTTCTTAGCCTTGAGCGTTAGCATTAGAACTGATTTTTTAGTTATTATTGTATTATGGCAATAATGCATAGTTTATTTAAAATAAAAAGAGAATAATAATTCAGCAATGTGTATGCATGTGTAATATTTCCAAGATATATATGTACATGTATGTAAATATGAATTTACATAGACATAGTACTCCCATATATAAATATGGACCCCATACATACATTTACATATTTGTACATACATGTACATATATACAGGCGCCCACATATACATATATGTAATCATCAAAGTCGTCATCTCAAACTGAAATCAAATTATGCAAGCAACAAAACGATTAAAAAGTATGATGAAAGAAATGCTCTGGAAGTGATCTAGCCGGATACACATATGTATGTAAGAATGCATAGCTTATACTAACAGAGGCAGGTATATGTGTGCACTTGTATGTTTATTTCTATGCACTTTTCATATTTTTATTACAGATGTGCATTGCGCCGCATCTCCCACTGCCACAATGCACTTGAATTCTTTTTCTCAACTTCCTCGTTTCTCCTCATAATCGTTAAACATAACAAAGTTCTAAGTGGCTTTGTCACTACAGTTTTTAAATTATGACCGGAATTAACACAATGTACATACATATGTACATAGTAAAGGACCATATATCGACCACACATAGTAAATCTCATAAGTGAAAAACCATACGGACTGCCGCACTATAAACTGTCTACACAGATGTATACACGTATTCAACTTTGTGACCAATCATTGTTGAGATATACTCATCTACGTATGTATATATACTATGTATCATATAACCAACCAATAAGAAATTAGCAACACTTTTGGGGAAATAACTTCGGTGTGAACTTTTTATTCCCTCTGAGTTGTATTTAGTCTCACTTTGATCATTGTAGGAATAAGATTTCATAATGAGTACCAGCCGCTCATTAACGGCGAAAACTTTTATTCATGCAGATGTTCCATCGACAAATTTAGAGGTGCTCTATAAGTACAGCGATCCCAACCTTGGTAGAACAACACAATCTAATAGCCTTGTAAATAATATTTGCGTACATGAGACGACTAACAGCCGAAATAATTTTGAATTCGCCAATCAGAGACTTACGGCGGGATGGAATGATGATAATATAGAAGAGTTTTCGGCAATACCAGACATACTAAATATTATGTCGACTCGTTCCGAACTGAATTTCCAAAATCATCATCAATCAAGGTCAGAGTTCGAAACTAATATAGAAGGGGATAAAAATAAAAAATCACTTTGTAAGTTAAAAAGTAATCTAATAAGTGTTTCTGTTATTGAGCTTTCAACGTAAATCTAGGAGAACCTTTTAATAACTAATCGATAAATTGTCTTTATGATATACATATATAAACATGATAAGTGTGGAATATCAGAAGTGAACCGTAGATACATCAATGAAAATAAGTGAAATTTATGTTTTGATTAAAAGGATGAAAAACACAATGAAAACGCAATGAAACTAAGTTGAAAGATGCAGGTGTTTGCAAAACTTTGTAAGAACATTTTTGCTTATTTCAACATTCGTTATTAGACGAAGCTGTGAATCGATTACCATCATATTTGTTAATGTTGTATCTTATTAAATTATACAATGTATTCATTTAGCTTAATCATACTAGTACTGAGGGCAGGAAAATGCCGATATCATTATGAAAACAGTTCTTCCATTTTAAGATCAAACGACATTATATTAATTTTAATATTCTGATCTAAACTCGTTGCGATATATGACTCATTATTTTTAGCTCCAAACCACTTTATGTCTAAAATAAAATTTTCACATAATTCTTTAAGATACCTTACATACTCACCGATGTACTTGTTATAAAGTAGACAAGAATAACGAAAATTATATTAGGTTTATGGGGACTAAGGGAAGTGCCGGACCGATTTCATCCATTTTTAGTATTACACCATATTATTTGTCAGGAAAAGATGCTCATTTAATTTCTTTTCCTAAAGTCCATAGAGCACAAATTTACCATTATTTTCGGTACAAAGTCAACTATAGACACGGAATATGTTGTCATATCTGGGCTGCGAATTTTGAACCAATTCACATGCAAGCCTGCTGTATTATCCTAAACGTTAAGTTTAGTTTTGAACGGAACCGTTGGTTGTATACGTGTATCTCAGTTCATCAATTTTCACACAGAATAATGGAAGGCCAAAAATTAAATTTCCCACAGGTTTGGTTGATATAGCTTAAGTTTGTGAGATATGTGCATGAAATCTATTAGAGGGCGGCTAAGACCGTCTATGCGTCCACGTAGTGTTTGAGAATTCTATGAGATTGATTTATTGGTTATTAAACTGAACTAATAACTTAAAAATTTGAACGTTTTCCTCTGGTGAGCAAGTTTTGTCACAGTTATAATTAGCCACATAGATTTGATATCCCTCGTCTATTACCCTGCTGCTAAAATTTCAAAAGAAAAAACAAAGAAATTACCAAAGAGTTTGTGAAACATTCACTATTTCTTATTTGCCTTCCCATAGCATTCTATTTGAATTTCAAAATTGCGAAGTTTTATTATGTTAACCAAAAAATAACAGTTTCTTACTTTGTCTAAAAGCATTCGCCTTTATAGATTATCATTGAAACAATATCATTCAAATAGATAGGTATATTAAAATTTATGCTTTTAATATATACATATTTACAATTACCTTAATTTTTTTAATATTAGATACAAAACCGCATGAAGTTTCAGTTACTTTTAATATACCTCGCAAGGAGAGAACTGCATTTACTAAAGAGCAAATCAGGGAGTTGGAAGCCGAATTCGTACATTCAAATTATTTAACACGACTTAGAAGATACGAAATAGCGGTTTCCTTAGATTTAACAGAACGACAGGTGGAGAAATGCTGAATAAATCAAACTTTATAAAATTTTATTTAATAATCTTAATTTAAGGTTAAAGTATGGTTTCAAAACAGGCGTATGAAATGGAAGCGACTTAAACTGGAGTCCCGAAACTCTAATGAATTACCCAAAATAAATAACCAACTGTTTATATAAAATTTTTAATATTATTCATATACGTATTACTTTGTTACAATAATGAAAATTTAAAGAATAATAATATTTACTATAAAAACAATCTATTTTATAATCTTTTGTAACTTAGACGATTTGGTTTTTAACACCCCCGATTTTCCTTTCTTTGTTGGCCGTACTTTTACCATTTCCTTCGCAGCCATCAATTGTATTATACTCTTTGGAGTTTTCTTTGTAACCGGGGGTTTAACGACATTCTTTGCTTTCCGTATAGCACCTATCTGTGGGTTTCGCTTAATTAGTTTTTCAAAGTTGTCCACTTTCGCCACTTTGGCAGATTTTCCAAAGGGGATACTCCTTTGCTTAGTTTTTTTTTCCACGTGAGCAACACTATCACTTTCTTCATTGTTAGAATCCTTAGCGAAACCATATGTCTCCTCATCGGTGCTTGAATCTAACTCTTCACCATCAATTATACTGTCATCATTGTCGAGAATTTCTTCACCACTTTGTGAATGCGCAACATAGGCCTCATCTGCAGAGTCATCATTTAGTGTATTATCTAATAGGTCCTGGAGTTCTATGCTTTTATTAAGTGTCTTTGAATCTCTGCTTTTATCCACACTATCTGTTTTCAATTTATTTTCACTAGTTACCTTGTTAGCATTTGCAACGCTCACTTCGTCAGAGTTCCTTTCCGTATTATTTTTGTGTTCTATCTTATAGGGTTCAATGAGCACTTTCGAAAAGTCAATACCTAAATGGGCATATTTCTGATTTAGTTTTTCTACTTTTTGCAATTTTTTTAAAGCACGTTTTTGATAATTTTTGTTTGACCAGTTATTCATTTGCTTAACTTTGCGTTGTATTGCTGCTGTCTTGTGAGATACATAAATTTCTTTTCCAGCCTAAAAACAGGAAATATATAAAAATATATTAAAAAAAAAAAATGTTTTACTTTGCAAACATATTCAAAATTGCTTACCTTATTTTTTACTCTACGTAATGAAGTCTTGAAATAATTATAAAGTTGTTTCTCTGGAGGAATATACGCAGCCTTAACAACTTTTTTAAACATGAGATAATTATCCATTGTCTCAGCCGCCACCTCTGCCACTTCCGGATATTCAAATTCCACAAACGCATAGCCTTTGCTGCCACCAGTACGGCGCGAACGGCCAAGCCGCAAACGCGTCACTTTACCAAATTGCTCAAAATAGTTCTTCAATTGGTCCTCGAAGAATCCATGTGGTAAGTGTTTAATAAATACGATCCCTCGTTTGTCATTAATTTTTTGTTGTTGCTGCTTCAATTTTTTATCTAACTGTAATTAAGCCAAACAGTTTAAGGTGGTGATATTTATAGCTTTTATAGCTTATAAGTGAGTAGGTATAATAATTTTGCAATCTAAAGAAGTTATTGATGAATTCACAAGCGAAATTGTTAACCAGGAAAACCATTGATCGTTATTAAAATGTCAACATTAATACTTACTTGTCCTGAAACTACTCCATTCGACTGTAGGGGCTGCTTCTCAATTCTAGTAGAACTATCGGATTTAATTTTTCGTATTGGAGACATTGCAATTTATTAAATCAGTAAATATTTTAATATTTTAATATTTATAGAAAACCGCAATAATTAAAAATACACGTGTATTTAAATTATTTTGCTCAATGGATAACGAAATCAGTGTTGCCGTTTCGTCCTAAATATGTCATACTTAATAATATTTTTGCCGTTTTGTTGCTGAAGAAAATACCCAGCAAGAATTGTACACAAATATTAACCCCATCTCTTTTCTTGTGTCAAACGCTGAAACACAACAAAGTTTCATGTTGGAACTAAACATGGCGGCTTGTGGTAAAAAGAATATTTATTAAAATTTTAGTATTTTTAATGTCGACAACAAAATAGAAAATTGAAAATTGCTCAGGAGTATAATAAACAAATAAAATATCTTCCCAATGTGAAGAATTGTGTGAAAATAATATAACCTCAATAGTTGTAAATAATAAATAAAATTTATTAAATCAGCCCAAGATATGCAATCCTACAAAAACCTTGTACAATTTATTGTGCTACCATTGAAATTCATGAAATGGGTAACATATTTTTCTTACGACAGTATCAGGCTAGATGATTTAAATTTTTCTTTCATTAATACGAACGTAGATTGTTTTTACCCGATCCGCATTTTGAGCTCACATGTACTCAAGGGTTTCGGTTAGTTTTGTCAATTCGGCATTAAGAAACGAATAGAAGCTTTAAAAGAAATCTCTGGCAGCGTTCTCGGGTAATTAACATGTGATTTGACCGATAGTTGACTTGCAGGGAATTGACAAAAAACGAAAACTACCCTCTAAGACATCTAGCGGTTAAATCACATGTTAATTACCCGAGTGCTCTACCAGTGATTTCGTTAAAGTTAGATAGTTCTGTTAGTTTTAAGGCCGAATTGACAAAATTAACAGGACCTCTTGTGTACGTGTGGTCTTCATCCCTTTCTTACGCTGCTAAGGAAGGGCTAAAGAGTTGCAAAGATGTATATGTTAGTCTCCACGCTAATTCTTTCAATATATTGGAGTTTCGGTAGTCGGGACTTACTGAGTTCTTTCTAAGATTGCGTTCATATAAGAAACTTTTGTTGCTCAGACTAGTAGTTTGTTGGCGAAGGTGACGAGGAAAGACGAAGGGCACCGAGTTATTTATATTTTGGCAACACACTTTTTGTAATTTTTTGTATGGTTGCAATTGCTATGGTTTCAAATGAATATTTACAATATATTCCGAAATTTGAAATTTATCAGCTATTTTTTTTATGTAATATTCATAATATAAAAGAAATGTTTAATTATATTTAATTAAAAATATTTAATTAATATTTAATAGTGAAAAAGGATAAAAATTAGCTTATGAAAAATATTTTTGTTCACTGCTTAAATAAAACGTTTAAGAACTTGAAAATTTGATATGAAAGGGAATGTAGAAAATTACCCAGCAACGAGTCGCTCGTGCGAATGCAATGGGCAACACCAAAAGAGAATTTTCCTATGACGAGCAATCAAAATTTCCTTATTTAAACCCAGACTTATTAGTAATTGGCCTTATGCATTAATTGGTTAATGTAATCCGATCGCTGGTTTTATTACACTTCTAGTTAATTTCAAATACTAAGTTTATAAAATTTGTAAGTATATAAGAGTTTATTAGTAAAATATAAGGTTTAAATCAATTTCATTCAAAATCAAAACAGGTACAATATTTGACCAGGAATCCTGGGGAATCAGGTTTTTTTATCCTGATTGGGAAGACCAAGAATTTTTCGATCCGTGTCCTTTAACACACCATAAGGAAGATATCGCAACACGTCGACTGGAGCACTTCTGAGCATTTGTAGGCGTTCGTCTTCAACCATTTTTAGTCTAGAATTTAATAAAATTTTTTAATAAATTGATAACACCTATATTGTGTACATACTGTTTTCTTTCTTCACTTAATAAATATTCATGCCACCTAATCTCTTCAGCAGCATCAATGGCGCGCTGACGTCGGCGCAACTCAATCATTTCTTGTATTGCCCGACCATGTTCTCTTATTTTTTGACGACGTTTTTCATCAGCTAATTGATCTAACTTATCGCGTTCTGCCAACTGTTTTCGCATATCAGCAAGGAATACAGCGTCTTCATTTTGCTCTTGCTCAAGTTTACGACGATCTCGCTCCGCACGATAACGCTCAAATTCCCTTCGCATTTGTAAGCGATCGTTCCATTGTTTTTCTAGATTTTGCTTATATCTGATGTCCTCATTTGTATTTCGTTCCTCAACCAATAAATCCAACAAAAGATTTTCACGCTTTCGTTTTTCGCTCTACAAAATTAAAAAAAAAGAAATATATATATATTACCAATATATATATATAAATATATATATGTCTAAACAAACAGAATCCAATAAATTAAATTAGTTAAATTCGTACTTCAACATTATACAACTGTTGTCCAATTCTATCACTTAGTTCTGCTCTTCTTTGGGTTTCAGCTTCTCTTTCTAATTTGGTTTGTAAATTCTTCTCTTCCCGTTCCTTCATCACCGCTTGGAATCGTTCCACTTCATCCATCTTTTGAGTTATAGCTTCTAATTTAAGAGTGTCTTGAAGCCTTTTGAACTTGTCCATTTCTTTTTTGGCATTTTCCTTTCTTCGTTCCATTTCCAATAACTCAGCTTCGTGTTCTGCTTTGTACTTTTGCAACAGTTTTTGCATCTCATCCCTTTCCTTTAAAACTTGAGTATATTCAATTTTTCGTCGTTGTTGGGATTCCTCCATTTGACCCAAGAGAATGTTGCGGAATTCTTGTTTTTTTTTTAATTCCTTCTTTTCTGTTTCTACTAGCGCTTCTTTGCAACGCTTTTGCTCCGCATCAAATTCAACATCATCTAAGCGCTTCTTTTTCATTTGCTCCTCCTTTAGTTTGTCGGTTGAAACCTTCTGCTCTGCTAGTTGTTTTGATATAAATGCAGCTTTTAACTGTTTCTCTAACTGCCGCAGATCCAAGTTATTTTGGCGAAGCTGCTGTCGCCGTTTTTTATCTAGGAAATCTTCAACTTTCTGTGCTTTTAGTTCTATTGAAATATCTGTCGTTTCTTGCTGCGCGCGTATGCGAGGGTTCTCGGCTGTCATTTGTATTTCCTGAGCTCTTAAATCCTTTACACGCCGCTCCTGCTCCATAACAGTCTCTATAAAAAGGTTGTTGGATGTATCTACCTTACGATCAGCATCAGCTGGGATTGTGCACCGAAAACCACCAAACATTTTGCGTTTTTCAATTCAAAATATTCTCTAATTTTATTTTTACTTCCCAAAATCAACAAAACTCATGCCGATGCTATGACAACAATTTCACTGGTAAATCTTTATAATCATTTTTGGCGACATCTGCAGTAAGTTTATAGTATAGGATTGGATTAGCACTTGTAACGCTTTTAGAAACTTGTATTAAACAGACTTACTTTCTATTAATATAATGTGTATATGCGTATATATATTTATAATCCATTGCAAATATAAATATGTAAAAATGGAAACAAAATATGGATCAAGAATACAAGATTTTTGGCATAAATCAAAAACTAATTAATCTGAAATAACTGAATACAAGATTGTGAGACGATACGTCAAAGCCAACTGTCAAACACTAAAGTAACGTGGGGCATTCAATATTTACTGATGCGATCCTGTACTGCGATATTTATTGAACGTTTAGCATACAAATATTGATGGATCGCGACCCAATCACAAAATATTTAAATATTTTGAAATCCAGATCGCGTGATAAATATTGAACGTTTAGCACATTTTGTGATATGAATTCACGATACGAAAGAACGAAGTATTGTAATAATTAAAGATCGATAAATTTTTAATAAAAATTTATTATTTATTTATATGCATATACAAAATTTATCATTTTCAAAGATTTGGTGAATTCTTCAATATCTAGGAAACATTTTTTGCTCCAATATTCTCTTTGAAATTTTTTCTTCAATAGCTTTCCAAAGGATTTCTTGCGACATTTTGTAGAAAAACGTAAGAAAAATTAAACAAATATTGACGAAAAACCTTTTTTTTTTATTTTTTTTTTTCATAAACATCATTTGTAAATGTAAACACCAGTAAATGCTGGCACGGGAAATATTGAACATGTAGCATTCATCTGCGATCCATTAATCATCCATATTGAACCTGTAGCAGACCTTATAGTAATTGTAAAGAAAGACTTCTATTTTTTCCGTATTTGATGCGATCGAATGCACTTAAAAAAATTGTGGAAGTTCAATATCAGTGATTCAATATCTTTCGTTTATAAAACTCAATCCTTATTCCTAAAAAGCTTTTGTTTTTGAAATTTGTCTGTTTTTCTTCTTTGTTTCTTCATTGTTTCTTCAAATACCAAATTTGACGTTCTGTGAATATCAAGTTCGCGTGTTCAGAGTTCCCAATTCAACTCATATAAATACAATTTAACCAAAGCAGAACTGTCGAAACAGAGTTTGTGGTAAAGTTTTGAATCTTGATTGAACGATATTCACACGCAAAGACTTCTGTTGGCCAGATTACTAGTTTGTCGGCGAAAGACGTTTTTCTACGAGGACAGACGAGGGGGATCGAGTCGCTAGTGCTCGGACAACACTCTTTGGTTTCTTGTTCGTAACAGTTCGCTGCTCGTAATTCGGCATTCCTTTTCATTTTGAAATGCTGTTTATAATGCTGTTGTGCTCGGTTTCAAATTAATATTTAATAATATATATATTATATATTAATATTAGTTATATTATATAAATAATATTTTAGGAAATTGTGAATAAGAGTAAAAATTAACTAATAAAAAATTTTTTTGTGTACCGCTTAAATTAAGCGTTAAGGAATTTGAGAATGTGATATGAAAGGAAATGTAGAAGATTGTCCTACAACGAGTCGCCCGTGTGAATGCAATGTGCAACACCAAAAGAAAATTTCCCGATAATGAGCAGCAAAAGTTTTCATATATAAACGCGGTCATTAAATTTCTTTAAATTCCATAAATGCTAATTAAGGTTAAGATTAATTCAGGTTTTACATGAAACCAATAGATTCATAAAATTTTTCTAAGAGGCTTCGCAGCGGTAACATTATTGCCAACTTTCCGTTTTACGATACCCTTGCCCGAATGTTTCTGCGCTCGTAAATATGGGGTCGTGCATTCACATCGTTTACGTGTTTAATTGAAAAAAGATGTTGTGAAAATTGTCACATCTAAAATAAAAAAACGTCTTTGTAAAGCAAATAATGTTCTCAAATTGACCGTGAAACAATGTGACAATGCTAAGTGGTTAAAAATTTATAAACATAATATGTAAAATTTTAAGATGTATTAAAAGTGCAAATGCAATTTTGTGTTTAATAAAGTGAAAACGCAATTGCTGCGAACGAACTTCAAAGCAAATGAAAAAATTCAGTAGAAAATATTTTGAACGAAATAAATATCTGGCCTGATAATTGTAGTAGTCGTGGTAAAGAGAAAAACGTTAACAAATAACGTACTTTGGACTGCATAAATAACAGAGTACAAGTAAAACTAAAATTTGGATCTTGTGGAAATTACAAAAAAAAAAACACGCCCATTATTGAAAACATTTAAAGTGTATGTGAAAGAAAAAGATGTCTGGTCAACGTGTCAATTTAAATGCTGCCGAAAAGGATGTGGAGAAGTTTATAAAATTTTTAGCTTTGAAGTCCACTCAAGTTGTAGTGCAGTCTCGCTTAGGTGAAAAGATACAGACCCCTTGTAATCCTTTGGCTACTGGTAGTGATTGGTTTAACATAGTTATTCAAGACCATCCTGATATATATGCCGAGACAAAGCGTGCATTATCATTGGAACCCGGCCAAAGTATATTAAAGCGATTGCCTTTGTGTGTAGAAATTTCGTTACGCACAGTAGAGGGAGATCAAATGGTATTAGAAGTATGGTCATTGGATATTCAATTACCTGGGTGTCACAAAAATTGTAAAGATGACATATGTGAAGTTCTCATAAAAAATGCTGAAAACGGAAAAGGTGGTGGTATGAATGGGATTGGTGTACCTTTGACAGAACAGCAGACATTAAAAGCGGCACATGCCATTTATAACCGTATGGGTATTCTACTGAAGTCACTAATCTCCTTGACGCGTGCCACTCCTGGTTATAAATTATCACGACGTCAATGCCCAGAAGCATATGGAATTTACTATCGTATTTACGTAGATCGGCCGCAGCTACACACTTTGGGTGAGGGGCATAAAAATGTTAAAATCGGTCAATTAAATACTATAGTTGGTACGTTAAGTATGTCTGTTTCTTATCGTACAAAAATGACTATTACCCCTACAACCTCAGAAGGGCATAATGGAGAATCGAATAAAATTATGCTAAAGTCTGATCATTTCCGACGTGGTGATTCTTCGCCCACTCAAAATTTATCTATTACAGGACTGAAAAGAGGCACAGTAGTTAATGGGGAAAAGAAAATAATTGATATTGAAAAGCCATTGCGACCAGGAGCATTTACCGACGCTGGTAAATTGCGCCAGTGGACTGAAAAAGATTATATTTTACCAGAAACCCCTCCATTCGAATGGTTATTGCGGCGACCACGACAAGAAAGCGGAGGTTCAGTTGGTTCGGTAGAGTCTTTAAATAAAAAGAGCGATGGGAGCAATTCTGCTCCTACTTCTTGTAATGGCCAAGAACAAACTGTTCAAAATAATAACGGCGGTATTGGAAATAAAACTAACAATAACACACAGGCAAATAATAACAACAACGTTATTGCATTTAAAAGTTTAGAGAATGGGCAAAATGGCATACAAGCGAAGTCGTCCACCGACAATTCAACTCTCTCGCAGTCGCCTGTGAAAAGTCTACTCATATCCGCCCCTACGTCTTCCCGTAATAACACAACGCAACATCGACCGGAAGATGATAACCTTCTCAAAGAATTAAACTTTCCTTTTGCGTTGCCAAATTCACATGTCAACGATTTGGCAAAGTTTTATCGTGATTGTTATCACGCACCACCACTTCGTGGACTGAACGAAACTCAAACGGATGTAGCCGTAGAACAATTAGAAGAATTTGAAACATCCTTAGAAGACTACGATGAATTAGTTTTACAGCTTGGATTATGTACATCAACATCGACGGGGAGCCGGAGTAGCGGAGGATTGCAAATGAGTAACTAATATCTACAAAAATTGATGATAAATCCAAGGATACAATTATGAGAGTATAAGTAGGTAGATAGGTAAAAGTTTACAGTCGAGGAACTAACTATTCAATAACATTATAATCAATTATCTAGGCTTGAATTTATTTCTTTTGCTTAATTTATTTTTATTTTATTCAACATAGTTTTACATATATATAACGTATGTAAATATATAATAATATATATTAAGCATGATTATTCGGTAACTGTAAAAATCTACAAATTTGGAAGTAATGATTGTATGCATTACGCATTATTAGGATATTTTTAATGTTAAACTTTTGATAGTTTTGATAGTTTAGTAATTAAATAAATATTAGGTTCCATAACATGAATGTCGGATTAAATATTGTATCTAGAAGTAAAAGATGTTATTAACAATTATGGAACAGGTACCAATGTTAGTGGTATTATTTCTGAAGAAATTATGATTTTTAACAAAATTTATAATCTATGCAGTAAAGTAATCTGCATTATTGTTTAGTGCCTTTTTAACTAGTATTTGTCTTACAAATATTCCATTGCTTTGACATTTGGGATAAAAATTGCATTCTTTATATATGTACATTTAATATGTGAGTTTTAAAATTCCTTTTAATTGAATGTCAGAGTCAATTAAATCGATCCAATCGACAGAGAAATCAGAGTGCATCCAATCAACTGGTGTCTGCATAATTATGGGGAGGTTTGTTTAAGTAATGACAGTTCTGAGTTCTTTAGGCAAGTATACATATGTACATACGCTCATCTATGCATATATTCATTCAAATATATAAAATCGAAAAATGCATTTCACGGCAAATTGAGTGTTTTGTGTGCTACCGGTGCTTTAATGGGCCGCCACCAAAGGAAAGTACTATAAAATTATTGCGGAGCAGAGATTAAGAAAAATACCAAGCCATCAAGTCCTTTTATGAACTCACATTTCTATGCAATAAATTAAATAAAAAACAAGTAAGGAAGAGCTAAGTTCGGGTGTAAACGGATATTTTATACTCCCGCAATGTGCAAGGATTAATGGAGGGTAAATGCTTTCAGGTGCTGGCAAACTTTATATTAAACAAGTAAGGAAAGGCTAAGTGCGGGTGTAACCGAACATTTTATACTCTCGCAATGTGCACGGATCAGAGGCGGGGAAATGTTTTCAGGTACTAACGTAACTTTATATTAAAAAATGTTGCAGAAGAATTCAACATTCATTATTCGACGAATTGTCAATGGATTGCAATCATATTTGATATCTTATTAATTTATATTACAGGTCATACCCACTTAATTTCATTACTATATTTTGTTTCGTGTCATTAGTACGAGTAATATGGGGCTTAGACCACGGTCTAGACCGATTTCATCCATATTTAGCCCGAATTCATATTATGTTTGGGTTAGAGGAAGATCTGCACTGATCACATTAACTATATTCATGTAATTTCGTGAAAAGCTTTATTACAATATCTTAATTGATGATCGATTTATCTACTTTAAAGTGAAAGTATCAGAGGAAACTTAAAATTGTGTTATATGAGAAATAGGCGTGGTTTTTATCCGATCATCCATCCATTTTCACACTGTGACAGGAATGCAAATATAATGTTACATACCAAATTTTGTTGAAATCGGTTAAGGCGTTCTTGAGATATGGGATTTCACCTAAATGTGTGCGGCGCCACGGCCATCACCAAAACTTTACACGGATTCCTATGCAGCCCTTCCGTATCATATTTTCTGTAAGAGTTAATGTTTCTGACGTGTTCCTTCAGCAATTGAATGCACTGTTAGCAGTTTTCAACATAACCTTTGTATGAGGAGGTGGCTGAAAGAACTGCTTTAAGCAAGTTTGGTTGATACAGCTTTAACGGCTTGCAAGATGTGTACATTACATCTATTGGGGGCGGTGCCTCTGCCCACTACGATTTCCTGTATCAAACTACACGTTTGTATCTTTATTCGTCCCTTAGTTATAACATTTTATTGCTTTTCAATTAACGGCATTTTGTGAGCGTGGCAGTAGTCCGATTACGCCCATCTGCAATACCAACCTTCTTATGGTCAAAGAAGATGTGTACCAAGTTTCTTCAAGATATTTAAATTTTTATTCAAGTTATCTCGATTAGAGTTTTAGGTGTTATAAACGAACATTAGGTGAACAAAACTATATACTCTACTGCAACATGTTGCGAGAATATAACAAATAAAGAAAACTTTTTCATAGCACTATTGCTGAATATAACATAAACTGGAAAAACAAACAAAGTGCACATTAAATCAAATATTTGCTGTAAATTAATTCTTTGCAAAATGCAAACATCTTTTTAAAGCTATAACTATATATATTTAAAAGCTATAACTAAGTAAAAAATAGAATATGCTGATTTATTGTTAATGTTTAGTATATCGGTCATTTGAATTAATGCAATCACGTAGATAAGGTGTTGTTGAGTGAATTAAGTTCTTCAGGTTATAAACTGGTGGTGTTCTGTTCCACTTTCCACTGAATAGCACTGATTAAATTGGTTTTGTTTGTTCGGCTCTTTTTAGCCACTCTTTTTATTTCAAAAATTACCGAAATTTTTCAATGGTATTAAAGTCGGACTCTGGGCAGGCGTGTCGATAACTTCTTTGCAATTGTACATGACTCAGGTTTTGAATAAGAAAAGTTTGTGTTTTGGGTAATTTTTCAGTAGGACAGCTTGTATTTAAATTTTCTTGAGTTATTGTGATCAACAAACCCAAACTTAATCGGTTTCTGGTCAATTTCTTCTTTAAAATCTATGTAATCATCACATCATTGAAAAAACGCAGCTCACCAACACTGCTGGGTATAATATCCTTTTGTTGTAGAGTTGTGTTGGGTTTTCTCCAAACCCTGCTTAGTACTTCATGGTAGTACATCATAACTAAATATCGTCACAAAATATAATATCATCCCAACGATCTGCTGGCTTGTTGCCATGGGCAATCGTAAAGTTCATGCGTCTCTCAGTATTCAGTGCAAAGAGCAAATGTTCTTCCTGGCTATTTTCGATGAATATTTATTGGTTTTTAGAGCCTTACTAAGGTCTCATGGCACACTGTTTTCCTACAATCGTCTTCTAAGACGATTCCAATCGTCTAAAACTTTTTTTGTGGTTATTGTTAATCTTTTTAAGTACTTTTGATTGGTTTCATATATTAAACTTTGATGGTGTGCCTCCTGAGTACTTTAATTCTTAGCAGTTTTCTTTTTCCGCGCGGTAAATTATATTGCATCTAGTAAAAAGAAATTCATTATTTTTCCAATAGATGGCTTGTATCTATCTCGCTTTGTATAAATACGATCGGGTTACGCTATCTGGCGTTAGAAAGATAAGATTTCGTACTAAACTCAGTATGGTTTGAGCACGGGCCAAAGATGGACACCAGCAATGAGAAAATACGCCATATTTTACAGTTTTTCTTCGATAAAAGCGAAAACTCAAGCTAGGCAGCTGAAAATGTGCATAGTGTTTATAGTCCTGATACTGTAACAGCGAACCACGCACAGTTTAGGTTTTGCTGATTCTGTTCCGTTAATTTTGATGTCAAAAATGCCCCACGCTCTGGAAGGTCAACTGTCGAAAACATCGATAAAATAATGGAAATCGTCAAATCTGACCATCAGGTAAGCACTTTTCGATTGCCCAGGAGCTACAAATTGTACAAGGCTGAGTACAAAAAGAAACTCGATGTATGGGTGCCATACAAGCCTCATGGACCGAATTTCCATCTGCGAATCGCTGCTGAATTGCAATAAAGTCGATCCATTTCTGAAGCGGATGGTTACTGGTGATGAAAACTGGGTCATTTACAACAACGTCAACGCGGTGAGCCGGTGCAAACGGTGGCCACCTTATCGTCCGGCCCTGGCAACTTTTGATTACTATCTGTTCTTGTCTATGGCGAATGATTTTGCTGATGAAAAATACGGCGCAAGAGAAGCATGTGAAAATCGACTGCCCCAGTTTTTTGCCAATAAGGGCGAGGGTTTCTTTGAGAACAGCATTATGAAGTTGTCTCCAAAACGGAACAAGTTTAAACAAAACGGTTCATATTTGACCTAAATCGGATCATTCTAACTGTGCTTAATAAAACATTTAATTTAATGCAAAAATAATGGATTTCTGTGTACTAATATTATAAATTGCTCTAAGTTTAATATAGGACATTTCAGATAATTTTTAAGATCATGTTCCTTTTTGGTAGTCAAAATAAACCAACTGATATTATTATTGATGATATGCACCGCACATAATGAGAAAAATGTGCAAGTTTTATCAAAAAACGAAAAAGTTCCGTTACGTTGTTTCGTGAGGTTGTCACATCTCCCTTAGCGACTTGTGATAACATTTTGATTAATTGACAGCAAAATATTTGAGTTAATATACACTTTGTTTACGTTGTCACTTTAGTATTTTTTTTTGCGTCAAATATTCGTGTATAGCATTATTAAAAAATTAAATTGGAAACATTTTTGGAAACTGAGCATAAAATTTAATTTTCATGTTTTCTTTTTCGTCCCGAAAACAATCTCGATTAGTTTTAGGGACTACAAACAACCTTTAGGTGCACAAAATCATTATTCTCTGTGCAACATGTTGCGAGAGTATAATAAAAATGTATCCAATTATAATTTTCAAATGAATGGTTCTCTAATAATTTTATGAAATTCCATAAAATCATTAATTGCTGAAGTGTGTTTCTAAAGTGTACTGTTTCGATTAATTTTGTCACAGATTGAAATCATATCGTTTGGTCTTTTTATTTTAAAACTATTAAAATTATCGATAACAAAATGTTACTGATGTGGCGGTATGACATTTATCCCCCAAATTCGCTTTAGCTTTTAATAAACTTTTCAGTGTCTGTAGATTCTTTATAATTTTGATCTTTTTCATACCTACGTTTAAAATATACAAAACTATATCTCATACATATTTACGAGTACATTTGAGTATGTATGAATTTGTATTACTGCTAAACAGAAATATGACTGTCTATTACAATTCACATTCTCAGAAGCAATTTTATCTAACATTTTGTTTAGGTTCTCCATGTGTATCTAGAAGAAATATTTATTCACTCACCTAAATATGCTCCCTTTTTGAACAAAATTTCTAAACTTTAAAAAAAAAATATAAGTTTGGTGCTCTTCTAATTAGATCGATTTTAGACATGAATTTCTACTTGCACACCGCAGGATACCTACTTAAATATATAATATATAATACTAGATATATTCTTTAATGTGCTTCAAGACATTATCCTTCTGCTATGCTCACAAAATATATTATATAAAGACAATTAATAAAATGGATGACATTGATCAAACCGTGCTAACTAGGTGAACTAGGGACTAACTAGGACTGGGAACTAATGAAAAATATTTGTTATTATTGTATGTATTATAGCATTCTGCCATTATTATGAAAATCTTGAAACTTATTTGTACAAATAAAAAATCCATCATCAAAATTGTTGTTTGCTATTATAACGGCATAATGACACTGTATTTAGAAATGTTTAGAACCACGAGACGATTTGATGTCAACGTATCTGAGTGACACTCCATCTGCTTGTGTATGGGATAATTTTAGTAATCATTCCGTTAACTTTTTGAACTTGTCACAAGCGCTATTCAAAGTAGGTTGCTATAACTTTGTATGCAATTGCTACAAAAAGTTTTGAAATTCTTGAAAAATCTGAGGTGCCTCATTTAGGATTCGGAGTTATAGTACAAAAATTGGGTCTAATTGTATGGGTGAATTTGATAAATTTTTATTATATTGTGCCAAACTTAAGATTTTTTCCTCATCATTTTAAGTTTTGTAAGCTTTTCCCCTCTTTAAGATTATAGTTTTTTATACAATTGCATATGCTACATGCTGTGGTATGGTGTACTATATGAACATACAAAATATAAGTTGTGGTTACAAATGCATGTATATATCCATATTATTAATATGTTGACATGCGCCCAGCAACAGGCGGCTAGGAACATATGGGCAGTAAATAGAAATAATTAATTTCTGTACACACTTTTTATACTAACAACGAAGCATATATTTTGTTTCATAAAATTTGTCCAGAAGAAGCAATAAAAAAAACACATCCATTTAAGTGCGACATTGAAAGTTCTATTCAATCAACAAAGCTGATTTTTCGGTATTCCTTCATCTCCCGTTCAGCAGCAGGTGAATTTTTTTTATTTTAGATAATACAAAATATATGTATGTCATATCATTTTTACTACTGGGCATTATATATTTATATTGTGTACGCATGCATACAAGAATTTATAGTTGTAAGCCTCTTAAATGTGAGAACCGTCACGTAGCAACAAACTTCACGTTTTGAAAATCGAAACAAAACAAAGAATAAAAACAATATGAACGCTCTATACATACATACATACATATGTATAATGTGGTCAGCTAAAAAAGAAATAAAATAGCTAAACTTGCCGTTTGCAGTCGAGTAATTGCAAGTGAAGCCGACGGAATTGGAGAAGAAGGAAACGAATATCAGCAGCAAAGAATGTTTCAGATAATTTGGTATATGCTCATAAACTCCCTAAAAATAATAGAATGAAACATTACACCACTGGCGACACCTCAACATGAACTCTGGATAAAATTTCAAACGCTTCTATTGGGTTGTTCGGAAAGTCATTTCGTTTTTTTCCCGCCAGAGGACTTAATTACGTTTTTTCGAAACTAACTTCACACTTAAGCCCCATAACCATTATATGTCATGAGAGCTGATATTGCAAGGCTGGTGTGTGAAAAAGTTCTATTACTGGTACCCAGTAGTTGTTGGTTGGTGCCTTTTTGAATATGGAGAGCAATAAGCAGCATTTTCGTCATATTTTACTTTTTAACTTCAGAAAAGGTAAAAAATGCTGTCCAAGCGAGAAAAAAATTGACGGATGTGTATGGAGAAGGCGTGTTAACAGTACGCCAGTGCCAGAACTGGTTTGCAAATTGCGATCCGGCAATTTTGATGTCAAAGATGCACCACGGTCTGGAAGGCCGGTCGAAGCTGACAAAGATGCGATAAAGGCATTAGTTGATGCAAATCGGCGAATCACCACACAGAGATCGGTTGAGAGGTTAAATTTGTCGAATTCACTGTTTATGGCCATTTGAAAAGGCATGGACTTAACCTCGAAGCTCGATGTGTGGGTGCCCCATGTCCGTACCGAGCGAAATTTGTGTTCGTCGTGTTGACGCGTGTGATTCGCTCCTCAAACGTCTAGAAAATGATCCATTTTTGAAGCGGATTATTACTGGGGACGAAAAATGGGTTTTGTATACAACAATGTTAAACGCAAGAGGTCATGGAGCAGAAAAGATGAACCACGGCTCAAGCGTGTCAAAAGCCAACATTCGATAAAAAAAGGTGATGCTCTCCGTTTGGTGGGATGTCAAAGGAATCGTTTTTTTTGAGCTTTTGCCGGACAATACCAACGATTAATTCAGAAGTCTATTGTCATCAGCTGGACAAATTGACTGATTATAAATATATATAACAAATATTTATTCATTATACGAAAACTGTCTTTCATGTTCCCCAAAAAAAACGAAATGACTTTCCGAACAAACCCAATTACTACATATGTATCTACAATTAATCATATTTATGAATTGATATAGCTCATAACAAAATTTATAAAAACACTGAAAATCTGTCTTAAAAGAAACAAAACGTCAATGAATTACAATGAGGTTTGGTATCTTATTATCTCGCTTAGTTTCATTGCTATACTGTTCTTCATGTCCGAGATATTTATATTAAAATCAACATATGTAGCTAACTCAAATGAGATATATCTGATATGAACTCAACAAAATGCAATAAATTTCATATGCAATTATGTGAAAAATAATATGGACATATTGCGATATGTCATACAAATCGAAAGAAAACAAATATTTTCATTTATTTCTGAGTAAGTTTTTTATTTTGAAAATATCTTATGTACTTACTATCTAATAATAAAAGAATTGGATCGAATTCTATTCACAAAGAAAAAACAGAAACTACTTCAACCGCTCATATCATTTTATGCTGTGAAAAAATAGGGACATTTACAAAAATTAAAGTTCTATTGAAAAAAAGTTTAATTAAAATTTTTTTTTAGCATATTTTGATTGTTGAGGTATTTTGATTATTTAGTATTTGGTTGCTAAGCCTTTATTATGTATAACGGGCCGACATCGTCGAGACATAGATTCAACAATTTAGAAACATTTCGTTTTGACAGATAAGGTACTTTCCTCAGTTTTTCGATTTTAAATCTTCTGCATTGAGTCTTTTTCAAATGTTGGAGGTATCAACTTTTAAAGAAAACTCGAGTTTTATGTCTTATATACTATACTATATTATTTTCAATAGTTGGTGAAATTTTTTGTTTTCGTCCACGTGTTTCCTTTTGCAGTTTATATTTTATTGCATTTTCTACCATTCTATTATAGCATTTCAACATCTCGCCTTTTTTCGGTACGAAAATCTCTTTTTGTGAAGGTGTTTTCTTTGTTCTCGAAGCTGAACACTACTAATGCCGTTTTCTGCCCATTTTGAATCACTAAACTATAAAATTTCGTTTAATATATAATTATATTTCATTATATACTTATTACCTTTACCGAATATAGCTGTTTAAAATCCGCGACATTTCAAAGAAATTATTTAATCAACTTTCGCGTCCCTATTATTTCGACCAGGCTAAACTGAACTCACTTCACAAAATGATCAACAATTATGAAACAACGCAAATTACTTGTTCTTTGATAACGGTTCTTTGCTTTTTCCACATCCCAGAAAGAAAATAAGTCGGTAATTCTGACAAATTTTTATACTCTCGCAACGTGTTGCTACAGAGTATATTAGTTTTGTTCACCTAACGGTTGTTTGTAACACCTAGAACTAAGCGAGTTAGATATAGACATATATATATATAAATGATCAGGATGAAAAGACGAGTTGAAATCCGAGTAATTGTCTGTCCGTCCGTCCATGCAAGGGATAATTGGAGTAAAAATTAAGATATTTTGATGAAACTTGGTACACGTGTTCTTTGTTACCGTAAGACGGTTGGTATTGCAGATGGGCGTAATTGGACATCTGCCACGCCCACAAAATACCATTAATCGAAAACAGATAATGTGCTATTACTAAGCAGCAAATTAAGTTATAAACGTGTTATTTGGTATAGAGGATCCTAGTATGGTAGGGCATCTGTGGGCAAACATCTTTGTAAAAGTGGACATGGCCCTGCCCCCAAATAGGTTTAATATATATATCTCGGAAACTGTTAAAGCTATATCTATATAACTTGGTCCGAGTAAGCTTTTCTAGCATCGTCTCATATACTGAGAAAATGAGTGATATCGGATAATAACCACGCCCACCTGCCATACAAAAGTTATGTTGAAAACTTCTAAAAGTGTTTTAACTCGTTGAAGGAACACGTCAGAAACATTAAATCTTGCAGCCATTTTACAATACGGAAGGGTTGCATAGGAATCCGTGTAAAGTTTTTGTGATGGGCGTGGCACCGACAACTTTTAGTAGATATTACAAGAACACATTAACCGATCCTAGCCCCCATATACCTATTATCAAGATTTTCAACCTTCCTGTAGACTTTATACCATATATAACGGTCAGTATATCAGTTATCTCTTTGAAATTTAGAGAACGTCTCTTTCTGATAACAATGTATCCATTTGCTTAAAATGGATAAAATCGGGTAAGCACTTCCCCTAGCCCCCATGTGCCTAATACGCGGATTTTCAACCTCTGCGTTGGCTTTATACCATATAGTTCGGTCAATATGTAAGATATCTTAGCAAAATTAAGTGAACGTGTAATATCGGGCATACCATAGTTTACTGCCGAAAACGTGTGAAATCGGTCAACGAATTATCCCAGCTCCCATATACTACATATAATGACTTTCGCTATTCTAGGAGACTTTATGCCGATTATGTCGATCACTGTGTGAGTTACCTTCACAAAATTGCGTGACAGCATGTTCCTAATATACTTGAATAATGAAAAGAGTTAATGTGATCAGTGCAGATCTTCCTCTATTCCAAAAATGCCCGATATAAGAATTCCCGACTTTCTACCTGACTTTAAACCGTTTATGTTGGTCAATATGTGTGAAATTTTAATGAAATTAAGTGGATATGTTTTCTTAAACACAATGTGATTTCGCGCTAAATATGAAAGAAATCGGTCTATATCATGGTCTAAGCTACTTATTCTTAATGTAATGATTTGCTTTTCTCTGGTTGACTTTTTCCTCATGTATCTAATATATTTATTAAACCACTTTGGTTGAGTTTATATCGCATACATTAATTTTGAGTTAATTTGGTAGATTTTAATATAAATATTTCTGACACGATGCAAAATATAACAATGAAAGTACATGAGTCTATGTCGTGTAACATAAGTTAATAAGATATGAAATATGATTGCAATCCGTTGACAATTTCTTCGAATAATGAATGTTGAATTCTTCCGCAACATTTTTTAATATAAAGTTATGCAAGTTATGAACTTAGCACTTTCTTACTTGTTTTATATTAAAGCAGTGCAGGATTTTGAAATATTTTAATGTAGTGTCCCCATGTGTCCCTATTATTTTTCACATGACTAAATATATGAGGAAAAAGTCATTCAGAGAACCGGAAATCATTGGTTAAGGTCTAGACTGATTTAATTAATATTCAGCGCTAAATCACATTTTGTTTAAGAAAACATGTCCACTTAATTCCATTAAAATAATCAGCTGGAAAATCGGAAATTACTATATCGAGTATATTAGGGCTAGGGGAAGGTCTGGACTGATTCCATTAACTTTTGGCATCATTAAGGTGGACTCGAGAACATGTTTCCACCCCATTTTATGAATATAACTTACGCATTGACGGGTATATTCGGCATAAAGTAAGCTGGAATAACGGGAATCATTATTTGTAGTATATGAGAGATGGGGTAATTCGTGGACCGATTTCACACATTTTCGGCATTAAACTATACTATATCCAACATTCTAAATTCACTTAATTTTGATGAGATATCTTACATATTGACATATATATATATATAGATATCGTATAAAGCCAACGGGATGTTTGAAAATCTTTAAGTTAGTATATGTGAACTAGGGGAAATTTTTGGCAAAAGCACACATTGTTATCAAGAAAAGACACGTTTTGAATTTCAGTAAGATATCTCTTGGATTGACCGATATTTTTCGTAAAAAGTCAACCATGGGCACTGAGGTCCACATATTTGGAATATGTGCGCTTAAAAAGTTACCGGCCGACAGAGTTTTTATCCATATTTTATCAATAATTTTACATTTCTTCATCTGAATTATGCATATAAATACATAACAGTATTTGTGGTCACTTTAGCTAAACTAAGCTGAATATTTTGTGTGAACCATATTCTTGGTCCGGTTAGATATGTGATTGGCATCATTATCTTGCTGAATTATACTTAAAATAGGAATTTCAAACTTAACATATGGTAATGCATTGGATCCGAAATAAAGGGCCCGCAGTATGATAGGAGCAAAACGTGAATAAAAATTTTTCGAATGATTGAGGTACCTACATACATATGTATGTACGTGCAACAGCATTGATTTTTGAGCAGAAGAGCAGAATTTAAATTTAGAATTCAATTATGTCTGCCAGAAGACCTTCAATACATATTCGCAAGTATGTATAAATATACGTAAGTATTGTTTATAAATATTTGTTTACAATAAAAAGTATTCATTGTTTTGAGAAATTCAATTCTGTTAGTGACTTATTAATTTTGACATTCTCTTAAATAATTTGTTTTTAATCCTTAGTACGTATACATATATACATACATACATGCACACATACGTAGATACTTTGTATAATATCCATAAAATTTTTAAGAATTATTTCTCTGTACATACATACATTTCATTCATAAGTACTCACATAACATGAATATAACAACATACCTATGTTTGCACACGTGGTGGCTTCTCGCCGAGTTCTGTCATGTTCACAATATTTAAAGTAAACAAATACTATATATACTTGTTTACGATGAAAGGTTAATTATAATTACCACATGTATAGCAGGTATATACAAAAATTATGTCACGTACCCAGCTTTAGTATCAAAATGTACAATATATCTAATAAAAATTAAATTAAACAAATCGGGAGAACTCATGGAATTTTACGAAAAATGCAATTACATATGCTAATACTCATGGAATTTAATTAATACTATATGGAAACCTGCAAATGTTTTTCTCATCGTATTTAGCTTTGCACCCAGTTGGGTACAAGAAAAAAGCTAATTAACAATCCAGCGATCACTATTTGCTTTTTAAGGGTTAATTTTACTAAACTGACATCTATGTGCCGCTAGGTTCATTACAAGTGTAATTTGTACTTTTATAACAATTTAGAAATTTAAGTTGATTTATGTATTTTTGATATCTATTATTTCAGTAACTTTTTAACTTGGGGATGCACAATATATGGCTGATTCACATAGAACCTTGGTTTGGCTTTGCTTCAGACTTTTGCTTTGACAGCGGAGAACGGTGAATTTAGAGAAGTGTAAATCAGCCATTACAACATTGTATAATATCGCGTTCATACACGCGGAAAATTCTCTTTTAATGCTGCCCATTGCATTCACTTCACGATTCGAGTTGCCGGCCAATTTTCTACATTCCCTTTCATACCATATTCTCGAATCCCTTTACGCTTCATTTAAGCGAAACGCCAAAATATTATTCAGCAGATAATTTTTATCCTTATTTACCATTTTCTAAAATATTTTTTTTTTTATATCTTGCATATTTGCATACATATTTGAATATTATATCCAAAATTGTTGATAAATGTCAAATTTCCGAACATATTGTAAATATTCGTTTCAAACCGAGCAGAACTGCACCTATGAAAGGAATTTAGAAATGAAAAGGAATGACACACTAGGTAGCAGTGACTGTTTTCAATTGTTCAAACCTACAAGTCACATATCCCAAAATTTTCACTCACGCATACGCAGGCGAATGCTTTTAGAATGAAACAAATTACAATAAGAATGAAATAGAATGACGGAGAAAAGGGGCAAAACACTAGGCACTTCATGAGGTTTGCCTCAAATATGCTACTACTAAAACGGCCAAAATGTCCAAAAAAAAGGCTCAAAACAGCCATAGTGTGCTGCCATGTCAAGCTAAACAATTTATTACTTAAAGTAGGTTTTTGATTAGTTTTCAATTATTTATCTATTATTTAAATCCGTAAATATTAAATTTTCCAAGTATTAATACAATTTTTATTTATAGTACCATTACATTACATTATTAAACATTTCCTATTTTAAAACAAATATTTATCGAACATTAATGTAACGGCTTGGAAATACAAATTACATAATACATAAATATAACATAATAATATAATTTAATATAAATTAAAATACAGCTTTCTTGGTATTTTCCATTAAAAATACACTTTCACAAGAAATTTTCTTCTTTTACAAGAAGAAGAAATTTTCTTCTTTTACAGTTCTTTTATTTAAAGCTGTGTGCCGGAAAAAGGCTTTGCTGTGTGAAAATATTGACAACCATAATATTCTTTTGTTAGTTGTATGCCTATACAATGACTGTTACGAACAATAACGCAAAGCATGATGCCCAAGCACGAGCAACTCGGTGTCTTTCGTCCTTCCTCGAAGATGATTTTTATCAAAATTAGGATATTTACCTTTATTTATTTATTTATATGAATTTTAATAACCGAAAATTTATTCGAAACATACTTAAAGTATTAATTGTTTAGCATAACACGGCAACACACTATGGCAGACTTGATTGTTGAGAGACATTTGGCCATTGTAGAGTAGCATATTTGAGGCAACCGCGCCAAGTGCCTAGATTTTTGCACTTCGTTTCCTCGTTCTATTGGGTTTTTACTGTAATTTATTTCATTCTAAAAGTATTCGTTTGTGTAAACGTGGGTGAAAAATTGGGAACTTGTTAGTCTGAGTTCAGACGAAGCTTTTGTTGCTCGTTATCGGCAACTTCTCTTTTGCTCGTTGCCCATTGCATTCATACGGGTGACTCGAGTCCGACAACGGAAGTTCGGGCATTTTCTACATTCCCTTTCATATCACATTCTCAAATCCTTTTACGCTTCATTTAAGCGATACACAAAAATATTTTTCATTAGCTAATTTATATCTTTATTCCCCATTTTCTAAAATATTTTTATTATATTACGCATATTTGCATATATATTTGAATTTTACTTACAAAAACTTGTTGGGCAATTGCAACAATGGGAAGAATTTCAAAATGAAAAGGAATGCCGAAATAGGTAGCAGCGAATTATTACTAACAAGAAGATCCTTCGTTTCTTCTCGTGGCACACTCCCCTACAAATTACAGAATTAATCGCGGCAACAAAGGTCTCCTGAACTAGCTCTTACTATTAGGTTTGTGCAATGCATTACAGTTAGTATCAGTGCGTTAGCAACACTTTTGCTCAGCTGTTGGTATTTTCAATATATATAGGAATGTGTACTTTCCATATACTCATACATATTTTCTATTTACTTAGCCATATCTGAAATAAAATACTAATTGAAGTACCTGTAAGCAGAGTTTTGTGTTTGTGCTGAGAATGGAAAGTAGAATAATTTTGAGTTTGAGCGTGAAAATTTTATAAAATATACTTTAACTTGCTCAAAAATTTAAAATTGTATAAGTTTTAAATTTTTTAGTATTTTGCGTGAATTCCTTCCATACATACATATGAATAAGTTTCTACCCAGACACGTTGTGTAATTTACATTTACTTTTTGTTATTGTTTAACTGCTGACCTGCCAGGTAAGTTACAGTTTCATTTGTCTATTATAAGAAATTATTAAAATTAAAGTGACAAATTTATGTCATATTGGGCGATCAATCCTATGAATGAAAATATAGAATATCCGTAATTTTATTAGAACATACATAAGTTGCAACATTGCGAGGAATAAGACAAAATAAAACGATCACTTCCTGTTGTTGAGAAATGGTGGAAGAAAGGTTTCTAAAGGTTTCGTTTTCGAGAATAAGCGTTTAAAGTTTCAAGATTCAAGTGCTCCGAATATCTGCTTTTAATGGCGGTATATGCATGTATAATTCACTTTGAGTTTTGCAAAATGATGATCGACCATATACAGGATGTGCCATCTTTTTTGTCGGTGTGCGAACTTTATATAACTGAAAAATAGTTTATTTTATATTTGGGATATTTCTAATTAATTTGGCCCTTTACAATGCATTTGAGTATAACATCAATCTATGGTCGCCTTTATTGTCCACAGTAAAAAGAGCTCGGCACACATTTTTCTCTGAAGCTCGTCAATGGTCTGAGAATCGCTGTCGCAAACTACACTTTTTAAATAGCTCCACAAAAAGAAGTCACGAGGAATCAAATATTCGTGGCCGAACAGATTCGCTGCGTGACATGCCATGGCGTCTTGTTCAAGTAACTGTTAAAACACATTTGACGCCAAGGATAATCCATTCATATCGATTTTCATCTACCTATCCATTCTCGAATGGAATCCTTCCAATTACGAAAGCTTTTGAGTGAAATACGTTCGCGTTATGAACACTGAGTTAACGCAATTGAACGACTATTTTTTATGTAAAGCATCACCATTTTGTTGGAGTTGTCCTGAATGTCTAAAACATGCCATGTAAATGTACAAAACTATTTAATGTTTACATACCTACATAAAAGATGGAGGACCCTGAGTTTATGTACTGGACGTGATTTATAATATACATATATTATGATATTTCACATCTCATTTTCTAGAAATGATGTGATTTGTTTGTAAATAAACCGCAGATCCTAGCATGTTCTATGGACATCCATATCTCTCAAATATCTTTCGTTTCATGCGATATTGTAATATGGTATTTATGAATGTGATGGCAAACTTTCTGGAAATTTTTTCTTAAACTTGCTAAATTTGATGTCCGTACTGTAAATTTTGTAAATAAATGGGTTAAAATTCTTTACAATAATATTTTCAACTTTAAGCTTTTTTAAACCTCTCAAGTTTGTTGACCACATTATATTTTTCTTAATAGAAAAGTGTAACAATTGAGTAATTTCCAGTATAGAGACAACAACGGCTAATTCCCATATATAGTAAAATCTCTAGTGTTTACCACATCTCCGATGAGAAGTTTGAAAAAGGGTCCGCAAACACCACTGCTTTTTGTTTACTATTCCACTTTTCCATACATATCTCAAGAGAGAGTGGTACATATTTTTTAAATTTTATGAATAGAAAGTAAAAAGAAATTCACAGACTCAAATGAAACTTTTCAAAATTAAGTAGTGTAAAAAGACAAGAGGGTAACGGCGCATAATAAAATAGCAATAACTTGCTATTTCATTATATCAACTGTCTCCTCAGAACAAAGGAAGTTGTCATTCCCTATTCGGTATGAATGGCAAGGAACTGTAAGGCAAGGTGAAGTGAAAAGTCAATGGCTAATGCAGAAAACATACATAATCCATCATAATCAACAAGTATACAAGTATGAATGTATATATGATATTGTATATCCCTTTAACAAATGCTATTTGACTTAAGCGGTTGCGATTTCTTTCTTTGTGTGGTTATTGTTGTCCATGTTCGGAACCCCGAAATATGATGTACATGTACATATGTACATACATATGTGGAATTTAAATGTTTATTATTCATAATAAAGCAGTGTACAATGAAAGTTCTACTACTACTACTTTCTTGACTACTTTACATATTTTTTGTTATTGTACAATCACATACACACGAGCAGATTCCTATTTACGTGCCCACTAAAAATAAAAAGTGAATAGTGGAAGTTGTTTAGAATATGGTTTGCCCGTATCTTAGTTTGCAATTGTCGGGATGCACTGCACAAAATAAATTTCGTCTCGCCATTGTTTGGTAGGGTATCCGTTTGCCAATCAAGCAAGTTGCTAAACGTATGTGCATTATCTGTTATCTGAAACTTTGCGTAGTCAATCGTGTATCCAATAACGATTTCTAAAATATCAGTTTGAGTAAGTTTGATCATCTAAGTTCTTTCCTAGACAGACATACGCTTGATACAGAAACACTAATTAAAATATACTTTTGTATAAATGCATATACATACATATGTACATAATCGAAGACACTGACTGTATGTATGTATCTGTTGTACGTATATATGTATGTATATGTAGGGTATATTCATGAATTTCTATTATCAAACAGAAATAGTACAATACTGCAATTATTATACTTTTAATTGTCATTAGTCAATATATTCATATACATATATGTATATGTGTGTGGAGCCCATATCTTCTGCTCGCAATCACAATATGCCATTGAATTTTCGCATGTTTTCTGGTGGAACAATGGAGACTACTTGCTGATAATGGACCGAAGACAATTATGCATCATTTCATTGGAATGGCGTTGTCTTGTTTACTTATAATTTAAAATGCCTCACTTCTTTATAAACTCTTATTGTTAACAAAATGGGAAAATAAAATATATATATAAATATAGGTGCATGTATAGTAAATGAATGCATTAACGATTAAAAAGGTTTAATCATTCACTTAACTTCGTTATTTGGAGATAAATGTCGCTCCATTACATAAATACATATGTATGTATGTATTGTAAAGACTTGTTGTAAAACAGCAAAATGAATGAAATGGACAATGCCAAAATGGATACCATCAGGTAATGTTCGCATTCCAAATATGGAAATTCATTTATGTATCTTACAACGGGGCCTCTCCACAGGCAATAACTATTGTCAACCAGCTGCCAAATTTATTGCAATTGAGGCAGACAATAGTTTTGCGCGGTTATCTTAACAAAATCATTTTTGAAATGGCGTCGGGCTAGTGCGCTCGAGCTATAGGAGCGCATGTTTGAGCTCTTAAATCGTTTAGAAATTTTATGAGGATGATAAAAATTTATGAGAATGGAAAAAGTAGAAAATCCACTTTTTTGGACAAATAAATTTTTGAAAAAATAAGATTTCATATATTAAATGGATCAAGACTTAAACACAAACACAACAGAGCTGTCAAACCACCAATAGCTGTCATGATAATTATTTAGGCAACTATTGTCAAATATATTCAATATGCAGTCCCCTTTGGCAATATTGCCAGAAAAAAAGTTGTCTAGATAACTTAAAATTGCCTTGCGAGATATCCCTTAGAGTCGCGTTCATACACGAAGACTTTTGTTGCTGAGACTGATAGTTCGTTGGCGATGGGCAGACGAGGAAAGACGAATGGCACCGAATTGCTAGTGCTCTCGCAACACGCTTTGTGCTCTTGTTCGTAATAGTTTGCTGCTGCCTAGTTCGGCATTCCTTTTCATTTTGAAATTCTTTTCATAGGTGCAATTGCGCTCGGTTTCAAATGAATATTTACAATATGTTCGGAAATTTCAATTCTGTCATCAATATTTTTTATATAGTATGCAAATATGGATATAGGATATAGGATGGAATAAGGATAAAAATTAGCTAATAAAAGATATTTTTGTTTACTGCTTAAATAAAACGTTCAAGAATTTGGGAATACGATATGAAAGGGAATGTAGAAAATTGCTCGGCAACTCGAGTCGCCCGTGTGAATGCAATAGGCAACACCAAAGAGAATTTTCCGATAATGAGCCACAAATACAAAAGTTTTCGTGTATGACCGCGATTTAGGCAGAAAAGTGCCTGATCGAATGCGCGCCGAAATGTATGCGAAATGCACTGCAAGTGTATACATTTGCCTGCTCAGTTGCCAAAGTGTACTGAACATATGTTTACTTTGACAGTTATCCCTCTATGAAATTCTACGTCTCCAAAAAGTAACCGTTTATTTACTTATTTATGCACACATGTACTTATGTACATACCCTGCAGAGCATAGCTTTTCGGATGCTAAAATTGTTATATTAAAACAAAAAATCTTTGTACAATTCTAGATTTTTCAATCGAGATAATAACTTAGTTATATAGTCAGTATACAGCCGATTTAAAGGATGACTAATGAGAAAATACCTTTTACTTTAATATACTTCATGTATTTACCTAATTTACTAAATATAAAATAAATATAAGCAAATTCTTATAAATTTATTTAACTAAATAAGCGGGTATAAATTCGTTAATTCATATTTATTTAATTATTTCTATTAATAATTTTCTTGAGCTACACATTTAAGACAAACTATAGATGAATTTTAAGCTGACATTAGTGAACCAAGGCTGAAATTGGACTATACATTTTCAAGCACCCCAATATCTAGAACAAAATGAGGATATCCTTGAAATTATTGACTTTATATCGAAAATATTGGCGAATTTGCGACATCTTAACGATCTGGGTGACCATCTTTTCTTGGAAATAATGTGGGAGTGTATAAAATCGGTTAAGAATTTCTCCAAGCCCTGATTGACCATGCGGTGGACTTTTATATACGGTATATCTCACATCTACATATATGTGAGGTATTTTAATGAAATTAAGTGGATCAGTTTTCAAGACCACAATATTGTTTATCGTCATAAGTAGATGTAATCGTTTCAATCCTTGTTCTAGCCACCATATACTTAATATAATGATTTCCGCTCCTATGGTTTTCTTATCTGAAAGGTTTTAATAAGAAGAGTGGATCAAAGCTGTTCAGTCTTTCCATTTTGCCTCATATACACAATATAATAAATTCCATACCTTTGGTCGACTTCATCTGTACATATCGGTGTGAGTGTAAGAAATCTAATAATTTTTATACTCTTGCAACGTGTTGTTAAAGAGTATATTAATTTTGTTCACCTAACGGTTGTTTGTAACACTTAAAACTAATCGAGTTGGCTATAAACATATATATATATATATATAAATTATCGGGATGAAAAGACGAGTTGGAATCCGATTGAATGTCTGTCCGCCCGTCCGTGGAAGCGATAACTTGAGTAAAAATTAAGATAGTTTGATGAAACTTGGTACATGTGTTCTTTGTCAATTTGTAATTGGACATTTATCACGCCCACAAAAGGCTGTTAATCGAAACCGATAAAGTGCTATAACTAAGCAACCAATTAAGATGTTGGTATTGAGTATACTAGTAGGGCGGGGCATCTATGGGCAAAAATTTGTGTAAAAGTGGGTATGGTCCCGCCCCCAAAAGGGTTTAATTTACATATCTCAGAAACTGTTAAAGATATATCAATCAAACGTGCTCCGATTAAGTTTTTCGAGCATCTCCTCATATACGGAGTAAATAAGTGAAATCGGGTAATAACCACGCCCACCTCCCATACAAAAGTTATGTTGAAAACTACTAAAAGTGGGTTAACACGCTGAAGGAGCACGTCAGAAACAATAAATCTTACAGCAAATATGATACGGAAGGGTTGCATGGGAGTCCGTGTAATGTTTTGGTGATGGGTTATTGTGGAAATGGACAAAATCGGATAAAAACCACGCCTATCTCATATAACACAATTATAACTTTCATTTGATACTTTCACTTTAAGGTAGATAAATCGAACATCAATTAAGATATTGGAATAAAGCTTTTCACGAATAGTACGTTCAAGATATGCCATCTCATGCGTGAAAATAGTCGAAATCGGGTTATAACTTTTCAAGCCACCAGATACCCAATATATGGACCTGAGTGCCTCTATCTGACTCTTTACCGAAAATATCGGCGAATCTGTAAGATGTCGTAATGAAATTGGAGATGTGATCCGGTGTCAAAGTGGATAAAATCTGATAAATACTTCCCTAGCCTCCAGATATCTAATATACAGATTTTCAACCTTCCGGTAGATTTTATACCATATATAACGGTAAATGCATGAGATATCATAATGAAATTGGAAGATTATCGTTCCATGATAATAATATGATATGGTGTCAAAAATGGGAAAATCGGGTAAGCACTTCCCCTAGCCCCCATCCACCTAATATAAGGATTTTCAACCTCCCGGTAGACTTTATACCATATTTCGGGCAATATGATATCTTAGCAAAATTAAGTGAACGTGTAATATTGGATATACCATAGTTTAATGTCGAAAATGTAGGAAATGAATAAACGTGAAATCGGTCAGCGATTTACACCAGCTCCCATATACTACAAATGATGATTTTCGTTATTCTAGCAGGCTTTATGCCGAATATGTCGGTCACTGTGTGTCATTCACAAAATTACGTGGACCTGAAGAAAGAAATTACATGAATATAGTTAATGTGATCAGTGCAGATCTTCCTCTAACCCAAACATAATATGAATTCGGGCTAAATATGGATGAAATCGGTCTAGACCGTGGTCTAAGCCCCATCTTCCTAATGACACCAAGCAAAATATAATAATGAAAGTACGTGAGTCTATGTCCTGTAATATAAGTTAATAAGATACCAAATATGATTGCAATCCATTAACAATTCGTCGAATAATGAATGTTGAATTCTTCCGCAAATTTTTAATATAAAGTTGTGTCAGCACCTGAAAGCATTTCCCCTCCTTTGACCATGCACATTGCGAGAGTATAAAATGTTCGGTTACACCCGAACTTATCCCTTCCTTACTTGTTTTAATTTAGCTATGACACCTGCCCCAGAAAACACAAGATTTAAACGAATGGAAAAAGGGAAGGAAGAAAATGCATGTGATTTTTTAATATGCTCTTTAATTACCAAAATTACTATACATATATTTTTTTATATAGATAATATATAGGAAATACATATATTGCAAGTTACTAAATTTTTCGTCGGATTAATTTTTCCTATAATCTTCTACAAGTTAGATAATCAACCACTTTCATTTCATCACTTCATTTTTCTTAATTTTTCTTCATTTTTAGAAATACGTAAATAAATAATACGTAATAACGCAGTAAATTTTGATTTTATATACAATTTTGGAATATCCCTTGTCGGCTATAACTATGGTAAAATCATTCATCGGTTTGTCAGCCATTATGATGTTTAATCGAAATTTTGGAAATATTGTAACTTTATTTTCCTGCCTCATCTTCCCCTTGTACGATAAATTGTTTTCTCCTATAGTCAAGCTGCACCCTAATATACATGTGCATATATGTATCATCCGAATACTTTATATAATACATTAGTAACATTGGGAATACATTTTCTCATGCGTTCCATATAAGTACTTAAGTATATGTATATGTATCTGCAAATCTAAAGGTGAACGTGTTGCTAAAAATTGTCAATTTAGAGGACTACTCTAAATTAAGTAAACTGCTTCAGTTGCAAGTTCTCTATGTGCAAATTGGGTATTCAGTTCTCCGAACTACATATGTACATATGCATCTATTCGTATCATCCAAGTACGCATAAGCTCAAAATTGGAAAATTTGTAATGAATTTTTCGCGAATATTATCGGCATTTAAATCAGTTTAAGATCGAATCAATGAAATAAATGAAAAGAATTTTCGCACTCAAAAATGAAATGAAAATAACTTCTACTTACATGGATTGCTTAATTTCCCGACTTTAATCTAATTTCAATATTAAAAAAAAACTGCTAGATTATAGTTTGTCGTCTTCAGAAATACACTCGGAACTTTGGCATTGCCTGTAGAGGAGTGAACTTAGGAAAGGGGACAATTGCAACTGCAAAGCTAGCAAATTGAAATAAACCTAATATCTGTTGACGGTCCCAGGAAAAAAATTTTTAGTTTACAATTAATGTACCAATTTTCATTGCTTTCAAACATATACACTTACATATGTGTGTATGTATTCAGATATATTTTTTAATACTATCAGGAACGCGTTATTTTTTGCCGATAAACAAGTAAAACGTCGTAGATATCTCTTATACACACAATTAATTAGTCTGTTTGTACAAAATAAATGGTTTAATTACAAATAAGTTGTATTGTTTTTTTCTCTTTTCAGTTGTTCCAGGGACATCTGTTCCTCTTTCTTTTCACTCAACTAGTACACAACATCTGGCCAGTCATATCTACTTTCTTGACTGTTGAAGATATGAAAAATGAACGAAGATCGTGAATTGATTGCAAAGTATGGCAAGCCGATGCCGTATGATAGAAATTTCCGCGGACCAGAATGGCGTAATCGAAGTTGTACAGATGTGCCTTGTTTGCTGATCTTTTTCCTATTTTTAGGCGGCTGGGGTTTTATTGCACAATATGCAGTGCGCAATGGAGACCTCAATAAATTGGTTGTGCCAACGGACTCATTCAATCGCAAATGCGGAATCGATTCATCGGTATTGGATAAAAAGTATTTATTTTTTTTCGATTTGGGGAAATGCATCGATCCTGTTGTACCGCTTACGGGCTGCCCTACAAAACAAGTTTGTGTTGAAAGCTGTCCCACACAGACTTTTATTTGGGATAAAATGAAGAATAATCTTCCACTTGCTGAATTGAGGAAGCGTATGATATGTCTGAGCGACATTGATAAAGATAATCTACGAAGCTTAGATAACATGCAAGAGGCCATTGACCAAGAACGGTGTGCACGTGGGTATATGAAGAGTGCACCATTTTTGAATCGCTGTATGTGGGAGCTTTCTCCTAAAATGTGTGATCTGATACCCTCTTTCCTCCTGCCTCGCAACAGACGCGAGTCAGTTGGATCACAAAATGCTAGCTTAGTGGTTGGTGGAACACGAAACCTTCTTGATGCTTTAGTGGATGATAACTCAAATTTGATGGAAATGAGATTGGAAGCTTTCGCCTTAACAACAATTCCCGAATCGAAGCAGCAGCTTGCTGAAGAGCCCATAATACAATGTCGACGTCGTACCGAACAGGCCGAAACTATCAAGCAAAAGGTGCGTCAAGCTGACACGCGCCTGGCTAAGTTAGTTGGTAACATGGTGGCACATTTCTACAACGGCACGCATGACGCCCAGCAGCTTGGTGAAGAGATAGTAGAAGATATTATGAACTCATGGTACATTGTGCTGATGGCTTTAATGTGCACTTTGGTCGCTTCTTTGATTCTGATCGCCTTGATGCGCTGGTTTGCTTCCCCGATTCTGTGGTTATCCGTTTTAGGCGTTTTGGTCGGACTTATTTTAGGTATTTATTACAGCGTTAAGCAGTATCGTTTTTGGCGCGAAACCGCATCTGTGCCCAATCATTCAATTAACTTGGAGGCAGCAGTAAAGAATATATTTCAAGAAGCTAACACTTGGTTGTATTTAAGTATCTTTCTAAGTATCAGTTTTGTAATTATTCTATTGCTGGTGATTGTTCTACGTACCCGAATCAATATAGCGATTGCGTTGACAAAGGAAGGTAGTAAAGCGGTGTCGAGCATTATCTCAACTGTTTTTTTCCCAATCTTTTCGTGGATCCTTTTTATTTTGGCTGTTACATATGCGGTAGCTGTTGGTCTTTATCTAGGCTCAATTGGTGACCCATCTTTTCGTATGATACGCCAATTGGACCCCAACAGCAAGACAGTTGTTTCAAGTGAGATTTGTGAATGCATAGGTCCGGCAAACGAATATAAAGTAGGCGGACGTTGCGACCCTAAAATTTTCGAACATAATTGCTTTGTTAATGTCGACCAGCATATTCCTTGTAGAGAAACCTCTTGCAGCTTCGCTGAAATCGAGCATCCGCCGTTTGTGACATGGTCCATATGCTACAATGTGTTCGGTTTCTTTTGGTTGACATTCTTCATTGCGGCCTTTAGTGACATGGTGTTGGCACTTACTTTTGCCACTTGGTACTGGACACTCAGGAAGCGGGATGTGCCCTTCTTTACATTAGGGCGGGCTTTCCGTCAGACCATCTTCTATCATCTTGGCACCTTGGCGTTTGGCTCGTTAATTCTTGCAGTGTGTCGCATGATACGCGTGACATTGGAATATATCGATTCTAAATTGAAGAAGTACGACAATACAGTAACCCGAGCCATACTCTGCTGCATGAAATGTTTTTTTTGGTTGCTTGAAACTTTCTTACGCTTTCTGAACCGCAACGCGTACATTATGTGTGCTATACACGGCAAGAATTTCTGTGCCAGTGCCAAAGACGCTTTTAATTTGATCATGCGTAATTTTCTGCGCGTAATTGCCGTTGATAAAGTCACTGATTTCCTGTTCTTCCTATCAAAAATATTGTTAACGGCTGCTGCTGGTGTTGGTACCTACTACTTCGTGGTGCGTAGTCCGCATTTAATACAACTACACTACAATGCGGTGCCGGTAACGATTGTTGTGTTAGCGGCTTTTATTATGACAACCGTCTTTTTTGGCGTCTACTCTATGGCGGTGGATACTCTCTTCTTGTGCTTTCTGGAGGATTGTGAACGCAATGATGGCTCGCCAGAAAAGCCTTTCTATATGTCGAAACAGTTAATGCGTATATTAGGCAAAAGAAACAAATTGCCGCGTCCAATGAATAGTAGTTAAGAAACAACTTATACAAGGTGAGTGCACAAAGGAGCTTGATGTTGATTTTGTTAAAGCGATATGGTTGGTTAGTGGGTAAATCTATAGCATAGAAAGACATTTTATGAAAATAATTTATATTTATATAAATACACTGGTTCCAAAGTTTATGAAAAACTTAGAAAAGGTTGTGTTGAAACCAATGGCAATATATTATAATTACATAAATACATATTCATACTCGAAAAAATAAGTAAAGAAAACATTCAAATAGAATATAATATATATACGTGTATGTACACATGCATATACCCGATTTCGTTACAAATAATTATAAAGACAAATATTTTAATTTAAAATGTTATAATAACAAAGAAACAATTTAAATAATGAGGAAGTTTTCAATTAAACGTGGTACTCTTACATACCATTTTTCCTTGGTGCTTGTTTCAATTGTTTCAAGTGATTTTTTATGCGATTTTGCGACATAGCGATTTATTGAAAAAATATATACAATTCATCAATGTATGCCAAAATATTTATTAAAGCGAACTTATTGTTATATATAGGAATAAATATTTACGAATTACCTTAACATTTAATTTATATTATATTTTTTATGTAATTAAATAAATGATACATTTCTGCATATACATACCTACATATGTAGAAAGATGTATGTATAGAGAAACAAAGTTTTCTTTATTTATTCCGTTCATATTATTGGATACGTCCCAGAGTGTATTAAATTCATCGATTAATCTTGAAAATTAATGAAAAGTAATTGTAACGTTGCATACAATTGCATTTGTGAAATTTATTTGCTCAACAATTCCGAATTAATGCATTGAATAACCATATTTGGATAGTGCAAATGGACTGAAGAGAGAGTGTAATCAGAAGAAGTCGAAAATCCTTGCTTACTAAAAGTTTAATAAATAATTAACATAAGTGTACATGAACACACATGCAATTTTTAATGTATTATACTACTGTACTCATTGTACATTGTACTGTACAAAATACTGTGTACAATTACATTGTACTCATGTGTACTCATTTTGCGCAAAAACAAATTTGTTATGCTATGAATGCTTAACAAGTAAAATAAAATACATCCATAGTTTTTCAATAAATAATATTAACATTAAGTAATTAACGTTTGAATCATTTTATTATTCGATACTATATGAATACCAAATACGAGAATAACCATTTGGAAGTTAATCGTTTTCTTGACAATTCTGTCAACTATTGTGAATAGGTGAACTTTTTATGTGAGTGGTAGAATTCGCACATTATTTTTGTTGACTTCCTAGCCAATATATATTAGCATAAATTTGTTGAAACGTTTTTCCTCGTTTTTAGTATAATTAAAATAAAAATATAAATAAATAATGATTATTCCAATTCGTTGTTTCACATGTGGTAAAGTCATTGGCAACAAGTGGGAGTCGTATTTAGGTCTTCTACAAGCCGAATACACGGAAGGGTAAGAGCAGTGAAAGTAATTTCAAATTCGCAAATTATCATAAAAGATATTCTTTCTAGTGACGCTTTGGATGCTCTCGGTCTTAAACGATATTGCTGCAGACGTATGCTGTTGGGACATGTTGATCTAATCGAAAAATTACTGAATTATGCGCCATTGGAAAAGTAATTTTGTTTAGACAGAGCACATTTTCAGCAATTTACCTTTTGGAAATAGTTAAAAAAAATAAGAGTAGTATTTGGCAACGATTTATTAAATATACGTATGTTTTATTAATTTGTAAAAACTCTATTTCAAAATTATAAACTTTTAACGAATGAGAAAGGGATGAAAATAGTGCACGACACTTGAATTCAATTTCAAAGGAGTGTTTTTCATGGTAGTGTAATTTTTGTTAGCATTGTGTATCGGCGTTGTTAATGTTCGTTTTTTTCTTATTATCTATATTTTGTCCATGAACCATGGTTGGCCATTGTTTTCTCGGCGACGCGTTAAAATTTCGCAGCCATTATCTGTTACTAATAGAGTTTGTTCAAATTGTGCAGAATATAGTCCATCTCCAGTCACAGCGGTCCAGTTGTCGGGCCATTGTTCATTTTTCGATACACCTTCTGATATCATTGGTTCAATTGTAAAGCAATGCCCAGCTTTCATAACACCAACAGCCGAGTTTTCTGTATTAATATATAATCATATGATAGTTATATCAACGGTGAAATAAATTACATTTGCTTTACGTACTGGCATAGTGAGGTACATTAGGTGCGGTATGGAAAAGGCGATGGATACCATGGCCACAGTAGCTCTTCACAACACTGAAACCATGTGGCGCCACATGTTTTTGAATGACGTTACCGATTTCCCTATATTTTACGCCAGGCCTAATATGAAAGCAAAGTTTTTAAGTACTGTTGACACGGATTATTTTAACATACCTCACCAATTCAATGGCTTTGCATAGCGATTCATAAGTGACTCGTACTAGCTTTTTGTGTTTTTCGGAAACATTACCAACAAAAAAAGTTTCGTTAAGATCACCATGAAAACCGTGATGATAAACAGTAACATCAATGTTACAAATATCACCATCTTGTAATGGACGCAAATCTGGTATCCCATGGCATATTACCTCATTAACTGAAGTGCAACAAGACTTGGGAAAGTTGTAATAGTTTAGCGGCGATGGATAACAATCGCGTTCAATGGCGGCCTCGTGAACGAATCTATCTAACTCGTCTGTGGTTACTCCGACCTCTACAGCTTTGCCTGCCTCATCCAAACATTCTCGACCAAGTCTTCCAGCAACTCGCATAGCTTCAATTTCGTCATCGTCTAGGACTTTAATTGAAGTGTTTCCTCGCATGGCTTCTTCCGATGCAGCCCGACCAGATGCATGATCTGCATAGTCGGGCCGCTCTATATTCTCTGGTACGCCGCGTTTAGGTGTATGCGGATATGGGCGTAACTTACCAGTAAAACGATAATGTGGCCAAGGATTGTAACCAGCTTCAGTGTTATCTACCTGTGGTTTTCCTGCACCCACTAAAATTGTACAATTGTGCATCAAATAAATGGAATAATACTCGGTATTAAATAATGATAGTATATTTACCGGCCAGAGCATGAATAACTTTGTGTTTCTTCCAGAATCCTTTAAAACAAACCTGTGAACAAAAATAGGATCCTGGTATGCCCAACTTTAAACACGTTGGACATTGCAGGGTAGCTTCTTTGCCACAATCCAACGTTTCACATTTATGGGCCATTGCACTGCGCTATTTACTAGAATAAAAATTAATTATAAATTTATTAACAAATAGTGCTGTGGAAACTATCTTGTGAACTTAACCAATTTAACTTAAATGTTTTTGTTGCAGCAAAACAAATTCTTATAGAGATTGAGTTTTGACATATGTGCCCACTGTCAAATGTAAATAGATGTTGTCTTGGATAGAAAATGCAATGTGCTATGGAATCAACTCTGTGTGGATGTTAACTTAAAGGGAAATGAAAATCACATTCCACAATACGAACCCCATTGTTTATATTGCGGCGAACACAAAAACTGTGACGGGCGCAGTGGAAAGACGTTATGGTAGTGAGCACAGGATGCAGATCTTCCACATCGAGTTACAAAGTCGTTGCCAGAAAGCCAAGGAAACTCTGCAGGAATTTGCTACGGAGATTGAGAGATTAGCTTATTTGGCTCATGCACACAAATCCATGGAATACATCGAGGACATAAAAATTCAGAGCTTCGTTAATGGAGTACGAAATGAGGTTACGCGCTATGCTGCGTTAGCATGTCCGAAATTGACGTTTGCATAAACCATCTCGAACGATCTAACACACGAAACGGCTTCTCTGCACATTTAAAGCTTATCAAGTAGAAGCAGAAGAACCCACGTGGGTGAATCAATTACTTGAAAAGTTGTATAAAATATTTGAGAACTTTACCGAATCGCGTAAGAAAAATGATTATGTGGTTAAATACTTCAACTACAGAAAAAGCGGTCATATTGCACGTAACTGTAATACTGAATCTCATCGGTCCAATCGGTCTTCTGGACGCAAAAACAAAGCTGAGGAAAATCAAGCAGCTTTCAAAACAAATCAATCAGAGAGCCTCCAAAGTTACGGATTCCCACGACAGTCGGGTTTACGGAACCGGAACGGGCCCAGGTTTTTATCCGGGCAATGATTATCAACACGGCAGCATTATTAAAAGTTATTTGGGGAATGTTTTTGCCACTACAACAACAACAACAACTCCAAAGTTACGACTTCACTATAGAGCTTCGCAAAGGTAGTAGTAGTCATCGAAATGTGGATGCGTTATCCCGGAGTCCCTGTAATATGGAATATGGACATTGCTCGAAAGCTGACGTCAAAGAAGACATTATAGATGTCCGATTAATGACAATGACCTCGACAGAAGATTGGGACTCGAAAGAGGAGTCGGAAAAGCACATTGGGCACAGTGGAATAGTTTAAAGTTGGTGTCTGGCTCCTTGCATCGAGTATGGGAAAGCGGAGATAGGCAAAGCTTCTGATCTCTTATGATTATTCCGAAAGTACGAATTCCCGAAATTTTCAACGAACTGCCCAACGGTCCATGTGGAGAGCACATGGGAATCACGAAAACCTTGGAGAAGTTAAAGCAAAGGTTTTATTGGGTTGGTGGTCGTCAATCAGTTACAGAGTGTCTTGCCAATTGTGCTGAATTCATTGCAGCTAAGGGGCCGAGATCCAGGAGTCATGGCCAGATGAAGCAATACAAATCGAGTGCTCCATTGGAGCGAATTGCCATGGATGTAGCTGGTCCATTTTCCACCAGTAATTCAGGAAACAAATATGTTTTGGTGGTGATGGATCATTTCAGTAAATGGCCAGAGGTATATCCGATTCCTAATCAAGAGGCTGAAACAGTGGGGGACGTATTCATCAACAACTGGGTAACGAGATATGGTATTTCAATAGAATTACATTCTGACCAAGGAAGGAATTTCGAATCAGCCCTAATTCAGGAGATGTGCCAGAAACTGGATGATAAAGCGATTCAATCGAAGCTTAGAAGAACATTTGAGGAAAGTGGTAGACAAGTTTCAAAAAGATTGGGATACTTATATTTCCTTGTTCCTGATGGCTTATTGGTCTGCTATACATGAAACAACGGGGCAGACTCCAGCAAGGGTAATTTTTGGGAATGACCTTCGGTTACCGATCGACTTGAAGTTCGGAATTAACCCCAATGGTGGAAAGAATGTCAAGGAAATTAATTGTATCCTAGAAGACGAGATGAAAAAAATACATGCTAGGGTGAGACAGCGCACGCAAATCATGAGTGATAAAATGAAGGCAAAATACAACAAGGCAATGAACTCTGAAGGGTTTGCTGAAGGAGATTGGGTGTTGTTATATAACCTACAACGGAAGAAAGGCTTATCTCCTAAATTACAGTGTAATTGGGAAGGACCATACCAAGTTGTTAAATGACCCAACGATGTGGTATACCGCATACAGACCATTCGAAGACCAAGGAATAAAATGAAGGTAGTTCATTTAGAACAGCTTGCAGCATATGGTACCGGAAATGTGTCTAATCGGAACGGTCAAACTTAGGTGGAGGCAGTGTGGCGAACACGAATTCCAGAATCGGCGATAACGTGCCAGAATCTACCAGACATCGAAACTAGTAGTTTCCAGAATGTTCGAGTGACGATTTGTTGGTAACGATCTACTATATAAGGGCTGCCGGAATGGCAGCAGGACACAGTTCGAATATGAGTGCTGCAAGTAAAGTGCAGGTGAATTATAAGTAAGCTCGAATAACGAGTAACAAAGTGTTAAGTTATTGAATAAGAAATAAAGAAAAGTGTATAGCCCTTAAATTAAGCCAGTGTGACTTTAATTGAACAATCCACTGATCGAATTCAGGGTAAAGTTTCAACGTGAACGATTAATTTAGAAAATCCGTTACAATATGAATTGATCATATCGAAAATAATTGGTCCATATTGATGTTAATAAGCCTTTTTCATCATTTATCATTTACCATTTATTATTGCCTTTTTGTGTTATATCAAAGATAATATTTTAAGGTTAAATACTGTGAAAAATAGGAAAGCTTTTAAGCGTAAACATTCATTTGGTGCTTACATTATTTATAAAAAAAACATCTTTTGAGACCAGTTACTTATTTGTTATATTGATTTAATAAAAATATGTATGATAAAATCGCAATGAAGTAAATAAAATGATAAAGGATAGGAATTAAGTTCCGTGCAGCAAAATCGGCTGTCTTTTCATTGGTTGCAGATACCTGATATAATTCTTATAAAAATAATGAGTGGAAAGAGAATTTCCATAAATTTCATTTCAAATTAAATATAATACAATTTATATTTTATTTAAATAAAAGATGTAGTATATAAGTAAAACAAAGTCTGGTTAGTTACACCATTTATAACTCAAGAGCGAGTGATAACTAGAGAGATAACTAGAGCGAGTGATTTACTTAAATCAAACAAAATAATCTAGAAAGATATCAAATACTTAGAATATACTATTGAATATACTATATATAAAAAAGGTAAACAAAATTGCAATGGAACATGTTTGATGATAAGAAAACGGGTAGTCAATGTGATTTACGGTTTGGTACTTAAGTAAAATTCAAAAGTGAGGAAGCTCTCATTCTGAGGTTTCTGGTGATTCCAACCGATATGCTGGTGGCATTTAAACGGTAATTTCCGATGATTTTTTGTGATCTGTGTCTAGAAAACACATGTTTTCTCAGGATATAAATCATCCGCCTTATTTGTATTTGCGCTTGATAATAAAACGAACAAGTAAGTAAGCTAAGTTCGGATGTAAAGAATATTGTATATCACTAGGTGCTTCACTTAAGAGAATCAATCCAGGTGTGACGAATGCAGCAAAATACATAGCTTCATCAAAGCAAATTTCATAGATTTGTGCATTTTATCCTCGGGTTAGAAGTTTGTCTACGCTTTTATTTCAATGGCTTTTAATTATTTTACAGAATCGGCCAACTATTATACATACGGATGTTTTCGACAATATATAAACTTTATTTAAAGTTAACTTCCTTCACTTCGTTATTTCATAAACATGCACATATTTACATATGTATGTATGCTGAACAAGTATTTGTATGTATATGTTTTGTGTAATCGTTTTTTTTTTTATTTAAATGTCTCACTCTTTCTGATCTATAATCTAAAACAAATAGTTAGTTTTTTTTAACAAAATGGGTATTTAATTAATATTGTTTTAAAATAAAGTCTCAAACTGTGCTTTGCATTAACTAAGAGTACATATATTTAATATTAAGAGTAAAATTAATAGATATTATTCATCAATTGAACTACGGATTACCACATAACCACGGTAAACCACATATTTTTGCAACCGTACATTTACAGACATATTTACCGGCTAATTCATTGATGATAAAAATTCTGTTATACACTACCAAACAGAGATACATGTAGGTATGTATATATATGTAGTGGCTGATTTACAAAAACCATTCAAAACAAATTTACACTTGCGCTTTCAAGTCTTTATCATTTGCAGCCAAAAAACTACGAAATTCCATATCAGCTGGGCCTGACCAACTGTCTCACTGCTCCCTTCACATTGGGCCACCAACGGTATTGTCCATAATCGTACTTCGTTTTCCTAAAATCAGTTGGATGCTTTATCAGTATTGGCATCGCTGAGAAACAATATGAGTATTCGAACATCCGTGGATACATATGTATGTATAAAACTGCGCCAGCTTCGCCAATCGTCTGCCTCGCATGGCGAGCAGAAGTTAAATCAACGAAATACAAAGACCGATGTTAACGGCAGAAGCACCCACGAGGAGGAAAACGAACCTGTCGCCGCTCGCTCGGATTTTGCAGCATCTTCTGAACGAATTTCAGTCGAGTTTAAGCAGCCGAGTGCATCGGATGATAAACGGAGAAACGGAAACGGGAAAAAGCACGCGAATAATTGGATACAACTATGCTAATACCCATTAAGAGTGGCAAAAATCGTTCAAGTGAGGATACATATTTGATATATAAGTGGAGATGTACTACGAGTATTTGAAAGAAGTATCATTCATACTTAGGTGAGCATTCATGTGGATGCTTTCAAATTGTGATTGTGTGCAAGCGTGTAACGGAAATGCTAACGGCGCCATTTTGATTTCTCATGGTGCATCAGTTGGCTTTGAAAAGTGAAAATCTAAAAGTGTCTGGCATCGTGAGTGAAATTGGAGATTTGACCAGCATTACTATTTGATTTCTCTAAACAATGGACTACAGGTATATATGTATATAAACTTCTACATGGCGAGTTTTCTGCATCGAAAAACCAATTTATTGCTATTTACTTAGCATATAGGCATATACAACCGCATACATGAATGTATGTACATGTGCGTGTTTACAATGTTTTCATTTGAAATATATATACAATTATATATATGTAGTTAAGAATATACATATACATATACATTATGGAATATACATATGTACTTATGTATGTGTGTATGTGTTTGTAATTTAATATAATTGATAATATTAATTGCGGTAGCATGGCATTTGCTGATACGCGAACATGGCCAGCTGACAGGCGAGTGGTCAAAGTGACAGTGAGACTTTTGGACGGGCGACAGTTCGACCGGTAGAATGTTTATGCGTATATTTTGTTGATGCTGTGTTGTTTTGCACTTTATTGTTAACTCATACTCGGCTTGGGTGAATGTGTGGTGTCTGTTGTCAACAGCTTATCAGTGATTCGCTGCTATTAACGCTTCTGTCTCTGATATGTTGGCTTTTCAATATCTGCCTGCTGTTGTGCTTCTTATGTTGTTTTTATTTGATTTACTGCAAATGCACTCAAGAGGCGCATCTAAAAATAGTTTGAAAAGACACGCTACCATTCTATTTCCCCAGTTTTTACATTTCTTTTATAATGTGCGTACATATTTATACATACGTATGTTGTTGACAGTTTTCTGTTTTTATTAAATTGCGCCAATGTTTTCTCTTTAAAGAGAATGCAATGTAATGCATGATTATGTACATATGTAAAAGTACATAAATACATTCTGAGATAGACGTGCTTTTATTTTTCTTTGTTCTATGTTTCTATGTTGAATGTTAAACTAAAAAGCGTGCAGCAAAGCACTCAGCAAAAAGGATTAATTGTAATACAAAAGAGAATAACAAAAGTACAAAAGAATCAATAACAAACTGAATTTATTTCGTAGAAACGTTCACATGCTCTTCCTTTACACATTTGCGTAATTGACTTGAGCAAGAGACGCATGAAAGTTGATGACAATGTTCCAATAAATAATATTAAAGATGCACATTTTATTTAAGGAAAAATTTAAACTACCGAAGCTATTCTGCTCTGACTACACATATATTATGTTATACATATGTATGTATTTGATGTCTTTGGAGAAAGACTCTTTGAATATCTCTTCGAATATTCCACATCTAAGTATAATTGTCGCTGGTAATTTATTCAACTTCGGTGACCCGTCGACAGATACTGCGATATCCACTGGTATTTTTCTATATTGGAAAGGCTTTTTAATTTTGCGGAGAGTGCATTTTTGGTTTGTTTTTTTATTTATGACGTATTTACATATGTAACGATTATTTTATATTACCAAAGAAAAAAAAAGATATCAAGGAAACTGGTTTACAACTAACTATTATTAAATTTTTTAAAGAATGTAGGTTATGATTAAAATATTCTAAATACACACATATATTATAAGTTCAGAGTGAGGGAAGAAGCGCAGTACATATGCCCATCGCCTATCGCTTATCGCGAGAAATATAACCGTCTAATATTAGTTCAAATTAGCACAAACTATCATCCAGTTCAGTTTGGATCAATTCTTATCGACTAAACACAAAATGTTAATAAACAGTTATGTTAAATAAACGCACTCATTAATAATTAGGTATGGTATGTTTTCTGAGTTCGATGTTTTACTGTAGGGTTTTCTTATACACCCAAGTATAGCGTGAAGGTTATATTTACTAATAAGAGAAAAGATACAAACAGGAGAAGAACATAAATACATCGTATAAAGTTCGACCCTTCAGACACAACCTTGCATCCAAAAAATAGATTTAAAAAATACTCACATCACATACCCATACCATACCCCAATATCAATATAACAGTAACATGCTGGTAGACCTTATCAACAAGCATATACAAAAGGATGAACTAATTATATGCATATTAATGTACATTATGCAAAGGTTTAGATGGTATATACACGTATGTAGAGTATGTATGTGTTTGTATACCTTGTTGTGCAATATTTCTACTCATCTACATGGGTTTGCAGATTGAATTCGATAGTTTTCCGCTAATAATGGTCGGCCCTATTTTACCGTTTAGTGTTTGTCATTTTGTGTCCATTGATCGACTGGTTGCATGCAATTTGATATATTAATGGGTTTCTGCAGATTTGCTTATTTTTCGCAAATACTGAGAAACAAATTCGTCTTCTTCATCTCTATTCGAAAGCAAGTCTAGTGACTTACCCACAACCAATAAAGAAATAAAAAAAACAGAGAACATTGCATCACTTCATATCGGTATTACTAATGTGGTGTGTGTGAGCATTGTGAAACTAAAGGTGGGTAAAAGTACGTCTTTTGATACGCTGTAAATGATTGGGCAAGGAAGACCCTCGAATATGCCAACTGTTATATAAATATAAAAAGGTGAAGCTTGTAAACATTTTTTATCGACTGAACTTTTTTTTCATATGAAAGGTTGCTGGAAGTTCCTGTTTAGTTGAGAGGTGATGGTTAGTAAAGGAAAGAGCACCCTTTGAATTTAGAATACAAACTGCGATAGCATCTATAGAAGAAAGGTAGATAATATCGAGAAATTAGGAGATATTTTCACTTGCTATTTAAGCACAATAGATGGAAATCGACTGGCAAACACAAGAACAATTTCTGCAGACCAGCGAGGCAGTGTAGATTTTTGATTATATTTATAAGGTGAATTAAAATGTTCTATTGTAAATGGCACTGTCCCTGTTAACGTTGCTGACATCCTTCGACATGGGCACTGTAACTCCCGCAACACTTCTCAAAGCTTCACTTTTCATAGAAATGTGCCTGTGCATATCTGTATGTCTGGGTATATAAGAGTTTGTATTTTTGTATCATCGGTCATCCAAAATATTACCCTGTCCCCACAATTTCCTCATGATCTAGTAAATTTACTTAACGCGGCGTCTTTGGTGTACCATAAATGTATCGAGTATGACGAACTGAAACAATGAAGAAGCATTGCATGACTTTGAGTTCTGTGAATTTTGTTTCACTTTTCCCATTCTATTCGTTGCTTCCTTTTTCTTAGACTTCTTATTATTGCACTTGGACTCCTGCAACAGCGCGAACTCATCATAATGATCATCATAATCATCGTTGTCGTCGTCTTATTTGTTATGCGCCGCGCTTGCCTTATGAGCCGTGACGCCAGTTCATCGACAAGTGTTTACTGTATTGCAGAGGAGGCTACTTCAGAAAGAGTAAGAAAAAGAAATTGAACAAGTAAGCAATGGCTAAGTTCGGATGTAACCGAACATTTTATACTCTCGCAATTTTCAAAGATCAAAGTCAAAGATATTTTCAGACGTTGACAATACTGTATGGTCAAAAATGTTGGATATGAATTCAACATTTATTATTCGACGCAATTGTGTTTGGATTATAATCATATTTGATATCTTGCCAACTTATATTGTAGGTCATAGACTGACTTAGTTTCAATACTACATTTTTCTGCGTGTCCGAAATATTTATATAAAAATCAACACAATTAACTCTAACGATATATGTGATATAAACTTAACCCAAAGGTCTAAACTTAATATATTGGGTATTTTAAGAAAATATTAACCAGAAAATCGAAAATTATTATTTCAGTGATATAAGGTTTAGACCAAGGTCCAGACCGATTTCATTTATATTCAGCGCGAAATCACATTGTGTTTAAGAAAGCATATCCACTTAATTTCATTAAAATATCACACATGTTGCCAACTTAACCGTTTTAAAGTCAGCTGAAATCATTATATCGGGTATATTTGGGCAAGGGGAAGGTCTGAACAGATTGAATTAACCTTTGGCATTAAACTCAGGTATTTATTATTATGAAGACTCACTCACATACTCACATATTGACCGACATACTCACATAGACCGTAAAGTCTACTAGAATAACAGTAATCATTTTATTGTAGATTGATTTCACTTTTACCAATTTTTACCACCAAACTATAGTGTATTCAAGACTATACGTTCATTTAATTTTGTGAAGATATCATATATATAGATATAGACTATATGAAGACAACAGGAAATTCGAAAATGTTGGTATTAGGTGTATGGGGGCTAATGGAAGTATTTATCCATTTTTACTAATTTTTGACATACAGGCACATCATTAATAAAGTATATCTACAGATTGACCAACATTTTAGGCAAAAAGTCAGCCATACACATTGAGGTCCCCATATTCGGTATTTGGGGGCTTGAAAAGGTATTTTCCGATTCCCACCATTTTTGGGCAGGAAAGGGCATTTCTTGAGGATACTTATACTAATTGATGCTTGAATTATATACTGTAAAGTGGAAGAAACAGAAAGAATTTAAAATTGTGTTATATGGAATGTAGGCTTGGTTGTAAGCCGATTTTGTTCTTTTTCACACTATACATAAGAATATTGGGATAATGTTACCAACGAATTCGGTTGAAATTGATATAGTAGTTCCCGAGATATTCACCATGGGCGGTGCCACGTTCGTTTTCCAAATTTTATACTGATTTCTATGCAGCCTTTCCGTATCTTCTTGAGCAGTGAAAATTAAAGTTTCTGACTTCTTTATTTAGCGAGTTAACGCACTTTCAGTAGTTTTCAACATGTCCTTTGTATGGGAGGTGGGCGTGGTTCTCATCCGATTTCACTAATTTTCTCAATGTGTGGGGAGGTGCTGCTGGGGAAAGACCTGCTCTGAGCAAGTTTGGTTGATATAGCTTAATTACTTTGTTAAATATGCACATTAAACCTGTTAGGGGATGGCGCCTCTTTTTAAAAAGTTTTAAACCACAGACGCCCCTTCCTACTGCTATCCCTTGCGCTAAGTCACAAATTTGTATCTTTATTTGTTGCTTAGTTGTAGCATTTTATAGGGTTTCGCATAACGGCATGTTATGGGCGTGACAACTCAACTCGTCTCGTCATCTTGATCATTTTGATGTGTATAACTCCATATCTATCGCGATTAGTTTTAGATATTACAAACAACCGTTAGGTGAACAAAACTATTATACTCCGTGGTAACATGTTAAAGAAAGAAGTAGTGGACAGGAGAATTAAGTATATACTTAAACTCCGTGCTCATCCAAACCCACTAGCTAATGCTTTGCTACAATCCTGCCTACTAAAGAGCAAAATACTACTAAAATGGCTCTCACACGATCTTGAGCTTGTCTTAATTTAAATATATTTAAGATTTTACTACTTCTTGTTAGATTTTAAACAAGCAGATACAATAAATAATTAAGTATTTAAGGTAAAGTTTGGTCAATTGTAGTCTGATTATATTGGATGTTAAAGCATTAAACTTGATATCTGACGACTAAGGGTTTCTTGTATATGTACACTTATATCTAACCATGACTGCGAGTAATTACATTAAAGCATTTATTTCAAGATAAGCATATTTTGTTAAGATTGTGATAACTTTAAGGCTTTTCGTAATCGTTGGGGCAAGATTGAGTAGTTAAATACTATTCAGCTGAACCACATGAACATGTCTTTAACACAGTATGTACCTTACAATTCATTTAATTTTTCTTGCTTATCTGTACTTCTGAATGCATAAATTCATGCGTCACCGAAATATATATACAACACTCGACTTTATAGGTATCCTTAAGAGTGTATGTAATGGTGCACATATTTATTTATGAGACGTTCGTATATACCCATGCTCGAATCATTGGTAATGACCTTCACCCTCTTTCGGATGTTATTTTTTGTATATTTGGTTTTGCCTTTGCTTCCCATTCATTTTGCATTTAATAATCCAAATTTGGCGGAGTATGCAATCCTGATGACAACTCGTATTGTTGCGCAGCTTTTGGCTATTTGTTTTGCCCTCCGCCATTTGTACCCTCGTTGGCACTAACAGATGCAAAGATGGAAATGTTGATGTTCCTGGGGCAAAGTAATTGTTTTATATGTTCACTTAAAACTTAGTTGGAATTCCTTTTGCCTAATGTTGTTGAGAAATATTTTCGCTGTCACTTTTCATTTAAACCATTTTCAACTTCCTAAATTATTGAGTAGGAATTTAGCTCTGCTTTATCCAAGCGACTTATGCTTTCTTGTATATGAAAAAGCTTCACATTTTAATGCTCGCCTCAATCGACTTGAAAGCATTATCTAACTTGGTCAAAAGAAAATTAAATAACTAATACAACTCTGGCAGTATAAACCATACAAGGAGCAGAAATATATTAGTTTCATACTAGTTCAAAACAGATACATAATCTTGTAGTTCAATTTAAATTTTTCAGAAAAATTTGAATTTGAATTTTGTTCAGGTCCTCTATGTTCGTTGAGATATCGTGATGAAACATGGTATATTAAATATGTATGTTCCTTGGCACTCCCAGGAGGTAAGAGGCTTTTGCAGAGGCAAAATAACCACAAATTGCACTTGATCGAAAAAATATAAATAAATACAAACGTTGAATTTGGTGTAGAGGATCATAGTAGAGGAAGGCATGTGTGATTAAAATTTTTTAAAGTGGATAATGCCTCACCCTGGCATTAGTTTACTTTCTTTTACAATAGGTAACTCAAAAAGAATGAAGATATCGGAACAAAATTTCATATAAATGGAGCTATGTGACAACTCTGACCTAAAAACGGTCGAAATCTTCTTCCTCCTCCTATATACAAAATACAACAATTTCTGTTCTTCAGATTGGCTTTATATAGTATATATTGGAAATTATGTAAGGTAACTTAATGAAATTAAGTGATCATGTTTTTTTCACCACTGAGTAATTTGGCGAAAGAAATTAGAGAATTCGACTTATGCCTTTCCCTAGCACCCGTATAGGCTAGGTTAGGTTAGTGAGAGAGATATCTCAATAAAATAAGCGAGAATTGGCGGTCCATATCTTACACCCCTAAGATACTGTAAGATACTTACACCCCTACTACAGAAGGCTACTAGATTATAGTTACCGGTAAACTTGCCTGCAAACTGCCGGTAAACTTGGATACTATAACAGGATTTTGTTTTGCGGATGGCTACTGAAACCAAACTACTTGAAACATAAGACAACGATCCTTTGCTTACATTTTGGGAAGCAAAGAAATGGAAAACAATGACCTTCATTGGAATTAAAAATCGTTTAGTAGATTTGTACGCTCGTCGTGAAATTAATATATTTCGTTGCTTTAAATGACTCAGTTTTTCAAGTTGATTAATATTGACAATTTTAAAGAATCTTTGAAAATTTGTTTACTAACTATCAATTTATAATAATGCAGCGTTTAGGCACAATTATTACAAAATATTGGTTAAATCATATTAATTCATCAATAGATAATGTAAATTCCTCAAAAATATTTCACAACTGAAAAGTCTGAAGGCAAATAATATTTGAAAAATTCACAAAGTATTCATAAAGTATACATATTTTCTTTAAAGATGTCCAATACATTCAAACTCGAAAATTCGTACAATAGTATAGGCAACTGTTCCTGTTCAATTTCCTGATTTTTGCATTTCTGCATACTATAACAAGGGTTGATTGCAATCGATAATATACACAAAATGGCGACGCCGAATCAGTTGCTTGTTGTAATTAGTCGATATCTAATCGTAACATAAATTTTTATATACGATTATCGAACGACAACTATAATCGCGCTATTATAGATACACAATAGGGGTGTCAATATATGTTTTGAGCCGAAAGCCCAATTGATTAGGTGAAAGGCACTTTGAAGTAGTTAATAGGACGATGCTAATTTAAATGATTGTGAGTTTTGTTGGACTCCATTGAAAATCAAATACAGATCAAATAAATATAATAAAGCAAACATATTTTTAGTAAGATTATGTTATTAATAATATGGTAAAAGATTTTATCGTGCTAGTAAATATACTTAGCCAGCTCTCTGAAGAAGAAAGAGAGAGTTTATTGAGAGAGAGTGAAAGAGAGTAAAAGTGAAACATTGGTGTCGAAAATAAAATAATTAAGCTATCCCCTGTACTGTTTGAATATGATGGGATTGGAATAATGTTTGCCGTGAGTTTCTTGGAGACAAATTGTCTTTTACGATAGGGCTGTAATTAGTATTTCCAAGTTCAAGATGTTATTATGATACCCATGAATATTCTATATGAATTAACTATTTGGTTTTAAATTTTCTGCTATTTCCAGCTATGCTCAATAGCAGTTAGGCGTATAAAAATTTGTTTGTATGTACATATGTACATGTGCAACCTCGAGGACACCATAGCACGTTGCACATATCCTACTGATCACACGTGCTTTTAACAAGTTTAATTACATCCACATCACAGCTTCGTAATGTCGGTAGAAATTGGTCAACATCCAGACAAACCGAGCACAAACAACTTTCATAAACGAAACGTATCTACATACAAATGTTGGTGACTGAGGCTAAATGAATGTGAGAAATGGTTTGAAGTAGGTGGATTATGTAATTACGAACAATGCTCGTCTGGAGTATAGTTATACAAATACCAGTTGACCATTGCGTCCGCGATTCATTACGAGTTAGCTTGTTGTTTTACCTAAATACTGACACAGACCAGTTTGCCAATTTATGTTAATCTATTTCCATTCCCAACTTCCGCTCTTTTTATATTTTTACTAGATACTAGTTTTGTTCACTTAAAGGTTGTTTGTCAATATCACATGACTACTACAAACATTTGAAAATATCTAATATTCTCTATTTCTATATTTTCGGGAGAATCTAACTTTATAAAACTTAACGCTTCCTTGTGATAATTCTAGCAGGCGCAGTCCGCTTAGAAAATGTTTACTATTTTATTAAAATCATAATGTATCGTCTACCAACTCCTACATATTTGTACATGAACTTCTGTTATATAATAAAAAAATTTGTATGTATGTATGCAGCGCCTTCAGGGTGTTCTATATGTAGCAATCACGGCAGGGTTAATTTTATGTGTCATTTCCAGCATTCCCAAATTCAGAAGCAAAAAAATGGTATGTTTCAATGTCTAACAAGATTCCCAAAGTACAAGTGCTCGTATTCAGCCAAATATTTTTCGATACAATTGTACGCGGTTGCAGAATTGTGCAGAATTGGGTTAATTGTCGCTTCTTAATTGCGTTTTGAAGCAATGTTTGGCTTTAATTATGTTCCGAAGGAAAACAAGTAAGGTGGGCCTAAGTTCAGGTGTAACGGGAAATGTTGTACTCTCGCAATTTGTAAGGATCAAACTTTATTTTGCTAAGATATCTCACAGTTTGTTCTATATATACGGTATAAAGTCAATCGCAAGTTTGATAATGCTTATATAAGTGAGTATATGAGGGCTAATTCCCCTAGTACTGATACGGTTTTATTCGAAAGATGCTTCCCGAATTTCATTAAAATATTTCACAAGTTGACTGATGTTTTTGTTAAAAATGTAGCCATAGGGACTGAGGTCCACATATTGTTACACATATATACACATATATGTTATCCGATGTAGCCCGTTTTTAGACGTGAGATGGCTACCTTGCAGACGCTATTTGTGAAAAGTTTTGTTCCGATATCTTATTGATTTTGATTTATACACTCTAATGTGAAAGAATCAGATGAAATTTAAAATTTTGTTGCCCCCATTCACTTAATATGTGTCACAGGAAGGCGTTTCATACTGTAACATAAGAATGTTAGGATAATATGATGCACCAAAATTGATATTGGTACAGTAGTTCCCGAGAGTAAGAAAATCGAAGACATTGCAATGTATTCGTATTAACTGATTTCCAAAGTATTTTGGTTACTAGTTATTTTAATTACAATAAACTATCCGGAAAATAACGTAAAATGTGCATATGTACAAAAATTCATACCATTGTAGCAGATGGCAAGGAATACATATGCACATAGTTTAATTAAATGATCACATTTTCTTTTTTAAATGGATAGAGTGAAACAAAATCATTTGTTTTATGACATCTAGGAGAAAATTTTACTTTAGTACCACATTACCAAACTACAATAAGTGTAACCTTCTCAATAAATTTTGTTTTGGAGTTCTGGAAGTTGTCATACTTAACATTTAGTTCATACGTGAGGTGGGTGTAGTTATTAAAAGATTTTAAATATTTTACATAATTGCATGGGGTTTTAAGAGGCAAAGTTCCCAATTACTTTAAACTGGTTTCAGTTGCATAGGAGAACTGTATAGTGGTGTTCACTTTCTAAAAAAAATTAAACCACATATACATTTTAAGATCTCTTAATTTTGACTCGAAATATCGATGACACGGACGAAGGGAAGGAAAGATCGTAAAATAAATTCGTCTTGAGATTCTGATCAATTTGATACAAAAACTTGAAACAAAATTTTTTTATTTTAGATTTCAGAAATATTCTAGGATTTAGAAATATTTGTTTAAAACTGTAGCAAGTTTGACATTCCTACCAGGAGATTTTAAAAAATTAAAAATTGATAATCTATAGATAGATCGAGATAGAGATCGAGAATTTTCGACGAAACTATTGAGCGGATTCGGTTAATTCTTCTGAATAAAAGCAATAAATTATAATTACGGTTATTTGCAATAATTTAATTTTAAAAATTTTCACTGTGAAGTAATAATATTAGCGCGAAAATATTTTGAGACCTCCATTCGAAACCAGTTAATTAAGAGTACTTTATTTGTTTTTGCATGTGGTTATGTGGTAACGCATTCTTATAATATGCTTTAATATTCTTTTCTTCTATTCAATTACAGCAATACATTTCTATGAGTGTCAACTATCAATAAATAACGGCAATTAAGCAAATAGTGACGCAAACAATATTTCAAATTGCTCCAATCTAAGATTGAATAGCTCATACCGACGCGGGACCAATTTGGCTGACTGTATGTAAAAAAATAAGTGTGTTAATATTAAGTAAATATACTTAAGCGAGCATTAGTGAAAAGTGCAAAATTTGTCAATTCCTTTTCGGAAAAGTGGACATTAATTTTCGAACATTCGGAACGGTGTGCAAGATGACAAACTTGCCGCAAAAACACACAATTGAAGACAAACGTATGTTACCATTGCGAATACGTGCATTCCATTGCGGAAGCGGATATGGGCGTGGGAGCCTGTTGAGCTGCTCGCACTACACTCTGCTGCTGGCGACCGCAATTTTAATCTTAATCAGCGCCCATGCCAAGAGTGCACTAGTCTATGACAATAACGATAACATTAATAACGATAATAATAACAAGAACAATACTAACAACAATTTTAACAGCATTTTTTCAACAAAGAATGACACCGAGCTGCTGCCACAGAAGGCTACCAAAACAGTGTCATCGTCTTCAGCATTTTCGTCTATGCCCGGGAAAGTGGATGGCGGAGAAAGACCGTTTCAGCTGCGAGCAAATATTTTAATTCCTGCGGACACCGTGTCCAGAGTGAAATTTATGGAGGAGCAACCGCACAATGATAATATACAAAATTATAAACAACGAGAGGAACAGCACAAGCATTCCATTCAGGAGGAGGGAACTGGGCCAGAACAACTGTCATATATACAATCAAAATCACCGCACCATCAACACCGCAGCCGAAGTCATCGTCAACATAATTATGAACACCACCACCATTCCATGCAGCAAAAACGTGGAATACTCGAGTCACAATCACCGCTACAGATACTCGAGGATATTCACCACGAACCGGTAATCGGCGGTTGGCAGCAGCAGCATTATGCTCACAATATACCGACCAATCATCATTATCATAGCAAATACACTATTGAGCAACTAATGAACATGAAAATACAAAATCGACTCTCTGATGATATCGACATGGATCCGTGTAAAGCCGGTGAGTTCCAAGTCACTATCGAAAGACAATACAGACACGTTCATTGTAATCAAAGCGATTGACATTTATTATTTACATGCTGAGTAATGAATAACTTAATCGTTAAGAAGTATATCGTAATCAATATTGGTATGCATGATGCCTTGATATGAGACAGCATTCTCTTGATTAATTTATTATAAATGTGTACCGTAATAAACGAAATTGGTCAATACCTCTGCTTAGCTCCCAAATACTGATTTCTGTCTGCTAATATCTCGGGTGATAAGATTACAACTCGTAGACATAAAGTAAACCGAGAGCAAAATCGAGCGTAATCCGCCTAATAATGTTTGTTGATCTAGATCTAACATAGGTAGGTCTAACATTTTTTAATTAAGTTTTGCAGACATCTTCTGCAGACATAAACTTCACCTTTAATTCTTACAAATGACTTGCTTTCAACTGAATTTTTATAGTTGATGTTAATGTTAGTTTTTATCATTTGGTAGAAATAGTTTTTTAATTTCCAAGACATAATATTTTCTCAGCTTCTTAGAAGTACACACTGAATTATAATCCTTACTTCTGTTCGTAATTTAAACTCATTTGATTTTCTGTTTCAATGTATATTAAACAAGTAAGGAAAAGCTAAGTTCGGGTGTAACTGAACATTTTATGTTCGCAATTTTCAAAAATAAGAGTCGGATTTTGCTTCGTATCCGAGCTATTTTATTAAAATCTACCTAATTAACTCAAATGAGATTTATGTGATATAAACTCAACCAAAGTGGCTTAATTAAATATATTGGGTATGTAAAGAAAAAGTCAACCAGAAAAACGGAAAAAATTATATTAGGAAGGAGGGATTAGACAACGGTCTGGACCGGTAAGTTATTTATTAGATAAGTTCATTCCATCATTCATCCTTACTTGTTAACACTTGAGGCAGTTAAAAATCCTCTCCTAAATGGTGATATATCATACCAGTTATCATAACATCTATTTTAGATGTGGCTTACTGTCATTCCCGAGATGAAGTCGCCCACACTCCACGCTCCTTTATAATGAAAAGGATGTAAGCGTGAAAAGAGAGGATTCAAGTGTGTTTTCGTATAGCGTCTGGTAGATTGCCTGCAGCTTTCGATGTATAAGTAGAAAAATCACCGAGGTTTCCCATTAAGGTTTTATTGATTTCTATGTTCATTATGTGTGAGCTGATTCTATAACTTTCATTAAGGGTGTTTAATTACTAGATGAATACATATACGGACATATGTGAATATGAAATATTTTTATTAAATACATTTATTTGGAATTTTGACACTGTTCCAATACTTCTCACTCTGCTTTCCGCTTCCGTTCCCTTTAAACACATAACTACCAACCATGGGTGAAAACGACTATGAGCTTACACGGCGCACGGGTTAGTGACTTACGCTCCATTGAAACTATTGCCGCTACTTGTGTCGAGCGCCTGTAAATATGCATTCATCGCAATTGTCTTTGCTTTGCGCATTGTATCCACTCCGTTGGCTTTCACTTTCAAATTGAATACCTTTTTCACGTTGTCACTCAATTGCACGAACACAATGCTCTTTATAGGCAAATGTATGTAAGTTTGTTTGTCTAAAATGCGTCAATTTACATTTCACTATCGTTCGTGGGGAATGCATGAGCAGGTTTGTGCTTCTATGCGCATAAGGGTGCCGTAGCACTCTTTGACGCCATTAAATAAACACGCTATGTTAAAGAATGTTACTGAAAAGTGAAATCGTAAAGCAAATAGCTTCTGCCGTTGCTACAAAAGTTGTTCATGAATAAAATTCAGCCAATTTTATAGGCCTGAAGATGCTGTCCTCAAATTGATCTTAGTAGTTTTATCATTTGTTAACTCAGCTAGTTATTCGCTCAACTGCTTATGCGTCCATTCATAGCATTTCCTTTGTGCTAAAATTCACATGTATGAATACGCTCCCTTCCTGGTGTGATGTCATGAGCAACGCTTTTATATGGTCGTCTATATTAGAAATGCCTATAACATATTGAAAAATAACCGCTGCTTTTTATCGATTACTTTTGCATAACTAATATTGTATACCTGATATCTTTTACCAGTTAGACAAATAAATTTGTTCACTGCTTTGCATATCACATAATGGTATTTTTAGGTATCAGATGAATTGTGTTAAATGATGGGTGTATTAATTTGGAGTCAAATAAGTCCTTAAATGTCGACGCAAGTAGCATAAGTCGACAAGTCAAAAAAGCGTGGTTAGTTCGAAGAACAATAACAAAGGCAAGTCCACCTTGTAATGATGACAGTACCAGCAAATTTATTATCTGCATCGCAACAATGCCAATTGCGACAATAAATAATGGGTAATTACCAGCCTGTTAATTCCGTACATTTTATCAGTGTTTATTTATACATCTTCAAATGAGTTTTGCATAAGCGCAGATGACGCATTGTGCCTGTGTGCTGTCGCCAAACGCATTCCCTTAGACTTCTAATAATACGAGTATGTATAAACTATTTGCATTCAATATTTACCAATTAGTGTTTTAATTTATGAAAATTTAAATAAGTTAAAAGAATCTTTTAGTTATGATTCTGTTGAATTAATGTAAATATAATATATTTTTAAGAACTAAAGTTGTGTAGTTAGGCTATCCGCCTTCTTCTTCTGGGAAAATAAATAGAGAATAAACATACAAATGTATATCCATACTATACATTTTATGCTAATTATATTATGATTTTATTCTTATTTCCGAAAACTTCACTAATGCATGAATTCATTCAGCAATATCTTGGTTAATTACAGGAAAATACAATATTAATAGTATTTAATGTATATAATAATTTGACAGTTATGTGGTACAGTGCGTATGAGTGACCGCATCAAAAAAGCAAGGCAAGTCAATGTGTTAAAATAGCTTGAGTCGATCTAATTTAAAGAAGTCAATTAGTGTTTACTGCTTACAGAAATGGCTTTGCGTTTGCTATTCCAATGAGCAATTCGGACGAAATACACCTAATTATGAATGAACTCACAAATTTACTTGTATATAATATTTTTAATGTTCAAGTTTCAAACGTTTCTATCAGAGCACAATTTACATTAGCAAACACCACAGAGTTGTATTTTAATTTGTGTAACCAAGTGATTACTACTAGTTTGTTGAATTCCACCAGCACCAGAGCATATATAATTGCGTTTTTAAATTAGGCTAAAGTGAAAACATGATGAAAATGTGGAATTTACATCATTCTTTTCACAAAATATATACTCATGCAACTTTTTCGAGATTCATAATATTGTATAATACACTGATATACAGAGAAATGTTATCCATGTCGAAGTGGCCAGAAATGGGTGAGTGAATTCGTAGAGATGCACAGTCTATACGAATATATAGTATTCCAGATACACATATATGCAGACATATAAAGGCACCAAATGCCAATGGCCGATGACTGATGGCTGCAAGCTACACTCTTAGGCGCTAAGAGTGCTCATGTACACATATCTGTAAGTCGATGAGAACGCATACGTCTTGTCTTATGTGTGTGGTCCATTTATAAATAAACGTCACCGGAGGCACGATTTAATTCGCACAGGCGCGTGCAACTTGCCGCGTGTCGCATAATGTTTATTTTATATTCCTTGTTGTTATTTTTAATTACGATTTCATTTGGACTTCTTTAAGTTTTCTTTCAACCCCTCGAACACTTGACTATTGCTGCCAGCCTTCTGGACGTCAACATTATTACATATGCTTTGCAACGTCAAAGGCTTTTGAGTTGAGTAGGTACAACAACAGCAGCGAATATTTTGGCACATACATACTCATATATAAGGAATATTGGCGGTGTGCATTTGCTCATGGCACTTCAGTATGATATGCAGATATGAAGTGACGGCACGAGAGCATTTCCTATCCCACAGTTGTCACATAAAGAGCAGTATTCGATGGAAGCGCACTCGAGCTCGATGAGTAAAAGTTTATTGAACTCAAGTCGACCATGCAAAAACAAAAATCTATCCAGAAGCGTACAAAGCGCTGCTCAGGGCATCTACCTTTATATATATGCAAAAAGGAGCTGTCGGTCCATTAACACGACCAACTTTCTTACACTATAAATCGGGTTCATCAATTCATTGGCTACGGCTCATCTGTAATTTGAATTTGTTTGTATGTACTCATCTTTTTTCTACCAATTTGCAGGCGTTTATCTGTCAATTTCCTTGCAAGTACTATTCGACACCTACGTATCCACGTGTGTACTATTTCATACTACATGTCATAGAATCCGCTACTAATATATTGCGGGAAAGATTTTCATTGATTAAGTTTATTCTAGGCGTACAACTGCAGTGCTGAAAAACGCTTTCACTTGCGTTCCTTTTATAATATTTCGGGTTTAATATTTGGGTTAGCCCAAATCCTTTTGGAGAGTTCATACAATAACATACAATTTAAATACACGGACATAAAAAATAACAATAACTTAGCACAAAATACCTACTAGTACTTACTTCGATAAAAATGCATGGTACTTGCATGCGTGCTGATTAATACGTCTGAAAATCTATACTTGGTTAGGTTAAATGATGAATTTAATTTACCTTTGTTCATCAATTGTTATATATTGAATGAGCTTGCTAGTATATTCTTGCGGCCACTATATTTGCCATCCAGAATACCGCGCCAAAAACTACAACTAAATATTTCTAAATTTCATCTTAAACAAGAAAATTGTTTCGACAAGCTGTTGTAGTTAACAAAAAAGTTTCCCTTTAAAAGTTCATGCATATACCTATCCTATACTCAATTATTTAACCGCAGTATAACACAATATGTTGTCCACCCAGCCACGCACAGCTCTAATATTTGCTTCCACTCAAATTTATAAATGGTCTTTCTGTCTTCCGCCTCATCGCATATTTGCTATAAGTACTTCCTAAACAAACAGTAGACAACAATAAATTAAACATAAATCGGATATTTTTAATGACATTTTCGTCATAACTTCGTGATATTCCACTACATCTCAAAGATGTGAGTGTCTGAATTTCATGCTGTACTCGGTGCCCTTGTTATTTTAGCTGTCACTGTCAATTGCCACTTCAGTACATCGTAAATACATTCATACATGTGTGAATTAGACAATTGAACTAAAACAGTATTAATTTCAAGCGTCTCAAAAAAAAAAAAAATCTTAGATGACTTATGGAAAAATTAAGAAGGTAACTTTAATTGTGTCTTCTCCTTTGAATTTGTTGCTTACCGATGACTTAATGTTCGCTCAATTCGAGATATAGGAATCCAAATTCCTTAGTCTGCCCTTAGTCTGTGCTTAGTCTGTGATATTTTCTATGTAAGACTAGTTTTTGCTACTCTCACATAATTTGTGAGGCATAAATAAATAATTCAAAACATTAACCTTGCTCTAAATAAAGCTCAACAATCACTAAGTTGTTCATAATGGCATTAAAGAAATAACCTCTGGGGTATGTAAAAAGGGTTAAAAGGGATCAGATCGTAAAGAAATGAATATTTGCATTTATCTAATTATATAAATCTTTTTTTATGGCAAGTGGGCTTATTTATAGATCGATTTAGCACATTTATTTCCGAATTGAAAGCGCTTCTTATAAAAATAATCAGTCGCTCAGTGGCGCTTTAGAGTATTGATAATGCTTCATTTATTAGGCAGCAACCAATGAAAATACGAGGTGAAGGTACGGGTAACGTCTGGAAGAGGTATAAGACTAAACTAAATACCAAATTGGTGCAATATATGACTTTTACTACACCCATTACTTTTCCCTCTACATCAGAGCAAGAAAAATCCCTGTTTATCTTTAAAAGGTACATCTGCATAATTAACTTCATTTAAACTTAGACAAAAATATTTAAATGTTGCGTTTAACAAAATTTATCCTCATTTTCTTTTCTTTTTCTTCTTCTATATTTATTTCAGCAATTAAATTCTTTAAACCTTTAGAAAAGGTGATATGGAACATATTCGCGGATAAATGCGAGTATATTTCACTAAAATATTAGATATATGCAAATTTAGTATTCCTCTTATCTCTTCTGGAAAATCGCATTGGTAATTTATGTAGTATTATAAGTGTTAGCCTTAACCCCTGTAGATTTGTTAATTATCAAACGAATAGAAAATTATGATAAAAGTACAAAAATGCATTAATCCATAATTAATTCTTTAAGTTGCGAGAACGTCGTATTTCAAATATAAAAAACAAAACTCAGGACAAAAATTTATATATCAAAGTAAACCTTCGGGCTAATGGCCGATAAGCTTTCTGCTTACGAAAGTTTGAATACATATTGTCTATAATTGTGCCAAAGTAGCGGAAATGTACTTTTGGGATGTTAACTTTTTCACAATGGGTGGAAGGACGTCATCGGCACACCTTTCTCTGCCATCTGAAGTTTGATGGGGTCTTCGTACAACACTATTATCTCCCATTGCTCGCATTTGCGGTCGGATCAGTGCAGTCCATTGCTTCATTTGTTTGCAAGTGATAGACTGAAAGAAGGCGATGCCAGCTATTATGAATAGGTTGTAAATTTTATTTCATACAGATTCAAGACACTATTCTACAAATGCAGTGGTGAATGGCTTTGGATCGCATTACTTTTCGCGTATTACATATATATTTCTACTTAAGGGGGCAACGACTGCCCACCCAACGACCAAAAATCAAATACGAGTGATTTCATTTACACTTTTTTAGTTGTTGGGCCAGAAATAGCCGTAGACAAGCCAAAGTCACAGCATCTTGTGGACCAAGTTGTACAATAGAGTCAAACGCTTCCTACCATCCACTCGGGAATAGTGCTGGTGCCTTTGGAAGCCAATAACGAACGGAACTAAACTGGATAGTTAGTAATGTTTTAACAGCAAAGTCATCTGGTGAGTTAGCATAAGACACATGATAGTAGATGGAGTTCTGCAGACTTTTGATTATGTCTGATTATAAAAGTCTTATATCTGAAAATATTCTATTCTATCCGAAAGAAATGAGCTCATGGAATAGCAATAATGATTTTCAATTATATACTTAAATACATTTCTATATAAATATATAAAATGTTTTTATATCGGGATAACCTTAACTGAACTCATCTGAATCAAATTATGTTTTACTGATTTAAAAGTGTGTTAGAAGAAGGTCGATATGATAGTTCCCTTTAATCACAATGACAGTGCCACGATTCATATTTTCTTAAAATGCTATGTATTGGGAAGCCGGTCCTATATGACGGGATTCATTTGAGATAATGGTTATAGTCAAAGACACTCTAAACTCCTCACATAATACTATAAATCTTCGAACACTAAATACTTTCGAAAATTTTCTCATTTACAAAAATTATTGTTAAAAAAAATTTGTCTCTCAGAAGAAGATGTTCGCTTTCGCATGATCCAAACTTTCCTTATTTGTTCTGAGATTACTTTTAATTAAATTTCGTCTGTTTCTTTAGTTTTATTTGCTTCGCTCCTTTACTAACGCCCAAATTACCACCAAAATAACCTTATTTTCTCGTTTGTGTTTTATTACACTGTTTCAGAAGCAGATATTTGCCAAAATGCAACCCTAGGAAAATTCACACGCATGTGTATGTTTATGTGTGCGTATGCTTTGTGAATGCAAATAAGCTGAAATTAATTGATTAAATTGCTTTAGCGTCACAGTCACTGGCTGAATAAATACCCGCATTACTGTTGTAAGGTGGAACAAACGTCTGCGTTCAGTATATTAATTAATTAATAATATCCGCGATAATGAAATGTCAGCGCCAAGGTATGTACATATCTACATACAAATATATACATATATAGGTATGCATATATGTACTACACATCACTTCACTGTCGGCAATTACTGAATATTGCGCATGTTGAGTAGATACGTACATATGTACACACCACCTTGTCAAATCAATTAGTTATATCTAGTTAACTACTCTATGACTAGTATGAATTGGATACAAGTTCTACGAGATGTCAAGTCAGAAAATATAAAAAACTTCTAGCTCAATAATGTTCAAAGTAGCTCATTAGAAAATTGCTCTATAACTGGTGTAAGCCTGATTTTATTTTTTTACTCTCGCAACATGTTGCTACAGAATAAATTAGTTTTGTTCACCTAACGGTTGTTTGTGACACCTAGAACTAATCGAGTTAGATATAGACATATACATATATAAATGATCAGGATGAAAAGACAAGTTGAAATCCGAATGACTGTCCGTCCGTCCGTCCGTCCGTCCGTGCAAGCGATAACTTGAGTAAAAATTAAGATATTTTGATGAAACTTGGTACACGTATTCTTTGTCACCGTAAGACGGTTGGTATTGCAGATGAGCGTAATTGGACATCTGCCACGCTCACAAAATGCCATTAATCGAAAACAGATAGTGTGCTATAACTAAGCAGCAAATTAAAATATAAACGTGTTATTTGGTACAGAGGATCCAAGTAGGGTGGGGCATTTGTGCGCAAAAATTTATGTAAAACTGGGTAGGGCACCGCCCCCCAATAGGTTTAATATATATTTCTCGGATATCGGTAAAGCTATATCAATCAAACTTGCTCGGACGAAGTTTTTCTCGCATCTCCTCACACGTTGAGAAAATTAATGAAATCGGATTATAACCACGCCCACCTTCCACACAAAAGTCATGTTGAAAACTACTAAAAGTGCGATAGCTTGCTGAAGCATCGCTGAAGCATTATCGCAAACATTAAATCTTACAGAAAATACGATACGGAAAGGTTGCATAGGAATCCGTTTAAAGTTTTGGTGATGGGCGTGGCGCCGCCCTTTAATCGCACTTTAAGAAGAAATCCCATATCTCAAGAATCCCTTAAGCAAGATTGGTTGATATAGCTCAAGCGTTTTGTGAGATATATACATTAAACCTATTGGAGCGAGGCCATGACCATTTTTTGAAATTTTCAACGAACAGATGCCCAGCCCTACTGAGATTTCCAGTACCAAATTGGAGGTTTGTAACTTAATTCGTTGCTTAGTTAAAGTACTTTATAGGATTTCGATTAATGGCATTTTGTGGGCGTGGTTACACCTGATTACACCTGATTACACCTATCTGGAATACTAATCTTCTTATGGCGACAAAGAACACGTGTCTCAAGTTGCTCAAGTTATCGCTTGCACGGACGGACGAACAGCCAGTCACTCGGAATTCAACTCTTCTCGTCATCCTGATCATTTATATATATATAACTCTTTATCCATCTCGATTAGCTTTAGGTGTTATAAACAACCGTTAGGTGAACAAAACTAGTATACTCTGTAGCAACATGTTGCGAGAATTGTAATTATATTTGATATCTTATTAACTTATAATACAGGTCATAGACTCATTTAGTTTCGTGACTACATTTTGTTTCGTATCCAAAATATTGATATTAAAATCACCCAAATTAACTCAAATGAGATACATGCGATATGATCTCAACCCAATTAGCTTAATTTAATATTTTGAGTATATGAGGAAGAAACAACCAGAAAACCGGAAATCATTGGTTAATGTCTGGACCCATTTTATTCTTATTAAGCGTTAACTACATTATGTTTAAGAAAACATATTCACTTAATTTCATTAAAACATCACACATACTGTCCAACCTAAACTGTTTAAAGTCAGGTGGAAAGTCGGAAATCCCTATATCGGGTATATTGGGAGTAAGGGAAGATCTGGACTGGTTGTAGCAACTTGTGGCATTACACACGTATACTCTATAATATCTTTCAACACAATTTTATGAAGATAACTCACACATTGACGGACATATTCGGCATAAAGTCTGTTATAATAATAAAAATCTTTTTACGTAGTATATGGGAGTTGCGGTAATTCGTAGGCCGATTTCACACATTTTCGGAATTAAACTATAGCATATCCAATATAATATGTTCACTTAATTTTGCTGAGATATCATACATATTGACCGATAATCTGTCCGAAAATCCGAATCTAAACCGAAAATATCATTTGTGACACATGGGCATAATATTATCAGACAATGATGTACTGTGAATTTCAGTAATATATCTCACAAATGGACCGATATTTTGGGTAAAAAGTTAGCCAAGGGCACTGGCCCTATAAATTAGGTATCTGGTTGCTGAAAGGTTATTTACCGATTTCGTAAATTTTTAGGCGTGAGATTGCATGCCCTAAAGACACTTTTTGTGCAAAGTTTTGCACCGTTATCCCCATTGATAATTGATTTATATATTGTAAAGTGAAATAATTGTAACTCACATTGTCCAAGTTTTTCACGAATTCCGTACCATATTTATTGTAAGATTTGATGTTTCTGGCGTGTTTATTCAGCGAGTTAACGCAATTCTAGTAGTTTTCGACATAACCTTTGTATGGAAGATGGGCGTGGTTAATATCCGATTTCATCCGTTTTCCCAGCGAATGAGGAGGTGCTAAAAATACTTGTTCTGAGCTAGTGTGATTGATATAGCTTTAGTGGTTTTTGAGACATGTGCATTAAACCATTAAATTAAAAAAGTTTTAAACTATAAATGCGATTCCCTCCACCAAACTTTTTTTTGGACAAAAGATCGAACTTTATCTTTGATGATTTGAATACCATCAAAAAACAATTTTATGCAAAAGCACTTAAAGATTCCATCAATGATATTGGGTATATTACATTCTTATATATATACCCATATACAAAACTACATCACCACATTATTCGACACTTATAATGAGGCCAATAATATAACTGCATATATGCAATGTATGAGTATTTATATTTGTAAATTGATTGATAAGAGAAAGACAGTTTAAATTATTTCCTTTATTGCTATGCTGTTCCTACTTACCTACTTACAACCAAATTACATTTTTATATAGTATACAAATAAAATATATTCAAGTTCGAAGATTAAACTAATCTCAATTCAATGATTGATAGTGAATGTCAATGGGCGGAGATAAGCACAAAATTGCAACAAAATAAATACAATGTCATCGACGAAACACGATTTAATTGCAAGGAAATTCTGAAAATTTTATTGAATAATAATCTCTATAAAACTAAGTTGAGCCTTCAAATTTTAGAATGAATTAAACAAAAAATCTACTGAAATAAACCTCAATTCAAACAATTCGAACAATTGCGAAAAACCGTTTTCCGAATATTAACCTAAAAGATGTTTTATAATTCGCAATATATTTTCAAATATATTTTCATGCTCTCTAATGAATTTTTAAAATTTTTAAAGTAGATTTGTTTCTTTTAAGCATATCACTTTAATTCTACTAGGATCCTCTATACCAAATAACACGTTTATATCTTAATGCTGGAATATAATCCGTTTTCGATTAAAGGCATTTTGTGGGCGTGGCAGATGTCCAATTACACCCATTCGCAATACCAACCGTCTTACGGTGACGAAGAACACCCGTACCAAGTTTCATCAAAATGTCTTACTAAAGTAACTTTTTTACTCAAGTTATCGCTTGAACGGACGGACGGACTCGGATTTCAACTCGTTTTTTATCCCGATCATTTATACATATATATATATCTATTTCTATTTCGATTATATACTCTAATATACTCTGTAGCAACATGTTGCGAAAGTATAAAAATGTTGCATAAGTATTCAACATTTGTCATTCGACGCAATCGTGAATGGTTTGCAATCATATTTGGCATCATATTAACTTTACGTTAGGTCATATATTCATAAAGTCAATCTAACTGAGACAAATTATGATGATGGCAAGTCATGATATTGGTGCTGGGAGAAGCTACATCGATTTCACAAATTTTTACCGCCAAACTGCAGTATATTCCAGATTATACGTTAATTTAATTTTGCTAAGACATCATACACATTGACTGTTATACACGAAATTTTGAAAATTCTCATATTAAGTATTTTGGGGGTTAGGGGAAGTACTATCCCGATCTTATAAATTTTTGATATATCTCGCATCTCGATAAGATATCTCGCATAATGACCAAAATATACGCTATAAAGTACACCGGAGTTTAAGAAAATTTATACTTTTGGTATATGGAAGCTAAAGGAAGTATTGAGTCGATTTTATCCATTTACGACACAAGGGCACATTATTATAAATTTCACTAATATATCTAACAGAGTGACCGATAAAAAGTCACCCATAGGCATCTAGGTTCAAATATTCGGTATATGGGGGATTGAAAAGACAATACTGTATTGTAAAACTGAAAGACAGTGAAAGATTCAGATTTACACTTTCGAGGACAATGACCTCTTTGTCTACATTTAGCACGATCCCTTCTCGAAGCCAATCGCCCCTTTTTTTATCTTTAGTGAAGTCAACAACCTTTAAATATTTTGTTTATCTTTAGCGAGTTTACTTCCTTTCCCAAGTTAGCAACCTCTTTATTTACATTTAGCCAGGTTCACCACTTTCCCGTCCCGGACGGACGTACGGACAACCGTTAGGTGAACAAAATTAATATACTCCATTGCAACATGTTGCGAGAGTAAAAGAAACGTAAAAATTTTGTGCAAATCAGTATGTGTTTTAGGTATTCAAATAAAATTAAGGGTTTGGAACCGAAAGATTTCGGAGTTTTATACTCTAACAACATAATGCCACAGACTATAACAGTTTTGTTCATCTAACGGTTGCTTGTAACACCTGGAACTAATTGATCTAGATATACAGTTATATATATCAATTTGATTAGGATGAAGAGACGAGTTAAATTCCGGATGTCTGTCTGTCCATCCGTCTGTTCGTGAAAGCGATAACATGAATAAAATTTAAATTATCTTGACGAAACTTGGTACTCATGTTCCTTGACACTCTGAGGAGGTGGGCATTGCAGATGGGCGGTATCGAACAATTACCACGCCCACAAGTGCGGTTAATCGAAAACTTATAAAGTGTTATAACTAAGCCACAAATTAAAACGCACAGCTGTAATTTGGTAGAGGGCATCGAAGTAAGGAGGGGCATCTGTCTCCACTTCCTAATAGGTTTATGCACATATCTTACAAACCACTAAAGTTATATTAAGTTGCTAAGGACAAGTCCTTTTACCACTTTATCATGGAGTGCGAAAATAAATATTGAAAAATCGGATGATAACCACGCCCATTCCCCATATAACGGTTATGTTGAAAACTACTAATGGTGCGATAACTAACTAAATAAATACGTCAGAAGGATTAAATTTCTCAGTCAAGATGGTATAGAAAGACTACATGGGAATCACAATCGAACATTTGAACCATACCAATTTCAACCAAATTTGGTATTTAACATTATTTTGATATTTTAATGGTACAGTGTGAAAATGAGTGAAATCAGACTGCAACCACGTCCATATAATACAATTTTAAATTCCATCTGATTCTTTGACTTTACGGTGTATAAATCAAGCACCAATGAAGATATCGATAACAAAACTTTGCAAAACTACTACTTTGCAAAACATGTCGGAATCGGATTATAACTTTTCAAGTCACCAGATACCGAATATGTGGACCTTCAATGCATATTGCTGACTTTTTACCGAAAATATCAGTCAATCTGTAAGATATGCTAATGAAATTCGGAGAGCATACTTTTCTGATAATAAGGTTCCCTTATGTCAAAAATTGGTAAAATCTGATTAATATTATCCCTAGTCACCATATACTATAAAATCAAAAAAATACAATATAAAATATTTCGAACTTCCGGTTGACTTTATACCGTACATAGCGTGAGACCTATCGTACCTTATGTGAGATGATACAAAGAAATACAGAAATTTTCGAACTTCCGCTTGACTTTATAAAATATATATAGGTGCGCCTGTGAGTATCTTAATGAAATTCCTGATATAACTTACCTAATTTAACAATTTCAAACTTCCGGTTGGCTTTATTTAATTATATTCAACAAGCTCCCATATATCACAAATAATGATTCCCGTTATTCTAGCAGACGTTAAGTCGAATATATCGGTCCATGTGTGAGTTATTTTCAAAAAAATTTCGAGGAAACATGTCCTTCCAGCTGCCTTTAAACCATTTCGGTTGGTTAGTTGTCTCATATTTCAATGTAATAAAGTGGGCATGTTTTCTTAAACATATTCCCTTTGGTTGAGTTTATATCAAATATATCTCATTTGAGTTTATTAGGTTGATGTTAATATAAATATCTCGGGCACGAAGCAAAATGTAGTAATTAAACTGAGTTTATGACGTGTAATTTAAGGTAATAAAATGTCAAATGTGATTGTAATCCATTTGCGGTTTCGTTGAATAATTAGCTTTGAACTAATTTGTAACATTTTCTAAAACGAAGTTTTTCAAAACCCGATAATGTTTCACTGTCTTCGGGCTTCAAAATTTGCGAGAGTATAAAATGTTCGGTCCTTACTTGCTTGTTTTAAATTAAAAAATACATTTACTTCCTTAATAATATTTTTACCACGACAATTCAACTAAATGCGAATTGATTCTTATTCTTCCCTTCAAGGTGGTTTTATGGGTGATATCGCCTTACCTGACCTTAATTATGACGGCGTTCCTATTGTTGCACAAACTTTGGTTATTCCAGTGGACGAAAGACATGATAATTGCGTTGGCGATGAAAGTTCATCCAAAAAGGATGAAAAGGAGGGAGATGACTCCTGGCAATGGCAATCGGATTCTGCAGCAGACAAATCAACCACTTCTATTAAATTCAACGCAACTTTTCAACATGAATTGGAAATTCTCAAGCAGGAGGTGTACCACGAAGGATTGCAAGTGGAAGAGGAGGGCCTAACTCATATAATCCGAAAGAAAACCAAACTGCCGAACCCGCTTTTTAACTTCAAGGACAATAAAAATGAGCTTAGTAGGAACGATCCGGCTTTGGTGAGTCTATGTACTTCTATGTATTTTTTTACTTACGGCACTATGCTACAAAGAGTGCCAAATATTTTCGAAAATAAATAATAGTTCAATATAACAATAATATATAGCTATAATAATAGTTCAATATAATAATCAAATAATTATTGCAGAATCCTACTTGTTATAAATACGTACCTGCAATGGTGAAAGTGGTATAACAAAATTTGGATTGATAAACATGTAGTACTACTGCAGGCTCCAGTGTCCTTAAATAATTCAAAGATTTTAATTAATTTTGACGAATGCCAAAAATTCAACCACATTTTTGCAAACTAATGATTGCTTATCCATAGTTAATCACTTATTTTTAGATAATTTGTGACAGACATAGGGAAATAAAGTATAAAATCTCATATATTAATGAGAAGCGTTCATATTTACTTTTATTCATTGAGAGAGGAATGCTTAAATGCTTACTTTGTTTAAAGTCAGAAATAACATCGATTTTATCGCATTTGCATTTCACAGCTCATTGTAAGAGTTTTGTTTATTCTTCCATTTTATTGTCTCCAATTTAAATGATTTACACAAGTCGGCCAATGAACTAGTAAAACCCAGAAGCTTTTCTGCGGATATAAACTATTTAACGAAGAATTTAAAAAATGAAGCTATTATCAATAGTAAGGATAATAGCAATGGTAATGGCAACCATTATAAACCTAACCCCGCTTACCAACCGTTGGATGGATCCTTCTTTGATGTGAAAGCAGGAGGTATTGAGAAATCAACAATTACCAACACGAACAAAACACGTGCAATAGGTGTGAACCAGCAACAAAATTTGCGTCAACGGGCTCTTAGCAGTGGTAATGGAGGAACTGGTGGATTATATACGCGACCCGGAAAGGCAACAACTTTTGACGCAAATGGCAAAGTAGAATCGATTGCATTGCATCGAAGTGGAGAGTATTTCGGACCATTAGTAAGTAACGAGAGACCGATCGATGCAGAAAAACTACGCAAAAGTTCATTTGGCTTTAGCAATCGTAATGTCGATCAACGCAAAATACAGTCGAATACAAAAGATATTGAAGTGGATACGGGTAATAATTTTGTTGCTGAACGCCGCATGATTATATTGCCAACGTCGCTACCTACGCAACGTTCGACAATGCCAAATGTGTATAGTAATGCTGGAGGTAATGGCATGAAAATGGACGATGTAGATTTTTTGCATTCTGAAGGCCCTGTGCGACGTCGACATAGACGTGGACGTAAGCATCGGTGAGTTGACCTACTAATGCTTAGCACAAAGTTAAACTGGGCTTAAAAAAGGACTCGTAACCGTGTCCAAAATAAAATACCAACCATAACTTTTATTTCAGACGAAGTCCAGACTTTCGGCACACTGACTTCAATATAAAGCTGCAACGCCTAAAAGAGGAACTCAATCGTCCAGTTCATGCTATTCACGAGTATCAAACACAAGTGCAACGCCATCGTGCAACGCACTCGATTACGAAAAACCACACACAAAATAACAAAATATTAGCTAAAATTGAAGCTGAAAACATAGAAACTGCCAATGCGCGACTACAGGAACTGGAGGACGAACAGCAGAAGCAACAGGTGGTGTCAGAATGGCAACAACAACATAATCTAGGCAAAAATTTCAATTATTCTTCGCATCAAAGCGATGATGTGGGAGAGATGGCTAGAAGGATCGACGAAGCAAGTATAAAAGCGGCTGCGAAGAGTGGAAACAAAGTGGAAACATCATTGGAAGTAGAACTACAAAATGCTGAGTGAGTTTGCTGGAAAAATTATTCTTGTAGGGATTAGATTAGTTTGAAAGAGTTTTTTGATGGTAATGAAAATGTCTCTCTGACGTCTATCCGAATTTATTCGTATAGAATTGTATCTTCTAATAAAGGTTTAAGTGCCTTCACTTTTTCATCTAGTTATTCAGAATTTTTTTAAGCAAATTAAGGCATTCACAGAAAATTGGTTTAAAACCACAAATAACAAGTAAGAAAGAGCTAAGTTCGGGTGCAACCGAACAGTTTATACTTTCGCAATGTGCAAGGATCAGAAGCGCGGATATGGTTTCAGGTGAAATTGTCAATGGATTGCTATAATATTTGGTCTCAGACTCATGTACTTTCATTGTTATATTTTGCTTCGTGTAAGACATATTTTTACTAAAATCTACCAAATTAACTCAAAAGTGATATATACGATATAAACTCAACCAAAGTGGCTTAATTAAATATATTAGATACATGAGGAAAAAGTAAACCAGAGAAAAAGAAATCATATTATATTAGGAATAAGCGGCTTAAACCATGGTCTATTTTCACAACGTGTTATAAGAATGCAAATATAATATCACACACCAAATTTTGTTCAAATCGGTTAAGGCGTTCTTGAGAAATGGGATTTCTCGTAAAAGTGAACAGTGCCACGCCCATTACCAAACTTTCGGTTTAAACCACAAAACGGTTTCCTATGCAACCCTTTCGTATCATATTTTCTGCAAGATTTAATATTTCTGACGTGTTTCGTCAGCGAGTTAACGCACATTTAGTAGTTATCAACATAACTTTTGTATGGGAGGTGGGTGTGGTTAATATCCGATTTCACTAATTTTCCTAGTATATGAGGAGATGCTAGAAAAAATTAGTTGGAGCAAGTTTTACTAAGATAGCTTGAACCGTTCCCGAGATTTATATATTAAACCTATTGGGGGGCGGGGCCATACCCACTTTTACAAAAATTTTTGCCCACAGATGGCCCGCCCTACTAGGATCCTCTATACCAAATAACCAATACCGTGTATACCAATACACGTACACCGTACCGGTGGGCTCCGATGGGCGTAATTGGACATCTGCAATACCAACCGTCTTACGGTGACAAAGGTGAAATACCTGTACCAAGTTTCATCAAAATATCTTAATTTTTACTCAAGTTATCGCTTGCACGGACGGACAGACAGTCACTTTTCATCCCGATCATTTATATATATATATATATATATATATGTCTATATCTAACTCGATTAGTTCTAGGTGTTACAAACAACCGTTAGGTGAACAAAACTAATATACTCTGTAGCAACATGTTGCGAGAGTATAAAAATTAGATATGAATAGTTATGTTTATAAGCTTGAGAATTTTTTCTCAGTCATAATAGATTAATCCAAATGTAGTTAAAAGTGATTTCGATTTATACATTTGAATTTAGAGGCAAATAATTAGACAGATGATTATTTTATTTGCAGAAGTTCAAGACTATTGAGAAGTCGCAATCGCATAGTGCGTGCTGTGACAGCCAAGAAGGAACGCATCTGGGATTACGGTGTAATCCCGTATGAGATCGACGGTAACTTTAGTGGTCTACACAAGGCTCTCTTCAAACAGGCAATGCGACATTGGGAAAATTCCACTTGCATCAAATTCATCGAACGCGATCCGGAAATACATCCCAATTATATTGTATTCACAGTGCGCAGTTGTGGGTGAGCTAAGTAGAAAATATTTGTTTTCAGAAATTAATAGTCAAGCATAGACATAGCTTGAATGGTGTTTTATTTGTGCAAGTAAATGCTGAATAGGTTATTTAAACGTTTTTCACAGGTGCTGTTCCTTTGTGGGTAAACGTGGCAATGGAGCGCAAGCTATATCAATCGGTCGTAATTGCGACAAATTCGGCATTGTAGTACACGAACTGGGACATGTCGTTGGATTTTGGCATGAGCACACGCGACCCGACCGCGAAAAACATGTCGTCATTGAACACAACAATATCATGAAGGGGCAAGACTATAATTTTAACAAACTGACACCAGAGGAGGTCGACTCGCTGGGGCTACCGTACGACTACGACTCCATCATGCACTATGCGCGCAATACGTTCTCCAAAGGTACTTACTTAGATACGATACTACCCATTGAAGTGAAGGGTAAAAAGCGTCCAGAAATCGGGCAACGTTTACGCTTGAGCGCCGGTGACATTGCGCAAGCAAATTTACTCTACAAGTGTCCCAAGTGTGGTCGTACATTTCAAGAAAATACCGGTATATTCGCCAGTCCATCATATTACACAGCTGGCGCATTAACAAACGAGACTGAGCTCTGTGAGTGGCGCATCACAGCTACACATGGCGAGCGTGTGGTATTAAAATTAGAGAATATGGTAGGTCCATTTACAACATTTTACTTAATAAAGGGTGCGAGAAGATCTATACATTAAAATAGATGAAGGTAAATAACAAAACAATAAGTTTTTTATACAAGCGGCAGATGTTGCTTAAAATATATAGTTTTGTTCCTCTAGCGGTTATTTGTGACACCTAAAACTATAGAAACTAATTGTTTTCTGGATGACTCTCCGTCTGTCCGGGGAACCGAAACTTGATTAAAAATTTAAATATGCGGCCGACAATGAACCATTGCTCCGCTCACAACACGGTATCATTTGAAAATTTAATGTCAAAAATGTATAAAATCCGATCAATAGTGGTAGTATTATACCCCCCATATACTTAATATAATATAAGAATATAAGAATGTCAAACTTTTGATTGGCTTTATACGGTATATATCGATGAATATGTATGGTATCTTAGTAAAATTAAGTGAACGTATAATATTGTATATATTATACTATAATTTAATGCTGAAAAAGTGGGAAACCAGTTTACGAATTACACCAGCTGCCATATACTACATATAATGGTTTTCGTTGTGCCGAAAATGTAGATCAATGTGTGAGTTACCTTCATGAAATTGCTTGGAAACGAATTCTCGAGTATACTTGAGTAACGCCAAAAGTTACTGCACTTAGTCCGAACCTTCCCCTAGGCCCGTTATACTCGATATAGGGATTTCCAACTTTAAAGCTGCCTTTAAATCGTTTCTGTTGGACAATTTTGTGATATTTTAATGAAATTAAGTGGAAATTTTTTCTTAAATAGGTCTCATTTGGTTGATCATATATATCTCATTTGAGTTAATGAGATTGATTTTAAAATATATATCTTAGACCAAATGTAATAATGAAACTAAGTGAGTCTATGACCCATAATAGGTTAATGAGATACCAAATATGATTGTAATCCAATCACAATTTCGTCAAATAATAATTTTGAATTCTTATTCACCATTTCTGAATAAAAAGTTTTTTCAACATAAAATATACCTCCGGTTTTGATCTTTGAAAATTGCGAGAGTATAAAATGTTCAGTTACACCAAAACTTAGAACTTTACCTTCCTTACTTGTTATAACAAACATTTTCAGATATATCGAAATATTTCACATGTCTTTCATTCATAAAAATTGCGGTAGTATCTAAAGTTTCTACATTTGCTTTAATCATCTTGGCGGTAGTCATTTAATGAAACACTAAACTCGTATAAAAATTACTTTAATTTTTGTGTGTTTTCAGAATATTTTCAAATCAAACAATTGTCAAACCGATTACTTGGAAGTACGTGATGGCTATTACATCAAATCTCCTCTGATTAAACGCTTCTGTGGTAAAGTAAACGGAGAGATTCTAAAAACAGAGTCCAGTCGAATGCTCCTGACATACGTTAATACGCATCGGATGGAGGGCTATCGCGGTTTCAAGGCTGAATACGATGGTAAGTATCAAGAGGTCTAAAGGTAAATTAACACCTATCAATAAGAAATATGGATTATAAATAAGTTTTTTCAAGAATTTTTTAAAGAAATAAAGCAATATTGTTAACATTCTATTATCGTAAAAATGCACTCTGAAAATTTTAAATAAATTATTACAATATGCAAAGGTTACAAGATATAAATGTATAAACAAATTTTCTATTCATTCCCTATTAGCGATTCTTTATAAAAAGCTCAATTCCCACTTAGTTGACTGTAGGACAGTTGTACTTATGGACGTGCTTTCATATTCTTACACTTACAGTAATCTGTGGTGGTGAAATGTCTGTTGACGATTCCGAGGGACGCCTAGAATCGCCCAACTATCCATTGGATTATCTGCCAAGTAAAGAGTGTGTATGGAAAATCACCGTCCCGAGGGGTTATCAAGTCGCACTCAAATTCCAATCATTCGAAGTGGAGAATCATGACAGTTGTGTATACGATTACGTCGAGGTGCGAGACGGTGCAACGGAGGACGCGCAACTTATTGGCGTCTTTTGCGGCTACAAACCTCCACCAAACATGAAGTAAGTATATAAGGATGGAGGTAAGTATTTGTGTAGGTGTGTATAAATAGTATACATATTAAAGCAGAGTTCGGTAGACAAGATAATTTCTGCTGCAGTTCGAATAGTTCAGCTATCCTTTACTTAGCGGTCCGCGAATTTTTGAACGTGCCTATAACGTGTATTTGTCGAAATTGAAGGTTAAGTTGTAATTAAAATTTTTTCATTACACATTATGCTTTCTCATCTCATGCGTTTTTGTCTTATTGTCGCTCTGTAGGTCAAGTGGCAATGCTATGTACGTGAAATTCCTATCAGACTCATCCGTACAAAAAGCCGGCTTCTCAGCTATTTTCATGAAGGAGGTAGATGAATGCGAGACCCAGAATCATGGCTGCGAACATGACTGCATCAATACCTTAGGCGGTTACGAATGTAGTTGTCATATTGGCTATGAGCTGCATAGTGATAAGAAACATTGTGAAGGTACTACACACCCACATGTATACATGCATATCCATATATATACAAAATATACACACACATACATATGTAAATATGGTGTTTTTGTTAACTACTGCCATTATGACTATCACCTTTCTTAAACATTGAGTACTAGTATTGCATTAATTGTAGATGCATGCGGTGGTGTGATCGAATACCCGAATGGTACAATCACCTCACCATCATTCCCAGACACATATCCGGTGTTAAAGGAATGCATTTGGGAAATAATAGCTCCGCCAAAACACAAGATATCATTGAATTTCACCCATTTCGATCTTGAGGGCAATACTCAACAGCAAACTGATTGCGGATATGACTCGGTCACCGTATATTCGAAACTGAGCGAGAATCGATTGAAGCGAATAGGTACATATTGTGGCACCTCCATACCACCCACTGCCACATCCGAGGGCAATGCGCTGCGCATTGAATTCCATTCGGATAAAACTATACAGGGCACCGGCTTCGCTGCAGTTTTCTTCACTGACATCGACGAGTGCTCTACCAACAATGGCGGCTGTCAGCATGAGTGCCGCAATACTATCGGCTCGTACATGTGCTTCTGCCACAATGGCTATTCGCTGCATGAGAATGGGCACGATTGCAAGGAGGGTGAATGCAAACATGAAATATCCGCTCCTTTTGGCACCATATATAGTCCGAATTTCCCGGATCTCTATCCACCGAATGCTGATTGCGTATGGCACTTTTCAACCACACCAGGCCATCGCATCAAGTTGATATTCAATGAATTTAATGTGGAATCGCATCAGGTGAGCGAAGAGTGTGCATTTCAATAACATAATTACTTGAAGAACAGAATAGCAGGTGGGGGCTTCCACTTTGGGCATACACACATATTATTTTAAATAAAAGTCTTTACCAAACATCTACAGGAGTGCGCCTACGACAATGTCGCAGTGTACGATGGCGAATCAGAGAGCAGTTCTTTGTTGGGCCACTTTTGTGGCGACAAAATACCTTATCCGATCTCATCTACAACAAATCAGCTTTATATGGTATTTAAAACGGACAAAAACAAACAAATGGCTGGATTTACGGCGATACACTCAACATGTGAGCCTTAGCATAAGAACGATATTAAAAAATGAATATTTCAGTGATTGTTTTCATTTCTCTTTGAATTACTACTGCTTATTTTAATGGCATGGTGCAGCTTGTGGCGGTTACTTGCGTGCCACAAATCAAATACAACAATTCTACTCGCATGCGCTCTTCGGCAACCGCAACTACAATGAGAATATGGATTGCGAATGGACGATTCAAGCGCCGGCCAGCAGCAATGTGCAGTTACTCTTTCTCACATTCGACATTGAGGCTAGCGAAAACTGCACTTACGATTACGTGCAGGTGTATTCGGGTATGGAGGATACCAGCGGCCCCATGTATGGTCAATATTGTGGCAATACGGTGTGTTAAGAGTGGATCACCTTTTCTTTTTTTTCTTCCATAACAATTGATATGAACATGAAAATGTATTTTGCAGCTTCCACAAGACATTATTTCTTTGACGGATTCGTTACTTGTGCGTTTCAAAACGGATGACACAGTCACAATGAAGGGTTTCTCCGCCTCTTATGTAGCTGTTGATCCATTCGAGAATAGTGATGAGGATTTCAATTCGTATAGCGCAGAACGTGCCACTCCCTTCCCGGGTTCATTGAAGAGCATCTACGAAGACTCAGATGAGTATAGTGACTTCAGCGAGAATCAATTAATTGTGCGGCCCAGAGGTCGATATTATAATAATTTCTAAAACGCGGCCGATCCGGCCAATCGGTGGCATCCTCCCATATTCTATGTAACTCCTTGAGATTGGCCAAAACAGATGAAGGGTGTAATCAAAAATAGGAAAAATAAAATTAAACTGGGTAGGATAAAAGGTAGACGTAATAAACATATGATGTGGAAACAAGCATGATTGAAATTAATGACAATAGCGAAAAATACTCGTATCTAATAGAATTTAGACTTTTCATCTTCTAAAGCATATCAAAGGAAAATCTCATCATCAAGTCAGAATATAGTACGAATAAAGGAACCAAAAAATATAATATTTTTTGACTTCATAGGGCAAAAACAAATATTTAAGTATGCAATTTTCTTATTTAAAAAGAAATCAAAAATTTAGATTTAGTAAAACCGAAAGTATAGTAAAAACCTTGAACTATAAAAATCGTGAATTTTCTAGAGAAAAGTTCAAAAGGATTTAAAAAGTTTGCATTATAAGAAATATATTGTAGACAGATGTAATCACATTGCAAATACTTGCATCGTAATTTTACTTTAAATATAAAAATATTTTTTGTGAAGTATTTAGAACACCCGAATATATAGTAGGGACTATTTATGAAAAAAGTGTAGCTTAAAAATATAAAGTATATCTACAATTTGTCGGGAATTTTTACAAAAATACATGATATTGTCATACAAACGAGTTACGTAGGATTATCTAAGATAATTGCATTTATAAATAGCATACAATCGATCCTAAATTACTTATGTATACCTTTTCCTTGTTCTTTGTAGACATTATCGATATAAATATATATCATATAACCAATCATATCAACTTTATATCGTTCATGTAACGAATCATGTAATGAAATATAATATTTATACAAGCAAATACAATATTGTCGAAATCTAATGTATACATATATTATATATAGGTATAAAACCTGTCCCGGAAACTTGTTTGTGTTAAATACAATAAATTGCAATAAAATTGGTTGCGCGAAATATTTAGACTTTACCAAATAAATACATAGAAACTAGAACAAAAAGAAATTTTTTTTTTAAATGTAATGATTAGTAATTTTCTAAATCAAGCTGAGTCTGGTGAATATTGTTGTGCGACATATTGTAAGTATAAATACGACACATCTTGTAAACCAAGCTATTGTAAAATTTTTGAACCAATTCACATACTGTCGTCATTCCGTTAGTCAGTTATCACACTTTTAGTAGCGAATAAAACTGTTTTTAACTATAACTTACATCGGGATGGGTTTGGATATTAATCTGATTCAACCCATTTGCACACTGAATCATGAAATATTAAAAAGAAATGTTTCTACTTAGTTTAATTGACGTAAATTTAGTAGTTTGTGAGAAATGTACATTAAATGTTCAAAAGGGCTTGACTGCGTTTACTTTTAAAAAATTTTAAACTAAAGATGACACTCTTTGCTGTCATCCTCTGTACCGGTTTCAAGGTTTGTAGGTTAATTAACAGTATTTTGTATAAGTATAACAATCAATTAACAGCATTTTGTAGGCATGGCATTGATTCGATTTTGCTCATCTGTAATATTAATCGCCTCAGAGAAAAGCGCAAAGAATCTGGTGTACTAAGATTTACCTATATACATTGTATCTTAATTTTTACTCAAGTCATCGCTTACTAACTTAGACTAACGCACATACAGAGAGACAGACATCCGAAGTCAATTGGTCTCGTCATCCTGATTAAACTGATATATAAAACCCTACATCTTTCTCATTTAGTTTCAGGTTTTACAATCGTTAGGAGTTACGACATTATGAAAATGTCGCTCGTTATTAGGCGAAAATATCAACAAATGAATCTATATTTTCAAAAATTTAAATCAATAAATTCAATATATGGGTGCTAGGGGAGGTGTGAAAATGGTTCATCCGTTTTAACTGCCGGATCACAATTGTATTAAAATATTTCAAATACCAATCGATATATATAGATACGGATATAAACGAATTGCATTCATTCTTGGTGGTGTATGGCAAAATGCCAAGCGCAATTTTGATACCAAACTTAAACCGAGATCCCTTTCATAAGGCAATCTTACTTGTAGAACACCAAACATTTCATATTGCAAGGTGACAACGCATATTGCAAAACACATCAGTCACATTAATGTATACATACGCATTAACCATCGCACGACCGGAACGGTAATCGGTCGAATAAACATAACCATGATAGTATTGTTATTGTTGTTAATTTTTCCTAAACGTTTCAATTTCCTTCATTTCATGTAGGTTCATATAATATATAGCTCTAATTATTTCAAGTCCAGATTATGATATGATATTAGAGATTGAGATATGATTATATTATTGCTATTTGTACCTTTGATCATATTTTAGGGTAATAAAGGAGCTAGAGCTATGTGTGCATGTTATCAGCATTATGTGCAAATTGAAACATATAGAACTATAGAATATATAGAACATAACGTAGACTAAGATTCCAAATGACGTCGCTGATCGGTCATTTCAATCGTAACGAGGTCCAAACCCTGACTTATGAACAGATTTTTGATACTTATGTATTTCTCTATAGCGTATTTAGAAGTACACTGTTGAATCAAAATTAAATAATTAATATTCAACTAATCTACCCGATCGATGTTCCCTTCAAGAAAACTGCAAATAATAGAATCGCCTCTATCGTTGTGTTAGCAGCTGGTTTACCTAAGAATACCTTGAACATGAACCAAATGCCAAAAAGGCAATATATTGGGAAATGAAATGTGGAAATTGGTTACCGCTTATCTTAAAACTTTCTTGTCCTTAAACAATGTAGTACATACATTTATATATATAATATGATTTGAATGTTTTACAAAGGTAAAACTAGTTACTTCCGAATAAAATAATTTAAAACTTTAGAATTAGATCTATTATTATATATAGCGAATTATAACACATCATTATGGGAGTATTCACTTTTTAAATTTGTCATGCACATTTTTTTCCTACTGAGTACGTATATACATATGTATGCATATTGAGTGTGTGTAGACACAGAAAAAACCAAAGTACTCCACCATCAAAGTAATCCGTAATGGGATCGATTGGAGATATAGTTTAGATAGTGCCACAGAGGTTCGCCTTCGACTGCTAGATTCCCTCAGTGCTAATCCACAGTGAAGTAAACGCGCGAAACACAACATAATACTCGTATCTTGTTGTGGTAAAAGTTGGCAAGTGCGTCTGGTTTAGGGGCCGGCCTCTAATTGCTTCCACGCCTACTGAACCCATATGTACATAATGTGATGTGTGTAATGTGTGTGTGAATGCCATGTGCTGATTCCTTTATCTGGATGTTGAGGTTGGCGTCTCCTGTCAGTTTGTTTCTTTTAAAGCTTTACCCAGTTTGCTGAGTATTATTAAGAGCTGAAGTTATTGATACATATATTCGTTTCACCTCTATATTACTGTGACTGCGTCTTCCATGCCTTTGTAATACACAAATAAGTTATGTATGCTCAACAATTTTTTATGACTTTATCATTCAAATATTTCACTAATTTTGCTTAAAATTGCTTTAAAACATATTTCAGAATTTATTTCAGTTATCCTAAAGAGTTAAGAGAGAATAGTTCATTAGGATTTTCATTTTTACTCGACATAGAGTTAAATATTTCTCACAGTGTACCATTATAAACAGAAGCAAACACACGCGTGAACATGTATATATATGTGTGTGCATTGAAGATTGTGTTAGTAAGATCGCCTGTGGCATTTGTTACTGACACTACGCGCTGCTAGCAAACAATTCCACTGGCTCTTGTTCCATTTCAGCTGTTTGATCTTCGCTTCATTTCAGAATATTTGGTACCAATGATGTCCATGCCACATATGTAAGCCGCCTGTACGTACCTGTATATCTAAGCTGTGAGACAGAGAATACACATGCAGTTAAATTTGATCGCGGATCCCTAAACATGCTCAGTGAGACATTATTTGCTGTGCAGTACGGTACTCGGTTACTCGACGCAATTACATTCGAACCCCTGCGCGTGCGTGAATGAGCAGAAATAATTGTTGTACGTATAATTGTTTAATTAAATATGCTTTGATCAATTTTTGGAATAAACCATGTTATGAGTATATTGTGAAAAGTGATCAAACACAGTGATAAACAAATTCAAAGTTGTGCAGTGCGAAAGTTTAGGTAAAAAAAGTTTGAAAACCGCCAAAATGGTTTTGTTTCGTGTACAACAGTATCTATTATTGTTGTTTTTGCTACCGCCAACGGCTGTGCCTAGTAGCGCCAAAAATACACATTCAAATCAGCGCAAGCCTAATCATCTTCGTTATTTAAGTCGTCAACAAAAAAGTGCGCTTGCCCGGCAATTGCTCCTCGTTGATGGGTTGCAAGTGGAATCAGAGGGTTATTTCGATATAGTGGAACAACCAGAGCAATTTGTTAAAATCGATACGCAAATTGTAAGTAAAATATACATACTAACAACACCATATTACGGCACCTCTTCGTATATGAAAGCCCTTTACCGTACATACTGTATTCCACGACATTCCAATATTTTTAGGCACCAGAAACTAAAGGCAAAAAAGGCGCCATTGAACCTACTCATCTAAAACATTTGCTTGATAACGCCGCCGCTCAGTCGGAGATGTCAGCCGCCTTTGCAGCCGGCGACGAGAAGGCGAAAAACGTCTGGAGTCGCGTGAACGCAAATCGGCCGGCCTTCCTTTTCGATAGCGGCGCTTTGTCGAAAATACAATCGAATACAAAAAGTATAAACACTGATGATGGAGGAAATTTTTTCTACGAACGTAACATTATTATCGAAGAACCGGGAGTATCGCTGGCAAAGCTTAAAGCAGGCCGCCAACAAAAGAACATAATAAAGGGAGACGACACAAGTGGCATCCCACGCCAGCGGCTACAGAGTTTGGCATTTCGAAGGTAAGTTCAAAAGGAAACCAAAATTGAAACCAACTCACACATACACATGTGGGTAGATATACACACTCACATCTTAGTATATGTATATATGTTTTTGAATTGTAGTCGTTAATGTTATCTTCTCGACGCATCTGCGTTCTTTAGTTGATTCAATGTGATTTGGCCGTTGCGTAACTTAGCAATATGGTCAAGTGTCTCCCATACAAACAAATTACGATATAAGAAATGCGCAAAATATTGATTAAAAAGCTGGCAAAACCTTAATTACTTTTCAGTTCCGTTACATCCATCTGAATTTAACAGCAATATTTATTGTGTTGTTATTCGAAAAGTCGTATCCGCTTCTGTAAAATGAACTGACCACGATCTTTTGCTTTGCGCTGCGCAATTACTTTCGTTATTTAATCTACCTACAGCACTACCTGGAGCACTCTACCGACATGCGATGCACCTGCATCCTTTCCGTATAGTCATCTCACAGTCAAGTATAGCAAAGTAAACAGGTAGAAATGCAACGATGCTTTCCAATAGACGAACTAGAAATCCTTACAACTACATGTACATTAACTGTCGCATTACTCCATACAAGCTGTACACCTTCATTTTCAGTTCTTTTTTGCACCCTCTTTTATCTGGCTCTTGCTCAAAGACCTGTGCTTATGAATATCTGGGAATTTCCAAAGAATTTCCTGACTTAAAATAGCAGCTACTTGTGTTATACAAAGCAAAGCAAATTTTTAATATTCTACCATTGCTCTAAGATACCCCGACCACACCTCCAAGTCCATTGCTAATTCATACAACATCGATATGCAACATAAGATATACAGGTAACTGTAGAAAACGCTTAAGGTGGTAGCATATGTTAAAGGTCGACATTTAAAATAAATAATATGTGTTTAAGAGTTTCTGGGAAAATCCGAATACATATATTACATAGAAGCAGCAAAATATAATAATAAAATTTTGCAAAATATAAAATAAGAGATTTACATATGTATATGCAGCTTATGTAAATAGGCTCATTTCAGTATGAGGCCTGATTAGTATATAACATTCAAATGAAAGTGAAAATTTGGGCGATATGTTTTTCAAAATAGCCTCGTTTTACCTCGATATGATCCGTGATGCTCCTACTGTGGTCTATCGTGCCCTGCCCCCTTCATGTCATGTCATGTCTATCCCCAGCACCCTAATAAACTCAAGCATTGTGCTCGGGGCGCCTGATTCAACGTGGCTCCCTGCTTGGGATTTGGGGATCCAAGAATTTTAGATTTACTTCTATTGTATGCTACGCAATCAAGAAGCAGGTGCTCCGGAGTTTCTGGCTCCATGTCACAGAAGCGACTGTAATCTGATAAGACTATGCCCATATTGTGCCAATGTCTCTCCAGTCAGCAGTGGCCTGTGTATATTGTCACAAGTCTAACGCTGTTCTATAGAGATTTATTACTTGCAATAACCTATTTAGGTCATACTCTCCTACCAATAGTTTTGCATGGAGCAGACCAGTTTATTGCAGGCAGTGACTGCCACTCTCCACCATTTTTCTTTGCGGAACTCCTCATTTCTGGTATGTGAGCGCACTGCAAAGAAGGGTTCCGATCCTATTAGTTTAGCGGACGCTGCTGAACAAGCTATTTCATTTGCCAACTCATTTCCGGCTTCTCCTCTGTATCCTGGTATTTAAATTAGGTGGATTAATAATAATATAAGTTTATGCTGGAGAAGCTAAGTAGAGAATTGTTGTTGTTGTTGTAATGCTTATCCACAACTATGTTTAAAGAAAGACCCAGGAAATGAGATGTTTTGACGGGGCGGGCCATAGGGAATGACGTGTTAGATGAGCAGACTGGAGTGGGCATGCAAAGAGGCGGGTAGTGTCATGCAGGAATAACGATAATAAATTTGCAATTGAGCGATTTTAAGCGGATTCGATTTGAGTTCATTCGCTTTGCATATTTTTGGAGTAGTAAAAAAATAAAGTGTTAATCTCATATTTATATTAATTAGAATTAGGTTTAATTAATAACCTAATGTAACAATAATAATAACTTTGGGTATTTTCACTGATTTGCATAAGCTTAAATGATCTTGACCAAAAACATCAATCAATCGTTTTCCTGCTCATCTCAGCTAATTTTCCACCTGTTTACGTTGCCATAGTTTCGCTATTTGTGAGAGTAAGTAATTTATGCCTTCCACTTCTTCTTGATTACAAAGCAAAAACAAAGATAAATTTAACAAATTCTTTAACTTTTTGGAGCAAAATTGCCGCCGAACATTTACAACTTCTCTTTTCACTTGGTGGAACAAAAACAGTCGTAATATAATTAAACATTATTCCAATTACACCACGATCGAAATATCTGTTGATAGAGGAGAGAGGAGAGACTAGATATTTATTCGAATAGAGCCCTTATGGGGGAATGGCAGAAAATAACTCCTTGGTATACAAATTGGCTGAAGTAGAATGAAAGATCTCCTTACATTCAGCAATACGTTTTCTTAAAATTATTTTCGTGATTTTATGTTCAAAAATATTCTAGTTTGTTTTTGACTATTATATACTTTAGTAATACTTAGTAGTGAAGTGCGGGAATACATTATTCGTATTTTAGCTGGTTTTGTGAACTGAGCGAAAACGTACAATTTTATGGAGAGGCGAATTTTTGGATATGTATACATTTATTATAAATTTATTGCAGGCGCTTATTTAAACACCTTAAAAACAAAGCGATACCGGTCCCCAAAAAAAAACTTCACAAGCATATTTTCCAATCTGCCAATGAAGCGAAAAGCAGGTAAACAGATTCTGTAAGCTTTTTAAATCTTATATTATTGATTGTAACAAATGACTCAACATTATATTTTGCACAGGAACTCCAAGGTCAAATCGAATGATAATCATTATCCAAATCTAGACTCATTCAACCACATAAGAAACCACCCTCCATATTTAAATTCAGTGCTTCGTTCAAGACGGGCAGTTACCGCTAAAAAGGAACGCATCTGGGATTATGGTGTCATACCATATACCATCGATGAGTTATTCAGTGGGGTGCACAAGACCCTCTTCAAGAGAGCCATGCGCCATTGGGAGAATTCTACATGCATTAAATTTGTAGAACGCGATCCGAAAGTGCATCCGAATTATATACATTTTACGGTTAAGAATTGTGGTTGCTGCTCATTTGTGGGCAAGCGCGGTTCCGGACTGCAGGCCATTTCGATCGGTCGCAACTGTGACAAATTTGGAATTGTCGTGCATGAATTGGGGCATGTTATAGGTTTTTGGCACGAACACACGCGTATCGATCGAGATAGGCATATAACCATTAATAAGGAGAATATCATGAAGGGGCAGGAGTATAATTTTGATGTACTCTCACGGGAGGATGTGGACTCATTGGGTCTACCATATGACTACAATTCAATAATGCATTACGCAAAAAATACTTTTGCCAAGAACGTTTATTTGGAAACAATTCAGCCGATTGGCTTATCGAAGTCTCAACATATGGAGATTGGTCAAAGATTACGTTTGAGTACAGGGGATATAATTAAGGCGAATCGATTATATAAATGCAGCATTTGCGGACGTACATTTCAAGAGAATTCTGGAGAGATAGTCTCACCACATTATCAATATTCACCATTTTTTGCGATACAGGCCAGCAATGTGATTGAAGATAGTGGAAGCGGCGATTATGAGGTCAGTGATTTTAACAAATCTCTTGAGAAATGCGAATGGCGTATCACAGCAACAAATGGGGAGCGGATCATTTTGCAAATTCACCAAGTGGTAAGCAATAGCATCCGTAATAATTACTTCAGACCTTGTTTTATTACCTAGTTGTTAATTATGCACGCGTGCATATATACTTGTGTATATGATATTTTACTTATACTACCTTTTGTGTTATTTTTTGTAGCATCTTCTGCAATCCACTAACTGTTCTGCGGATTATTTAGAAATACGCGACGGCTATTGGTATAAATCTCCTGTTATTAAGAGATTATGTGGCAATGTCACGGAGGAGACGGTTAAGAGCAGCTCCAGTCGAATGCTTATCAATTATGTCAATCATAATGCAATTAAAGGATTTCGTGGATTTTCTGCTGTTTTCGAGGGTAAGTCCTAAATAAACACTTTACAATACAATTTTACCATCAATGCAAGTGAGTTTATATAAGACTAACCCTTTACTAATCGTATGTCGTAGCTATTATTACCATAAATTTGATAGATCCTTTTAATATGTCACCAAGAGTGTTTGTTGTTGCAGGGCATTTTCAATGTCAACGTGACTTCAGGGCTAAAATCATGCTTTTTTCCCTAATGCAAATATCACGGGCACGCTTTGAACAACATTGGAATATTGTCTACTGCAAAAAGGGTGAAAATGAAAGATATTTATATTCAATTCAACGCCAATTCAGCTGGTTATGTCCACTAAAATTGACTCTTGCGGCATTCTACAGATGTCGCATATCCGCTTGTGTGTACACATGCATGCACCCCATTCATATTTACATCCATACAAACACTATTGTGCCGAATATTACCAATGAAAATTGCCTTTAACGATATCCACTTTTGAATCTATACATTACATTATATTTCAACAGCATTTTTCCAGGTTTAGTTGATAATTTGATACCATTTTGCTTTAATATTCGTATACTACAATTCGTGTTATTTTACCGCGATATTTAAAGGACCCGCACAATCTATTAGCCATTCGAAATTAATCTAACACTTGTAGATCAGCCAAAATCTCTAACCTTGTCTTATAGTCCTAAGCTTAACTAGAATACTGCTAAAGCTTTATGACATTTCATTCAATCGTTCTCAAGTTATAAGTCTCAAAGTGACACCACCTCTGCTTTTTGTTTACAACAGAAAATATTAAATGTCATATTTGATAAAATATTGTTTCCTGATAGGAAAAACACCCTTCATGCCAATAACGACTTGATAAGTGTTACGGCACATCTGCGCCAGCATATTCAGTTCAAGTACCGATGCAGAAATTCGTCGTTATTATTCCCGAAGTTAATCGTGACTGCTGCTGATTTGTGACAATGAATAAAACATGGATACAGCATTACATATCTGAATACAATCGAGGAAATTCGGGACTCACATTGTATTATTTTCATCGCCTACTTCTAATATGGTATCACAATAAACAATATTACTGTGCGTTATTGTAGATTGAACTTTGAGATCAAAGTTAGGTCAGTCTTTTCAGCTCTTGTAGTATTTATGTAAGCACTAACTGCTATTACTGATAATTTCTGATAAAGTAACCTTTTATCATCGCATTGCATTACATGTATTTACATACATACCTTTTATAAACAAAATCTGTCGCCAGGCTTTTTATCATTAAAATATAAATGTCATTTGTCATTAAAATATAGGTCTCCCTAGGCAATATTTATATTTCTAGTATGTAGACTTATTAGTTAGCATATTCGTATTAGCAGAACTAATGAAGGTTTTGTTTTTGTTATTCAGTTACATGTGGTGGCGATATTTTTCTTACCGAAAATAGACGAATCGACTCCCCCAATTATCCGCTGGAATATCTCGCGGACCGAGAATGTATTTGGCGTATATCAGTGCCGGAGAACCACCAAGTCGCGGTGAAATTTCAGTCATTCGAATTGGAAAATCATGATAACTGTGCTTACGATTATGTGGAAATACGCGATGGCAATGATGTTGATTCTCAATTAATTGGCATTTTCTGTGGATATATTCTACCACCAAATATCAAGTTAGTACAATTGCATAAAATGTCGGCCGATATGTGTGATAAATATAGGCCTTGTTGGCATCAATATGAATTTTATTATCCTTAAAGGTCCAATTCAAATCAAATGTATGTGAAGTTTGTTTCCGATGGTTCGGTCCAAAAGTTTGGCTTCTCGGCAGTCTTTCTACAGGAGTTGGATGAATGCAAATTTACCAACCATGGCTGTCAACACGAATGCATCAATACTGTGGGGAGCTATAAGTGTGCTTGCTTTGTTGGGCATAAGCTGCAATCCGATGGACGCACTTGCGAAGGTTTGTTTGCTTTCTGATTTTGCACCACCATGTGGCATATCGTATACGTATACGTGGGTGGATGTTGGTGAAATGTGTCCGAAAAATCGTTTTAGCGACGAAAAGAATTTTTAGAACATTGGAAGAGCTCATGGAAACACCATTTATGTGCTCATATGGAAAACCCTTTGCAAAGTTCATATTTTTATTCTTAATTGTTTGTTTGCAGTTTGCAGCAACATTTTAAAAATTATTGGGGTTATATTTCACAGATGCGTGCGGCGGCATTATCAACGCCTCTACTTCCAAGGACACACTTCATTCTCCATCATTTCCGGATATGTATCCCATATCGAAGGAGTGTGCTTGGGAGGTGGTGGCACCACCCAATCATGCAGTCTTCCTTAATTTCACACACTTTGACTTGGAAGGGACGAAATATCAATATACTGAATGCAATTACGATTACCTATTAGCATATTCTAAGTTACGTAATAGCCGTCTAAAAAAAATTGGTATTTACTGTGGTCAAGAGCCACCGCCACTTTTAAGATCCGAAGAGAATATAATGAGGTTGGAATTCTACTCAGACAAAAACATTCAACGAACCGGCTTTTCGGCCAATATAATAATTGGTATGGAAATTGTATTGTATTGTATTGTAATATTTTTATAAACCCACCAGTTTGGTTTTTGCTACAAAACTTAAGTTTTATGTCAAACAGATTTCGACGAGTGCAGCATTGACAATGGAGGCTGCCAACATCATTGCCTCAATACGTTTGGCTCATACAAGTGCAGCTGCCACAATGGATACACTCTCCTCGAGAACCAACATAATTGCACTGAGACAAAATGTAAATTTGAAATCACTAGCCCCAAAGCTAACATTTATAGCCCCAACTTCCCAAACGATTATCCACGTAACACATACTGCTTTTGGCACTTCCGCACTGTTCTAGGCCACCGAGTGCAGTTGACATTTCACGATTTCGAAATGGAAAATCATCAGGTGAGTAGGGCCAATGAAATAGTGAAACAATTAGTTAGTCCATCTACCTACATATCTCTCAAGAGAGATATATCTCAATAATCCTTCATTTTACACTTTCTTTTCTGCTCTAATGCTTGTACGCTCATTTGTAGGAATGTTTTTACGATTATGTCGCCTTATATGACGGCAATTCAGAGAACAGCTCAACATTAGGCATCTACTGTGGAGGACATGAGCCATATGCGGTGTTGGCATCCACAAATGAAATGTTCATGGTCCTCTGGACTGATGCGTCGCTGCAGCGTAAAGGATTCCGAGCGACATATTCAACAGGTAGGAAGTGATGTTCTGTGAATATCGCCCTTTAGACCATTTTGACTAATTAATTTAATCGGTTCCCCGGTGCAATGACGGTTTCAAATTTCATATGAAAACAGTAATATTTTAAATAATTTTAAAGTTTTGGTTTTCACTTTTAGAATGCGGTGGCTACTTGCGAGCAACAAATGAAAGGCAAGTCTTTTATTCACATCCACGCTATGGTAATCGGGTCTACAATCGGCACATGTATTGTAATTGGCGTATACAAGCTGATTCTGAGAGCAGTGTTCAAATAAAGTTTTTGAATTTTGAGGTCGAATATTCGGATCGATGCGAATACGATGCGGTGGAAATAAGAGAAGAAATATTTGAAGAGAAGTATATGCGGAATAGCAATCATGGGCGTTATTGTGGCAATAGGGTAAAACTAAATTATGATTAGAAACGCTAATATAAACATGCAAATATACATTCTCTTACAATTATTAACTTTCCCTCTCTCTCGCTTATGTTCTCCTTTTACTTTTCAGAAACCGCCCACAATAACATCATACACCGATACCTTACTGATGAGATTTCAAACGGATGGTAGTACCTCTTTGCGTGGTTTTGCTGTTTCTTTTGTGGCTGTGGAGCCGCCGGATGAAGACCTTATAGACGATTTAGATGCAGTTACACCTTTTCCTGGTTCCATGCGGAGTGTGTACTATACCTCGGATACTGGCAGCGATTTTGATGATTAATATGAGGGAATATAAAGTGCATATATGTATATGATTTTTGTTACAATTAATGATTAATTTATACGTTCATTAGGCTTTAAAATCGTTTAGTAGATGTGTACGTTCGTCGTAAAATTACTAAATTTCTATGCGCTAAAAGACTCGTCTAAAATGATATGAAAATTTTTTTACTAACTACTAATTTATAAGATGCAGCATTAAACACAAATACTACAATTATAAATATTTTTTAATTATATTAATGCATCAATAAACAATGTAAATACTTAAAAAAGTTAATAGAAAAGTCTAAGTCAAAATTACTTGAAAAATTCATAAATTGCTTTCATTTTTCATTTAAAAAAAATTTTTTTTGAAGATCAATTTTAGTAAATTATTCAGTTAGTAACATTCGCGAATAAAGTATACCTATTTTCTTAAATATATTCAATGCAATGAAACTTAAAAATTCGTAAAATAGGCCAGGCACTCTCTTTTGAGTAGTTTTCTGATTTTGACATTTTTACCTAAATAAATACGTAATAGGGGTATGAGGTAAATGCCTCAGAAAATTTCACTATTTAAAGCGTATTTTTTAACTAAACTTTTAAAAAATGGGTATTACTCCGCCCCTTAATAGGTTTAATGTGCATATCTCACATACCACTAAAGCTACATCAGCCAAACTTATTGAAAGAAACTCTTCAGCACGTCAATAAACAATGTAAAAATAAGTGAAATCGGATGATAATTACGACCTCCCCCATATAACGGCTATGTTGAAAACTACTAAAAGTGCGATAACTCACTAAATTAATATGTCAGAAGTATTAAAATTCAGTCAAGATGGTGTTTAAGGACTTCAAAGAAATCGGTGTAAAAATTGGATAATGAGTTTAGCACCGCCCACTTTGAGGTGGAATTCACAGTGGAATAACACTATATTTATACTTGTTACTGTTTGAAAATGTGTGAAATCGGATTAAAACCACGCCTACTTCTCATATGTCACAATTTTAAATTCCTTATGATTCTTTCACTTTACAGAATATAAATAAAAAATTTATGAAGATATCGGAGCAAAACTTCACACCAATGGTGCCTTCAGGGCTTGTCATCTCGCCTCTAGAAATTATCGAAACAAGAAAATAACTTCAAGCCCCTAGAAACCGAATATGTGGACACTGCCTATGGATGACTTCTTACCGAAAATATCGGACGATGTGTGAGATATATTACTGAAATTTAGAGCAAATGTTTGCATGATAATATTGTGTCCTGGTGTTAAAAATAGGTAAATACTACTCCAGCGCTCATATACCTAATATAAGGATTTTCAAACTTTCCATTGATTCGCATTCAGACAACGTCTTTTCCTGGTAATAATTACTTTTGGTGCCAAAAATTAATGAAATTGGACCAATACTTCCCCTATACTCCCTTCGCCACCAAATAGCTTATATTAGAATTTTTAAAATTTTACTTTTTTTATAATAATTTTTTTTTTTAATTTATACCGTGTATATCGGTTAATATGTAAGATATCTAAGCCAATTTAAATAAACGTATAATCTTGAATATACTAAAGTTTGGTGGCGAAAATTAGTGAAATCGATCCATGAAGTACCCCAGCCCCCATATACCCCCATTATCGTAATTTTAATAGACTTTGCAGCGAATATGTCGAACAAATTGTGGAAATATGTTTTCAGCATACTTTGGTTTAATTCCGAAAGTAAATGTTATCTGCTCAGACCTTCCCCTAGGCCCAATGTACCCGATATAGTGATTTCCGACTTTCCAGCTGATTTTAAACCGTTTATATAGTCAATATGTGTGTGTATTATAACGGAATTAAGTGGTTTTTTTTAACCATAATATGACTTAGCACTGAATATGAATAAAATTGGTTTAGATCTTGGTCTAAATCCTATACCTTTAATATAATGATATAAGTCCCTCTAGTTGACTTTTTTCTCATATACACAGTCTATTAAATTTCATCCCTTTGGTTGAGTTTATGTAGCAAATATCTCCACATAATATGTCAATATGTCAACAAAATTAAATGAGAATATTTGGAATAATATTCTGTAATTCGGTAATAAAAATTATGGCTGTTGTACCTTCCAACAGCACTAACAACATGAAAATAGAAGATTTATTTTATTTAGATTGACTTTATGAGTATACAACACCTAAACATATACATATATATAACATTTAAACACTTTATGAATTTTTCAAGTAATATTTACATTTACACTTTCTTGTTGTGAAATATTTTTTAAGAATTTACATTGTCTATTAATATATTAATATGATTAAACTAATATTTATAATTGTGGCTATTTACTGCATTCTTATAAATTTATAATTAGTAAATTATTAATTACTAACTAATGATTAAATTTTCACTTTCTTTAAAATTGCCAATATTAACCAACTTGAAAAACTGAGTCATTTAACGCACAGAAATTTAGTATTTCACTACAAACGTGCTACCATTGTACAAACCTAAATATCGTATCGGTGAAAATAGGCCTCCTGGGGAACCAAACACTCAAAAATGGTCGGTTATGCGCCTAAATTGCAACCTCGTAGGTGGTGAGGAAAAGCAATTCATATAGCAATGAACTATTCAACTAACTTTTAATTCTAAAATATGCCAGAAAATTTTATATTAATTATTAATTAAATTTAATATTTAATATTATTTAATATTTTTAATATTTTCCATTAAAAATACATTTTCACAAGAAAATTTCTTATTTTAAAGTCCTTTTATTTAAAACTCATTGTATCATTGTTGTGTTGTATCAACTCGTTTGATACAACGCTAGGAAGCAATTTTGTTGCCTACCAATGTACTATACGCTTATTTTTCGAATATTGACAAGACGCTATGAAAAATTCGAGTAAAATGCGACTGCGAAATTAAAATATTCAAATAAAATGTTTGTACTAACAAGCTTTTAGGTGCTTTTACGATTTTAAAGCCTTCTCTCTTTAGATATAGATGTAATTTTGACATGTTCCGTATTTAACACTTACATTCAAAATCTATTTGTCCTGGATATTGAAACGTCACTGGAATTTAACATTTGTGATTGTACTGTTTCTAAGTAGCACCCAACACACAAATGCAACACTGAATGTAACACTATGCACAGCTGCGCAACCCTTTAATAATTTTTCAATTTGGCGGTTGTAAATTGAGTTGATTTGTGTTATGTTGGTTCGTGAAATATTGTTGTTCATTTTATTTTTTATTGTTTGTGACTTATACATTCGTTAACAATCTGTTGGAAAATTATATCAACAAACAGAAAGTTTATAAATACCTTTATACTTGTAAAAGTTAATAAAGTAATATGAGTGCATTTGAGGTTCGTCAACATCTCGCCCAAGAAAATCGAACTAATACTCTATTAAATAGGCTTTGTTTCAAATAGGTGGTGGTTACTCCAACGCGGCCGAAATGCAAAAAGCGCATTGAATCTCGTGAGCCTACTGACGTTGTGATGGCTCCATTCTCTGCCAAATCAATTGTGCAATTTGAGGATGTGCCCATTGGGAAAACGGCGCGTCGTCTTATGCGCGTTGTAAACCCTTCAACAGAGGATATAAAGGTAAACAATACAATATATTATATAGTTACATATTGAAGTTGTTTTTATTAATTATATATATTAATTTATGTATATTATATAATATAAACATTAAATTAAATTTTAAATTATTAAAAATGTATTATATAATTTATTTATTTATTCATTTATTTATTATTTATATGTATTATTATTATTTTTTTTTGTTTTACCGAAGTATTTACCACTGTGACATGAAATAGAATTTTCTTTAGGGATTTGAATCCATTATTTGTGGGAACATTTATATACAAGTATACATTGACCATGATTTTTACAAATGTTATATATTTTAACAAATTTGGCAAACAGGTTTTATTCCTATTAATTTTAATCAATGTTTTCATTATTATTTTAGGTAAGAGTCATTAGAGCTATAGACGCTGACTATAACATATCCATAAATTGGACTGAAGCTACCGTTCCGCGTTCGAAAACTGTCGAGATGGAGATGGTGTGGAACCCTCTGAAGGAAGTTTCTTGTAAAGAAATATTACAACTTCTCGATAATAGAAATTTTCGTAAGGATGTTATTGTCGTGATGAAAACTCGTATAACCAATCCTGTTAAGGTACATTTGAAAAATAAAGTTTTCCATAATTTTGGCGTTTAAAATAGAAAAATGTATGCACATATTTACTCAGGCATAGTAATACGGTATTATAAGTTCATATAAAAAGGTGGTTGAATATGCATCTAAAAGGGGTTGTTTTAATAATATACCCTCATGTGAAATTCGATTCTTAAATCCATCAAACATTAACCAATGTTTCGTTAGTATAAGTTGTTAAAACAGCCATATTTAATTGATCTATTAAATTGTATACCGAAAACAAGACTTCTTGGGCATTTAAATTAGTTGTCAATCGTTAGCAGTCGCTAAGAAAACACTATTTGTGTTTCATTATAAATAATAGCTTTTAATTAATAATAAAATAAATTTCTTTATAAATTTTTACATAGAAAGATAATATATTACTATTATCTAAAAGGAATACATTTTTATTAAAGTTGAAACAAAATTAAAGAAAAAAAATGTTACAAGTAAAATATTTTGCTTATACTTATTTTTAGACTGTGCGTAAATTTCCAACAATCTCAAACGGTAATAACGGCTATGTGAGAACACTTCGGCTTAAATCTCCCACAGGTACTTCAAAATCGCATAAAACAAATTCAACACATACGCAATTACGTAAATCAGTTTCAACGATTACTCAAAAACCCATTAAGCCGCAACCACCTCCACCCACATCACACACACGTTCTCCACCTCCCAGATCAGCATTAATAGATTCGAATTGCCAATTACGTAAAGAACAGAAACGTGAAGTTTTCGATGAAATAACTATTAACTTTACTCATACATCACCTCTTTCTGAACAAAATATATACGCACGCGGCAAAACTATGAATGCAACTATAACATCTATTTCATCAACGAAATCGCCAGTACTCATTACTCACAAGGAGAATGTCAGTCCTTTAACTCCAGGTAATGTTATTGAAATGTTCGATAATATCCAATTCACACCAATAAACAGCGATGCTGTTACAAGTGGTTTTGGAAAAAATTCCGATATGGATAATCTAGCTAATTGGCCTACGCCAGTAAGCAAAGATACTGTGAATATAAATTTGTCAACATTTCGACCTCGGCGTTTAGCATCGGTAAGTGACACAACTGATGTGTTTGAAGATACAAATTCTACTCAGATGATGGTTGAGCTTCATGTGGATCCAAACACTCCTCGTAATGCCATTTTAACTAATAAAACTTTTGAAGTTAAACATGAAAATATGAATATGTCAACGGATGCTCTCAATGCTTCCGTCAGTTATGGTTTGACACTTAATAAAACAAGTACGGTCAGCACAACACCCAAGTCTCGGCCTTTAGCAATTATAGAAGAAGAAGACGTCATCAATTGCGAAAATGCTGAAGCTGAAAAAACATACGTTAAGGATAGGGATGAAAAATTTGGCGAGGCAAGTCCTGTCCGAGGAGAAGATTTGCTGCGGGATATAAAATTAGTTGGTACGCCATTGAAGAAATACTCGGAATCAATGAAGGATCTTTCATTACGCTCTCCAAATAAACGTTACTCTGCTAGTCAAGGTTCAATGCCGAACCTTAACGAAATGGAGTCTATACGGTCCATCGAGCAAAATCGGTATTTTTATAATCGTGTGCAATCGCGGGATGGTCTAAAAATTTCTGTTAATCACGAACAAAGCACCAGTATTGGTACGACACCATATAGGAATGAAGTCACCGTTTCAGAATCTTCCGATTTTGGTCTAATATCTCATGCCGATTTAGCTTTCAATCAAAGTGAAATTTTAGCGCAATCAAGTCGTTTTAATTTAAGTGAAGTTGGCTTGAAATCGTGTAAGAGCAGTCCAGTTACTGTTTCTGGCAAATGGCGAGATTTACGAGGTGTATCACCAAAATCATCAAGAACTAAACTAACTGAAAATTCCCCCTCAAAATCTAATAGTCACAAACGAAATTCTCAGAACTTATCGATATCTGATGCACAAAGCAACGAATCGTTGACGACAACTTCAAGCGAAAAGTCAACAATGAATTTAATTTCTACTGCCCCGTATGTAAGAGGTTATCCTAATAAAAACATGAGCCTAATTCTAGTTTCGCCTCCAAAGCGTCAACGCGTTGAAAAGGAATTTGCTTTTGAGCGACCATTGGTGCCTTATTTGTCTCGTTCGAAGAATTGGACACGCACGCAGGTGAAAAAAGTAAGGCTTATGAAACCCGCCACGCCACAAAAAGTAATGCCGCCAAATATTCAGCCTTCATCCATATCACGCGAATCAGAAAAATTATATGATCCAGAGTTATATCTACAGTTTTGCATCAATCCTGATCCCTTTGCTGCCAGTACAACTTGTGACCCTTTCCTCACTTCCACAATGTATTTAGACGAAACGGCTGTACAGAGGCATCAACATGATTTTAAAAAGTGGTTAAATGCACTGGTTACCATACCGGCCGATATGGATGCCAACAGCGATGCTAAAATCGACGTTGGTAAACTTTTTAATGAGATGCGTCACAAGGAATTGACGTTAGCACCCACAAAAGAAGAGCAGTCTATGGATTATCTCGTGCAACACCGACTTGAGGTTGTTCGACGTGCTGCTGTTTACTTGTATCTAAGCGATGAAGTTCGTGAACCCTGCTCTAAAGTGGCAGTATATGTAAATAAAAATGCTATACGTATACGGAATGATAGAAATTTACACCTTGATGTTGTGATGCAGCGTTACATATTGGAATTGTTGCTGTGCTTTAATCCAATGTGGCTGCGTATAGGCTTAGAGGTTGTTTATGGTGAAAAAATTCATTTGCGGTCCAATAGCGACATTATTGGTCTGAGTACCTTTATACTGAATCGGTTGTTCCGGGACAAACTTTTGGAAGAGAGATATTCACGTGCATATTCGCTTTCTGACGAATATGCCGAATACATCAAAAAGTACACGTTGACTAAAATGCTTTGTTTGCTGCTATTTCTTGATAAAGCGAAACAAAACCGCATTATTAAATACAATCCATGTCTCTTTGTCAAAAAATCACCTCATAAGGAAACAAAAGAAATTCTATTGAAATTCTCATCTGAACTACTGGCAAATATGGGTGATATAACGCGTGATTTGAAGCGTCTGGGCTATGTCTTGGAGCATAAGCAATGTTTCTTAGACGAATTTAATTACGCATTTAAAAATCTTGCCGTAGACCTAAGAGATGGTATAAGACTGACCCGTGTAATGGAGATCATATTACTGCGCGAAGACCTGACAAAGCAATTGCGCGTACCTGCCATATCCCGCTTACAACGCATTTACAATGTAAACTTGGGATTGCGGGCACTTGGTGAAGCCGATTTCAAATTGAGCGGTGACATAACTGCAGCAGATATTGTGGATGGGCACCGCGAAAAGACGCTGTCACTGCTCTGGCAAGTCATCTATAAATTCCGCTCACCGAAATTCCATGCCGCAGCTCGCGTGCTTCAAAAGTGGTGGCGTAGCAAGTGGTTGGCTGTATGGGTGAAGCGCCGCATACGCGATAAAGAGGAGCACCGTCGACAAATCGCGGCAATTACCTTACAGGCATTCTACCATGGTTATATAGCTCGCAAGTGGGTAAAGTTATATCGCCAGGAACGTGCTGCAGCGGCAATGGTGTTGCAGAAATATACCAGGCGTTACTTGGCGCAATTGTATTTTAAACGTAAAATTGGTGCCGTTCGCAAAATTCAACATTGGTATCGTGTTTGTTTGCTCGGGGTGCGCTACCGCCGGTACTATACTCTTCTCCGATGTTGTGCGATATTCATTCAGCGCTGTTACCGTCGTCGTTTGTTGTCAAAAAAATTATTAGTAGTAGCCGACGAATACCGGAGATTCTGCGAAGAAAAACGCTTCAAAGCAGCTATTTGCATACAGAGATTTTGGCGCGCCTACTGTGTTACAAAATTGCATCGTAACGCATTCCTGAAGCTGAAATGGATTGCTGTCGTAATTCAGCGCAAATGGCGAGCAACAATTGCCATGCGACAGCAATGTAAGGAGTTTTCATTTATACGCACCGTTGTTATATATATACAGCGATATTTTCGTGCAAAACGCTCGATGTTGCGGCAGCGCGCCGAATTTGTACGCTTACGTACTTGTGTTCTACAGCTGCAACGACGGCGCCGTTCAATTTTACATATGCGCGCAGTGCGTGATGATTATAAACTGAAGCTGAAAGCTGTGCATATCATTCAAACTCACTTGCGCGCCACTTTTGCAATGCAGCAAGACCGTACGGCTTACCAACAGTTACGAAAAACTGTCTGCAAAATTCAAGAGAGATACCGGGCGGCTCAAATAATGAGATTGGAAAAAAGAAATTATGAGCGCTTACGCAACAGTTGCATTATCATACAGCGCAAATGGCGCGCCACAATTCTAGCGCGTCACACTCGTGTCGACTTCTTGACAATACAGTACCTAACTACCGTGATGCAACAGCGCTTCCGTGCCACACGTCTAATGAAACAACAGCGCACGGAATATACACAACTGAAGTCAGCCGTAGTCAAACTGCAACGAATATACCGTAACCTTCAAATTATGCACCACGTGCGTTCAAAGTACCAAAGTGATCGAAACAAAATTATACAGATACAACGACGTTTCCGTGCAACAACTGAAATGCGATTGACGCGAATATCGTACCAGCGAAAACAAAACGCCATTATATGTATTCAAAACTGGTACCGTTCCATTGAGCGGACACGACAACAACAGCAATCGTATATCCGCTTGCGAAATGGTTGCATTTTTGTGCAGCGCAAATGGCGGGCATTGCGACAAGGTCGTCGCGTCCGACAACAATATCAACAACAAATACTATGTATTATTTCCATACAGCGTCGTTGGCGCGCCACTCTACTGATGCGGAAAGAACATGCTGACTACCGATGTAAACGCAGCGCTGTATGTTGCATACAACGGTTCTACCGATCTTATCGCGAATCCTTAGCAGTACGTGCACAGTATCTACTCATACGTGGGTTAGTCGTTTGTATGCAACACAGATACCGCGCACAGCGCAGCATGCGTTTTGTAAGACACGACTTTTTATTGCTGCGCCGCACAACAATTTATTTACAGCAAAAGTATCGTGGTCTTCAAATAATGCACAAACAGCGATCCGAATTTGTTTTCACGCGCCGAATAGTGCTACATTTGCAGCAGAAGTTCCGTGGTAAACAAGAAACTAAACGGCAGCGCTTAGAATATTTGCAATTACGTAACACCGCTATTGGATTGCAATCCCAAGCGCGTGGATTATTGGCACGCCGCCGCCTACAAAATCTGCTAACACCTGAAATGGTGGAGGAACGTCGTTGCAGAAGGGCGGCTAGTGTTATACAGCGGTTCTGGCGCGGTTATCATGTACGTAAATGTTTCCAAAGCATACAAATGCGTTTGATTCGTCGAAACATGGCACTGTGGAAGAAAACCACTCAAGCAGCGAACACGCTCAGTTACAAAATTACACAAGCGGTATGTGTTCTTCGCGATCATTCAAGCGCGTCGGAAATACTACATGTTCTCATTTGTTTGGGTAAGTTATGATTGCAGGAATTCAAAGTAATGTTGTTTTGTCATAACACTAATTATTTCTTATTTTATTTACTATTACATAATAAAAAATAATTCGAAATCTCTAACATTCTCCTGTTTAGTGAATGTAACTCTTTTCCTCCTCAAGATACAGGACAAGATATGTTATTTCAAATAAATATGTATGTATATTTTAGATCGTATTTCTCGTACTGTGCCGCACATTCTTATGAATCAGTCAGATTTCGTATCGACTTTCTGCTATGGCGTCATGGCACAGACAATTCGCAGTGAGGTCGATAAACAATTAATTCGTTACTGTAGTCGAATTATTTTGAATTTGGCGCGATATAACAGCACCACTGCTAATACTTTCCAGGAGAGCGGACTTGTTACCATAGCCCAGATGCTGTTGCGCTGGTGTGACAAAGATTGTGAAATTTTCAACACTTTATGTACCCTAATTTGGCTCTTCGCTCACTGTCCATATAAACGTCACGTAAGCTGAGAGTGAAAATGTAGAAAAATTTACTTGTTTAATAATTTACTCAATTATAATTACAACACTTAGATTATTCGCGAATATATGACCACTCCTGAAGCTATATATGTGGTACGTGAGACTAAAAAGCTGGTGGCGCGCAAAGAGAGGATGAATCGAAATCTCCGTAAACCTGTTGGATCAGCTCGTGTACCAAAACAACAACAATTTGCCGACCGTGCATTACCAAGCCTCGAACCTGACTACGGAGTCATACACAACAAACCTTACACATTTGTATCGTCCGTATTCGCATTCGACATGCTGCTAGCTGAGCTGGAAATCGAAGTTTCTTAACGTTACCTAATACTTCTAAGTATTTTGTTTAATCTTTGTTTTTGTTTAATTTGAGCACAAACCCTCATTTTTAGATCTTTGGTTGTATGCATTTTTCACATCAATATTTGTTCTTTGTTCATTATCTGTTTATCTTCTACATACTTACCCACTGGACAATGCCTAATTATTTCATAATATCTGTATATGTTAATTTAAGTTTTTATCAATAAATAAATATACCACTTGAACTTATTTTTAATAAGTCGTCTTTATAAACAAAAATCCGTATTTCGATTTTGTACTTAAATGAGAGAAGTGAAAATTCTGTTTGCAGGAATATATAAAATGGTCTTTGTATGTTAAGCTATAGCTCTTTAGTTCCATACACAAATATTATTTATTTTATTAAAAAAAAACATTTAAAAATCATTCTGAATCGATTCATGAGGATTTGGCACCTCATTCTATCTCTCAGCCGATTCTGCCCGCTTTTTGCCACACCTGTCTCCCGTGACACGCGTTGTCAGAGAGAGACAGAGGTCTTTAGTTTGTTGGAAACTTTCAAATAACGACATCGTCGGATGTGTCTGTAGGTTTTAATTCGCTTTCGACGTAAGATAATTTGCCGTTTTGACTGGGACGTATAGTTTGTTGTTTCAAGTAAAAGGATTAGGACGAGTTATTTTCTCAAAGTTCGTAAACAATAACAAAAAAAACCTAAGTAAGGTAAGTAACATATGTCAATTTTCAAAGTACACATTTTCTATATATTTTACGTTTTTTTTCCAAATAAGAAACCTAATTACCTTTTTGAAGTCAATAAGAATTGTCAGAAAAAAAAGCACTAATGTTGTATATATATATTTTATTATTTATATATTATAGCTTATATTAATTAAAAACTAGCATTAAAATAATAATCCTATTTTCGAACTCTGAGGATCAATACCCACCTATTTGCAGTTTTAGATTGCTTGTATATTTAGAAAATTGCATTGATTTCGGCATAGCTGGGCATAAAACCTTTACTCGTAAACTAAGTGTCTAATGTTTGCCAAAATGAAAAAAACAAAAATGTGAAGACTGCGCCGTGATAAACACGTTCTGACGAGTTCGTTCCTGACATGTTGGCAGTCCTTGGCCGGATAAAAATCCGGGTCCGTTCCGGTTACGTAGACCTGACTGTCGTGAGATCGGAGACAAACAGTGTACTTTTAGGTAAGTGAAGAAGAAGTGCGCGAGCTATTTTAGCCCACACTTTGTACTACACCCTTCGGTGGATAAGACAAAAAGACTGCGCACTACTTGCTTTCGCCGACGAGGAGACTTAGGGTGTCATTAACAAAGCAAAATCATCCAAATAAAACGGCCCAAACGGCACAGACATATTGAAATTAAAACACCTGGCTCAGCGGGAGTAAAATATCTACCACTCAATGCCTAAGGTTCTCAATTTAGCACTGAATACTCTTCATATACCCGATAGGTGGAAAATCGGAACAGTTTTCGTTCACTACTGAAACTTGTGAAACTGGCCTACTTAGCGGAGTCTTATCGAACTCCGAACATGTGTTTGAAAGTCAATATGGTCGCCTGGATGCAGCAGAACGCAGCTGAGAAGATTCAGACTTGCCAGAAAACCGCACTCCGGACAATCACAGGAAGTCTCTTGATCCCCCCTATTGAACGTCTACACAGTGAGGCCTGGGTGAGTGAGTGAGTGCTGGGATGCCTTCACAGAAATCATCCCTGAAGCCACCTGCACGGACTTATACCGCCTCCTAGGAACATTAAGAGAATACTCCTCCAATACGTCAAACTTCGGGAGCGACTAACTTCAGCCAAGTACTAAACGCCATTCACAATGAGCTATTAACAACTTCATTGACTCCCTCCCAGTGAATAACGTCCTTGGAGTCCAAACACAACCCATAGCCTCAGAACCCTCCCAGAGTAAGCATTGCGCAATTTCGTTTCGATTTCCTACCTATCCAGAATTTACTCTTATATACCAAACTTATGTCTTGCTTTCAAAGATTCCCCGCATGACTCTAACCACCTCTTTGCATGCCCCATGAAACCAAATCACCTAACTCCACTTTCTGTATAGTCCGACTCCGTCGAAACAGCTCGTTTCCTGAACCTATCGTTAAGTGACCTCGATGACAGTTAATTTTACGCTTTCCATCAAACAGGATCTAGATATTCGCTACAATAACAATAACAACAAACAATTGAATTATTTTAATTATTTGACTTAATCTACTAAACACATGCACACACACACTAACATTTAGCTAATATTTAAAGAAATGAGATATTTAAGGTACGGTATTACCGATGAGCACTTTTTATTTAAGGTAAAGTGTAATTGCGAAAAGAGGATTTGCTAAGTAACTTAATTGACCACTACATTACTTAGGTATTAGCTAATTTTCCTTCAACATCACACATTTCCATATTCCCCCGCAACATGTTGCTACAGAGTATAATAGTTTTGTTCACCTAACGGTTGTTTGTAACATCTAAAACTAATCGAGATAGATATAGAATTATAAATATATAAATGATCAGGATGATGAGACGATTTGAATTTCGGGTGACTGGCTAAAGCGATAACTTGAGTAAAAATTAAGATATCTTAATGAAACTTGGCACCAATGTTCCTTGGCAGTCTGAGGGGGTTGGTTTTGCAGATGACCGAAATCGGATTTTTGCCACGCCCACAAAATGCCCTTAAAGGACGAACGACTATAAAATGCTATAACTAAACAGCAAATTAAGATGAAAACCTGCGATTTGATACAGGGAATTGGTAGAGGGAGAACCCGTAGAAGGTTTAATAAATATCTCATAAACCACTGAAGCTATATCAACCAAATTTGCTCAGGACAAATCCTTCCAGCATCTCCTCAGACGGTGTAAAAAGGATGTACATGTGTACATCGGATGATAACCACACTCATTCCTGATATAACGGTTATGTTGAAAACTACTGAACTACTGTGCGATAACTCGCACAATAAGTTAGAAGCACCCCCCGTTTTCGGTGAAATCCCATTTCTCAGGAGCGACCAAACCTATTTCAACCAAATTTCATGCATAGGATAACTTTGATATTTCTATGTTACATTGTGAAAATGGGCGAAATCGGATAACAACCACGCCTATTTCTCATATAAAACAATTTTAAATTCAAACTGATTCTTTCAGTTCACAGAATATAACTCAAAACAATTAATCTTACAAATTCAGACAACGTCTTTTCCTGTTAATAATGTGTCGTGATGCCAACAATTTATGAAATCGGGCTAATATCTTAGCAAAATAAACTTACCGTACCACTAATGTAATTATTTACGTCCCTCTGGTTGACTTTTTCCTCAAATACTCATACTCATTATAATAAATTTCGTTCTTTTAACTGAGTTTATTTCGATTAGTATATGTAATTCGGTAAAATTATGGCTGTTGTACCTTCCCACAGCATTAATATCATGAATATACACATTCCTATTAGCCATTTTGAGACATATACATGATTGCATTTGTGTGAAATAAAAACAATCACATTCGAAATTTGATTATATGAACTAAAAGATGACTTGCTTAAAACAATTTGTATTTGATATTAATATGTAATAAATTTCATACAGGAAAGGCACAAATAAATTAAGTAAAATTACAATTTTTAGGCGACTATCAGAGTCAAATATCGGATCAAAATAGCAGATATCCAATCATAGTTTTATTAAGGAATCAAAGGGAAAGTTAGTTAGTTAGTCGTGTTAGATGGATGTTATGAGGCCTCGGAGATTTAGGGATATAAAAAGGCTTAACTAAAAGTAGTCACAAAAAAATATTCATTATTTTCATTTCATTAGAGAATAAAACTAAGAAAAAAATTTAGATTAAAAGCCCATAAATATTTAATGCTTCATACGAAGCTTTTATACTAGCTACTCTAGAATATTGTTTTCGAAAATCTAATATCAAATGAACATGATTCTTTAATTTTTTATTCTTTTAATTTTCGTTAAAAGCTATTGATTTTTTCAATGTTACAGCATAAAGGGAAAAATTTTGTGTAATTGCAAGTGCAAATAATTTGAATAATTTTATGTGCACCTTGATTCATGGACGACAAATATATGGTCTTTCAAGTAATAAGTATAATATATAAATACAGATATCGAACATTGTTGGCATCAAGAAAATTAGGAACGATTTTATTATTACGATTGCCGTATATCGTTTCGAAATTGAAGGAAAGTTTTTTAGGTTCGCATAGTGTTTCGTTAAAACGAGTTTTTTTCTCTTTGGACCGTGGCTTGGTTCAGTTCACCGTTCGGAAATTATACTCTTGCACATTGTAATAAGTGAAACAGTGTGAAATATTTATTAATATCCGAAAATACAAAAGAAATGCAAAAATGTATGTGCTCAAAATGAAAAAAAAAAACCAAATAAATTTCACAATTTATGACGGTTGGTTATTAAGAGCAAAGCTTTTATCGAACTTTAGTTGGATACACTTTTGTAATGTTCTGGTCCGAGGTAAGCGCGGATAATCCAATTGTTTTACTGTTTCGGTGTTACAAGCAACATATAACGGCAACAATATAAACATACAATTATAAAACCTATGACTAGTTAATTACATGCATACAAACTAGAAATTAGCAAATTCAGTCAATCTCTCTGATTACCTGTCCACTACCTTTCTGTCTGCTAGCGTACCTTTTTATGATTATTTGTATGTATGTCGGCAGATATCAATACAATCAATAGTGCATAGATCCAGGCTAGACTTGACTTTGTGCTCATTGCCAAGTTCGATGTCGGCACGAAAAAGGAGAAATAGATACATACATACATATGTATTTCTAACAATTGGTATGTATATTCCAACTACTGGTTTCTTTTATAAAAAAAGTGATCAATATTGATTTTTGATAATAATAAACTGTCTTTCTTGTTAATAATAAACTGTCATAAACTGTCAAACTGTACGGTGTCTGACTAGAATTTTATCGCATCCATACAATATTTGTCTCTGAAAAGTTTGGACGTAGTAAAGTGGTTTCAAGATCTTACAATATTTCTTTTCTAGGCATACAGTTATTACGAAACATTGCAGTATCTAATCCCGCTTATAAAAATTAAGCTCCCCGAGCCATTGCAGAAGGTGAGTATTGAGTAGTAGTTTTGAAGGTACTCTTTCATAATTTTCAGTGAAAAATTTAGCAAACAATTGAGCTTCTTTTTTGCCAAATTTGGTGTATTCATTCGTACATATACTTATATAAGTACATACATATATACATGCACAAGTGTATACGGTTTCTCAATATTGATGAACAATGGTATGTAAGTATACTTTAAGTATATAACCCTTTCGACCGTTGGATTAGCTGGATCTATAATGTTTATTGGGGTCCAATCTATCTTCATATACAGGTAAATATAAAAAATATATATATATATATATATCTATTTAATATATGTATATGTATGCATGTATTTGCTTATCGCAAGAAGTACCAATTAAATGTAAAAACAGCAAATACAGCTTTAAATAAAATTAACAATAAAAACCTAATCTGCTTATTTAACAATATTTACATATGAATGTATATATGTATGTATACAGGGTAGTTCATATGGTATTTACTCTTCATATATTTCTAAATAAGCGAAAACACAGTAGTGGTCGCTCCTCCAGCAACCAATCGACTTCGCCGACTCAGTAATTGGTGTCAGCATTTGTCTTTCTTTCTTTTGCCTTATCGCTCATCCTGATCCAAAGAAGCCTTTTCCGAAGATAAAGAAAGTAAGTTAAAGAATAAGTAAGGAAGGCTAAGATGTAGCCGATTATTAAGGATCAAAGCCCACATTGTGGTCAAAAAAAAATATACGTTATGAGGACAACCAAAACTCACTTTATTAGAACTTGGGAAAAATCTGGACCTATTTTATCTTTTTTTGGCATTAAGCCAAATTCCATTAAATTTTATTACGGCAATTCACACATTGACCCATATATTTGGCCCATATGAGTAGAATAACGAAAATAATTATATTTAGTGTAAAAAGGAAAATAATTATATTAGATATTTGAGGGCTTGGAAAGTACCGAACCGCTTTTATAAATGTTTAACATCAGACCACATTATTAAGGGACCCATTAATTTCATTAAGATATCTCACAAATTAACCGCTCTTTTCTGTATTATGTATGTATACAGATATAATATATAATAGAGATATATAAGATATAATAGGAAAGATAAAGTCCAATTTTGACTATTTTTAGGTGAGAGTTGCCACACATTTGAGGCATTCCCGCTAATTTTTTTTCCGACATCTTCATTGATGCTTCATATACATTATTCGTTAGGCATATTGCACCTTTAGTAGTTGTGAACAAATCCAGTGCATGGTTATTATGTCGTTTCGCCTATTTTCACACTGAATCAGGAAATGCTAAAAAGAAATGTTCCCACTGAATTTGGTTGACATAAATATTTATTTTTTGTCCATTTGCAATACCAAACTTCTTGGAGTACCAAGGAATATTTTCATCAAGATATTTAAATTTTTACTCAAGTTATCACTTTCTGGGACAGGCAGACGAACAGTCAAACAGACATCTGGAAATCAATTCAAGTAGTCAACTTGAACATTTTGACATATGTATCTCTACTACCTCCCCCAATTAGTTTTAGGTATTAACAAACAACTGGCGACGATCCTGTGCCATAAATTAAGATTATGACGTAGCTACACAACTTGTCTTTGCATATAAGTTTGTAATATTTCCCTTCGCTGTTATACTGATGTTTAGGTCAGATTTCTTGTGGGAAAGAACTGTCCCTTTTGAAATAATATGTAATTAAAAATTCACTTCTTGTCCACCTTTTACACTGTCAAGGTAAGAATATGATATACATGTGCACATACATCTGAATACCATTAAATACACTACCTATCCAACGTTGGCGCTTCGATGGTAGTGCGCCAGCGATTATTGCTCTGCCCTGATATTCGTATTGTACAGTGGCGGACAAAAGTCTACATACACCCCCTATTTCCGTTGGATTTAATGTAAAAAAGTTTATTGGAAAATTTAATGATACAGTTTATTTCAAATATATTTCCTTAACATGAAAAACAAAAAAAATCAATTTTTTAACATAAAATAGTAAAGCTATGACAAAAAAACGTTAATTCAGGATTGACAAAAGTCTACATACAGTACATACATAACTTATCTTAGAGCGAAAACTTTGTGGTTAACATTAGGTAACCTGATTTTTTAGTATTTAGTTGGTCCACCGTTTGCATCAATAACAGCCTGAAGCCGTCGTGGCATCGAAGCTACTAAATTTGTCAATTCTGCTGAAGTAATACTGTTCCAAGCTTCAGTAATGCGTTCTTTGAGTATTGCAGAGCTAGAAATCTGTTTTTTTTTAATTTTTCTTTCTAAAATTTCCCAGACATGTTCAATAACATTCAAATCTGGACTTTGAGGTGGTGTGTGTAGTTGCTTTGGAGCGTGATAAAGCAACCAATCCTTGACAATATGGGCCGTGTGCTTTGGATCGTTATCCTGTTGAAAGATCCAGCCTGCACCAAGCTCCAAACTATCCACCGAAGGCTTCAGATTAGCTTCCAATAATGCCTTGTATTTAAACCGATCCATATTACCCTCAATAAAAGCAAGCTTTCCAACTCCAGATGCCGCAACAGCTCCCCAAACCATTACGTTGCCGCCACCATGCTTTACTGTTGGTACTATATTTTTCGGATTTAGTGCAGTGTTTTGTTTTCTCCAAACTTTTGCCCTTCCATCGCTGCCGAATATATTAAACTTCGATTCGTCTGTAAACAAAACTTTCTACACAACAAATACAAGCGGTGTATGTAGACTTTTGTCCGCCACTGTATGTGCTGTAAATTTTCATGCATTGATTCTAAGAACAGCGACGACTGCATATACAATCGTCAAAGCGTCGACACCGGCATGCGAGACATAAACGGAGCTCCGGGCACTTCAATTGCAAATCGGGTGGCACAGTTCTACGCGATCGTTTGTCTTGTGATGAGCGTTTGTTTGTAACGCCACTTTTCCCACCACGTATTTGTTACGCTTCTTGTGTGATTTGATTTTGTATATGTATTAGCAAACGAAAAAAGGCAAAGTTCACAGCCCAAATCGAACGAAAAACTACATTGCGTTAAGTTATTGTTTACAATCAAAAAGACGCAACAACGATGTTGCTGCACGATGCAAGGAAAGTGGACATCTATGATACGGAGCCTGAAAGGATACAGCTTCAAATACAACTTATTTCACAATGGTTGAAGGAAAACCCTAATGTGAACGCCAATAGTGACTTTGAGAATTTGTTGTTCTTTTTACGCAGTTGCAAATATGATTTGGAACGAACAAAGAAAAAAATAAAAAAGTAAGTGGAGCTAGATGCCAATAATAGAGGGGAAATGCGTGTGGGTTAGTGTTATCATTATCAGGTCATTAGAAACATCTGTATTACTATCATGATGAATGTTAGAAATTTTGAAAAAAAATTCTTTATATGTAAACAGGGCATTTTAAATCCGAATTGTGGATTCAAACTGTATTCGCGTAATAGTTTCGTATGGGAAAACTACTTATCGTAGTTTCCGAAGGGGAAATTTCGGAATTTTATTGTGATATAATGAATCAAAATTATTTAAATACAAATTTGTTTAATCAAAATAGGGACATTGAAAATTCAACCAAAAAACAAAATCAGTATTCAAGAAATTAGAAATGGAGTATTTTAATATAATATGTTAACGGTAATTTGTTCTATTTACATTTACTCATACGAAATTCATAATTTGTAAATTATGTACATATGCTCTACTTGTGTACTCTGTACTTAATCGAAAATTAGTTTTTAAGGGAGACTGTTAGTTACACATGCATATATACATATATACTATCAACAATGCAAAACTTTTAATAATTCACATTGTGGCACAAGTAATTATATTGTATTTTGGTTGTAACATTTAAAAAGTAAAAAAAAATAAAAGACAGTCCAGAATTATGTGACCTCCAAACCCCAAAAACCACCCCTTTCCTATCTTCTATAATGTAAATTGTCTGTTGAAATTCAAAACTTTGCGTAGCCCGAGTCCGAGTCACAGTCCGAGATTTCTCTCATTTTCAAACTGTAATGTAACTGTATTTAACGTCTATGGCGATATTCGGTATTTATGGGAGGGCGTTGTTAATATACAAATGTAACCCAATTTCATATCATATTTGGATAGTTCGAGTTTTATAGCATAAATTGTAATTGAATTATAGCACTTTTTAATTTTTCGATTAACAGTGTTTTGTTGACGCGGTAATGATCAGAAGTCGAAACCTTCCATAATGTACATATATAAGTCTTCAATGTATAAGATCATCGAAAGTGTCGTTATATCATTTCAATAACTAGAGTGATGTTGTTTTTATACTTAAAGTGCAACACTTTGAGTTATTTAATACACTTAGGAGAATCTCTTATCATAAATTAATATGATTAATAAAACTGATGTGAATCCGACTGAAGTATTATTTGAAAAACATTTTTACTGCTTTTTATTTGTAAGTTAAAAGGTTACAGTATGTGTTAATGCAATTCGGTGATATTGTTTTTTTTTTTATAGTTTCTATCATATGCGTGCGGAACGTGTAGAGTGGTTCGCCAACAGAGATCCTTTTTTACCAGAAATACAAGCGCTACTGAAGCTAGGTGTATTTTTACCAGTCGACGGCGTTGATTCAAAAAATCGTAAGGTGGTTATAATACGTGCTGCTGCCCACGATCCAAAACTTCATTCCCAAAATAACGTTTTCAAGGTAAAACAATATAAAAATTTAAATAAATAAATGTAGATAAATTTAATTACCAGGTCAGTAAAATGGTCTTAGATCTACTACTAAAATTCGAGCCAGATAATTGCGGACAAGGTATTGTGGGTATTTTTGATATGACGGGCGTTCAGTTGGGCCACGCTCTACAATTCAACGCGAGAATGATAAAGCATTCTGTTGAAAGTTGGCAAGCTTATCCATGTCAACCAAAGCTTTTGGAGTTTATAAATGCGCCGACTCACGTGAATATCTTTCTGAATACTTTCAGGTAACTACATTTATAATCGGTAAATAATTTTTTATAATAAATTCTGTTTAATAGATTATTTATGACGCAGAAAATGCGTTCTCGCGTTGTGGTACAAAAACGTTTAACTACAGTGGAGTGTGCTGAATTACCAAAAGATATTGGAGGCAATGGATCCAGTTACAAGGAACTTGCTGCCAAATGGAAACAACTTGTGGAGGATAACGTTAACTTCTATCAGAAATATGAAAATTACAAAAGTATACTAGCAACTTGAATCAATTTTGTCAACCATCGAGAGGAGTAATTAAAAATTTCACTCGTTCACGTTCATTACTTTTATATCAAATACTTTGTGATTTGTTTTACTATATTATAAGTACAATAATATTGATTAAGATTAGGAGTTTCTAAAATGGCACGTAATAACTAATTAAATATAAACTGTTAAAATGTTAGTGGATACATATTTTCACATTAAATGTAAGCAAGATAAAATTAAGCTAAGCATGGACCATATTATTACCAGAACCAATTTATTGTAGCTGGTGTCATTTATATACACGCATACGTACATAGGTATATGGGTAGTATTGATTACATGTTAATTATGTTAATTAATTATTATTATTACTTCTAGGTTTTAGGATTACATTGTTAATATTAATTATTTTTAAATAATTGCTGTAGATAGTTGTTTATATATATATTGTATGTATATGTTTATGTTAGATATAATATATATATGATATTTATTAATTTTTATTAGCACAGCAAATATTTATGATATTTCCAAAACGTTGTTTCAATTTTGAATATATATACGCAATAAAAATACACAAATCTACATGTGTGTATATATGTTGGGATATACTAAATTAAGTATGAAATTGAATGTACTCCTGCATGCAATACCTTGTTGGTTCTGAAACTTTTGCACAATAATATTTGTAATAAAAATTTATTTTTAGGAATCTACACATGGATAGTTTTAGAGAAAATATTAAAATCAAATGATGAGCAGATAGATTTGGCAGCATATCCCGCGTTCATACTTTAGCTTGATGCTTGACCGGGCTTATCCTCTTATTAGTAGATATCACCGAGCCACCCAGGTATGTGCGGGTTTTCCTTTGATAAATGTTGGAAGATTTTAAAAATAAGTACATTCAAATGTACTTATGTAACTGTAGTTAAATTATATACATGTGTCTAATTTACAAGAAAGGATTTTATATAAAATGCAGGTGTTCAGTATAAAATTCAATCAATTAAATATAACTTCAGAGATTGTATTTAATCATTTACTAAAATTTTATTTAGAACTATGTTTTTCCTAATTAGACCTTACTATATCAGTCTACTTCAGCTATTGAATATTTTACTTTACACACATGCATTTCAGTATACAACTGTATAAAAGGTTGTAATCAAATTTGTCGAGGTTAGTGCTGACAAATTACTGACAAATCCATACAACAAATTGTTTTATGTTACTTGTGGTTGCTGAAAATATAATTGGGAATTATGTCTTATTGGGTTCTTTTATTCTTTATTATTTCAATATCAATGTTTTCTCTTCTCCAACACAAGACAAATGCTTACACTTCATTTTAAATAGAAAAGGTTATATCTACATGTACATATTTATGTATATGATTGGTTTTTAAACCTTGTTTTTATTTTTTTTTATTTATTCAGATTCCATTTGTTGATTTTTTTCACTCGTTTAATATAATTCAAGTATTTTTAACTCATTTAACGATAATAATATTCGATAATATGGCGCTGGTGAGTAGTTTTGATGGCGGCATATACAACATGTACACCCGTGATAAATCCTCACTGCTCCAATGGTTTAACAAGCTAATTATTCGTGCTTATTTGCGCTTATTATATACGAAGTGTTTCCACTAGCGCTGAGTACATCTTTAAGTGTTCTTTTAAGATGAACTTAAAACTAACATTTTCAAACTAAATCTTATAGTGGGAAAATATATTAAAGCAGTAACTAACATTAATTATAAATATAATATAAGTTTATTGCATTTATATCTGGTAGGCCAGTTCAAAAAGAATAAAAATATTACATTATAAATATTTATATTTAAAAGAATAAATTAAAATGTATAGCTTTTGATTTCTAGTAGTAGTTATAATGTAAGCTTACATCATTCTAATTATAAAAAAAAGTTAATTTCTTCCTTTGTATCGTTTAATTTTAAATCGTTCGAGGGTCATTTATAGTTTTGAGGTTATTCAAAATAGAATATAAAAACATATATCTAACATATATCTATTTTTGCGGTATTCGTACTGTTCCTTAACAAACATATGTTTTTTATTGTTTGATTATCGAACAATAATCCGTTCCTAATAAAACCATTCACACTCAAAACTCCAATTGCATCCCGACTTGTAATGAATCCTATATTTGCCTCTCATCCTTAGCTGTTAACTTATCAATAAGTTCCTGCAGTGGAGCTAGTTCACGTCGATCAATTAAGTTAAACTCTTGAACAAAGAATATAAAGTGCTTAAAGGATGTATTCAAATGTGCCTCTTCACCTAGAGTAACGACTTCAGAGAAATGTTGATGATATATATGTGCGTAAACACGAAATAGACGTTTCAGAATAGTTTTCGCTATGCTAAGAAAATTCTTTGGAAACGGTATGCCTATTTTCGACGGAAACAGCGTCTCATCATCTAGTTGATCTTGCACCCACGTCATAAGGTAATCTATATACTTAGGTGCACTGCATTTAATAGGTTTCTTAACAGTTAGTCCATCCGCCCAATGATATTCATATTTCGGTCCTGCAGACATAATAACACAACTCTCTTCGGTACAAAACTCAGTAATGGTACCATATAACATATTTATTTGATTGAAGAAATCGACAGCTGTAATAGTAATAGACAAGTAAATACATGATAAGCTATAGCAAATCAAAATCAACTTACTATTAACAGCGACCCATTCATTGAGGTCTTCTCCATCCGGTAATGCGACGGCATTACGTAAATTACCAGAACCTAAAGTAGCAGCCGCATGTTTCATCAAGTCATATTGGTGAGTTCCTTCTGGTATATTCTTTTTTGGCTTAAAAGTTTTGCTTGAACGTGACCCACTAAATAAAATTAAAAAACATAATTACTATAATATTGATTACTGTAATATATAACTCATATTGAAATGATTGAGCGATTGATTGATTTTGTTCGAACGTAATCGTAAAGTGATTCAATAAAATTTAATAAAGCAAAAAATATATTATATACCATTTCCCTCAAAACGAAATTTGTAATTAGGAATTAACATTGATTCAATATTGCTTAAAATTAATGCGTGGAATTCAGAGATTATTAAAAGTACTAGCTTAACCTGCTGAATATCCAGATTCCAGTTGGATTAATGATACTCTAGTTTGACGAGGCAGTTGGAGTTGCTTCAGAGTGGTGTTAATGTCAAAGGTAATATTGAGTATTTCTCTGTTATTTACAGCACTCCATTTAGCAAAATTAGTCGCCCTTGATTTTTTAAAATACAGAATTAAGTTCCTTGCTTAGTTGAGTACTTATTTCAGTTACGTGTATAAATGTTAGTGCTTATAGTACCATACAAATAATTCAACAAATTTTTAGTTACTCGTTTTGTCTTTTAATTTTTTCGGATTCTCTATGACTGAACAATTTATGTACAAGAAAATGAAAATGAAATTTCAAAATAATAAGGTAAACAATACTTACAATAGAAATTCCATAACTTCAACGTTTTCTTTTAAGCGGTTTGTGTGTTAATAAATATTGAATAAAAATGCCGCTATGTTGAGTTTTGAGATCGAGGTTGGTTTTGAAATTTATAAGTTATATTTTCCTTATCTGCTCCTTACTTTTATTCTCCGATTTTAGATAATTTTTAACAATTTGACACGATTATTAGAAAATACTGAGGTGGTTTCTGATTAATACACTCAATGTTTTGTTGTCACTTGAACAGAGGGTAGTGGGGACCGACCGTAACAACTTATATATATGTATATATGTGTGATTTACGTAAAGTGAGTCTAACATATATATGTTAAAAATGTATCGTCTGCTAATGATCTCTACTGTTCCGTCGCAGCTGATGTCGTCTCCACACCTTTATTCAACGAAACCTATAAAGCTAGTTATACTCAAAATTAAAAAAAAATCTGTATAGAACCACGTATATAACTTGCAACAACTTAAATTCATTTAAATCTTAGTATATTAACAAATTATATATGCTTTATTAGCAAAATATTTCTAACACGAAAGATAGAACACACCTCACTATTCATTCAAAGCCCATAGTTCTTAGTTGCCACACTTTTTATATGTACACAAAATATGTACTACATTAAACTACTAAAGAAGATATCATTAAAAGAAGAATTTTAATTTATTTTTGACACATTCTTTACTTTTTTTTAGAAATTATTGAATAATCAAAACAAATGATGAAGTTATTTCTTCATCAAATCATTTTATAATTGTTATAACATTTTCGCTCGTGGTCGCCAGCAATAACCAAAGGCGGATTCGAACATTAGACAACGTATTTAAGGAAATTATGAGGTGAATTTAGTGTCATATAAAAAAAGGATTCTTTTAATTGCATATAAGTAAATAGGTTTATAAGAAAAATATACATGCGCCTTCAGTAAAATTTTTGCATAAAAATATTTATGTTGAATAAGATATAAATCCATTTAAAAGATTTAAAAGAAAGAAATTTCAAGTTTATAGTAAAACATTTTCAAAAACTTTCAAAATTTTCGTAAGCTCCCAAATTTCTCAACTACAAAAAAATTACAACTATGTTTAATAGATGACATTTAGGTTTAACCATGTTTTATGGATGACGTTTAGGTTAACAAATGTCAAATCGTCGAAAGTTTTGTGCAAATGCAAAACACGTGGAAAAGTTTATAGTTTGCAATATCTGGTTTTAAATATTTTGTACTTATTTTATAAGTGTTAATTGGGTGACATATTTTTCTGTAAATATGGTTTGTAGTAAAGTATTGTTATTTCTTCGATTGCATACTAATATAACATTTAAATTTGTAGTCACAACTATATGTCCTTTACGAACATGCTGCGGGATACTCCCTTTTTGCGGTCAAGGAATTTGAAGAAGTGTCTATGTTTCTTCCTCAAGTTGAAGCATCCGTAACTGACATAGCAAAATTCCATTCGATCGTAAAATTAGTTGGATTTTCTCCATTCAAAACAGCAATAGCAGCGCTGGAAAACATTAACGCAATTTCTGAAGGTATTGCCCCACAAGATTTGTTGACATTTCTGGATGATTTCTTCTCAAAGTTGAAGAAGAAAAAATGTACTTTGGGCATAGCGGATGCCAAGTTGGGAGCTGCTATTACTGAATCGATTGGTGTGCAATGTAGCCATTTTGGAGCAGTACCAGAATTAATACGTGGTATACGTTTTCATTTTCATCGGCTAGTCAAAGGTGAGTTTTTTTTTATTGTTAATATTAATATAGTATATCAAATGACATAAGCAATCTCTTTTAAGGATTTACCGATAAGTCTGCTGGTATAGCGGAACTGGGTTTGGGCCACAGTTATTCTCGTGCCAAAGTCAAGTTTAACGTTCACCGTTCGGACAATATGATAATACAATCAATTGCGCTTCTAGATCAATTGGATAAGGACGTAAATACATTTTCAATGCGTATACGTGAGTGGTATTCGTATCATTTCCCAGAGTTGGTTAAAATTGTTCCCGATAATTATTTGTTTGCCAAAACTGCTAAATATATAAAAGATCGTAAGAGCCTTTCCCAGGAGAAATTAGAAGAATTGGAGGAAATTGTAATGGATTCAGCAAAGGCGCAAGCTATTATAGACGCCGCAAAAATGTCTATGGGTATGGATATTTCAATAGTAGATTTAATGAACATTGAATTATTTGCGGAGCGAGTGGTTCGTTTGTCTGAATATCGTAAGAAAATGGCAACGTATTTGCACAATAAAATGGAAGCGGTGGCACCAAATTTGCAATCACTAATTGGTGATCAAGTTGGGGCACGTTTGATTTCGCACGCGGGTAGTTTGACTAACTTAGCTAAATACCCAGCATCAACCGTACAAATATTGGGAGCGGAAAAAGCCCTTTTCCGTGCGTTGAAAACTCGTTCGAATACACCAAAATATGGATTGCTTTATCATTCGTCGTTCATTGGACGAGCTGGATTAAAAAACAAAGGCCGTATATCTCGTTTTTTAGCTAACAAGTGTTCGATTGCTTCACGTATAGACTGCTTTCTGGAGAAGCCGACAAGGGTTTTTGGTGAAACACTAAAGCAGCAGGTGGAAGATCGTCTGAAATTCTATGAATCCGGTGAGGTACCACGCAAAAATATAGAAGTTATGAAAGAAGCCATTAAGGCAGCAGAAAAAGAAGACAAAAACAGTGTTACTGAGGCACAATCATTAAAAAAGAAAAATAAGAAAAAGAAACGCAAAGCCGAGGATGCGGAAAACGGGGATGTAAAAGATGACAAAAGCAATGGAAAAGCTGAAGATATGAATGACACTGTCGTAGAAGAGAACGGCGGTCAAGCTGGTGAAGGAGAACCTAAGAAGAAGAAGAAGAAAAAGAAGAATAAGGAAGCTGAGGGTTAATTGTGAACAAGTAACCAATTCCTTAGGTTATACAAAGTACATAGTTATGTATTGATTGCATTTATTTGCTACATAAAATATGTATTAAACTTTTAACATTTAGGTTATAATTTTCTGCTATTCTCCACATTGCGTAGTTGGGAAGCTACTTTTGTGGACATATTTTACAAACCCAAACCATTTGTGAAATAAGTGCTAAAGCATTTTGAATAAAGTACGGAAATATTAATAATCCCATTTCCTGTTCTTTTTAATTTTGCATAAGAAAATTTGGTAACTAGTTTTGATGTTTATTTGTATTTAAGCTTGCCCGAAAATAGTATTTGCCTTCTTTTGATTGATTAATTAATTTTTGGAGAACCCCATTGGTTTTGTGCAACCACATGTTTTTATTGAAATTTTTAATTATCAAACAAACAAAATTATTTTATCTAATGTGATGTTCAAAAGTTTGTTACATATGAATTGAAATAATGGTTATGCAGAGAATATGTACATACACTGGCGCTCTACTGAATATGTTCAGTAATATCTAAATGAAATAAATAATAAAGGGGCTTTAAAAATAAAAATATTGAGTGACTTAGTAATTGGTACTACCACCTTTTTTGAAATTATATAAATTTCAAAGGTTCAATCTTTTGTGAACTTATAATTATTGAGTACGGTTCTGTCGATTAGGGCAAACTTTTTCCATAGCGTCTGTTAAACTCTCAATGTCATTAAATTGTCGTTATTATATATAATAAACATTTACATAAACGTTCTGATATTGTGCTCAGCATTTTGGATGTTAACACCATGAAATCAGTTCAGTTAATAGGAAATTCTTTTATATCACAGTTTTCTACACTTGTAAGATTAATTATAATTTTTCCTAAGACCGAATTTCCAAAAACATTATTCGCATTACTTGTTTTTGAATACCTTGAGCCTATAATAACGAACCAAAAATATGCTATAAGCAAATGAAAGTTCAAGCAAACTAATTAAAAAAAGGACGTACACTACAAGCTGAAATTTTGAATGAAATTCAAGTTATACCTACGTATATTGACTTAATTTCTTGGTTTTCTCAAATAATTCTTAGGACAATGTCACTTACATCATCTAGATTTTATATCTTCGAATATATGTATATATGTATATCTAGCAGCGTCATCACTGAATGTTTTCCGTCAAAATCGTTGCGAAAGTTCCCATGAATTTCGGTGGTGGATTCGTTCGAGGAATTTCTACGAAAAACCACTATCTAACAAAGTTTAAACACATTGATTTATTTATTACATTTTCATACATGCTTTATATAATATTGCAGGTTTTTATTTGATTATTCCATTTTGAAATGAAATTAATTTATTTCCCATCAAAAACGTTGTAAATAGCGATGGTTTATTGCAATTGTTTCTTTTGAATAATTCTATTAGATTTCGAACAACTTTTATACATACGCATATTTAATAACGAAATTATATATTTAATTTTATTAAACTCTATTTCTAATTTGTGTTACTGTATAATCAATACACATACATACAAATATACGATGTTAATTGAAGTGATGTGTATTGTAAAAACTTTCTGGGCCAAGCATAAAATGATAATACAGAATTACAAAAATATTAATCCATATACATATTTCTACACAACCTTTACTTGTTTCTTTATATTTTTAACTTTTAATTGTTTCTTTTTATTGAAGTGGCGATATGCACAGACTTAATCCAAATGGGAATAAGGACGGAGTGGGTATGTAATGGTACGTATACAAATTTTTTCGCGGTGTAAGAATATTTCAAGGCGGACACACAATAATATAATAATATATACATATGTATATATTTATTTAAACAATAACAACCAGTAACATGAATAATTTTCGTCACTAATTCATATGCATGTGAAGATCAAGAAACTTTCTACAGAAGTCATTATTGAGTAACATTACAAAATAGCGGCAAACATTTTTAAAAGAAAGAACAAATATTTGCAATAAGAGCTTAAAATATTCATGCGGAACGATTCATTAAAAATCTGTTAATCATTACCTTTATTTACATGTATATATGTAAATATATATGTATGTAGGTTATGATCGTATTGAAACATACCCGACATAGTAAATATACGTTTTGATTAACTCTTTTTTGTATATTCAATTAATTCATTTTATTCACTAATACAAATTCATGTTTACTAATATTTAACGTTTTCAATGCATTACATTTATTGCATATCTGTATAAGTATTGTATACTTTCCTATTGTATGTAACACGCATATTTATTGTAATAATTAACATATAAAACTCAAAAATCGAGGCAGCAGTGTGCTACTTGAATGCAATATATTTTACTTATGTATATCAATGTGTATGTATATCGAATGCACTCATTTATATAACAGACATTATTATAACATTTGTGCATATCGATTTAAGCACATACTTAATTTTAATTGCTTGCGAATTTCTTGAGTCAAAAATTACCATACTTTTTCTCATTCGTATAATCAGCGCACACGGATAATCTTAATAATAAACATTGCAGTTGGAACGTAGGAATGAATCAAACCAAAAAAAAAAAAAAAACAAGAACAAGAAAGCTAACTTTTTCTGAACTATATAGTACATAATATATAGGTATATCGGTGTGTGATTTATTTATGCTATTAAATATCATTGGAATATATCAAAACCATGCGCTTGTAGTTGATTATTGTTGCTATTGCCTTCGCTTTTCTGATGTTGTGGTTGTTCCAAATTCATAGCACTAAAATTAGCAAACATTTGTGATGTTACTGCTGATGTTGATGTTGTTTGCTTTGATTGGGGTGGAATGTTTTGTGTTGTTAAGGCAAAAAAGGGGCCTGGAATGCCAATTGTGGCAGATGGGAGTCCTGCGGAATTCTGTAAAACGTTAGGCGTACCAAAGCCGGTACTCGTCAATGGAGAAACACTGCCGCCGCCACCAAACGCATTAAAACTAGCTGTTTGCATTGTCGATGGCACGTTGTTATTGCCAACACTACTGCTGCCCATGTGTTTTGTGGGACTCTGTGTTTTTAACGCATTCATCGACGGTGCTGGCACATTCGACTTGTTTAATTTGCTGTTCAACAAATTGTCTAGATCAATTTTCAGATCACCTGTCTTCAAGTTTTCGGACCAAGTAGCACCAACATTTTGTGCGACAACTGTTGTAGAAGTATTTATTGTTGCGCACAAAGCCTGTGGTTGCAATTGTATGTTGCCAGCACTAACGGGTTGGAGTAGGTTGCTGTTGTTGTTGCTTGAAATAGGCGGTAATACATTGTCTGAAAAATATAAATTCGATGGTAAAATAAATAGTTAAACATAAAACTGTAGAAAATTAAGAAAATTTCTCAAAGTGAGGTGATATAGTTATATACACATATATATTTTTGGATTTAATTTAGATATTAGGAAAAATGGGAACAGTGTAGTGCTGTATTCTAATATAAACAAAGCACAACAATAAAGGAAAAATCTGTATGGACATTAAACATAAATGCAAGTACGTGTGTAAATTCTGGAGAAAATTTCTACCAAATAGAGTGTGGTCTTCCGTATATTTAATACACATTTTTTGTGTATTTTATTTAACAAAAAAACAAATACAAGTAAAAAATATTAAATATGCAGCAATTACATAAGGCACCGAAAAAAGAGATATTGCCTGCTTTATACATACGCATCTCATTTAAAGAAAAAATCTGAATGTAGGCCAACAATTTTCCCATATAACTTTGCTTGGATACATACTTTTACAGTATGTGTACGATGTGTGCACAAATTATAAAACTCGATATTTATATTTTCGGGTCTAAATTAATATAAGAAATCAATGTATCTTACCGAATCGGTATAATGCATGTACATAAAATTATTAGTCTTTACGCTAAAACAAGCCACTGTAAAATTTGTTTATATGCAGTGGATCACTTAACTCAATTATAGTTTCAAATTATTGGAAAAATGTACACAATTGTAATTCTAGCAGCAATTTTTGAAAAAATTGTTTTAATAGTAACATTGTTATGTACATATCAATTTATACGGTATATTTGTGTACCATTATCCTCAGCTAATTATTTTCAAGAATATGTAAAGAAATTAGATCACATAAATAAGTATACAGCGAACGTTTGTTTGGTGAGCATTAAATTAGCGTAATTTAAAAATAGCAATTTTGTAAAAACAATACTCCTATTTTCGAAGCAAGTAATTTCAATATAAAAAAGTTATTTCGTATAATATTTACAAAAATATTTCGGCAACGACGCCAAGTAAAAAGAACTTTCAAATGATTTAATCAAAGCAATAATAAAACATTATGAAGAGAATAAGTCTTTGCGGGTAATTGGTGCACTTGTTGGTAAAAGGCATGCTACAATTCAAAAAACAGTAAACAAGTATAAATCTATTGGTGCTATTGAAAATAACCCACGTTCTGGACGTCCCCGCATATTTAATGACACGGAAACCCATATTATCGTTCGGAGAATAAAAGAAAACGCTAAAATAGGTAGGTCAAAATTAAAATGTGAAATTGAAAATGAAATGGCGAAACAATGTAATGCTCATACGTTCCGCTATAAAATTGGGCACCGCATTCCTTTATTATAAATCGTAAAGGAATGGCTTCTGTATAATGTTCGAAAAGAATTTAAAACCTCACCGCAGTCACAGGAAGTTAACCCAATTGAACATTTATGGGAGGAGCTGAAACGCCAAATACGAAAGAGTGATATAAGAAATAAGGAGAAGTTAAAAAAGTCCTTATACAAGAGTGGAACCAGATATCGCCCGCAAAAACACAAAACCTGGTGAAATTATACCATCACGCCTTAATGCTGTCATTAGGTCAAAGGTTACCCTAAATACTAATTTATGTATTTTTTATATGTAAAATAGTATTTTTTTATAAACCTGTACTTTTACTGTATACAGATACTTTTGTGATACGAATTTTTAAATAATTTTTACATACTTTTATATTAACTTGAATTATCGTTTTGTTTCCTTAATAAAATCAAATATAATTCTTCAAAGATTATTATGTGTTTTCGTTAAGTTAAGAAGGAATGATTGATTATACGCTGCATACTAACTTAAGTGATTCACTGTATGTAGTTTCAAGAAAAGGAAGTAGCATAAGCATTTTTTACTTTGCGGAACTTAAAATTAATCAAATATATGTACCATCTTAAGGTACGTAAGTTTTTTGTGAAATTGCGTATACATATATAAATGTAGTGTAAATATGTATGTAAGCAGATGAATAAAGAGTTAAAAGAAGTGATATACTCATAAATGCTGCGATTGTTGTGAATATTTTGGGAAACACAAGCTAAACCAAATTAATTTTGTTCACTCTTCTTTTGTTTTACCTAATGCGTCCGTGGTGGTACAATGCCGGGTATGTTGAGAAACGCTTTCATTTATACATGCAAAATATTAAAAAAAAAAAATTTGTTTTCATTAAAACAAAGAATTTTTAATAGAAAAGTGTTGAATGGAAATTCCAAAACATTATCGTTAATCAAAATGAAAACAAAACAAAAAAAAAATATATATATAATCAAAACAAGTAACGAAGGGTCAAGTTCAGGTATAATGGAACATTTTATACTCTCGCAATTTGAGAGCCCTAAGGAGGTTAAATAATTTCAGGCGTTGACAAAACTTTATATTAAAAAATTTTGCATATGAGTTCAAAATTCATTATTCGACGAAGCCGTGCATGGATTATAATTTATATTATAATTTGGCATCTTATTAACTTATACTATAGATCATGGAGACTCACTTAGTTTCATTACTACATTTTGCTTTTTGTCCGAGATATTTATATTAAAATCAACATAATTAACTCAAATGAGATGTATTGATAGAAAATCAAACAAAGGGGTTTAAATTTAATATATTGGGCATATTAGGAAAAAGTCAACCAATGAGTCGGAAATCATTTTACTATAGTAAATATAGTATAATAATATAATATATTAGACTAAGCTCTAAACCGATTTCATTCATTTCAGCGGTAAACCACTTTATGGTTAAGAAAACATGTCCAATTAAATTCATTAAAATATCACATATATTGACCAACAGAAACGATTTAAGGTCAACTGGAAAGTCGAAAATTATTACATCGGGTATATGGAAGGTAGGGTCTGGTCTGGGGTCTGGACTTTTATGAAGACAACTCCCACATTGCCCGATGTATTTGGTATATTCTGCTAGAATAACGAAAATTATTATATGTACTTAATAAGAGCTGGGTTAATTCGTGAACCGATTTCCCACATTTTCGGATTTTGCTCAATTCTGCTCACACTTCGTTGCTTGTTCGTTAATTCTTGGCGAAAAACAATACTGTAACGATGAACCAGCCTTCATATTCGCCAACCATGGCTGCGTTTGACTTTTTCCTATTTCCAAAAATAAAGAGAACCTTAAAGGGTCGTCGTTCTACAAGCATAGATGACATTAAAAGCGCATCGCTGAAAGAGCTAAAGGCTATCCCAAAAATCGAGTATGAGAAGTGGTTCGACGATTGGAAGAAGCGCTGGCATAAGTGCATAATGTCGAATGGAGACTATTTTGAAGGCGACAACATTAATGTAGACGAACGAATAAATATTTTTTTCAAAAAACGAAAATTCCCGTTATTTTTCGAACACGCCACGTACATATAAAACCTTATATTTATATCAATTAGTTTTAGGTGTTAGAAATAACCATTGGGTGAACGAAACCTATATTCTATGAAACATGTTGCGAAAGTATAAAAACACATAAGTGCTCGTTTTTCTGTTCATTTAAATTTCTGTTGCATAAAACACTTTTTATTGTCGAAGAAAAAATAATAATACAATTATTTATATAGAGTTTCATGAAATTTATTCGATCCTTATTTGATATTTTACATTGGCGACTTGAAATGATCTTTATTCAATTTGCTCAGTGGAGTATAATTTATAGCAAGTACTCAGAATTCGATTAGCAATATCACGACATTCTTCTGAAGTTTCGCCACCAAATAGCGGTGATTTAACTAAATCTTCCAACCATTGTTGTATCTCAGCAACGCGCTCTCCAAACTGTGTCATAAGAACATATACTGGTGTGGTCACCAAGGTGGCACCAATAAGTTCTAATGTGGCCAGTCGGACCCGTGTTTCAACGCTGTAACGTACAAATGTACACACATCAAAAACTTCCCTAGTGATGACGGGGAGAAGGGGGCAATTCGTGGCACTCAACAAAAATACGGTTAGTGTGTGTAGAAAATTAACCAATAGTAATGTATCAATGTCGTGGGCAATGTGATCGGGCTTCACGTACAACATCTGTCGAGTGCGTGGTCCACGAACAAGCGAAAAGAAAAATATACCTGCTACAGTGTGGAAACGATTTGGTTTTGCGGATTTTGTGTCCAACGTTTTGTGCCGGCCGTGAAAACGCTTAGTTTTCTCTTTGAGGCGTTGTCGTATTATGCGTTGTGCTGCCAGCAAACGAGATTCGTGTGCATTTTCGAAGTGGAATTTGCGCGGATGTTTGGCTGGGGTTGGTAGGGGTGCTGCTTCGGTATTAATTTCTGCTTCGCCGGTTATACCTGAAAGTTCCTTGGCAGCGGCAGCCAATATTTGTAGCATGAGAATGCGCAAATTGGCATTATAGCACGTATTTTCGGTATGAAATTCCCGACATAAATACTTTGCAGAGGACCCTGGTGCTGATACACAAACTGCCACACCACATCTGAATTTCGTGCGTTCGAAGTCCTCATAGTAATAATGCATTTCAAGTGGAATGAAGATACGCAAAATGTCAATAGCAAGGCTGGAATCTTGTTGTGACAATTGTGAACGTATCAACTGTTCCGCTGCAGATATGGCGGCCTCAAACATTTCATAATTTTCTGGTTTTGTGCTCAAAGTGTGTAATAAGTCCATTAGAAATTTTGGGCGTTTCTCTGCTACGATTGACGTGTCGTTAGACATATCGTAAGATCTATATTCTTCATCATCATCATCTGAATCTAGCTCCATTGTTTTCGTTGATTTTTCAGCACTATTCAAAGACACATGAAGTTGGGCGGAAGATGAGTTCGATGTAACGATTTTAGATATTTCAATTGTTTCTTTTGTGAAGCTTTCCAATAAATTTGTTAATTTACTTAAATTAATTTCTGCGTTCACTACATCGCCTCTTTTAGGCTTTTTGTAGTTATTAGCTATACTATCAAGTTCCGTTATCAATCTGCCACGTGACAACTTTAATACATCTTCATATTCGAAATGTAATCGATCCTCATTTTTTGTACGTGGATCTTCCATGTAATTGAATATCAACTCCACCACCTTCATGCCAATATGCCTTTGAACCACATCCCCGCATTCCAAATGAAAGCGTAAAATATCATGGAGATAACGTTTGTAGTCGTTGTCATTTAAGATGTGTACCTTTCTGTCTTTTTGTTCGGCAAATAATTGTTTAGCAGTAACTATAAGTAATTTGCCAATCGTTAAATGTTCCTTATCTGTTAGTCTCTGCAAAGTAACACGCTTCGACCAAACGCTAAGCAGATGCTTGAAGACTATCTGTACCAGCTTCGAATCGCTCAACGCTAAATATCGTACTAAGGCGCAGAGAGCATGCTCGGAACCCAGCGTACGTTGTGTTGTCAATATATGTGTGAAGTAAAATTGCCAGTTGTCTGAATTGACTACAGCATCACCAAGTAAGCGGTACGCTTCGACATCTGGTGCTGTAAGCAACACAGCCAAGCCCGCTTTCTGTATGGCATTCGAGTCCAATGAATTAAATATTTTCTGTATTACCACACGGGGTCCTGACAGTTTCGCAAACTCGTCGACGATTTTCAAGAATTCATATAACTTGCTGTCAGCTTGTTCGGCATTAAATAAACTCGTTATTATACGACTTAATAACCGGCTGCAAAAGTCCAAATTAAAACACGAAATGTCTTCACACTTAAAAACGAAATTCAAAGCACAAAGTAAATGTCTGAGTAGTTTATGAGCATACTTTTTTGGTATAAACGCATCTGGCAGGTTTTGACGCAATTTATTGGCTACTCGATTCGGTAGGGAAATAATAATTTGCAAAAATTCTGTGACATCCGCATTAATTTCTTCGATTTTCAGCATAGGCAATGTATTTAATTCCCATTTGAATTCTTGTGTCAATTCTGATTGAGCGCGGCAGATATGCAGAATGGCTAAAGGTAATAGTTGAGTATCATTCACGAGCTCCGACAATACAGATACTATGGTTGCGGACCCATCTTCGTCCAGAATAGTTAGATATTTGTTTAGAGAATAAAAAGTTTCATAAATAAAAGCAAAGTTATAGTCAACTTTAAAAAGATTGAAAATTTGCACATCACTATCTGATGATCGAATATCCGGCCATTCACGGCTAAATAGTTTTATAAGGCGCATCAGGATTTCCGTATACTCATACGCGACAATTTCTGACCAGTCCAAGGAATCCCTGTCGAGGCCAATAATTTTCTCCGCCGTGCAATATCCAGGAAGAGCGCCACTACTGAACAAACACTCGACTATTTCTGCAATTTTCGTTGCATCTGCTGCGCATGTAACTTTCGGTATAGACCTTAATGTACTAATTGCATGTTTAAGTGTATTTTTAATGCTGACAGGTATTGGCTTAATTTCGGGTCTCTCTTCTATGTCATCCTCGACTGAAAATGGAGAAGAACGTGTGCATCCAATTGGAATATGTAACCGCAAAAATTGCAAATGTATGTATGTGTAGATACAAGTTGTATGCGATTATCTTTACTTTACATTTCTACTTTTTAACTGCAATTTCGGTTAGTTAATAGTTAATTATAACTACAATATATACATATTTATATATTTAATTTCGGAATCATAGATATATAAAAAATGTCAATCAACATGCGCGAAAAATTTTATATAGAACAACTTGGAAAAATACTTTCGCCTTTGCAGAAATGGTGTTTACTTACTGTATAGATTATATAAAAGAAAATAAACTTACCCATTGGCATACTTTGATGAATAGACAAGTCTCCTAAACCAGCTAAAAGATCTGTAGTTGTTAAAGCGCCAATCGCCGCTGTTTCTGCAGAAGTGCCTGAGGTACCACTAAATAAATCAAACGAATCGTTAGCCGGAGTTGCCGTTGTCAACGAACTATTGTCTAGTCCGCTGAGTGCGTTGGTAGCTGAACTTCCTTGAAATGCGGAGAAGTCCGCAAATTCATCGGTAGAAGCTGCCGCAATGTTCGTCAAGGGCAATTCAGGTAATGCTCCGCTATCAAAGGCTGAGGTGAAATCACCAAATTCTTGTGACTGCTTCGACTCAATTGCACGAGGATTAAAATCGTCCATATCATCGCTTGTGATGGCAGCACTTGTCAAAGTTTTATCGTTCGCTGCCGGGCAGGTTTTAAATATATCATCAAGTAAGTTATTACTGTTTTTGCCGCCAATCACTTTTTGTTGTACACCTATAACATTGTTGGTATCTATTGATGCAACGACACCCACATCGTTACCATTGTTACCAATTAAATCATCTTCACCACTGGTGGGCGTATCTCGATGTGTAGGCGAATGTATACCAGCCACAGTTGGTGACATTTTACCAAAGTTTGCTGCAGCTCCCATGTCAATTTTTTTACTTCCAACTACTGGCTTTACAGTTGGCTGCCTTGTAATATTAGATGGAGTGCTGTTAAGTGCAGATTTGGGACGTATATTCATGTTAATAGAATTTGGCTTCGCCTCTATGCCAAATTCAGCGGGGCTCGAACGATCATTGTAGCGATTTGCTGTTCTGCAAGGGGTATAAAAACTGTATAGTAAGAAAATTGTACTCCCATTTCTTCCACTACGTACCTAGGGCTGGGGGAATCACTATCGGAGTACTCCCGCTCGCCTTCATACTGGGCATCCTCATCCTCGTATCGGTCACCGCCCCGGGCATCGGAATCTAATAATAACAAAACATTTTTATTAGGCATGAATTTTGTTATAATTACAAATGTTCTAAATTTATTTACACCAATTGTCACCGAAATCATTGCGCTGTGCACGCCAATCGTTGTAACCACCACTTTGCGCACTCATACTACGCATGCCCATTGCATCGCTACTCATACCAATATATTTATCCTTATTCTTTTTTGCTTTTTTCCGCTCCTCGCGCAAACGTTCGTCGTCTTGTATAAAGTCTATTAATTCTCTAACCTGTAATAGTCAAACATAACATTCGGTTTGAATAAAGAAGCAAGAGTCAAATTAACACTTCACCTTATGTCTAACGTTAATACCCTGATCCTTGCCACCTTCATCGGTGAATGTGTAGTTTTCCAGTGACCGTAAATCGTAAATATGCTCGCGAGATGATGTCACCACACGCTCGGAACCATTTCGTACCAAATAATTCAACAGCAGTAAGCTCTGTTTTTATTGGATAGTTGAGAGATTATATAAAATATGTAATGTGTTTTCATTTTCTAGGCCTAATATAGTTAAAGGAAAAATATGCGTACCTTATACGTTCGTCGCCAATTAGATTTATTGTCTTGTAGCATGCGTTTCCACAGCATGGACATGACTTCTGGAAAACTTTCATATGAAAAAGTTGCATGAGCCAATTCCTGCATTAAAGGGCCTGTGGGTCCCCAGGGATCATCATTTGTTGCTTCACGCACCTTTCCTTCGATTTCCGTATAGTTCATAACGACGTTGGTTCTGTGATTGGTAGGAGTAAGGTTCCATTTACGATATACATATCGGGGAAAAACAAGCAAAATATATACCTATTTACATAACTGCCTTCATAAAATGTTGAAACTTCACATATTTTCAAATAAGTGATTGTGTAATCACTCCTGCTAGCTAATATTTTCAATGTAGAATAACCTCCTTTTCGTTTCAACCCAAAATTGTAGATGTATAATTTTTTTTTTAAACTATTTTATTATTATTTATTACGTTATTTACACGTTAAATGGACCATGTTACCTACACAACATTATTTCTCGGAAATCGACCAGTTTGTAACGTTCCCACGAAAACTGATTCTTCTTCCTACTTACTTGGTAGGACTACTTGGGGAATGTTTAATGTCGCTGCAACTCCCAGTTTTCCAATCCCCTTCTCTTTGACAGTGGAACATGACTTTACGTTGGAACATGATGTCAATCAGGATGTGTACATCCCACTTGATTAGAGTATACAATAACATATGTTGTTCCTTGCAACAGGATCCTTTCCCGACAAGTCTAAGCTCGAAATTGCTAATTATATACTCCCCTTTTACATGTTGCCTCTTGTAGCAACCTGACTGACTTAATAACAGCAAGCCGTGCTATGGCGAACAGACCATCCTACGAAAGGTCAGTCTTAACTGTAACTAAACTAAAGTCTGTAAACTACAAATTCAATGAATGTGAAAGTGTCATACACAAAACCTTTATCAGCCCTCTCCTCGTGAACATTTCGGGAAAAGAAATACCATAATAGATAGATGAAAAATTCAAATTTCCCAAATATTCAGAGTAACCCTCAATAATTGCGCTTGGGATACATAACAAACTCCTGCTTATTCAGACATGACCCACAAACAGCCACAAACAGCCACATACAGTCCATAGGTTGCAACAAGATGATCACGGAATTGACTACTACTTTGCATTGCCCTTAAATCTATTAACTTAATCTTCTCTCTTTTTGTGACCTCATCCATAGAAACAGTCCGTTTCCTCTATCACTATCTAATTATCTAATTCCCTACCACCAAACATGATATGCATACTGCTACAACAGAAGCGCCAACCGTTAGGTTAATGGGTATGATGTTTGTATTTATAGACTCCATTTCTTTATCAATAGCATATTTTCTTTAATAAATTCAAGGAACTTTAAAATATACAAATGAGCTTAAATATAAATTATTAAGTTTCTTTAATTAACTGCTACGTATTACACCTGGATTCCGAAGAAATCTGTTTTAAACACATCGCGATGAGAAGCTTGTTTGTTTATTTAATTATATTATAAAGCATGGACCAATTTTTCTTCATTTTCTCTGGTCTTCGCTAATGTTATGATTGGCGGAATTGCAATATAACAATTATATGTAAAAGCTTGCAAAAAATTAAACTATGTACTAGTGCATACACAGTTTTATTTATATGTGAATATCGCTACATTACATGAAAGAGAGGTGACCAGATAAAAGCATTTCTAAAAATTACTTCCGTGGTCTCAAGGAATAAAATCTTTACTGGCTTACATTTTTATACCTTTAATTTTGACCTGTTGGTACACTTCTGTGTACATTACATTTAGTACAATAGATTAATTTTAAGTCTAGGACCTCGCCTACTTATGTTAATATTCAGAGAGTTATAGGTAGACTCCTAAAAATGAATATTTTATTCACAGGGTTGTTTGTTGACATTGTTTTATTGGGCATTGTTTATTACGTTTCGCTGCAGTTTCTAAATATTCCCATAATAAATATGCATTTTAGTAATTTTAGCATATGCTTCGATATATTGTTTTATAATTTATGGTATTTGACTACTTAGTTTTATTTAATTTTAATTAATTGCTGATTAATTTTTCTAGAAAAATATAATTTATTATAGAGGAATATTTTAAGTCCAAATAAAAAAATTTTAAATAAGCAAAAAACTTTACATGTCCAATTGAAAACAATATTAAATCATACGCATATTTATTCTTGTTATGTACCAATGCAGAACAGGTGGTAGTTGCGTGTTTGAAGCAGAAAAAGATAATAAAGAACGAATGTAGTACTTAGAAACACAAAATTGGAAATCGAAACCTGAATCGAAATTTGAAAGCATTTTTGATTATTAGCTGTTACGAATGAACACACCTGTTATCAAACAAAATCGAGTACCTACTTTATAAATCAAACTTTATCTAATATAAAACCACCTGCATTATACATAGGCCCTAAGCATTCAATATTACGAAAGCAGATATATGTGCTCTATTGAAAATATGATTTAAATTTAATACTAGGGTAAATAAGACAAATCGTCAATTGCCTTTAGTTTTTGGTATCCAACTTAGAGTTTAGTTTAATTACAAAATTGTAATACACAATTGGTTAGAATTACACATTGAATTTAGGAATACGTGTCCACACAAGACCTTGTGGTAACTAGTAGTACTTTATTATCTATCAACACTTTCGTGATTGATTCCATACTTACACTTTATCTGCCAATTCGCGTACCTTCCACATGCTTATGAATTTATCAACCATTTTGCTAGCAGTTCGAATATTTTCACTATCTTTACACGAAATAGAGTTCGTCGTCCACAACTGCAATATTCCAAAACTTGTCTGTGTGCACCCGTTCAAGTTTTGCTTTTTCTAAAGTGTTTAACAAATTGGGCTTTATACACTGCTTTTCTGTTTATGAACTGTATAATTTTGCACGAAAAATAAAGGAAAAATTTGAAAACTAAATGAAATCCGTGGAAATTTTAGAAATTAATTTGTGGTAAAATTTGTTGAAAAGAACACAAAAAGTTTTTGGTGATTTGTCACCAGGGTTTACGCCTCTCACTAAATTAAAGAAGGGTTGTACCTCTGCAAAAAAATTTGGGATGTGCGGAAAAAGTATATAATTTATATTATATTTCGGTAAATAAATACCCAAAGTAATAAATTCGGCCGAGTAGAGTAATACTGTATCGCCGCAATTATTTTTATTACTATATCAATTATTTATACGTTTATAAAAATTGGAATGTTTTAATTAAAAGCGATAGAGAAATATTTATTATGACTAAAAGTAGCCATACTTGACACACTTGTATTTTCGATCAAACTGAAATCATTTCACCATACACGACAACCAAATCCATTTTACGTTCTTATTTTCTTACATTTTGATAATGTATTAATTTAACCTATATATTTTTTTTATTTTACCTCATTTGTATCACTCCTTCGAAATGAAAATTTGTGTGAACAAAACTTCATACACGACATACTTCTATGCACACCGGTTGTATAAAAATCGAAAGTTTTCGCTAACATCAAGCAGCTGATATTAGCAAAGGCGGGATGCCAGAAATAAACCCGCTAAAAGTAGCTAACAGAATCAGTGCGAAACGAAATTTCTAGGAACGACACAGATAATATCGAATTTTGAACAACTAAAGGTTTTTAGCTATTCTGTGCTACCAATGAGAAATACTGGTATTTGATATGTTTTCCATAAAATTCAGATATTTTACGATGAATTGTTTCTTTGTAATAGTTTTTAATGCTTAAATATTATTGCACTCATTTAACGCCTCATTTTCTTTTACGGATAGTAATTAACCGTATTATTGTAATCAAGAATTATGTATAACCCTTGTTTTTTTGCATTTATAACATTTATTACTTGCTGTCATGCAATCCTTTTGTTTTTGTGTGAATAAATCGAATTGAACAAAAAGTGAATGTTGAATTAAAGCTATTTTTACATAAATTAATAAAAAGTTATTATGTAGAAATAATTTAGTGAAATGGCAACTTATAAAAAATGCATAGCATAAATGTAAAATCACATATTTAAAATTGTTAAATTTTTGAAATTTAAAAACAAATATCTAAAAAACTATAAGTTTGCTGCGACTATATATGTACTTAATATTGAGAACTTTCTCTATCACCCCATACCTATTTTAACCTTGAATTCAGGGGATGCTTTTTAAAGCCCAGCCTTCATGATATATATGTATGTACGTATTTACGATTGTATATGTATGATATAAGCTCGCTGGGGAATCCAAATATGGAAATTTCAAAATATCCGAAATCTATATTTAAAGTGCCCAATTCATTTTTTTCGACAGTGGTATCATTGGCAAATGTTATAAAAAATGTGGATTTTGACAGCTTTCTCACGAAACGAAGAGTTTCGTACCATGTCATCCTTGTTACTACTATTAACCTGAAGCTAAATCTCTCGCGTAAGCGTATGCGAGTACGCATAGAAGTTGAATTATTTCTACTTTCATGTGCTGGAGTCCGCTACACAACGACACAAAACAACAAACATTTAACTCTCTCCAAGCTTTCAGGCATGCATTTTAGAGTTGCTTGAATTTTACGCAACTAAATGCTTTGTTACGACTACATTTTTGCAAACTTATACGCGAGTTATGCAGATTTAGTAGCTATGCGCGGGAACACATTAGTTTTTACTACATATCAAATATATATTGCTATTATTTTAGAAAACAAATCGTAGCAAATGGTTTTTGTATTGCTAGATTTTGAACTACACCTGCAATGACAATAGCAAGTTCTAAGCACAATTCATTCGTAAATTTACGATTTATCGTTTGACAATCAGATTTAGAGATATATCATCCATTCCTAAAAACATATTGCTTATTTTGACGTTTGTCTTGCGGTGTTAGTTGACTTCACACATTTAAAAAAATGTAAATTTTGTAAAATAAAAGTATAATTTCGACGATTTGATTTACGAATATCTATTTAAACATGCATTTGTAATTTTAAAAAAATGCAGCATTTAAAAAAAATGTCTGTTAATTTTTTTCATATTGCAATTGATTATCAGCATGGAAAAGGTTATATAAAAGATTTGATGTATTTACAGCAGGCTCTACAAGAAAATACACCTCAATTATCAATAGGAAGTGTGTAGAATGTTGGTATTACAACGTTTTGCCGGAGGTATTTCCGCCCAGTTTTTTCGGCGTATACAATATCCAACATATAGTACATCTGTAAGGGGTGCTGGATTAACCGCAACTGCGGCAACACAAAACCAAGGTGACATTTCCTCCCAAGATCCTGTGGAAAAAGAGATGAGTACATCCGACGATGACCATACGGATTTAAATGCTAAAAAACCAAAAAGTATATTAATTGAATAAAAGCTAGTAAAAATATGAAATATATATACAGATTTTGCGATAGGTTCTTTAGTTGCTGCAGCGTTTGAGTCCCTAAAAGAAGACAGCTATACAAATGAAAAATTGAAACTTACTGAGAGTAAAGGGAGAAACAACCTTGACGAGCGCATCCTCAACGCGAAAACCGTGAACGGTTTATTATCTGTATCCGAATCCAGTGGACCACTTTCGCGTAAACATGCACTAAAAATCGTTTCGATGTTGGCTGAATGGAGCTCTCTAAATCGTGCTAAGATTGCTGAATTTGAAAATGATGCTCGCTTTCTACGTGTTTGTCGGGTGCTAGGGCGCACCATGGGTAAAAGCAACAATGCGAATGGTAGCTCCGGAATCGAAAAAAACAGTCCCAAACGTATATCCGGGTTTCGAACTGATGATCTTAACACTGTTTTGGGAGTAGCTGGTGATGATGAGGCTGCCAAACTTATTGCCAGCATAAGTTTACCACAAATGGTGAAGGTAATGAGTACATTAGCTCAACGTAAACGACGAAGCACGCCTCTACTGCGCTCCCTTGCTTTCAATATAAGTAGCACAACTGAGCAACTAGACCTTAAGCAGTCTGCTGATGTGTTGTATGCTATGGCTATCCTAAACTTTCAGGATTCAGTGTTAGCGGCGAAAATTTGCTCCGATATACAGACTACGTTGCCAAAAAATACTGAGAAATCAGCAGTTGTTGGGTCTATTTTAACGAGTTTAGGAATATTGAAGTATCGCGATTTAGGTAGGAACACATTCATTTAAACAAAAAAAACCAAATTTTTAGTTTTAAATGTTTTTGCAGACATTATGGAGGCTCTAACACAATGGACATTGGAAAATTACGAAATTTGTCGACCGCAAGATATAAGTGCCTTGTTCATTACATCGGCCATATTGAATTTCAAAAGTTCCGTTATTGACGATGTTAGCAAAAAGTTAACTACATCTATTGTAGATGCTGATTTTCAGAAATGCAATGATTGGCTAAATCACGTGTGGTCGCTCGCAATGTTAGGACTTGTGAGTCACGAACAACTGAATTCTGTTTTCAGGTGAGAAGTCCCCTTACTTTAGCGATCAGATTTATACGCGTAAAACTACTAATATCTCTGTTTAATTTCATATTACATAGTGCTAAATTCGTTGAGAAACTTGAAGCAGATCGTAATGGTCTCTCACCTACGTCTAAAATGAAGTTATTAAATTTGAATGGATATGCAAAATATTTGGCATGCGACTACAAAGGACCTCTTCTGCCAGAAGATAGTGCAGTCTTCAGAGTGCCACTTGCGCACTCAAAATCTAAGCAAATTTTAATTAACGGAATGTTGGATGCGTTGAAGAGCTTACTGCCTGCCAGCAATCACCTGAAAAGTTTGCACGATAGCAAAATGGGGTTCTTAATTGGTCAGTTGTTATTTTTAAATTGTGCACAGATTGTTATATCCAATACCATATTATATTTTGTACACATAACCTTTCAGACGCCCTTTGCTTATTTGACCATAAAAGGAATCCATTACCTGTAGATAAAGAGAATCCAAACGCAATAAAGTACGTATTAAACTTAATATTACGAATTAAAAATGCAACAATATAAAGATAAATACCCACTAAAAAAAACAATACAACAGAGAACAATAGTTTTGTTCCTCTAACGGTTTGTAATACCAACAACTAATCGAGATATATAAAGAGTTATATATATATATATATATATATAAATTATCAGAATGAAGCTGAATTCCGGGTGACTATCTTTTCGTCCATTTGTCCGTGCAAGTGATAATTTGAATAAAAATTGAGATATCTTAATAAAACTTGGGACACATGTTCCTTGGCACTCTGAGGAGGTTGGTCTTGAAGATGGGAGGAATCGGACCTTTGCCACGCCAAAAAAAAAGTGGACACATTCCGTCCTGTAAAAGTCTTAACAACCATATCTCACAAACCATTAAAGCTATATCAACCAAACTAGCTGAGAACAAATCCCTCCGTCACCTCTTCAGACAGAAGCACGCTCACTCTCCATATAACGGTTATATGGAAAACTACTAAAACGGCGATAATTGACTATAAATACGGCAGATGCATTAAATTTCACACTAAAGACGGTACTTAAGGGTTTCATAAGTATCGATGTAAAAGTTGCACAATTGGCTGGCACCGCCTACCTTTAAGTGAAATCCTCTATCTCAAGAACTAATATACCAATTTCAACTAAATTTGGTACATAACATTATCCTCCTATTTTTATGTTACATTGTTAAGAGGGGCGAAATTGGAGTGCAACTACGCCTACTTCCCATATATCACAATTATAAATTTCCTCTGATTCTTTCACAAATAGGGCCTTCAATGTATTCCGTCTCACGCCTAAAAATTGTCGAAATCGGAATATAACTTTTCCAAGATACCGGAAGATACCCAAGATATCGAATATGTGGACCTTAGCGATTATGACTAACTTTTTACTAAAAATATCGGTCAATCTGTGAGATATGTTATTGAAATTCAAGGAAAATCAATAATTCTTTTTTTATACTCAAATATTTTACTGAGTATCAATGAAAATATCGTTTGCACATTTTTAATTTTTAAATATGTATGCGGATATATATTGATTCAGTTGCATGTTCACAACTTAAGATTTTTGTTTAAGAATTGCGTTGATGGTGGTCGATTTCCACGACGTCTGCCATGGTACTCATCGCTCTGCTAGCGGCATAACGAATCTTAGCTTTGATTTGTTGGAGAAAAGTGGTTACAAAGTCATACCGGTGCCCTACAACGAGTTCAACACTAGTGACAAATTGCTGAAACGTGTGCAGTATTTGGAAGCGAAATTTAAAGCAGTTATCAGTAATAAGGTTTAAGCTTTATGCCTGTTAGCATTCTTTAACGCAGTAAGAAATATTATTCTTGATTTTGTCAACGACTTGTCATTAATTACAGTGTTATGACAATTTTTATTTGAGCCCTATATCATTTCACTATAAGTATTTAATTTTTTATGTAATAATATGGAAATTACAATTTCATTGTTTAATTATGGACACAATCTTTCCCAATTGAAGGCGACAAATTGTAATATAGAATATGCGGTGCCCGACCAAAGGAATACAATTAAACATGTAGTGAATGTTTGTTAAATTAAAAAAATTAGGAATGCTAATAAAAAATAATTGTGTCAGCATACATTCTTAAATTTGCTCGATAGATATCTTTTATTTGTCCTTCTGCATATATTTCAATCGCATTTTTTCTTTTCCTTGAATATCGGGTTGGCTGATTTGCTGGGAAAACCTGAGCGTGGATATTCGTTTGGTGGATAGACAGTGCGTTGCTTATTTAATCCAACATGAAACCACTGTCCCGTCTCAACGAATTCGGTGGCAATTGCAGTCATCTTGTGGAATGCGGCGCGTGCCAACATATGCCGATTGCCTACCTCCAACACCATTTTATGGTCATACACTTTTGTCGGATCGTCAAGTCTATAATGGTTGCGTGCCTCTGACTCAGTAAGGCAAATACAATTCCATGGTGACCAATCTTCACCTTTTAACCAACGTGGTAAACTGTTAAAAAGTTAAGTACAAATACGTAAAGTTATAGAAAAGGCAAATAAAATGTATATCAAATGTATCAATTCTTCTTCTTTGTTTTTTTGTTTAAATATTTGGATCTTATTGTAGCTTTCATAATTACCGCAAATTGCTCAATACCGCATTCTTGCTAAGTATTGAGTGACTGTGCCAGATTTGGTCAATTATATAACGAATGTCGTCCATTTGAAGCACAAATGCGAACGACGCGTTGCAGCGGCGCTTGCGCTCATCCCGCTGTATAGCGCGTAATATTGCAGCATACGTTTTGTTGTCCGTAGAAGCGATCTAAGAAAGGCAATAAGACGGACGGAAGTTACTTCGTTTATTTTAAGCACATTTCCTCAATGTGCATTTGCAATGTGACACTTTAAGCATACATACGTACACGTCATAGGTGTAGAGTGCGTGTGCAGTCCACGTTTTTCTATAATAAAATACTGTGGTTGGACGAATGGCGGACCTATAAATTTTAAGACACCTCCGAACAGCTAATGGATTTTATGATAAACTTCTTATAGCAGATATACTTTCATAGAAAAAAAATTTATGTTAGTCGGGCGGTCAGTGTTTGTGTGTCAGTGGCTCTGCGGAGCCACCAAATAAAACGATATATGCAACATAAATAATTTCTACTGATGACTTTTACATGTTTACAACTTACATCAGAATTTATTAAACTAGACCTTTCATTCTATTCTTTCATATTCATACTACCTTTTCATTTTAAGTCACCGACATGTAGCATATTAAGGTATAAAAAAAATTATGGCGGATTCACCTTAATGTAATAGCAACGCTTGCAAGTGTCTACATGGTTTTGACGCGTTCTAAGCGCGAATTGGCTGTATGGCTTCACCTTCTTACACACTTCGCACATACGTTTTTCACCATCTAAAACATAGACGTAGACATGAAAAAAATCCGTCAAATATGGGCATATATGAACATTGTGGCCTTAAAGTAAGAATCAACAAATTTTTTTAAATTTAGGCAACCGTGTAACATGTAATTTACTTGTATGCAACAATAATTATTATTTTTTTGTTCTTGTTTGGCTTTGATTCATATTCTTTGGTTTTTACTTTAAACCTTTGAGAAAGGTATGCAATGCGTACGATCGGGAGACTTATCCTTGGAGAATTTGACCATTTCCATCCATAGTATATTCTGACGTTTACGTAAGATTTCGACATCACAATATTTTGTGTGAATGAGCAAATTAATTTCTCGTTGAATTAAATCAAATATCTGAAACTCAGATTATTTTCCATAGTTATTCATATTTACAAAAACAAATTTGCAAACAAACAAACCTCAACAAAATCCGGAAACTCACGTTCATCCAATAATATACGTTTTACTTTTGATAAAAGCTCGAGACGTTCTTCTCTGCTCGTCTTCTTTTGCATATCCTTATAGATTTCGGTTAGGAAACGAACCCTTTGGGTGCGTAACAAGTCCAAGTGAATTATATTATCTTCAAAATATCAAAAATTAGAGTTTAAGTAGTTGAGTTGAATCAGTGCTCTTTCTTTAAATGGATTTTGGGTTCAATAAGGTCTTAAATTTAGCGGTTAAATGGTTCTTTAGTAGTAAAAAAATATGTATAGAAGAAAAACTACTTACCACTACTACTTATTTAGATACTCTTTCTCTGCAACAACTTTTCAAATGTACTCAAGTATATTGAAGTTTTTTGATATCTTGATATAAAAACAAAAACTAAAGAAATATAAGGTATAAGCTTACCTTTATAGCCAACCCATTTGATTGGTTCACCCAGTTTGGTGAGCACTTTCTCATTGCGAAAATCCTCCATTGCTTTTTTGACTATGCAACGTTGCTTTTCGATGCCATTTCGCAGCTGAATCTCCTTGTCGAGCAGCACATTGACCTCAGCAATTCGAGCTGGTCCTTCATACAGTCGTGCTATGCGTTTCAACTCGGCGATCTTCCATTTCTGCACCTCGCCATACAACATCTCAAAGTCGTCCTTTGTTTGTGGAAATTGTTTCGCCAACTCAATACGCTTGATACGCTTCTCAGCATCCACCTGTAGTCGTTCCTCTTCAGTTTTGCGATTAGCGACCAGTCGACTAACACACCCAAAGTGTAACAAGCAGTAAAAGAGGAATCGAATGAAACAATTTCTTTTGCAGTTCACCGAAATTTGTGTTCACTGTTTCTTCTGGCTTACCGATACTTTGCTGCCGCATTCCTCATGTAACGTAAAATCAAGAAGCGACGAAAATTACGTTGTATCAAAATAATTTTCGCCAGCTTATTTTCGCGACGCATCTTTTGGGCATACGTTTGATATTTGCCGGGAGTTATGGTATAATCTGTGGCTGCGGAAACATTTAGTACATTGTTGCCATCTTGAAAACACTGAGTAGATTGCTCATGTGCAGTGTCCTAGAAAGCGGAAAAGAACACTGTAAAATTCATTTGAGAAATTAGATTCTGGAAAACTAACCAGGACCGCAAAATTTAATGTATAGGACAAAATTAATCTTATTTAGGTATGTATATACCAGGTATAAGAAGATGTAAATAACGCATCGAAACTCGTAGATGCCATCTCTTTTTTGTGGATTCTCGTACGGATGTCATATAGGTGCTCATTTTTATATATAAATGGTTGACTCGGTATTGATTAGTAGCTAATACTCACAATTTCTTTTCCTTTAAACTCATAAGTTTGTGTATCTCTGCTGATATAACGATTAAATTTCATTTTATCAAAGTATGGTCCAGTTTGAGTGAATGCGTCTAAATACTCAATTCCTGGAGAGCAGTTAAATTTTGAATCAATTTAAAAAAATCGTATATAGAGCTTACCTGTTGCTTTGTCCCGGTAACCACACAAAAATGGCTTTACAATTGCTTTATTCAATATCTCCACTATAACAGTCCTGAATTTTCCGTTCTCATCTTCAATATTAACGGTTATAAAATCGGGCATGTGATATTTGCTAGAGCAGTAAAAGTTCTTATCATTCCCTACTATACTTTACCCCGTTGGAATATACTCACTTATAATATATATTCAAATCTAACTTTGGTGGATCCACACCGTCGCCTAAGTTCATTTCCGAAATATGTAACAAATCTAGATCGAATTCGAATATTCCAAATTGGTTTGAATCCGCTTGTGCCAACAAGCAACGATTTGATATTTCCCGTTCATTTTGTAGAAGTCTTATATACTTTGAATCGATTTCGAATTTGTTACCGATATCGGTTTTAATATCGGCAATACTCGATCGATTTGAATATACTTGTGCCACAATACGAGAGCCATTTACGCGAAATTTAACAGTTACATTTTCCACTGGGAACACTTCATCGATAAACTCTAATGGAATCTCTTTGAGCTCAACCGGACAATCATCCTTTTTATAGGTTTCTGATTTTTCAGTTAGATATGGATCACCACGCGAAGGTGGAGGCGGTGTAAATTGCATGTATTCTACATTCGGCAATTTTCGTAACTCTTCACAATTCATTTCGATATATGCAAACTAAATACAAAAGCAAAATAGCAATATATCTACACACATATGAATGCTTAAAAAGTTTTTAAGATTTTGTGACACTCCAGTAAAACACTACTTTAATTAAAATCACTTCTGGAAGTCTTGTAGAGTGCCAAGCTCAGTTCCTGGCTGCCTTTTCAAATGCTCATTAAACTTTGGAATAAAGTTGGTTCAATAGCTGCACAGCCATACCTACACAAAGCCTTAAATAACAACCGTTGCCATATATGTACATACACTCTCATGTGTAACACAAACGCATTTAAACAAAAATATCAATAGTCGTGCGATATTTCATTAGCACCACATACCCGTTCTTCTTGCATATATGTATGTATATCAGTTTATCGGAATTGTCATCGCAACGTAACTTGAAAAAGCGAATAAGTCTTATGTGTTTTTTGTTGAAAGCTATAGCTATTTTGTCAAAATCGTACCAGTTCCTGATAGCCTGAAAATGCTGGGGTTCTTTTTCTAAGAGCGAACTCTGCAGGCGCAATGCTCCGAGCGTATCTCTAGCTTGAAAGGGGATTTCATAAAATTCATTAGCAGGTCAAATTGAAGCTTTTTGCCGACCATCATATAGTATATGTAGTATAGTATACATGGTATATACATATACGTATACAGTATATGTTTAATTAAAACAGTTATTAATTGTAAAGAAAAGTTGAGTTGGCGACGAAAAAACACAAAATGCAAAGAATGAAGAGGTGGAAATATTGGAAGATGCCATTAATATTTGGTTCGCTGTTTATGTCACGACCATTTTACATCAACTATCCGATTGTGGGTGATCTATAGCTCGTACCAATAAATTTTCTTCCATTCACATAAATTGGATCAATGGGAGAAATACTCCCAAATTACTGTCTATGAATATAGATATAGTGAGCAATATACAGAGATATTTATTGAATAACACTGGTTTATAGGCGAGTCCATCATTTGATTACAATAATTTACGAAAACAACTAGCCTTGGGTCACTTAAAATTGAGTTAATAAAAAAATAAAAATCGCACTCTTCCATAATGAATTATATAGAAGAATTCTCCATAAAGATGTTTAAGACGAATCGCCAATAACGAATTTCTATTTATAGCGAAACTATTTCAAGCCATACCTTTTAATACAACAAAGGATAATTGTCATATATAGAATATTTTCAAATGCATTTAAATTACATAAGTAATCAACATTTCACATTTGTATGAGAATGTTTGCTATGAGAACGTCGAACAATGTAACAAAAAATCATGACAAAGGTTGCAGATCAGTGATCAGTGGCTCGAAAAATAAATTTACTTTTCGAGGTCCGCAAGGTTCGGAATCGCATTTTGATGTAATCGATTAACTTGATGAAAGTGTTCATTCACAAGCAACAAATGCCAGCATCGTAACAAACATTTTACAATATGTATCCTTTTGTAAAATACATTGCCATTATTTTAAATATATTTTAATTACAACTTTCAACAAACACACACCTGCAACTTAAAATTGAAAATTAATCACAATTTCTAATTTCTTTTTACGCTCATTAAATAAATCATTGGTGATCAAACCTAGCAAACTGCCTCTCGATTAACCGATAAATTGCTACATATGCAACGGTATTTTTCATTATTGATTAAGGCATAACATTCACTAACTGTTTTGTTATTGTTACATATATATATATATATATCTGTCGTTACGATAACGTTAATAAACGCTTTGTTGGTCCACAATTGTCTCTTTTGTACATGTACAAAAAAAAACATGTAACTGTATTATTAATTTATTGAGAAAAGAAAAATGATCGGCGTTTGACTTTCGCAAATTTTATGTCTGAGGTCTGTTGGTTAGGTTAGTAACTACATATACGCTATGTATGTTTGTATGCACTCGCAAGATAGATGGGTTAGAAACAGCATAACTATAAATAAAGAAATTGTTTTAAGAGAAATTTTTCTTTTTTCGACATAAGAAATTAAAACAGATCCTTTGGTTGGATTTAATATTTTTAATAAATAATGTTCTTATTAAAGTATAGTTTAGATTTAAGATTAAGGAGTGTTAGTTGATTCTTTGGTTGCGCATGCGCCACCTGCAGTCTAAATGGTCGTCCATTGAAGTAATAATTCCCATGATTCATGGGATAGAGTTTACTCTCGTTGCCTACAAAGCCTATCGGTTTATTTGCTGCTATCTCGATTTCCTTTGTACTCGAAATTCCATAGTTTGTGTTATCCACTGGTCTATACCAGTTATGTTTGGTCTTCTGGTTCTGTGTGGGATGTTGATTTATATTGGCGGTTGTTTTTTCCGTATTCGAAGTACACATATGCATTTGTTCATTCGAAGTATTCGTACCAATTGATGGCAATGCTTCCTCCTGAAGTATAGGTTTAATTTTCATCGGCTGGTAATGGAAGCCCACTCCAGGAATATAGCGGTATGGCGTTGGAGGTATTGGTATGTAATATATTTTAGAATCCTTTTTTGTTTTCTTCACTTTGGAGCCATTACCGTATATGCGCAGATTTAGTGGCTTCGACGAAACTATCATATCTTTGTAGATAGTTGCCAACGATGGACTGTGAAATAGTATTTTGGAGGCCATCACTGAGGTGAGTTTTGATTGCCTATCTGAATTGAGTGTATAGCCACTGGCGAGGGTGCTTGGCAGTGCGAAGAGCAGTGTGAAGAGCAGCATATAGATTATGGCAGACGTCGTGATGATGACAGCATAGCGGTTATTTGGCGTTAGTTGTTCATGGGTTAATGACATGCTGAAATTAATAAAAAAATATGTAAAGATGTTTATCATGCTACTGCGTTATGGAGCATAAATGGAGCATTCATATTTGTTCATCAAAAAAATTTATTCGCGTTGGATACAACATAATCTAATGTTATGAACGAGAAAAGTATTTAGAAACTTGATTCTGACACACACGCATTGGGTCAATACTGGAAATTATGAAGAATATTTTGGCAAAAACAAAAAAAAAATTTTATTCTACATAAAAAAAATGCGTAAAAACGAAGCATATACATATATATGTATGAAGCTGTCAGTGTCGGTGTACAGGCGATAGCTCAAAAGTATAAGAACCATAAATTCAAATAAAATATAATCTTTGGCATAAAATTGTAGTAAAAGTGGTAATGGAATATGTACAAAGAAATTATACGGAACGGTTGTTTGTAACACCTAAAACTAATCGAGTTAGCTATATATATATATGAAACGATCAGGATGAAAAGACGAGTTGAAATCCTAGTGACTGTCTGTATGTCCGCCGTGCAAGCGATAACTTGAGTGAAAATTAAGATATTTTGATGAAACTTGGCACACGTATTTTCTGTCGTAAGACGGTTGGTATTGTAGATGGGTGTAATCGCACATCTGCCACGCCCACAAAATGCCATTAATCGAAACTGATAAAGTGCTATAACTAAGCAACAGATTAATATATAAACGTGTTATTTGGCACATAGGATCCTGGTAGGGTGTGGCATCTGTTGGCAAAAATTTTGTAAAAGTGAGTATAGCCCGACCCCAAATAGATTTAATATACCGTTAATATACCAGAAACCGTTACAGCTACATCAATCAAACTTGCTCCGAATAAGTTTTTCTAACACCTCCTTATATACTGAGAAAATGAAGAAATAATAACTACGCCCACTTCCCATACAAAGGTTATGTTGAAACTACTTAATGTGCGTTAACCCGCTAAAGAAATACATCAGAATCATTAAACCTTACAGCAAATATGATACGAAAGGGTTACATAGGAATCCGCGTAAAATTTTGGTGATGAGCGTGGCTCCCACCACCTTTAAGTGAAGTCCCATATCTCAAGAATACCTTAGCGGATTTCAACAAAATTTGGTATGTGACATTATATTTACTTTATATATATTTACTTTTTATTATATATATATAATAATATTAATATGTAAATATAATAATAATAATATAATAATAATATAGTACATATAGTATATATATAGTAAAAAAAGTAAATAAATATATATTTACTATATATATATATATTTTATATATTTCTTATGTCACGTTGCGAAGTGAACGAAATCGGTAAAAACTAAGCCTACTTCTCATATAACACAATTTTAAGTTTCATCTGATCCTTTCATTTTAAAGTAGATAAATCGAGCAGCAATTAAGATATGAAAATTAAACTTTGTAAAAATAGTTCTTTCGAGATAGACAAATGGACGAAATCGGATTATAACATTTGAAGCCACCAGATACCCAATATATGGACCTCAGTACCTCTATCTGACTTTTTACCGAAAATATTGGTAAATCTGTAAGATTTTGTAATGAAATTGGAGGGTTGTCTTTCCATGATAATAGTGTGCTCTGGTGTCAAAAATGGGGAAAATCAGGTAAATACTTCCCATAGTCCCCATATAACAAATATAAGAATTTTCAACTTTCCTGTAGACTCTATACGATATACAACGGCCAATTTCCAAATATATAAATTATATACATATATAATTATAATAAATATATTAATAATATAAATAATATATACAAATAAATAAATATATTATATAAATAATATATAATAATAAATATATAAATATATTTACAAAAGCATAGCAAAATCGAATGTATTGTATTTCAGAGTAAATAAATAAAAGAAAAAAGTAAGAAAGGGCTAAGTTCGAGTGTAATCGAACATTTTATACTCTCGCAATGTGCAAGGATCAGAGGCAGGGAAATGCTTTCAGGTGTTGGCAGAACTTTACATTAAAAAATGTTGCGGAAGAATTCAACGTTCATTATTTGACGAAATTGTCAATGGATTGCAATCATATTTGGTATCTTATTAACTTATATTACAGGCCATATACTCACGTATTTTCGTTGCTATACCTAAGTATTACCTAATACCTAAGTATTATCTTTAAGAAATAAATAAGTACTTGGTGTGATTACAAAACTTGACTTGGGATAATTAAAATTCAATTGTGCGCAAATTTGGAAGAAATTTATGAGAAAGGAAAATGAAAAAGTTTTTATCAATGTTCATTCAAATACTTTTGCACTAAATCTCATGATTACATAATTACACGTTTGAAAGAAGTAATATGGATTTTGAATGAATTTAAATTGTTTAATTAGTGTGTGCGTTGAGGCGTAGCAACAGTTCGTCACGCAGAAACCACCACATACCGCGATTTCTTCTGCCCAGAGGCTAATCACTTTGCTGACAGTCAACGCTCGCACATCTTCTCATGTATTTGCTCAACAAAAAATAACAGTAATGTCAGTTTGCATGCTAAACCCAACCCATTTAATGGCTAAACAGTCTGTCTGAGCTTCTCACCCCGATCCCATTAGTATTGGTATCAGTGTAGATATCGAATTTCATCGCTTACGGCTGTACTCATATTTTCTGATTAATGAACAGCACCTGAACAATTGATCAAAAACTGCTTTAATTGGCTACCATATTCGCAGCTACAAATACGCTTATATATACATATGTATATGTATATATAATATGTATTATGTATATAATATATATGGTATATGTATATATAATATGTATATGTATATATAAATGTATAAATATATAATGTATAATAATATAAAATAAATATATAAATGTATAAATGTATAAATACATATTTCATCTTTTATTTTTCGAGGCGGTCATTGTCTTAACATGCATTTTTTTTAATTAAAAGTTATTTTAGATCATGGACCACATACCCGGCTCTATGTGTGGAATATTTACTTAAATTTATTCAAATTAATTCATTGATAGACATACATACATACATGTATGCTCATAGTTCCCCTTGTCGCAATTTGTGCTCTGCTCTTTTATTCGTGTACGTATGTTTTAAATAATATGTACACGTGTGGACAAGTGTTTTTGAGATTCGGTTTTATTGTGCAATAATATAATAGTATGATGTCTTCCCCTTTTCAAAGTGCTTGTACACGTTTTTTCTGACAAATGCTTGTGTAATTTTGCATATTGATGTGCTTTGAATTTGAACTTATCAACCCATTTGAATGTCAGTCTCGCACACAATGCACATTTTTCAACTGTGGAATAAAATATGATTGTGTAAGGAGGATATTCTCTGCTCTGCGCTGACTGACGAATAAACACCCACTTAATCTAACTGCTGGTAGTCAGAAACGGCGGAATAAAATATGATAATTTCACCTCTCTTGATATCATATACGTCGACAAAACTCACATTCATTCATTAGTGGAATAAAGGTAGGGCTTTAGACTCAGTCAGATGGATTTTAATGTATTATATCCCAAAACATTTTTTAAGTTCGTCCAACCCCAAATATCGCTTTATATTACTTCAGTACTCACTGAACTGTGTGAACCAGAAAATTACAAAAATAGTTTCAATAAACAATTCATTGATTGATCGAAATTTTACACTTTGCAATCTGTAATTATAATGTGTATCCCACTTGGTGCCGTAATTCGAATAAACACATTTCTATATGAAACAAAAACGCACAAGTCCCAAATACAAGTCGCTTAACAATCGAACTTCTTCACCGCATGGATATATGTTCAAAATAGATTCAACTGTAAAATACATATGCACTTACTACAAATGGGGTAGATATAGAACACAAAAGACTTAAGAGGCAAACTTGTATGTGCAACAAAACTATTTTGAAGGCTGATAATATTTTACAGTAACTTAGTCAAGTAGAGTCAGTTTATATTTATTCAGACCATATTAATTTTGGTCGCATATGGATAACACCTGAATATGTTTTCTATAATTTGACATACAATATTACTAGATGGTTTTGGATGAATTTCATTAATGATTAAATTATGCAGAAAATTAAGAACTAATTAATTTGCACTTCTCCGATATTCACTAGAACACAATAATTTATAAAATATTTTAATCGGCGGCAAGGCAAAGTGAGCTTTAAATGTCTCGTGAAATCTTATGTTTTCGAAATATCCACATTTTATATAACAATCGTGAATAAATGTTTGTTATTTTTGTCACTCACTTTTTGATTTTTTAATAAGCGAGTGCTTTCCGTGTAATATCTAATATCTATTGTGTAACTGGCTTAAATTTTTATTTTCGTAGGTCCATGTGCAGGAGCGTTATTACCCAGAATGATCAATTTAAATACAATTTTTGTTTTGTATTTTTAATGCTTGAGCAATGCGAGGACACAAGACAGAAGAGCGTACAACTCGACAATGAACCGCGGTTTACCTTTCGAAGAGTCTCAATAACGCTGATCGCTTAAGGTTAAATATTTGGTGCGAACGCCTCGAGTTGCGGCAAATGAGTGAGATTTGCGTCTTAATTTGTTTTTCTTAAAAGTAGAAATTCATTGCAAACGCAAGAAGGTATGCCTAGCCATGCAACCACGCGACGGACAATATCTTCACACTACAGTCGGATCAGCTGTAAGCAGACAAGCAGTTCGGTATGTGACCATAGTAGTCGTACAGCGAGGGGAAAACATTCGGAATACTTATGTGTGGTGATGGAGGTGGCTTCGGCAATTCATGAACGCATACATACATACATAATTGCGTACTTATGACCACGACACTGCGAAGCAACGTGGTAGCAACATCAGAGACATCAACAGTAACATCAAGATGCCAATTGAGCTGCTTCAATTGTAGTCAGAGTCTGCCACTTATACCCGCATATATGCGTTAAACATTTTGGTGGTCAAAATTTTACTATTATACGTAGATTGTCGTTTGGCTGACAATGAATAATAGCAATTTCTGGGTACTGGACACAATAAAAACATTATCAGTGAATGCTCTCAATTATTATTAAAAAAAATATAAATACAGATAAAGTACGTTACAAATTGTTTGTACGTACCTATTTCCCATCCATATATCCTAGAAATTTGCATACTAGTGTATGGTTTTAATGACGATCCTTGTTAGGTATTTTGGCTCATTCTCTGCCTTTGCCGCCCTCTCACGCCTTTTGGTCTTGTTCGTTTACGAGGTTAAATAACGGCTAAATGAAAGGATTCCAGTAAAGCAAGATCGTTCAGACATTTGAGTTTTATGTCGCTCGCTAATTAAGGCGAGACAAATCGAAAACTATTCGATACGAGCAACAGAGGTCGTACAAACGACCTATCCACTTCCATTGTACGCATAGTGCTGGAAGGAAGCAGCGGCCAACATTTCCTGTTGCTCCTTCACATTCACAAGAAGCACATACGTAAATACGAGTGTATTAAAGTATTCGAGTATTAAATTAAATATTGTATTTGTAGATATCAGCAATAAATATTCATGACTCAGTTGAAAAATCCTATGATCGGTTAGTGGTCCACCTATAGACTTATCGCATATGCGCTCATACATGTGAGCGGAGTGAAGTCTCAATTATTCTTATATGTCATTCCATGTGTGCAGCGGAGCGCCAAGTCATCTTCTAAATATTTACACACATATGCATCCATTGTGGATGTGTGGTGCGCGGCGCGTCGTCACCAACTTTGAGATAGTAAGACTGCAACTGCTAATGCGAAAAGTTTTGTATAGTTTTTGTATATATGTACATATATTAGCTCACAAGTAGGCATGCCCAGATTAGAGTGTCTTTTACATGGGTGTTTGGGCTCTTACGCAGTAGCCATTCGCTGTAAGTTGCGCTACTCGTGCTGACAGCTTTTGCGGCTTCAACTAGCTGAGGTTATCAAGCATCAGATTTCATGCTGCAATGCTTGGAATAATACATTAAAAGGTGCATTAATCTGTATTTGATGAGTTCGTATTTCTATTTTTGTTTGCCATATTCTCCTTCGCTTTGATGTAACAAGTGCAAATGCACGTTTGTACGAACATACATAACTGCATGTATATACATGGGTATATGGTTGTTCAGTCTAGTGAATATTCAGCGTTGAGTTTTGTTTGTAAATTGTATAGGAAGCTGGTGTTTACTAATTGCTGTTGTTCGTAAGTGATCATATGTATATTTGTGACCTTAGCGACGCTTCTAGGTATGCAAGGCGAATTAAGTTGGGTATTAAGAGTATGACAATTCATTAGAACCACGCCGTTGTGTATCTCATACGTATCAGTGTAAAAAATACTTATAATTCTAAATATAAATAAAGGAATAATATGTTGCTGCTTTATCCTTCAACACTTTGAAATTATGCACACACTGAAAGCTGTAAAAGCACGCCGTTGATGCTAGATAGTCAAGTCCGGAAAGGCGATACTTAACAACCTGCTTCGAATTTAACATGTTCCATTGGCTTACGAAACTCTGAACAAATTCTTAACATTTCACTTGCGGCTGTGTATATATTTAATCACAATTGGCTCTCAGAAAATATTTAGCTTATTTCATGTATCTTTCTTGTCTCTGGTGACTACTGATGGAATTTCCCAATGCAAATTAACGATTCAGATTGTTTTACTTATAGACTATCATACTTTTACTTATAGAATGTCGTCCACGCCTTTGCAAAATATATTTACATGTTGGGATAGGTATGAAGGCAGCATACATGAAGTGTTACTTTTTTAATAGAGATAAGACTGTGCTTCTGAGTTATTCTATTGTGTGTGTATCCATATATTCATTCCAAACTGACATTTTAAGTAATTTTGTGCTAAATTTCGAGTAGATATTACCAATGGTAAAGTTGTTTCCGTAGTATATGAAATTGTTTACATCTTAGACGTTATGATTGGCAGAAGTTACGTGGGAGTCGCTTGATGTGTGCCGATATTCAGTTTTGTCATCATTGTTGTTGTTGTTGTAACTTTATAAAATATTCCCAAATAGTTTTAGAGAATATAAAAGACCTAGTTCTCCCCGGTTAGTTAAGAAAGCCAATAGCGATGTTCGATCCTATATACAATAGACTCGTACGTAGACACGACATAGTACACGTACGTGGCCACTCATTCGTACTAACTGAACAGTGGACAGTATACTTCGGGAATCAGCTTGCTACACTAACTTACAGCCTACAGTCATATGTACACTTGGTGCACTAACTTATAAAAAACCTATGACTGGAGCAAATGATGAAGTATGACGTGTAAGCAAAATTTCATTTGATTGAAATGGTCACATAAGCCGACACAACTATTCATGTAGCAAAAACTTGTACATTATTGTTATTTCATTATAGATTGTATGTTAAATTCAAGAGATTTGCTTATGTCAAATCAACTAATTATAAACTACTTTACAACTTTACAACTAGTATGAATCATAGGCTAAATTAGCAATCCGACTGTCTTTTTTCCATACAATCAACTGTCATTATATTCTCGTACCATTGAGTTTTGCACAGGGTATAGTTTTGTTCACCTAATGGCAGTTTGTAACACTTAAAATAATCGAGATATATATAGAGTTATATATATTAAGATGATAAAGATGACGAGACCAATTGAATTCCGTCCGTCTGTCCGTGCGAGCGATAACTTGAGTAAAAATCAAGATATCTTGACGACACTTGTTGCACGTGTTAATTGCCACTCGGAGGGGGATCGTATTGTAAATGGGCAAAACCCGACCATTGCCGTGATCAAGCTTGACCAATAGCTACTAGACGCTCACTGCGATTTTTTATACAGTGAAAGTTTCAATAATTAACAAAACTGTCATTGCGCCCGTTAAATTTTCCATAATGTGCAAGTATTTTTAACTGCAATCAAAAAATTGGGATGGTCCGCAACTGTATACATTGAAGTATAACAGAGACGTAATATAAAAAGGGAAAACTAATATAAAAAAGGCCATGCCAGCAAGAATCCACTTACATATAAAAAGAATTGTAAAATATCATTTTGTCCGAATGCTTATTTGTAGGCATAAAGTGGTAACAAACAACATCTGTCAACGTCATTTTAAGAATTCTAAAAAATCAACTTAGTCGCTTGTTATTTAAAACAGTTATTTAAAAGCAGCAACTTCAATTTAAACTTTCATTATCACCAATTCATTTCCATTTCATTTCGTCTCGAATAAACCAAAAGGTTCGAATCACCGTTGAAATTATTTAAATGTGACTTGATTCGACTAACTGAATGTAGCCTAAAATAGTTGGTAAAAGTGGTAATTCCTTCATTTCCACCGCTTTTGAATGAGAGCACAAATGGAGACATATTTCCTCGTCTATATAATTACGGTTGAACCGTAATGGATTGTGTGTTTAAGCGAATGCCTTCAACACGATTCCAACATTTTCAAGTTGTAAAACCAGAATATTTGCATTGTACATTAGAGATATTACTGTTACAATTCGCAAATCATTCGTTAATCTGCACTCCGCAGACGCTCTTACCAGCAAGATGAAAAGCTTCGTTAACGTGAGACGTGGAAACCACTTGTTGCAGCGCAATTACATAATAATATATTTATATAATTATATATAATATATAATAATAATTAGACAATAATAATTAAATTAGGGAGTTTATCAAAAGCTTGTATGACATATTCGGTATTTACAAACATCCATGTGCATGTATGTATATTTTATTTTGAACGAACTTGCAACTATACAAGAGAAAATCGAGGAATGCATTATAAACACTGCCATCAAGAGTTGACATCAAGAGCTGACGGAAGACCCACCAGCTGTTGCGACCAAACAATTCTCTCGTGCAAGAAGACCGCGGCATTTGAAAGAGGATTTTCAGGATGTTTAAATTGGGGTGTGCCGATGATATTGTTCGGTCAACCTTAGTATGACCCGAGAAATTACATCAAGTTACTCGATTAGACAAACATCTAACGCGATAAAGCCTGCAATTCGAACAAGTGATTGTTTTTTTCGCTCATCTGGGATGAATAAATTGGTTTATTAAATTCCAAATTGGCTTGCCCTGATTGAAAACTTCTTTATATACACGTAAATAATTCAGACGGGCATACTTTTGGGCAAGTGGGTGGGTGTGTGTATATGCATGCTCGTAAATAAGCCACAGCTGCTGGTGTTCGGTTCTGGCACGGCTGTAGTCCATTGTTTTCGTCGCTGCTGAAGTTCGTGTC